>OX637900.1:5477452-6846815 GCA_951802675.2 Boloria euphrosyne | reverse complement strand
CGTTCTTTCGATTTCGATTATCACCTAAAGTCTTAGGAGATTGAGGGACTTCAGCATCACGTGGGGTTTCCGGAAAATAATTCGGAGATCTTACACTGTCAAAATAAACTGATTTTGGTGAAGGTTCTGCAAAGAACATGGGCGACGACATTTCAGGGGGCGTAAAGAAACGAGGTGAACTCATAGTTCCTGCTAAAAGCTTTGGTGAAAAATCGAATTTCGTTCCTGGTAATTTTGCGGAACTACATTCGATGACGCGCGGCGAATTTTGCATCTCTAGTTTCTCCTGCTGGCCTTCAGTGGGCAGGCCTTCGCTCACACTGCACATATTAAGCCTTGTGCTCACAGAGCGAAACCTCCTCAAGTTACTAGCAGACATGTCTTTCTCGCTCTCGTGCGGAGACGAGGGCGCGCGATCACTCATTTCTTTAGATTTCTCACTCTCTTCGCTTAATTTTCGCAAAGATTCCGTATCGAAACCGAAAACTTCTCTATCTACCAACTTCGCGCTGGTAACGAAAGGCGAATTCTCGTCTTTTTCTAAAGACGGTGATCTCGTTGCGCTATATTTTTTCGCGCGGGATTCCCTTTGCTGGTCCAAAAGAAGATCCGAGCTGACAATTTGAGCCAAGGGCCGAGGAATGGCCGAATATTTGTAGTCGAAAGGGCGTTTATGAAGCCACTGTTCAGGAAGAGGTAATTTGGGGATTCCTCGATAGTCGAGCTGTCTTGGAGCTTGCGAACTTGAAGGTTGAGGACTATCAGATTGTTGGGGGACTGTGTTTTGAGAGTAATTTTGTACGATAAGTATATGAGGGGGTTGCTGGGGTTTGGCTGGGGGCTGTGGGGGGTCGGGCGCGGGCGCAGTGGTGAGGATGGCGCAGACACGCGGAGGCTCCGGGGGAGTCCCCGCGCGGGTCACATGCGCTTTTCCTCCACACACTATGTGCACCTGGAATTAAAAACCACATAATATTTCACATGTACGGCATATAGTAGCATAATGATTATCACTTTTCCAAGAAAAGTAGGGATCAAAAAAACTTAAAAACTTAAGTACCTATTTTAAATGTTTCATGATAAGTTTATGAGATTTCTTGCATTTATTTATCAGTTTCAAACAAGAGACTTTTAGCATTTCAAAATGTGCGCGGCAAAAGCTTTCTCAAACAAAATGTTTATTTGCGGGTCTTATATTATTATCGACTGACAACGGTATAATTACAAAGATTGTTATCTTGTAGATTTACGGAAATAATCTATCTATGCGGATGCTTTCGCCGATTTACTTTAACTTTTGCTTCCTGTCGCAGCAGCAGCTCAGCAATCATGATCACAGGTGAACCTCTACGGTGGATTATTGGCCCATAGCAACTAAAGCAGTATTGAAATGGCAAGTGACTCGCAGACCTACTCGTAGACTACAAGGAAGCTTATTGTCAAGACAAATAGCGGCTATTTTTGGGACATTATTAGTTTTATTACACACAGCGTCATCAAGTTCCGTGTTAAGCTACGAGGCTTGTGTTACGGATACCAGATAGGCAATACACTACATATATATAGCTTAAATACATACATATAATAAATATAAGCACCGATTAATTGAGTAAAAGCATTCGACCGCCGATACAGCAAATACGATCACTACAAACTGAGCCAAACGACGTGAAACTTAACCATTAAATGTATACAGTAAAGCATACCTGTGTGACAGGCGGCGTGTGGACTGGCGGCGCTCGCTTGGCGCGGCGGCGGCACAGCGCGAGCAGCGCGACCAGCGCGGCCGCAAGCGCGCCGCACCACCACCCCGCCTGCGCGCCCCACATGCCACCACCCTCACATCTGCAAGGGATTAAGAATAAGAAATCTTATTACTATTATAATTAAAACTATTCTTTCGAATTTTCTTCGCGGACCTCTTTTTACGAAATTTTCCTCTTTGTTACGAACGTTTTATATGCTTTACAGCAATGATGGTCTCGGCAGAGGCTAAGGTTTTATATGTCTAAAAAGTAATTATAATATAGTTGTTACAGACTCAACCTACGCACAAATATAAAAAATATTATACAATATAAAAAGAACTAAGAAAACAAAAAAAAAGGATCAAAAACAAAAAAAAGTACATCGCTGCACTAAATGCAGCAAGAACAAGCGATTTGCCAACTTAGAATAAGATAGAGTATGAGTTATGACCGATATCAATTTATTATCAATGTGAGACATGTTGTCTTTGCAACACTATTATAATCATATCGCATTGTTATGAAATAAGTTGACATAAAATTTGTAATTTTGCAAAAGGACTTACAAGATTGCGCAATGGCACCTGCCTTATATACATAGGCCCTGTAGAAATCATAATTTTGAAAATATAGAAAAAATTCACGGTTTTCAAAATATTTTTTAAATTTATGTTTAACAATAAACTACCATCCGTACTAACCCTTAATTTTTTTTGTTGCGTTTTCTTAATTAGACGTCAACACGTATTGGCGTGATTTTTGTGAGGATAGAAGAAAAGATGGAGAGTGTCATACTCATGGATGTACTTTACTGCGGAAGCTTATCTTATTCCCAAAGCATAGCCCACGTTAAAAGCCCACGAAAACTCATCATGTCTATGTACGAGTATAATGTATCTCTATCTCTTCATAGAAAAAAGCTCCCTCGCCCGCCGTCTGTACGCTTAGATCTATTAAACTACGCAACAGATTTTAATGCGGTTTTGATCCATAAAAAATGACTTTATTAACGTTTAACAGATAGATTCTAAAGGAAGGTTTATATATCTATAATAATATATGTACACACTTATATTATAGCACAAAAAAGCTAAGAAAATATGTCATTTCTAAGAAGTCCAGGAAGAACCGGAGCGAAGCGACGGCGAGTGGCTGATCTATAGGTACTGTGTATAAATCGAGTGTCTGTTTGTAATTTCAAATTAACAGCTTTTCACTAAATGATTATAAAAGTTTATACGGTACTAGCATCAAAAAATCAACTTTTAAAATATTTATCTATCTGTCTGTCTGTTTGTTCCGGCTAATCCCTGAAAAGGCTGGACCGATTTTGACTTTCACTCTCAAATAGCTAATGTTATAAATTATAACGCGTAGCTAAGGCTACTATTTAACCGACATCAAAAAAGGAGGAGGTTATATTTTAGAAAATTTGTTTATTTTAACTAGGAACGAATCCGAGCGAAGCGAGGGTGAGTCGCTAGTGTATAATAAATGTAGGTACTTATATTTTTAGCAGAAAAAAGCCAAGAAAATATCTCATTTCTAAGAATGCCAGAGATGAACTCGAGTGAAGCGAAGGTCAACGGTTAGTAAATTAAATGCGTAAGTTTGTATGTGTATGAATGTTTGTATGCTTCATCAGGTTGAGACGACAAGACGGATTTTAATGAAATTTTGTACATATATTAAAGTTCATTACTGCCAGGAATACTGTCATATCCTGACTTGCTTCCACTTTACGCTTCTAATATATTGCAATAAAAAAGTTACTTTAAAAAAATACATTTCATTTGCAATTTTGACCTCCATAATGTTTTATTAATGCAAAAAAAATACTTTTAAAGTATGATTGAGGAAGTATAAGATTGTTAAGCAAAACAACTTGAGTCATGAAAAAGTGATTGAAGCTGTTATTAAATGAATTAATGTTAACACCAACCTTCATTGTGATTTTTATATATATTATATAAAGAATGTAGTTAAAATAAAAATATTACAGGTACACTTTACATATATACTTAGTTATTTATTTTAGCACTCGTGGCAGTAAAAGTTAAAAAAAAGTGATCACTGACAAACAAACAGACAAAAAATCTAAAAACTACAATTTCGGCCGGTCTCTATCAATAATATTGACTATTCAATAAGATTTTCGAAGTTAGCATATAAAATATTTCAGTTTTCTCCATCTCCAATCAAAATACATGTACATTACTCATAAATATGGTTTTTAGTTTACTTGATGAGTTAAATAATTGTGCAACAATTATTCTATTCTATTGTATTACTATTGTTTTTCTTTCTTGGAAATAATGAAAAACCAGAACAAAACAATGTGCAATGAGGTAACATAACGTCATTGTAGTAAACTAATAGTATGGTTCAAAAATATCAGGGAAGAAAAATAAAAACGAAGTGACTATTTGTACGGGTACTGGACGAATAAATTATATTTATTTGTACATTTATCGGATGATTAGCTTGAAATAGTTTTATTATAGGATATAAATATATAGGATAAAAATAATTTTGAGGGTGTTATGTCATGTTTATGTAATGTTAAAAGTTGGAGGAATCTTAAATAATAAACTTTCAGCTCGGTAGGTTAAGGTTATTTTCTTTTTATATTTTGTATATATCCTGCATCTAAAACTCACTTATTTTTGTTAGAAAGCAAAAAAAGTGATAGATATTCATATAAATATATTTTATTCGTCCAGTAACCGTATGAATAATGCAGCCAAATAAGAAATCATAAATAAGTCATACTTAATTATTATTTTTTTCCTAAATGACAATCATGACAGTGGTATTCCAATGATAAAATAAATGTAAAGCAAGTCCAAATCCCAGGTATTATGCCTCTTAAATGTTAATGTGCAAATCATTTCTAACATGATAACCACTTGTCTCACACTGAAGGAAACAACGTGAGGAAACCTGTATGTCTGAGAAAACTTAGCAAGTTTCGAAAGCCATGTGAAGTCAGTCCATTTAGGTTGATAGAGTACACATTTGGCTAGTGTGGCAATTGTTTGAAGGAAGGATGTTAAAAGGACTAAATACATTGTATATAATATTACAACTTAATTATTCTAATTTATAAAAATCACAGTGTTTGTTATCGAACTCCTACAAAGCGGCTTGAACGATTTTTATGATTTTTTTTTGGGTATATTTGATAGGTCTGAGAATAGGTCATAGGCAATTTTTTATTACTGTAGGAGATAAGTGTGGCCCTCTGTAAATTTTATTTTAAGACCAATTTTTTATTTCATATTTTTTTTATGATTTTAATCACCAATCCCTATTTATTTATTACTAATTAGAATGCGGACTGGTATTAAATGTGTTGGAGCGCCTGACGCATTTTTGAAGCAATGACATATAAATCTACCCACGGTTAATTCTAACTCTTATTTTTATATTTTTCACCGTGTGAGTTTTAATAAAATCTCTCTTCTCATCAAGTTGTCGACATACACGGTTGTTTTATTTTAACCTCCATGTCCAGTCCCGCACAAAATGATAATATTGAAAAAAATCTTGATATACTAATACTATGCAACTGATATTTTTTATCAATTTTGAGAAGGATTTTCATCAATTTTATTTATTCATTCATTTTGATGGTGAAACACACATGAAGAAAATGCCTGAAAATAGTGGGAACTTAGAATATGAGTAATTTTACTATGAAGATGAATTTTTACTTTAAATTTTAAAGTATATGTTTGACAACAAATAATAAAGCAGGAAGTAGTTATTTAGACTGCATACGAAACCAAAGTATTTTTGTTAGGTACAAACAATAATTGTACGTAAAGATAATTAAAGCTATTATAATATTTAAAGGTGATTAAAATGTAAATTATATCCTTTGGTTGCTATAATGAGTTCTGTTTAAATAAAATTGTAATTTGTTGGGTTTTTACCTAATTTAATGAGTTAGAAAAAACTTTTTAACTAGACACTTTTTTTTACGATACACTTATATTTTTTTAATAAATTAATCTTACCTTAGATCAAATAAAGTCACAATATCAAGAGATTCAACAACACTACACCTTTGACGTAACATTCTGGCACAAAGACTAAAAAATTAAATAGGAGACCAAATTTATAAACTTTTAGTGTAAAGGCTTTAGACACTACTGAGTGAATATAAACAATCATGTGTAATTTTGCAGATGAGTCATCGGGAACTAAAACATGTATCATATGTATCTCTCATCAACTGCCTACTGATTTTTGCAACTCATTACACTTTTACTTTCCTTAATACTATTATTAATCAATCTATATATAAATTAAAAAACTTGCCTAATTTTGCCTGTTTGTTTGTTTGTCATTTAAAAATATTAGCCAGCTTATATTTTTATTGAATCTGTCATATTTATAAATATAATGTATATATTTACTATATATTTTAAATGGGGGATCTTTATTCTTTTAGCATATTTTCGATCAACAAAAATTCAGAGCAATATCCTTAAAATAGTAAAACGAAACGCATACCTACGATACGATACATTTATAAAAATCGTACATTCTAAGCAATATCTATTTGTGGGGCTGACATCTTCGTATGGTGATAAAGTTATTGCATTATAAAAAGGCATGATAAGCTTTTCTCAGCAAATCAATATGATAGTTTTATCAAGTAATTATACGTATTCTTTGTTTTAAATAAGATATCTCGTTGAAAAATCGTCATCCAAGGGTGCTTCTCAATGTTGTTTAGGTATAGATTATACTGTACCATACAAGTTATATAGCTTATAATAACAAAATATAATAATAAATAGTAATTGAAATATCGCTAAATATTGATTAGAGGTGAATATTGTAACCAAAATACATACTGTGCATCAGTGAGGGTGCAGTTGTACGTTTCCGTCGTCCACCGTGAAACAAATATCTTGAAGCAATGAAATTACACTAAAACACAAGCACTGGAACACTCCACGAGCACTCTTATTGCAATTTTCGATTCGTTTTCGATTGTAATCACACGTTTTTGTAGACACTCGCCCAGGGAGTTTTGACGTTACGTGAGTCGGCCATTTTTCTTTAGATTCATATCGTGTTGCTACACGAAAAAAAAATATTTCTACTTTTAATTAATTAATCCTAAACGACGCACGCTTTTTATTAGATCTTACTTCATAAATAATTAAATAAAATATTTCAATTGAAAATGTAGTACTAAAATTATTTATTTCATTTAAAATCAACTGTCACTACACATTAAGCACTCGTACAGTAAATCAATCCCAACCAATGGTCCTAGACGTGCAACAGCGATTAACAAAATAATCACTTCAATGGGCTTTAATAAACGTGATGGGCGCTTTTCCCAGAAAACTACGTAAATTTTCCACCCCCGCCCCGAGACGACTTCATTCAGACGTTGGAGTGCACATGCGCCCGAGCAAAGTGTGCCACTAGGGCATCGACGACCCTACGCGGCGGTAGGTCGCCCAGCTATAATTGTTGACGATGTAGGTCGCCAGTATTGAACTAGATTTAACCTAATAGCTTTTCGATGGACATTCACCGCTCAACTCCTGGTTTTCCTTGCCTCTTCATGTATAAAATAATGTTGTGCCCCTTTTCATTTTTCTTGTGTATTCCTTTTTATCTAACAACTAGCAATTCCCGCGGCTCCGCCCGCATTCTAATCACTATTAAATATAGCGATTGGCGGTTATAGAAGTATAAAATTTAGGGTTATAAGTGTCTTTTGATGTCAATTCATAAAAAAATAAAAAATAACAAGTTAGTCTTAAAATAAAAAATCTGGAGGGTCACCCTTATCACCTAGGGCAGGGGTCGGCAACCTTTTGAGTCAGAAGAGTCAAAAATTACAATTTACAAAATTTCAAAGTTTTTAAAGAGTCACAATTTTTTTTGCTAACTATAAATAGTACTTGCATAAATAAAGTTTTTTGATAAAAAAACTAATCTATACATTCATAAGAAAAATATATATTTATTCATATGTAAGCAGTCTTTTTTCACAACAATTAGAATAAACGACTGTGATGACGCGTGTCGCGGGGGAGGGGTGCGGTGAAAAGCAAGTACAAGTGGCTAAAAGATAGAAATGGTGCCTAATACTCGTTAATCAATTCAAAACTGTTTTTGGATGTTTTTTATTTATAAAATAAATATTACTTGGGTATGGAACTAAAGAGCCGCAGCTTCGCATCCAAAGACCCGCATGTGGCTCACGAGCCGCAGGTTGCCGACCCCTGACCTAGGGGAATAAAAAATAACCCACGACCTGTTCTCAAACCTACCAATATACACAAAAATAATCATAAAAATCGGTCAAACCGTTTCGGAGGAATCCGATAACAAACACTGTGACACGATATTCTTATATATATAATAGATAAATCGATAGATATTGTACTATCACTTGTCTCCACTTCATTACAGATATTTAAGGTCTCACCAATTGTGTTTCAAAGAGCACCTTTAATCTCTACCGAACTTCTTTATATTTGTTTTCTCTTTAGAAAGGTAACTTAAGAAGATATTGAGTAATTATTTTAGAATATTGAGCCTAATACTAGGCAACTCGTCCATGCCGTGCTCAAGTGATAGGCTTATTTAGTCTGTGACGGCATCACGAAAACCACTGGACAGTGTGATGGTCTTTTTTTTTATTAAAACACACACACACAGCATTTTATTTTTATTAAAAAACCTAAAGACTATACTTTGCTCTGAAATAAGATACTTTAACGCAGTAAGAAGTATACTTATGTTGACTGACCTAGATAACCGGCTATTTACAAAATGTAATCAAAACCTGTCCAGTAGTTTTCTTGATATGCACAAACAAACAGACAATCGGACAAAAATTCCATTAACTATAGATTCGGCATTTGCATCGACAATAATGAATATCTCAAGAGAGATTTTCAAAAAAAATTTTATTTTTTGGACGTATAGAATATAGATATATACCAAATTATTTGTAAAAAAAACGGTATCGCAGTAGATATCTACTAAAGTAAAGTAAAACAATCTATGCTTAGCAATAATATTGGACATTAGAATCATTATCACAAAGCTTTATCTTTTTAGGCTAATTACACTCCGTCGCAGAAATGAACACACTGTTGTTTGTCACCTAAATATTTTATAGAAACTACTGGAGCTATTTGGTTTTGCTGCTTAAAGTTTAAGTATTACAATAAGCTACTATTGCGAAACTTAAAAAAAATTGATAGAACGTTTGTGTACTAAAGGATATTATTATTCGATTTACGATTTTTTAGAAGATAGTACGCCTTGGGAATAATGTGATCGCCTCCAGGCTATTTCAACCCATAGAATGATTGTTCATTTCAATTTAATTTAAAAACTGAAAAACAGATTAAGACAACAAAATTATATTATTTCCGCTGAGTTTCTGTCGCCAGTTCTTCCCAGGTCAGCGGCTTCTTCTTTCCGAACTGGTAGTAGAACCATGGCGTCCAGTAAAAAAATGTAATAATTTTATGCCGAATATTTTGCGTTTTGAATATTAATATTCATTGTTTACTAGCGACGCATTTCTTGCTTCGCTCGGTTTCGCCCCTAGGTTTGTTCTCGTTAAAACCTCTAAAATCTTTCGTCTCTTCCGTCGCCATGATGGCTGCAAAGCATTTGCAACGTCTGACCAAAAATCAAAATAAAGCCGCGACAAAATCTGTAAGTATAGTTTCATTTAAAATGTCAAATATTCGTTAAAATTTCAGGAAGTTTTATCAGAAATAGCATCGAACTGGCATCGAACCCACTACTCTCCTCTTGGCATACTCATCATCAGTCCAAATTAGACGTGGGAACAAACAATAAAACAAGCCACCATAACTGAGTGTATAATATATTTCTACTGCGCCCGACACTATATTTACATCCGTCGCACTTAACTAACACAGATGACCATAGAGAAAATCTTATTTAATATCCATTCTCGTTTCGCAATAAAAACCATCTATAGTCTGAACTGAAACGTCTCTAAGGCGATGACCGCTAAAACCGGAGTTACCAAGTTATGACTTACATACATACATACATACATATATATAACTTTACATAGAAACATCTACTTATATTAAATGGTCATTTTAGCGGTCTGCGGACAATGCCATAGACAATGTAACACGAGTGGTTATCGCCAAGCGTATTTACACAGCGAGGCCGGCCGCGGCGCGAGCCTAGCGCTCACCCCGCAGGCGGCACGCTCGCAGCGACGCAAACGATTCGATTATCCGAACTTAATCGAACTTCGGATCCGAATTGAACAAACAAATCTCGGATAACCGAACCGTATAACATCAGACGTGATATTTAAATTGGTAGACACCATAGACAAAAACATTAATGCCTAACAAATGATATTACTTTTTCGCCTATATTAATGTTTTACGCTATGATAAACACCCTGTACATATCAACCCTCCCCAACACCCCCCCCTCCCCTCTCTACTCACGTCCCTCCTCATTATTCACTAACATTCATTGATCTACCAAATTTAAACATTCAACTACTCATTTCAACATCGATATAAATATCTCGCTAAGCGATTACTCTCGCAAGGTTCCAACTGTCGACCGCGTCGGAGTCACTTAGAACCTTGCGACAGTAAACATACATACATGATATATCTATATATTTTACAATTTACACTAAGTCGCTCTCTCCATACGACAAGTTAACTTTGAACCTTGTCTCGTACAATGTAAAATCTATTTTTAATCTACATTTTATTATCTGTGATTTGGTTGTATTGGTCCTATTTATTTTTAAGCGATACAAATATTTAGAATTTTTTAAACGAAGTTCAACTTTATCAACAAATCAACTATAGTTAAGTGGAAGTACCTATACACTATTATTCTCCACCAACCCACAGACAATATAACACGATTTTATATAATTAAATATATTTAACATCAATAATGAGCTCGCTACGTGTAATATAATTCTCAATGTAAAAGTGGCACAACACAATAAGTCTAAACTCTAATACATTAAATCCTAAAATACTTCCTAACATTCGTTTATAATTTATTGTACAATTATTTTTCCGAACACTAACATTTGCTTTAAAATATCTATTTTTTAAACAATAAACTTTTTAAAACTAGGTATTTTTAATATTGAAAATTGATATTTTTGAGTTATGCCACTCTCACACTGTCGGCCTTATATCAAGTAACTTAAAACCATGTCGTTTTCAACTACAGATGTTTGCGCGAAATATTTGTACTATCGTAAATACTGTAACAGACGGTCTGTACGTGAACAGAGTACGCCAAACGCCAACGCGGACGGACCGTTCCGCAGACAATGTCATTTTCATACATTTTTTAGCTGGCGTTTGGCGTTAATGCTAACAGAAATGGCATTTGTCTAGGCCCCCAGACTGTCTGTACGTGATTATCACTAATTTCAATTAAACAGGCTTAATTCAAAAAGACAACAAAAACACTATTAAAAGCTTAATTATTATTAAAACAGGCATAAGTATATAACTATACACATATTTTTCTGGCCTTTTTGTCGGGGCACAGCAAGACTACTCGACCGATATATTGTACAAAGCCATCGTGTAAGGCAACATAGGTATTTTGCACTGGGTCACTTATAATTTCTGTCCATAAATTATATATACACAAACTTTTTTCTACATAAAAAAGTCTATATATCTTTCTGTCTAGTTTGTTGGTGTCATCGCCCACCACACCGATAGAAAAACTACACTATATAATCTGTAGTTGAAACCGTCACGGCAGTATGGCGAGACTTAGCTTAGCTTATCATTAAACATTGTGCGTGCTTCAAGAGTGTGGCGCGACCTTTACATTTTTATTACAAAACAATCCTCTTTTAATGGGCGAATTTTGGTAGCGGATGAAGGATTGGAACTCAGAATAGCACAAAAATGAATAAGAAAAATGTATAACGTCAATATTCAATATTCTACTTTCGAGAAAACGTTCATTGAACTGAAATAACTTTAATATATTATATTATCATTTATGATACGTGCGGCTAAGGATTGGAACAACCTGCCTGCGTCTGAGTTTCCGTCCGATTACAATATGGATGTCTTCAAGGCTAGAGTGAATAGGTGGCTTCTGAATTAGTGCGACTTACCACTTACCATCAGGTGGAATGTAGTCAAGCATAAATTCAGAAGAGTATAAAAAAAACCATGAAATTTTGCATACATCTCTAAGACTTAGAAATGATACTTAAAATCCACCTATGACCTATATATACGCTATCGTCAAATCATACTATACCTATATATTTGTAAGTGTAGGTTTGATTCCCATGTGATGTATAATTCAAAGGACGCGCCACACGACACTATTTATAGTTAACAAAACAAAAATGGAAGTTAAGTTTGTACATGCGCCGCCTCTCGCACCTCACTCATTATACACTCGAGCTACTCTTAAAAATCCAATATACGAAGGAAAACTTTGTAACTTATTCATAACAAATATGAGGAAATGGTTTGATATTTTTCTATAAACAGTACTGTATTAACAACTCGTATGAACTAATATTTAAAAAAAAACAATTATTCTTAACATCATTCTTAAACTTAAACTGTCACATCTCAGATATATTTAATAAGTCACTATAACAATTCCAGTCACTTATAAAAAAAACAATTAACTAAAAGAAATAATAAGGAAGTGTCAGTTTAGCATTATGTCACTATTTCATTCAAGAGTTGTAAAAATAATGGGCTTGCCATTTAAAAAAATAAAAAATGGCGGAAATGTTTTATATTTTCTATTTTTAATTATGGCAGTAATAAGTCACAATGTTTCTCTCGCTGGTGTCCACGTTTGAATGATATAAGAAAGTCGGTGCGAGTGGCTCTTACTGTATAGACGTATATAGAACGACACACAACATTACATATTATTATATATAGTTATTGTAATAAATTTATTTGATCAAAATAAATTAGTTCATTTAATAAAAACTTTTTTTTAATAAATCGTTAAATTCCTTATTTAAAAAAATATAAATTTTATTTATAATCACAGCATAAATACAAATTATTTAAAAAAATTGCGATCATTCTATATAGTCTATGGTCAAACAATTGTACCGCTAACATTACATACAAAAATATATATATACATATAATAGAGTATTTTCTGTCCGTCTAACACTAGCCTGTCGAGAGTCCTGCCATAAAATCTGCTTATACATAACTTATTATCGTTGATTCTAAACAGATATCATTTAAAATACTTTTATTTTTAACATTCAATATAGATGGACTCTCATTTTATATAATATATGTATATATTTACAATAAATACGTTTTTTAATATAATTTTATTTAATATCTTATACCTAAGACATATTGGCACTGCACAGGTCATTTACGGTTAGTGTGTACTTATTTTTTATCTATATTTATTTTTGTACGACATTTCAAGCTATTTTTAAACGAAGAGATAGGAATATTTTCAATTTCATTGTTTATATAATATGTATGTTATTAGGCCAAATCAATTTTATTTTATTAAATCTATCAATATTAATTGCTGTCTGCATTTTGTTCGTTTTCTTACAAAACTTTAATTTCAAAACAATAACAAATGGAATGCTAATAGCATGAATACAGCACCCTACTTTTAGAACAAAATCGGTTAAAACATAATATTTATACATACGCGTTCTAAAATCCAATCATTTTATAAAACAAAATTGTGTACAATATAACGATAACCAATTATATACATCAAAAATGTCCGTCTGTAAAAAAAACCAAACAAATTTAACCGACATTACCAAAAGTGTACACGTATTTAACGAGATATAAATACTTCGAAATGAAATAAAATTAGATATTATACTCTAACACAATATAAAATTCTGTACATATTTTAAAAATTCATACATCGGTGGAAGACTGTTATAATACGCACTTACCCATTTCACATAAATGTAATAATTTTTTTTTACAATATCGAGGCTTGGCTATATTATTAAAGTAATGACGTCGGCAGCATCGAAGATATATACATGTATATCTAAACATACTTCTGTAGGTTTGTACGATGAACCCCAGCAGACGACCATTTTGAATCGATTAGGCTTAGAAACTTGATACGAATATTAGATCTATTCATAAATGGCAGAGAGCATATTAGGACGAAAGTGGAGAGAATATTTTTTGATAATAGCAAAAGAAATATTCGCTTTTTGACAATTTCTAACATATTAAAGTGTGATGGAAGAACTAAATTTAACTAAAGAATAGGATGTCCTGTTATATTTATAATATATAATTAGTCTTTTTTTTTAATTTAAGTATAGTTGAAAGTGATATCATATTTAATTTAGTATGTTTGACGTCAACACGTAAGCCGTATTTAAATCCAAGATGGCGTAGCTTGTTGCGTTCCATAAGTTGACCTAAGATGGCGCTGTATATTATTTTTTTAGTTAATTAATATAATACATAGATTATTTTTGCCTTATTTAAAACCGCTATCTTGTGTTTTGGTTTAAAAAAATTATACGGTGTGTATTTTCTACGTGACACTGGCGAAGTATAATCTGTGCTCGACTGGCACGCTTGATGCCATTAACAAGAGAATTGAATTGAATGGTGTATATCCCGATATTTTATCCCGGAAGCGCCATCCCGCCGGATGTGTATACAAGTAGCGCCATCTTGCGTCACGTGGAGGGTAGTTGCAGTGGGCGGCTACGTGCGCGGCGCGACGGCGGCCGCGGCGGGCTTCGGCGGTAGTTTCGGTGCTAGCCTGTGGGGGATGAATATTTTTTATTATACATTCTATTAATACTTTCTTAGATTTACGCGAATATTCGACATTATAAATGAAACTACCTTTTCGGATTTTGTCGCGGATTTATTTTGATTTTTAGTTCCCGACGTTTCGAATGCTTTACAGCAATCATGGTCACGGGAGAGACTAAGGTATTTGACGTCTCATAGGTTTATATACTTGTCTGTAACAAGTCGTCAGTCAAACGTCGGGAACTAAAAATCAAAATAAATCCGCGACAAAATCCGAAAAGGTAGTTTCATTTATAATACATTCTATTCTCTACATCAATATACGAAGGAGCGTTTTTATGTTCGCGGAATGAAGGGTAAGGGGTAAAAATAAAAAAACTAAATTATTTTTCCTTTTCAATATAATTACCTGCAAGACGGACACATTTTTCAGATCTTACAATTAATTTATTTATACCCTCATAAAAAAATGTTTTGTTTTTGTCCTCAAAATACGCTGAAACTGCCTCCTTAACTTCATCATCGGTGGTAAATTTTTTACCCCGCAGCATTTTTTCATTTTTGGAAAGAGGTAATAATCACTCGGGGCCAGGTCTGGACTGTAGGGTGGGTGGTTCAAAATATCGAAGCCCACTTTAAGCAGGGCAGCCAACGTGGACAAAGCCAATGTGGACGGGCGCATTGTCGTGCAAAAGCAGCACACCTTTCGTCAATTTTCCCCGTCTTTTCTGTTAATTGGCTTCTTTTAGTCGCTCTAATATTGAAGCGTAGTATTCTCCGGTTATAGAAACACCTTTATCTTTATAATCGATCAATAATATTCCTTCTGAGTCCCAAAAGACCGTTGCCATGAGTTTCCCAGCTGACTGTGACACCTTAAACTTCTTGGGGAGTGCTGTGCCCTTTTTATGCCACTGCATAGAGTCTTGTTTCGACTCAGGTTCATAATGATGAACCCAAGTTTCGTCTCCAGTAACAATTCGACTCAATACACCATCCTTGTCTTCATTGCAGAGGTCCAAAAATGCACGTGAATACTCTACGCGTTGTTGTTTTTGCGACGGCGTGAGCATTATCGGTACCCATCTTGCGCTGACCTTAGTCATGCCAAGATGATCGTGCAGGATTTTAAAAATGGTTGTATCGGATACTCCAACCATTTCTGCGAGTTGTTTCTTCTTTAGTCGAGCATCGTCGAGTACAAGTTTTTCGACCTTTTGGATAAGTTCTGGCGTGGTCACCTCGATGCTCCTGCCCGGCCTCGGGTCGTCTTCAGGGGTCGTTCCCTTCCTTTTTTAAACAAACTGTGCCACTTGTACACCATGGCTTTTCTTGGACAAGAGTCACCGTAAACCGATGACATCTCATCCATTATGGTCGCAACTGATTTTCCCTGCTTGGTAAGGAACTTTATAACGGCACAATATTCGATTTTTTCCATATTTCACTTTTCACTCCTGATTATGTTGCTTGGTTGGCGATAGCTCAAAGACTAATAGTCTAATAACAATGAAATCTCGTATTTATACTAATTATGAGTCACTAAACTCGTTACGATCCTAATGAGTTTAATCACCCCCCTCCAACCCTCTCATTCCGCGAACTTAAAAACGCACCCTCGTACATTACTAAATTAGTTTTAGTATTCTTTAATATTTGTCCTGGAGTATCTGAGAACAGTAGCTTATATGTCATTTTAGCTCATAGTTCATTTGTGTGTTGTTTTATATAAATCCGTCCTAAAACCTAATGTCATCGAATATATCTATATATAAAATATCTATTATTTACTAGAAATTATATAAAATGTTAATATACAGATAAGATGACACTTTACTCGTTAGGATTGATAAAAAATTAAAAAAAAGGACTAATAGATTTTTTAGCAATAAGATCTATATTCATTATCATTGTATGTCACTGTTAAATTGTAAATACCGTTAGATTATAACCTATTAAAGTGAAAACGTCAAATTGTGAACTGTCATGCGACGGAAGGTACTTCGTGTGCTGATTACTGAGTCCGGCTCGAAGGACCATTTATAATATACCGATTTTTGTTTTTATTTATGTTTATTTATGTATATTTATGTGTGTGTGTGTGTGTGTACGCACGCGGCGGTGTGCCGGCGCTGCAGCAGCGCGGAGTGCGCGGGGCGCAGCAGCGCGGGCGGCGGCGGCGGGCGCGGCGGCAGCGGGGGCGGGGGAGGGGCGGCCGGCGCGGCGCCCGCGCCCGGCGGCGAGCACTCGCTCCACGACGACTGCGGATTATATACATTAGTAATATTTACTTTTATTAAATCTGAAATGACGATTATGCTTTGTAATTTATTGTATAGTAAATATAAATTTGAACAATCTTGAGACAAATTATCATACTTTATCGTTAAAAAAGTATAAACACACTCTAAATACAACATTTTTAGTATATAAATTTTGTATATTCTTCAATGTATAGAGCAAGTGTATGGATGCGTGCGCGCATATATATATGTTCATATGTGTCTACGTGTGTATGTGTATGGGAGTAGGGGCGTGCTCACCAGGTGCGGCGTGGGCGGCGCGGCGGAGTCGCGGCGGCGGCGCGGCGGCAGCGGCGGCGGCGCGCCCTCCACTGCGAGGGGCGGGGATACCACGTGTTATTATAATATTGTTAATATGTACAATGCATTTATTCGATATAAAATTAAACTTAAAAGTAGGTACTCTAACAAAAATTTTTTTGAAACAATTATATATCCTGCGACTTGAATATAATCAAAAAAATTTCACACTTTTTAAAAGATTAATTAATAAGGAAATTACATTATATAAACAAAATATTATATTTTCATTTTCATTATATATGTTAAAACAATAGCTAATACTCACCGCTAGGGTGCGCGGACGGCGACGTGGCGGAGGGGAAACTGAATGTCGCCCTGCAACATACACACATACATACATACATACATTAACCAATAGATTAATGTACCATCACGATATACGGAGAAAATTATTATATTGTTATAATGTTGACTCCCTCTTTTCCTCTCTCACACTTGCTCTTTCAAACACATTCTTTTAGATATCACAGGCATTGTTTTGCATCATCTGTTCTAGACTTATCATAAGATCGAATCTGTGAATGTGTGCGTTAGTGTGTTTGTATTTGATTGTGTGAACGTATGTGTGTGCGTGTGCGGTGTGCGTTTGTGAGTGTGTGTGTGTGTGTGTGTGTGTTTATGTGCTGTGTATGTTTGTGTGAGAGTTTATGTGTATGTGCGTCACCTGTCGAGCGGGCTGATGGGCGGCGCGGGCGCGGGCGAGCGCTTCGGCGACATGGCGGGGCTCCTGCAACACATATAAATAATTATAATCAAACTTCAAATGAGACCAGTCTATTATATTCCGGAGCAGCAGTTCGTTTTTTGGCCATAATTGATCTTTTCTTCTTGGTGATACATTCTTATTTGACTTGAAAGAACAGGGTATACGCGAATAATATTAATATTTAAAGTAATATGTATTGAAATAAAAATATAACCTCATATTTAATACGAGGAATGATATTTTTTCACATAAATATTTATATTATATATAAAACATCATACATTTATAGCATATATAATAAATGTCTGCAATTTTATTTAAACTCGACACCCTTGTCTTGTCAAGCTACCGCTATTTCGTAACCGCGGTTTTAGAGATTACTATAACCTAACTAATTTAAACATACATTCCTAATATTGTTTAGGGAAATAAAAAAGGTGTGTGTGCGATTCACACACGATAGAAGTGAAACTTCAGTAAATCGACAAAAGAATGAGATGAATATATATAAAAAAAGAAATGTCAAAAATAAACAATGGTTACCATGGCAACGTGGGAATGTATTCTATCTCATTCTCTCCGACTTAATCATATACTTTTATGTATTTCTTTCTTTATCGTGACGCATTTTCATTTCATCGAGTTTCGAATTACAACGATTCTAAAGAAGTTTCACTTCAATAATATATAAAAATCTCGTGTCACAGTGTTTGTTATCGAACTCCTGCGAAACAGCTTGACCGATTTTTATGATTTTATTTTGTGTATATTTGTTAGGTCTGAGAATAGGTTGTAGGCAATTTTTTATTCCCCTACGTGATAGGGGTGGCCCTTTCCAGATTTATTATTTTTTATTTTTAAACCAAATTTTAATATTATACTGATTTATGATTTGGCATCATAAAATACTTAATATAACCCTTATTTTTCTATCTTCTACCACCAACACCTATTTGTTAATAGTGGCTAGAAAGCGGGCGAAGCTGCGGGAATCGCTAATAATAATAAATAAAAATAAAAAAAAATGTTTATCTCACCACACAATTCAAGCTATCGAAGGTAACGATACAACTGTGTCCTAGTCCATAACACAAAAACCACATGTCCCATACAGTGTTGTAAAACGATAAAAAAATATTATCTAATGAGTATTAAATTTCATACTAACTAGGAAATTTACCAAAATTATAAACAGATGCTCAATTATTATCGACCAAAATTATTAACATGTAATAAGTGTGTTAGATTACACTAAAAATATTTTACAACACAATGGCTGGAGGACAGAAGGCAATAATAATAATGCTAAAAAACCAATTTCAGAGACTAAAGTAATTTGATGTCATTTTTGCACAATTTTCCAAAATTTTGCATCTTTGGTAGTATGCGTTTGTGGGTAGGCACTGTCTGTAACAAGTATATAAACCTCTAAGACGTCAAATACCTTAGTCTCGCCCGTGACCATGTGCGCTGTAAAGCATTTGAAACGTCGGGATCTAAAAATCGAAATAAATCCGCTAAAATTAAAAAAAATAGGTTCTTTACCGGTACACAGAAAAAAAATATGGAGGCTACGCACAGGACTGAAGTCAGGTATTTTTTTTTATAAATCCTTAAATTAGTTAATCTCTATAATATATTATAGTTAATTTCAATGTACACATAAAGCAGGCAGTGTACCTGAACAGGTCGTGGTGCTTGGGGCTGGGCAGCGGGCGGTCGGGCGGCTCGGGGGGCACCTCGCTGGTCGCTGTACACATATTATTATTATATATATTAATTCATCATTAATTGTTTTTGGACATAAATAATATATTGGATATAAAAATAATGGTTATTATTATAGAGAAGTAACATTGGAATTAATTTCGAAATAAGCCGATCAATTCATTCATAAGTAAGAAATGTGCAAGTGTCCTTCTACTGAATCATACACTGTTAGCGATGACGCGCGAAATAAAACCGCAAAAAAACCCGGTTGATTTTGGTCATAAAACCTGAATCCGTCAAAAACCCTCCCTCCGGTTCGGGGGCCAGCGTACCTGCGTCCGGGTCGGCGGCGCGGCGGGGCGGCGCGGGGGGCGCGGGGGGCGCGGGGGGCGCGGGCGGGCGCGGCGGCGGCGGCGGCTCGCGGCGGCGCGGCAGGTGCTCCGCGCTGCGCGAGTAGAACAGCTCCGCGTCCACGATGGCGCCGCGCGGGGACAGCGCGGGCCGCCGCCCCGCCGCGCCCGCCGCCCCCGCCGCGCCCCCCACCCCCGCCGCCGGCACACACGCGCTGGGCGCGCCCCACTTGCTGGGATAAGAAAATAAAGCTTTTAATTGTGAGTACTAAAAAGGTAGTAGGAAAAAAAATTAAGGCTAGAATAATAATTAAATAATAAATGAAACTATCTTTTCGGATTTTGTCGCGCATTTATTTAAATTTTTGATTCCCAACGTTTCGAATGCTTTACAGCAGTCACGGTCATGGGAGAGACTTAGAAAAAACCGATTAAATAGTTCCATTTATAATGTCAAATATTTGCGTAAATAAATTTTAAAAAATATGTCAACTCCTTCCATCCAAAAGCTTTAGGTGATATAAAACAAGCACATATACAACTAAAATATACATAATAATAGAGCCGTCCTACCTCGGCGAGTGGTTGTCACGCGGCGACGGAGGCTCGTCGCGCGTAGACCCACTGTTCCTATAAGAATATAAGAAAAAAAAACAAAGTTAAAAACATTCACCAAAGATAAATAAATAAAAATATAATATAGTCATTATAGCAACAGTTATTTACACTGTCTCGTGTTCACGGTATAGCGGCAGCCCGGCGTAAGCCATGGACGAGAGCGGGTTTGTCGCTTACGTAAACCGTGGAATACCGAGTGTATATGGTATATGGTGTGTACCTGTGCAGCGTTGCGACGGACTTGCTCTTGTCGAAGAAGGCCATGCCCTTGTCGAAGAGACTGAGCTGCCCCAGCGCCGCCAGCGAGCTGGAGCTGCTGCGCTCCAGCCGCGGTGACGTCAGCGCGCCGCCGCCGCCGCGCTCCTCGCGGCACCCTGCGACACACAGACACACATACATGTATGTATTGTATACAGCCCTATTCTGATGTCCCACTGCTGGGGGGTCCCTTAGATACGAGGGGTGAGGGTTGGCGGACTACACATGTCTTTCAAAAGCTTACTCTAGGTTCTCTCAGACTTGCAGGTCTCTGTACGATGTTTTCTTTCACAGTAAGACAAGATATAGTCATGTTGAAATTGATATAAACATACATATAAATAGCTGGTTACAATCGTTTTAGCTCACTCTAGGTGATCGCATTTTATCTTATAAATAAGCTAGGAACTTATCATCACTTCACTCGAGATTACGTATCATCGTTTTAACACGGAGCCAGAAATATAAAAATGGTGAATAACAAAAGATTCCCGTGCGACAGCTAGAATACTGAATGTTTATATTATATATTATATTATGTAGAAAATTGTGATGTAACAGTACGTACCGTCGTGCACCGGCAGCGACGCCACCGACGCGCCGTCCCACGCGCTGGTGGGCGACAGCTGCGCCACGCCTGGACACAGTTCATGAATTTAATTATTATAGTTTCACACAGATATTATATGTTATAATTATAACATTATTATGAATTGACCTAGCGAATTTTTTTATGAATAAGAAGAAAAAATCCACCTTATAAAATATTTTAGTAGGTGCACTATGTGATTATAGTATATATAGCATAAACCTAAACAGTGTTAGGTCCCAATAAGACTTAGAATTAGGTCTCAATGTGCACCCACTTCGGTGGGTGATTTGTCATGCGGGTTTTCCCTGATACTTCTCTGATATAGAGTGGACTGTGGAGCAACCCCGCGGCTGTGTGTTCTGCTTCGGCAGCTGCCAGGCCGTCGGAGCGTCGCGGTCGCTTACGCACAAAGCGATCCTGCGACGCCCCATGAAGACAAAGGCAGGTTTTGTTGGGTTGTAATGTGTAGTACTGGCTTTTAAGCTTCCGAACATAAAAAAGGTAAAAATCCCAGGTGTATGGCAGCAGCACTCACTGAGCGTGTCGTCGGGCGGCGCGCCGGGCGAGGCCTGCGCGTCGCGCCGGGACGTCTTCACCGTCTTCAGCGACAGGTCCGGGTAGCGCCGCGGCTGCAATATACACATACAATTTTATCTGTACATTGAATATTTTTTTAATGAATATTAATTGAAATAATCATTACTAACAAAAAAATTTGGTTTCCGATCTTTAGAACGCGAGGAGACATATATCTTCTATTTATATACGACCTTAACTTATATCACAATTGGCCTGACCCAGGACTCGAAGCCAAGACCACCGCTGTATAGACACGACAAACAACTTACAAACTTGGGTAGCTGCTTAACTCCCCGCGGCTCTATCTCCAGGCTCTTCTCGTACAGGTAGTTGGTGACCTCGATGTCGTCCATGCCGGGGAATGGATCTAGCGACTCCAGGAACGCCTGGAAACACATTTTATATTAATCAAGATCTCTCTCTCTCTCTCTCTCTCTCTCTCTCTCTCTCTCTCTCTCTCTCTCTATTTAGTTATTATCTCTAGTTATCCATACAATCTGACAAAACAGGACAAAAAAAATCTTCTTTTTCGCTAAATTGGCAACACTGGCCCTGTTATGATCTACAGTCAAGTGACGTCAAGTAACGTCAAGCGCACGAATTAGCGAGCGTTTAAAAGTATCTGTACCGGTATATTTAAAAATAAACTAACTTTTAGCATTTCGAAGCTGGATTTTTTTAACAATTATATAAAATCTTGAGAACTAGAAAAAAATATTTAAAAATGATTCCAATATTCCTTATTTGCCCTTTTGTCGTTCTACACAATTAGTCAAAAATGGATTAAAAAGCGAAATTATGATGTCTCTCTTTATCTCATAGGAAAAGAAACTAAAAGAGGGAGAGAGCATTAAAATCAACTCACCCTCGTCTTCGGCTCGACGGTGAGGCAGTAGGGCTGGTTCTGATACTGCTGTATTTCGCCGGTGATCTCCGCCACTTTACGTCTTTTTGAGAAGTTTATTAAATTGGAATTTTGTAGATAGTCTGTGGAATAATAAAGGCATATAAATACAATATAACAATACAATACAATATATATGTAAGGATCGGGTCTAGGGGTATGATTTTCGTTTGTTCCGGTTCCGGGTTCAAATCCTGGACGAACGGACGACCCCCAAAATGTGTATGGTCCAGGGATGGAAATTAGTACACGATTTGGTAGTTATAACTTTAATTTTACTCACAACTTGGAATTTTGTATAAGCGTCCTTTCACTCGTCATTTCCCGTCTCTCTAATCGTCGCAATCGTACTCTCACTTGCTTACTTTCGCTTACTCGCTCATACCCATACACCTATCTCACTCACACAACCTCTATTTCCTTTCGTCATCCTACATATAGTAATTCAACCTCGTTTCGCTCGTGTTAGTCTCTAAGTACGTAGTGGTGCTTTATTTTTTAAAGAATGATCCAAATTGGTATAGTTCTTGAGTTTTGGTGAGACTAACAAACAATTGATTTTTATGTATAGCTTTTTTTAATGTCGCAAATATTTTATTTCTGTACAAGTAAAAACAAAATGATATTTAGTGACAAGCCCTAACTTCAGGACCGCTGAACCGAATTGAGTAATTTAACTTTTAAATATTTGTTCACAGTTCAAATAAGGCTTAAATAGGAACAAATATGGATTACTTTGAGAAGCCGACTTCTTCAATCAAAATGTTTTCTTTTACCACAACCTATATGAACTCTACTGTTTCCAACGTGTCGCTGGCTGTCCACGTGAGGGAGGGGGGAGGGGGTGTGCATACCGAGATTGCCCTCCTCGATGTGCAGGATGTTGGTGAGGTAGATGCCGAGGAAGGGCACGCAGGGCGGGTTGATGCTGCGCAGGCGCTCCTGGTAGCGCCGGAAGTGGTCCGAGTTCAGCTCGCGCAGCGCCGCCAGCGCGCGCGACAGCCGCACCGGCAGCATCTGCACACGAGTACCCTGTTACTGTATGTCAAGAGATACAGAAGCTCTCCGCTCAGGAAATCTGGATATCCTTTATGAAGGGAGCTACAATGGATAAGAACTGGTCGACGTAGCAAGGGCCGTCCTCGGCACCACACCCAACAACCACAATAATAATAATAATACTGTCGGTGACAAACTACTAATGCCTATTGTTAAATATAAGACGAAAAACTAAACTAAAAAGCAGTAACTAAAATAAACCCGTGGATTCCAAAAACTAGTTTTACAAAGACTTCGCTCCGCTTGGGTCCGTTTTAGACACATTTCAATCGTTAGTATAGATTTTTCAGAAATTAGATATTTTCTCAGGGTACAAGTATCTTATATGACCCATACAACAACTATCACCATACCAAATTTCATAAAAATCTATACAGTAGCGATGCGATCAGACAGACAAACTAAAATAATAAGATAATCGATAATAATAACTATTTTCATAAGGATTTATCTATAGAATCGACTAAGTTCGACTCTTATTATCATACCAGCGACTCATCCTCGCTTCGCTCGGGTTCGTCCCTAGATTTAGCGCGAGCAAAGCCGCGGCTTCTGCTAGTAAACGTATATAAAAACTTAACAAATTATATACTAAAACTCTCCTTGATAACCACTCTATCCATTTGTGAAAACAATATGACAATTGGGGCAGTAGTTTTTGAGTTTATTGCGAACAGACAGACGCGGTGGAGGACTATGTTTTATATATGTAGTGGTAAAGATTGTGTCCTTTTAGATGCACCTGTCAATGGTGACATCTAGGCTTTACTCTCTGGAGTGTGCACGTGTGCACGAAAATAAAGAATATATGAAGGGTGGGTACAGGGGCAAAACAAGGAATGTCACAAAATTAAATAAAAGTTGACAAGTATGGGAACATTAAGATTTTGCCACGTATTAGATATTGCAATGTAAATTAAAAAATAAAAAAAAATAATTTTGTGACGTTCCTTGTTTTGCCCCTGTCCCCTTCATATACGAGCAGCGTACGTGGAAGGTGTGCCTGAGGCGGTGCACGGAGGCGGAGCCGCAGGCGGCCACGACGGCCAGCACGCCGTTGAAGTTGTTGAGGTCGCGCAGCGCCAGCGCCAGCTCCAGCAGGCGCGCCACCACCGCCGCGCGCTCCTCCACGTTCTCGCTCTCCACTATCCACTTCTCCATCCACAGCGTGAACTGCCATTACAATTCAATAAGATTAGCATTCAGACATTTACTTCAGCTCACAGCTGAGCACAGACAATTTAATATGGGGATCAGGTCATAGTCAAGATAACGCTGGATAAGTGCGGGTGGACTACACACGTCTTTCTAAAACTAGCTAGGTGTTTCTGACATGCAGGTCTCTTCACAATATTTTCCTTTACCGTAAGTTAAGTGGTAATCGTATTAGAAATGATTCGCACATGAAAATAACAGGGGTTTGAAACCCGGATTTGAACCCGCATCAATCGGTATACAAGCGACTGCGTCACCACTGAGCTTACATTTGTGGTGTGCTTGATTATCCTCAGCAGGTTGGGACTGGTCTTCTCCTTGTCTTTCTTGGTCCACACCGCTCCCACCAGCTCCGACGGCTTCACCTGGATACAGCACGGTAGAACAAAATATAAATATTCTATATCTATCTCTTTTTTTAAAGTTTATTTATCATCGTCCTATATATTATTATTATTAATGACAATGACGTAATTGACATTGAGATATTTTAACCCAAAATTAATTTAAGTCACAACTATTACTATTACATAAATAAAAAAACTATAATTTTCTTTTTTAATTTTGTTAAGGATCTCCAACAACAGGTCCACTCTGTATTTAAAAAAAAACAACTTGCTTATTTAAGAATAATGAACAAGTTCATTTTAATATTCTCCATGCTACCTATAACTATTATAACCTTCTTATCGGGTGATAAGAAGGGAAGGAAGATCATCCAAACGGGTGCACTCACCTGCTTGTACAAGTGGAACTCCCACAGGGTGAGCTGCCGCGCCAGCTCGAGCGGGTGCAGCGCCAGCGGGTGCCAGCCGTAGCGCTCGGGCGCGGCCACGTGGCGCAGCGGCGCGGGCGGCGAGCGGTCGAACACGTGCGCCACGCCGCCGCCGCTCACGCTGGGCGCGCTGGGCGCGCTGGGCACGCTGGGCACGCTGAGCCCGCTGGTCACGCTGAGGCCGCTGGCGATGCTGCCGGCGATGCTGGACGGGATGCTGGCGAGGCTGCCACCTACGCTCTCTGCATCTAGATTCCCCTGGTTGCTCTGGGCGCACTGAAAGTAGGTAATTGGTCTTTAAAAAATACTATGTTATAAATAAAACTCAAGTTATTATTTTAGTCTAATTAAACTGACTTATGTTGTATAGGTTCGAGTTCCTAGTCTGATTATGTCCAGAATTATGAACAAATGATTTCAAATTATTCTGATCCTCAAGTAATTCAATATGATATTGACAGGAATGCAGTTTTAACTAACATATCTATACCCACGCACTACAATCTATGTATAATTTCCCGCGCAATTGTCTCTAGTCTCATCAATCTAAACGAATGAATGATAATCTAGACAAATAAAGGAACGATTGAGTGAATAAATGAATGAACGAGTGAGTGAATGAGTTAGTGAGTGAGCGAGTTACCTTGCGCTGCACCGTCTTGAGCACGCTCTGCACCCACTTCTTCATGGGCTTGCCGTCGACGGACTCGAGGAAGGCCTGCAGCTTCTCCAGCAGCGCCGGCTCGCGCTCGAAGTCGTAGAAGTGCTGGTCCACCCAGTGCCGGAGCACGTTTATTACTCTGTGGTCAAACAATATATTTGTTACAAACAGTCAACAAAATTACTTTTATTTCCTACCGACTTTCCCTAGTTTTACTCTGGTGCGACCATAAATGAATAACAAAATCGTATATAGTGCCATCACCTGGTAAGATACCCCTCCCCCCTCCTCCTCTCTCCTCCCCCAGCATGATGCTCCCTAGATGTCAGGTCTAGATAGTACAGACCAGTAGACTGAACACTAGACTGACTCACCGGAACTTGACGGGTTGCTGGAACTCCTTCCGGTAGCGCTTCCAGTCTTCCCGCGTCGTGTTCTTGCTGAGCTTCTCCGCGTCGCTGCTCACGGAGACCTCCACGCTTTCTGCATATCAAAAGATACGTATTTTAACTAAACATTACAAAACTGCTATCAAGGATGAAAATAACTAACTACGTGCAACAACAACAAAAATAAATATTCTAGAAAATTTCTTAAATTTATATGGATAGTCCTATTTTTTTTTTCAGATTTTGCCATCGGTTAAATATCGAATAAAAGGCTACTATTATTGGTTAGATAATCCTTAAACCATGACACTGGATAGGGACTATTTCATTTTCTTTTTAAAACATTTTAAGCCAATATTCATTTTACCACAACACATTTGAATTTAGAACAAAAATAAAATTGTAACTGAGTTGAATCTGTACATTGAATATTTTTTTGGCAAATCTAATTGAAACCGTCAATTTTAACGATACAAAAGCCTAATTTATAGATTTTAAAATTTTTATCTGTCTGTCTGTCTGTGACCGCATCATGAGAAATCCACTGGACAGATTTTGATGAAATTTGGTTTGATAATAGCCGATTATCCGGAGCAAGGACAAGTCACTAGTCTTATATACCATTCTTAAAAATACCTTAACCATTTAATATTGACCTCTAACACTTGGCACATTGTACCTGTCTCGAGATCTAAGTCCGTCGCCGACGCGTTCGGACTTGTGTCTCTTTTGGGTAGCTTGATCCTTTGTGCTGGCGTGCGTAATAGAGAGAACATTGTGAGGCAAATGTACACATATTATGAAATTTTCATTTCAAGTATTTGTCAACATTACATACTATAAAATCAAATCTGAATGTTTTTGGGGTGTGGTATGTGGGGGTGGTTTGAGGGTGTTGTGGGGTGTGGTGTGGGGGTGGTGTGGGGGTAGTGTGGAGGTGGCGTGGGGATAGTGTGGGGGTCGTGTGTGGAGGTGTGGTGTGTGGGTCGTGTGTGGAGGTGTGGTGTGGGGGTTGTGTGGGGGTAGTGTGGGGGTAGTGTGGGGGTAAATTGGGGGGGGGGGGTGAGTCTCACCGCCGCGCGGCGCGTCGTAGACGAGGTGCGGCTCGGGGATGTCGAAGCGCTCCACCAGCAGCGCGAGCAGGTCGGCGGGCGCGCAGAAGGAGCGGTAGGTGGTGAGGAAGGTGCGCACGAGGTTGAGGTCGGCGTGCACGTGGTACGTCAGCCGCTCCACCAGCTTCAGCAGCGTCGCGCCCTGCACACATCACACACATCATATACTTGTAGGGGACGCGACCTACTACTAAATGCTTGATAAATTAAATGCAGTCTAAGATCGTTGAAAGTTTATTGATTTAATAATATAATGATATAATGGTAATTGATGCTAATTAATGATAATGAATGCAGCCGGTTTATAGCTGTCCGAACGTGCACATCCTGTTTTAGGTATGTTTCGATGTATTTATAACACACCTACTAAGCATTATTGAATAGGTGATTGGTAACAACCTTTGGCCCGGACAATAGTGTTTACTGAGGACTTCATTATGACGATACTCATTTTTACAGTGATAAAAATAAAAATTTTTCTGATATACAATTTCGTTGTTAAAGCACCACAATGCCATTTTGTGGCAAGTAAGAGATATACCCATTAATCTTAAAGCAAAAGGAACGAAAGGGAAACTTCTCTAGGCGGGCAGTAAATACTTAAAAGGTAAAAAAGGCAAAAATATTAATGAAACTATGATGTTTTACATAATTTACCAGTTACCTAACACTATATAACAAAAGACAGTAAAAAATAACAAAAGATAGATAACGATAGAGATTAAAGTAGAGATGGAGACCTTGATGAGGGGCGCGTTGCCGGCGCGGTCCTCGAGCACGATGTTGTCGGGCGAGTCGGGCTCGGCGAAGCGGTACAGCGACGCCGGCGGCAGCTGCAGCGGGTGGCGGCGCTCCAGGTCCAGCAGGATGCTGCACACCACAATCACTCATCTCATTGTCTTTTACGTCTACTAATATCTCTAACACTACTTTACATGAGTATAAAAAAATTAACCAATATAACCATACATTGGCTGGCTCAAAGGACCAAATTGATGTCCATGAATTAACTTGCATTTACACAATATAATAAATGTGAGTTCTATGTATCCACATAATAGAGTAAATTGTCCTTTAACCTAGAAGTCATTTCATCAAATTAGATATGTCACTCTGTCACTGTTTAAAGAAGGACGACAGACAAACCAAATTTAAAATATTAGTACATATTCTAAATACTAGTATAGTCAAAACTACCAGTTCAGTAACCTGAGAAGAACTGGCCAAAGAAACTCAGTCAACCTAATAAGTTATCTCCTTAGTAAGTAAGTGTCGGTCAGTGCCGGTCACCTGTCGAGGCTGCGGTCCAGCATGGGCTTGGTGTTGAGCATGACCAGGTCGCACATCCAGTTGCGCTTCTCCGCGCAGGACGCGGCCGCCAGCAGCACCGGCGGGCCCACGCGCGGGCACAGCTCCATCAGGTTGCGCGCCGCGCCCTCCCCGCCCTCTGTGCACACACACACAAACATACATAACGTTCCTTGACAGAGTTCGGCCGGTAGGAGATATTATAGTGCAGCGTATGAGGCAGAGAGCAGACACAAGTGTACTCTCTGCCCCTGTCACTCTCAGACTCCAGTGGACCAGTTACGTTACCGATGGCTGTACATGCTTTGCCTCAGAACGGAGGTTGACACACCACTAACTTCCCAAATACGGGTTGTTACTGAGGCTTAGTGAACAGAAACCCTCAATAACTAAAACCTAGCACGACCCGGGACTTGTACCCAGGACCTTCAAAAGTATGAAATATATTAGATCGATATGTTAATATATCAGATACATTTTCAGAGAGAGAGAGAGAAAAACAGAGAGAGTGAAAGTGTATTCCCTCTCCCTCACACGTACATAATAAGATCTCTTCCACTTCCCAGCCTCAATAAGATTTAATATCAACAAAAATGAGTGGAAGAACTCAAATCAAAGTATAAATACCTTCCCCGTCCGGGCGGTCGACTATTTCCAACTTGCGTATGTGCAGCTTCTCCTTCAGCTTGAGCTGCTGCGGCCCGCCCGACGCCACGCCGCTGTTCACTGTCACCTGACACACGAAATATATTTCAATAAAGCTATATAATATTGATAATAATGTCCTCACGACCGATTACGGCCACGGCGGCCAATCTTATTGAGACTAGACATCTGCGCGGGAGATATTATAGTGCACTCTCTGTTCCTTTTCACTCTCATATTCCGGTGGGACGACGTGAGACACGACCAGTGAGAGCTAAGGCGCAGGACTGACGGCTTTACGTGCTCTCCGAGGCCTACTTCCCACTGTTTACTAAGCCTTATGAAACAGAGAGACTCAATAACTAAGCTTGGCCCGACCCGGGACTCGACCCCAGGACCTCCCGGTGTGCGACCGAACATGCTAGCCACTACACCAACGAGGCAGTTGAAGCTGCATAATAATAACTATTTGTCACTTTGTTTGTGTTTAAAATTTCGGAAATTTGGAATTCTAATAGTCATTTTTAGAAGCTGCAAGATGCCAATACCAATATTGGAAAAATAATTTTAAAATTCAATAGGCGGCTTCAAGTTTTTCCTCTCCTCTAAGACCCCCTCGAATTCTATATAATTTTTTTTTAATTAGCGGTTAAGGTGTCAAAACGTAAGACACACAGACGGGCAGATTCTCCCAAATTAATTACAAATATATATTATAATGTATCCAGTATAACTCACAAGTCCCGTGACGGGTTTGCAGAGCAGAAGGAGGCCGTCGAATAAAAAAGCTCGTCGCTCCGCAATGCGCTTGCCGGGGCCGATTTTGGACAATGTATCCTCTGGGAACCATAAATTCACAATAGATTATAAAATAGCAAATTTAAAAAAATATAACAACATTTCATTGAAGCACTTTCTTTATATTTAAAAACAATAAATTTATTCCAAATACAATTATTTTTTGAATGTCTTATTGTGAGTTTTAAACTGATTATTTAAATAAATTATTTCTATTATAATAAAAATATTATAGTAATAATTTTGTTTACAACTTAGAATTACAAATGAGGTACACGTTAGATGTTAATATCATGTTTGCATATACGTACGTTTGTATGTGTGTCTACTGATAATACGATTTGTAAGAGTGTAATCGAATAGTATATAAGGTATACAGTAGGGGACACCTTTCGCACATGTCATGCGTGCGGTGCGTGTATACATGCACGTGTGTAGGCCCACATGTGTATACTGTATATGTATATATACGTATATATGTATATGTCATCGTATGAGTGTGCGTGCGTGTGCGTGTGTATGTATGTATGTATGTGTGTGTGTGAGTGCGCGTGTGTGAGTGAGTGGGTGAGTGAGTGTGTATGAAAGTGTGTGTGTGTGTGTGTGTGTGAATGTGTGAGTGAGTGTGAGTGTGTGTATGCGTGTGTGTGTACGTGTGAGTGTGTGGCTGACCTCTGATGAACTCGTTGCAGCACTGCGGCAGGTCGCGCGCGTCCCAGTTGTCCACCAGCCGCGCCAGCTCGCCGCACTTCTCGATGGCGAGCTGGCGGCGCGCGCGCGACGCCGACCGCACCGCGCCCTCCCTGTCCGCGTCCACACACACACGGACAGACAGACAGACAACTTCAGTGAAACAATACCAGATACGAGACAACTAGGATAGTTCAGGGTTACTTACAACTTTGGTCCGTTGCCTAACGTTTTCACTATTAAATTCTTTATAAGAAGAAGGTTGCATTCCACCTGTAATGGAAAAAAATACTAATTAATATTTAAGTGCGATCATATTAACGACTAAGAAACTCGTTTTCGCTGCACTCGGGTTTATTCTTAGAAACATTTTAAATGTTAGTATAGATTTCTCAGAGATTACATATTTTTCTACAAAAGAAAATAAATATCTTATATTGACCCGAACAACTAACTATAATAGTAACAAATATCATCAAAATCTATCCAGTCGCATATCAGCAAAAATACTAAAAACTTTACCTATAATAAATACTATTTCAATAACAGTATGCAACAACAGTAGGCAGTGGTAGCCCAGCGATAACGCGTCGCTTGTATAACCGAGTGATGCGGGTTCAAATCCGGGTCTCGCACCTCTGATATTTTCATGTGCGAATCATTTCTATCATGATCACCACTTGTTTTACGGTGAAGGGAAACATTGTGAGGAAACCTGCATGTCTGAGAGAATCTAGCAAGTTTTCGTGAGGCATGTGAAGTTCACCAACACGCACTAGGCCAGCGCGGTGGACTATGGCCTGGTCCCCCTCGTTCTGAGGGAGGGCTGATAATATTTCAATAAAGTTATCTATAAAGTATTAAAAATCCAACAGAATTGGTGGCGTACCTGCTTGAAGCTCTCGCGGTCGTCGGAGGCGGGCGCGGCGCGCAGCAGCTCGCACACGTAGCCGTGGTACAGCAGCACGTGCCCCACCGGCGCCAGCAGCAGCCGCGGCAGGCAGTACTTCACCGCCAGCCGGAAGCCGTGCCCGCCCGTGTGCAGCCGCTCCGACAGCTGCGCACACCACACACTTGTACCGTCCGGCTCGAAGGACCAGCCGACTACTGGCGTTCGTGTTACGCCAGTTGACTAACGAAGCAGATCCGGTACCGGTAGTAACATGATGCGACTCGAACTCGAACAACCATTCGCTAACCAACGAAGTAGATCCGGCTCGAAGGACCAGCCGACTACTAGCGTAATACGAGCATCCGGCTCGATGGGCCATTCGTTAACTAACGAAGCAGATCCGGTACCGGTAGTAACATGATGCGACTCGAACTCGAACACCCATTCGCTAACCAACGAAGTAGATCCGGCTCGAAGGACCATAGTTTATCAGTGTATAAGACGCTTCAAAACAATCGGAAAAAGTTTTACTATACCAAAAATGTTTCTAGTTCAACCTTACTACTACTATTTACAGATTTTTTTATAATCCATTTATTTAAAAACAAACTACACAAAAAAAACGTAGAATCATCACAAAACATTAAAATAAGAATATTTCTGGTTTATTATATTTAAAAAGGTCGTACTAAAGGATCATCGACGATATTCTGTAAGGCGTCCTTCGACTCCTTCTTCGTCACAATGTTCGCGTATCGCACGTATGCCCTGAATTCTTCCACTTCAGCCAATTCTGGAAAAAAAAAACAAAACGTAAAACTTTTAATGTAAATGTATTTCTATGACTTTTAAATGAATCTTTTATACCTAATGGACTACCAATATTTATTATTTTTTGGTAGTGATTGACAATATGCATAAGGTTTATTTAATTAAAATTTGGGCCTTTGCTTTTTTCAGGTCCTACATACACTTTATTTTTTTTGAGGGTAACCCTAATTCTTTTTTTTTTAATAATAGTAGCTTAAGGTACTCCTTATAACATCAACGGTTTGCCAGATGTCACGTTAGAATCAGTCCATACGTTTAGGAGATAAGCCGAAACAACAGACAGATAAAAACTTAAAAAATGTGTTTTAGAAGTACTATTTTATATAGCAATATGCATTTAGTAAAGATCTGGTTTTTGACATTTCAAACAGACATTTCAATTTTATTTATCTATATAGATAGTAAGTAACTGCCGGAAGATGGCGCTAGTAATATAATAAATTAGTGCAAATAATTAACAAAATGATAATGTAATAAAAAATGTAGATTTAATCACCTTCGAAGCAGCTGCCGATGTAGGGCGTGGGCGAGTCCTGCGACATCTCCATGGCGTCCTCCAGGTTGCCCAGCAGCGTCACCGTCAGCTCGTAGATGTCCACTATATTGCCGAATATCAACGTTATTGCCTGGAACACACGGACACACATACATAGAATCACATTATTCATTTTCCTCTAGTGAATCGGATTAAATATTTTACGCAAAAAAAGATTTGAATAAAACCTGGTCACAGACAATTTTTTTTCCTTTGTCAGAACTTCGTCTATGATAAGAGAAAACTACTGACTGAGTAAATTTGTCCAAATCAAAAGAGTTCATTCCAATGGGTCAATTTGACATGGAATGATATCACTACATAGTATAAAACAAAGTCGCTTCCGCTGTCTGTCCTTATGTATGCTTAGATTTCTAATGTGATGTCGTAAATAAACACATTTTTTGCAAATGCTAGGTGAATCCTATGAGATAGATCAAAATAATGTACTACAGTATTGTACACCTTAAAAAGGTCTACAAAAAATCCGCGATGGTATATATCTATCTCTTAAGGATAACATACTATATCCATTTTAATAGTTTAAAAAATGGCCAATTAATTATAAAGCGGTAATTGGAAAGCTATTTACATAAATACGTTATTAATATTTATCATTTTAAATAAGTTAGAGGCTTTAAGCATTTCAAGCACATTATTTTACTCTTTTACACCATATAATTTAAACGAATATCTTAGGAGTAATCGCAAAAAAAATCCGGACGCGACTGCCGACTTACGAATCGCTGACCGCACCGCCTAGTATCCAATAAACTACCATATGACAGAAATGATTTTATCCAGTAATTTCGTTAAATAAATAGAAAACCTTGGCGTCTCCGTCGAGGATCTTCTCGAGCTCGTCCTTAAAGACGCGGATGATGAGGTTGAGGTCGCGCAGCGCGGCGCGCACGTCGGCCAGCAGCTCGCGCACCAGCTCGCCGTACGACAGCGAGGCGCGCCGCCGCCGCTCGCCCTGCGTGGCCAGCGCGCCCGCCAGCTCCGACTCCTGGTAGAACATGTCCATCAGCACCTGCAACACCAACGTCTGTTACTTGCTATATTTACAAAAGCTCACGCAGGTAAATACTCTACGTAATTTGTATTTCTCTTGGTGAAAACTATATGGCAATCTTTACAGTAATTTGTGACATTGGCCAAGCCCAAGACAAACTTTAACATCACGCCCTGAAACTTCTATATATAAGATTAAATTACCTAAAGACATAAATGCAAGCGTGGTTTTATTTCTAAGCTTCTTTTTGTATCTTTCTCAGAGATGAGTTATTTTCCCGCAGTAAAAAGTATCCTATATATTGACCCGAAACCAGCTAACATCATACCATATTTCATCCAAATCGATCCAGTGGTTATCTCGTGACGCAATCACAGACAACAAACAGACAAAAAATTCTAAAAATAATAGATTTAGCCTCTATATCGATAATAATGTCTATTTCAATAATAATTTAAAAAAATATTCAATGTACAGACTCAGACTCGACTCAGAATTTTATTATGTATAGATATATGACGTAAGTTATAATCTTCCTACTGCTTTCGTTTCATATGATTGGTAAAACAGAAGTCACATCACCTTATCAGCACACATGGCAGTCTTTATGTCGGTGCAGGTGATGACATGGTAGCCGCTCTTCTGCGGGATCTGCTTCACGAAGTTGCCCGCCAGCCTCAGGATGTCCGCGCTCACGTACTCCAAGATGGCGGTCATGCACAGGGACACAGATGTGTCGATTTTGTACAGAAGCACCTCCTGGAGGATTTAAAACTGCCACATTCAATAAGTCCACTATAATTAGCAATGCGGTAATTATTCCGCCAAGTACTAGTATTGGAAATTATCGGTGTATCTTTTTTCGGTCGAAGATTCGGTCAGTTTACCGAATACTTATCAATATTTAAAATCGCGGATACATTATTAGATACTTAGTTTTTAAAAAATTTTGAAATCAATTTTTTAAAGGTTGAGATAAATATATAATTTTACCTTTCGACACTGAAAAGCAATGCCCAATGATTAGAAATAATAATTCAAATAAATCCGCGAAAACTGCCAAAGGACCATGTCTTGCACTTTTGTCTAATTCCCTACCCCCCATACTTCGTCAACCAACAGCGCGGACTGACCTTCTGCAGCAACTGGTGCAGCTTGTCGAGCGGCAGCAGCAGCGACTTCTTGCGGCGCGCGGTGGCCGCCTCGCGCGCGTCTATCAGCGCCCAGCGGTCCAGCGGCGTGGGGAACGTGCGCGCCACGCGCTCTTCTACATCCTGCGGGACCGATTCATATACAAGCACTACACAGTACACTACTCACGAAGTAGATCGAAGTTTAACGAATATACTCTCGAGTCTCGAGTATAGAGTTACATTTTGGTTCGGTTTGCGCAACCTCACTTCGACGCAACCTGGATTTACCTCAAGCGACTACCTATCATTGTCGAGTTTTGCGCCCGAGTCAAAGGACTCGAAGCGTACACAAGGCTATTCCCAAAGTACTTCAGACTTCAATCAATTTCGACTAGTACTTCGTTGAAACAACTTCTATTCTTCTAGTAGTGTAATGGAGGTTATACATCACACCATGGCTGTAGGGCATGATGCGATCTAAGACATTTAGGTTTTAAACGTGTTGCGACACTTATAAAAGATTAAAATACTTTGCTTGCTCAAAGTGAATGACTTAATAGAACGATTATATACGAAAACTTAACTTTTTGGAAATGAATTACATTTTATATTCATAAAAACCGTTTGAGTGGCCTGCGGTGAACACAAAATCGTCGTGTATATACGCCTTATCAGACACTTGTTACCAAATTAGCAAGATATATATTGATTTTGACGATGTATAGAGACTAGTATCGACGAGTTAACGAGATATGTGTCTTCTGTACCTGCACAGTGAGTGGCGACGGCACAGCACAGAGCATGGCAAGGAGCCGCAGGCAGAGCGACTCCACGAACTCCAACGCACTGTCCTCCGCGTTCAGCGTCGGGTGCACGTTCTGGAGGACCTGGTCAAGTATGAGATAAAACAAATGTAAATATTTATTCTTTAACACTATTACTTTAAAAGAGAGACAGATAAATATAGAACTTAAATAATGTATGACTTTAATGGACTATAGTATTACAAATGAGATAGTTTGTATGTGTGTGTGTTTGTCATACATTGAAACTGAAATGGATGGATAGATTTGGATGAAATTATATATACACATTAATACAGATAGCATATTATAATAATGTTAAACTAGCTTTCGTATGAACCTAAAATTGTATGTAATAAAATAATATTCATAATAAGAAATCGTGAATAATAACAATTTAATTTAAAATAAATAATAGGAAGTTAATTTATTATTTCAAATTAATGAATACTGAATGTCTATTGAGTTTTCTACTTGCGTTGAAAACCTAATAATTTTGTAAGAATGTTTTACAGTTATTAAACCTAATAATTTTGTAAGAACAGTTTTACAGTTATTACTGAATAATAATTAAGAAATATTATTATTCTATAAATTAATAAGAATAGTACAATTTTACAGCTTATTACTAGATCAATAATTCGAAAATATTATTTATGTGTTGTAGCCGAGTCTGGAATAAAAAAGACTTGGTTTGATTCTTTAGACGTTTTTAATAATAAAAATAACTAAAATATAACTTCCGGCGGATTGATATAAAAGCTGATGGTAACTGTCAAACAGGGCAGTTTTGGATTAGCTTTCGTTACGCGTGAAACTTTAGTTTATTTGTTAGTAATCTAATTTGTTAATAAAAAGAAATAGTAGTAAATTTATGTGCGTTAAAAGTGATACGGATACAGTGTTTTATAGTGAAGTTAAAGTTAAAAGTTAAATTAAATAAATAAATTAAATAATAGTGATGTGAATTGTGATGTGATCGTTGAAATCGTGGTAAGCTGTGTTGTTTCCATTTTATATAGAAAATACTGAAAGTATAGTGACGCTTTAAAATTAATATCTGAAAAGGTGATAAAATAATGCTTAATGCATTATTTTCTTATACATATTCGTTATATAGTTAGTTTGAGATGGTTTTTAACATGAAAGTGATATAAAGTGATCGTTAAAATTGTGTTTAAATGTGTTTCTATCTTACATGATAAAACGAATAGTTAAGTGACGCACACAGTTATAAAATAAAGCTTAAAGCATAGTTTCTTATACTCTTAGTTTGTCTGTCTGTATAAAATTATAGGGTTACTTATGAAATTGTTTTAACAATTTCAGAAGTGGGATTAGCCAGCCCACGCCACTTCAGAGCCGATAAATGTTAAAGTACCAATTATTTTTGTGTTGCTACGCATGTGTTCTCTAAACTGAATGTTCGAGCAGTAGTAATTTTGTCTTTATACTTTTTACAAGCTCGAAATATAAAATTATTTTGATCATATTTAGTTCTTGTTGGTAACAATAGTTTAGAGTACTAAAATCAAGTGCGAGTTTATGGATTTACTTTGTATTTTTCAAGACCTTTCACATGTGCTGTATAAAATAGATTCCAAATTATTGAACCGGTTCTTAAGATAGATTTTAGAAGAGAATTAAAAGGTAGAATAGGTGTCTTAATATTTTTAGTCTCTACTTGTTTTCAGTATAAAGTCAAGCATAAGATAAGCCTTCGCTGTAATAAATGTTTTAAATAATATGTAATAGGTTTTAAATGGCAGGTTAATGAAAACGTTTAGATCATAAACTCCAGTTACTCGTTTAATATAAGTTTTATATTGAAGTGGTAATTTTTATAATATGGTACGTTAAATTTACATGGTAATGTGTTACGAACATTTTCATTTATTTCCATGAAGTCTTTCTCCAATAGTAAACAGTCAATTATTTTGTTGCGTCAGTGCGCGTGCGCAGTTTTGTGCGCGAATTTTTTTGTCATCGGCATACAGAGTGTATTACAGTTCATGAAAACATATTAGAAAACATATAGTTTTAAAAGAAATCATAATTAAAAGAGACCACCAATATTCTGGTGTTGTTTGGCCACCAATGGATTTGGTGTTGTTTGGCCATGAAGAGATTTGTTGTTGTTTGGTCACCAAGATTTGGTGTTGTTTGGTCACCAAGATTTGGTGTTATTTGGCCACCAATAATTTGGTGTTGATGGGCCACCAAAAGATTTGGTGTTGTTTTGCCATTAAAAATTTAGTGTTACTATGTGTGTTTATAGTATGTATACATCAAATATTATTATTATATATGTATTGGTTGAAAATAAAAAAAAATTTGGGGTCACTTTGTATGTTTGTAAATTGTATAATATGTTTAAAAGTTTATTTTTTCTTCTAAATGGGTCCATGAACATTTTGGCGTTGATGGACCACGAATTGTTTTGGCGTTCCTACGTATGTGTATATGTTTTAAAAGGATTATTTATTTATTATTTGTTATACCACTTGTTTTGGTTCAATATGCTATGTATGTATGTATGTATGTATGTATACATTTAAAAGTTATGTAAAACTGGATGATACTGTGTATAAATATCTCAACGTATTTATTATTATTTGTTTGGTTGTTAATTGTTAAATGTTATCAATAGTTTTTGGGTTGGTGAACCACCGATAAATTTGGTGTTGAACCTCAACTTATGTTGTCGGAATACCAATGGTTTTGATATCAATGGGTTTAGTGTGGATAGTCTACCAACAAATTTGTTGTTTGTCAAAAACAAGTGATGTAATCTAACCCTCCTTATAATGAGACATCTAAGCTTTGTACCAATGTCGTGTCGCCTTGTACGTTCGCAATAGTCGATATTAAGTAGTTTTGTTGCAGGTCTATTCGGCTCATCCTTAAGCCGATCCTTATTTTTGGCCTCTAACGGCTTAATTTCTTCTTTGACAGTTGTTGTATGCCAGGTGTTGTGTTTTGTTGCGTTGATTACAAGCCTAGGTACAAGTTTTGGTGCTTAAGATACAATTTAGTCTTTATATAATGGGTATGATAAAGATAGAGGAAGATACAACTTTCCTATAGTTGTTGAGTATAGTTTTGTAAATGGAAAGTTTATTGTCTGTAGACGAATTTAAAATTTCGTGCCGTCAACCAGTCGTCTTGTAACATATAAATTTGTCTCACTTTCTCTTGATGTGATTATCCCAAGATATCTTACTGTGTCACTTCTCTATGAAAAGTTCTTAATTTGATTTTTGGACATCTTTCTTCGTTGAATACGAATGTAAATAATATAAGCAGGTAAATGCATCTACATTTGTTTTGATCTGCCACTCTTGAATCCAGTCGTCAATTTGGTCCTGGCCTTGTTGTAAGATTCTTATTACTAACTAGTAGTGCGGTGTCATCAGCAGACGTGGTTGTATTGCAAAATTTAGCACTTCTAAAGGAACAGCTGTTATTTTACAGATTTTGGATAGTTTTCTTTCTTACCCAAAGTTGGTTTGAACGATCGGTGAAGTAAGATTTAATTTCAAGAGTTGTTCAGGAACACTTTTATTTTGTATATGGATCCCTTGCGCTATACCTTGTAAATTACTTGCTGGATGTCGTGAAAGATCTTTGAGTAGTACTCCTTTTTATGTTCTACTTAATATACTTATATGTTCATGGATTCGATGCAGCTGTTTCATAGTGAAATGTCGCTGTCAAAAATTCAAATTGGTGACTCGCTACATATTACATAGTTTTAAAGTAACACGGGTCTTTGTAAAAGGATCATCTCAAATACTTTTGCTTTTCATGAAACATTGCTGTAGTACATCATCAATGTCTTGTCGAGGTTAGCGTTATTTGTTTCATTGCTTTTATATACATCAGTTAAAAGTATAGCAATTGCATTAGCTATGTCCTTACCTATTCTTGCCCATCTAACTGGAGCCCTACTGTCACCTTTGGTTTTTGTGGTCCGTTCATTGATTTTGTAAATTTCTAGAGAAAGTATCGTTTCAACCAAGATATTTCTATAAGTTTTCCCATTTTTCTCAAGTGTCACACTTTCAACATTTTTGATAAGTAAATTAAGTTTTTAATGTCTTCATAAAAAGCCGCTTGATCCTCCATATTCCAACGTTCATGTCAGACTCTTCACAGCCTTCTCTCTTATTATTTCATTTGTAATGTCGAAGAATAAATTCTTGGTGTTTTTGGAATATTATACAAACAGGCTCTTCAGGGGTTTTTAAAGAGACGTAAATATTTATTTTCAATTAAATCCTTAAAGACATCCCAGTCCTTATTGTTGTTGTATAGAAAGTATATCGCGTCATAGCTTATATTATGTTGTACCTATGGTAAGACGAGAGTATAGTCGTACAGAATTCTACTTTCAAGGCAGAATTCTACTTTAGAGACAGTAGCTGGATAGATAGCTTTATTACATCGAAATCTAGAAAGTCTGGCCTCTTTTCGGCAATGTTGACCAATACATCGAATTAACCATAGATATTGAAGCGAGATTTTTACCGTCAGCTGTTGTGATATTCTAGATTACTGGTGGGCATTGTTTCGTTACGGCTCAAATGCCTAGTGTTATTTACTTCAGTGAATATAGAGTCCCTCCATGGTATCAGTTGTGTGCGTTGATGACAGTATACTGCGGATAGTTGTGTATTCTTACTAGTCTTTTACTACAGTGGTTGTTGGTTGTACTTTGCTCGTTGTAGAGTTCTAGCATTGGATGGAAAAATCTGATAATGGGTTTCCTTTTTCAGTTAACAAACTACATGGGTTACTGCCAATTGGCCGCTGTACATTTTGGGCGTGTGTCGGTTGGACTGATGTAGTAGGGGTCAGTGAAGATCTTAGTTACCGTCCATCTGTTACCAATCAATAGTCTCATTATAATAATCTTTTTAGTTACTTTGAACCTCTTATTACTAGAATCTGGTGCATTAAAGATAATTGGAGGTGCGATAATATTTTGCTTATCATTTGCGAGGACGCAAATTATCGTCAGGATGGACGAACTGTTAAACTAGCTTTCGTATGAACCTAAAATTGTATGTAATAAAATAATATTCATAATAAGAAATCGTGAATAATAACAATTTAATTTAAAATAAATAATAGGAAGTTAATTTATTATTTCAAATTAATGAATACTGAATGTCTATTGAGTTTTCTACTTGCGTTGAAAACCTAATAATTTTGTAAGAATGTTTTACAGTTATTAAACCTAATAATTTTGTAAGAACAGTTTTACAGTTATTACTGAATAATAATTAAGAAATATTATTATTCTATAAATTAATAAGAATAGTACAATTTTACAGCTTATTACTAGATCAATAATTCGAAAATATTATTTATGTGTTGTAGCCGAGTCTGGAATAAAAAAGACTTGGTTTGATTCTTTAGACGTTTTTAATAATAAAAATAACTAAAATATAACTTCCGGCGGATTGATATAAAAGCTGATGGTAACTGTCAAACAGGGCAGTTTTGGATTAGCTTTCGTTACGCGTGAAACTTTAGTTTATTTGTTAGTAATCTAATTTGTTAATAAAAAGAAATAGTAGTAAATTTATGTGCGTTAAAAGTGATACGGATACAGTGTTTTATAGTGAAGTTAAAGTTAAAAGTTAAATTAAATAAATAAATTAAATAATAGTGATGTGAATTGTGATGTGATCGTTGAAATCGTGGTAAGCTGTGTTGTTTCCATTTTATATAGAAAATACTGAAAGTATAGTGACGCTTTAAAATTAATATCTGAAAAGGTGATAAAATAATGCTTAATGCATTATTTTCTTATACATATTCGTTATATAGTTAGTTTGAGATGGTTTTTAACATGAAAGTGATATAAAGTGATCGTTAAAATTGTGTTTAAATGTGTTTCTATCTTACATGATAAAACGAATAGTTAAGTGACGCACACAGTTATAAAATAAAGCTTAAAGCATAGTTTCTTATACTCTTAGTTTGTCTGTCTGTATAAAATTATAGGGTTACTTATGAAATTGTTTTAACAATAATAATTAATAATAAGTATGTGGGGATATTAACACAACACCATTGTCCATCAAGCTCCATGGTGAGCCATGATGCTTGTGTTATGGATACCAAATAATTATTATACTACACATATATAATAATAAATAATTATAATGTTTATTGTAAAGTTATAAAATATAGATCCTATTTACGACGTAATAGAAAAATATTATGTTCTTATAACTATAAAACTTTAAATGAATACAATATACGTAGTATATATATAAACACCCATGGCTGGAATACAAAAATTCATGCTCATTTCACAAATCATCATTAAGACCCTAGCGGGACTCGAACCCGCGACTGCAGCACAGCAAGTAAAGTAACTACAAACTGTTGGTGTCATGTCATGTCGTCATACTACCTGGAGATACCTATTATTAGGTACCTTAATACCGTACCGTACTTGCTTAATTCGAAGTGACTATGGACCGCTAAATTATTCGTTCGAATACTAAAGCTAGGTATGATAAATTTGAAATAACATGTCACACCATTCCATATACATATTTATAAAAAAAATATAAAGGAGCAAAACATACATTAAATAGAATTAAAATAAATTACAAAAGTGAACTAAAACTGAATAAAAAAAATCACTTATTTTATATTAAAAAGCTAAAAAGTGATGGATGTACGTACAAAGGGACAATAGTCGAACAAATCATATTTTTTTATTTAACGGATAACTAGCAAGGGCCATTATCTGAGCAAATCAAGGGTAAGCCCTAGTATTATACAAAACTACCGACTTACGCTTGCTTCACTCGGGTGTGCCTGAGGGGTAGGTATGTTTCAAACTTTAAAGTAGTGTCTCCGAATATCAAATATTCTGTACTAAACTTTTTTCCCTTATAATTGAAAGGTAGTATATTGCTTTCATGGATCTAGTGCTGATGCAATTATGACTTTTCTATAATAATCTAGATGTCACCCACCATAAAAATTGTAATAACCGTTAGATTACAATTTGGCAGTTTACAATCTCGCAAGATTGTAGCACCTACCGCGCTGATTGGTTTAACGTACCTTTTTATGGATTTGTATATTGGATATTTGTTTATTGTCGAATGAAAACAAAGTGTTTTGGTGATTGAAAATTGATTTCGTGTTGAAAATAGCTCAATTTTTCTAACACTTTCTTTCTTACTAGGTTGCTTAGGTTCAAACATGACCACAAAGCGCATTCTGTCGCATGCTATTTTACAATTTGACATTTTCACTTTGATAGATTATAATCTAACAATATTAACAATTTTTCTGAAACTTATATCTAATACGATAAAAAATCCATGACAAAACAATATTTCGTACTATTACTAAATTGCTATGACACCACTTTATACAATTAAGTATTAATATTAATTGATTAAATATTAATTAAGTAGTAAGTACTCATTAGAAACATCTAGCAACACATTCATAACATACACAGCGTTAAACACTTATAATATAATTGCGACTCACCCTCTCTTCTGTCAGGTTAATTCCTAGCAAAACTGTAAACAAACCATTCCCACAAGGCCTTAACATTTTTCCAATATTTAAAGATAGGTTATGTGCTAATTCAAATTATAAATTATCTTTGTGTCAAATTTCATCCAAATCTGTTCAACAATTAATGCTGCAATACGTATTAATGCTTGAACTTGTTACGAGTATTATCGACCAAGATCCCAGGGCCACCATACTTATTATTTTCTCAAAAATCAAATGTATGGGATTATGCATGGATTTATTTATGCATACATTAAGTATGTACTTTGTGTATGTTTTTTTTTTCATTTATATATCTGCGATCAGTCTTATTCATGACTATAAGCAAATTTGTTGCATGAAGATGTCGGGTTGTGGAGGCTCCCTATTAGGAGCACTCACTAATTAAAAGGTAATTTAAAAAATTGGTAGCTCATGTTAGTCAGCTGATTAGCCAGTTTGTTAGGGTGCTGTTCCAACTGGGTTTTGTATTTCTCTGCCTGCACTTAGTGTATGTGTACATACTATGAGTATGAGCCGGAGCATGATAATGAACCCATCTGTCCATTTATTATGCTCCCACTCATACTCATAGCTATACTTTGTGTCTGGGGGTTGTTCAGCCCATCTGAATGGTCTGGCTGCTTACAAAAAGTATTGAAATAGTTCCCTTAATAACATTTATATAAATCAAGAGAACCATTACTTTTTAGGAGCTTTAAAGCGTCTGGTATAAGTTACCATAGACAGAAAGTATCTGGCCGTATGAATTAATTTTTTAACCATATTGTCATATTATAACAACATAAAAATCAGCAATGAAGCTTTAAGAAAAGTGAATACTATTTTAATTTAACTTTAGCACCTTGAGGGTAACTAGTAACTAATCCCACACATTTGGTAGAAGAAAATAAGTGAAGTCCCAGCGGCCCTGGGATCTTTGTACAATGTATTGTCGGCATATCTTGTAAAATAAATAAAAATAAGCCATTCTGGTGTGATAGAGTAACAAACAAATATCAAAAGTGACATCAATGTTTAAAGCAAGATAAATTCCATGTAAGAATGTATGTGAGTTAGGTTCCTCACATTCATGCTCGAACTAGTCTTTATATTTAAAAAAATGCATTTTAAAATTTGTCATTTGGTCAAGACAATCATTTTATTGTCATTTTGTACTTTAATGTATCTTAAGTATAATCTACAGTGTAATGTCCAAATCTGAAAAATTGCTTGATTAATATTATTATATATTCTCATGAATCTCTTTAATAAATAATGTTATTTTATTATAAATAAGTAAAAAAAAGTAAAAGTAGGCAGTGGTAGCCCAGCGGTAACGCGTCGCTTGTATAACCGAGTGATGCGGGTTCAAATCCGGGTCTCGCACCTCTGATATTTTCATGTGTGAATCATTTCTATCATGATTACCACTTGTCTTACGGTGAAGGAAAACATCGTGAGGAAACCTGCATGTCTGAGAGAACCTAGCAAGTTTTCGTAAGACATGTGAAGTCCGCCAACACGCACTGGGCCAGCGCGGTGGACTATGGCCTGATCCCTCTCGTACTGAGGGAGGCCCGTGCCCAGCAGTGGGACGTTAAAAAGGGCTGATGATGATTATAAATATTGTGATGTGAAATTAAAAGACAAACAGATGTGTCATAAAACAAAAACATGCAAACTGATTTATAAGCATTGCAAATTATATTACAAAAAAAATGTGTGATGTCAAAGAAAATGTAAGCACAATTAAGCAAAATAATGACACAACAACAAAAAAATAATTATTCAGGATTTATAATGATGTAAACATGTAATTAGACTCTTCTTGTTTTTTATTGTTTCTTATTGAATAATAAATAAGCTCAATAAATTAAAATTCTTGTAATTAAATCATAAATTCAGATGAGTTATTTAAATATCATTGTAATTCAACTGAATTAATACTTTATCAATTGATATATTTAACATTCATTAGTATGACTTGTATTAAAAAATAGTGACCAATTCCAAAATAAAAACTATAATGATAATTTTTTTACTTTTTTTATACTTTTTATAGTAAGAAATAAGAATTTCATTTATAAAAAGCAAGATCCTTATCACATTACAAGGGATCTATTCTCATCAATATATCACACAAATGTAATAGTATAGTAAAAGAAGCCTAAATGAAAAATTGTTTTAAAAATGCTGCATTTTGTTTGATGTATATTATGAAAGTGCTAAGAACAATAGTGCTTTTAAACATAAACATATTGTTTGGTTTTGCAGTGATTAACTATTTTACAAGATTTTGTTATAAATTTTAGTTAAATCAAGCAATAACCTATCCTTGACCCATCTAGCTGTCGATCGTGACCTCAATTTACATGCAAACATAAATTTATGCGGCTCTATAGAAGATTATGGATGTATTTCATGAACTTGGCCCACAATCCTTTATCACAGACAAAGTTATATTCAGTTCATTGTTATTAAATAAAACCTTTTAAAGTTTAAAAACATCACTAAATACATGTTTATCTATCAAATAAATAGTAAATATTATACACAAATAGTGGAATTGTTACACAAGATAGTATGTTTTGAGAGCCATGACATATTGGTACACAAACCTTTCGTAGAGGGTTGACGAAAAGGCCGCGCCATTTGTCCGCATTCGCCGGGTCCAGGAAGTCATAACCCCGGCTCTCCTCCACAGTGGGCAGCATGATGACCGGAGCCCCCGCGCGGAATTCATGTAAACACTTTTATATCACGCCACTATATAGAACACCATTTCGCTTTACGCGAAAATTTAACTAAAACACAACACACAACAAGAACTCCCAAAAATATATCGTATATGGGGCTAGTATATATAATAATATATTTGCTTTTAATTAATTATAACAGGACATCACATAAATTATTCTTTGATTCATCTAATCGGCTAAACGACGCCATTTTCGATTTATTTACTGGCTCGTTCCCTTTGGATATCAATATTGGTCCGTCGAGTGTTTCCGTTTTCTTATTGGTCGACCACGAATGATGTCAAAGCGATGCGAGTCTGCGATTGGCTACTAATTATTTGACGTTATCAAATCTTTTGCGTTCCACAGATTACTGATAAAGTAAATTTTCTCATACATTTTTTGTAATGCCAAATGTATACCATTACCATTACCGTTCAATACCATTGACATCCATAGCTGCAAATGGTACCTAGGACATACCGTACCATTGACATCAATAGATGCTCGTGGTAAATGACGGGTGTCATTTTTGGTATCTTTTTTTATTTCTGCTTATTTTGTTCAAATTTATACCGGTTTCTAAAGCACAGACTATAGAATTACCAGAATAATTCTTACTGACACATATTTATAGAATAAAATAACTACACATGGACAAATGAATTTTCAGTCTGCGTAATGCGCATGCGTGCGGAATTTCGATCATTTTCGATGATAGTATTTCGTGACAACTGAAAGTATTTTAATCTATCTGTGAATAATGACATTTTTATTTGAAAGTGACATAATGTAGGTATTTGATAATAAAATAATAATCTAGTGACATATTGCAGGTATTTTTATACGAATTTTTTATCATTTATTTTTTTTATCGTGCGGGTAGACTCGACGTCGGTCGAAACAAAGACCTCTTGTAAATTAAATAAACATCCACTTGTTATGGTTTATGTTTCATCTTATCGTGTGTCTAAGTGGCTTTCAAGAAATGTAACTCGAACACTTTAAAACATAAACAAAAAATTCTCAGAAACGTAAACATTCAATCTCAAGTGCCGCGCGCTCGTAACGTAAACATGCCGGTTAGATAAGTGTTCTTTTTTTTTCGCATGCGCCGATAGGCAGTGGGTTATAATACCTAGTATTATCTTCTTTTATCGTAGTTCTCATCTGTTGATAATTCAATCCATAAAATAAATTAGATTAAAGAATTATGTATAACATATAATAATTTAGCTCTCACATCAGCTGTCTTTAACACAATAAACGATATTTAGAAAATTAGTCAACAGTTTGTGAGTTTCATTCATATTTTATAACTTCCTTGCATAATTGATAATACATATATGTTAAGGGTAATTACCACTATAGCCTTAAACTTGTGTGTCCTTGTTTCAAATATCATCATTTAAAAAGACTGCGAAAAAACCGATAAAATAGGTTTGTTTTATAATGTATCAAAACAAAACAAAGCTGATAATCCTTATGGTTTTTATAGTCCCATACATACTAACGATCGACTCCGACATAATAAACACAGGAATTTTATAATGATAGCCACAACGCCAGTATAAAATGAAATATCATAATATAATAAATCTTAAACATAATCAGTGGCTAGCATACATTACGACAATGCAGTTCCAAGGCTCTTGGGTTCGGGTCCCTTACCCTCCAGTCGGAAAAAATTTAATAACTGAATTTTACTGCTAAGATATTCTCTAAATTTAATTAGAGTAATTCATATTTTATCTTCTCTTAGCAAATTGCAGAATTATTCGCAACTTTTCCCTCTTTTTTTAATCATTCATGTCTGGTGTGGTTGTACCTATATGTAAGACAACTTATTATAGTAATTTATTAATACCTACTGAAAACTATTCATTTAGAAAAATGTCTATCTGTTATTGATTGCTTTTTAGGTGTGTCATGAGGGAAATCCCGAATCTGCAACTGTAGACTACATCACTTTGACAAATAACAATTATGACATCTATATTTTGATTTTTGACAGCTCGATGACGATAACATTGAACGAATTTCGCATTTCGCAACTTTACGCGTAAACATAATAAATAAAAATGTTCAAAATAATAATTTTAAGTCTTGTGATAAGTGAAAATGTGTTAAGTTTAAATGTTAATCCTGCCCTTAGTGAGATTTTTATACATAACACGTAAGTTTGTTACCTTGAACAAGTTGTTATTGTTAGATCTTTTTTCTATATGAAAATGATAACAAAAAACCATTATCTTTTATCATTGTTGAAAATAATGTTTTTATATAGTAATAATGATAATATTTATTGTTAAAATGTATGTACGATAAGTTTATTGCATGTATGGTACATTGAATATCATATTTATTATTATTAATAAGGTTTTCCCTCTATTGGTATTTAGCAAAGTAGTCAGAATTATGGTGATATTTGTTGTTTAAATGTATTGAATAATTGAACATAACATATTATTTATAAGGCGATATATTACTTTGTTTTGATATATACATTATACAATAATATTATATTTAATCTATATTTTTATATAAGTTTATATGTTGGAGAATTCAATTTAAAATGTACCTTTTTATTAATTCATAAACTGTATTAGACATTTTTCATTTAATTAAAATTGAGGTTTTAATTATTTTTAACAATTTTTTAATATTTATATTTATATTATCTTATCTATGTATCCAAATTAGTATTATAGAATTAACATTATATTTCAGGTATAAATATGACGAGATAATAGACTTGACTGTAAATAAAACAGTCATGCACATTCTTGACTTTGAAGAGGTAAACTTTTATTAATTAATATTTTAATGTTTGCACAACTTTATACTATGATACATGCCTTTTGTGGAATCAAAAATTAAAACCTCAGAACTAATTTGTTACCTTTATATTTTTTAGGGTACACAGTTGAAAATCACTTTTAAAATAATTAATTTAAGTTCTTAAACAATGGATTTAGTATTGGTAATAGTATTTAACCTCCTTTGAGTTACATTTTGTTGACAAGTTACATATCTATATTGTAATTGTAATGTATGAGTACATTTTTGCGATAAATACAGTGTAAACTCCATATAACGACACTTGATTTAACAACAAACTCCCTGAAACGTCGAAATCACTTGGCTTTGGTTGGTTTAGTTTGTCTTCCATACAATGATACACTCTATATAACATTACTCCCACTCTCAATAACGACAACAATAAAATAATAAATAGTACTTTTTAAGTTGTCAAAATTAGTAAAAATTCTGCCATGCATTAAAAAAGCTCTGGAAGCAGCAAAATTATTGGCAAAGTACTTTCTTTATCACCAAAATGCCTCAATATCGCAAGATATTAATAATATAAGTTAAAAAAATACATCAAAATTACTGGTGCAGCAAAAGACGTCAGACGAAATTATTTTTTTTTTATGGGACAAAGGGGGCAAACGGGCAGGAGGCTCACCTGATTGTAAGTGATCACCCTCGCCCATGGACATCTGCAACACCACAGGGCTTGCAGATGCGTTGCCGGCCTTTCAGGAAAGGGAGGGAGGGAGGAGGGAGAACGACGGGAGGAGGGATGGGGAGTGGGCCTCCCGGACTCTCACTTACCGGACGAAACGCGACAGCATAGCTGCCACTCCACGCCGGTCTCCTGTGAGAGAGTGGTACTATACGGGGCGTGCTGGTCCATTCGGCTGCTACCCGAAGGTAACAAGCATGGCACTACCACTTAAACAACAAACTATATGCAATAGCGTTTTAATAAGAATTGTTTTTATGTATGTAATTACTAACACTAGTCTGAAAGCTTTTTCGTTTTCAGATTTTAACTTTTACACAGATTTTTCTTCTCTCTATTAAATGACAACTCCTTATAACGTCCAAATATGCACGGTCCCTTGAGTGTCGTTATATAGAGTTTACACTGTATTTGTATTATATTTTCTAAACTTAAACCTTGTAAATATGTTTTTAAATCAAATATTTTCTTAGACATTCAACTTTAACAATCTAAGGTTAATAAACTTGAGAAGAAGCATAAGTGATTTTTTTGCCTGTCTATTCTACTTTGCCGGGCACAACAGCAGATCCTACGGTTTGGGTTTAAGTCCCAGGTTGTTGGTTTTAAATCACACTTTACTTCAAAATTCAAATATCAATTTACAAGTAATATTCATTACAGTACATATTCTATATTATGTCTAATTTCTTCATTTCTCAGGATTCAGACTTACTCTCAGTTTATCCGACACGAGTGCACGTTGGCACCAATGACAGTATTAGTGTTGATTACCCCTTGCTTGTCACAGCGTCGCAGCAAAAAGGTTTATATTTTTTTATACTATTCAAAATATATAAACCCAGTGGTTGGGACATGTTGTTACATTGTTATGTTGGGACATTGTCACAACAGCGCCATCTAGTTCCGCAGTAAGCTACGTAACGTGCTTGTGTTGCGGATACCAGATAGTTGATATACTATACATATAAATTTTAAATACATACATATTATAAATATAATCAGTGGTAACCCAGTGGTAATGCGCTTGTTTGGATAAGTACCTAGTCATGCGGGTTCAAATCTGTGTCTTGCACCTCTTATATTTTCATGAGCAAATCATTTCTAACATGATTACCACTTGTCTAAATGGTGTAGGAAAAATGCATGTTTGAGAAAACCTAGCAGGTTTTTTAAAGACATGTGAAGTCCGGCAACCCGCACTTGCCCAGCGTGGTGGATTCCCGACCTCCCTCTTATTAAAAAGAGGCCAATGCCTAGCAGTGGAACGTTAAAAAGGGCTTAATACAATACAAATATATATATATACATATATATCTTAATTTAAATGATTGGTGCGTGCGGAATGGCGACGCACTATTAGATTACTTTTGGTGTATGAATATTATTTTACTGATTATTGTATTATCAGAGCTTTTTCTATTAAATCTATTTCTATGACCTCATCGGTCATTGTAGATAGAGATAATATGCTATGTGTGAGTGATGAATCATGTAATGAAAAATGTAATCAGATCCAATTATTTTAGGAATATTTCAAAGTTTACTTAGAATTTTTAAAACTTTGTTTATTTATATAACATTTTCTGACTTTACAGTAAAGTCCCAATGAAGGGAATGTAAAAAAAAAATCTTTTGCATCTGGGTGCTCTGTTATTTAATTAGGCTTTATAATATTTTTGTACTATTTATGACTTATTTTAATTTAAAATGACAACAGGTATATCATCATGGGACCTGCCTCTGGTGATCAACACAAACAACAAAGTGCTGCACTTTAACGACATGGCTCGCACGCTGTGTCCGCACGACGCAGGGCCCAGTTAGTACATTTACTATTACATTATGCTACTTAAAATAACAGATATATTTAATAAATCAAAAGCCGGGAAATAATACAACAGCGTCTGTCCTTTCTCTCTCTCTCTCTCTCTCTCTCTTCTCTCTCTCTCTCTCTTACACACACATACAATTACATTCCGGTACATGATAGTTACCTGTTTTGGATATTTACATAAACACATCTTGATTTTTCAAAGGTGTATTTCATTTGTTAAAAATAGTTTATAGAAGCATATCTGTAATTGTAGGTCTAAGGCCTAGCTGTGTACTTAAACATTTAAAGAGTAGTAATCAAATACAAACAGCCAGACAAACTCCTCCTTACAGCTATGTATACACATGTGTAATGAAAAGCATTAGTGTATACTTCAATTGTATATTTTGTATAATAATTAGTATAACAATTACACCACGCTATAAGTACTTAACACAACTTAAGTAAAATCACAACACTTCACAGTAGCTCTGCTCAACAGTTACGAATGTTGGGTAAAGCACGCCTTATATATTAATTTTAATTTCAATCTACCCACCTTTTAAATGATTTTATGGAACTACTTCCGACGTAATCAGTTAAAATAGTCAATTCATTCTATTTCAATATCCAGTTTAGTATAAATTTAGTTTCCATAAATATTTATATTTCCATATTTTTTCATTGAAGCTTGAAAATAAATGAATATGAATTATTTTAAATATGTCTGACAATAATTTTAGTACACATTAAAATTAATTGAATCAGAACACATGCGCATTACTACAATATTAGTGTGGTCTTTAGATGTGACAGCTCAAGGGCGGCCTTCGATGACGCTGTCCACCAGCAGCGCCGGCAACGTCACGGTGAAGATTAAGCTGCGGCGCGTGCAGGACTTCTACTTGGAAGTCAACAAGGTATTGATACTGAGGTACTGAACATCATCATGTCTCTCCCGTGACCATGTGCGCTGTAAAGCATTCGAAACGTCGGGAATTAAAATCAAAATAAATCCGCGACAAAATCCGAAAAGGTAGTTTCATTTATAATGTCGAATTCGCGTAAACCTAAGAAAGTATCAATAAGGTATTTTAAGGGTAGTCGAAGTACATATAAGTAAAATTGAAGTATCTGTTTTTAATTTCAAATTAACAGCTTTTCACTAAATACATATGAAAGTATATACTGTACTTACATCAAAAAAAAAGGTGTGTGTGCGATTCACACACGATAGAAGTGAAACTTCAGTAAATCGACAAAAGAATGAGATGAATATATATAAAAAAAGAAATGTCAAAAACTAAACAACGGTTACCATGGCAACACGGGAATGTATTCTATCTCATTCTCTCCGACTTAATCCTATACTTTTATGTATTTCTTTCTTTATCGTGACGCATTTTCGAATCAAATCAAAACGATTTTAAAGAAGTTTCACTTCAAAATTTATTTTTTATAATTTATGTTTGTCTGTCTGTTTGTGTGCTTATCTCTGAAACGGCTGGACCGATTTCGGCGGGACTTTCACTCGGAGATAGCTAATGTTATAAGGAGTAACTTAGCAATTTTTATTTTATAACAAAATTTTCTTAACTTACGCAGTACGCCCAGCGAAGTGGACTGGGCTTGATAGTCTTCAATAATGGAGTTGGGAGTATAGTAGCCGTAACCGGCCATTTACTGAGTAAATTAGGTTCATATCTAGGTCTCGCACCTCTGATATTTTCATGTGCGAATCATTTCAATCAATCAATAATTACCACTTGTCTTACAGTGAAGGAAAATATCATGCATGCGTGTCTGAGAGAATCTAATAAGTTTTCGAAAAACTTTTGCAGTCCACCACACTTGTCCAGCACAGCACTATGATATATTCCCCTCGTATTGAAGGAAGGCCCACCCTCAGCAGTGGACTTGAAACAGGGTTGAATACAAAAAAAAGTGGCTAATTTCTACTTTTTTTTAAGTATACTTCTAATTTGCAGGAAGTAACGTTGAACGTGACCCCCAGCACCCCCAAGTACTACTACTTCTCGTTCGACCGCGACCCCCTGCACCTGCCGCACTCGCAGCACTCGCATCTGCTGTTCCCCAAGTAAGTGAGTTTGTTGGTAATATTTTGTTCTCTGGAGTTCATCCCTGTATGCCTTTTTATATATAGGACTTTTTATATTTATTACGTGAAAATTACTGGACCGATATTGATGAAATTTTCTACTACAATCGGGTCAATGTAGAATCCTATTCTCTAGTATCATAAAATTTAAGAATTTAAATATTTGGTTTCCGGCCTTTAGAACGCGGACGGAATCACGGGAAATGTTAGTAAATAAATAAAAATATTGTAAGTGTGTTTGTACAGTAGAGCGGTGGTTGCAGGTTCAACTACACGATCCCCAAGAGCGTGCTGCTCAGCATCGACTCCGACGACGACGTGTGCGCCGTCGTCTCCATACAGCCCAACTCGGTAACTGCCACCTTGTACAATATGGTGCATGCATGTAGATGAGCAAAGGTTTAAATCATCATCATCAGCCCTTTTTTTAACGCCCCACTGCTGGGCACGGGCCTCCCTCAGTACGAGGGGGATCAGGCTATAGCCCACCGCGCTGGCCTAGTGCGTGTTGGCGGACTGAGCATGTCCTTCGAAAACTTGCTAGGTTCTCTCAGACATGCAGGTTTCCTCACGATGTTTTCCTTCACCGTAAGACAAGTGGTAATCATGACAGAAATGATTCGCACATGAAAATTTCAGAGGTGCGAGACCCGGATTTGAATCCGCATCACTTGGTTAATTAAGCGAGCGCGTTACCGCTGGGCTACCACTGCCTTTATAATATAGAATTTACATCAAATGTCAGTCTGTAAGTCTGGGACTTGGGAGTAAGCTCCCACCGACTCGGAATGCTGTTCTGCCGAGAAGAGCCGGCGAGAAAATCAACAGTTGCTCTTTTTTAAGAAATAAGGGTTAAGGTCCATTTAAAACAAAAAACATTCAACCATCGACTCTTTAGCCTTTATATTTATGGAATGTAATTCTATATTTTTCCATATTTTTTGTGTATATTTTGTATGTGTGCAGTGCCCGGTGTTCGACAACGAGCGCGACGTGACGTACCGCGGGTACTACTTCACCATGACGCGCAACGGCGGCATCACCGTCACGGTATCTCTTCTACCATCCCACTGCTGGGCGTGGGCCTCCCTTCCGAGGGGGATCTGCCATTAGTCCCCCACCCTGGCCAACTTGTCAGTCTGTCTGTCTTGTCTTAACAGCTGACTGCACATGTCTTTCGAAAACTTGCTAAGTTCTTTCAAACATGCAGGTTTCCTCACGATGTTGTCCGTTACCGTAAGACAAGTGGTAATCATGATAGAAATGATTCGCACATGAGAATATCAGAGGTGCGAGACCCGGATTTGAACCCGCATCACTCGGTTATACAAGCGAGCGCGTTATCACTGGCCTACCACTATCTATAGACAATACACCATTGATATACAAAAAATCAACGTACACAATAAATGAATAGTTTCAAAAATGTCCTCGAGAAGATGTTGTAAAACGAAATTGAATTGCGATTTATTGAAATCTCTTTTATTAATTACTTTTTTGAGTATAACATTAAGATCACGATAAAAAGATCTTTATGTGGTGGGTTTAAGGTCGAATTTGCTTTCCTTTCGAAGGTGATACCCCAAAAACAATAGTGGACATGTTTGTCTGTTTGTCCGCGTTTCTCACAAAAAGTACTGAAGTGATTATAACTGGATTTTGTGTAGTGAAATGTTGTTACTCGTGTCAACATTTACTATATCTTTTTCTACTGGAAAATCTTTCATTCCCACGGGTATGCAATTAGTAATTAATTGATAAAAAGTAGATATTTATAATTAGTGTTTAAAATGTGAATAAAATACATAATATTATGTAAAGTATTATAGTTACTCGTATTAAAAGTTAAAGAAGTCCGAAATTCGATTATTTGTCTCAGTCCACAGTAGCTTAGAAAACGAAAGATATTAAACAACAAATAAATATGTATATTTTTTCGGTCCCAGCAATCGATGTTCCCGCACGGCTTCTACGTGGTGTTCATCGTGAAGGAGAGCGACGAGCAGTGCTCGGGCGTGGCGGCGCCGGCCGACCGCCGCGCCAAGACCTTCCGGTACGTCGCCGTCTCGCTCGCGCCGCCCACGTCGCCGCTAGTGCGAGCGAGAGGGAACACTTGACGACCACACTCTGTCTCTTTCGCTCTCAGAGTTTATGCGTTTGCAGTAAGGGTTTAGGACAGCTGCTAAGGCAGCTTAAGACCTTCCGGTATTACTTAAGTTGGCGGTTATCTCAGGCATTGTTGTGTTTTGGGTGATTAATGGTAACCCGTGTCACTTCTAGTCATACTCTATTTGTGTTAGGGTCAAAGGTAATGACCGAACACCTAAGCAATAATGCATAGTAGGTTTGTTATAAATATATCGAAACACACCTAAAAAGTTCAGTGCATGTACGGACAGCAATGAAACCGGCTGGATTCATTAGCATTAATTATCATTATATCATATTATTAAATCAATTAACTTTATAACGGTCTTAGACTGTATTTAATTTATCAAGCATTTAGTAGTAAGTCACGTCCTATATTTTTTGGTCCTTCGAGCCGGATTCGGACCAGCTACCTATGTACAAAATTTAAGTCAAATCCGTCCAGCTTTTTTGACGTTTTTCAATAACATGACTTATATGAGTATGTGGCAGTGGTCTATTCAATATATAAAGCAATGAATACAACAACTGTGGTACAACAAGTGGCACAACATTTAAAGAGGTTTTATGTTGTCATATTTTGCCTGACTTTAAAAGAGAAGAAAAAGTTAGACATTTTTCTTGTTAAATTATGTTTTAAAGGATGAAGCATTGTGAATATTTTGTTAGTGTTCAAGTTCCTTAAGAAATATTTAGCTTGTCAACGTCGCACACCGGAAGGTCCTGGGTTTAAGTCCCGGGTCGGGCCAAGTTTAGTTATTGAGTTTTTCTGTTTCGTAAGCCTCAGTAACAGCCCGGAGTTGGGAAGTTGGCGGTGTTTCACCCCCGTGCCTCGTAGAACACGTAAAGCCGTCGGTCCTGCGCCTTAGCTCTCACTGGTCGTGTCTCGCGTCGTCCCACCGGAGTATGAGAGTGATAGGAACAGAGAGTGCACTTGTGTCTGCGCGTACACGAGCTGCACTATAATATCTCCTGCGCAGTTGGCTAGTCTCAATGAGATTGGCCGCCATGGCCGCAATCGATCGGAGAACATTATTATAATTATATTATTGAAGTGAAACTTTAGAATCGTTGTGATTTCAAACTCAAAATGAAACGAAAAAGTAAGTCCATAGAGACACAAACACGTCAAGTACCAGGCGCTCAGAGACGGTGAAGAGTTAGCGCCACCACATTAGTATTTACACAGGGTGTAAACAGTGAGTTAAGTTTATAAATAAAGAATTTTTACTTCTGACATGTGTACTTTGTACGCACGCACTTTTTTTATTATTATTATTTAGCTGTATACACTGACGTCTATAATACCACTGGACTGGCTGTTGTAAACGTACTTTTGTGGCTGCTTGATATTCGCCATTTTGGCGCTGTCGGACGTAGCGAGACGTAGCGAGAGTTTGTGGTACTAAAACGAGCAAATATCGATAACTTTTAATAATAAGTTTTTACAATCAATAAAACTGTTTCAAATAAAGATTTTTATTTTTTATTTTTATTAATCAATAACCGTATCATCATAATGACTATTTATGTTATATTAACAACGAAAATGCAAAATTACTTTCAAAATTAGTTCTCGGGACTCTCGCTAGTGGCGCTTCAAATGGACACAAAAAAATTGCTGTCAAACGCTTGGAACAGCCAGTCCAGTGGTATTATAGAGGTCAGTGGCGTGTATAGCATTAAGAGACTGTTTACGCGGCAGGCTGGTGGCGGCGGGCAGCGTGACGCTGGTGGAGTACGTGACGGGCGCGCTGGCGGCGCTGGCGCTGCTGCTGCTGGTGGCGCTGCTGGCGCCGCTCGCGCACGCGCTCTCCTGCGCGCCTGGTACGCACTGGTATAACCCTAACCTTAGACTAATAATACCTAGACTGATAGTTTCATACATAATATCGCTCTATATTGAAGTAGCATTAGTATGAATGTGTGCGTAAGTGTCACGTAATTGTAACCGAAGTTGTACGTATGTAGTTGTGTAACTTGACAATTGACATTGACACGACGGGAAAGGTATCTAGCCATATCTCGAAATCTAGCCAAAAAAATTGGTTACAATTCGCTTGGACCTACACTCCATCTAGGTGTTACATATCTATGACCCTAACATACTGCTTGAGTAATCTTTTTTAATAAATAACAAATTGCTTAACTATTTCGTAAGACATTATGTTCTGTCAAGTCAGCCATTGCGACATGTTTAAAAGTGTACATTTTTCTCTCATAAATCAGTCTCGGAATCACGCTTCGGCGACAACTCATAACACTTCAAATAATTATTGAGGGTTGAATTTCCTTGAATATCAATTTTAAGGAAATTAAAGTGTAGGGAAAAGTTCTTGGTTTTCTTTAAAAACCCCGATCCCAAGAGTTGCCGAAACAGCACGCACGCACACACATCGTCAGTGAGCCTTTGTATAGCTCTCTCTCTCTCTGGCCACTCAATACTTTCATTATCTTTATCGTTGGCCATGGTATTTTTCTGTGGAGTAATCAAATGCCTCTTGTGAACAAGTTTCTAGAAGCTTCTAGCTAGGAACTTTTAGAAGGTTCTGATCTTATACCAAGGTACTATTCGCCGAGGTGATCTCAACCTACACTAATTGTTTTATAATGTCTTAATAAAAACTCTGGTAAATATATGGTTCTTTATTTTAGATACTTTTAATCTAACATATTTACTTAATATTAATTAGCCGATACATCTTTTAGTTCTTTTTCACTTCCCAACGCCACACCCAGAGACAGATATTTTTCCACAGATAATTAAGGCCTACTTCTACAGATAATCTAAAATATACTAATCTCTAAATACTAATCATATTAATGTGATCAAAGTAAATTCATATTCTTAATGAAAATATTTTATTCAGCATTAAATTGTTACATTTTTTTTTACTGAACATCATCAGTCTACTATCAGTTCGGAAAAAAATCTAATACACTACATATTTAGGTATATAATACAAATTAAACTACGAAAATTAAACATGTTTAGAATAGGGTATTTTACTCCATATGAAAACCAATCCAAAAATATATTATTAATATAGCTGAGCCAAAAAGCGTTCGGAAAATGTTGGTTTTAGTTCACAAAATAACAAAATAAATTTTAAAATGAAATTCAAATTTTTCAGTTTTTTAATCTGTTTTTAAACACCATGAAATAGTGGACGCCACTTTATTACGTCATACCGCCGTGTACACAAAAATAAATAATTTGTTCGGTGTTTTTACACCAGTATTCTTGCATTTTACATTAGTATTCTTGCATTCAGGAACAGCACACCAACAACAAGTAGAATAATCACTCATTTTTAAAATATCAACAATTATTAATTTCATACAAATTATCAGCGCATTGTTTGCAAAACCCACTGACGTATTGACACAGAGTAATAATGGCGTCCACTGCGTTCAGCGTTTTCGACTAATGAGACGCGAAATTTGAAAATATAACAATTAAAATGCATTTCCATAACCCTTATCGATAGAATAAAAATTGGTATTTTTTGTGGTGTATTATCACCACAGAATCTAATTGAAGCACTTTTCAAAAATTGATGTAATACTCCATTGAAATATCTTATCATACGTTACTCTTCATACTCGAAGAATAAGAGTGAAACCACAATAAGTTTTGTTGTTTACGGAGAATACAGTTTTGAACAGATTGGAGATTTAAATAATGTTAGTATAAACAATATTTCTATATGTATTTACAGCGGAGAGCATCACCACAGTAGAGGTGGAGCCGGGCCCGTCCGGCGCGCGCGCCGCCGCGCCGCCCCGAGGTGAGTTGACGAAAAATATTATAATAATTTACGTTTTATAAGGTGTTTTGTATTATACTTTATTGTAAAAGTCATATTACACGTGTAAAATTAACTTGCATAATCTTCAAAACCGATATAGAAACTGATCTTGTAATCCTAAAAAGTATGATTTAGCTTCGAGTTAGACGAAGCGAACGAAGTTGTACAATGTATTATGGAAACTCTCAATAATAAATGATCTCACACAGAGTCCGAGTCGGAGGTGGAGACGGAGGAGGAGGAGGGGGAGGGGGAGGTTGAGGTGGAGGAGGAGGTGGCCCCGCTGACGGTGGCGGGGCTGAGCCGCGCGCGCCCGCAGGCGCACTCGCGACGCTCCTACAGGTACACACTGCGACACGTGTGGCGTGCCATGAATAATCTATATATAGATTATATATAGCACGCCGCGCGTGTCGCAGATATATAATATAATCTATATCTCGAGATTGTAAACTTTCAAAAGATTGTTGAACGTAATATACTCACTGTTTACAATTTAACGTTATATTTTTAGATAGATTATAATCTATCGTATTGAACGGTAAAATTATGAAATACTCGTTATTACGAATATACCTCGCAAAACACGCACTAAATTACGTAGTAAACTGCGAAGTTACAATCTAACGGTATTCACAATTTAACGTGACAGATATTAGTATAGCTTAAATACGTAGAATTGAAAAAAATTTAGTTAACTTAAAAAGATAATATATGTGTGTAAGTTTGACTAGGGAGAGGATCGCCCGTGACCATGATTGCTGTAAAGCTCTCGAAACCTCGGGAACTAAAATTCAAAATAAATCCGCGACAAAATCCGAACAGGTAGTTTCATTTATAATGTCGAATATTCGCGTAAACCTAAGAAAGTACCAGTTAACTAGGGTGTTCGATTCCCCCGCAGGTACTTCACGAGCTCGCTGACGGTGGCGGTGGTGTACGCGCTGCCGGTGGTGCAGCTGCTCGCCACCTACCAGGCGGTACGTCCCTACAGCAGCACTACTGCTTTCTCTTGTAATAGCCAAACACAGTTAAACATTTTAATAGTTGATTGAACTTGCAATGTCCATTAAGTTAACAGAACATATTTTTTTAAAACGCATGTATTTGAGTTCTTCTTTTTTTTATGTTGGGACATTTACACACAGCACTATCTAGGTCCATGCTAAGGTACGAAACCTTATAAACACCCATGACTGGAGTATAAATATTTGTGCTCAACATATGAATGCTTCCAACGGGACTCGAATCCGCGACCGCTGGCGCAGCAAGTTGAGTCACAGCAAACCGCGCCACAAGTGTCATCACATTTTTAGCAATAGTTCTAGTATTTGTTACCTTTGAAAAGTCAAGTAATAAAGTGATCTGCCAATTTCTGATGCTGGTTTTTATATTTTGGACAAACAAAAGTAAAATAAGATTTCTATTGGGATATTATCATTTCGAATCCCTTCAATAGCTCTTTTATTTCTCATATATTTGTTAACAGTACGCTAACTTTTATTCGCGGGTTGAACAAAACACGCGCACACTACTGAACGATGAGAGAATCGTCGAACCGGATGACTTGAACAGGTAACGATGGCATATTGTGGGATAATCGGAGGTTCGATGAGAGGGAGACAACTATATAATAATCAAGTCTGGTAACCTGCTCTATTTCCGGAAGGACGACCAACAGTCCCAACGTGATGTCGGGTTTATGGTTCACAACTCTCTCATGAACAACGTGTCGTATGAATCAGGAGCGTATCGACCAAGTTCGCTTTCCTTGTCCTGCGTATAACCAAATGTCATTCCTAAAAACTAGCTCAAGTATACGCCCCGACCCTAACACATCCTGATGAGAAGGTGGATATTATATATAATGACATGAGTAGAGTCATGCAGAGCTCCAAAACCCACTTTCTTTCACTTTCAATGCGAAACTAGGGAAACAAGAAGGAGATGAACTGAGAGTGGGATATACACACAACAACAGTAGGTGGACGTTGATGAGCCCTGATGGTGCAATTTAAAAACGAAAAAGCAAATATTAAGTGATGTCATGGTCAATAAGCTTAAAATCAGAAGCCATTACCGTCTTGTGAGTGGCACATTGAGTAATTTGTGTGTAAGACTTGTGGGCTTGCAAAAATCAATTGGTTCTATGTACTTAAGATGTACCTCTAGGATCAGACCCAAAAATATATCTGAATCGACTCTCGAGCTTGTAAAGTAAAAGATAGGTGTCATGTTCTTGCAGTCGTCCTTCTCGGTTGACGCGTTCAAGTACCGGCAACCTTATAGCTATATATAGTACTCAATCAACGACTATAGAGCGAAATATAGGCTCCGAATATTTTTGCGAGGGTTCTGTCTATTGGGTGAAGCTCAAAACAGACGATAATTAAGATCGTCTCATCTAATCCTGAACTTATGAAAGAGATCGTGGGATTTGATGGACAGCTATTTGCATCAATGCGACAACTCATTAGTCTGGTCAAAGATCCGAGGACCAAACTAACTCGACACTATATCGAAGAAATCCCATTTAGATGCCTGTCAAACAGTGTGACGACTTCCAGTCTTCCAAAAACCTGGATTTCGTAGAGGCTTTAGTACCATATACCACATTCATAAGCTGCAGCATAACTGATAAGCTTGGCGATTGTGGACTGCGAAAAAGCCTTTGATTCGATTGAAACCTGGGATGTGCTGCAATCTCTGCAATTGACCACCGATATATGGAAGTGTTGAAGAGCCTGAATGAAATGGCTATATCTGTTCGACTTTGGGACCGGGACTCTCAACGATCACAATAGAGGGTTCTAATGAGTTTGTCTAAAAATAAATATGAACAAGACAAAAATATGATGATGAAATGATGAACGAACGACGATGGAGACGCAAAGTTTTCGAGTGGTGGGCACGTACCTAAAAGCGAAGTCTGGATAGGCCTCCCACAAGGTCGACTGACGACTTAGTAGAAGTCGCTAGAGTTCACTGGATGCGGATGGTGCAAGACCGGTTGTCGTAGAGAACTTTGGGGGAGGCTTATATCCAGCAGTAAACGTGTTTGGGTTGAAACGACGAATAATATCCGCTAAGTTCAGTCACATCTGACCTGTGTGTGTGTGTCGGCAGCGCGTGCGGCAGACGGGCGACCAGGACGTGTGCTACTACAACTTCCGCTGCGCGCTGCCGCTGGGCGCGCTCTCCGACAGCAACCACGTGGCCTCCAACGCCGGCTACGTGCTGCTCGGCGCCGTCTTCATGCTGCAGGTGCGCGCGCGCACCGCCCGCGGGGCCGGACACAAGGCGGTGAGTAGTGAGTGCGAGTGAGTGAGTAGGCAAGTGAGCTGATGTGATCAAACCAGTTTCATAAGAAAGGTTCGCGGATGGGTTTAGACCTTCAGCTGGTATACGTACATGTCGCAGGGAAATTATAATTTCCTGTTCATATATAAACATGGCCTGTTTGTTAGGACGTGGGCATCCCGGAGCACCCGGGGCTGCTGTACTCCATGGGGCTGGCGCTGGTGATGGAGGGCGTGCTGTCCGCCTGCTACCACCTCTGCCCCAACAAGATGAACTTCCAGTTTGGTTAGTCGCACGTAGAAAATAAACTAGTCATATTGTTTCAATTTGATAGCTATTTGAAATTTCGAATTCTTTTCGATTTTTTTATACGTTTAAAAATTAATATAATTATCTAACACTAGCGGACCCGACAGACGTTGTTCTGTCCACATATAATTTTTTTATAAACTCTTCCTCCCGGTGAAATGTTTTATTACGCATTCGCAAAACAACATTTACTTCGCACCTCCCAGTATGTATTCGCTGATTTAATTACCATTGCACGCATCATGGCAACGGTAATAACATGATACGTCAAACGCCATTAATGTTATAAAGATTTTTTTTTTAATTTCCTTTTTTTCCGCACAACTTTCATATTTATTCACCTTTAAAACCTTCCCTGGACTTTCACAAATAATTCAAGACCAAAATTAGCCAAATCGGTCAAGCCGTTTTCATGCTATGTCATGACAACGGAAAACGGGTTTCATTTTTATATATATAGACATAGATATATAACACCTAGATGGAGTGTAGGTCCAAGCGAATTGTAACCACTTTTTTTGGCTAGACTTCGAGATATGGCTAGATACGTTTCCCGTCGTGTCAATGTCAATTGTCAAGTTACACAACTACATACGTACAACTTAGGTACTTACTTAGTCTTAGCTCTCGTTTTATTAATTAGAAAATCACATTTCACAGGTAGGTACTATTTGGCAACTTATAATTTAAAGTAAAACATTCGTCATAACAGAAAATTAATTTGTAAACAAATCAAATCAGACGCCATTAGATTGTGACACTTACGCACACATTCATACTAATGCTACTTCAATATTGAGCGGAATTATGTATGAAACTATCAGTCTAGGTTATATAGATACGTAAAATGACTCGGTGGATATTTTTACTAAATAAACATTTTTGTAAAACCATTTCTTTAGTAATTTGTTTTATACAGTTAAAATCAAAATGTTTTTTTTTATTTACTAGTTTTATATAGATTTTTGTTCTGCAAAATTTATTTTCATCTATCGCTTTTCTAAATAAGCATACATAATATGTTTGTAAGTTGTTGTGGATGGTGATAGATCTCTAACCCTTATAATAAATATACTTGTGTATTCGCAGACTCGTCGTTCATGTACGTGACGGCGGTGCTGTGCATGGTGAAGCTGTACCAGAGCCGCCACGCCGACGTCAACGCCTCCGCCAACACCACCTTCCTGCTGCTCGCCTTCGTCATGGCCATCGGTCGGTGCTGGTCTCCCACTCCTCACACTTCTGCTCCATAACCCCTGACTATATCCATCTACGAACTACTGGTTTCCATCATGCTCATCGGTGCTGAGTTCCCATACCTAGAACATCTCATCCCCCTGACATATGTATATCAACCCAAGCTACTACTCCTCTTCGTCTTGACCATCGGTCGTTGGTTGTCTCCCACTCCTCACACTCCCCAAGATATCCATTTACATACTGCTCTCTTTCGTCATGGCCAATGCTAGCCCACCGCTCTCACCCCCAATTATCCACCCACCTACTGCTTGCTTACGTCATGGCCATAGGTCGATGGTGTCCACTTCTCACACTCCTTATACGAGTACATACAGACCTATATTCACCTAATACTCGTCTTCGGCACGGCCTTAGATCCTTGCTGGGCTTCCACTCCTCACGACCCATTCCTTCCCAATCATTTTCCTCACACCCTCCCATACTCCTCATATTCCACAAGCAATAGTGCCAATAGAGTATTTTACATTGAATTTTATAAACATATGTTTAAAATCTTAAAAGTTGGACGTGAAAATAATAACATATAACATGTTAAAATAAAAAAAAACAAGAAAATTATCTCATGGAGGTAGTTTCGAATTAAGTCGGATTTATTTTGATTTTTACCCAACGTTTCGGATTATTATGTAAAATATGTCGTATCGTGTGTGTGTCTGCAGGCGTGGCGGGCATCACGGCCCCGACGCTGTACTTCTGGGCGCTGTCCACGGCGGCCCACCTCGCCGTCTGCTTCTTCCTCACACTCAAGATATACTACGTGGGCAAGTTGAAAATACGTGAGTCTTATCATTTTTCCTTTAGTTCAATCAAATACGCTCAGAATTTTTTTTTATGTTTTTTTCCTACTGTAATTTTTTGTGTTATGGTAATACTTGTAAGAGTAATTATTGTTGCCAGCTGCTTACAATCGTCAGAATATGCATCAAATAAAAAAAATATATAAAAAAAACAATTATGGTAACAGATAAAAATGTTTATATTATGGTCACGGGACGGACCGAAATTAGATTTTTTAGATTGCTGTTATAGTTTCTTCCAAGAAAAAAATATATATAAAAAAAAACTATTATGGTAACAGATAAAAATGTTTATATTATGGTCACGGGACAGACCGAAATAAATTTTTTTTTAGATTGCTGTTATAGTTCCTTCCAAGATACTGTACATTTTTGTGGCAGCAGGCGTGTCTTATACATGTCACGGGTCTGATTCTGGTCAAAGTTTTGCAGATTGCCATTTACTGTCTCTGTTGCAAACCTGTAAAAGCTTTTGTCGGGTGCCAATTAAGTCCAAGCCTATAACGGCTGGGTTATGCTCATTCACACCTTCGGCGTGCTCAGATAGACATAGACTGAATTTGACACCCTAGATAGAAGAGTCCGCACGACTATGACATGACTCTCTATCACATGCACCACCAAAATCGTCTGTAATGAGGTTGTAAATCTCCCGGAAATTGGTGGTCGAGGCCTTTTGAGCGTCAAGACCATGCAAAACCGGGAGATAGCCAATCTCAGAACATACTTCGAGACGAAGAGGGAATTGCCCATGTATGGGAAATGGGAAAGTTCGTAGAATGTGATAAAGGACTCACCCTCCTATCTTTAGCCAAAACCGAGTGGCAGGCCCCGGTGGTACTTGGCACGTCTGACCGGGAGATTGTGTGGAAGGAGAAGGAGTTGCGCGGGCGCTTTTTTAAAGCTCTTAATGAGCCACACGTAAATAAAAAGCGTCCGTGTAATGCCTGTGCTTCGGTGAAACTTTGGAAAAATCAAGGGTTTTGTCTGTGTGATACAGGATCAGGTAGCTTAGACGCGAAACTACCGAAAGTACAGTCTGAAGGATGGCACTCACGCTGTTTGTCGAGCCTGTCGCCATTCCGGTGAGACACTTAGACATGTGCTTTCGGGATCTTCAGCGCTTGCTAACACTGAGTATCTGCACAGACAGACACAATCAAGCAGCTAAAATCCTTTACCAGGAGCTTGCTCTGAAACATTGCTCTGGATGAGAGGCTGCCGTACTACAAGTACACGCCGATGCCTGCACTCGAGCGTGACGGAGTCCGGCTGTATTGGAACCCGGTCCATCATTACAGACAGGACTATTCTATCAAATAAGCCTGACGACGTGCCAGTGAGCCGGGCACAGCCGCGGGTGTTTTTGGTAGACATCACAATTCAATATGACGAGAACCTTGTGGGAGCTGAGACGGAGAGGAAACGTAAGTATCTGGATCTGGCTCACGAGGTTTCTGCCATGTGGCATGTGGAGTCCACTGAAACTATCGCTGTCGTTATATCTGCTAATGGCTTAATCCCAGTTAGCCTCGGGTTCCGTGACAGTTCGCTCGCAGTCATGATGCAAAAAGCGGTGCTGCTAGACTCAGCTAGGATAGTACGCCGGTTTCTCAACTTGTCGCCCTGACCCCCGAGTACGAGTATGTTTATTTATTTTTATGAATGTAAGTTTATTATATTAATTTTCGGTTTTTAATATATTTATTTTGTACACGGGCGTGAGAGTAAAGTATATAAAGCGGTCTTAGCGAAAAGGAAGGAAGAAAGCTGTCAAAGTTAAAGCACAGACGTCAAAAGACAATACTAAACAGTTTCTTCCAAGCTATTGTATTTTATTGCCCCCCAGGCTGGTCGCTGGCGCGGCGCGCGTGGGCGGCGCTGCGCCTGCGCGGGCGCGGCGCGCTGCGGCCCGCGCTGCCGGCGCGCGCGCTGCTGCTGGCCGTCGTCAACTTGTGCAACTGGGCGCTCGCTGCGTACGGGTCTGTGCACGCACACACATACACACACACAACACCTTGCATGTACATAAAGAGGGAAATGCGATGTTAAGGTTTTTTTCATTTTAATGTAAAAAAATTAAGACTTAAGACTTACTTCTGTGCAGCTGGACATCGATGCACATTATGTTCGAGATCCCACTGACTATATCGTCATAAGACATATTATGAATACTGTATGACCAGACTGTACGAGCACAACAAGGACTTCGCGCGGCACCTGCTGGCGGTGCTGCTGGGCAACCTGCTGCTGCACGTGAGCTGCTACGTGCTGCTGAAGCTGCGGCACGGCGAGCGCCTGGCGCCGGCCGCGCGCCTGTGGCTGCTGCTGGCGCCCGCCGCCTGGGCCGCCGCCGCCGTCTTCTTCCTCGACGCGCGCACCAAGTGGTCGGTGAGTGCTGCCCTTCTGTCTTGCCGTGACGCTGGTGGTCAGTGAGTGCCCACCATTTGTATTACTGTGACGCTGGTTCAGGTTTTGTCATTCTGTTTGTTTATTCTAATCTCAATAACTGATGCACTGATTATCATACGGTCCCCACTAGCAGCGAGAGAAAATTAGCTACTACTAAACTTATGAGACATAATATGAACAAGCCGTGTGCCCGCAGGAGACGGCGGCGCGCTCGCGCACGCACAACGCGGCGTGCGCGGCGCTGCGCGTGTTCGACTCGCACGACCTGTGGCACCTCGCCTCCGCCGCCGCCATCTTCTTCTCCTTCAACCTGCTGCTCGTCATCGACGACCCCCTCGCGGACACCCCCCGGCACCTCATACCCGTGTTCTAGACACCCCACACACCCCACACACCCCCCAGCGAATCATCACCTACGGCGACATTCAAAATATATTACTTGAAAATGAAAATGAAAATGTAAATTCATATTGAAATTACATTATCATAACTTACAGTAACACATGACTTCGACTATTTTGAGTCAAATCAAAAATGTTGTTGATCATAATTGGACCTTAAACTAACATTATATAAAGTATATTTCACCAAAGCAGAAATTGATCAAATAATTTTCACTACTTGTGATGTTTGTAACATTTATTGTTTAATTGCAATTTTGCATATTTTATTACTTTTTAAGTAAAAATGTGGAAAAAAACCACCATAAAGTAAAACAAATGATTATTTTTGTATTGTATAGAGAGTTGAAGAATGCTCAATGTAGAACAACATAATTGTCTGTAGGTCTGTTTGTTTCTAACCGACTTAAAAAAAAAGGAGGTTATACAATATTCCACTGTTATATTTTTTATTTTTAAGCATTATTGTTTTACAACATAACTGTGAATGTATTTATATATTCTATCGATTGCTTGGACCTTAATTCAAAATTCGGCAACCTCTTTACAAATTTGGAAACCATGTACTATTGTTTTACCGACAGTGAGGTATTATTCAGACAAGAGACCAAGTTAACCGACTTAGGAATTAAGGTATAAAAATTTCATTATAATACACTATTCGTGATTATTTAATTAGCATAGTCATTTAATTTTTTATCTGTTGAAATGTTTTAATATAACTGTCCTTAACAGATACAATATTTATAGGAAAAAGTGCATATACGAGGATTTATTAAGTACTTCATGAATTACTGTCTTATGAACATTATTTTTTTTTTTCTATACATATCTATTTATTCTACTGGACCATAATTGCAAAAGTATTAAAAAACCTATAACATTGGTCGACTATACAGTGTTCTAGTTTAACTAGAAACGTGTTGAGAGATACAAGTGCAGTGTGCGAGCGAGAGGGAACTCAACCTGCACTCTCTGTCTCTTTCACTCTCAAAGTCTCGACACTCGTGGTGAGAGTTCAAGACGCAGAATGAGATACGTCTTGCTCTCCGCTGACTTAATAATGTCAATGTAAACTTATGAAGTGTATATTATAATTATTGCAAAAATTTGTATTTATGTATGTTTGTTACGACATTTACTGTTAAAAGGTTGAATTGATTTGGATGATTTATTATTTATTATAATAAATAAAATTCATTTTGTATTAAAAAAAACTTGTACAGAAGTAATTTTTGTATGTTATTTAAGTATTGCCAACATTGAAAATATTTGTACGGAAAATAAATTATTATAATTGAAAGGTGCTTATACGCTACACTATTCTACGTATTTATGTTTAGACACATAGTTTGTGTATTGAATTTTATTTAGAAAAAAATATGTTTTTTCCTATGGTATTTAAAACTACTTACTCATTTTAATATTTGTTACAGCACTGTCAAAGCTTATGAAACATATAGTCGGACAACGGACGTGACAGTCAGCCCAAGCTGCCATACACTTATGTCCCAAGCGAGTGTATGGCAGCTTGGGCTGGCTGTCACGTCCATTAGCCGATTATATGTTTCATAGGCTTTGGTACTATTAAGACTCCAATTAAAAATTACGAAACATTTTGTACTATACACATTGTTTTGATTTACCTAAATCTTTAACAGTTTTTACTTTTTATATTTTTATAGTAATTTACAGTCAACTTGGGTAATATACTATTTGGATACTGTCCGATATATTGTGTTAGTTTGGCCATGTGTTGCCAGGCTTAACGGTTGCATATCAATAGTCAAATGAAAAATAAGTTTAAAATACAAAGAAAATAGTAGAAATTAAAGTTTGTGGGCCTTTTCTATTTGACGAAAATATAAACATAAATATAATACCTAAAAATAAATATAACTAAGAAATTTATATTGGCAACATTTTAAAAACAAATTACCACTCAAACAATTTAGTATTAAGAGTACATAATGAGTAAATATTACCCAGAATGACTGTAATGAATGATAAATTTTAAAATATTTTAAATTCAAAATTTGTATGACAATCCACAGCTAATGTAAATTATATAAAGGCTCGTCTACAAGCTGTAAAGAGGCTGTGATACTGCGCTTGTGTGCGCACTTCATTATTGCGATGTAATAAATATATTGATTACTATAATGTTTTATTTTCTCCTTCAAATAACAAAATTAGCCAAGTGCGAGTCCGTTCATTTTTACTTCATACTCATACTAACATCAAAATTGAAAATATTATATTCCATAATTAATATTAGACGACTCGTTTGGCTCAGTTGGTATGACCCTACTTTCTGCGCCAGCGGTCGCGGGTTCGAGTTCCGCTGGGGGCATTCATTTGCTAATCACGAATGTTTGTACTCCAGTCATGGGTGTTTATATTTATAATATGTATGTATTTGAAATTTATATATGTAGTATATCAACTATCTGGTATCCGCAACACAAGCACGTTAAGTAGCTTAGTGCGGAACTAGATGGCGCTGTTGTAATAATGTCCCAACATATTTATTTATTATAATTAGTAATTTTCCGATAGAAATAAGAAGTAATAATTATTAGAAAAAAAATGATCTATTTAGAATTTTTTGTCTTAGTTATAAAAAGTTTTGTGTTAATAGTTAATAACGAGTAAACAACTCAATGCAAAATCTGCCAGCCACAGATGTTTTCAAAAACAAATGTTATATTCAAGTTGAAAGTTCTTTAAAATAAATAAAAATAATCATTTTGAAATACTTTATTTTAAAATTAAAATGACCATCATATATTACATTACAAAATAATTCGACAACGTAGAGATCCACACCATCTATTGTTATTCAAACAAATAAGTTCAAGTTAAACGCTGACCAACTCCTTTATGAGATGAGGCATCTGTATTTGTACAATATAGTTATTGAACAAATTGAGAGAAATAAAACACAATTTATGTAAAAACATTCCTTTTATTGACTACACTTAGGAGTAACAAATTTCACTAAACCGCTTCCAGTCGCGAGCAGACTGTTCCGAGCACCTTCATACAAAATATATTAACGAAAAGTTTAATTTTATAAGCAATTATAATCGGCAATATGTATCTTGTGTCGTCGAAAAATTCGCGAACGACAAACTGTACCGGCTGTTTGCAAAGTAGTTTTTTTGACGAAATAATAGTTAACCGTAATTAATAATTATATAAAAAATATTGAAATTTAAAGAGATATACCTACTATTTTTAATAAATTTCGTGATAGTATGTCACCAGCCGTTTTGTAAAACGGCTAGTTTTATTATCAATGAAAGTTATGTAGCAGGTGTTATTTTTGACATTAGGTATATAAAAAAATTCTTTAACAAATAATATCCAGAACCATACAATCCAACATTTAACAATTTGCCTTCGTCATTTTACATAACAACAAACCTTTACGAACAGACGGCGCAGTTTAAAAAACAACACAACATAGTACAACTACTAATATAAATATTATGTTGAATAAATTCAACGAAATATCTCAAGTTAGATCGCTGATAAACTCGAATTCAGATATCATATTTTAATTTAAAAAAAACATGATTGAAGTCATAATGAAATACATTTCTCAATTAGTTGTACTTAGTTACTATAAAATAACACAATTATAATCTAACGTACTTTAGTTTCAAGGCAACATTTTAACTCAAAAACTAACTTACATTTGAACTCAACTTTTTAACTGAGTTCTTAACTCAACTTGTTTGAGTTTGAACTTTACAATTCACTTCATAAATAACACTTAAAAATACTTTATAAGATGTCTTTGATTCGACCAAAATTAAAAAAAAACTACATTTTATATTTTTAAATGTTATCATCACATTGGAAATACAAAAAATCTGCCAATTGAAGGAGCAGGTTTAATAATAATAAATACAGAATCGAAGACAAATAATCTAAATATAGCATTAATTTTATAAATTATAAAAAGTTATTAAAATTTTAGGCTTATATTTATTCATTTCGTAATTATAACTACACTTTGCCCGCGGCGCCGCCCGCATTTACGTGGACAATCAACAGAACAATTACCTACTTATGGATACAGTTTTCTTTTCTTTTTTGTAAGTGCAAAATTTAAAGTAATTGAAATGCAACGCCAATGGTCAGATCATATGACGTCAAAATATACCAGGACGCGAATTGCCCGTATTTTTTTATTTAAAGTATTCGTAACGGTATATTATAAAAACATGGAGCTGGATATTTAAAAAAATATGTTTTTTATGCATTAGAAGCCTAATTTTAAAGCAATCGAGGATCTTTCGGAAATTTGCAACTTAAAACCTCTTTTAATGATCGTAATTTAACACTAAAAGGGAGTAAAACAGAGATTTCAAATAAATGAAAGTGGGTCAAAATCGCGCCCAAGAAAGTCAGTTACAAACATACAAACAAACATACAGATGAAGCTAATAAAAAGCGTGTAAAAATAGAAAAAAATGGGAAAAATCTTTGCTAACATTATTTATTTAAAATAAAAATTAAAAAAAAATCATTTCTTCATTTTTAATTTTTTCTTAAAAAAGGGATTAATAGGGGACGGGGTGGAGGGCTTGAGGTTAGTTTTTGAAGGTTTCTTTGTACTGTCGAAGGGAATGCTCGGGCTTTGTCTCACACTCTTGTAATAATCTATGGTTCCCTGCATGCAGTTATTTTTTAGCACAAACTTCACCTTTTTGGGCGTATCCATCATCATTTGCTTGTTTTGATTCTCTTTCTTCATATTCTTCGGACTCTCCTTTTTCTGATTCACTTGTTTTTGATAATTCTTGACTTTAGTCACTACGAATTTCGGTTGTTTGTCCGTTTGTTTCTTTTCTTGTGTTTCTTTGTTTTCCTGTTTGTTTTCTTTATTGTTTTTCTTGTATTCCGTATTAGTTACAGACACACCTTGCTTGCTTGGACCATTTGCTAATTTTTCTTTTTTACCTTTATCTTGATTCACATTTTTTGTTTTATTTACATTATTTTGAGGTGATTTTTGTTTAACATTGTTTACTTCAGTTTTCTTCTCACTATTTTTAGATTCTTCTTCCTTATTTTTACTATTTTCTTGATTAATTTCATTTACTTTGGATTTTTTATTATTCTCCCCTTCACTATTTTCCTTTTGGTGTTTCCTTTTTCTGTTCTTCTTTTTGCTTTTATTTTCTTTATTTGTGTTGCTATCTTTATTTCCTTTCGTTGCCTCAACTTGCCAGTCACCATTCTGTGATACAAATCAAACATTTGTGTTAAATTTCTCTAACACCGCAAAATTGATCTGAATGAAAATTGGAACTTAGTCTAAAGTCGTATATAAAGTAGAATAAACTAGTAATCTATAATAAACTCAATCCCACGCGATAGTAAGACTTTAATTGTAACTTAAGTAACCATCGAAGGGCCAAGTTGAGGGCCCATCTCAGGACTCAAACCGAGGATCTCATACCACAAGGTCATTAAAGCAATATATTTAACGCCCGCACTCATAGTCACTTAATGAACGTCGTTCTTTAGTATAGAGATTCTCGACTTAATGGCTCATTAAGTGACTCTGAGTGCGGCGGTAAGTGTTTATTATATAGATATAAAAGCCTCATTCACAGTAGAGTCGGCGTTGTCGTCAGTATCCTCCACGATGCTGAGTCCTGCGCGAGTCCTCGCCAGCAGGCGCTTGCGGTGCTTGCGGCTCAGACCTGCGGCACACGGACATACATACACACACGTACCTTTTTTTATGGGACAAAGGGGGCAAACGGGCAAGAGGCTCAACTGATGGAAAGTGATTACCTCCGCCCATGGATATCTGCAATTGCTTGCCGATGCGTTGCCGGCCTTTCCGAAAAGGGAGGGAGGGAGAGGAAGGGAGGAGGGAGTGAGAAGGGGGAGGTAGGAGGGATGGGGAGTGGGCCTCCCGGACTTTGTATCTACCTAATATGAAAGTATATGTATTTTTAATATGTATTTCTACTACTATTCCTACTCATCAAAAACTGAACGGATTTATTTGTAATATCTTTTTCGATTTGCATTTGAAAATTATATATTGGCAGTTTTGCTAAAACGACATCTATCGTCTTTTCTTTGTATTTAGGTAAACACTTCCTTTTTTTCATATTCAAAATAGTTTATTCACAGCAATAATTTATTATAATTTTGTGCTGAACTTCATGAGTCTACTATATAAAATATAATTCGATAATATTTAAAAGAGCAACTGTTGAGTTCCTTTCGAGATCATAAATGAACTATCAATCAATTGATAATTCAAAATTTCTTTGCTTATTAATTACTATTCTTAACTTCTAATCAAAAAGTATTATGTCACGTGTGACCAACACATACCCCTCAAAGCCAATTCATCAGACGAGGTCACCAGGGTCTTCTCCAGCTTGCTGAGTCTGGAGGCGGCCTTCATGGGTTCAGCGGCGTCCAGGGCCGGCTCCAGACCCTCGGCGTCCGGCGCCGGCACCTTCAGGGGGTAGCTGTTGCGGGACAGCTCCTCGAAACTGGGGATTTTGTATTTAATATCACTAACAGTGAAAGTAAATTTATTTTGTTTCTTTATGTGAAATATGACAAGAATATTAATGCCTGAATTTATTTACTTATTAATTATGCCAACTTCATATCCTTTTTTCATTGATAATGTTGGGGAATTCCATCATGGAGACCAGCCAGCTATAAGCCAAGGTACTGTAAAACTCACTCTCTAAAACCCACATCAGAATGGAACCTAAACCAGGCCCACCTCGCCTAAGGAAGCCCTCGATCATCGATCCCATACAAGAAAGCCAAACATCCATCTGAACGTACCGCTCCAAACACAGCTTTGCTCTCTTGAAAGCCCTGGAGGCGGAGGCAGCCATCAGCCCCCGGATCTGTGCCGCCAGGAGACGGGAGGGCACGGGGAGGGGCTCCAGGGTCACGTCCACGCGACCAGCTCGAGGGTCCAGGGGCTGCTCCCTGTGAGAGGATATAGAAATGTTTAAATAAATCTCGTAGTGGCAGTAAAGTATAGTGTTAGTAATATTTTGAAATAAATTACTAATCAGTATAATTGAATATATACTAGAATTGAGCAAATTTAGATTTCTCATTTAACTACAGTAAACACGCATTTACACACAAAAATATTATTAAACCAATCAAAAAACTGGAAGAATAACAGCACTTTCAGATCAGTTTTTTAGCGAGCCTACTTGCCATGCCAGCAGTCGGGGGTTTGAGTCTCGCTCGCATTTGCGTGATGAGGGCGAATATTTGTACTTCAGTCATGGCTTTACATTTAATTTAAAATTTCATCATAGAAGAGATTACAAAGTTAAAATAAAATAAACAAGGAGCAATATTCAGATGATACCAAAACAGTAAAAAAATAAACAAACCCATTCTCCACCTCCTCGTCACCCATATCCTCAAACTCCTGATCCTCTTCATCATCAGACTCAGCCTGCAACGCCTCCGGCCCGCCGGGGGGACAGCCCATCTATAATAAACAAAATGTGTTATAACTTAGTCTGCTAACCTCCAAAGTCTTTAAAGGAAAGTGGTGAGACATTCCCGACTGGCATTTGTACTTTTATATGACAGTCAAACATTGTAATCAAATATTTTTAAAAGAGCAACTGTTGAGTTTCTCGCCAGCTCTTCTCAGCTGAACAGCATTCCGCTTCGGTGGTAGCTTACTTACAGACTTACAGACTGACATTTAATTTTAATTCTATATTATAATGTAAAAGTGATGATTCAAAAGAGTTTGTAAAAGTGTGTTTGAATAAAGAATATTTTGTTTGATTGAGTCAAGAAATGGATGAATGGGATTGAAAATACTATTTTTTGGATCACTATATTTGATATTTACCTGTTTCACTATGACTAATGGAGAAGATTTCCCCTTTCTAATTATTGATTATACAAACTTAAGTTAAATAAACCTTAAAATATCACAACAAAAGAAAAAGTTATGAAACTGAAGTTGCACTTGTATGCATAACTTTGTTATGCATACAAGTGCAATAATGGTCAAAATTTAAATTAATTTTTCACTTATTTATTGACAGATTAAAAAAAATACTGATTTGTTAATTTTGTTCTATATTATAATTCCATTGAGTTAAATATGTTTCACTACATAATTTTTTACATACCTTCTGCCACACCCTGGTAACACTGTCATATTCCAAGCCGAGATCACTCTGTTTTATCAAAGCAGTCAGCAGCCTCCGAGACGTTATGCAGATGACCCCGTCCCCCAAGCACACTTGCTGTGAGAAGGGGTACATGAGTGCTGTCAGACTCTCATCTGGGATTTGTCCTCTTGATATCTGTGTCAAAGTTGTTATTGGAATTAATAAAAAACTTATCTCTTTATATAGTTATCAATAAGAAATTCTATCACTCTTTAGTAACTTGAGTGTTACATTAAATATTTTCTACTAAAATCTTATAGAATTAAATATAGTCAATATTATCGATACAGAACCCAAAGCTATTGTTCTTAAATTTTTTGTTTGTCTTTGAATACATTACGATTAAACCATTGAAAAGATTTTGATTAAATTTTTTAGTTGTGTGTCTATCTGGTTTAACGCATCATATTTACTTTATTGTGAGAAAATAAAAAAATATAACATCTGAGGAATGTAAACTAAATGTTAAATATACCTCGGGAACGAACCTGAGCAGAGTGTGGATAAGTTACTAGTATTAACTATGATTACAATCCATATATAAATAAAACTTATAAATAATAATAACACATAACAATATAACATAACTATTTAAAAAAAATTAGATTACCTTTGAAAGTTCTTCCAAATAACAGTCAATGATGTGCAAAACCATGGATGTGGCATTTCTAGCGTACTGAGGTGTCTTTATTGCTAAGAGTCCTAAAAATGATTAACCCATGTAATGTTACTATAATTTGTCAAAAAGTCTTAATAGTATATGTATAGTAATAAAAATCAAAATATTTATTCAAATAGACTTTTACAAGCACTTTTGAATCGTCACTTTTACATTATAATATAGAATTTAAATTAAATGTCAGTCTGTAAGTCTGTGAGTAAGTTACCACCGACTCGGAATGCTGTTCTGCTGAGAAGAGCCGTCGAGAAACTCAACAGTTGCTCTTGTGCAATATTAATGCATACAATATTAGGTGACTTAGGAAATAAATAAAAGATATCCATACTAGTCGGAAACTCTATGCATGCATTAATATCACCTGTACAGGTGGTTATCGGGGGTTAGTGAACTAGAAAAGGTAATACAACCCACTAAAACCCAACAGAACTCCTCCATCTTAATGGGATGTTGGGAGAAAAATATTAGGTACCTTTTTAAAATTTCCATACATCATTAATCAGGGATTGAATGTTTACAAACATTATTTTTAGCATCAAAATATTATATACTTTTACAAAACACACAGACATTACTTCTTAAAGTCTAATTCGATCTTGTTGAGGACAAGTAAGCCACGCTTTATGTATATGGAAAGTATCTCACCATCCTCTGTGCATAACATATCCGCAAACAATTTACAACTTTCAATGCTCCATTTGCACCTTTTTAAGCAACGGAAACTACCTCTAAGGTAGCGACGAACCAGCTGGAAAAACAAATGAATTTAACATTTGAATAAAATATATATTTAGTTATACACAGAATATTAAAATGTAATTAAATTACAGTTTACTTTTACTACTAGTTTGTTTATTTATTATTTATAATGCAATAATTTTAAAAAGCTTAGTAGTTACACCCATTACATAGGTAATAAAAAAAATATGAATAACTGTAGAATATAAAAGAATACATATAATAAATACCATTAGAAACTTATCCATTCTATGTTGATCAATTCCATACCACTCTGTGGCCAGGACTTTGAAGCCTGCCTTCATCATCATCACAGCATACTGAACCTGATTTGCAGGAAATAAATCCAGAATCTCCGAAATACTTTCACATAAGTCTTCCTGAAAGGTAATTTTTATAATTTATTTACAACTAGCGGTGCCCGCGGCTTCGCTCGCGCTAAGAGTGAATAAAATAAACATTTTTGCTTATATACTGTTACTTATAATGTACCAAGGACTGATTCCCCATTTAAAGTTCTGGCCCTCTTTTCTGAAAACTACTGTGTAGCATCCTGCCGTGCCACCACTGCTGCGCTTTCTAAAACTTATTTCCTATTTTTAACCAATTTTGCTACTATGTGTATCATAATTTCTTTGTGTGTTTTTCGTTAATGATAAACTGATGTACGTGGTTCATTGTTATGGACTTATGGTAAAAATTACTGTTAAATATTTTTCCTACGCAAATTGTGCCACCCCCGTTAACCCCCATAGGGGTTGATTTTCAAAAAACGCTTAGATATGTCTCGTATCTCATAATTTGTAATGCAGAGCATTATTTCAGTGTCACGCAAAATATTTCAATAGAATTAAATTTCCCATACAAACTTAGCCACCCCCTTTAACCCCCAATGGGGGTGAATTTCGAAAAACCCTGAAATACGTGTTTCATAATTTGTACTAAAAAGCATTAATTCAAAGTTTCATGCAAAAATGTGCAATAAAATTTTTTTTCTCCTACAAACTTTGCCACCCCTTTTAACCCTTTTTGGGGTTGAATTTCCAAAAAATAATATGCCTATGTCCTTCTCATGAATGCAAACTATCTACATACCAAATTTCAGCAAAATCGGTTGGGTGGTTTAGGCGTGAAAAGGTAACAGACAGACAGACAGACAGAAAGACAGAGTTACTTTCGCATTTATAATATTAGTATGGATAAAGGAAATTACAAGTAAACTCAACAATATGAAAATTAAATACGGTAAATTCTATGTTTTAGGATTTGTTAACAAAGGAGTAATTTAGAAATTAAATTGCAATATATAAATACCTGCACCAATGGTTTGTCAGACATCCATACCGCATAAAACAGTCCCTTCCATACTCTTATGAAGTCATTTTCCTTAAATTCTATATAAACATTAATGTATAAGAAACTAGAAGTAATCTTATATATCATTAGTTAAGTATTCTAAACTGTTAACACCATTGTAGTGGCTTTGTGGTGATCAAATGAAAGAGAAAAAAAACTGCAATCTAGATGTTGCAGTTAAATCGTAATTATAATTTTAAATTCCTATTTTAGACTAGTACAAATAGGTGTTAGAAGCGTAGAATACTAAGCCGACGATATGTGACATAAAACTAACGCGTACTGTAAATACAAAAATTTAATTTCACAAACACATTGCAATATTTTGTTTTTATTTTGAGGTTATGTTATGTGTACACATGTTATATTCATTATCTACTTTATTACATTTTAAAAGATAGAAATAAATTACTCACCGTATCCTTTTTCAAAACAATTTAAAAGCCACTTCTTAAACGTTTTTAAAACACGATCTCTAGTTTTTTTTTCATTGCCAGAAAGTAAACGCGCAAATTTGAATTCTTGTGCGACAACTAAAACTTTCTCCTTTTTAGGTTTTGTTATGGGTCTCTTTTTCATTTTTTGTTTTTTAGTTTTCTTTTTATCGGGGAGTTTCATGGTTTTAATGCAAATAATTAATTATTTAATATTTTTATGTCGCAAAATCGTGCTATTATACCCACGCTTGACACTTGTCGATTCTGATTTCTGACATAAAGTCAGTGTGCCCACTGCCCATAAGCATTAACATTTAACATTAATCTTTAAAAATTAAAATTTCTTATTATTCTTCCATGCGTAGCTTCTAAAAAATTGTAAGCCCTGTTATAGATAGGATAATTTAATATATTTATTGATTTATTATTTACCAGTGTTTTATTAATCAAATATATAATGTTAGTTTTAAGGATTAAATTATAACATTGAAATTAAGCAGGATATTAACGAATACGAAATGAAGTCAATAAAACATATCTATCATGTTACTATATTAAATACAAGCGACTCACCTTTGCTTTTCTCAGGTTTATCTCTAGGTGTCAGTAGGTGTATCCTATATCCTAGGTCTTCTAGGTCTCTAGGTGTATCATAGACCACATACACACACTAAGGCAAATAATCCAAAAGACCGAAGAATACAATCAGCCTCTATGCTTAGCATTTGTGGACTATGAGAAAGCCTTCGACACTATAGAGACCTGGGCTGTTCTAGAATCTATGCAGAGATGCCTCATTGACTATCGGTATATCTAAGTTTTAAGGTGTATGTACAAAGCCGCAATAATGACCGTCCAAGTACAAGGTCAGAGCACAAGGCCTATCCAGTTGCACCGCGGGGTAAGGCAGGGGGATGTTATCTCTCCGAAACTGTTTACCTGTGCATTGGAGGACGTCTTCAAGACGCTCAATTGGAACGGACGGGGCATTAACATCAACGGGCAATTTCTAACACACCTACGGTTTGCCGATGACATAGTCGTCATGGCAGAGACTCTGCAGGATCTGGAAGAAATGCTAAACAGCCTAGATGATTCTTCAAGGGTCTTCAAGGGTCTCAGGATGAATTTTGGTACAACCAAAATCATGCTAAACAGCCATGTATGCCCGAGACCAGTGGTCGTAAATGGCGGTACTCTTGAAGTTGTGCAGGAATACGTATATCTTGGCCAAACCATACAACTTGGCCGGCACAACTTTGAGAAGGAGGCCAATCGAAGAATACGTTTGGGCTGGGCGGCTTTCGGGAAGCTACGACATATCCTTGAGTCATCGATCCCACAATCTCTTAAGACCAGAGTATTTAACCAGTGCATCCTACGGCACGTACGGAGCCGAAACGTGGACACTTACCGTAGGGCTGGTTCACAAGTTTATGGTTGCTCAGCGAGCAATGGAACGCGCGATGCTTGGAGTTTCTCTGGCACACAGAATTCGCAATGAAATCATTCGCCAGAGAATCAAAGTAACCGACATCGCGCGTAGAATTAGCTCGCTGAAGTGGAAGTGGGCCGGACATGTCTCCAGACGTACTGATGGTCGATGGAGCCGACACGTGCTAGAGTGGAGACCGCGTTTAGGCAAGCGTAGTGTAGGATGCCCTGCAGCACGATGGACCGATGATCTAAGTAAGGTGGCGGGCAGCGGATGGATGCGGACTGCCCAGGACCGGGATAGTTGGCGCTCATTGGGGAGGCCTTCGTTCAGCAGTGGACGGCAATAGGCTGATTGAATCTCTAGGTGCTCCCTGTCAAACTTATTTTTAAAAAAACTTTGAATGTCTTATTTATGTAATCAAAAGACTAAAAAAAAAGCTTTAAAAAATGAGGTAATTTCCATATAAACTTTTATTACAATAATTTTTCGTATTTAGTAGCCCATATCATTTCTCAGGCTTTAGACTATCTCTGTACCTTCTCTACCATGGGCGTCAATTGAAGCAAAGCAAAATGGCATCACCCTACCATGGGCGTCAATTGAAGCATGAATTCCCGGTCTTTGTTTTTGACTAATAAGAATTATTTTCACTAATCTGTTCTTCATTAACTATAGAATTATGGAGGGAGAGATAAGGAGCGCAATCTCTAACTGACAAGATTGTCCGTCGAAATGCGGAAAATTAGGGTGGCGCCACATTGCTAATGGATAAATTTTAAAATCTTATATGGCGCCACGGTGCAAGTTGGCTAAACACACTTCACTCAGTTTACCGCTGCTATGTTCATATCATACATTTTGCTTCATTAGCGCCATTCTGGTGGGTTTTGTACTGTTATTTACCACTTACAGGGCGACACTTTTTCAATTTTGCTTCTGTATAAGTTTGCGCTCCTTATCTCTACCCTCCATATATAGAATAGTTCTAGTGTTCTCGCTCGCACAGTTGCAAAGAGAAAAATTTAAATAGACTTCCTTTTACTTTGCGTCGCGACCTCGTGAGAAAAGTACATGCGCTCCAAGTTAAATAATGTTTTATCTACATTTTTTGAGATTGAAAAGGGTAAGTTGTGCTTATTATATTTAATAGATTCTATTTTTGATCGATATAAGTAACTATAACATTGATTTTCGTATTTTTATAGATAAAAATCTTACATCAAAACTCGTTAGTAAAAAAACCGTAAAGAGCAAAAAGATTATTTATTTCTTATTGGAATCCTATTGTAAACCCTAATTCTTATAGGAAAATTTATGTAGAATCTATATTCATCTGTAGTTTTTGATAAAAGTGTATAGTTTTCGTGATTTAGTCGAAAAATTAAACAACGGTGCAAATTACACTCACACATTCAGTCACAGGTTGAACTTTTCTATTATATACCCGCATATTTTTTTTAAAATGTTATAATAATTATTATAATTCTTTCGTATTATTAGGAATATATTTAGTAACTTATTTTTATTTTTATATGATAATTTTTATTAAGTACATAATATATCTGATTTTTATATTTTCATTTCTTTTTTTATAGGTATTTTGGATTCAAACGAAACGGCCGGCGCGATTTTGTTGAAACTTTTCGCATATAGGTATACGATAATTTATGAAATATCAGATTTTTATGTTTTCATTTCTTTTTTTTATATTTTGAAAGTAGGATTCAAACGAAACGGCCGGCCCGATTTTGATGAAACTTTTCGCATTGAATAAATAGATTTAGTTACATATATATTTTGTTTTATACTTTAGAAATATGGCTGACAACAATGAAACTAGCAGCGATAGCCAGAATGTTCCTCTGCTGCTGCCATGTCGTCCCGTGACGGTGACTCCGGGAGCCTCGGCACGAGTAGCAGAGGACGCTATTCTGTTAGCAGCGAAGTTAGCGGCGGTGGAAGCGTTCGTGTAAGTACTTCGCAAAAAGATGACTAAGCTGTGTGTTTTATATTTCTGGAATACTATTGTATGTGTTCTAATGTGCTATGTTCTTTTTAGCCTTGGATGCCCTCCCTCTACACCAGAGCTCGCTTCGCAGGGGCGAAAGAGGGCCCGCTTATGTCAGAAGAGTCGGCGACCCCTCAACTTATCAGACGCTCAAATATTTAATATCCTCGAAGGCGGTCACAGCAGTGGGAACGAGGGTCCCAAGAGGACGAAATATGCGTTGCATTGGGTCGGCTCGCTGCTACGCAGGAACGCGACCTCCTCATAGAGGAGGAGGAAGAGGTGGCTGTAGAGCAGGAGGCGGAAGGGGGGGGGGCGGTGGGGTAGGATAGCAGCTCCGTTACGTACGAATTTCGTCTGGTCGGATGATCCAACATCCTTCTCCGGCCAGAAGGAATCGTACGTTCGCAATCCCGGCCCAACCTTTTGTGCTACGACCGACCCGGTAGTCATTTTTGAAACGATTTGGGATCGCAGTGTCATGAACCTCTTGGTGCATGAGACAAATAATTATGCATGGCGACATATCAGTTACCATTCAGACCCTGACTTCGGTAAAGGAATTCCAGAACATCAGGATTCCTGGACCGAAGTCACGGTCGATGTAATGTACAGGTATTTCGCCCTGCTTATTATTATGTCTCATAGCCCACGAGACCAGGCCCATGAGTATTGGACTACCGGGTGCCTGGGCATGCCGGAATTCCGGCAGTTCATGCCCAGGAATCGATTCTACCTGATCAGCAAGTTTCTACACTTCGTAGATAATGAAAACTTGCTGGTCTTTCACAACAGAAAGATTGAAAAGGTTAGGCCAATAGTGGAGCACTGCAATGAGAATTCGCCCAACTATATACTCCTGTCCAACACCTGAGCTTAGATGAGTCCTTGCTTTTGTGGAAGGGCCGTCTAAGCTGGAAGCAATGTATTAGGACAAAGGCTGCACGGTTTGGCATCAAATCTTTTGAGCTGTGCGAGGCGGAGAGCGGTTATCTGGTCCGGTACCGTTTGTATACCGACAAAAATTCAGACCTGCATCCACATTCCTTACATGGGTTTCAAGACCATACAGCTAAGGTGGTCTTGGATGTTGGATCTCCTGGAAGGGTAGCTGGATGTGGGGCATGTCCTCGTTATGGACCAATTGCCCTTAGCGAGGTAGCCGGCATACAGACGTGTTGGGCACTATTAACCGCCGAAGGATAGGGATACCGCCAGCAATAAAAGATTTGATGCCGAACAAAATGAAGCGTGGTAACTAGACATAGCGATGACATTTCTTTGGTGGCGTGAAAGGATGTCCAACTTGTCACCGTTATATCTACTTACCACCAGCACATGATGGTACCGGGGACGCGCGCGGGAAGGGAGGTCGATAAGCCAATAGCGGTAAGTGATTATAGAGATATAGAGATTTCTTTCGCATTTATAAGTAAGGATTATTATTTAGAAATATATGCTGCACCTTACAATAATGAGACATAGATTTATTTCAATATTTTATTTTATTTTAAGCATATAAATAAATAATATAACAATTGTAATCATTATAATCAATTCATTTACTTCATAAACTAGTATATTTCAATAATTAGGCACTGAGTTATAATTTGAACTAGAACCTATACAAAATATAACAATTCGTAAATTATTAATTCGATTTAGCCAAATTTTAACATTTTTATTTTCTTTACACTTTACAAACAATGTTTCTAAATACATAGAAGAAAAATATATTATTTCGATACATCAAGAGTTGATTTGTATGGTATGTTATTAATAAAAAATAAACATAGACTTTTTCATTAGTAAAAAATAAATTATTGTATACTTACTATATTTACAAAAGTATGGAATGATTGTTAATATTGCATCGCTTTTTAATATTAAAAATATTTTTCGAATAATTTGTATTATAATTTAAAAACAAAAAGGTTGTTCATAAATATTAAATTGATTTATATTAATCACAAATTTGATTCCCTACAATACAAAGCGAAAAAATCATCTCACATCTCTGAGATAGACAGAGATAGCTACTAGCCGCACCTTCGCTTTGTCTCTCTCATACATCGACATTTTTAACTTGACAGAACTGTTAGGAATGTTCATTCTATGGTTTTCTTAGACATTCATTAATGACGTAACCTGTATTTCTTTCAATTTTGACTTTTGTCCCCTTTTAGAGATTTAATGAGATGTAGTGGGACGAAGGTATATATTTATTTTAATGAAATTAAGGAAAAATATATACTTTTTATTATCTGCAAATTATAATAAGGCAATGTAAGATTTTTAATGATTCCCACTGATTTTTTAACGTAACCATTATAAACATAATATTTACTAAGTTACTTTTTGACAGTAAAAACTCTTTAAATGTAAGTGCAAAATTATTGTCATTCTAAATACTTGCCATTATTCAATGTAATTAAACCATTAATATGAGTAAATACAAAATAAATGTTAGAACGTTAACACTTGGCTTGGAGGCTTGTGTTACGGATACCAGATAGTTGATAGACTACATAATAATATATTATATAACTTTAAATACATACACAGTATAAATATATTTTTTCACTATATAAATCTTTTTTATAATTATAAAATAGTACTTTCATAGTTCTTCCAATTTGCTTTGGCTGCACATTATATCAAAACAAATAGCTAATGCAAAGAACAGTATTGTAACTCTATTGATTTGTAAAAATAATAAAAAAAAAATTCCTTCTAGACTAAGTTACAACTTTGTTCTTCGCATATCGATATTTATTCGAATATTTAATTTCAATAATACAAAAACTCAATTTTTCTTTCAAGTTATAAATAATATTTTACATTAGATAAAATATACTACAACTTTGTTATCACTAACTTTAGTTCTTGATTTTGTTCATAATTTACTTTACAGCTGGGGTTGCCAGCCTTATTAATTTAAAAATATTAATGTCACTTAACATTAAACTTTAAATTAATTCATACTTCTTTTTATAATCTGTTATAAATTAATTGTTGATAAAAATATTAAGAATTTGATGCCTCTAGGTCAGGTACCTCACGTTCTTCTCGATATTACTTTTTTATTTAATATCCAATTTCCTAGTAGTAAAAATAAACTATATACTTGTAAGTTTGTTCGCAAAAGTTAGCTGTCATCTCCTAACATTGACAAGGGGTCTTCGAACACTGGTTCTGTAGACTTACTTTTTGTTTCTTTGCGTTTTGACGGTTGCGATTTTGTATCTGTCGACCAAAATTATATTTTATTATTTTATCTACTTCTATTATTATTATTTTACTAAACTTTTACTTTTAAGTACTTTAATTTTAAATGTGAAATTTTTTAAAGGACGAGTGTTTAATATTATCATAGATTTACAATAATTATAGGATAAGATAATGCGAATCAGCTTACTGATTTAAAATATAGATAAATAATTTTTATTCATAAAAAGAACCTTACTTACCAGATACTCTCACAGTTTTTGTCCCAAACAGATCGTCATCACTTTCATCATCAAACAAGGGTCCTTTCGGAATTTCTTTCTTTTCAATCTTCCTTTTATTACCGAATAATTCGTCTTCACTTTCGGAATCGAAAATTTTAGATTTCTTTACTTTATCTGTCGTTTTGTTTTTAAAAAGCTCTTCATCATCATCCGAATCATCGAAAAGCGATTTTTTATGTTGAGTCTCATCTTTTATGGGAACTTTTTCTGTATCTTTCAAACCCAATGTATTGTTTGTTTCTATTCCCGTTAAGCTTTTGTTTTTTTGAGAATTATTATCGGTTGCCTTAAACAAATCATCATCATCATCGATAATATTTAAGATTTTCTTATTTGGTTTGTCATTAATCACTTCTTTATCTGTGGAGTTATAAAATAAAGATTTATCAGGATTTAATTGTTCTTTTGTATCATCTACTACATTCCTACTTTTTTCTGTTTGAGAACTACTTTTGGTTGGTTTAAATAAATCGTCGTCATCATCGTCGACGATATTTAAAACTTTTTTATTTGGCTTATCGTTCACTTCTTTACTTGCGGGATTCGAAAATATGTCCTCATCGTTTAATATATACACGACTTTGGATTTAACTTCTGTTTTATAATCTACATTTTTACTAATTTTTGGGATGGTATTATCTAAACTGGTAAATTCTGTGTGCTTTGAAACAATATTTTCCTCAGATCTTTTGATACTTTTGTCTTTTTCTAAACTGCTGTCAGCTTCATCCATATTATTTTTCCTAGGCAAAGGCTCGTCGAAAGAACCTGAATTATCTGTTGAATCAGATCCTAGATCTATCCTTGACTTTCTAACAGCTTCTAATCTAGCTCTTCGCGACGAGGGACGTCTTTTAACTTGGATTTTCGCCCTTTCTTTAGATAATTTGTTATCTAAAATTTCTGAATCTGGATCTCCATCAAAACTAACTGATTTCACCATTTTAGGGTCTGAAGACTCGGTTTTCGACTCTTTTGATGGGCTGTGTATATTTAACTCTTCATTACTCTTGGATGATATACTTTGTCCGTCTGTTTCTTCATTGGCTTTAGACTTTTTAGGCGAAGCGCCTGGGAGCAAGGTATTGACATTAATGTTAAAGTTCATAGGTTTTAGTTTTCCTATTTGTTTTTTAGTTTCATATTCTCCTGAAGAATCTAAATTATCTTCATTTGAATGTGTTTCTTCTCTATCTATTTTTAAATCATCTTGAAAATTATTTTGTTTTAATTTATCACTGTCACTATTAGTCATTTCTGCTTCTAAAAGTTTTAAAATATCGATATTTTCCTTTGTGATTTCTTTCTTCGTTTTAGAACCATGCACTGGTTCAGTGTTGCTATCACTTTTAACTATCGTATCATCTAAGTCATGAGGTAGTATGTATTCTATAGGTTTATCATCGTCTTTAACATGTACTTCATTAAATATATCATTTTTGAGAGTATCGTTTGATGTTTTTAATGGTTTTTGAGAAAAATCTACATCAATATCTGGAGGTTCGTCATGGAATATTGTGAACCTATCACTATCAAACTTTACCTCAGGTTTATCATCACTTATAACGTCATCTTTTTTGAAAAACAATGATTCATCATCAGAATCATCATCGAATAATGCGTTGACATTTTTACTTTTTTTTGGTTCACTTGGTTTTTCAAAGGCTGGAGGTAAATCAGTGAAAATATCAGCAAATAGGTCTGGTTCTTTAGTTTCAGAGAGTATTGGTTCTTGCGTCTCTTTCTGTGTATTAGACAAACTTGTTAATGTATCCAAATCAGGTTCATCTTTTAAAATATTTTCACTAAATATATCATTATATTCAACTTTCTCTTCAATTTTCTCAGGGATTTGTACATTGTGATCATGGGCTTTTTTGACTTGAACAACTTCCTTGTCTTGTTTATTGGAATCATTATCAGTTATATCTTCTTTGTTTATTTCCTTTTCTAAATTCTGTTGTTCACTTTCAAGCTTATCGCTAGTTTCCCTGTCTACAAATACACTCGAAGCTTCTTTACTTTCTAAATTGTTACTCGATTGCTCTTCAGCGCTTTCTTCATTCACAGTTCTGTTACTGTCATGAGAATCAAATACATTGCTAGAACTTTTTGGAATATTAATATTTTGATCAATTTGTTTTGTAGTATTGAATAATTCATCATCTTCATCATCAAATAAACTTGGGCTTTGGAATTGTTTTGTTTCTGGAATATTAACATTCAATATATCTGTATCTGATTCCAATCTAATTTCTTTTCTGGTCTCAATCTCTTTATCATTTCTTTTAATTGGTTCATTGTGTACATTACTTTGTATTTTATTACTTAATGGTTTTGTATCAACGTTTTTGGTTACTTTAATATCGGAAAACAGATCATCATCGCTGTCATCGTCGAATATACTTTTAACTTTTATGTTCACTTGTTCACTTGTTTTATCTGAAGATGTAGTAGCTTTGACAAATTTAGAATTAGTTTTCGATGACACTTTATTATTTTCATTAAACAAATCATCGTCACTATCAAAAATGCTTTTAGTATCTTTTTTGGTTGTCTTTTCAGGTTTTTCTGTTACATCTGAAAATAGATCGTCGTCGTCATCAAAAATGGATTTCGTATTTTTATCTACCTTCGGTTTTGAAATAACGTTTGTTGTGAAAATATCATCTATATCATCAAATAGATTATCACTAAACAAATCTATTTTATCTGTGGTTTTAACACTTTGTACGGGTGCAGGTTCTTTATTTATAACCTGTTTACCAACAGGCTTTCTACTTTTAACATCTTTTTCATTCTTCTTCACAGGTTTAGCGAATAGATCTTCAATTATTTTTTTACTATCTGTAATAGCTTCTTTTGGCTTATCTCCTTGTGCCTTTGCAACATCTTTATTATCTGTGACATCAGCTTCTTCGTCTGAAGAGGAAGATATACGTTGATTTCGTTTTAAAATGGCTGCACCGATACTCTCGGCTTCTTTATTGGTTCCAAATAATGAAATGCCACCGACAGGTTTCTGAAAATATTGGATATAATAATTGGTATTGAAAAAATAAATACGTATCTTTAATTTTTTAAATAAAATCTTTTTTTTTTATTATAGTACGAAAATAAAAAAAAAACTTTTAAATACCTTTAAATTACTGTCGATATCTGGAGTAAGTTTTTGTGTTGGAACTTCTGCGACTGGTTTTGATTCTAGTACGTTATCGGAAATGGGTGATTGTTCACGCACACTGTTGTTAGACTACAAAAAATATTACTATTTAGCGATTTTATAAGAAAAACACCATAACCTTAAAAATCTAGAAAACAGATAGTTTTTGAATACTTAAAATCTAAATTATTATTCTATGACATATTTCTTTCATTTCTATATTGATTTTTAACGATTTTTAAACACCATCTTGGCTTTTAAAAGCTATATTTAAAATGTCAGTGTTGAAATTATTCCTACATAAAAATATATAAAAGTCGAAACTACAAAAGCTTAAAGTTATACTTTTTTTAATAACAGAAATGATCAAAATCGATTTACAATTAACAAACCCAACTCCAAATCTACTGACACTAACCTTCATATGACCTTCAACATTTCCAACATCATTACTTAAGTTGTTTCCGAACAGATCGTCCATTATGTCCGCTTTGTATTGGCTGGGCTTATTTTGATGTGGCTTTTTGTGAAGTTCAGCGAAAATATCATCATCCGAATAGTCCGATTCCACATTGTCTATCGGTGGTGGTTCATCTGGGAAGATTGTGGCTAAAAACACAATTAAAAAAATTGTCACTTAGTATAAAAATCCCAAATTGTAAGATCCCCAAATCAAATTAAATCTACAAAAAAAACCGAAAAAAAAATTTGAAGTTATATAACTTCAGTTTTAAATCTATCAATTATCTTTCCCGCTGAGTTTCTGCCGCCAGTTCTTCTTCTTTCCGAACTTGGTAGTAGACTCATGACGTTCAGCAAAAATTGTAATAATTTTATGCTGAATAAAATATTTTGAATTTGAATTGAATAGATGGCGCTGACAAGAAATGTAAGAAAAAACCACATAAACATGTACAAACAATAAATGTATATATAGATACCTGCAGTAGGGAGGTCCATCCTGTACACTTTCCCCGCGGCCGGCGTTGGCTGCTCCCTGACCGCGGCTTCCGGTGGAGGCGTTAGAATCTAAACCAATATTATTATTTTTTATTTAATTTCTATCTTTATTCCATTAAAAAGTATAATTAATGTAAGGCTTCGTCTTGTTTGCCAAAGCCATTGGAACATATTTAAAAAAAAAAAAGATTTATTACAAAATAATTGAATCACACAAGTTATAGAATTAATGATTGTTATTTTTAACAAAAAAAAGCTGCTTAATTATAAAAAAGTCACAATTTCACAAAAAAATGTCTGACTTAATCATTGAAATAACTTAAGAAAAAACTAAAAAAAAAAAGATTTTAAGTCACAAAATAAGAAAAAACTAGCCTTCGCGGGCGGTCCGACCAGTCTTCTGGAAATTTCCGCGGCGATATCCGCTGGCTTCTGCTGCACTACCGGCACCGGCTCTTCTGACAGCAGAGAGGATGATGAAGATATCTGTGAACAAGAAATGCTTTTCAAAAAGGGTTTTAAAGAAATATTTTCGATTTTTTTTTAAACTTATGCCTCGAATTGAACAATAGTGTAAGAATCTAGAACTTAGTTATATCTGAGTACTAAAATTGCTCCAACTAAGAAAAAAATACTACTATAACTAATTATCTAATTAATAAAAATCTCGTGTCACAGTATCGAACTCCTCCAAAACGGCTTGCCCGATTATTATAAATTTTATTATAATTCCTGATATATTTTTTTTAATTTTTAGACCATACTTTTAATTTTACTTTTTTATGTTTGGGCATCAAAAATTCTTATAACCCTACATTTTCATCATTCGGGCGCGAGCGGAGCCCGGGAATTGCTATTATACAATGTAATAAACCAAAACATTACACTTAACAATAATCTTTACATAGTATAAAATTTTAACGCTTATCCATAATCAAGCTCTTTAAAACTACACGACGGATTTTAATACAATTTTCATCAATAGATAGAGTGAAAAGGAATGTTTATAAAATACTAATCATTAAAACAATACAGATTATACAAAATTGACATGCACAAAAATCGAACCCGCAGCCACTGCAATATACTCACAGTATTCTGCTGAGGCAGGTCGGGCTCCGGCTCGGAGGCGGAGTACTGGTCGGCGTCGGCGCGCGACGCGCAGCTGTCACTGTCACTGTCACTCTCCGGCAGGACACCTGTAATGTCATTGTTATTTGTTATCTGTGCAGTTTTTTAAGTTCATCTAAAAATTGATTTGTCTCAATATATTATCTGTGCAATTTTTTAAGTGAATAAAATGTTTCATGAGTATTGGAGGCATTGATTTGTTTATTATTAAAATTAGGTTTTTTTATGCGATTACACATTATACTTTCTATGTAACTAAAATGAAATAAACTATTTCCAATGACATAATTTGAACACAATGCAGCATACAGGAATAATAATAATATTTTTTCTTAATGAACTTAGTTTTAGAGCAAATAAAAAAAATAAAAAATATTATTAAAAAATAAGGACTTTTTTAATCAACAGGTAACTTTAACTTTCAAAATTAAAAAAAGAAACTGATTTACTATAATAAACAACTATTTTAATATCTTACCGGCATGCCATTTGCTTTTCCAAGCGAAGGATCCGATAATATAGGGCAGTGGTCGATGCGAGTACACGTCCTTCGGTTTTAGGACCATCCTGAAAAAAGTTATTAAGCAAATATTTTTTTAATTCTTAATATTATTTAATACCTTTAACATATTACGCTTTCAATAGAAAAAAAATATTGTAAATATCCTTAGGCGATATACACATACCATCGCAAACATTTTCATGAATTCGTAAATTTCAATTTTGCCTTAAATATTCCCGAAATAAAGCATACCATACACGTAACTCTCAAACTTCTCTAGTTTTATCACACATCACTGACTTCAATTTTGTTTATAATACAACGCAAACGTTTCACATCAATTGATTATAATCTACCATTATTCGGTAGGCATTAAATTGTGACAGTATGAGACGGTTCGCAATTTTTCAAGGAATTTTACAATCTCACGAGTTTGAAAACTACGAAATGGGGTATTACATCAATTTTTTAAGTGTATCAATTAGATTCTGTAGTGATAATACACCACTAAAAAAAAATCATTTTTATAACACTTATGTGTTATAAAAATGCATTTATTTTTTACATTTCAATTTCAAATTTCGCCCCTCATTGGTCGGAAACGCTAAGCGCAGTAGACGCCATTATTACTCTGTGGTCAGTATGTCGTACGCTGATAATTTGTATGAAATTGATAATTGTTTATAATTTAAACATGAGTTATTATTCTACTTATCGTTGGTGTGAATGCAAGAATACTAGTGTAAAAACACCAAACAAATTGTTGATTTATTTTTGTTTACACAGCCGTATGACGTAATAACGTGGCGTATACTATTTCGTGTTGTTTAAAAACAGGTTAAAAAACTGAAAACTTTATTTTATGAACCAAATCCAACATTTTCCGAATGTTTTTGCCTAAGTTATCTTAATAATATATTTTTAGATTGGTTTTCATATGGAGTTAAATAAACAATGTAATGGTGACATATAAATGTATAGATATAATACTGACCTCGTTTCCTGCTCATCATCAGAGCTGTCACTGTCCAGGATGTGGACTGCTTCGTGCATCATTTCCAGTTTCTGCAGCGCTAGTTTTATTTTTTCCGCATTGTTGTCTGCTGTCGGTACTTTTGGTGGTTCTTGCTGGAAGTCATTATTTTTCCAAACTCTTAACTTTGTCAAACTCAAATCTATGACTGTTTGTTTGTTTGTTTATTTAAAGACAATCTGTGTCTTACAACTTATTTTGATTTATGAATTTAGCCAGATTGACCAAAAATGTTATATCACTTTAACTTTAATAATATTCTATATATTATAACTAAATTATATTAAATACTAGCGAGGTGCTCTGTGCCAAATTGAAAGTTTGTAGCTCCAGAAATGAAGTAATTTCATACAAACTTGGGAGAACCCTTAGACCTCCTTAATCCGACCCTGTCGCAAAATCCGTTCTAAGCGGATGTCTACTAACTATAAACTACCTCCCTGCCAAATCTTATTTTTATATGTCAAGTGGTTTTCGATATTTAGTGATGAGTGAGTGAATGAGTGACTAGTGAGTGACGATACGATTTTATAAATTAAGATTGTAGTGAAATAACAATTAATATATTTTTTATAATAGCAATATACAAAATACCTTTTGAATATTTTCAACGGCAACATCAACATCATCATCATACACTCTGCTTTCCACAAACTGACTGTTACTTAATGCCATGAATCTGGAAAGTGTTACCATATGATTAGTTCACAATATTAAAAAAAAAAAATATTAGTGTTTTGTTTTACTTTAAATATCTTGTTTTTTGTTTTAGTTGATCAATAGTAGCCCAGTAGTAACGCGATCGATAGGAAACCAAATGAAGCCGGGTTCAAATGGTGTTTATCGCACCTCTGATATTTTCATATGCGAATCATTTCCAACATCAATACCACTTTTTGTTACAGTGAAAGAAAAAACATCAGGAAATCTGCATGTTGTAGAGAATCTAGCAAGTTTTACGAAAATATTTTTGTAGTATGTCAACCCACAATTGCCAGCGCGGCGGACTATGGCCTGATCCCCCTCGTATTCAATGGAGGCTCTAACATGTTAAAAGGGGCTGAATAAAATTTCAAATTTAGCAATTCTATCAAGAAATGCTTTATATTTTTCCTTGTTAGAAAATTTAAAGCATGATATAACTAAAAATTGTTTAATACTTACTTGTTATTTACATTTTGCAGATCCACACTGGCGTTGTCTAACGCATCCACCATCGCTTCTAACTGGGCATTTGCATCTTGACATTTTGATACTATCGTCTGAAAATTTTATTTAACTCATACATATAATTCATTTATTATTCAATGGAGAAGTACTCGCTCCGCTCAGCTTCGTCCCTAAATACGTTATAACTGTTATATAAGATATTTTCCTGCAGTAAAAAGTGTATATGTCGACTCGGTCAACAGCTTTCATCATGCCAAATTAAAAAAAAAACTGACTCATACTTTTCTTATAATACCGTCACAGACAAACGGACAGACAGACAAAAATTCGAAAAATATAGATTCCGCCTCTGTATAGTTATTAATGAGAATTTCAGAATTGAATGTACAGATTCAACAGATGTAGAAAACTTTCTGCAAATTATGCAGAAATTCTGTAAAATTTTTAATATATCAAATCTTATAGTTAAATTATTTCAAATTGCTAGTTTTTAATGATGAATTACAGCTTAAAAATAATAAATTACAAAATTATAAAACAATGCTACGTTAAATATCTTATGAATTACTAATAAGGAGATAGTACAGATGTGACCCAGTCTTGAAATTGTAGCGGTACTATATGCAGCTTTTATTAGTCTATGTTAATTAAGAATATATGTTTAATTATCTCACGCAACATAAGTTTTAAGATGGTAGTTCTTGTTTCTGTGATATTTTTATTTTATTTTTTTCCTTTTTTAACACTTTAATTAACTTTTTTTCCACTGGAAATTATAAAGAGCTAAATACATGAACGCAACCTATTATTACCAGTATTTATTCATAACCAAGGATTTTTTTGTGGGGAGAGGATATTGAAAATATCAAAAATAGCTATAGAAACTGAAATATTGAAAGAATTAGAAAAAAAAGGAAAACTCAAGTGGCAAGGGGTGGGGGAGGATGTACAAAAATTATGGTCTTACTACTTTCGAAAATTAGCGTGCCCCAAAAAAAAGTGACAAAAAAAAAGCCTCTTTGTAACTATACTTTATTACTTGGCATTAATTTATGCTTCTTTTTAGAAGTTGACCCTAAACATTAATTTATATTGTTTTTGTCAAGATTAAGACAGCCTTAAACACTCATTCACTTAAATTAATTTAAACTACCTTCAAGTAAATAAAAAAAGGAAAATAAATCTATATAAACTAAAATAAAACTCACCTGATGTATCTTTTCTAACATGCCAAGTAACTGTTTGTCTCCCGCTAATGACCATTGTGGAGCAGCTTTACGGAGTGACAGTGTGTCAGTCTCCATTGTTGCATCCTAAAACAAAATATATTTTTTTAAAGACCTTTATGTAATTTTTTTTTAATATTTAAATATATTCCATTCATAGTAAAGACATTAGGTCTGAAATAAAATGAGTAACATCACTATTATAAATAAAACTATCTTTTCAGATTTTGTCGCAGATTAATTTTGGTTTTTGGTTCCAGATTTTCAAATAGCATAATCAGCAATCATGATCACGGGAGAGACTTCTCCCGCATCCGAAAAGATAGTTTCATTTATAATGTTGAATATTCGTGTAAAACTAAGAAAGTATTAAGTGACATCACTACTTTTTACATTCACTACATTGTTTTTTTCACACTTAATAAGAATCACATACTTTTTAATATCTTTGAGGGAAAGTAAGACTTTGTTAATAAAAAGTTTGTTAGTTAAAACTTCCTATAACATAGAATTTTTTTGTAAACCAATTCATCTACACAATTTTCTCTCCATATATTATGGAAAGAAATTTTCTTATAAAGAGTTTACATAGTTTCTGTAGTAGTAATTTTAAACATCAGTATGTTTCATACTAGTTACTAGTAACTATTGCATTTACCTTAATAAAAATATCTAAAAACCTGTTTTTAATGAATTCTTGAATTTAAATCACTGCTGATGCTGAACTTGATGTTCTCCTAGTCTAGTAATAACAGTAACTTATACCATTTTTATTGTGATATTTATTTAGTTTAACGAATATAATATTAAACATTTATTTATTATTTTATTTGTAAAATATTTTTTATTCAGATTGGTCAAAACAATAAACACTTGATTTTTAAAACATAATTCGAAACATATATACAAATAAAAAAATAACTTGAAAATAATGAAAAATATGATTAGTGTTCGTAAAATTATTAAAATATAAATAATAAGTGGGCGTTTTTATAAAAACACAGTACACTACAAACAATTTTTTAAGTCGATTTTTAATTTTAATTAATTTACTTACCAACTTCCAGACTCACTTCACATAGCACAATAGAAAGCTAACTACCGAATAATAATTAACAAAGCAAGTTACTTTCTAATTAAACCCCTAAATCAAAACAAAAAGAAAGACGTCGCCTTTTACTCTAGATTTCATACAACAATCTGCTGTCAATGTCAATGTCAAAGAACTTCAAAATTGTGATCAAGACGTTTCAGTTTACGGTTAAACTGAACGTTCCATTTTACGGTTTATATTTAATATTGAAGCCAATATAATTAAATCTGCCTTTTTTATAACTGTTTAATAATTTCTTGTACATATTTTTCTTACTTTTTGTGTGTACACTAAAGATTATTATTATATTGTCACAATTTCTTTCTCCGAGATGACTAGGGCCGTCGCAATATAACCAATTATTGCGGGTTAATATTATGAATTAATATTAATTTTATGGTAGAGTCCACTACCTGGAGTATCCTGCAAATACCTACGGTAGGGATCGGTTATTTTGCAAAGTAAAGCGGGTCTCGCACGGTGCAACACTTGTTTTTACGTTAGATTTCCTTTTCTCCATCGTGAGGAAACCTAAGAATTAATATGAACACGCTAGGCGTGTTGCGTGCCTGACTGGTGGCGGCAAAGACTACTATTGTATGACGGAAAGGTGGCGGTGCACTGAATGTGTTAACCGAACTATATACTCGTACATAGTTCTAACTCGTACGTAGACTACAATTTGTAGTTGGTCCAAAAGTTTATAACTAAAATATTTTCAAAAGTTTGGAGTGGACTTGTTCCAGATATAGAGATACAAGTAGAATGAGCACTTATAAAATAGCTGAATGCGCTTTAATGCAAATGAAAAGTAACATTTACGGTACATTTTGCTTCAATTAGGCCATAGAAGTGAACTCGACATAATTTAAAAAATTTCGTCTTTTCAAAAGGCATTAAGTAGTTACATAATGCAGAATCTTTTCACTTAAACATATAATGAGCTTTTATTTTATGAACTTTAATCTTTAATATAAGCATTTGCAATTAAAATTCTGGGTAATATACTTAATTTCCTACATATAAAAAAAGGATACTTTTTACTGCGGGAAAATATTATCTAATTTCTGAGAAATGTACGTCGTGTCGTTGGACGAAATAGCAGACTTTTGAAAGATAAGGAGCAGAACTAACAGCTTAATGCACTCTTTCTTGTGTTCCTCGAGTGTACAGAATAAACAGGCTTAATGCTTATATTAAACTCAAAGCTGATGTTGATTAAAGAAAGATAAACCTAGAACCTACGTAAACTAATTGAGTCCGGACTCGAACCCAAGACTACGTCCGGTCCACTTCCCGCAGGCCAGCCAAACCACTTATTTCCCTTCGGAACTTAATGTGATGTAAGGTTACACGTGTCTGTTAGTCACGTCATTTAATAATATAACGTATTATATATTTCCCAGTGTAAGTGTAGGTATAGTTGGCTAATCACAGGATGTTTTGCTCCGCTTTGTTGTAACAGATAAGTAATTGTAAACCATAAATGAGGCATGGCAGTATTAACTTATATTTTTCAAGCCAAGCGCAGTATTTTTATTATTTTTACTACTATAGAAACGGAAAGTGTAGACTGAAGTTTTTTTTTTAATAACGCCAGGTTTTCTGCTCTAGGTATCTAAATAGATAAAAGCGAAACGCCACTCACTCACTCATCACGAAATATCCAAAGGCGCTTGACGTATAAAGGTGTTAGGCAGTGAACTGTGAAGTAGTTTATAGTTAGAAGATGTCCGCTAAGATCGGATTTTGCGACAGGGCCGGATTAAGGAGGTCTAAGGGCTTTCGCAAGTTTGTATGAAAGTCTTTAATTTTTTTGTTTTTGCTTTAAATTTGGCAGGGAGCTACTTGTAGTTAGCAGGTCCCAATTACCACGATAGACACTTGAAGAATATAGAATCCTTAACCCAGAGGTTCCCAGAGTCTTTTTATTATAGACCACTTTCAAATTTGAGCTGCTTTCGATGGACCCTCTGCAGCTACATTTCTACCATATTTCTAGAGCTCGGCAAAAAATGTAAAGATAAGATGCAACTATGGAAATTTGCGTTACGGGCTACGGCTGAGTAATGAGTTCCAAACACGAATTAATAGTTTTCGAGAAAAAAGTGAGAATCTATTGGTAGAATGGATGTCAAAAAAGTAAAGTTCCAACTGTAATATGATAACAATTGTAATACAATTAAACATTAAAAACGTGACATAACTTCTACAATGACAATCACAAAATGGTAATAATTTTAATGGGAGGGATAGGTATACTTGATGATTGATGCCTTGGATTGGATATAGGCAACATTCATAGGTGAAGTACAGCCAATATTGTAGATCTTCACTATCGAAAGCAGCTACATTTTCGTGAACCCCGGTAGACTTACGGATTGTAAACCCCCACTTTTTTTCACGCCAACGTTGACCCCCGTCGAGACTGGACTACCTTGGGAACTAAATAAACTTTTGTTCTTTATTTTTATAGTTGGTAAATGCATTAACGCATACCACCTGTAAAAAAACAGGTGGTTATGTGGAACTCGCTGGCCTTATGCCCGTACTACCCACTAAAACTTAACTTACATTCCCGTCTTAATGGGGCGTCGTAGGATCGCTTGCACATGCAACTACGACGCCCCGACGACCCGGAGGTCTGCCGAAGCAGACCACACAGCCACAGGGGTTACTCCACAATCCACTCTGTTATTCAGAGAAGTACCAGGAGCAACCTGCAAGACACATCGCCCACCGAAGTAAGCCCTCCCTGCACCGCCTACCGCAGTGGGCTCTACTTTGGGAACTACTGCTTTAACCTATTATAAGAAAAAACGTTTAAATCGATTCACAGGCAAAAGTATGTCACAGAGACAATTATGTACCTACAATTTTTATCCCTTCACAACTTTTTATAGCTAATAAGTATTCATATAAAAGGTATTAGTAATGTCTAGAGTCTAGACTGCATTGCGGAGGTTACTGCTACATACCGATATTTATACTAATTGCAGTTTAATTAACTGTTATAGTACGAGAGCCGGTGAACGATTAGTAAGAGCATTGCACGTTCATTTATATCCGATATCGATAATAATAGCTAAAATAATATAAATAACTACGAGTACATCTGACACGACTTTGATGAACAAGTTCTATATAATACTAGCAGTACCCGCGGCTTCGCCCGCGTTCATGGTTTAAAGCCCGCTAGAAAAAAAGTATCCTATGTTACCTTTAATACCTAAAAGAATATGTGTACAAAGTTTCATGATGATCGGTTAAGTAGCTTTCGCGTGAAAGAGTAACAAACAAACTTCCATTCACATAATATAATAATAAATAGATTGCATTGGTTTTTCATAAAAAAGAGTGATTGTAACAGTTTTACTAAGCAATATCGCTCTAGGAGAAGCATATTGTCGTCGACAATCAAATTTTGATTTTTGTGCCTGAAATTGTAACTTAACGTATACTTTGATCTTTAAAATTACTTCTAAAAGCGTCAATAAATTATTTTGTTAGTTTTAGTTTCCTACTAGGGTAACTACCTATATACTAAATTTTAATCAAAATCTGTCCAGCTTTGTACAAATAAAATAATACAAATTTTCCACACCTACAAATTTTCGCATTTATAACTGAAACATACTGAAAACGAACGCCAGCGCCTATCATCACTAATTGGAGAACTTTCATTTAGAAAGCTATAAAATTTTTTGAAGAATTATAATTTTACAATGATAATATAAACTATCTCTATTATAATTCAGATTTGTTGGCAACATTCACATTCTTTTGACGTTATTTGCCATCATGGATTCTTAATTGAAATATATATAACAAGCTTTTCTTTTTGCAATGTATGTATGTTTGTTCGGGTCAAATCTTGCAACTAATTTTAAAACAGTTATCGTTAACCGATTGAGCTACAACTTCGCGTATACGTTAAGTTACATCAACGACGTCATGCTAAATCCAATATGGCAGACTTTTAAAGATGGTGAAGACCATTTTTTATATTTTATACATTTTTTAGGATAACAAACAATAGTAACTTTAATTCACACATTCAAGGCATTATTAAATGACAAAATGAAATACTTCACACTTACGTGTGTGGGGGAGGTTCAATGCCGTTTATTTACATATACTTATTTAAAATTATAAAATTGAAACCGGAAATTTTTATTAGGGTACATCAAAAAGTCAGACTTGTGCAGGATAATGCACTATAATTGAGACCAGTCCAAAAAAGTTTAAAAGTTACACAATTTATTTTGACGACCCGTTTGGCGCAGTTTGTAGTGACTCTACTTGCTGCGCCAGCGGTCGCGGGTTTGAGTCCCGCTGGGGGCATTCATTTGTTGAGCACGAATGTTTTTCCTTCATTCATGGGTGTTTATATTCATAAATTATAATATGTACGTATTTAAAGTTATATATGTGTAGTTTAGCAACTATCTGGTATCCGTAACACAAGCCTCGTAGCTTACCACGGAACTAGATGGCGCTGTGTGTAAAAATTGAAAAAAAATATATATCCATAATTATTTTATATACATAATAGGTATAAAATGAAAAATAGTTAATAACAAAGGATGAAAGAAAAACAAATCAACCCATTTTGATGAGACATTTATTGATATGTAGAGTATTTGTTATCAAACGACCTATTTTATCCTGGGAAATGACATCTATGGGGATAGATAATGTAAGATATTTCTTTTGGCCATTAGTTAGACCAAACTAGATGGAAGTAATTGTCAAAAAATGAAGAAGCTGTATTCTTCTTCTTCTTCTTCAGCCATTTTTAACGTTCCACTGCTGGGCACGGGCCTCCGTCAGTACGAGAGGGATCAGGCCATAGTCCACCGCGCGACCTAGTGCGTGTTGGCGGACTTCACATATCTTTCTAAAACTTGCTAGGTTTTCTCAGACATGCAGGTTTTCTCAAGATGTTTTCCTTCACCGTAAGACAAGTGGTAATCATGATAGAAATGATTCGCACATGAAAATATCAGAGGTGCGAGACCCGGATTTGAACCCGCATCACTCGGTTATACAAGCGAGCGTGCTACCACTGGGCTACCACTGCCACTGAAGCTGTATTACGAAATATATTTTTATATGTAACCTCAGACCTTAGGACGTGACTTCACAAACCGCCACTGACCATGCGTCATCTCATTGGAATATCGCATATAATACTATCGCACGCGGAAACCGGCCGTTGTCCCGCGATGTGTAATGCATAAATGAGTAAACTTTTAAAAAGCCTTCATATAACATTATCGATCCTTGTGAATGTTATTGTGTGATTGGATATATTTTCAAGGAACGAATGGAATGATGGAACGATACTGATGTAATTTTGATATTGTAAAAGAAGTTTCTGTTTTAATTCTATACACACTTATAGTGTAACCTATATATTTTTTATTTTCGTAATTTAACATCATGTTTATAGCGTCTCATATAAGCCAGCTAGAGGTTTTTTAGTTATGTCTATATAACCCTGAAAAAAAACGTCCGTGACATTCGGACAGACGGACAGACGAATCACGGAACCCCAAAAACAGTTTGATCTGTTCAGACAATTGTTGATCCTTTTTAACTTTTCACTACTGCAACTAGGCACGGGCCTCACGCATAGTCCACGATGCAACTAAAAGCGAGTTGATGTCGTTGCGAACTTCACAACCGAACATATTTTTGTACAATTATTGTGTATTTTTATAATATTGTACCTAGTTATCTAATATTTTTTACAGTTAAACGTAAAGGTATCGAAATAGCCCATCGGCAGCACGACGCGACGTGATACAGCGAACGCTGTTATCATGCATCTTTAAAACTTAGACATTTCTAAGTCATTATATTTTTATTACTCACTTGCTTTTTCCAGTGGCTTTGCATAGGTTTTGTTGTTATTTTAAAGTGAGATACTGAATATTATAATCATTATTTTACGTATTTCACGCACTCTAAGGAGCCTTGGTCCTTGTCCTTTCGAACTAGGTCTAACACGTAGAGGCCCCTTAAGACATTTAAGTTTGTCTAATGTCATGCATTAACTGGGGTTCATTTCTGTGTAATCTATAGAGAATTGCCCAAAGATGGCTTCCGGAATATAAATGGATCATAGGAAATATGAAAAACTTAATAGCGATTATTTTAGGTTTGACGACTCGTTTGCCTCAGTTGGTAGTGACCCTACTTTCTGCGCCAGCGGTCGCGGGTTCGAGTCCCACTGGGGGTATTCATTTGTTGAGCACGAATGTTTGTACTCCAGTCATGGGTGTTTATATTTATAATATGTACATATGTATTTATTTAAAATGTATATGTGTAGTATATCAACTATCTGGTATCTGCAACACAGCACGTTAAGTAGCTTACGACGGAACTAGATGGCGCTGTTGTAATAATGTCCCAACATATTTATTTATTATTTATTATTTTAGGATGAAACTGGGCTTGAGATTATCGGACGTCCACCTCCTTAACAGTATAGATTAAACATTTGGCAGAAAAATACTCACATTCTACTTGATGTGACACATGTGGAAAACGATTGACGATCCGTAGCACAGACCCTACATAGAGCCTTGGGAGCAATACTTGGTTGTTGTGACCTGCCTCAGCAGGAGGCCATCGGGGCATCGTGGCTGAATGTGTAAACGATTCTGTGAAGCGTCAGATAGCAAGATGAGGGAGATTTTCTAAGCTGCGAGTTCCACATAACCACCTATACGTATTCAAGTGGCATTTACCAACGTTAAAAAATGCCTTGTTAAAAATAGAGATGAAATTACGTATCCAATTTGTTTCATATTTATAGTAAACTAGCGATTCACCCTCGCTTCGCTCGTTTCGTCCCTAGGTTTAACGGCAGCGAAGCCACGGGTTCCGCTAATTAAAATAAATACTAAAATATAACCTCCTCCTTTTTTGAAGTCGGTTAAAAACTAACCCAAGTTGTTCCTTACACCATTAGCTATCTGCCAGTGAAAGTCCCGTTAAAATCGGTCCCCATTTTAGAGATTACCCGGAACAACTAGACAGACAAAAAAATTAAAAATTGTATTTTTGTTGTTAGTATAGCTTTAGTATATACTTTCATATGCATTTAGTGAAAAGCTGTTATTTGAAATTAAAAACAGACACTTCTATTTTATTTATATCTATAGTTTAGTATAATTGTCTGTTCGTTCTAATTTAAGTCACAAACTGGTAGTATGTTAAGTATTACCTAGCTAACGTAAATCTAGCCAAGTTTACGGACATAATATTTTCGAAGCACTATTTTTGTTCACAATCGTTGAGTTTATGCAAACAAAAATTCTTTCAATTTCCTTCTCCCAATATCGCGGGCAATTTTCCCATTTTTTCTAAAAACCCAATTTTCGCGAAGAACATTTTTAGCAACAAATAGATTCAGCCGGTCTCAAGTACCACGCTTACTGAAAAACAGCATTTCCTTTTTTATATATATACAGATCAATCAAAAGATCCATGAAGTATTGGTATTCTGAATAAAAACCAAACAAAGTTTGCGAACTTGTTTCCGATCATAGACGTACTTCTGAAACAATGAAGAGGAAACGGAAAGTTGGATCTCTCTGTGCGATACAAGAGTATTTGTGAGATATAATATTTTTTCAGTACATACCTATTGAAATAAATTAATATTGAAAAAGCTTTGGAATTTATAGTTTTATCTGTCTGTCTATCTCTGACCAAATCAAGAGAAAATGGCTTGACAGATTTTGATAAAAATAAAATGATAGCTAGATAGCCGCCCTTTGTGTCAACACAAAGGGTAGCTTTGGTGAAGGAAAATATCACATCTTGGACAAATCTTAACTAACCGTTAAAACTCGCTAAGGGAACAAACCCAAGCGGAGCAATGGCGAGTCACTATTCTACTATATAGAACGCATACCTATCGGCGTAACTGGACTTACGCCTTAAAATTATTTAGGACTAGCAAACCTGACACGCTTCGCTGGGCGTAAGTTAAAATAAATTAAACGGTGTTTATAATTTTCCAATACAATAAAGTTGCCTAAGATACTCCTTATAACATTAGCTATATGGCAGTGAAAGTCCCGTCAAAATCGGTCCAGCCGTTTCAGATATTAACCGGAACAAACAGACATACAAAAATTAAAAAAAGATAATAATTTTATGATGTAAGTACTATATATACTTTCATATACGTTTAGTGAAAAGCTGTTAATTTGAAATTACAAACAGACCTACCTACCAGATACCTGGATTTTTTGAAACGCAAGTAATAAGTAAAGGCTTTTTTATTTAAACGTACGTATGGGATAAAAATATACCTATTGATTGCCCATAAAACCTTTACTTCCTTCAACGATCGTTTAAACCTTTTCAATATGTGAAAGTGATGGGAACAGACCCCATTGTCCGCAATTAGCAGTGATCCACTTTCTTCAGCGGTCAGTTCGGACGCGCCATGATTCATGGTATCCAATACAACATTGTATTATGTACATACTTAAATTAAGATGGTAATGTTTGTTCGTACTGTTATATCCCTTTTTACAAGGCAGTTAAACCTTAGTAAGCATTTATTTTATTCAAGTACTTTTCCAGTATAATATCCTTAGTCAGCTATTGCATTGTTCCTTTTTCAACATTTATTATAATTTCATTTTTAAAGTCAGTTAGACTCAGAGCCCCGGATAGATCGGACATAGATTCCGATACGCGTTAAAGTTCGGAAGTCAGTGTTTGTAACAGTTTTGTGTGTGTGAACTTTATAATAAACTCTTAAGTTTATTTTGTGGTTTTTTTTAAAAAGACTTTCGGGATCGGCCTCCTAACAAATTGGTGTCAGAAGTGGGATGCCAAACGAAAAGTCGTACAAGACGACAATTGGCATCCGAATCCGAGGTCTCCGAAATCGTCGAGGTCGACATTAAGCCTTAGCCGTGCCTAAGCCTGCACCTACTACCACTACAAAATTTTGGACGACGGTCAGCCTCCGCTCTGAAGCGTGAGCCCGCTCCTCGCACACCTGATCCTGCATCACCGGTCTGGTCGACGATCAGCCTCCGCCAGGAGCCCGCACCAGCTGGGTCTAACTCACCACCATCAACATCAAATTTTTCCGAAGAACTTCTACATTCCTATTTCCTGCTATTTCCCACGACGGAGAGTCATCGTGTCAGCGATTCCGTCCGCCAGCGATTCCACGAGTGTAACGTGTCAGCTACGAGTATTGTTACGCAGAATATGCTACGTGTAGAAATTATTATTTTTCTGTAAGTCGTTTTATATTACTTTAAATTTATATTTTACTTTTATTTTACACTGTTTTTACTACATTTAAACTTTATTTTTACTACCTTAAAAAAATTGTTTTTGTAACTATTTCATTATAAATTTTAATTTCGCAATATGTCACTTAAAGCAGAAAATAATAAGGACAATATGTCAGAGAAAATTACGCTATCGTTTTTGGCGAAATTTATAAAAAGTTACAATGGAGAGAAAGAATCTTTACCCGCTTTTCTCACAAATTGCGATAACGCAATGTCATTAGCTACATTAGAACAAAAACCAATTTTGTGCAAATTCATTTTATCACAGCTTGAGGGAAAAGCTCAAGTTGCATGTAGTTTAAAAAATTTTGAAACGTGGAGTCAAATAAAATCATTTTTACGCTCTACTTTCGGAGAGAAAAAACACGCGACACACTTGTTATCAGATTTGCAAAACTGTAAACAATCATCTGAAGACGTCACAAAATTTTCTTTAAGATTAGAACAAATTTTAACCAAAATCCAGTCAGATATACACTATAGCTGCAAAATTCCTGAAGAACTTCCAGGTAGAATAGCTGCCATGGAAGATCTCGCATTAAACACATTTTTATTAGGATTAAACCCTATCATTTCTAATATTGTTAGGTGTCGAAATCCTCAAACTTTAAATGAAGCCGTTCAATTGGCGATAGAGGAAGAAAAATTACAAAACCTTCAGACGTGTTCAAAAAATTCATTAACGCGATGTAATATATGTAATAAATTAGGTCATGTCGCTACTAAATGTTTTAAAAATAAAAAATATTCTAATTTTAACCATAGTAAGCAAATTTCTCATTTTAACTCTGATAAATTAATATGCAACTATTGCAAAAATATAGGGCACACAATCGATCAATGTAGAAAGCGACAATATAATATGCAACAACGGCAAAATTTTAATAAAAATTTTAATCGTAACTCAAATACTAACTCTAATCATATAAATCGTAGCTCAAATAATAATTCTAATTTTGTAAGCCGTAACTCTATCCCTAATTCTAGTTCTAATTCTGTGCCTATGCACGTGACATGTGATAATGACGACGCTAATCATTCTAATTCTTTAAACTGAACACGATTTCGGATACGTGTCTGCCGAAATCGCGTTATTGTAATGACACGACATTTAATAATACTATTTCTACTAAATTTAATAAAAATCATTATGCTAAATCTTATTCTAATTCTAATTCATCTCGGCAGTGCTTTAGCAAGCAACCGAGTCATTCTAGTTCTTTTACACCTCAGTTACCTAAAAAGGAACTGAGTAATACTAATTCGTTTACTAAATCTATTACATCTCAGCAACCCAAAGAGGTGAAGCTGAGTCTTTCTAGTTCTCATACATCTCAGTTGACCAAAAAGGTACAACCGAGTCTTACTAAATCGTTTTCTATATCTACATCTCAGCAACCCAAAGAGGTGAAGCTGAGTCTTTCTAGTTCTAATGCATCTCAGTTGACCAAAAAGGTACAACCGAGTCCTACTAAATCATTTTCTATATCTGCATCTCAGCAACCCAAAGAGGTTAAGCCGAGTCTTACTAAATCTTATTCTAATTCTATTCCTATTTTTGAAACAAACATAAATACATGTAAAGTTTCGTTACCATATACGAATCTATTTACAAAATATTCTGCAAAGTGTCTCAATCTTCTTATCGATACTGGCGCAAGCGTCTGTATTATAAAACACTCATGTTTAAAAATGAAACATGAACTTCTTAAGGATAAAATACGAATCAAAGGTATAAATGATACGGATACATATTGTGAAACCTTAGGCTCAATCAACTTACAATTTTTACTACGCGATGAAACTTACGAGTATAAATTTCATGTTATCGACGATAATATAAATCTTAATTACGACGGAATTATTGGTACAGATTTTCTTAAATATTTTAATGCTAGTATAGATTATAATTCTAAAATAATATCTCTGTGCGGTTACCAACTTCCTATTATATTTAATCGGCCGACGTATATCGTCCCGGCACGCTCAGAAGCCGTCATTGAATGCGCTATATCAAATTACTCGCCCGAGCTTTATCACAACAATGAAGCTCTAGTTCTAGATCACACCTTAAGCAAAGGTATTTACGTCGCGAATTGTATTGTAACAATAAAACCAAATAAAAAGGTTAACATTACCGTTTTAAATACGACTGACATGGATTTAGAAATCAAAGATTATTCCGTAGAATTGACACCCCTTGATTATAATAATAATTCTAGTTCCTGTGAAAATTCAAAATCTAATAAATCGTTTTATTCTATTTTTACTGCCAAATCTAATCGAATAGATCAAGTTCTGAGTCTTTTACGCTGCTCTCATCTCAACGATGAAGAAAAGAAAGCACTTTTTAATTGTTGCTCTGAATACACGGATATCTTTCACCTCGAAGGTGAACCTCTCTCTTTTACAAATGGCATTCAACATTCCATAGATACAGGTAACGCCGCCCCAATCCATGTTAAATCATATCGCTTCCCTGAGTGTCATAAGGAAGAAGTCGATACACAGATTCGTAAAATGCTAAATCAAAATATAATTCGTCCCTCTGTTTCGCCTTGGAGCGCCCCTGTATGGGTAGTTCCGAAAAAATTAGACGCCTCTGGCAAAAGTAAATGGAGAATAGTCATTGACTATCGCCGACTCAATGATATCACTGTTTCTGAAAGTTATCCGCTACCTCTCATTACCGATATTCTAGACCAATTAGGACACTCCAAATATTTTACAACGCTTGATCTTGCTAGCGGTTTTCACCAGATAAAGATGGACGCTAAAGATGCCCCAAAAACGGGATTTACTATAAGTACTAATTCGGGTATGTCTGGTCATTACGAATTTACTAGAATGCCTTTTGGGTTAAAAAACGCCCCTGCTACTTTCCAAAGGCTCATGAATACCGTTTTATCTGGATTACAAGGTCTACACTGCTATGTTTATTTAGATGATTGTATAATCTATAGCCAAAATTTAGATCAACATATGGAAAAGTTAAAATTAGTATTCGATAAGCTCCGCGAATATAATTTAAAATTGCAACCAGATAAGTGCGAATTTTTAAGACGAGAAGTTACTTATCTCGGTCATATTATCACCGATAAAGGTGTTTCTCCTAATCCAGATAAGGTAAAAGCAGTATCAAATTTCCCAATACCTAAGAATCCTAAAGAAATTAAATCTTTTCTAGGTCTTATAGGTTATTATCGCCGATTTATTGATAATTTTTCTAAATTAACCAAACCGCTTACTTCTTTATTAAAAAAGGATGCTACTTTCCACTGGTCTCAAGAACAACAAATTGCTTTCGATGTTTTAAAAGAAAAATTAATCACTGCTCCGCTGCTCCAATATCCAGATTTTTCTCAGCCGTTCATAGTAACCACGGATGCAAGTAATTATGCTGTGGGTGCAATTTTATCTCAAGGTCCTATAGGCAAGGACAAACCGATAGCATATGCATCACGTACTTTAAATCGTGCCGAAGGTAATTATTCAACTACAGAAAAAGAACTATTAGCTATTTTATTCGCAGTCAAAACGTTTCGCCCATACCTCTACGGTAATAAATTTAAAATAGTAACTGATCATAGACCATTAGTATGGTTATTTAATGTCAAAGACCCAGGCAGTAGACTCATTCGTTGGCGCCTAAAACTTGAGGAATATGATTATGAAATTGTTTACAAACAAGTTCGTCTTAATTCTAACGCCGATGCGTTATCTCGCTGTCCCGTTAATGTTATAGATATTAACACTTTAAATAATTCTAGTTATGAAAAATATTTTAAGGAACAATTTACCAATAAAATTCCTACTTCAAATACTATAATTTCAGAATGTACTCATGGATTACATTTGTCTAAGCTAAAAACTATTGCATGTCCCGTCTCTTTAGATTTTGACTCATCTATACCTCATTGTGAAGAAATATTATCGCAGTTAGATAAGCCCGAGGATTTATTAAACTCTGAACGTGAACCTTTTACAATTCAATGCTTAAACGATAAGAATAAATGTTATTATTTTCTATACACTAAAGTTCATCATTACGAGGAAACTAAATTTAAAGATATTTACAATTTATTAATAAAACTCAGAGACAAAATTTTAACCGAGAATCATGATGTTAAGGATCTCGCCTTACCAGACTTTTCAGATCCATTTTCCAAGTTACCTTATATTAAGATATATAATATGATTGCTTATATTTTCCATAACACTAACATTAAAATTCATATATACAAAAATCAACTAATTTATCCTACTCCCGTTGAAATACCTAAAATATTAAAAGAGAATCATAATTTACCCATTGCGGGTCACCCAGGGTCAAATCGTATGTATAAACGAATTAAAGCTGCTTATTATTGGAAGGGTATGCGCTCTGATATTGTAGATTATGTAAAGAAATGTCAATTATGCCAAATTAATAAACCATTGAGAATGTCAAACAAGGCTCCAATGGAAATAACTTCTACCTCCACCAGACCGTTTGAACGACTAGCTCTAGACATCGTTGGTCCCCTGCCTGAAGCAGGATTTCAAAATTTCAAATTCATCCTTACATTACAAGATGATCTAACTAAATTTTCAAGTGTTTATCCCATGGTCACAGCTACCAGTGAGGAAATCGCCAGAAATCTTGTCCATTTTATGTCTCTTTTCGGTTTCCCTAAAACAATCTTAACAGATTTAGGCACATGTTTTACATCTGAACTATTTAAAGAATTGACTCAAATCTTAAAAGTTAAAGCGTTATTTACTACTCCTTATCACCCACAAACAAATGGAGCTCTAGAACGCTCACATGCAACCTTGAAAGAATATTTAAAATCTTTTGTCAATGAAAACCAGAACGACTGGCATTGTTATTTATTTACTGCAATATTAGCATACAACACTACCCCTCATTGCACTACTAATTTCACCCCTCATGAATTACTATATGGTTATAAACCGAACATTCCTAATTCTCTATATGAAACAAATAATACAACTTATAATGATTATATTCGAGCTTTACAATATCGCATGCGCTTTAGTAGAGAAAAAGCTATTCAAAATATAATTAACAGTAAAGAAAAATCCAAACAATATTATGATGCTAATTCACGCGAAATTTCTTATAAAACTGGTGACTTAGTATATATAAAACACCATCACCGGCTCCGTAAGGCCTTATCACCTATATGGAAAGGTCCATATAAAATTATAAAAATACATAATAAGCATAACGTAACTTTACAGATAGGTCGTAAACATGTCAAATATCATACAAACGAGATTAAGCCTGCTATTTCTACTTCTTAAATTTAATTTATTTTATATATATTCTTTTTCAGAGCCTTATGCTATGGAAGCCAAAGCCACGCTGAATCGAGAATCATTCCTATATCACATAGTCCTGGAATTTATTTTGAACCCATTACGCATATTAATTTTTATAACGATTATTGGAAGGTCATAACACATATAGACCTTATATCTTTAGATCCTTATCTTAATAAAATTGAAAATTTATTATATGATATCTTAAGCCTTTGTTCCAAAATCAATACCGACGAATTTTCCCAATGTAAAGATTTCTCAAATCCTTTAGAAATCTTAATAAAATATAATTACGTTAAATTGCAATCTTTAGCACATTTAATTAATAATAATCAATCGCCAAATAAAGTTAAAAGATCTCTAGAATTTGGAGGTGAAATTCTAAAATTTTTCTTCGGTACTCTAGACGCAGATGATGCGCGAAAATATGACGCCGCGATAGAATCTTGTCGAAAAAGTGAAACAGAATTATATAATTTATTCAGAGATAATATTCATATAATTAAGTCTACCATCAATAATTTTAATTCCACTATTTATAAATTAAATCAAAATGAATTAAGATTAAATACACAAATTAATAACATGAATAGAATTCTTTCACAAATTACACAAACGGATAATTTGCTTCTTCATATATCAAGGATAAATAATTTACTAAACATAATTGAAAGCTCCTTACTTGCAATTTCTAATCTGCTCGATACAACTGTAAATGCTATTTTATTTTCCAAAGTCATTGAGTTATTATTACTACGTATAGAGTGGGCGCCTCAACTAGATTTATTCAAACACCTGTATAGGCCGATCGGCATATACGCGTTTAGTCTGTGCCGAGCGGCTGCGGTAGCTTGACGCATTGGAGTAAAAATTATTACGTCTAAATATGCCGTCATGTGTAGTGAGGTACTGTACAAACCGTTCAGGAAAATCAAATAAAAGTCAAGGAGTGAATTTTTACGCGTAAGTTTACTGCATTTTCGTTTAATCACGCTTAATTTAATAATTTTGTATAATTTTAAAGTCATGCCGACGCGCCATGCGGCGGCGGCCATGATTGTTGAAATCAAAGAGTAAAAAAAAGGTCTACGCAGAAGTGACAATATCGAGTTGCTATGTTAATTAATACAGATAATGAAATTATTTTGTAGTTCCCTATCAGATAAAACATTTTATATTATTATATATATACTTTTTTATTAAGCTATTGTATTTACAGAATATAAAACCTTATTGGTGTTAGGTTTTTTCGTTACGGAATTTCTCGATTCAGTCGCCGCGCTCAAAGCCCGCGATAGAATCTATGCAATAGCTTAAAAAGTAATTGTAATTAAAATAATTAGTTGTATGCTCATTAGGCAGAATATAAACAAAGTGTCCGTGTCCCTTCTGCATAGTAATCTATGATGCGGTCGCCTCCTCCCCCGCGCCCCGGGCGGCCGCTAGTGGCGAACAGATTTTGTTCGCGGCGTCTACTCTAGTAATAATAACTCAATGTCCAAAGTAAATGTTTTGCATCCTAGTGTGATCAGCCCTTCAAATCTTTATAATGAATTAATTAAGCATATTAATCAAATAAATAAACGTTTAGATTTTCCAGTGCAATTAAATATACATAATATTAATTCTTTGATTGATGTCTCAAAACTTAGCTCTTACTACTATAACAATAAGATTGTCTTCAGTTTGCAAATTCCACTGATAACACCTGATAAATTTACTGTCTATAAAAACATTCCATTGCCGACTCCTCACGACAACTCACATGTACAAACTTTTGCACTTATTCAACCTTCTTATTTTTATACTGCCTTAAGTGACGATAGAATACATTATACTATGTTTAATAACCTAGATGATTGTAAATTTATTAATAATAACTATTCTATTTGTGAGCTATCTACTATAATGTCTAGTATAAGTAATCCTAGTTGTGAATCAAAATTATTAACAGAAGTCGTTATTTCCTTACCTTCTGAATGTAATGCTAAGTTGTTATTCGGCCAAATTGATATTTGGCATAAGTTAAAAAATAATAGATGGATCTATGTACAATCTAATATGAATAAGTTATCTATCAAATGTAATGATGATATTACCGATCATTCTATTATTGGCACAGGTATTGTCAAATTAACCGAAAATTGTATGGGTTATTCCAAAACTTTTCAATTATTGCCAACGAGTACTTATCAATTCTCTATTAAATCAGCTATAGATATAAGCTTTGATATAACAAAGGATGATTGTTGCAAAAAGGAAATATTTAATAAAAGTTTACCACATTTAACGCCAATTACTTTAAGTAAAGTTAACTTAGATTCCTTAAAATATGCAAATCATCAGCTAGACAGTTTAGAATTTGAGTTAAACAATCTTCAAAAGGAATCACATTTTATTAAATATGGCTCTTACTATTCCACATTCACATATATTTTAATTGTGTTATTATTTTTATACTTAGCCTATAAATTATTTAAATGTTTCAGAAGTTGTCAAAATAATAGTGGATATTGTGTTCAAATATTTAATCAATGTAATAATAAAAAGTCATCGAAACATAATTCTAAGATTACAAATTCAATTGAGATGACTGATGTTTCAACATCTGAAGAAGAAATTAATTCAATAAAATCATTACCAAATTGTACTAATTATAAACCTTATAGAACTTTACACAAGGTTCATTCTTCCTCTGGAAGAAATCTTAATTTCTAATTTTTATTGTATTTTAGTTTAATGAAAAAATAATCAATTTTATTATTATATAAAATTTAAATTCAATCTTATTTTATAATTTTCTATTTTTGTAATCGCTATGTCTTACTAAATCAATTAAGAAAATGCATATTATTTTATAGATTTATAATTGCTACATTCTACTATGTTACTTTACTATGTTCTAATACTATTTCTACTATATCATTTTATGAATTTAAATGCTAATTCCTAAGTCTTTGGTAATATGACTTGTTTTACCTATTTAATAATTGTTACTATATCAATTAAATAAATATTCGCTACACTTTACTAATTTTTACAAGTTTAATGTTATGATATTGTTTTAATTTTACTATTTCGTCTAAAATACTTAATTTTAGATTTTAATATTTTATCTTTATATAATTTCATTATTCAATGTTTATTAATTTTATTAAATTTTGAGAAACAGTTTCTAAACATCTTTATACATATTATAACTTTTGATTTTCTATTTCTATATTTTGTAATGACTTCCGACCTCTAATCATTTTTCTATTTCGAGACTTCGCTTTATCTTAATTTAGAAAAAGCTCAGTCAAAAAGGGGGAGCTGTTATATCCCTTTTTACAAGGCAGTTAAACCTTAGTAAGCATTTATTTTATTCAAGTACTTTTCCAGTATAATATCCTTAGTCAGCTATTGCATTGTTCCTTTTTCAACATTTATTATAATTTCATTTTTAAAGTCAGTTAGACTCAGAGCCCCGGATAGATCGGACATAGATTCCGATACGCGATAAAAGTTCGGAAGTCAGTGTTTATAACAGTTTTGTGTGTGTGAACTTTATAATAAACTTTTAAGTTTATTTTGTGGTTTTTTTTAAAAAGACTTTCGGGATCGGCCTCCTAACAGTACCAAACCGCAAATCTCCCAAAATTATTTTTAAAATTTAGACAAAAAAAAATATATCGTCATTTTGGTCACACGAGAACCAAAAATAGCTAATTTTACATGAGCAGTAAGTTCCCTAAAAATTGATTGAATTTTAAAAAGCATATTGACTGGCCTTATATTTGCGAAATTTAAATTATCTAACTTAAAAATAATGTACAGAATTAAATAAAAAAGATAATGCGCTTTTAAATTATACTTAGTAGTAAGGATTTTTCCAAAGATGTGATATTCATCAAAATCTGTCCAGTGATTTTATCGTGATACGATCACAAACCAAAAAACGTACAGAGAGAGTAGAGACCAGGAGGACCATCGCCCTAGAATATAGTGTCTCAGAAATATTGTCAAACTAAGGAGGCGCTGCGATCGCTATGTTGTCTCAATGCCTAACTTCACGTTGTCACAATAGTGACAATACTCATAAACAGCTAATTTCACAAATACTACTTACCGACGACAGCGCGTTATAAATTCTACAAATTTTCAGGGACAGGCGGTAATGCTTTAATATGAAGCGATGGTCCTCACTCCTCCTGGTCTCTAATCTCCATGGTTATAATTTTATTACTCTGTAGGTAATAGGTATAGATTGGAATTTAAAAAAAGAGCTTAGTCGACCTTTTTCTTACTACTGATCTCATCCGGCCGATATCAATAGATTAAAACAATAAGGATAAAATAAAAACGAGGCCTTTATAAAGATCAAATTACCAAAGTTCTTAGAATCTCTTTTTTGTTTTATCTTTATTATTGGATGTATACATTTGGATCTTTGAGTGATTTCTTGAATTACAATTGAATAGTGAAATAAAGTGGCAGTGGTAGAACAGTAGTAACGCGCCCGCTTGGAAAACCGAGGGAAGTAGGTTCAAGCCTGCCCTTCTGATATTTTCATGTGAAAATCATTTCCAACATGATCACTTGTCTTACGGTGAAGGAAAACATTAAACATCGTGAGGAAACCCGTATGTCTGAGAGAACCTAGCAAGTTTTTGAAAGACATGTGGAGTTCGTCAACCCGCACGTATCCAGCGTGGTGGACTATGGCCTGTATTGAAGGGAGACCCGTGCCCTGCAAAGGGACGTTAAAAGGACTGTTTAGATATATAATATTATGTACTTACATAGTGCTTTAAAAACTTTTTAAGTACCTAAAGTGTCATAATATCTACACCTACTGCAAATATTCGACTTTGAAGTTCAAACATAATATGTATTTCATAGGAAATTATGCACTATCCGTTAATAATAATGGAATGCAAAACGAGCACGAACTTTATGAACTCAAGTCATAACTTTAAGCGAATATTATTTTCGTGTTTAATTATATTATATTATAATTTATAACATAATGTTACTTTTATACCTTCTAAAGGATAAATTTTCATTAAAATCAAGCCATTATTTAAGTTATAAACAATGATGGCCCACTTTTGTTTTCTTTCCATAGTCCGGCGCCGCGCCGTGAACCGTGGCGGTTACGATAAAGCACGAACACTTACGAAACTCGCCGACTGCGCGATGAAAGTTGTATACCAGTGTTGTTAGCGTTAAAAAATTATTTACGTTATAGGGTATATTAATAAGTAACGATAAATTATTTTAACGATGCCCTCGGTATCGTTACTATAGTTATCGTTAAAATCATAGTAACCTGTTCATTATAGTATTTGTTTTAAATTACTTCTATAACGTTTTGGCTTTATTATTTTTTTAATATAATATGTAAGTCGTTTTTTGCAAAACTTACATATATGTAAAAGTACTTGCTTAGTGCTTAATTGATTATTATTATAAGTGATTATTTTTATAATTACTAGGATGTTCTCTGGCACTACTGGTTAAATATTATTTTAGTATTGGATTGTATAGCCCACTTATCGAGGAAGGATAAACAGACGGTAATTTCGTTTCCCGTTCTGAGGACACGGACGGTGCCGCAGGAAATGCTTGTCACTACATATTATAAAACAAAGTCTTCTGCCGCGTCTGTCTGTCTGTTCGCGCTTAACTCGAAAACTACTGCACCAAATTTCATGCTGTTCTCTATAAAAATATATAAAAATATTATAAACATGCAAAGATATTTTAAATTATAAGCTAAAAAACTTATTTAAATACATATATTAATTTGACTATATCAAACGTTTTACATATTAAGATGCTATAAATGTATGAGTGTCCTTTGGGACATCATCGAATGTTTAATTTAATTGGTCAACTCATAAAATAATAAAATTTCGGAAAAATTGCGAATTACATAAGTTTCAAGGCTACTTCAGAAAATATAAGATTACTTGTAGTAGTACTCCAGTCATGAGTGTTTATATGAATTTCATTTATATTGTATGTATTTAAAATTATATATTAGAGTATAACTTACTACTACTACTTACTGGCGTTCATTACACAAACCTCGCAGTTTACTAGGAAATTGGAAAATGGCATTGAAAGTATATAATAAGTCTTATTGAATAAGGTTTATTTCATATATAAAAAACTAGATGGAGCTGCGTGTTAATGTCCCAACATATTATAAAAAACAATAATATAACATTTACATTTCTTATATTCGGAACAATCATAGGCCTATTACAATATAAAAAAAATACATTACTGAAATACATTACTGAAATACATTCTGTTTTTGAATTATATATAAATTACAAAAATTCACCCCACAAAAATGGGGTAATCTCCATCATGATGTGGCAGCACCGCGCCTTTCCGGCCGCGGCAGTTCACCGACAACCTTCTTACTGTCATCACGTTTTCCGCTTCCCGCCATAACTTTTACGTGTCTTTAAAACCGGTTTGAAAGTGCCGAGGTGTGGTACAGCGTAGTGCGAATAACAGTTAAAAATTTAAATAAACTGTGTATTTTAACTGAAGTGTTTTGTGATTCATCTGAATATAGAGGTTAGTTATTTGTTATCTATTTTATCTTTTGCTATCAATGTAGATATTTTCATTTTGACTCAGTTTCAAATTTCTATTATATGTATAAATTGGTTCAATACTTCCTTTTATTTACCATAAAATATTAAACTATAATATGTATATATATTAATAAACAGTAAAAATAAATAATATAAATAACGATGGTCTTACTAAAAAAAAAAAATATTTATCACGAAAATTTCCTAATAAAAGATTATAGATTTTTTTTTGTGAAGAAAATAAAAAGATGTCTTTTTATAAACAATTAAAGCGATAGTGAAGTATGGTTTTTCTTTGTTATAAACGTATTTTCAATATACAGTACAATTATCGGCATACCGCCATTGTTAGGTTACTTTCGAACTAACGGGTTTTCCATCTACAAGTGTTTAGATTGCTTCAATGGAAATACGATTTTTTCATATAATTGCAAAGTATTTAATACATTTTTCATTTACAAAAACTATAAATTTACTTATGAGTTATTAAATAAGCAAAACAATAAGGAAAACAAAAAAGCTGTGTAAATTATTATTGTACAAATGAAACAAATATTATGTAAATTATTTTTAGAGGTTCTTCTCTTACACGTTCAAGATATCGAATAAGGGCAGTGGCAACTCAGTGGTGACGCGCTTGCTTGGGAAAACGAATAAAGCCGGTTCTAATACCGGGTATTCCATTTAGTATTTTCATATAGCGAATCATTTCTATCATAATTACCACTTGTCTTACGGCGAAGGAAAACATCGTGAGGAAACCTGCATGTCTGAGAGAACCTAGCAAGTTTTCGAAAGACATGTGAAGTCCGCTAACCCGTACTTGGCAAATGTGGTGGACTATGGCCTGATCCTCCTCGTGTTAAAAGGAAGACCAGCTCCAGCTGTGGGACATTACAAAGGACTGGATACAAATGTAATATTACTTCTTTTTCAAAATAGTTTAGTCTCTATCGCTTTGGCTATTATCGTGGGTAGAAAGAATTTTTGTATTACCCTACGTACTATTTAAGTTATTTATGAACAGACATTGCATATGTTTATTTTTCTATTATAATAATTTAAATTAATGTATGGAATATCATATTTTACTAGAATTTTAAAATAAAAAAAAACTTTTTTGTTCAAATAAGTCGCATAATAGAATAAAGTGATACTTTCAAGTTATATGACGAATAAAGAGATTCAAGCGGGAAGTGAAGTGGTAACCAGCGTATAGTGTTAGCGTTACATCATAATTCATAACAGACAGTCGTATTATAATTCTATATATGTAATGCGTCAATAAACCGACAGTAAATGGTTATTGCGAAGTGGTGAGTCACGGTCTTGTTATTTTATAGGAGTAGGGAATGCTTACTGATATATTTTTATTCTATACAACTGAATACGTCCCTGAGTCGTTTTAAATTTCATTTGAGCGGAACCCTATTTTCTCTAAAATCAAACTGGCTAAGTTAAGTTAGGTTAATAGGCTAAGTTACTCCTTATAACATTAGCTATCTGTCGATGAAAGTTCCGTTAAAATCGGTCTATCCGTTTCGGAGGTTAGCCGGAACAAGCAGACAGACGGACTAATTAAAAAAATGTAAATAAAACGATACTATGATAAAAAAATATACGCATTTGTTTTATCGTTATTAAAATGATACGTTAATTTTATTTATCTCTGTAGGTTTAACTTATAATTTTTACTTTTTTAAAACCCTTACGCTGAGTTACGTCATAAGACTAGTGAATGTATTGTGTAGAATTTAAATTAGTTTTTAACTTTAATATATTTTTATAATATAGTCTGAAACTCATTATTTAGAAAGCGTTTTGTAAAGGTGTCTCTAAAACTAATTGCTGTTAAGCAATTGTAACGTTAGAAACAAAAGTTATTACATTCCATCGAAAGACTCGAACCCGCTACCTCCCACATAATAGAATACGCCAAATATATTTTATTAATCTTATATCAAAATACGGTCCGACCCAGAAAAAACGAAAAGCGAACCGTAAAGTATCGTTAAAATCGCCATCACCGTTTTAATTGCACTATTTATGTAGCGGTCACTTTGCTCATGAGACGTTAATGTTTCGTTTTAATTTAATCGGTTTAAAATGCGTTTTTGTTTAACAACACTAATAATGTGCCCTGGTATCTCTCGGATATATAATAATTTTGATGTGTACTTTTGTCTGTGGCAGTTATTAATCTATGTATCTATATCTACTATATAGATCTGTAGAGTCTGTCTGTACACTCAATTTTTTTGTCGAATTTCGTCATAAATATACGTTTGATGACTCACTGAAATCAGTTTTATCATTTTTGAAATTTTTGTTTGTTTGTATGTCCCGCTATAACTCGAGAACGGTTGAACCAATCTTTATAAAAATTGGTATACAGTAAGGACATGTAATTGCGCAAATGATAGACTATATATAAGCCGGTTAATGTGTGTGTGTGCGTGTGCATGTGTGCGTATTCGTGTGCGAGTGCGTGTGTGTGTATGTCCTGCTTTATTTTAAAAGTGACTTACGGTGCAAGTTTGAGTCCTGCCAAGTTTAGTTATTGTGATTCACAGCTATATTCCCAACCTCGGAGAACAATAAAAATAAGAAAAAAAGATACAGACGAATTAAGAACCTCCTCCTTTTTGGAAGTCGGTTGAAAGCCGTGGGTGTACTCCAACTCTCACTGGTCGTGTGGAGTAATCTTTGCCCGGTAGGTAGTATGAGAGTGACAAATAGAGAGTGTGTTATAATAACGACTTCACATTGGCTCAGTTTGAAGGGACCCTTGCTTTGCCAGAGGTTGCGATTTCGAGTACCGCTTGGGACATTTATTTGTTGAGCACGAATGTTTGTTCTCCTAATAGGGAATATGCATGATATTTTTTTATGACTTAAATCCATCCTTTACATCATTACAAAGTAGAAAAATATATAAATAGTCTTGAAAATATATAATTTTTTATGCAAAGTGAAATTTAAAACATTGACTAAATTTAAGCCGTTCAAACGCCACCAGTAGCGCCGCCACGTCGATGACGTCATTTGTCACACGAATGTATTTTTTACTTTAAGCTTTTCAGTTACTTCTTATATATCTTCCGTTTTAATTGTTATACACAACATTGAGGAAATTAAAAAACCTTCTTACAAGTATTGTAAGTACAAAAACATTATTAGAAATACACCCGATAAAGTGTTTTTTCGTATATTCCAAGCGATGCGAAAGTAAAAGAAAGAAAGAAAGATGAAAAGATGTTTTTCGTTCGTTCAAAGCTTTGATAAAACCAGTTTAAGTCACCGTCCTTGATTCACTATTATTATTGATTCACTAGAAAACACCACAGGAACACAGTTTTAAAAATTTTCTAACATATACTACTTTTTAGTAGTATAGACCAGTGTCGATAATTTTTGAAACCAAAAAAATAATAGTAGAATAAAACTCACTAGAAAAGAATAAAACCCACTAATATTATAAAAATGAAAGGAAAAATAAATTACGGGTGATCTGAGGTCGGGAAGGGGGAAGGGGCTTGTTTTAAGGGTAAAAAACTGTTTATCTCGATTTCCGGCAAAACTACAAGTCCTATGGAAAAAAGTTAAATGGCAATGTTGTAGGTAATAAAAAGATCTAAAACTTTAGTATTCACACTTTTTTCACATAACCTCAAATTTATGTAAAAAATTTAAAAATAACAAGTTTTTGGTTTTTTATTTTTATCTTTTACAAAAAGAAAATATTTTTCACGAAATTTTGTGAAAACTTACCTTTTTATGTTCTAAATACACTGTATTTTTATTGATTTAAAATATTTATTTTTTTCACCTTATTTTGACTTAATATCGAAAAAGCACCCTAGCTTTCCATCGAAAGTATTCACGTCAAAATATTTGCTTTCTTAAAAAAATTAGTGGGCTTTTTGTTTGTTAAAATCTCTACTTTGTGATGGTGTAAAAATATATATACATTATCATAGTAAATTTTCTCAGAAAAGCTGCTTAAACCTGGTCTAGTATGAATATCGACGCCGATAAACCCAATGTTTTAACAACTGACGTCATTTTGCTTTCAACCAATGGTGGCGCGTTTAGGAAGTTTCGATTTCCCGCCGTTAATATTCACTTTTTATACAATATTTTAAGGGTTTAAATAATAACTAAATTAAAAAAATACCTTTTAATCATAATGTGACGATAATAAAGATTGGAAAAAAAGATATTTCAAGCAAAATTAAATTTTATGCATATTCCCTATTATGGGTGTTAATATTTATAATATTTATTTATTTATTTCAACAAAAAATCAATAATAATAATAATTTAATAATAATTATTATAATTATTTAATAATAATTATAATATGTAGGTATGTATTTAAAGTTAATATATATGTGCAGTGTATCAACTATCTGGTATCCGTAACACAAGCCTCGTAGCTCACCACGGAACTAGAGGGTTCTGTGAGTAAATGTACCAAAATTTTTATTATTGTTATAATTATACTAGGCAAGGCTAGTTTCAATGAGATTGGCCGTCGAGACCGAAAACGGTAGGACAATATGTTATGATATGATATGTTTTTGGCCTGTTTGTCAAAGCTACGTATTTCCCACAGACGCAGGTGACGACTGACGACAACGTAACTGTTGACGACTTTCAGTTTAAAACTCGTGCAGAACGCGAAAACTTTAACGGAACTTTTTAATGGCAATTGTGTTGAAAGCAATTATTTGTTTCGCTTACGATTTAAAGATTTGTTTCTGAGATAAACTAGTTGTTTACTAAAATTAAAGTAGTTAAAAACACGAAAGTTATATATAAGTTATGTAAGTAGATGTAAAAACTGGACTATATAATTATGTCCGTGTGTATTTCTATATACATACGTGATGATCCATGTATTGATATAGGAATTTCACTTACCTACAAAATTTGGAATTGATAACAATTAATATGCTTATTTCGATTCTTCTAAGATTTTATTAGGTAATATATTTCTACAAAATTTTAATAATAATGTTTTTTGACCGACTTCGGTCATGGCGGCCAATCTCAATGAGACTAGCCAAATGCGCAGGAGATATTATAGTGAACGAGTGTACGCGCAGACACAAGTGCACTCTCTGTTCCTATAGGATGATAGGAATAGAGAGTGCGATCATACTCCGGTGGGACGACTACTCGACACGACCAGTGAAAACTAAGGCGCAGGACCGACGCGACAGTTGCTCTCCGAGGGAGGGGGGACACACCGCCAACCACCCAACTCCGAGCTGTTACTGAAACTTACTATTCAGAACGACTCAATAACTAACTTGGCCCGACCCGGGACTCGAACCCAAGACCTCTCGATGAGTGGCCGTACTTGCTAGCCACTACACCAACGAGGCAGTAAAAAAAATAAATTCCTTTAAACTATAAAACAATACTGAGTAGGTATATTATAAAGATTAATATTTTTAAAGATTTCTCGGAATGACATTGACCCGTAGTTATAAGCATCCTCTATGTTAATACCTAAAAAACTAACTATCGTCATACCAAAGTTCATTAAAATGTGTCCAGTGGTTTTCTCGTGATAAGATCGCAAACGGACAGACAGACAGACAAAAATTCTAAAAACTAGATTCGGTTTCCGTATCAATAATAATGTCACTTAAGTTTTCCAAAAAAATATTTAACCTTCAATTTCACAGTTTAATACTTTCTTAGGTTTACGCGAATATTCGACATTATAAATGAAACTACACGGGAGAGACCTGGTCTCTCCCGTGACCATGTGCGCTGTAAAGCATTCGAAACGTCGGGAGCTAAAAATCTAAATAAATCCGCGACAAAATCCGAAAAGGCAGTTTCATTCACAGTTGTTCATGAAAAGGTTTTAATATATCAATTTGTATGTAAATATCCTCACATCCAAGTAAGAAACACATTTCTCGAGTCTTTATTCCGAACTGGTTCTGACAAACTATTTATAGAAAATGGCCGCCCGCCGCTTCCCGCACGCGAAATGTGCGTTTTGGACTATTTTAGCATGTTTAAATATGGTGAGTCAAACGAATCACTGATATTATTAATACGAAAGTTCGTGAGAGTGTTTGTTCGTTCTTCAAATTGTAATGAAATTAATGATAATCGAAATCTATAAAATCAACTAGTGGCGCACCCTTGCTTCGCTCAGGTTCCTTCCCTAAGTACCGTACTTAACGCACTTAAGGGTTACTATAGATTTCTGAAAGATGTGATATCATTGAGAGGCTTTCTGCGCCAGCGGTCTCGGGTTCGAGTCCCGCTGGGGGCATTCATTTGTTGAGCACGAATGTTTGTACTCCAGTCATAGGTGTTTGTATTTATAATATATATATATTTAAAATGTATATGTGTAGTATATCAACTATTTGGTATCCGTAACACAAGCCTCGTAGCTTACTATGGAACTAGATGGCGCTGTTGTAAAAATGTCCCAACATCTAGCAGTAAAAACTGTCTCGTTTATGTTGAATCGGATCACAAGATACCATCATATCTAATTTTTTCAAAATTTGTCCACAGACAGACATACAGACAGAAATTTCAAAAACCTAAGTTTCAGTAAGATTATATGTATATTAATATTTATTTATCCTTTGAGTTACGGAACCCTAAAAAAATTGGTTGACAAACTTAAGCGAAGGTACTGAATTGATTTTTCGTTGTTTATCGATAGACAAACATTCTAAAAATTATTCCTCCTATCACATAATATTATGTAATTATGACTATTGCATTTAAATTTTCAAAAAGCATTTATATATTTGGATTCGCTCTAACTTTTGTTTCTGACGTTACTCATTTTATTATTTCTAGAAAACATTTTCCGAGTGAAAATAATATTTTACTAAGAAAGGCACATTAAGCTATAATATGACGTTATAAAACAACTAATGAAGGAGAAAATGGTTAGTAATAATCTTTTGAAAGTTTACGATATCCGTCAAGACACCGGCCTTGGCATTTATGTACGTAGTAACTAAGAGCCTCCAGACAGCTTCAGTTATACTTCTTTTTATATTAAAAGTATACTTATTGTTTTCACTACATATTATAAAACAAAGTCTGTCTGTCTGTTCGCGATAAACTCAAAAACTACTGCACCGATTTTCATGGTGTTTTCACCAATGGATAGAGTGGTTCTCGAGGAAGGTTTTAGTATATAATTTGTCAAGTTTTTGTATACATTTACTAGCAGAACCCGTGACTTCGCTCGCGCTAATTCTAAATAAATATGTTAGGACATTAACACACGGTACCAACTAGTTCCATGGTAAGCTACGAGGCTAGTGTTACGGATACCACATCGTTGATGCACTATACATATATTAACTTAAATACATATATTATAAATATGAACACCTATAACCAGTGTAGAACTATTCGTGCTCATTACGCAGACTAATGCATCAGCGTAACTCGAACCCTACAAACTGATCACTACAAAGTGAGCCAAAAACGTCGTGAATTATTTCATTATAAAGAAATGTGTATCTAAGCTGTTACGAAAAAAAATGTGCAATGAGTACACAAGCCATTAGCTAAACAGATAATAAAGTATTGAACAAAACGTATTTTTACTTATTTATTTATTTGAATAGTAGTGAAGAAATATCTTTCTTATTGATTCGACTTACTTCGACTTATAAATAAATACTGAAATTCTCAAGATAACAAAATCCCGAATCCATAGTTTTTCTTTTGTCAGTCTGTGACCGCATCACGAGAAAATTACTTAACGGATTTTAATGAAATTTTGTATGATGATAGCCGAGTCAATATAAAGAATACATTTTACTGCAAGAAAATATCTCATTCCTGAGAACGTATCATTACATATTATTTTGTTTTTGCTCCATAAACAGATGACAGGTAGCTTTAAAGACTGTCTAAAACACCTAATTTAACTAGCAAAACAGGATAACTAAGATAAATCTGTCAAAGACAAGCCCTTGTTTATAGTTTGTTGTAAAAAATATAAAAAAGTTTCTGTAACACGTTCTTCAACAGCAAAAACTAAATATGACAGGTAGAAAACAGACCTGCAGATAAAAAATTAGGGGTCGAATGTATACGTTTAGACGTTGTGCTCGGGTGACGATGCATTATTTAAAAAAATAAACTTTACGACTGCAGATTATGTGAAATTTTGTGTTCAAAAACATTGTTAAATAAAAAAATGCACAGAATATAAATTAAATATTTAAGAAACCCCCGAAATAAAACAATAATAATAGTATTTTACTAGTCAAGCCCTTTCATATAATACCCATATTGAGGGAGTTAAAAAAAATACAATCCGTCATTTTGTAGCGGCGGCCATCTTGGACTGATTTTCATCAAACAGCTAATAATACCCCGACTAATTCACTTTCAATGGAAAAAAACAAAATCAAAATCGGTTCATCTGTTCGGGAGCTACGACACTGCATAGTGTGACACATCTATATAACACTGCGTCGGGGTTAAAATATTAATACTTAAATTAATACTTTCTTAGGTTTAAGCTAATATTCGACATTATAAATGAAACTACCTTTTCGGATTTTGTCGCGGATTTGTTTTGATTTTTAGAGAAGTCTCTCCCGTGACCATGATCGCTGTAAAGCATTCGAAACGTCGGGAGCTAAAAATTAAAATAAATCCGCGACAAAATCCGAAAAGGTAGTTTCATTTATAATATTAGAATTACTTAAAAACTGAAAATTTAAATCAAGAAAATTCTATGTACCCATTCGCATAATAATAATTCACTGTTTGATTTCGACTACATATTTTGAATTTGACTAAAGCATTATTCATTACCGACATTTTTGTCTCATCGAACAATGAAAATCGCGTCACCGTCTATAATACAAACCTGCTAACGACAAAACATTTTTATAGAAATTTAGTTTTTAATTAACTTGCCGCGTTGTGTAATGGCGTAAGGCATTCATTATTTCTCTAATATATAAAAATCTCGTGTCACAGTGTCATCGAAGTCTTTCGAAACGGTTTGACCGAGTTATATGATATATTTTTTGTATATTTAGTAGGTCTGAGAATATGTCATAGGCTATTTTTCATTCCCCTAGGGCCTAAGTGATAAGGGAGGCATTGCAATTTAGAGACTGCCATGCGGTATACGAGTAATTTATTAATAAAAATAATTAGGTTTTCGTCTTAAGAACGCGGGCGGAGCCGCGGGAATTGCTTGTATAAATTAATAACTTTCTAATAAATAAATCTTTCACTATATAAAAATTAATGATACTCATTTGTGGCTAGTACGAGTAACAATACTGCGGAAGCTTTTTAAAACAAAGCTTCCGTGCTCTTTAAGTGCTAATGGTGACGATAAAAGGTTCATCTGTAAAAAAAGTATATTATCTTTTTATATTCTCGTCTTATCTTAGTCAAAGGTAACCGTTGTTCTTGACGACATGGTTGGCTCAGTTTGTAGTGAGCCTACTTGCTGCGCCAGCGGTCGCGGGTTCGTGTCCCGCTGGGGACATTCATTTGTTAAGCACGCATGTTTGTACTTCAGTCATGGGTGATTATATTTAACAATAATAACACAAATCTAGCTTACTAAATAACAAGATGGCGCTCTGGCAACTGGAGAAGTAAGATAGAGGATGATGAACAATAAAATAAGTAATAAATGTGTTGGGACATTAACACACAGCGCCATCTAGTTCCATGGTAAGCTACAAGCCTTGTGTTACGGATACCAGATAGTTGATATACTACACATATATATTTTAAATACATACATATTATAAATATTAACACCCATGACTGGAGTACAAACATTCATGCTCAACAAATGAATGCCAGCGGGACACGAACCCGCGACCGGCGCAGAAAGTAGGGTCACTACCGACTGAGCCAAACGTGTCGTCAATATAAGAACAAGAATAACTATTCTACCTAAATAAATAAAAATAACCAAGTGAAGCCGCGGGATTAAACTGGTACCTATACTCGTAGATTAAATCCAGCAAATGCAGTACTAAATTGGACCAATTCGATTTATATGTTTTGCATTTTAGAAGGTGAATCGCATTGTAATTAGCGTAGAACAGAATTTAGTTAATTAATTGGGATTTTACGAGCTGGCCACGTGCCAGCCCCGGTTGTACTCGACCCGCACATCGTACATACGTTTAGTTGCAATCATATGTATACATATATAAAAGGGAATTGTGACAGATGGACAAACGAAATCTAGTTTTGTCAAGTAATATGAGTATTAGGCTAAGGAGAAATTTTCTTAGTTACTTATAGGTAAATATATATATAAAAAAAATTAACACAGCAAGAAAAGCCCCATCTGTAGTGTAATATTATAACAATATTTTAAATATATCTTACGGTGAAGGTGGAGAATATGTCTAAGAAATTTTTGACTTATTTCTATCTTCTAGAACTGGAATAAGGGCCGAATAGCTAAAATGTTTGAAAGGGCTGATACGTGTTAGAAATTAAATAAAAATGAAACTGTTAAAAAATGATCTATAAAATTTCTTTTAACGGTTTAAAGATATTTTTTAATTAATGATATTAATTTTAAGTATATGTATAACCTATTCATAAAGCACCTTTTAGTACTTCTTTCGTTTGAAGTCGGTTCAAAAATGTAAGGTTAATACAATTACATCAGAACGAACGAGCAAAAATAATATTACTAGCGTAGCTTCACTTTCACAGTCTAAAGACATCCTAAGTAATCACTTTCGAATTATCTCAACAAGCATGGGAATTATTGTTTTAACATTGTGTATTTCTTGTTCTAGGCTGCACTATAGTGTATACATAATAGAAGCATTGACGAGGGAAATCATTTAATTATAAGTTTTGGATCATAAATTATACTAGCGTTTCCCGCGGCTCCGCCCGCGTTAAACCAATACCTATTATACCGTGTGATGTTTGGAGCCGGTTTCCAACGGTTTGTTCAAATTTCTCAGAAATGCGATGTTTTCCAGCAGAATAAATTTTAGGCTAAAGTGGGTACCTAGAGACGAACCCGAACGACGCGAGGGTTGTTACCTTCGGGTAGCAGCCTAATGGGCCGGCACGCCCCGTATAGTACCACTCTCTCACAGAAGACCGGCGTGAAGTGGCAGCTACGCTGTCGCGTTTCGTCCGGTAAGTGAGAGTCCGGGAGGCCCACTCCCCATCCCTATTCCCGTCCTTCTCCCTCCTCCCTCCCTCCCTTTCCTGAAAGGCCGGCAACGCATCTGCAAGCCCTGTGGTGTTGCAGGTGTCCATGGGCGGAGGTGATCACTTACCATCAGGTTAGCCTCCTCCCCGTTTGCCCCCTTTGTCGCATAAAAAAAATGTAATAGTGAGTTGCTAGTTAGACGAACTAACTAGTCTTTGTTACTAGTGCTTTCTTGAGGCGAATGTTTGACATTTTAAAATTATTGTGACATCAAATTCCTCAGTCTTGCGACCATGATTGCTGTGAAACGTATCATCGGGAACCAAAAATATTTTTTTTCTAAAGAAATTATTCTTTTTCATCATCATAATAAATCCGCGAAAAATACGAAGAAATAGTTTTGTTTAAAATGTTTAATAAAATAATCGTGTGAATCTTAGAAAATATTAAGCGAAATGAGGAAAAAAAATTTTATTACTTTTAAACCGTATGTTGTAAAAAACCTAATATTACTTGCTCGAGTTTTTGTTTCTTTGTTACTAACGAGCTAATCTTAAAAGATAAAAGTCTAATTTAGAAAAAAAAACATTGTTAGACCCATTTATTAGGCGTTATGATAATGACATGATCCTTAGTAGCGAAGAAGTTAGTGAAGAAGAAACTGAATTGTACCAGTATCAGAATACATTGCCTATAACTAGCTTATACCGAAATTATTTCCAATCACATATTATAAACCAAAGTCCTCCGTCGCGTCTGTCAGTCTGTTCGCGATAAACTCAAAAACTACTGCACTGATTTTCATGCTATTTTCACCAATGGATAGAGTAGTTCTCGAGGAATAGTATAGGAGTATATAATACGTCAAGTTTTTGTATACAAGTAGTAGCGGAACCCTCGGCTTCGCTCGCGCTCAATCTCAATTAAGTATACGTAGGTATATATAATCTCAGATGCAAGTTAAGGGAGAGTCACTGGCTAAGTGATTTTATCCATCGCGGTTTCGGCCACTTTGCGAGAGCTATGTAGTGTACAGTCAGATGATGTGCATTTAACACTTGAGATCAACTATTTCATATTGGGTTAAAAGCATGACGTACAGACCTAAGTTTTATCCCTAAAATATATAAGCCACATTTTCTATGAGATAATTTAAAGCTAACCTAATGTAAAATAGTCAAATGCGCTGGAAGACGGATGGAGTGTAGTTTAAAAGTAATTAGTGGACCCCCTACCATTTTTGTTAGGGTTGTCCCAAAAATAAGCCAAATAAATAATAAGTATGTTGGGACATTATTAAACACAGCGCACTTTAGTTCCGTGGTAAGCTACGAGGCTTGTTACGCATATCAGATAGCCGATTTAATTTAATATGTGTTACCCCGCACCGTCTTGCCTACTGTTTAGCTAATAGCTTTGATTTGGCATCATAAAATACTTTATTTATTACCACCAATTCCTATATTTTAAAAGTGAGAACGCAGGCGAAGCCGCGGGAATTGCTAATAAAATATAAATAGAAAAGACTTTGTATTAACTTTTTTATTTTTCTTCTTTAGCAGTGACGATCTGTTGTGTGAGAAATGAAATATTATGGAAATAGATAGTTTTTTTTTAATAAAATTAACTATATGTGTAGTGTATCAAAAGTCTGTTATCCATAATACAAGCCTCGTAGCTTACCACGGAACTAGATGGCGCTGTGAAATAATGTCCCAACATATTTATTTGTTCAACCCTACTGGGCGCATCGAGGCGATCGTGATTAATGGCTCTCAAAGACAGTATCGTTTTAAGCTTAGTAATACGTACTAGTGTTGTAACAAAAAGAGAACTTACTTTACATGGAAAATTTTAATGTTGTATGAATTTTATTTGCACATTATATTAGAAACGTAAGGAGACGTTTCTATATTCAAAGTTGTTTATCGTAACTCATTATAAAAGAGAAATAGGGTATGTTTGTTTTTGTCATTCACGTTCATGTTGAAACGTATTGACGTATTTTGATTAAAAAACAAGGCCTGGAGTAATATACTATACTGTTAGTAATAACGTGATATATTTTGGAATTTAAGAGAGAATATTTTATATTTATTTCTGTTACTATAACTCTATTATATGAAGAGAAAAAAAATGTATTTTTGTATGTTTGTTTCTATTGGATAAACTATCTGATGCACTGATTGAGATGAAATTTTGTATGAAGATAGTTACATATCCTGGAAAGGATATAGGATACTTTCATCCTAGAAATCATCCCATTAAAGGGTGAAAAGCGGGATGAAATAGGATATCACCTTTTCTCAAGTATTTTAAATACTAATATATATATTTATAATTCTATAATTTCTATTCCATACTAACGGTTAAAGCGCAGTTAAAACTACTGACGAACTCGAGCGAAGCTAGAACAAGTTGCTAGTGTAATATAAAAAAAAATTATAACTGCCTCTAGAATTTTGCAAAAATCATATAGAACAGGTTCGTTATTATTTTAAATTGCAAGATACTTTCATGTTAAAAAAACATGATTAAAATAAAAATATAATTTCTAACGTTTAATTTGAGATGTAGAGGAGGACTAGACATAATAACACATTACACTTTTATAGAGACGTATTTGTCAGCAGTAATGTAAACATACCTTAATGGGGTTGGAAGAAAAATGTGCCAAGTCACAATTTGTCGAAACTCTAATTCATTTTTGCATATTTTTTAAAATTTAAATTTTGTTTATAAAATATAATTTTGTAGATTTGTAATAAGTAACTTCTTTAACACGTTAAAAACCTAAAAAAATCTATTTTTTTTCACGGGACCAATGATCAAAATACCACTACAAAAAAATCTAAAAGCTAGTTGTATTTGAAGTATATGCTTGGTAATTTCATGGCTGAAAAAATTTTTTTTGTTAAACCTATACATAATACATATAATAACAGAAGCCGAATCTTTAGTTTTTGGAATGTTTGTCTGTATATGTGTCTGTGACCGTATCACGATAAAACCACCTGCCAAATTATGATGAAATTAGTTATATGATAACTGGAAATTCGGGTTAACATATACTTCTTACTGCAAAAAAAAAAACATTTTTGTGTTTATCAATTTTTCCCTTGTACCCGTTTCTCTTCAGATACTAAACGCATACTCACTGTGGTAGACCTTATTTGCCACTCCACGAACAAATAAACATATCAACTGAAAAACATAATTTATATACGGGATTTTAAACCTTTGTTTAGAGAGGTTGAAAGTACCCCGCAGTAGACGCACTCGTTTGTTGAACCGCAATACAACTCGGGCCATTGTAAAAACTTGTACAGCTTCACAAAGAAAAACATTACGTTGGTTCAAATGTTGGAATAAACCAATTTTGTTGCTGTAATTTATTCATTTTGGAGTGTTGTAGTGGATATTATGATCGCGGTTACAAGTTCGATTCATGTCGAACACCTTGTGCCTTAAAACAGTAGAAACTACAGAGAATGGAATTAAAATCGATATTTTCAATTTTGTAACATTTATCGATGTTTTCCTATTTTTTTTGTTTGACCGATTTCAAAAAAAGAGGTGCTTTCTTAGTATGTGTAATTTTTTTTGTGCGACTTTCGCAACCATCTCGCAATCTCTGTGTGATACTATCATCATTGTTCTATATTTGTATCCTTCAATAGAGAACTGTTTGGAAATAGTTAAATAAATAAATATGTTGAGAAATTAGCGTACACGAATACTTAGAGTTTTTAGCGACTTGCTAATATATTTAAAAAATATTGCACTTCTGAGTTAAAGTGCGTTACGAGATATTCAAAAAAATAAAAAATTAAATTAAGTAAAATTAAGTATTAGCCCTCACCCGCCCGCTAAGTTCGTATAAATAATGAATTTATACAAAAAAAAACCAACGTTTCTTACAAGTTGATACTAGAAATAAGGGATTGTATCTTATTCGATACACTACTAATGCAAAGTGTTCACGTCGAAAATGTGAATAGCTCTTGAATGTGGCAAATGTAAGTGTATAATTAAACTCCGCAAACAATAATAGTTTTTGCCACTAGAACGGTTATAAAATTAACAAAAAATATATTACTTTATACGGAAATAACTTAGACGTTGAGATGCTTTTGTACGTAATCATATATAAGATGCATACAAAACTGTCGAGTAGATTCTCAGCACTTCCCAAGTATCAGCACGCAGAGCTCGCGGAAGCTTCCTCAACAGATACCATAAAAAGACTTGATATACGGCGATCTTTATTTTATAAAAAAAAAAGTAATCCACCAAATATTCTTTGTGAATCTTATCTATCTATACTAATGATAAAGCTGAAAAGAGTTTGTTTGTTCGTTTTAACGCGTTAATCTCAGGGACTACCGGTACGATTTGAAAAATTATTTTTGTGTTGGAAAGTAGTTTTTCGATGAATAAGGCTATATTACATCAAGCTACGACCAATAGGAGCTGAGTTTCCGAGAAAAATAAGCAAATTCCGAAATAACTTATTTCTTATTGATTGAAATAACAGCAGATTTGTCGGGTCAGTAATTTTATGATATAAATATACGTAAGGGTTGAATCCGCCCTTATTAGAGTACAAACGGATGATAAAACATTGTATATATTTAAACAATTGATATCGGTTCTCACCAGCGCTTGGCGCCAGGGGTCGGCACCACAAAGACGAAACCACACAGGTATGCGTGCTAATTAAATTAAGGGCTCTACAAAGGAACCGACATTCCGATAGTGAATACGTAGAATGTATGGAACAATGTGAATATTATACACAGTAGGGATTGTTCAGTGTTTACGTGAACAGTTAAGCCTCTAGGAAAGTTTAGTAACAATTAGAAGATATTAAGACAAATGTTATATTTCTAATAGCGGTTTCTTTTCTACGCATGTCTGAATAGATCAATTACCTTTCGAATGACGTGTGAAGTCCACCAACCAGCACTTAGGCAGTATGGTGGGTATTGGTCTGATCTCCTTCCTTTTAAAGCAAGTTCAAAACAGTAATACGTCTAAAATAACCTAATTAATCGACGAAACGATTAATCATAACTATGTTTTTTTAATACTTTTCATATTTTCGACTGCCATATGAGAAAAATCGGCAAGAGATACCCTTAAACATGAGTTTAAAAAAAATGCTTATGGAAGAGCTTCTTTTGCAACTTTGTGGTCGAGTCTTGCGAGGTCTCTTAAACCCTACTAACAATATTAGATAGTAATACGATAGTGTAATACCATGTGTGAGATGATACTGCAAGTCTTCAAGATTAGAGCTAATTACCCAAATTTTTCAAATCCTATCCGCTTACAAAGCATTATTTCATACTATATTAATTTATTGTAAACTCCACGTAACCATATATTAAACCAGACAAAACCCGACAAAGTACCTAGTATACACAAAATCAATACGAACAATGATAATAGCGTATAAAGTCAATTCAGATTAATTAAAATAAATATCACGTCGATACCCGAATGGGATGGAACAGTAATGGGTATATTGGTTATTACTTATTGGTATTCAATATTAATATTATTTGCTTTAATCGATTTTCATAATAATTGATAAAGTTATTTTACATTTAATATTTTTTACCAATTTCGAAAAGAATGTGTAGGTTAATATTTAAAAGGTAATACTGCTGATTTTCTTGAAATATAACATAGAAATACTAGTTACTCGTCCTCGCTCCGCTCGAGTTTGTACCTAGATGAGTTTTAAGGGTTAGTAAAGATTTCTGTAATAAAAATATCCTGTTCCTTGACCCGGATAATGAACTATCAACATGCTAAATGTCATCAAAATCTGTCCAGTGGTTAACTCGTGATGCTGTCACCGACAGACAGACTGACTTACATTCTAAACACTGTACATTCCAAATAATATTTATTCTACAGATTTGCGTCAGATTATAATATGAATTGATGATAGTAGGCCTTATTTGAAATCAACGGATAGTATTTTTGGAAATTTATCTTCGTCTATGTCGTCTTTAGCAGGATTGACGTGCGCTAGAATTTGTTTTTCATAAACCTTGCAAAAAATACCAGTAGTTTTTAGACTGAACATGATGACTTTTAATTAGATTCGCCTTCACGTAATAATTTGAAATTAATTTATGCCTTCAAAATGATTAAAGGCTGTTGACCCTACAAAAGCAACGAGGCAACCTTTTAAGTATCATAAGAATTGGCTCTCTCCATCCAACAGTTTACATACAAGTCCTGAGATCTATTGTTAAATATTTATAGCAGTCATTAACATTCGAGAATGTCATACTACATCGCTTTGTAACGTATGGTTTCATTCATACATATTTATTTACCCAACTTTATTAGGAAAAGTGTAAAATGTTGCCAATATTTTTATGTATTGTATTCAGCCCTTTTTCACTTCCCACTTCTAGGTTTCTACCTTCAATACGAGGGGATCAAGCCATAGTCCATCCCAGTGGACAAGTGCGGGCGGACTGAGCATGTCTTTCGACAACTTGCTAGATTTTCTCAGACATGCAGGTTTCCTCACGATGTTTTCTTTCACCACAAGACAAGTGGTAATCATGATAGAAATGATTCGCTCATGAAAATATCAGAGGTGAGAGACCCGGGCTATTACTAGGCTACCACTATTTATTTATCTACCAGGGCTTTGCTTCAAGAGAGAAAGAGGCAAAGTGAGTTAAAGAGAGAGAGAGGGAGAGTTTGTGTGGTGTGAGAGAGGGAGAGTTATTCTCAACTATATTCACAGTTTAAGTTTTGTATTAGCAAAAATGTCATCAAAGCTTAGCCTTCATTTCAGGATACGTTGAACTCCCCTTTACTACCCTAAAGGTAGTCTTCCTAAATGAAACAAAATAACACCTTTATAGAATACTTAATTTGATAAACGGATAAAGGGGGATTCAGCTGTCAGTAGCTTTACGACTGAGGGTGGGAAGACACAATATTAAGGATAACCTTTGGCTTTTTATTGTATTCTTATCCTGGGAATGAGGGATAGTTCAATTTGTTCACATATTACATACTAGCAAACCCTGCGTCGCTGGGCGAAGTTAAAATAGATTGAAACGGTTTATATAATATTCGAATAAAATAAAAGTAGCTTAAGTTACTTCTTATAACATTAGCTATCTGCGAGTGAAAGTCCCGTCAAAATCGGTCCAGCCGTTTCAGAGATTAGACAGAACAGACAGACAGACATGCTAAAGTTTTAAAAATTATTTTTTTGTGTGTACAATGTACATGCATTTAGAGAAAATACACTTATTAACACGTACTGGTCGTTTGTCATTTTTCTCAAATATAAAAAGTATGCATGTACAACGGAAAACATTTATAATACTCAGTTTTCGGAATAGTTTATTAATGACGCCTATATTTATCATTCACCCTCGCTCCATTCGAGTATATTTCAGCATACGTTTTGACAGTTAGTGAAGATTTTCAGAGATTATTTTAATCTGCTATAAAAAGTATCCATATTGACCCGGATAACCTATCATTATACCAAATGTGATCAAAATCTTTATCTCTAAAAGTAATCATTAGTATTTTTTTAAGAAATGTGTACAGACATACACAATTTCGCATTAATAATTGTACTGTAAGATTCATAATATATCCTTTCTAGTAGTAATCCATGTTCTAAGGTAACTTTGAAAACATTTCAGACAAAATTAACATATAGATGTGGCTGTTTGTCCACATGTTCCAAAACACACAAGATAGTGCTTCTATGAACCTCATCTAATCCCACTTCAGGGAAGGCACTCTGCCAAATGTAATTTAAACATTATGTACTTAATTAGACGTACTTAGTTTAAAAGGTTTTACAGAGATTCGACTTTTAAGTACTTTAGAGGAAAGAGGTTTCTAAAGTTTGTTTTTTTACCCATAGCAATAGCAACCAAGTCCCAAATCTGGGCACTGACCTCCCTTCAATAAGAGGGGGATCACGCTATAGTCCACCACGTTAGCCAAGTGATGTTAGCAGGAGGGTTGGTGGATTCACATGTCTTTCAAAAACTTGCTAGGTTCTCTCAGACATGCAGGTTCCTCACGACGTTTTCCGTCACCGTTAGATGAGTGGTACTCACGTTAGAAATGATTCGCACATGAAAATATTAGAGTTGGGAGACCCGGATTTGATTTTTGTAACCCGCTTTACTCGGTTAAAATAAATTATTATCTTGCTTAAAAATCCCTTTTACCGGTTATAACTTATCCCAAGCTGCTATACACTAATGTCCCAAGCGAATGTATGGCAGCTTGGGCTGGCTGTCACGTCCGTTGGCTGACTATATGTTTCATAGGCTTTGATAAAAATCCATTTTCATCTATAAATATATAGTGATTTTACGTTTATTTCATCGCAATCGTTTCGCACATCAATCTTTTTTAAGACGTCGAATCCGTAGATAATTAGAGGAAAAGATCATAAACTTTATTTATTTTTATCGCTTAAAGCATCTTTTGATACAGCGAAGTTTCCGAACTGCGGTGCAAGAAAACAGCTCGAGAACTGAAGGAACTACGAACTGCGAACTGCTGGTGCGAACTTTTAAACCAACAAACTTAAATGCCTTTCCTGTATTTAATTCTGAGGAACGATTTTTACTTGCATAAATATTTTTGCGATGCTCATTTTTTGTGAGATATAAACATAAAGATTTAGATTTATACAAAGCTAGCAAACCCGGCTTCGCTGGGCGTAAGTTAAAATAAATTAAACAGTTTTTATAATTTTCTAATAAAGTGAGCTGGAAAAAACTGACAGACAGAAAAAAAATTAAAAAATTGATTTTTTCTTGTAAGTATATATACGGTATATACCTATTTTCTTGCTTGAGAATAGAGGAAGACCGAAAAAGAGATGAATGGATTGTGTAAAAGAGCATATGCGTGTAAAAGGGGTGGATGTTGACGAATGACAAAGGATAGTGGAAGAAGAAGACATGTTGTGCCGACCCCACATAGCGTGGAATAAGAAACGGAAGAAGAAGAATTACATATGCATTTTGTAAAAAGCTGTTAATTTGAAATTAAAAACAGACACTTCAATGTTATTTATATTTATTGTTGTACTGATGTACATTCAGACATTAAATTCATCTCAAACGTTGTTTTAAGACCGTTAAGGCTACTTTTAACTATACCTCAATCGCAATTAAACTGAAGTTAAACGAATGGGATGCTAAGAGAAAGAAAGGCAATTTATATCGTGGTACATTTTTTTAATTCTGTACGAAGTTAGTTCTCTATGCGGCAGAACATCAAAGCTGACGGCTAGTTCAAAAAGCTTTTGTTACTTTTGTATCAAGAACACAAAGCTATTAAATGTTAAAATGAGATGAGTTGTAGTGTAGTATGATTGTTGAGACTGGCTACATCGTAGGGTGTGGGTTCGATTATGGCGCAGGATACTAATAATGGAGAAGAGTCTGAATAATATTTCAAAGGGAAAGAGAGAAAAAAACGATGAGTTAGCAAAGATGGTAGTTTGTATGATTTTCATAATGTTATTATTGCATTTAATGATGCCCATGCTTAATCCTGCCAATGAAATTGGTATTCGCAATTTTTAAGTGGAGTCCATCAGGCAAGATCAATAGTATACATACCGAAATTAGATAAGCGGGAGTCGATTAGAGTGAGAGTATTTTTTTTATGAAGTGATTTTTGAGGGAAGGAGAAAAACATAATGTTGTTCTTCTTAAAATTCTTAGTCCCATATTTTTGGAGATAATGCTAACATTTTTTTTTATTACATACATTTAACTTTAGTTACATATTACAGACCATTTTTACACACACATTAGGTATAACAGACCTAATATTGAAGGTTTTATAATATGTCTTCAACACAGCATCAAACTGACATCTTCAGTTTAGTAGCTTCGAGACAAATAAATACTAATTAAAATTCTATTTAAACTAGTTCTTCAACTTGAGTCGACATCGCAGGAAGTGTTGGACTTTCTTATACGGAAACAGTTATTTGCATAGTCGCTTAATTTATTTGTAGCGGAAGTGCACATTCTTCTCATTTAGTTCCTCCATTATTATTTGTTCGGATGCTTCGTATCCGGAATAGATGCTGAGTGTTACGTAGGTTCTATCCCGTAGGAAATTGTGTGCAAATGCAGGTGGTTTTCCCAGCTTACCTACTTGATTTAGTGGCTTGCATGGACGGCTGATTAATACGGAGGTCCTAAGTTCTTAACCTATATATGGTTTTATTAAATTTTGCTGTTTAATAAAAATCAAAATGGCCGATGGAGACGAAGACTTCATGCGGAAGGCACAATACCAGTTGTCGTTGAGATCTTTTGGGGCTATGTCCAGCAGTGGACTTATTTAGGAGATTTGTGGGAAGATGAAGGCTGTGAGCCAATTTTACACCTGATCTGTCACTTCGCACGGAACTATTGTACCTAAAACTGCATTTGTTTTTTATAAGTAAACATTTGCACTTAAATATTAGTAATAAATTATTAGTAAATATTGCATTCTTTATCTATTTATCAAAATTTTCGTGATAAGATTGTGTCAAATGAAGTTTATATCTTTCTGATAAGACGAACTAGTTAGAAACACCCTTTTCTATGTAACAATTACGTAGTATTACTAATGTCTAGTATTAAAATGAAATCGCATTACTATAATCCCTTTTTAATACGAAGGGAACATCGAATTTAAAATTCTTAATCACATTGACGCAGTTCCACCCTGTGTTTATGATATAAATGATGACAAAGACAAAACAGTAGCTTGTACTCCTTTTTTGTTTAGAAGCTATTCACGAGCTTTAGTTATATAATCATAAAATATAGTTCTAGAAACATGTATTATTTTTCCTACTTATTTTTTTTTAATATTATGGTAATGGTTATAGTTAGGTTCCATTTTCATTTATTTTCATTTAGTTTTTTAGTCCCGATATCAATAAATGCTTTTGTGATCTTTGAGGGACTTATAAAGAGTTAATAGACAATATTTCTCCAATTTTTCAGGTAATTTTTGGATTATTACGAATGTATACAAATATTTTTACATTTTCAACAAAACAGATTTTCGGAAAAATACGGAAAAATAATTATTAATTGTCCATTTCGTTCTGCACTTTCGGTCGAGACAGTTTTTCCATAAAACAAAATTTCGTTTTTAACCGACTTCAAAAAAAGGAGGAGGTTCTCAATTCGTCGGGGACTTTTTTTTTCTATGTATGTTCCCCGAGTACTCGACGATGGCTGGACCGATTTGGAAAATTCTTGTTTTGTTTGAAAGGGTATAGTTTCTAGTTGGTCCCATAGTCACCAAGTCACGATCTGATGATGGGATCCCAGGGAAATCGAAGACAACTCTCAAATTTTATAGGCACTTATTACGTTTTTCATATATTTTCTAAAGCTGTTCAAGTATTTGCGTCTGATAATCGTCATCTCCTGTGGTTGAGCTAATGATGGAAGGTACAACACGAGTTAAAAGAAAATTCTTTCAATATTATACGTAATTATAGACCGATAGTTAAATTCTTTCAGGCTCTTATTAACCGACTCTAAAAAAAGGAGGAGGTTCTCAATATAAGTATGTTCCCCATTACTCGAAGATGGCTGGACCGATTTGGAAAATTCTTTTTTGTACATAAACAAAATAAGTATCTACTTTCCGTTAAAAATCTGAAAATAAATTATTTTTAACAAAAAACAAAAACCGACTTCAAAACTAAACAAATCTAAACTAAAAAGTAGAAAATAATACTTTTAAGAACTTCGTTAATTTAGAAGTCGGTGCCAGCCAAAGCAAAATAACCTTAAATAGACACATATTCGATTAATCTATATCTATAATATTTGTAAACATAATCAAAATACCGTTCGAAAGTTCCTTGCAAAGGCAAGATAAGTCTATCCGTCTTGGCTGGCACCGACTTAAAAATTAACGAAGTTCTTAAAAGTATTATTTTCTACTTTTTAGTTTAGATTTGTTTAGTTTTCACATAATATAAATTATGACATTTGACATACCTAAATTAAGTTCATCTTTTTTAAAGTCGGTAAAGTTAGTACAAGCATTAAACACGTTAAAAAGTGCGTTGTCCGTATGTATGTCACTAACCGCACTACCATTGCATGTAATAACCGTTATACCACGCTAACTGTTATACCGCGGACCTACCCACATTATCATACATTAAAAACGTATTATGCGTTATACACGGAAACGGATATAAAAGAAATTATATATGGCGGCCTAATTTTGACATTTAAAATATGTTTTCCAAAGACACTTTCTATAAGAATTTACGTACTTTAATTGTATTATTAAAAACAACAACATTTCCTTTAAATACCATGCAAAATTAGCATAGGACAAAAATTCTTTCAACCCCTCTTTAACCCCTCAAGGGGTTTTTCCTTATGAGACATCTACCTGCCAGACTAGCGTGTCAGTAGCATTTATACATTTTGAACATTTTTAATTAATCAGAGAGATTTCGCTTCGCTCGGACTCGTCCCTAGAATTAGCGCGAGTGAAGCCGTGGATTCCGCTAGTAAATGTATACATAAACTTGACAAATTGTATACTAAAACCTTCCTCTTGAATCACTATCTATTAAAAAAACCGCATCAAAATCTCTTGCGTAGTTTTAGTGCTTGTAGTGATACCTATTATATATGTACGAGGATTACTTAAAGAAAAATTGCATAAACTCTATTTAAAAAAATATAAAATCCATAAATATTATTTTACTATATGTTTGTAAACAGTACACCTGTTACATTTTTAGAAAAAATTAATGTAAAATCGTAAAGCGAAGCGAATGTGGTTCTTCAAATTATAAATGTTCCTATAAGGCACGTAGCAAGGCACTCGAACCGAACGAAGCGAGGATGATTACTAGTATAGTAAATAGGTAATAAAAAATGGTTGTGACCGACGAATAGACAAATAAATTAAGTTTTGAAGCTTGTTTCTCTTCTATATCGGGAATATAGAAGAGAAACAAGCTTCAAATCGGGAATAAAAAAAGAAGAATGTTTTCAATACGCCCTTCGCCGAATAATTAAGTATGTAAATGCTATTTCTGATAACTCCGAAACCTCGCCGTCTCGAGCAGTACGTTTAGTTGATCTACCCTAATTATTAGTTTTGAAGTCGGTTTTTGTTTTTCTTTTAAAAATAAATAAATTTAACATTTATTATAAGAAATCGTACATGACTTACTATCGCCATAAAATTTAAAAGCTTCATCGACATGATTCTAGTAATTTTATTCGCCACTTATTAGTTAGGGCATAATGGCGCCAAAAGAGTCCACCGACCATCTGTCTCGCGTCGTGACGTCAGCTGCGCGGGAGTTGTTTTATTTTGAAGATAATTTTAGATCGCGTTCCAGCCAGGACTTCCGTTGGATTGTGAAAAGAGTTTTTGTTTTTTTAATAATATATAGGCTTGGGAACGTTTGGTTTGGAGCCATTGATTATGAACCTTCGATATAAAGAAAGACAAAATAAATGATTGAAAAGATTTTGTGTGATGAAAGGTATTGCAAATATGTATGTGAAGATTAAGAAATGTTCTGCTTAAAGAATCAACTGTCAAAAAAAATCTGCTTTAAAATCAATATTTACAGTGTGTTATATAGTCTTTTTAATATTTTAAAACCCTAAAAAAATGTCTGTCTGTTTGTTCCAGCTAATATTCTAAACAGCTTGTTCCATTTTGACGCAATTTTCACTGACATATAGCTGATGGTATAAGCAGTAACTTTTATTAAAAGCTTAAAATCCGTGAAATTGTGAATGAAACCGTATCAAGAGTGAAGCGATGGTCAATCTATAGAAAAGAGTTAAAATGAATTTAATGTGCTCAAACTTGACTTTTTTACTATTCGTAGTCACAATCCATTAATACTTTTCATTTCGAACTGTCTAGGTCATTCATCAGATCAGGTCGATTTTGTCAATCTCCCTTTTGAATAAATAAAATAAATTACATGTTACATTATGAGAAAATTGACCACCTCCTTTTTTAGAGTTGGTTAACATCTTTTAACAATTCCTAAACGAATTATTTTAAGAAAAATTTAAATAATACGACCCCAATTGTTATGGAAAACGGAATACTTTGATTATTCGGAACCATGAATATTTTACGAACGGCAAGGAAACAAATAGAAGTTATTTAACTCGGCTCGAGGCAACATTGCTGGGCTCGGCGGAACGGGGATATCAAAATAAATTAATTGCGCGTGTTTTGGTGAATTATTGTTTTTTTTTTATTTATTCCTTCTTTAATAATCACGTGACTTTGTCTACCATTTATTATGGCAGCAGTTTTCTTTTGATTATCTTTGTAAAATAAAAGGCCTGGCTATACGATGCGAGCTACTGTCGATAGCTTTTGCAGCTCTGTACTTTTATGTCTTGTGGGTCTCGCTCGATCGTTGCATGTATCATGTCGAAAAATGCAATGCATATGTTTTGTCTGTCTGCAGAACTCATCAGCGGAAATCCATTCGATAGATTTTGATAAAATTTAAAATTTTGATAATTAATTTTTCGGGTCATACAGAATAATTTTTACTGCAGGAAATCTCAACTTTGAGAAATGTATACTAACCGTTTAAACGCACCTAAGATCTCCATTCTGATAGATTCGTAAGTCGTGGTTCGAACCTCGCTGGAGGTGCCCTTACGAAACTACTCCCCTCGAGCTTCATGCTCAACTCTTAGGCAGGACCTTCGGGTCCACCTCCTAGCTGGTAAAGCTGTAAATGCCAGTAGAGCCAACAGCACTCAACATAAAGAAAAAATAACCCAAAAACGGACCCAAGCAGAGAGAGATGGAGTCGTTAGTGCCACAGTAAAAGCGTACACTTATACTTTGTGCTAAAAACTCCTGAGAACGAACTACAGTGCTGCAGTAAAAATGCTAAAAAGTTGACGTCCGAAACCCAGTGCATGGAACTGCGGTGATACGTGGGGGAATTTGCGTGGCGAGTAAAAAACAAAAAAGGTTGTACTAACTCGGATGCGAGCTACTGAGACTGACCGAATCGCACATATTATTAGTAATTCAAATGATGTCGTCGCACGCCTCTCTGTACTTGGCCAGCCTGGTGGACTAAGACCTAAATCCACATTGTGTTGAAAGGAGGCCCACCCCCAGCCATGGGACATTAATTAAATAAATAAATATGTTGGGACATTATTACAACAGCGCCATCTAATTCCGATGTAAGCTACGTTATATGCTTGTGTTACGGATACCAGATAGTTGATATACTACACATATATATACATTTTAAATACATACATATTATAAATATTAACAGTTAATACCCATGACTGGAGTGCAAACACTCGTGCTCAACAAATGAATGTCCCCAGCGGGACTCGAACCCGCGACTGCTGGCGTAAAGTAGGGTCACTACCAACTGAGCCAAACGTGTCGTCAAATAGTTCTATATAACCACTACCTATATCCTTATATCCTGAATTATCCAAATGCAGGTGGTTAATTTAGACGCATATTTCACCAGTTTTTGAGGAAATACTTTGTATTAAATATAACAACACATTATTCCCTAACTTACATTACATCTAAAATAACTATGAACTCCAAGTGAAATATTAAAGCTTTATGAATGAGCCATATCTCACGTATATTATACCTATTTATCATTGTAGTGCAGAATTTTTCGTACGTTTACTTTCTGCTCTGAGATTAAACAGATTTGATGTAAGTGCTACATATGTATGTATGTATGTATGTACGTACGTACGTATGTGTGTGTGTGTGTTGTGTGTATGTATGTCTGTATGTATGTATGTATGTATGTATGTCTATATCCGGCTATATGGGGTTATTCATAACTAATAACAAAATTTTTATATATTCATTCCTTGGTTTACATTTTATATTCTGCAAATTTTTAAATGTAAGTACTAAATGTAAAACCATATTTTAAATGACTTCTACCTAAATTTTATGATCATTCAATTCATAGTTATTAAGAAATCGCACTTTTAGTATAGTTTGTATGTCCTTATGTATGTATATTTGTTGGTTACTCATTTACTTTGAAATTACTAAACAGATATGGATGAAATTTTGTTATAGATTATTTTTTTTAATTTTACTAGTTAGTAAACAAATCAGTGTGTACGGAACCCTCGCAATCCAAAAGTACAATTCGCACATCACTGTTTTTATTGGTTTAACATTTAAAATATACATATTTTTTGCAATAGCTATGCTAAATTGCCTCCACGATAGTGCCGTTAGGGTGAAGAAACTGATAAATATTTGCCGCCGTCTTTCTACATTATTGGAACGGTGTTTAGACATTACTTTATATCTAGTTATCTCTAGCGTTTGTCTGCGTATTCGCCTGCTTAAATTACTACTGCGGAAATCGCTCCAAATTAACGTGTGGGTGGTTAATACTTAATTTTTGAATAAAAAAAACGAAAAAAAATTTACACAAAAAAGAAGGAAATTAGAATTTCTTAATTATATCTTCAGTTAAAAAATATATTTTGTACTAGTTACTTACTCTTGTTTTGCTCGGGTGAGTGTAAATACGTCCGCATAGCGTTGCTAGAGTTCAAAAATAATGTTTTTAAAAGTCAACAGACAAACAGACAAATATTTTAATACCTTTTCTTTTGGGATTAATATACTTTGTTGCTTAGTTTTAAAAAAAAATTTTCATGTACTAATTCCGCAAAGTTAGTGTTTTATTATATGCATATTTGTAGATTATAATATAAATGTTGCTCCATGTATAACTGCCTGATAAAGTTTAATTTTGTTACAGGTAAATATGAAAACGAGAAAAATTCAAGTCGTCAAGTATTTTAATATTATAAAAAGCTGAAGTGAATTTATCGTAACATACAAATATATAGGTAAGCGAGAAAATTTAGTACTTCTTTTACTAGAAGTCGGTTAAAGTAGTGGAACGCTGGAATCTGCTGAAATCTTAAACCGTATATGGTAATATAGCCTTCAGCAAACAGCGAGACAGACAAAATACTGGTTGCTTGGAGAAAACTGGGCTTAATGGAAATTTTATACTTGTATACACACTCCAGTTGGATATCAATTATAGAATTGAAATTAATGAACAAATTTGGATGCAATTTAGTCCACAGGTAGGTTATGGCCTAGAAACATAGACATCTTAATTTATCTAAGGATTAACTATAGCGAACTTTAGATGTAACTCACCAATTTCCTCATCTGGAAAGGAACCGGTTACCCTTTAAAGAGTATACTCGTCGTTTTGTAATGGTGTCTACCATACGACCTCGTGACATTGAAGGATACAGTACGAGCTAAAACTATTATTAGAAGGGCTCATGTTCCCTTCACACCTACTATGAAATTTACAGTCTTACGTCACATGTTACGTTGTAATTTTATATTTACATTCGAATGCTGAATTTGTTTTTGTAACATTAGTAAACAATTCTGTGTTGAAGGTCACAGGTTCAAATCTGGGAATTCTACTTTATTCTAGTACCTATTTTGTAGTCTTCAATAATGTTAAAATGAAAATAAAAACCCTTTTCTAACATAGAAATTCTTAAAGTTCGTAATCGTACGGAAGCAAAGATAATTCTTAATATTGCATATAAGCATTATGGAGAATCCTGAAACTTCTAAGTTATCTTAGTTTCTAGCTGAAACGTTAGCGCAAAATGGACTTTTAGAAAGTAATTTATGATAGAGCACGAGCTGTGTGCTCTGTAGTTCCAACTATCAACAAATATTTGTGCGGTGATGGATTCTTCACTATATTTTTGAATTTTACAATAAAAACAGTTTTGTAAGAATAGTTTAAAATAAGCCCGGTTTCTCCTGGATTAGAAGTATTGACTTAAATTTTGTAGACTTTTTCTATGTAAATGAGAAGTATCATCAGTTCAGTTATCTTAACTTTACCTTTCCTCCTGTTTTGGACCGTTTATTTTTGTTATAATGTTAGCAAAAAATAATTTTGTTTAGTTAAGTCAGTAATAATACTTTCTTAGATTTACGCGAATATTCGACATTATAAATAAAACTACCTTTTCGGGGAGAGTCTCTCCCGTGACCATGATTGCTGTAAAGCATTCGAAACGTCGGGAACTAAAAATCAAAATAAATCCGCGACAAAATCCGAAAAGGTAGTTTCATTTATAAGTCAGTAATATTCATATATTTTCTTCAAATCAATATTTGAATTTTGATCACTGAGCGAACTTAGTAATAATCAATTTTGTGATAAGTACTAACCCCCTTTTTTCTTTAAAGGTTGAACTTTAAAATCCCTGCAAAGCCCATGCGTAGGGTTTCCAAGAAATATTTCCTATACCAGCTTATACCATTATACCGTTTTACATGAGATTATAGCTTGTTTATTTGTACTTTCTACTTGAACTAACATAAATCTGACTTATAAGGACCGATGGACACTTGCTTGCTTATATCATAGATTTTTTAAGGGAAAATACAATTAGTTTAATTTTAATTAACTAAAATAATTAACAATTATAATAACCCCTTCTTACAACACCACCAGTTCGCCATAGAAAAGTCAGTCCAGGGTTCCCCAAATTGGTCCAACAGACCAGCTTAAAAAATCATGTACATGGTAAGGCCTTTACTTTTATTTGTTCAAATATAACAACGAACGAATAGCACTACTGAGAGCCATTATCCGTCTTGAAAACTAATAACACAGTTTGAAATGCTGTTAAAATCAAACTTTGAATTAGTGTCGAGACTTCCTACATTTTTATTCCCTGAAGACATGCGATGTTACGTAGCTATTACAAAACTGGCTTTAAACACATTTTAAAACGTAATTTGGCTGAATTATAATATATAACAGGGTACGTGAATGATTTGAAGACAGAATGGTGCAGAGCCTTTCTTAACGTCCCACTGCTGGGCGTGGGCCTCCCTTTAATACGATTGTGGGACAAGTGTGGGTTGGCGGGCTTAAGCAGCAGCAGACATGACTTACTTTACAATTTGCAATCTTAATACCAACAACAAAAATTCTACAGTCAAATAAGCGGCCTAATTGAATTTCATATCGTCACGTTTGGCTCAGTTGGTAGTGACCCTACATTCTGCGCCAGCGGTCGCGGGTTCGAGTCCCGCTGGGGGCATTCATTTGTTGAGCACGAATGTTTGTACTCCAGTCATGGGTGTTTATATTTATAATATGTATGTATTTAAAATTTATATGTGTAGTATATCAACTATCTGGTATCCGTAACACAAGCCTCGTAGCTTACCACGGAACTAGATGGCGCTGTTGTAATAATGTCCCAACATATTTATTTACTCGTAAATACTTAATTTGTAATTGCGAAACAATTCGAACAGTTAAAAACTCTTAATTAACATTATTTAGAATATGTTGAAAGATTTTCATTAGAATTAGTCGTATTGTGTAAAACCACGTCGTATAAAGTTAGCAGCATAGAGTATATTGCTACTTAGCAGAGCGCGACAGAAAACAAAAGTAGCTGAAGGCCACGCACATACATTATGAATTTATAATATGTAAGTTGATAACTATTTAAATTAATTGCCTATCTTTCTGTTTGTCTCACATTTGTCATAAGCTCCGTAGAAGTTATGTCAAAATTATATCACTGACAAAGTAAAATAAGTGGATAGAATGAGATAGTCTAATGGTTAATATTTGTCCTGGGTTCGAGTCCGGAGTTAACTCTGGCTTAAGCCAAAAGAATAAGTTTTTTAAGTCACTACGAAGCTTGGAATCTATCATATTTTCATGTATTGGAAATCAAGTGAAGTAATCATGGAATCGTCCCATTCAGAAGAAAGACACCTGTGTTTGTTGACAAATATTTGTGCAATATAATCAGAAAGCTTGCTACCGTGTATGAAAGTATCTCAATTTGTCGACTAACAATGTATAAAAACAAGATGACCCGGCAAACATTGTTCTGTTATGTAAATATACTAAATTACGTATAAAATATGGGGAATGGGGATAGGAGGGTGAAAAATACCTTACACCTTAACCTACCAAGTATACAAAAAATCATTAAAATCGATCGAGCCGTTTCGGAGGAGAGCGATCACAAACACCCTAACACTAGGTATTTGTATATTAGATAAGATTTTCGATTAGTAATCGTTCTTTAGAAAATAACATGCGGTCAAAATTACAAAAAGAAAGAAACGCAGTGAAAGTTAAACACCTATGTAAGTTCTCCCTAACAATTTAATTATTTAGTTTATAAAACGTAATGCCGCCTCATTCAGGTGCACGCGCCGTGAAACTTGTAGGCACAAGTAGGTCACATTACATCATATTTTACCACAGTTAGCTATTCAAAGAAATTGTATTTTAAATAATAAAAGCCTTTACTATACATTTATAATACTTTTAATTACTACATAATCTATTAGTGACCTGCCGTCCAGTCGTTTGCGTGCGTACGTCGTTTTAGACTAATGTTTCTCGAAAAACATTTAACACATAATATCAAAGCCTATGAAATATTAGTCGGCCAACGGACGTGACAGCCAGCCCAAGCTGCCATACACTCGCTTGGGACATAAGTGTATTGCAGCTTGGGCTGTCACGTCCGTTGGCCGACTATATGTTTCATAGGCTTTCGAACCGTCTGTCTGTGTATAGTTTTCATAAGATCTATAGGATAGATTTTATTATAGAAATCAAGGGGTGTTTTTATATTGTTTAAAGTACATACCTATCTGCTTTTTAATAATAAAGTTGTTATGGAACCCTCTGTGTAAAGTCAAGGAGTCGCACTTGCACTTATCTGATTTTTGTGGTAAATACCAAAGATATATGAAAATCAAAGTAAAAGTAAAACTTAACAAACACTTTCCTATTTATATTAACATATATGCATTATATGAGTACAGTAACAATCGCATTTGTATCAGTAGTCTGGTTAGAGAGGATAATGCGCTGTCGGAATCGAATCTAGGACCTCGTGCTAAACTTTCAAAACGTTTAAATCCCATTCCATCTAATATTTCTCAGAACACGCTTTGAAAAATATCATACAGAAAAACTCGCTTCTGAACTTATTTAGAATTTTTTCACTCCGACAACTTTTGAAATTCCGTTTGATATCAAATGCTTGGAACTTGTGAGGGAAACGCCAACTTTGGCAAAGAAAGAAAGATAAAAACTGCGGTCATTTGATTTATGAATCTGGAGATTTAAGGCCACCGTACATTGAGGAGTTTTAATAGACTTTTGTTTGGCTTTTTCATTGTTAAAAATATAATTGAACTGTAAAAGAACTCTATGTACCGTACATAATTCTATACGCATTTGAAAATAAGCTATAATTTTGACGTAACATACAGACACTTCAATTTTATTTATAGCTGTATAATAATATGTTACATACGATTTGGCCTCAATATACGTATATTTATTTACTAGCAAACCGCTTCGCTAAGCGTAAGTTAAAATAAATTAAACTGTTTTTAAAAAAAATTTATAAAATAAAAGTAGCTTAAGTGCTCCTTATAACATAAGCTATCTGCGAGTGAAAGTCCCGTCAAAATTGGTCCAGCCGTTTCAGAGATTAGCCGGAACAAACAGACTGAATTTTAAAAATTGTTTTTTTTTTTAATTTAAGCAGCGTATTTAGCTTCATATGAATTTAGTAAAAAATTGTTAATTTGAAATTAAAAATAGACTTCAATTTCATTTATACGTACTGATATGTAAATAAACTAAGATACAAATTTGTAATTGATTAACTTCAAATCGAATTTTTTTCTACACAACAAAGTTTAAAATGACGAGTGCACTGACAGCTTATTTTTTATATACATAACACCATTATATAAAAAACCATCACAAGCTGTAATTAATATCTAACGTCTATCTAGTGACCGCAGTTCGTTGACCGAGCGTCTCATTGTAACCGGTATGCATAAGCCAGGAGGCGGCGGTCTTATTTTTTACGTTTCATTAACATCACGACCGTAGCTTTCGCCTTGAATTACATCGCCTATTATGCTATAGATGGGTTCCATGCTGGCACAGATTGATTCCATCTGGAGCAGTGGTCACGTCGAAGATGTAAAATCTACTTATAAAATTCTGAAAGTCGTACTGGTAAAGTAATTGATTTTTCTTTTTTGAAAAAAATATTTAAATAGTTATTTTTATGGGCACAGATGTGTAATCTATATCTTTTCAAATTTAAGGGCCTGTTTCACAATGTCCAAGTAAAGTCCTGAATAAGCTACTTGCCACTTATCTGACATATAAAGTCATCGTTGGCGTTTCACAATCTTCAAATAAGCTTAACTGGTAAATAAAGTGTCAATAAAATTATAAGTCATATCATTCAATTCAATTATTTCCTTTAACGCCTGGAAGGCGTGCCGGTTGGGCACAGTTGACTTCGCCAATGTCGCGTAGAATGGAGAATACACGTTTTATAATAGATTGATCGGTGAATACGAAAAAAAACAGACACTAAGACTGATTACATGTAGAAACGGAGCGATTCGTTGTAAAATCAGGACCTACAACAGACAACACAATATATACAAAACTATAAAATATCATCTGCCAAATAAAGAAGTTATTCGGTTGTTATGTTACTTGACAGTTTTGTATCAAATAATTTATTTGTTAATTAGCTATCCAATACTTTACTCAGACTTTGTGAAACAGGCCCTTAAGCAAATCACTCGGCAGATACTAATGTAATTTAGTATAATGATAGCTGGTTATCCGCGTCAATATGTAGGATAGTTTTTAATGCGGAAAAATATCTCTGCGAAATATAAACGATATACTGACCGTTAACAGTCTGTTTTCAGATCTGTAATGCTTAATTATGCCCATTTATGTATATGTGTTCACGTTTTATAAAACCTTAAATTGCAAGACGAGAAAGTTCTCAAGATTAATATCTATCGAAATGCCTATAAATAGATTCATTACAACTGTATTCGCTGAGTCATTCTAATATTTGTATTACGAAAAAACATCTTACTGAACAATTTTAATGTTAAAGTTCAAATGTTATCATCAGTTCTTAGTAATATAATAAATATGAAATAGTGGTTTTTTTGTTTTGTGTTTTTGCACAGCTATGAATAGAACACATTATTTTAATTTTAAATTTGTATATAAAATACTTTTCATTGTATGAATGTATGATAAAAATGAAAAAGACTGCTTTGTGATTTTTGGTTTTAGTTTTTGCCTTAAATTGCGATTATAACGTCAGGCTGTTATCACGTCTATATAGATAACAAAATCGAAGTGTCTGTTTGTAAAGTCAAAAGAGCAGCTTTTAATAAAATCATAATGTTATGACAGTGTATATGGTATTTAATGACTAAACTATTTAAAAAAAATTGTCTGTCTGTTTGTTACGACTTATCTCAGAAACAGCTAGAATGTATTAACGTGACTTTTGCTAACACTTGTATTACAGTTTGAGAGTCATGGCATGTGCGTTTTTTACTCTTATCTCTATAAGAAGATATAGATAAAATGGCGCAGTCATCTCCCGGTCTATACCTTTCACTTGCAAGGACCATATCGCTGCGATCTGCTCTTTGAGTTTGACATCACTAGGAGTTTTGTTTAGCATCATTTTAAAATGTTTGATGTCAAAATGAAGTCAGTTATAATACCATTTTGTTTCTGAATGCCTTTAATTCAAATTTCATAAATTTATTTTTTGATGTTTGTGCCGTATAAACTTTCGTATGCATTCAGTAAAAAGCTGTTAATTTGATATTAATAACAGACACTTTAATTTTATTTATATGTATATGTTACAGTTAACCCCGTTCTCAGTTACAACGCGTTTTAACTAGTCAAAACTGGTTTAGACGGAACACCTTAGTAAAAACTAGAATCGATTAGAAGATTGAAACAAAAATGTATTTGTCAATAAAATATAATTGTAACATGACATTTATATAGCAATTTAATTATAACTATAGATTTTAATATCAAATCAACCGGTATCGAAAGCAGCTCGATAATGCCTAAGTGAAGTAAGTAGACCACGCTCCGATAGAAAGTTTGTTTAACGTTGTTTGCGGTAGCGTCGGCTGTCTCTTTCGATTGTTTTGGTAGTTATTGCTTCGTAAATATAACTTAGCCTTAAAATAATACATTAAGTGTATACAAAAATTTTATATACATGATATATTATATACATGATATAAAAACACCCATGACTGGGATAAAAACATTCGCGCTTATCACACAAATTAATGCCCACAGCGGGACTAGAACCTGCGACAAAAAGTAGGGTCACAACAAACTGAGCCAAACGTATCGTCGATTTTTTATTGCTCCTTTATATAATCGGATGATATGGGCTTGGATAAAGCTTAGTACCGTAGTATATTCATATTACCTATTGTAATAAAATTAATTTTGATCAAATATACTTGGCAGTGGTAGCCCAGCGGTAACGCGTCGCTTGTATAACCGAGTGATGCGGGTTCAAATCCGGGTCTCGCACCTCTGATATTTTCATGTGCGAATCATTTCTATCATGATTACCACTTGTCTTACGGTGAAGGGAAACATCGTGAGGAAACCTGCATGTCTGAGAAAACCTAGCAAGTTTTCGTAAGACATGTGAAGTCCGCCAACACGCACTAGGCCAGCGCGGCGGACTATGGCCTGATCCCCTTTGTACTGAGGGAGGCCCGTGCCCAGCAGTGGGATGTTAAAAAGGGCTGATGATGATACTTTTACAAATACTTTTGAATCTATTTAATAAGTTGGTGTGAAAAAGTTGTAGGTAGATCAGAATTCCTAAGAGTAGTAGAAATATAGGGAAGCTATAATACCGGCTTGGAAAAAAGAAGGGACAGTTTCTAAAGGCAAATTACAGTAAAATATGATTATAGTTAACCCGCATACGAGTAAATTTATCATTCCCATCTTTTTCAGACCTTTACTGAAACACTGACCCTTTACTGACACTGACATCTTCAAATGCAAATGAAAATTAATATTTAAAGTCCACTCCATCCACCCTATGCTTGAATTTTGATTACATCAAATGTGTGGGATTAATGTCCGGTTAGATCTCACGTAGGATAAATACATAATTATTGTATTGCAGTTTTATAATCAAATATTATTTTAAAAGAGCAACTGTTGAGTTTCTCGCTGGCTCTTCTCAGCAAAACTGAATTCCAAGTCGTAGCTTCCCCACAGACTCACAAACTGACAATTTAAATTCTATATTTTAAATTTTAATACTGTAAAAATTACCGATTTAACTGTGCATGTAAAAATCTATTTGAATAGTAGGTATATTTTGATTTGATTTCACAACTTTGTAAATTGCAATAGATGATTTAATCTTGCAAAACTTAGTCTAGTTAGTATACATTCTAGCAAAAACTATGACTAACCGCGATAACTTTTGGTCGCTAAAATATAAGTTAACGGAAAGTTGAATGTAGTCGCTCTCTGACTTCCCGAAGTACCACAGCCCTGTCTTTATGAGATAATTTAAGCAGAAGATAAAATTGTGGCCATAAAAATGAAACTTAGTAAATACATCATCGGGCTTTTGTAAAGTACTTTGCGTTGGTTTTCGCAGAAATATGTATTTTTTTTTTCACTTTATATATCTACGGAAAAAATAATAATAACAATCTTCGGACCTTGACAGAAATAATTAAACTAAACTTGACGGGAATCAAATCCAGGACCTTAGAATTTGCAGGTGCTTACGCCGCTGGGCTGTCTAGGCAGTAAATCATGGGAGCAGTCTTGTTCCCTTATACTCGAAGAGTGAGATGGACCTTTAAACTCAAATCAGCTATATCTCATCTTCATCATCCAAACTTTCGATTTCCTTCATCACAGCTGGAAAGGTGTGATGATAATCAAGGCCAGTTCGAAACACTTCATTAACGACTTAGTAATATAATAAACAGTAGCGACTCATGTATACGTTTGAAATAATATATTTTTCCGCAGTGCATGTATCCTTTATTATGATACAGATAACCCGCTATCATCATACAAAATTACATCAAAATCTGTACGGGAGTTTTCCGACAGTCGGCGGCGAGAATCGGAAATCAGAAACAAAACAGAAAATCTCAACTCTGAAAAAGTTAGTAAACGTACGCGGGGACGAACTGAGTCGTTCTGAGTCGCTAGGGAATTTAAAATTTTAGGTGATGTACAAAACTCCACTATTATGGTCGTAGTGTAGCGTGATGGTAATAGCCTTTCTCAACAAACCGGCTATAAAGCACGTTCGTACAAACAAACTCTTCATCTTTATAATATTAGATTAAACATATTTTGGTAGTACTTAGGTTTATGCGAATATTTGAATTATAAATGAATATTATCTTTTCGAAGAGAAACTCTCCCGTGTCCATGATTGCTGTAAAGCATTCGTAATGTCGGGAACCAAAAATTTAAATATATCAGTGACAAAAAAAGATTATGATATTAGTTTCATTTACATATAGTTTTAACAATACGCTTGGCTCAGTTGGTAGTGACCCTACTTTCTGCGCCAGCGGTCGCGGGTTGGAGTCCCGCTGGGGGCATTCATTTGTTGAGCACTAATGTTTAACTCCAGTCATGGGTGTTTACTGTTTATACTTATGAAATGTATGTATTTAAAGTTTATTTGTATATTATATGATATATCAACTATCTGGTATCCGTAACACAAGCCTCGTACCTTACCAACATATATATTTTTTTATTTACGTTTTTGGTAGGTTTATATAGAGGGAAGTATATTTAATTTAGAACCCATGTTTTGTCAACAATATACGGATCGGAAATACTTGTCTCCCTAAGTGAGTGATATTTCTTTCAACGTAAAGCCGGACGTCACAACTAGTTAAAAGAAAGTACGAAAGTTACTCGTCAAATAGCTTTCAAAGCTCAACGTCTGATTTCAATAGCGATTAACTAACGGTACTGTGCGATTTACTTTTTAATAACTCGTGTACGCGTTTCATTTCACTTCTATTGGCATTTAAAATTGGCTTAAAGGTTAAAATAGTTTATAAAATAACGGTAAAGGTCGCAGTTTCTTATCGCTCGAATCTTATCTGAAGCTTATTCACTCGTACCAAAGCCTATCAAACATATATATAGTCGGCTAATGGACGTGATAGCCCTAGCTGCCATACACTCGCTTGGGACATTAGGTATGGCAGCTTGGGCTGTCACGTCCGTTGGCCGACTATTTTATGTTTCATAGGCTTTGCTAGTACTATGATTGGCTCAGTTTGTTGATACTTGCTGTGCTGTCCCGAGTCCTGCTGTGAACACGAATGTTTGTTTGTGAGTATTTATATGTATATTTAAAGTTATACAATATGTGTAGTGTACATCAACTATTTATTTATACATCGTATTCATAGCTCAAGGCTTGTAGCTTACTGGATGGATGGTATGGCGTATATTGATAATTGATGTCCCGATATCCATCCAATATGTTTGTGTGTATTTTTGTTACACTTTTACTTCCAAACGCACGGATTTAGATGAAAAACTTGAATAGGCTACTGTAAGTGACATAAATATATATTTATATAAACATAACAAATTTTTTTATTAGATTGGATGGATAAAGCGACATGTACCTAGTTTAGTATATATATTTTTAACAGTTGTAACCTGAAAAAAGTTATCGGCGTTTTCTTCGTGTAATGACAGAGCATGTATCTCGACGCTTTTGCGTCTTCAATAAATAAGTTGGGACATTATTACAACAGAGCCATCTAGTTCCGTGGAAAGCTACGAGGCTTGTGTTACGGATACTAGATAATTGATATACTTACACATATATGAATTTTAAATACATACATATTATAAATATAAACACCCATGACTGATGTACAAACATTATTGGTCAACAAATTAATGCCCCCAGCGGGATTCGAACCCGCGACCGCTGTCGCAGTAGTAGGGTCCCTACCAACTCAGCCAAACGTGTCGTCTTCGTCTTACACCTTAGAATAAAATTGTCGGCCCACACGGCTTCGTGTGAAAAGAACAGGTGCTTGCTTGTACACTTGTGTACTAAATACCTTTTACGCAGTTGTATCACAGTGAGATTAACTGTCGCGCAGAGTTTTATTATGTACTCCTATAAAATTATAATAAACTTTCTTTGTTATGCCTCGCCCTTATTTACCAAATGACCAAGATGACCCACTTTATAAGGTTTATACTTCATACCTTCGAATCGATGTCGAAGCAATGAATCTTGTGGTAGCCTGAAAAAATAGGTTATGATTACTGTTTCTTGTTTAGAAAAACTAATCATTACGATTGGAACACGTACTACGCCAAAAGAGTATATATAATTTAAATGTTGACGTGAGTAATAAGTTATCACTACACAAAATTTGGTTAAAATCGATCCAGTACTTTTTGCCTGAAACGGACAGACAAACGAGCAGAAATTTTAATAACTGTTTTGTTTATAATATATTCACAATACATAAGTCATTGTGTTTAGGAAATATTTAATGTATAATTCAGACTCCGAGGATGATATTTCGTGTAGAGTCCGTTAACCCGCACTGGGCAGTGTGATGGACTATGTCCTGATCTCCCTCGTATTGAAGGGAAGACCAGTCCCAGCAGTGGGACCAATGATATTATATACAAGATACGTTACATTCACACTGCACGCACAACATAATTGTTCTGCGACACACACATACACATTTAATAACACTGTACATCTAAACACACGCTATAAGTGCGACAGGAAATAAGCAAAGCGTAAGAGTGAAAGAGACAGCTATTAGACACGCGAGCTCGCAATGACAGGTGACAGCTCGACTGACTGGTTACAAATAGAACCAGTGGTGCGTTTGTGGCGTATCTTGTATATAATATCATTGAGTGGGACGTTAAAAAGGGCTATACACATACATATATTTCGCTAAGGTTTTCGACCGATTGCTCGTAAAAGTTACCCAACAAAACTATCAGATGCAGTCACTCTCTATTTACTTTTACGTACATTTTGTTATCAACACGTACCCCGTAACAAATTTCAATTGCTCACGACTTTACTGACCCAGTGCGATAAGTTTTTATTACTATACCATTTCTCTTACATAAATCGCTTCCGTAAATAAACTAGGTATTTACGATAGCTTTAAGTAAATGTTATGTAAGGACTACCTTTTTCTACGGTTTTGCTCGCATTCCCAATTGCACTTAAGAGAGGGTTCGATTTAACCCCATCATTGGTGGACATCACGTCTTTTAAAACTTGTGAAGTTCTCCCATTCATGTTGATTTTCCAAAATTATTCGCACATGACAATATCATAGGTGCGAGACCCGGGTTTGAACCCGCTTCACTCTGATACCCAAGCGAGCGCGCCACTGGCTAGTGGCTACCACTGCACGCACAGTCGTGTAAAATAGTGTATGTGGGTAGTATACATCTATTTTATTAACTGCATAAAACAAATTGTATTTCTATTAAAAACCAAGATAATATCTGTCGTTAAAAGTATTTTGTATGCTTTTTCAGTTTTAAAGTTTAATCTTCGAAGTCTTAAAATATGTGTGAAACAAAAAATGCCTTATAAAATTGATGGCAATTTCAATGACACGACGCGCGACGTTACCTACTTTGAAGTTATTTCTTTTTTATTTTCTTGGTAATATCATGTTTTTTCTTTTATATTCAGTATTTTTGCAAGAAAATTACCGATTTGGATATAACTTTTTTTATTGCGGAGGTACTCGTATCTGGTAATCTCATTTAAACCTAGACTTATAGCGCGACTTCTTCGTACAAAGGTCCCATATAGATAGTACAGGTTGAAGCTATTATAATAAAACAAAAAAAGTATGATTTTTTCCATAATACAAACTTTAGTAGTTTTAGCTAGCGACTTGCCCCTGCTTCGCTTGGATGTGTGGTGTAGGTAGCTGTAGGTACGTTGTATTTTAATGTGCGAAATCTTAATTTTATTTCTAAAATAAAATGTAGCTTAAGTTACTCCTTATAACATCAACTATCTGCGAGTGAAAGTCCCGTCAACAACGTTCCAGCCGATTCGGAAATTAAAAGAAAAATAAGTTGGTTAGTCACTGTAATATAGAGCAATTCGTAGATTAGAAGATTGGTGTCAACGAAGGTGCATACAACCGATAGTCAGTACGTATAAAGAAAATTGAAGTGTCTGTTTTTAATTTCAAATTAACAGTATATGAATATACGGTATCAAACAAGCAATTTTTAAAATTATTGTCTGCTTGTTCCGACTAATCACAGAAACGGCTGGACTAATTCTGACGGGACTTTAACTCGCTGATAGCTAATGTTATAAAGAGTAACTTAGGCTACGTTTATTTTCTTAGAAAATTATAAAAACTGGGCGGGCCGGGCTTGCTAATCTTAAATAAACACATCAGGGTTCAGTTGTCAGGTGTTACTACATTTATTAGATTTAACCTGGACACTAGAAATAAATTTCAATCGAACACTATTCTATTCTATAATTGATTTACGCGTCCCCACAATCGATTTACATGATTTAATGTTAATTGCCATGGTTTTGTGGTGTGATGTATGGCACTAATGGCTGTGAATATGTGCTCCATGCTTTTGAAAATAGAGGACAAATATTATTTTTTAGTTACTGACGTTTAGATGCTACATTTTTAGTGCTTTCTAAGAATGAAAACCTTTTTAAAAAGAAGAATAAAATGAACAAGCTATTTTTAATATCTGCTTAAATATTATTTTCGTAGTAATAATAATTAATATTTCATGTATGTATGTATTTTAAAAACAAGGTAGGTTGTCTCAGATATGCAGGCTATCGCTTTCTTCATAGGTAGGTGGGTAGGTCATGTTGGAAATGATTCGCACATGAAAATATGTATCAGAAGTTATATTAAAGACTAGGCTGTACGGCAATTTGTTTGGTAAAATCTAGTGACATTACGCCGCCTTAGATATATTTTGTCATTAACATAACACGCAAGTGGCGCCACCTTTTGGTTTTTATCTATTGTTCCACTATAATTTTAAGAAAAAGTCCTGTAAAATTCTAAAATCTGGTGGACCTACCTATTTACAGAATAGTGGTTTTGTCTACGCAAATTGTGTGCGATTTCATTTGTTAAATTTCAATACACACTTATCGGAGCACATTGGTAAATGTTATATATACTTATTACTTTTTCACAGTTTGGACTATAGAACTAACTTTTCTGTTTTTTCGAGGACGTATTGTAATATTTGGTTACCGACGTTTAAAATGTTGCAACAATCACTATAGATACTGTCTGTAATAAGTGCAAATCTCGCTTATTCACATTTTGTTAAAGCTCAAAAAAATTGTCTTCCTCGTATCTTTTTATGTAGTAGATACTTTAGTAAAAATAGAAAATTGTAGAGGCACTTTTGAATGATTAACTTTAACCTTTAATTAAATGTCAGATTGTGAGGAAGCTATCACGCTCGAAAGAGAAAGCTACTTGGAAAGATAAAATGAAATGCTTTTTTAAAATAAATAAATACGTTGGGACATAACACACAGCGCCATCTAGTTCCATGGTAGGTAAGCTACGAGGCTTGTGTTACGGATACTAGATAGTTGCACTACACATGTATAACTTCAAACTGTATGTAACATATTTTAAATATAAACACCCACGACTGGAGTAAATAAATGTTAAATTCTAAATGGCAATTTAAATTACTAACACGTATAAGTCTCTCCAGACAACCTATTTATGTACTAAATTTAATCAAAGTCTGTCCAGTCGTCAGCTATACCATATAATACTAAATGTATAAGATTATTCTAAATAGTTTATAACAAAATACCATATTTGAAGGTGTATTCTGGGGTGAATAACCCAATCAATGGTAACTGAGCAACGGGGTGCCAACAATGACGTTATACCATGTAACTTGAAGCTTCGAGGGCGGAAAGCTTTACACTTATTACTAGTAAGTGATAGCCCACCATTCTGAGCTTTAGAAAGCTTCGATAGGAAACGTGTTGAGAACATTTTTTAGTTCAATTGTTGTATGAGAGAACGTGTTAGTAAATTGAGTTGTAGTTAATTGGCAAACCGATTTTGATACAGTTTGGTAAATATCTTATGCTTTACTGATAAAGGTTGCTGATGCAAGATTCCATATTGCTAAAAACTTTAAAGTTGAAACCGAACCATTGTAATATCGTACTGTCCTGTTGATATTTAAATAAATAAATAATAATAAATATGTTGGGACATTATTACAACAGCGCCATCTAGTTCTGCAGTAAGCTACGTAACGTGCTTGTGTTGCGGATACCAGATAGTTGATATACTACACATATACATTTTAAATACATACATATTATAAATATTAACACCCATGACTGAAGTACAAACATTCGTGATTAGCAAATGAATGCCCCCAGCGGGACTCGAACCCGCGACCGCTGGCGGAGAAAGTAGGGTCACTACCAACTGAGCCAAACGTGTCGTCGTTAGCACACAGGTTGCAAGAAGGAAGGAACAGAAAAAGATAAAAGGAAAAGATAACAGATTAAAAAAAATTGCTGCCAACTTATAATAAATATGATTGCGTTCTTACTTGCCAACATGTGCGTCTGTATTTCACACTTATCAGGCTCCTTAGCACAATATACGAAACATTTGCTAAAGCAAACATAATTTATAAACATTATAATATGAAAATAATCTACTGCTTCTGGGAATCGAACCTGTAATAAAATTCAAATATATCTAGCAGTCATTTTTAAACTCGGTAATGATTATTTAATGAGGACTTTAATAGTGTACTTTAGCTTCACGTCTATTAAAGTTATATAATCTCCCCCTTTGTAACAAAACGCTAAACCAATTATAATAAAACTATTTTAAATAAATCATCGCTTATTTATTTTGTGGATAAGGTTTAGCTCTGAGTTTATCTTGCGAAGTTATGTCGCTGAAATAGTAATTACTTAAACTTATTAATTAATTATTATTACGTACAGTAGTATTAGGGACATTTTGCTTGATATTTTTCAACAAGCTTTCGTGTAATGTTAACTTATAAAAGGCAAATTTCCAAAGAAAATTCTTATATTTATAGCATGATTAACCAACCAGATTAACCAGTTGTATCACAATCGGATAAATGATTGGAAACCCGTAGAGGACAATCAAACATTCAGTTTTAACAATGTTCATAAGCAAGCTGACCTGACAAGCGTTGTTTTACCATATTTCTATATGGTGAGTGAGGGTTGGAGGATGAAAAATACTTAAGGAACATTTCTCATACCTACCAAATATACAAAAAAAATCATTAAAATCGAGCGAGCCGTTTCAAAGGAGTGCGAACACAAACGAGATATTTATATGTTAGATTTATGCAATTAAAAAAAATATTGTACTTATCTTTAGGCTTATATTTTTTTATCGCAATTAAATAAAAGCTTGTTTTTAAAATATTTTTATGGTACGTTTTCGCTCATAAATTATATCTTTATTGGAAAAACTTCCGCCTTAATTAAGTTAAGAGCGAAGACTTTCGTTTTTTAATATTACTAAGTGTATAAATTATAACACTTAGCTTTTTATTTATTAACTAGTGACTTATCCTCGCTCTGCTCGTTTTCGTTCCCTAAGTAGGTTTCTCAGAAAAATGATATTTTCCTGTACTGAAAAGTATCCTACATGTTAACCCGTATAACCATCTATCATCATACCAAATTTCATCAAAGTCTGTCCATTAGTTTTCTAGTAATGTGTTTCCAGACAGACAAAAAATCTAAAAATGATAGATTGAATGTCCGTCCTCCCGGCCGATTACGGCCACGGCGCGGCGCGGCGGCCACTCTCATTGAGACTAGCCAACGGCGCGGGACATATTATAATGCAGAAGTGTATGCGCAGATACAAGTGCACTCTCTGTTCTCTGTTACTCTCATATTCCGGTGGGACGAATGCTCGACACGACCAGTGAGAGTTAAGGCGCAGGACCGACGGCTTACGTGCTCTCCGAGGCACGGGGGTGAAATACCGCCACTTTCCCAACTCCGGGCTGTCACTGAGGCTTACGAAACAGAAAGACTCAATAACCAAACTTGGCCCGACCCGGGACTCGAACCCAGGACCTCCTACTACACCTACACTACACCACCGACGCAGTTGAACCGATAATAATGACTATTTCAATAACATTTTCCAAAAAAATATTTCATTTGCCAATTTTACTCAGTTATGTCATGTGCTTAACACGATATATTAGGTTTTCATAATTCTTTTTTAATTTTTTAATGCATTGGTAGTTAGGTACATTATACTTCCACATTTTACTTTTAAGAGAGGAATAAAACTGTTAAAATAATACTTCGATTAATAAACGTAGCTGAAGTTACGCTTTTGTTGTCCTTTCAAACAATAACAGAATGAGAGCGTTTAAACAAAAGCCCTTTTTGATCACAATTGCAAGTGCAATTCAATATCAAGTGAACCGTATACATCAGTTACATACATGTGTTACATAAAATACGAGTTTAATTTGACACGTTAGTTTGTTAATTGTAAAGGGTAGCCGGTTCTGATCCGTGTAGACCATTTTGAGTAATTACTTATACGTACTATTATGCAAAATAAGGTAATTCGGATAAGACCTAGTACCACTGGTACATCAAGGGTTCCGTAGCATACAAAATATGCTAGTTTAGTATATATTTATATTTTTACGGCAAATCAACAATATTCATTTAATCCAAAAAAATAATTAAATTTTCTATAGTATCTCTAGGAAAATCGAAGTTATATTTACGATTGTACTACGTTTATATGTCTTAAAAATTAGTCGACATAACTTCGAAATGACTTCAGTCAAACGTGTTTTAGAAGCTTTTAGCATATCTACGAGTAATTATGTCATAATTTTCCGTCCTAATGGTATATTAAATAATATTAACAGCTTTACAATTGAATATTTTCAAAAACAGTAGTTTTTGAGATCGTGAAGTGCAAATAAACTTTAATTTTCGTATTGTATAAATACTAAGGGTGAGAGCTAAGAGCACTCACTACAGGACAAAGATAGCTATTTCTGTGTGACGGCTGCGCCCGCGCATTGACAGTAGCGTTAGCATAAAACATAGGATTTATTTACTTTTTATAACTAATGCATGTAATGTAAAAATCATAACATCATAAGTTATTGTATACTTAGGTTACGAACCCGCGACCGCTGGCGCAGAAAGTAGGGACACTACCAACTGAGCCAAACGTGTCGTCAATTTGTTGTGAGAGAAATAAAGCTGTTATAAATAAAGAAATACATAATTTTGTCAAAATATGTACAGTAGTGTGGGAGTCTTCATTGAAACAACCTTCAGCTTCCAATAATATGTGTATTAAATATTTTTTACATGACAATATCCTCCTTTAAGACAGGTAAGAGGTTACATTCCTCTATAGAACTCTTACTTAAATAATTTAATAAAAGATATACTCTTCAACTACTATCAATATCCACCCATCTCAACTCCTCGCAGATCAATTCCCATACACTCGTCCTGTCATTCTTTTCTTTTCATCTCAATATTCTTTATTTTTTATAACAATTTTCATAATATTGACTAGCTGGCTAGAGTTACAAAATGGCCAGTTTAACAAATTAAAAAAATAGCGAAACCTTACAGTAGTAACAAACAAACAAACAAACACATTAATAATAACTACATAATAACAAGGTAACATTCGGAAGCCAGACGAAATTAAAAGTATACCAAATGCAAATAAGTAATAACATAATGTGAGTTGTGACGTAGACATGGGAAAAGTAGGGCAATTATATTAATAGCTGCTACTTTCACTATCGAACTTAATTAGTGCTAAACGATAAGATTGTCACGTGACTGCGTTTGTGTTTTATTTGTATTAAAAACCTTATTTTAATATGTTAAAAATAAAAAAATATGCAAGAAATAATGACTTATATGATTACGGTAATTATGGTAAATCTCATGAATAAAATTATAGTAATGAAGTGTGAGGGAGAAACAAAAATGCATTCTTTGTCCCTTTTACCATCAGTGCAGTTGAAATCAATTCAACTCCAGACTGTTGCTAATATTTTCTTATGTCAACAAAATCGGTACCTACAAGCTAGGCCCGGCTCGGGACTGGAACCCTGGACTTTCGAATCTGCAACCATAAAGAAAATTTGTATTAAGTTATTATATTATCAGTATTATTTTAAACAATATTATTTTGCTGATCCTCCTTGTACCAGCACAAATAAACACGCTCCGTTTTGTTTTAATTAAGAGTTATATCAATCTTAGCAGTTGATGTTATCTTTTGCTTCCTATATTCGGCAGGAAATTAAGCATTTTAGGTTAAAATTGTATTTACTTGCTCAACTATTATTTATCTTTGTAATACTTCTCTTATTCGTTCGCCAACAATTACTAGCGACTCACCCTCGCTTCGCTTAGATTTGTCCCTAGATTTATGCGCGAGCGAAGCTGCGGATTCCTCTAGTTATATACTATAACCATCCTCGAAAACCACTTTATCAATTGGTGAAAACTGCATGAAAATCGGTGCAGTAAATTTTGAGTTTATCGCGAACAGACAGACAAACGGGGCGGAGGACTTTGTTTTATAATATGTAGTGATATACGAGTACAATAATAACTGCCTTATAGTTCAGTGGTCATACGGCAAATCCTGGGCTGCTAGGTTCGATTCTATGTTAGGCCAAGCACAGTTATTTGGTTATCGTCTCAAAATATGCTCAGAAAAACCCCTTATCTCACAATGCTGATAAAATTTTGCAACTAGTCTAAACGTCGCACTGCGTATAACTGCAAGTGACATCAAAAATAAAAAAAGCTCTGTTTCCCATAAAGCCCCATATTAAGCCATAGCCGATGCACTAAAACAAAAACACATAGAAAGCCTAACCCTGATGAGTTATTAACTAGAAACCATCAACGTGGAGTTTTCCATATAACTAATATTATCATTGTTTTGTAAACAATTGTAATGTTTTGATTTGTAGTATGAAGAGGCAAAAAACATGCTTTTGAAAAGCTCTATGAAATAGTGTACTAAATTGTAAAATTCTGGCTTTATACTTGTGTCAAGGGACATTGATCCATACACGCGTAGGTACAGTAAATATACACTAAACATAGGTACGTATGATTTTGACGACACGTTTGGATTAGATCGTAGTGAGCCAACTTGCCGAGCCAGTGGTCGCGGGTTCGAGTCCCACTAGGGGCAACTGGACCTTCGGTATTATTGCGTTACGATATTCGACAGCTAGCTACAGTAGAGACAATTAAAGGGAAAAGTTACTCAGATCCCCCATCTCTATAAGGGAATGGGAAACGTTAAGATATAACATTATACATATTACGCTATGCTATTAGCTTGTATTATTTGATATTTCTCATCACTAGATAAAAAAATGTACACGTTAAATATTGGTAACTACATAACAAATATGACTCAATTTTCCCCAAACGCAAAAACATCGAACCCGCACTCAACACGATGCAAACGTATTCATTAACAAAAAGACATCTCTTAACAATATAATATACACCTACAACACTTCCTTTCGTGAAGCGATTTAATTAAACTCGAGAATTCTACAACGTTCTTGGTATTCGCGAAAAGGAATTTAGTAGAAAGCTTTAACAGAGCTTTCGTTGTCTATTGCACTAAACCTTAGATTTTTTAAATGGAATTCATTTTTTTTATTATTTGTCGTTCGTTTGAACAAAAGGTTCTCTTAATAATCAATAATATATATAGGCAGTGGTAGCCTAGCGTTAACGCGCTCGCACCTCTGATATTTTCATGTGCGAATCATTTCTATCATGATGACCACTTGTCTTACGGTGAAGGAAAACATCGTGAGGAAACCTGCATGTCTGAGAGAACCAAGCAAGTTTTCGTAAGGCATGTGAAGTCCGCCAACACGCACTAGGCCAGCGCGGTGGACTATGGCCTGATCCCCTCGTACTGAGGGAGGCCCACCCCCAGCAGTGGGACGTTAAAAAGACCTGAAGACATATAACTACTTGTGTTACTAATACTATATACACGCCTGTGTAATTTATTTACACTATATAATCATAAATAACTGTCTTTATTATACTCATCCTGGTATTATTGTAAATCATTCATCAAAATCGGTTCAGTAGTTTTTGCGTAATGTCGTAACAAACATTTGTATCGATCAAATTTTGCGTTAATAAGTCTGCTAATAGACTGTAAAAGTCGGAGTGAAATGTATAGAAGTTTCTAATTGATATACGCTATGTACTTACTAGATGACGCATTAGAGAGTTAGAGAAGCAATTGCGAAAACTAATAACATTTATCATACTAGGTACTTACCAATGCCTAAGAAGAATATAGACGGCCAACGGACGTGACAGCCAGCCCAAGCTGCCATACACTCGCTTGGGACATTAGTGTATGGCAGCTTGGGCTGTCACGTACGTTGGCCGATTATATGTTTCATAGGCTTTTTATTTACTGTCTGTTCCTTTAATCGATTGTAGAAGCTATACCTTTAAACATATGGCAAGATGTTAAATTATAAGCAAGAGCCAATAGAAGCACTATGAATAATCTATACTAATATTATAAAGAAGTAAAGTTTGTGTGTTTGTTAAATTGTAAGGGGTAATCTCGGGATCTACTGAACCGATTTTAAAAATTCTTTCACCAATAGAAAGCCACATTATTGCTGAGTGTCATAGGTTATATAAAAGAACGAAAAATAAAATTGCTTTTACGTGGTAGTCCGTTTTGCAAAGTGAATCGGAGAAAAAACGGTCGAATGAAAGCGTTTCTTACGAACGCTGCCTTAACTATGAAAGATATATTTTTGAGTTCTAGAGAAAAGATGTGGAGCTTGAAAATGCCTACAAAAAAGTCAACGACAGCGTATGTCTAACTTTTATATTTAAGTTACAAAAAGTAGTTTTTTTAATATTAGTATAGATAATTTAATTTTTAATATTAATAAAATACCTACGTATAACCCTCCTTTTGGCAGTTACAAATTAAAACATAACACTCTGTACTAAAAACGGATTATTAACATTATAATAATAATAATAATAATAATTTATTTTATTTCAGAATATCTCCATACAATAAATTGTTAGTAAATTATAATACTTAAAATTATGTTAGTAAATTAATCTTAATTAAATTATTCATTACAGGGCAATCAAATTTATTCGCTATGATATTTAGGAGACTGTTAGGGCTATCTCTCAACCTGCGCAGAAAAGAAGCCGCTCTTTTTCTCCTAATGGCTGCAAAACCATCAACATGTGCATCCGCGAACATTACTGATGCGCTGCAGTATCGAGGTAGCCCCATCAGCAACCTAAATGAATTATTATATTGTACTCTGAGAACATTTATGGTCTTCGCCGTATAACTCGACCAGAGGCTGCACGTGTAGAAGGTTTGGCAGTAGGCTCTAAATAGCGTCACCTTTACCTCGCGCGAGCACCGCGAAAACCTCCTTACAAGCATATTAGCTCTAACCGCCAAAGCTCTCCGTTCTCTCTCAACATCAAAGTCGTCATTCAAATTTTCAGTTACAATATGGCCAAGGTACTTAAACTGCTGAACATGTTTTAAAATATGACCCGCTAAACTAACAGGAGGATAGTTAGAGTAGTAGCTCTGTCCACCAAAAACTAACACTTCACTCTTCTTCTCGTTATATTTTAAACCATGTTCAATTGCGTATTTCTCACAAATGTTTATCATCGTTCTAAGCCCACCCACAGAGGGACTCAATAAAACCATATCATCAGCATAGCTAATGTTGTTAAAAGCTACACCATCAAGATAACATCCCGCATTAAGGCTACTAAGTTTTACAATTAACTCGTTAATATAAATATTAAATAATGTTGGAGAGCTTAAGCCACCTTGCCTAACTCCACATTCTAATTTATATGTGTCGGAAAGAGCGTCTCCCCATTTCACAAAATTGATTTGATGTTTATACCAATACTTAAATATATTAATTAATTCTCTTGGTACATCAGCATGTTCTAATTTTTCCCATAACTTATCATAAGATACCATATCAAAAGCTTTTGACATATCTAAAAAACATCCATAGACCGGTGTTTTTCTGTTTATATAGTACCTAACAATCTTTTTTAAACAAAAAATAGCCGTCTCAGTTGACAAGCCTGTTCTAAAACCGTGTTGAGCATCGTGTAATGGTACATTCAGTAAGTAATTATTCATCACGCTATCAAACACCTTAGCCACAATAGTAGCCAGCGATATAGGTCTGTAATTTAACTTGTCAGATATATTGCCTGTCTTATTTTTAATGATAGGTATAACTACTGTTTTCAACATATCATTCGGTATGTATGAGTGTGAAATACAAGAGTTAAATAACATGGCTAGAACTCGGGGAAGATGTGGTCCTGCGTGCCGCAGATGCTCGACGCATAACCCATCATGTCCTGGCGACTTACCACGCTTCATCCTAGTTATAGCCAAGGCTATGTCTTTAGCTGTGAATACTACTTTTAAGTTGCCATGTGGCGGAAATTCGTTCAATAGTTTATGAGAAGACGGGCCCAATGGAGAAGTATTAAAAAAGAAGTCTTTAAACATGTTGGAAATGTCCGTAGAGTCAGTAAGTCCGTTCACACTTATAGGTCGACTAAAGCCCGGATTTAAACTATTTGTATTTTTCCAAAAGTCCCGAAACTTATTACATCTATGTAAAGAAACTAATTTGTCCATGCGTATTTGTTCTTGGTTATCTTGACACCATTTTAGTTGATTTTTAAAAACTTTACGAGTACTAACCATATTGTTATACAAATAACCCCCCAAAGGTTTGCCTGCCAAAACCCACTCATGGAAATTTAACCTTGCTTCCCTGTGAGCCCCCTGAAACATACTTATTCCATCCCGTTATATAACCACCTTTCCTCCTACACGGTTTTTGTATATAACTTGTTATAGCTGCGTTTTTTAATGTAGATATTATACTAGAATAAATTCTGTCTATGACTAATCTATGTTCTAATTTATTACAATATTTATTACAACACAATCGAAACTCATCTGGAAAATCAATTAATTTTAATCTATTATTACATAATTCATTGTATTTATTTATTGTACTTATATTCCTATTGCCCCAAATAATTTTATTACATACCATTTCATTATTATTATTATGTACATACTTTTGTTTTATAACATTTAAGTCACAATCAAGAAACAAGGGGTAATGATCTGACCACATAACATCATATTTTACATATACATTAACAACTGAGCTCCAGGCTGACTCAGTTAACACACAGTGATCCAGCCATCTTTGACAACCGTGTGCCTCGCTAATAAATGTGTATGTGTTGGAGTTAATGCCTAAGAACTGAATATCCGCACAGATCCAACTTTGGTCGTTACAAAAAAATTGTAATTCCTTACCGAACAGTTCAAAAGGATGAGCATTAAAGTCTCCTAAAATGAAACAAGCCTCAACCTGTTGATCTTCTATTATAGCACTAATTCTACTCAAGCACTCTGTATATTCATTCATATTTTCAGCACAATTTGTAGGCATATATACACTAAACACTAAGAAGGATCTATTGCCTAAGTCCACTTTAATGGCAACCATGCGCACACAGTCACAATTCACTATAGTTACATTTGTGAAAACAGTTTTATTCCATAGCAATGCTACACCTCCATAGGGCCTGCCTTGTATTAGGCCGACCGAAGTATCAACTGCCGACGTTCCAGTGTACCCGTGGCTCCCGCTGATTGTGCCCAGATATGGGACATCGTGAGGCATCAGCCATGTTTCTTGCAAGGCCACTATATCCGTGTTTTCACATAATATCTTTACATTGTCAATGGATCTTTTAACTGATTTACAGTTAAATGTAACAAATTTTATGTTTGAGTTCCATGCATTAACACTATCCATTAAGTTTATCATTATTACAGTTCTTGTTTGCAAACATATTTCTTTTTATGTTGACAAATCTTCGAAATACAATACCCTCTGGCCATAGTGAATGCTCCAGGAATAAGGGTAATTTATGCCTTGGTACATAAATCTTATACGAGTTATATGCCTTTGGAGATTTCATATCTATTTTTTTTAAATCTACTGTAGTATTAGTTTTCATAAAAATATAATCCACAATGTCTTTTTCATTCACTTCTTTATGAACATTATTAATAAATAAAGGAATTTTCACATCAGCTGCTTTAAATTTGGAGGTCGGATCTATATCTGCAGTACCTCGTTTTCCTATCCACGGGTTAGTGCGTTTTTTCTTTTGTACTAATGTCCATTCTTCATTACGTATTACTTCACCTTGCGATAACGAGTTCACGGTCAATGTATGAGGTGAAGTTGTCTCTGTTACGGGCATGTCAGTTAAAAGACGCGAGAGCGATGCATTATTATTCCCAGGTGTCGCGAAATGCATTTGTGTGAGCGAGACAGATTTCTGGTTCGAGCTATCAGCTGAGTCAGACGGTTGTGTATTGACCGTTGGCGTATTCATAGCTGTGCTAACGCGTTTATTTGAAATACAAAACAGCTCATCGTTATTTATACCAGTATTTGTACAACTACCTCCCATTTCGTTTTCAATAATAATTTCATCACTATTTATTTTTGATTTTTCTTTTATGAAATTTATATCATTCTTTATATCGCTCAATTGCTCATACGTAATATACGACTGGCTTTGCAACTTTAGATGATCAACTTCTTTTCTTAATAGCAATAAATCACGAAGTAACTTCGTGACATCTATATGGTCAAAACATACCGGCGGGAGTTTATTTAAATCTCTTGCCACAAAAATTGGCATTTTGTCAGGGTCGGTATTCTTAATCACTGATATGATATCCTCCAAGTCCTTTTGTTTCTTATCCTTGCGTCTTGATATCTTTTTCTTATCCGTTTTTACTGATGTAAATAAAAGCGATTTTGCTATATCAATCTCTTCCACAGAAAAGGCACTTTCACATATTCTAATAATTCCTTCATTGTCCATCACGTCATGTTTATTAGTTATAAATGCTAACAGTTCAGATATTACAATGTTACAATTAACACATTTCAACGTATTATCCGCCATTGTTATATAGGCGCTACAGAGATCCGCACTATAGCGAGACTGACACGCGACTTATTTTTAACTAGCTGACCCGTGCCCAACGAAGTGGGCACGGGTCAGCTAGTTAAAAATAAATTGACAAAAATAAACATAATTGAAAACTCGTGCTATACATTTAAATCCGAAACAAAGCCGCAGAACATCGCTAGTGGTAATTATAAAATATTACATCAGCTTACAATGTTTTGAACAATTAAAGTTTTTTTACAAATGAAACGAAAGCTCCTTTATAGGGATTCAAATTCCGGCGTTCTTGGTGAAATAACTTTGTTTCAAACAGTAACGTTTTAGAATCAGCTTGGAAAGTTTATAAATTGTTAATGGAAAACTTATTTTGTTGTAATTCTTGTAATGTGTAGGTAAAATAAAGTGGTTAGCGAGATTGTAGACAACGATGATAAGTTTTCGTACTGCTTACTTACTCGAAAGTTAAGATATTGTTATAAAGGTTGTGTATTCAGCCCGTTTTAACGTCGCAACTTCTAGGAACAGGCCGCCCTTCAATACGAAGGGTTATGTAAAATATACCATAATACCTGATGGTCATGGTCCACCACGCTGGCCTAGTGCGTGTTGGCCGACTTCACATGTCTTTCGAAAACTTGCTAGGTTCTCTCAGACATGCAGGTTTCCTCACGATATTTCCCTTCACCTTAAGACAAGTGGTGATCATGATAGAAATTTTCGCACATGAAAATATCAGAGGTGCGAGACCCGGATTTGAACCCGCATCACTCGGTTATCCAAGCGAGTGCCTTACCGCTGGGTTACCACTGCCATAGTACTAAGTTCAGTCAGTCTCATTTTAACAATACACAAAAACAACCTATTAGCAATACTTAAATACCACCGAACTAAAAGCAAGAAGGGCCCTGACCTTGAAAAACGTGGCAAAACTGCGATTACACAACCGTAGCGACAAATACATGTTGTCTCTTTTACTCCCGAATAAAACTAAACGTTCGTTCTCTTTCACTCAAAATGACAGGATATTGTTTCAATGGAGAATGGTGTCCGCTCACACCTTTCAATGTGAATACAATTTAGAGCGATCGGAGTACTGTAGGACCCTTCTTGCTTTTAGTTCGGTGTTATATACATATTTACATGACCACTAATGTCTATACCTGAATTCGCTCATTACGTTAATATGTCTGATGCGTTACAGTACCAGTTTTATTATTTTTCATTCAAATCCGTCCAGCCGTTTCAGCCTGAGTACAAATTTCGCTAACGATTACTACCGATTACAAATTTGACAGTATTGGGAATCGAACTCCCGAACTCTGAAAGTGTAAGCAGTTCCAACAGGTTTCCATATAATTTTACTCTCCTAATAAATGTTATATCGTGTAAAGCTAAAAGCCTTTATCCCCGAACATAATAAATTCAATACTCCAAAGCCCGGAGGTTTATTAAAATTTAAAATATCTTTGGGTCGCTTACCTTCGCTTACAAAAAATATTATTTATCGACGAAGTAGAAACCAGTGTAAGGTACACCTAGCAAAGGTGCGAGAGGTCCTTTAATCTGTAATATTAAAAGCTGAAGGATCTGTTTGTTTGTCTGTGGAGGCAAAACTTTTGTATTTCGAACTAGCGAAATTATCAAAATTTTGAAATTGAACCACGACACTAACAAAAACTAATTTTGATGATTTTTTGCATAGAGATAGATGAGACCTTGGAGATGGTTATAGCAAAGCCTATGTAACATATATTCGTGACAGCCAGCAGCCAGCCCAAGCTGCCATACACTCGCTTGGGACATTAGTGTATGGCAGCTTGGGCTGTCACGTATGTTTCTTGCTTTGGTAATAGGTTTTTTAGTTAACAAAAATAATACTTGAAGGAATGAAATAGGGGGTACAAATCCGATGACTTTTTTACTTTTTTTCTTACTTTTTTTTAACCTTGCGGTAGAAATGTATACAAGCGAAGCCGTGAGCTAATGCTAGTCTAATTTACATGTGTATAAATTAAATATGTTAGAGTAGTGGTTTTTGTGTCCGTCTGTCAAACAAATATATCTTATTTTCATTTCTCGTATAATTATAAGATGTATTTAGACTTTATTGAAGAATAAAGATAATGAAGATGGATCATAAATTTCTATACGAGGGATGTAACAAAAAGGAATACGAGAAAATATGAATTAAATTTCCATCAACAAAATTACTTATAAGGGCATTTCTGTGTATAGTACAGTATAATGAAGTAACGCGATAAGTTTGTTCATAAGTATTTAATTTTGTCAGTATTATTAATTAATTTCTTTGATTGATAAATATTCTTAAGAACATAGATGAGTTCCATATATAAATTGTAAAATATACGATATATAATATTTTAAAGTACTACATTAATAATAATTGACTTATATTAATACTTTCTTAGATTTACGCGAATATTCGACATTATAAATGAAACTACCTTTTCGGATTTTGTCGCGGATTTATTTTGATTTTTAATTCCCGACGTTTCGAATGCTTTACAGCAATAATGGTCACGGGAGAGACTGACAGTCTCTTAAAAGGTAGTTTCATTTATTATAAACTTATATTAAATCGATATGGATGAGAATTTAGAAAGTAGTAATAAGTACCCGTATTTAACCTAAAATAATATTTGCTTTACGCATATTTTTGACTGTTATCATTTTCTAAAAACTATCAATTTTGATCCTTTATTCCTTGGTCGTAGTTAAAACCCAGCAACAGGTAGAGAAAGCGATCTAAGCTCAGGATATATTGGCCGAGAGTATTACATAATTTCGAAACACCTTGCCTAAAAAAATGACCCTACATTGTATTTTTTGTTACAGATCGAGTGAGGCGGAGATACATAGCCAGTAAAGAGTGAATGAGACGCAAGAGTCCAGCTTAAACCAGTTATAGGATATAAAAATAAAAAGTGACCGCGTTCTAGTAATGCGAGTGTGTGTGTGTTTTTAGTTGTTTTAAGTGAGTGTGTGTGACAAGATGGCTGTTCTTCCCGCGCTTTTTGGACTCCTTCTGGCTGTTATTGTTACAGGTAAGGATTTTTTTGAAATACGGATTATAATATTTAGTTATCTCAAAAGCTTTTTCAATTTTAAATTTAATTATTTCGTAAATAAATATTAATTTATATTTGCCTTTGCCCATTTTATATGTTAATATACCGGTACAATTTCAAAGCTCCTATAAAAGCTCCGACATCATAATGACAGTTAGATTTTTTTTAAATACAGTATATAATATTTAAATACAAAGAAACATTAAAAATGTCCTATTAAGATTTTTTTAATTTGAAAATTAATCAAAATCATATTCTATAAGCACCAAATGTTGTTTTGAATTAACTACATACCTTATATTATGTTAATAAACCGGTACTATAAAAGCTCCCAGAAAAGCTCCATCATTATACCGACAGTAAGTAATGAAAAATAGTAAAAATATTTAATATTGTCATGTTAAAAGAGAAGCTTAATACCCTTAGAGCAGGATATTTTTTCCGAAGGTTTCAGAACTATCGCTTTGACGTGTATTCGATCGTAGCGAGCGACAAAAATTTATAGCATTTTCCATATAAAGCCTAACTTTCTAACAAACGTCTATACAAAGGTTTTTATCAAAGTTTCATATTAAAAACGAAAATGCTTTAGGAAAAATATTTGTAAAAAATTGTATTGAAGCTAACTAGACTTCTATCGACATTGTGTTCAATATAATTATTATGAAAATATGTTGGGACCATCTAGTTCTTAGGCTTGTGTTACGGATACCAGATAGTTGATACTCTACACATATATAACTTTAAATACATACATATTACAAATATAAGCAACCATGACTGGAGTACAAACATTTTTGGTCAACAAGTTAATGGCCCTAGCGGGACTCGAACCCGCAACCGCTAGCTCAGCAAGTAGGACCACTATGTTGTTACATAATATTTTAAAACTAAGTAATACCTAAAATTTTGTTTAAAAACAACATTTGTAACGCAAAGTTGCCTAATTTTTCTAGATTACCATAATGTAACTTAAGTTTGCAGATAAATCATTGAAACTTTTACAGAACGGTGTTCGTGTGTAATATGTATATGTACAGAACACGTCTTTTGGGTTCGTTGTTGTGACTTGTGGGTTCGATTCTCGTGACTGCTTCAATAAGAATTTCCAAAAAATATTTAATGTGCAGATTCGAATATTTAGAATTTTATTATTTTCTATAGAATATTATAAATGAAACTACCTTTTCGGATTTTGTCGCGGATTTATTTTGATTTTTAGTTCCCTAAAAATCAAAATAAATCCGCGACAAAATCCGAAAAGGTAGTGTCAATTATAATGTCGAATATTCGCGTAAACCTTAGAAAGTATTATATTTTCTATAGATTTAATTGAACTAGTATAAGTACTTTCTGTAATCTTACAACGTTGTTTGCGCATTTGAGTTCTGAGTCATGACTTGTTACTACAACTTTTATTAGACCGAAAAGGAAGTCACTAGTTGCTAGACAGTAGACCTATTTTGTCTCGTCGGTGTAATAGTTTGTCGTCGGTGTAATATGCACCGTTTCAGATTGTATTGTCGTGTTGCCTTGGGTTCGAGTCCGGAGTCGGGCGATTTTTGCTTTCTATACAAATAATAAAGTAGAATCTAAAATAATTATCGATACAGAAGCTGAATCTGTAATTTTTAGATTTTATGTCTGTCCGTCTGCCTGTGACCACATCACGAGAAAAGCATTGGACATATTTTGGTGAAATATGCTATGATGATTGGGTTATCCAGATCTTCATGCAGGAAGGATACTTTACTGCAGGACATTATATCATTTTGCATACTTTGAGAAACCTAATAGTTAAATTGTACCTAGAGATACGTAGGTAGGAGGAGGAGGACGTAGACTAGTATTTTTTTTATTTGATTTTATTTATTTTCTAAATTTTTATTAGGAACTTTTTAGTTCTAAAACTAAATGCCAGTCCCATCGTTCCCCAAGTACATTTAGCCAATTACATTATTAAGAACTTATAATTATTACTTCAATTTAAAACAATTTGTACCATTTTAGCTACCTCTTGAGTCAGGTATAGATAGTGCGCTTTGAAACATAAAACAACAAACTAGTAGTTAGTCTACGTACCTAATTGTAATAAATGCTACGGGACTCGAATTCGCGACCGCTGGCACAAAGAAGAGTCATTACAAACTGAGCCGAACGTTTCGTCAATAAAGAAGATAAATAATGAAAAATTTTAGGCTATTCAAGGATTAATACGCTTCAGGATTTTTCATGAATATTAAATATTTCACTTACGTCTATAATCCGGTCTTTAATACTTTGAAATGATTACGATATGCGTGCCGTATGTGACGTCGTGAGGGAGTTCTGTGGGAAAGATTATACAGATGTTCCAGCCTGGTTGTAATTATAGTTTAAAAAACAAAATAAATCTTGTGTTTGACCAACTGCTATGTGTGAGACTCGTCATGACGATTTGACGGTTGCCATTATAAAGTTAAGCTTTTTATAAAAATAATCATTTTTTTCCATACAAAAATATCTTCTTATCTTCTTCTTCAGCGTCCCACTGCTGGGGGTGGGCCTCCCTCAGTACGAGGGAGGTCAGGCCATAGTCCACCGCGCTGGCCTAGTGCGTGTTGGCGGACTGAGCATGTAATCAGGATAGAAATGATTCGCACATGAAAATATCAGAGGTGCGAGACCCGAATTTTAACCCGCATCACTCGGTTATTCAAGTGAGCGCGTTACCGCTGGGCTACCACTGCCTTAAATAAATATCTTATAACCAATTTTATACTCTATCCTATATATTAAAAAATTCTAATTAATGATATGAACTATAAATAGTTTTTTTTTAATCTAATTGAAAAGTTCATAGTTATCGATACAGATGTCGAATTTTATACTTTTTAGAATTTTCGTCCATATGTGGCCGTATCACACGAAAAACACTGGACCGATTTTGATAACATTTGGTATGATAATTGAAATATATATATTAACCGTTAAAAATAGCTGTTAAAAGTCGTCGTCAAAATATAAAAGACAAGAAGAAAACGTATTTAAAATTGATACATTCAAAACTCGAGGCGTCAAAGCATCTGTACCGTGTGTTAGTCCGTCGTGTAAACAGACTCTTCCTACGCACTTCCCGTCGAAATAAGGGATAAGCTTAGGGACTGCTTAAAAATAACATGTCTGTCTAATGTATTAAACATTTTACTATAAACATGGAAAAATTAAAATGCGTCTGTTGTTTATTTTAAACTTATTTTTTATAACGATTTGAGGGTAAATTTGCTCGTCTTTAGGTTTCGGATTTTGTTCACAATTCATTTTAAAAAAAATTAGTAAAATAGTCTATATTACTCCTTATAACATCAGTGAAAGTTTCGACAAAATCGGTTCAGGCGTTTAGAGGTTAGCCGGAAGAAAAGGACGTACAAATTGACAAAAATATTGTTTTTTTTTTAAGTAGTGAAATATATTACTATAATAGTAGTCTATACATACATACATACATACATACATACATACATACATAGGTACATACATACATACATATATACATACATACATACATACATACATACATACATACATACATACATACATACATACACACATATTATATACATACATACATAGGTAGTAGGTACATATAATGTACAAGACATTACGTAATAATAGCAGCTCGATTATGAAAATATTTATTTAGTAACATGACAGTTGATGAGATATCGTCTACATTACGAACACGCCAACAAAACGAATTCTAACACGTATTATAAATTTCATCCGGTCTTCGGAAACTAGAGGCCATATGTTTTCATTGAGGTAGGTCAGTTATATATAAACTTGAACTTCGTTTTAAACGTCGTAAAGTTAAGGTTAACTGGTCGTTAAATGCTGCTGGCTTTCGTCCACTAGTGGTGTGACCTGGTTTTGTCTGTTTTAAAATTTTAGTTTTTCAAAGAAATAATTATTTTTCTTTACACAATGATGGTTTGAATCTTGGGAACTTATAATACAATTGCAAAAACTACAAAATGGATAGACATGGAACTTATTTCATATCATGCAGTGTGTTTCGGTGAGGGTTTTAGCAAAGCCTATGAAACATAGTCGGCCGATGGACTTGACAGCCCAAGCTGCCATACACTCGTTTGGGACATAAGTGTATGGCAGCTTGGGCTGTCACGTCCGTTGGCCTACTATATGTTTCATAGGCTTTGGTTTTAGTTTATGTATTTATAGGTACTTGGTTTCCGGTCTTTAGAAAGCGGACGGAGTCGACGTAAATGCTAGTTTTTGACATGCGAATTGATTAAACTCTATATCGGGATACCTATAGCCTACGTCTTTTCAATTAAATGTGACAGACAGACTTGTGATTTATAATATGCTAAAGAGTTAACACTTAACTAATTGTGATGAATTTTCGTATATACATAGATAAGACCTTGGAGAAAGACAGTTTTTTCCTGTGACTATGGTTAATGAATTATAAATTAAATCAATTAAAGTAAAACTCCGAAAAGATAGTTAAAAATGCTATGTAGTTCTAAGTGTGTCAAATCTTAGATGTATTTTTAACCGTCCTACATGACTCAATGGAGTATTACTTACAAACTGCTTTGAGAGACGAGTCACTAAACATCAGCACATATAATAAAATTCTAAGTTCTTTAAATATTTTTTGGAAAATCTTATGGAAACAGTCATTATTATCAATATAGAAGCGGAATCTTTATTTGTTAGAATTTTTGTCCGTCTGTCTGTAACCGCATCACGAGAAAAGCCATTGGACAGATTTTGATGAAATTTGGAATGATGATGGCTGGTTATCCGGGTCAGGATATAGGATACTTTTTACTGCGAGAAAATATCTAATTTCTGAGAAATCTGTGGTAACTGTTAAAACTTATTTATTATTATTATCCAGGAACAAAACCGATCGAAGCTAGGGTGAGTCGCTAGATATATCTCTTCTAATATATAAAAATCTCGTGTCACAGTGTCTGTTATCGAACTCCTCCGATACGGCTTGACCGATTATTAATAAATTTTTATGTATATTTGTCTGAGAATCGGTCGATGGTTATTTTAAGGTGATAAGGGTATTTTAGGTGATAAGGGTGGCCTTCTCCAATTTTTTTTTGAGGCCAAATTTTTTTTTTATTTTTTTATGATTTGGCATCAAAAAATACTTATAACCCTAAATTTTCATCCCTCCAGCGCAGGCGGAGCCGCGCAATTTGCTAGTATAAGTATAGATTAGCAATTGACAGATTAAAAATTCCTGCTAAATAGAGCATAAAGTAGGTAGGTACAATGAAGTGACGAGTCACAGTGAGTCAGAGATGATTAACTTACTGCATATGATTCAGCGAGGTTACGTAAAAATAAGGTTAATTGATTGAGTGAACAGGTGTGGGGTTCATTTCCAATGCAAATACTTTGTTATCAGTAGTGTTCGTCCTGTGGTCGGAATTTGATAATAATTAATTATTATTATAGTATTTCTTCAACTGACTTCAAAAAGGGTAATTCTGTTTCTCTTTATAAGCGTTTACTTTCAATTTGTTCCCATTTTAATTTACAAATAAAAAATCATCCCTAATGGTAGAAAATAGGGGATAATGGATTTTTCACTTACAGAATTTATACCAGCCGACAATTTGTGATAGGTATATATATGAATTAGCTTGCATCGCCTTCGAAAGTATCTGATTAGGTATCTATAATATTAAATTTAAGTTAAGACATTGTAGTTATTATATTGTTATACAAAAAGGCCATGCTACTTGTTATTTAGTGAAAATATTTGATTTTCACTTACTATTATTCAAAAAATAATTTAGTCACGAATTTCACAAAACGCTTTTTGTTGCATTTTACAACATTTCGGACGCCGCAATAAAATAATTGATGGAAAAGCTTCATTTCTTTCAGACTTGCACTAAAGTAATATATTGTTTGTTAGAAAAATGTGTTGCACTTTAACACATCTTTTGATAGTTTCATTTACTGTAGTAGTTACATTTTAACGGTTAGTTTAGATTTCTCAGAGATGAGACATTTGCCTGTTCAAATTCAAATTCAAATTCAAAATATTTCATTCAGCATTACATTATCACAATTTTTTACTGAACGTCATGAGTCTACTACCATTTCGGAAATAAGAAGAACTGGCGAAAGAAACTCAGCGGGACTAATTTTTTTTAATTAAAATTGAAAAATAAAATTGTTGATCTGGGTAACCAGCTATTAACATACTAAATTTCATCAAAATCCATCCAGTAGTTTTCTCGTGAGGTGTCCCAGACAGATAACCAGACAAAATTCTGAAACCTAATAATCATGTAAAATAATAATGTCTCTGTGTCGAAAACAATGACTATTCTAGTCTAAATGTAATATATTATAATGTATTAATTCGACTTAGTTACCATCCTTATCCTTGCTAATATTATAAATGCGAAAGTAACTCTGTCTGTCTGTCTGTCTGTGGCGGTTTTACGCCAAACCTACTGAACTGATTTAAATGAAATTTAGTACACAGATAGAGCCCGAGAAAGGACATAGCGTAGGCCACTTTTCAAGGCGAAAAAAGGGCTGTAAGGGTTGAAATACGGGTTGTAAGTTTATATTTAAATTACGTCATTTTTAAAGCTAGAAGCTTAAAACTTATTTTTTGACCATTGTTTAGATATAATTAAGTAAGACATTGAAAGTTTGTAAAAAAATTATACTAAAGGAAGTAACCACGGACGAACCCGAGCGAAGTGAGGGTGAGTAACTAGTTTTAGTTATAATGTACAGAAGATAATACATATATTTAATAGAAATAAAATAACATATTGCTTTAACAGAACTATAGATAAATATTACAATACGTTATTAACTCCGCGTATTATGAACTAAACAACAATGTTATCTAATTCTCGGCATTCGATTTAAATCTACTTCCATTAGCCGGGATAATTTGAAATTGTTAGCATTTGAATTCTGCCATGTTAGTAATTTCGTACCATCCAGTTGAATTGATGTAATATTCAGATGAAAAATAAAAGTCACTGGTAGCTCCGAGCTCGGTGGTAACGTGCTGCTTTAATAAGCCGTATGAAGCTGGTTCATATCTCGTACTTATTTTGATGTGTGAAGTTGTTACACTACACATATATAACTTTAAATACATATTATGATTAATTAACATGAACGCCCATAACAGGAGTACAAATATTTGTGTCCAATGAATGTCCCCAGCGGGATTCAAACCCGCGCGCGCTGTCACAGCAGGTACAAAGTTATCGTCTGATAAACAAAAGCAAGCAAATCTGTAATCGACAACAACTATAGATATATTATAACGATTAACGACTCAATTATAATAGTTATTAGGCGATATCAAAGCTGTGTGTGACGTGTTCTGGACATAGCGGCTATACAATATATGTATATATAGATTAGTGCATGTATTTTGTGCACAATCTGAATTGAATGAACTATATGGAATATACGGTAAATTGAGTCGAATATCGAATATTAACATGCTTCTATAACAATCGTTGCTATGTAAATTAGCTTTGGGTTTGAATTAAATCTACAATTTAAATCTAAAGTTAAAAATACTTCATTGATTAAAGCTTATTAGTTATTACACCATATCGGAATATTTTGAAGATGTAAATGTGTAGGATTAATGTTAGGTCTAATGTAGGATAAATAAATGATTATTGTATTGCAATATTGTATCCAATTTTATTTTAAAAGACCAACTGTTGAGTTTCTCGCCGACTCTCTTCTCGCCCGCGCCCGAGGGATGAAAATTTAGGTTTATAATTATTTTTTGATGCCAAATCATAAAAAAAGTGAAAAATAAATATTTGGTCTAAAAATATAGACTAAAATATCTAGAGAGGGTCAACCTTTATCACCTAGGGAAATAAAAAAATAGCCTACGACCGACCTACCAAATATACACAAAAAAATCATAAATATCGGTCAAGCCGTTTCGGAGGAGTGCGATAACAAATACTGTGACACGAAATTTTTATATATTAGAAGATAATGTTAAAGGTAACAATTCAAAACGGCTTATCTATTTGAATAAAGTATAATTCTATTTGATTTTAAACCATTTCTAATCGAACTGGATGACAAAATACGATGATTAATGCGAAAGGAGGAGTAAGTTTTGTTCATAAAAATTAGATGACCGATATAAACAATGTGTCCGCACGAGAATGGAACCTGTAATACAAACGCTGCAATGTTTACGACTCACCTTATTCCCACAGCTTATTACACAAGTATGACTCAACGCTGTAACGCGACACGTGTCTGAGAATATTCGTTGCTCAAGCATTTATTTATCACTAGCACTAGTGTTTCCCCCGGCCCACGCTCTAAAGACCGGAAACCATGTTATTATGTTTTAAACTAGCAAACCTGGCCCGCTTCGCTGGGCGTAACTTAAAATAAATTAAGTCATCAGCCCTTTTTAACGTCCCACTGCTAGGCACAGGCCTCCCTCAGTACGAGAGGGGATCAGGCCATAGTCCACCGCGCTGGCCCAGTGCGTGTTGGCGGACTTCACATGTATTACTTTGTATTACTTTGCTAGGTTTTCTCAGACGTGCAGGTTTCCTCACAATGTTTTCCTTCACCGTAAGACAAGTGGTGCTCATGATAGAAATGATTCGCACATGAACATATAAGAGGGGCGAGACCCGGATTTGAACCCGCATCACTCGGTTACACAATCGCGCGAGTTACCGCTGGGCTACCACTGCCAAAAATAAATTAAACGGTTTTATAATTTTCTAATAAAATAAGAGTAGCCTAAGTAACTAACTCCTTATAACATTAGCTATCTGCGAGTGAAAGTCCCGTCAATATCGATTTAGCCTTTTCAGAGATTATCCGGAACAAACAAACAGACGTTTGTCTGTCTGTTTGTTCCGGCAAAAAAAATTTTAAATAGTTTTTTTTTAATAAGTACCGTACCTACATATACTAGTGCTACTATATAATATGTAGACCCTGCAATTTTATTAATATGTACTGATACACTAAAACCTTGACCGAAACACACTTTATCCTACGAAATAAGTTATGATATTATATATAATACAACAATATTATATATAATATCATTGGTTTTTTAGTTTTTCAGTTAGAGCGAACAAAAGTACGTTCCGCCATAATTTATTAGTAGAGAGATAACCGTTTTTTCGTGACTGTACTTGCGGTCATATTGTATCATCATAGATTAATATGATAGTATGAATTTTCTAAAACCTTTCCTATCCTACTACCCCTATCCTACTAACGTTTTAATCCGACATATAATTTAACATTTTATTGCTTGAAATTATTATTCTAAGAGTTTTATTATAAACTACCCTCAAAATAACTTAATCGTTTCAAAAAACGATTTTTTCATATTGTCTTACAATTCCAGCCAGCCATGACATACTGTACGAGTATGTATGTAACTTTCGCATTTCATAGTGCAGAATTCCAAAAGGCTTTGACAAACTGAAAAATCAGAACTAGTTTTATTCAAAGTCGGTGAAAGCACAAAAATGATGTTACGAGTAAACAATGACCGTTCCGGTGTCGCCCACCGTCAATAGTCACGGTGCTGGCGCTCTAAATGGGTCACGGGTTCAAATCGCTTTGCGAGCTGCTTTGTAAGGACTTGTTTTTAAGGTTATAAAATATAGTTTTCTATTTTATATGCGAATGTAACCGCTGGACGGTTTTCTATGAAATTTAGTACAAAGGTAGATAATGACCTGAAGTATATGTTTAGGTACCTAACATTAGCCTATATCCTAGGTATAATAGGTATACATATTGTACCTAGGATATAGACAGACAGATACTAGAAAGCAGCCATGACAAGTTAAACTCGTATTTTAGGAGGGAATTAGCATTTACACTTGTACTAAGTTCAAGCCGGTGAGAATTGAAGTAATAGTATCGAAGTCTTTTGTAACGTCCCATTGTTGGGTGTGGACCTCCCTTCACTTCAAGGGCGGTTAGGCCTAAGTCCATCATGCAAGCTAAAAGCGGGTTTGCGAAATTCATAGTCTTGCTACATCTGAATGCTAAGTTAAAAAAAATTTGAATGAATGGTTTTATTAATAATAATATCATATAATAATAATCTTTATTTCAGGCCAAACCCATAATAACACAAAAATAAAACATAAAAGGCATATTCAAATTAACTATCATAAAGTATATGATTATTGTGAGGACGTTGTTATACACACAGCGCCATCTACCTTCGTGGTAAGCAACGAGGCTTGCAATTGTATAATGAAGTAGTAAGTAAAATACGGATACCAGATAGTGAATACAATACACAAATATAACTTTAAACACACATACATATTATAAATATAAACACCCATGATTGAAGTACAAACATTCGTGCTCAACAAATGAATACCCCCAGCGGGATTCAAACCCGCGACCGCTGGCACAACAAGTAGGATCACTAAAACTGAGCCAAACGTTTCAATATACTTTTCAAAAGCATTTAACTTTTTTATACCGGCATTCTTTACAAAAATGTGTTTTTTCGTCGTTATTATATTTGTAGTCCCGCGGCTAGTGGAGTGTAAAGCAGATGGCAATAACGGCGAGTGGACACGTCGCAGGTACATTTTCAGTGCAATTAACTTTTTATTATTGCCATCTTTTAAAGCAATTTCTGTTACACTTCTTTCTTTATGCTTATTTCATGAGAATTTCATCAAATATCTAGTTTTTTCCTTAAATTTTAAAGATTTTTATATTTACACTTATGAAGTACACTTTGAGAGCCGCTTTCAAAAATTAAACATCTTTTTGTTTGTTAAAAAACTAACATAATTGTGTAAATTACGAAGAAGTAATTAATTCAAATCTATTTAACGAGTTAATAATCAGTGGCGAAGGGTGAAATTTTAGCAGAGGTAAGCTGTCCAAAAAAATGACAAAAACTAAATAAATAAATGCGATGCAAAAGTACCTAGTATCTACTAGTACCTCGTAAGTATCCCTTATGTTGTAGTGAAGATTTTTTTTCGTAATAATTAAAAAGTAAAAAAGTGTTCATAAAGTCTTATGTCATTGTTTATTTTTTTAATTTATGTAAAGTTATAGCAGAATAGTCAATATATTTAATATTTACTAAAATAATATAAAAATATTAATGAAGCCATCTATGAGAAATCATTACGCATCATTTAAAAAGTGAAAGTACCGCGATTTGATTTAAGGCCGCATTATTTTATTTTGTATTCATTATAAATATAATTAATTTCAACCTAACCATAATTTAGTGAGATTTAAATATTCTTTTTTCCCTTCTGTTAATTTTACATTAATATATTTAATCATTATTTTAAAACATATCGCCATCTAGTGACAAGTGTTTGAAGAACTTCGTAGTTCGTCAGTTTGCTATCTTAGAGATTGATTTATTTTTTATTTATCAAAGTTAAATTATTTTGAAATATGTAGATGTTTTTACTGGTTTTAAAATTTAATTACAATATGCTATAGCAATACTTCCATCCAGTCTTAATAAACTGTTTTAAGCTAATACACGTAAAATAATTTTGTTAAGGAAACGCATATAAAATAACTTAAAACATATTTTCACTGCAACATAAACGAAAACAAACACAATATTTTTCTAATTTAGCACTTACACACAAATTCAATAGAAAGTTTTATTACAAATTACTTGACTTATGCAAATTACGAAAACATTTGTATGCGACTTGCATACAAATACAATGCAACTTCAACAAAATACGCAAATTTAATAATGGCTTATAGAACTCACCATAATTAAAAAATATATGAACTATACACTATACAGACTCAACACAAAATATCAATATTAGTTATTACGCTAAAATCGAGTAAAAATTCAATAAAACGAAAGAAAAACACAAATAATGCACTAAGCACTTGTAAACAGAATCGCCATCGGCCATATTAATTTGTTTAAATACTTGTCGCTTGTCATTGGTCAATCATAGTGACGTGTTCTACTTTCCACCAATCACATGCAAAATAAGCTGCTCAGGAGCGTCTTAACCGCGACCAAAAATCTGAGTAATTATGAATGAAATCACTTGAAAATGTTCCAATACAAAAGTATGAATGAAACACGATTCGTATGGAAAAGGTAAGCCGAATTACTACGTCTTACCGCGGCATTTCTATGAAGGCGCATTTTAGCAAAGTATACATTTTTGTTGATTTTGACTTATTGTAGGCGTTATGTTATTTTTAGAAAAGGATTATTACTATAAATTATTATTTTAATTAGTAATCATGTAAATTTAAAAAATAAATATCATGTAGAATAATTAAAACTTTTTTGGATTTTTAAAAGGTAAGACGGTGGGAATCGTCTTGTATGGACCCTTCGCCACTACGAGTTATAGATTACGTGGTAGGGTGCATAGATATTTAGTCTAAGGTAGGGTGTAACAAATCAGATATCACTACAAATGTTATGAAATAAAGTCCTCCGTCGCGTCTGTCTGTTGGCATAAAACTCAAAAACTGCTGCATCGATTTTCATGCTGTTTTCACCAATGGATAGAGTGGTTCTCGAGGCTTTAGTATATAACTAGCGGAACCGCTCTCAAATAGCGGAAATCTAGGGATTAACCAAAGGGGTGGGTGCGTCGCTAATATAATATAGACGAAACCACGTGCCAGTATTAGTTGAAATATTTTCATCTAACACAAAATAGCGTTCTCAAATATTCCACATAGCGGCGTTTAACTATTTAAAGCGCCGCCAGTCACGCCTGGAATCTGATGAATATAACCTGTCGCTTATTCCGAGGTACATCTTATCACATAAATTATAATTGTTATCTTATACTTTTATACCATATATATGTATATTTAGATTTGTTTATAATATGTATGTATTTAAAGTTGACTGTGGGAGCCCAGTGGTAACGCTCTTGCTTGGATATACGAGTGATTTGGGTTCAAATCCGGGTCTCGCACCTCTGATATTTTCATGTGCGAATCATTTCTATCCTGATTACTACTTGTCTTGCGGTGAAGGAAAACATCGTGAGGAATCCTGCATGTCTGAGAGAACCTAGCAAGTTTTCGAAAGACATGTAGTCCGCCAACACGCACTAGGCCAGCGTGGTGGAGTATCCTCCTTGTATGGGTTGGGTTGCGGGCCTAGAAGTAGGATGTTAAAAAAAGGACGAATACAAAAATGTGTAGTGTATCAACTATCTGGTATCCGTAACACAAGCCTCGTAGCTTACCACGGAACTAGATGGCGTTGTGTGTTATATCCCAACATATTATTTTGAGTCTAATCTGTACATTTTTTTAAATGTTATTGAAATAGTTGTTATTATATGTAGATAGAGATACAATGGCAGAATCTATAGTTTTTAATTTTTTTTGTCTGCTGTCTGCAACCATTAGAAAACCAATGGACAGATTTTGATGAAATTTGGAATGTTTATAGCTGGTTGTTTGGGTCAAGTTAAAGTATAGTTTTTACTGCGAAAAAATTATTGTCTTGAATAAATTGTCCTCTGATAATAATGATTATTTCAATAAGATATTCCAAAAAATATTTATTTACAGATTTAACTCATAATATTATTATATGTATAGATGTACCTAAAATAAGTATACGACCTTGAATCTAAAATTGTGCACATCTGTACAACCGTCCGGCGGTCATCGAACTGTAGCAAAACAAATGTCTGGCAAAAATAAATAGAAAGCATTTCTTCTAGCGTATTATTTGAATATAAATTAACTTTTAAATCCATGTAACCTTTTCAATTTAAAATATGTTAGACTTGATATTAAAAGTTTGTGTGCAATGTGTATGTTTGATACTCTCAACTGGACGGATTTCGGTAAAACTTTGTATTCAGATGAACCTGGAATGAAATGGAAATACACATACCGCCGCACTCATAGTCACTTAATGAACCATTAAGTCGTTCTTTAGTAGAGAATCTCTACTAAAGAACGACTACTTAAATTTGCCAAAAGAAGCGCTGCGTATATGGAATATTCTGGTTTAAACACGAAATTTATGTCCCATGCACACAAAAACAGTATAGGAGACGCCAAAGCAATACACAAAATGTACATTAAAACTGTGACTTTAAATGTTGAATGTGATGTTGAATCATTGAACTCGTCACTATCTGTCTCTAAATAACAAAGAGCGTGGATAATCGATTCGATACTCGCGTTGTGCAAAACGAATTATCAGATATTTTAGGTTATTAACAAATACGTGCGAAACATTAATGTACCTACACTATGCATAGCTTTACACATGACAAGAGTAAAATTTTTCGTGTTCATAACACAAATTATGCCCCCAGCAGGAACAAACCTGCGACCGCTAGCACATTGTAGGTTCGCTACAAACTGAGCCAGATGTGTCGTCATGTATGAGTAGTATAGACTATAGACATGAAAATTCAAGTTTTATTTTCCCACGACTCGTATAACCAGTTTACTTTCTTTTTGAGCACTTTCAATCGTTTATGCTAGTTCACGTGAACTGTCTAGGTCTAGACCTGAGGTCGATGCACTAAAGTCACCTCCCGAAGGTTAGGTTCAAGACGATTCGACCGTTTGGGATGAAACTTAATACATAACATTTAAATTCAAAATTATATTAAAGATTTTGCTATAAAAAGTTATAGGTACTAGTTTTTGTCTGTGACTGCGCTTGGTTTTTTTTTATTATTTAATCGTATAATAAATTGTAATTCAATAAAATCGCAATTCTATTTAATATGTGTGTGCGTGTGTGTTTGTTACTCAAGCAAAAAGTACTAAACGCATTTTCATAAAAATTTACGAGTAAAAGCAATAAAGAGTAACACAATACATATGTATTATTTTTAGAATCATAATATACCTAGTTAATAGTTATACTAAGGCCTTTTTTTGTCACTGTTTTTTTGGGGGCACGCTAATTCTCGAAAGTAGTTGTCCATAATTTTTGTACACCCTCCCCCAAGGCAAGGGCCCACTGTGTTTCGGGTTGTACTCATTTTTTTCAAATTCTTTAAATTTTTCAGTGTTAATACCTATTTTTTAGATATTTTCGATATTCCCTTTGGGGACACTGCGTGCCCCCGCGTGCCCCCACGTAAAAGCCCTTAAGTTATACATAATTATTATAAATAATTATATGCGTGCGAAGCCGCGTGAAATCTCTAGTAACAAATTAACTCATCGTTTAAATTTAGAATTAAAATCACTATTATCTAATGTTTATGATTAAACTCAAATTAGACGTTTTATAGGCACTTTCTTTCAATTACCTACTAGTATTTTAAGAATCACTAAAACTTGTAATAACAGTACATTATAAGTAAAAGTGAAAGTACTCTGAAACATGGCGAATCTATCATGGCCGATGGGAAAATTCTATTGAAATTTGAAACAATTTACCGATATACTCTAGTTCTTAAGTATACGATACTAAGGATCACATGTTCAACATCAGGTTTAAATAATATTTTAAATGCTAAAGTTTGTAAGTACATCAGTGATTGTTACTATTATTACATGTGCAAGAAGTGGAACCGCATCAGCAGCTCCCGTATAGGATTGTTCAGCCATGAGCGAAAATGCAAATTACCGGATCACACAATCACATAAAGCTATCATCTTATGTAGATAGAACTAGGCCTACTACTGCTATTACACACTAAACGGCTGGACCGATTGGAATGAAATTTCATTCTCAGATAGACTGACTTGTAATAATTAGTAGCAAGCAAGCAAAGCAAGAATAAGTGGTTAGTATTATGTATAATATATATAATATATATCACGTAGTTTTACTGTCTGTCTGTATATTCTTCGCTAGTGCTAAAAATATGGAAAGAAGAAGAGGAAATTTCTTTTACTAACGCGCTGTATCCATATTGTGTTACCAGATATAAATAAAACCAGTCAGTCCAGACAACAAAGTAACCAAAATTGTCCCACTCAAGTATAAGAGAATAATAATATGTAGGTACTCGATACTTATATATAAGTAAATACATACTGAATCTGCTCGCGTGTGTGTAATATACTATAGTGGTATGAATTATGATAGCCTTTTAATTTAAACCAGAGATATAGCGCTAGCGAAGTCGCGGGTTCCGCTAGTAAATGTTTACAAAATCTTGACAAATTATATATGTACTAAAAACTCCCTCGAGAACCTCTCTACCCATGGGTTAAAAGCAGCATGAGAATCGGTGCAGTAGTTTTTGAGTTTATCGCGAACAGACAGACAAACGCGGCGGAGGACTTCGTTTTATAATATGTAGTTATAGTGATTAATTGTATTCAGCCCTTTTTAATGTTCCAGTGCTGGGCATGGGCCTTGTCCACCACGCTAGCCGTGTGCGGGTTGACGGACTACGCGTTTTTGTACAACTTGCTAGGTTTTCTCAGACATGCAGGTTTCCTCACAATATTTTCCTTCACCGTAAGACAAGTGGCAATCATGTTGTAAATAATTTGCATATGAAGATATCGACATATCGAATGTATGAAAATATATATGAGAATATTAGCTGACCCGGCAAACGTTGTTTTACCATATAAATAATTTTTTATTACTTAGGGGACAACCCTTATTACTTAGGTGTATGAAAAATAGATGTTGGCCGATTCTCAGACGTATTCAATATGCTCACAAAATTTCATGAGAATCGGTCAAGCCGTTTCGGAGGAGTACGGGAACGAACATTGTGACACGAGAATTTTATATATAAGATATAGCCTAGGCAGCACAACTGCCTAATGTCACACGATTTAGCTTTTATAAACAAACAAATATAGAGATTAATAATGTTTTTTAATTCTTAGCATTGAAACAGCATGATCGATTTAAATGAAATTTAGCACACCGATAAGATTAGCTAATTAAATATAAATTTTCTTTGCTATTATTTGCACAACTGCAAAATTGAACACAAAACTGTGTCACCGCAAAATGTAATAAATAAACAACGTGTGAGTCTCCTTAAGTTACAATGTATACGAGTAATATATAATGTCCTCCCGGCCGATTACGGCCACGGCGGCCAATCTCATTGAGACTAGCCAACGGCGCGGGACATATTATAGTGCACAAGTGTGTGCGCAGACACAAGTGCACTCTCTATTCCTTATCACTCTCATATTCCGGTGGGACGACTGCTCGACACGACCAGTGAGAGTTAAGGCGCAGGACCGACGGCTTTACGTGCTCTCCGAGGCACGGGGGTGAAACACCACCGCCAACTTCCCAACTCCGGGCTGTTACTGAGCCTTCGAAACAGACAGACTCAATAACTGAACTTGGCCCGACCCGGGACTCGAACCCAGGACCTCCCGGTGTGCGACCGTACATGCTAGCCACTACACCACCGAGGCAGTTACGAGTAATATATACAATGTACTCGTCAACACATGTCAATTTTGGATTCAGTCTTTAAATATTTGATATATCATCGGTACATATGTATACGTATAAATATAATTGAAGTGTCTGTTTGTAATTTCAAATTAACAGCTTTTCACTAAATGCATATGAAAGTATAAAAAAAGCTGGACTGATTTTGACGGGACTTTCACTCGCAGATAGCTAATAATGTAAGGAGTAACTTATTCATTTTACTAGAAAATTATAAAAACGGTTTAATTTAACTAACGCCCAGAAAAGCGGGCCAAGTTTGCTAGTTCGCTAATATATAAAGTCATTATTATATATTAGAAAATATCCAATTCAGTAATATATTTTTGTAATTATTGCAGTATTGTTTGATTTTTCTTTGCAAGTCGGCAGTCTCGGCATAGTTCGCGATCACTATTTTATCGATTCTTGCAACTACTCGTAAGTCGTAGTAATTACTATCAATGAGTATGACATTCAAAATCGTTCATGGTTAGCGACACGAATCAAGAAAATATCGATGGCTTTTGCCAGCTCACCCCCGCTACACACGTAACGATATATCGTAGCGATTTCAAACTGTGCAGATAAATCGAACGTTCATAGTGTCTCCACACGCCTCCGATATCGACGTCGATCGTCAGTTCTCCGTAGAAGCTCACGCAAGAAACATGTCGTCCACGATGGAAGATGATGACGTACTTGCGATATTAGGCCTCGTCTGATTTGATTACAAATTAATTTTCTGTATAGGCGAATGTTTTACTTAAAATTATGAGTATAACTTGTGAAATATGATTTTTTTTCTTATTTTTCTTTATGAGACGTGTTGTGACACCCTTTCCTGCACAGCAATTCATAAACACTATTTATAAAGCTGAAGAGTTTGTTTGTTTGTTTGGTTGAACGCGCTAATCTCCGGAACTACTGGTCCGAATTAAAAATTCTTATTGTGTTGGATAGTCCGTTTATCGAGGAAGGCTATACGCTATATTACATCCCGCTATGATCAATAGGAGTGGAACACCAATGAAAAATGTTGCCAAAACGGGAGAAAAGTATTCCTTTTGAGAGCTTCCGTTGCGTGCGCTGCGTAAACGGTTAAAGTTATGCACAAATTATGTATGACGGAATTGTTCCTCTTTAAAAGTTCTAAAAAAAGTTCGCAATAGCATATGTCTATCTTTTAAGCTTGACTCGCTATAACATTTTTTATTGTTATAAAATTGGTTTTAAGATAATGCATTATTTGCGATGGTGTTTAATAAACATGATATTAATTCTTATCCAAATAAATAAGATATTCATCACAAGTATTTAATTTTGAATAAAATTGCTCTTGGAATCATTTGATTTCAATGAATATCTTATGAGATATCATAGTGTTAAAATAACTCTGCAACAAAATAATTATCATCGCGTTGAATATGGGCGGACGGGCGAAAGTATTTAATTTCCAGACCTTAGAACGCAAGCGAAGCCGCGGGAAAGGATATAGCAACAAGCGAGCACCTTGAATACTGGCGCGAACTGAGCGATCTCCATCCACACGTGACGATAAAACTGTGCAAACGCAATCGACAACGATTTATTGGATAGAAATTGCAACTGCCACCGATGAACGATAAACTGCAACGATTTACCATACACACGATCGATAAATCGACGCAAACCAGTTTGCGCAGTTTTATCGCTACGATATATCGTAACGTGTGTAGCAGGGGTCAGATGTTTATGATAAAGCTAAATTTAAAGCTATTTATTCTCGCTAGGATACGTTCCTTAGTATTATACAGTACTAGCGACTCACCCTCGCTTCGCTCGGGTTCGTCACTAGGTACCCCCTTTAGCATAAAATTTTTACAAACTACTTTGAATGTCTTACTTATTTATATATATTCAAAAGCCTAAAAAATAAGTTTCAAACTTCTAGCTTTAAAAATGACGTAATTTCCATACAAACTTTCATCCTCTATTTCAACCCTTTACAGCCCTTTTTTCGCCTTAAAAAGTAGCCTATGTCCTTTCTCATGCTCTAGACTACCTGTGTACCAAATTTCATTGAAATCGATCCAGTAGTTTTTGAGTTTATTTGTTACATACAAAAATACAAATCTTTCCTCTTTATAATATTAGTATAGATAAGTTATTCCATATCTTAGTCTATCTGTTTACAAAATTACATCCAAAAAGGTCCAGCAGTTTCAACATAAGAAAGTAACAAAAATAGACACATACAAATGTTCGAATATACAATAATCCGATTAGCTTTATATATTTCCACTAATTAATACATGATATTGATATAATTTACATCGAACATATTATTCATTTAATCGTAATTGTCTTTGTAATTAACATGTTCATTAAAATTAATTATATATTGTCACAGATAATTGGTTATTACGGAAGGACTAAGTTAATGTAATATTCTAATTAAAACTAGGAACAACCGAGTTTCTGTCGCGTCCCTAACTGTACCTATACCTACTAAATAAATTTCAGCAAAATTCCTTCAGCCTTAACTTGAAATAGTTACAGACACACATACGCCATGTTAATTAATTATTCACAGTCAAGAAGAACAAATTTATAAGTGTTAATTAAAAAATAAGATTAGTATAGAGATATATTTCAGTTAATGACATTCAACAAACAGTAAAAAAAAGTTACATTCAAATTTAAAATATCCTTATATTGAAAAGGGTATCAAAATATGTCTAGGACGGCATCGAACCTAGATCCGCCAAAGACTTCACATCAATGACATTACGAGAGAGCAATCCAGCATCGCATTTCAGAACTGTATTAATGAAGTCAATCCAGTTTTAATTTGAGCAAATAAACGTATTCGCTTTCTCGTAATTATGTTATTGTATCACTCATTAGTTGCGATTAATTATAATTAGCTTTGTGATGCTGGCAACACTGAGTAGGAACTTATGTGTCATTTTGTTACAGTAAACGACTAAACTCTAATCTATTTTGTAATTAATTAAACAATTATTGCCATAAAAGTAAAAGTAGAAAAAATATACACCCAGCTCGCTAAGGTGTTGAAGAGGGAGAGCAAAGAAAAACTACTAAACTAAACTATTATTCCAACTTACCCCTCCAAAGTCGGTCAAAAAAAAAAAGAATAGCTAATTTTTATAATATTTTGTGCAAAGTTCTAAATAAAAAATTAAACACCTAGAGAGGTGTTGTGCACACCATTATAACTTATAGGAATAAAAAATACCCTACGACCTATTCTCAGACCTACGAAATGTACACAAAAAAATCATAAAAATCGGTCAAGCTGTTTCGGAGGAGTTAGATAACAAACACTGTGACACGAGATTTTTATATATTAGAGATATCGTAGTGTATCAACTATCTGGTATCAATAACACAAGCCTCGTAGCTTACCACGGAACTAGATGATGCTGTGTATTAATGTCCCGACATATTTTTTTATATTTATTTGTAATAAAAAAGTTAAAAGCTTGAAAAGCTCTTGACCTATACTATATTATACAAGCGGCATATTTAAGCTCATGAAAATATTTAAAATGCGAGCTAAAACCGTTCATAATAGAGTATACAAGGGAACAAATTAGTAAAAAGAAATTGTCGACTATCAAATTGCCAGACTAAATGAATAGTATTTTCCAGTTAAAAACCAAAATGATCTGAAAAATTCGCATTTGCTCTTGTAAAAATCGTATAAAAGAGTTAAAAGGCCCGTCTCATACATTTTGATCATTTCTGTGATAATGAAGCTATGCAGTGCGATCCTTTTAATTGCCGCGTGACGGCTACGACACGTTTTAAAATGTTCTAGAAGATATTTTTTATAATATGTAAGATAAGTAACTAAAGATAAATTATACAATATTAGCAGATATTTAAATCGTTTTTTATTTTTTTTATAAATGGGGTATACGCCTTTGTTTTTTTAAATTTATTCAAAATTCACATCAAAATTTATTTATTTAACAAAGAGGGTAAAAAAGTATTATAAACATATTATCAATTAATCATTAAATATTGTTTAATCGTAACAATCAGACATTACATTTTCTATAATATAATATATTCGCAAAGTAGTCGTACATCGTGCTTTATAAATTAGCTCACACAATTAAAAAAGCTTTTACCTGTGTTGCTGAGTAGCCATCAACTTACCCACTCGCCGCTCGAGATGCATTACTTTTATATGTGAAAAGCTCTATTATTTTATTAAAATAGCCATTTACGCTAAGTGATAAGAAAATTACACTCTCTATTCTATAATAGATATTTTCTAAATGTCCATAAGTGGTTGTAATCACTGTTTGAAGGTTATTTAATTATCACGTATGGGATGGCTCCCACATTATGAGGAGTTTTAAATATACGTAAATAATACCATGTCCAAATACTAAATAATACCAATTTAAACAAAAAATACCTTGTTTTGTTTAGAATTAAATGACAAGTCTGTCTGTGTCCCACTTAATTATCCGTGTTTATTACTATCAAATATTTAACTATTTCTGTGAAAAAGTCACACAAAGCTCTAATTAACTACTCGCAAAAAGCTGAGCTTTGTGAGATCTTGCGTAGTTTTTCTAATGGGTATTATGGTTACAGCGATGTTAACTCTTTGGTTTTCTAACAGATGGCGTTAGTTAGCGTAGTACAATAACATTCTATCCAATGAACACAAAATTGTTAATATTCATTTTTTTATGGTTATAAAATTATATTTTTTGACAGATAACACATGAAGATATGAAGTTAAATTACTATGTTATAGCCAATAGGTGTGATAGTTTTTTAGTAAAGTGTTGTACCACAAAATGCTCAGGTTGTGGGATAGTGTTAGAACTCACTTCGCTTGCCTTAATTAAAAAGGCAAGCAATGCCTATAGTAACTCTGTTTAAATACACTGATGTATACATAGAATATTTTGACACGATTCTTTTTGATATTTATTATAATATAAAATATAACTAAATTAATATTTCTTTTTCTTTTTACAGGTAATTATAGTACTAGGAGTTACTTGAGGCTAGAAATATAGGTTTCGAATCCATGTGAGTATGACTATTTGATATTTCGTCGTAGACAGCTTTTATAAAATTAAATTAAAATGCGTAAAAGTACACATGTCAAAAGTGAATCGTCTTTGGCAAACTTATTTTTAACTCTCGTTTATATTTATACTAATTATAAGCTTTAGATATCCGACACTTGCAGGGAGGGAAAAAGAAGGCATGTTAGGAATTTAATGAATTTAATTATAGTTAAAATAATAAAAAGCGAAAATTCATACAAATGCCCTTCCTCACTCTCTCTCAACGGCCTCAATCGCTCTCTTCCTCTTCTTGTACAAAAACGTCTGACATTTTTGTGACACTAATATATTATTGCGTTTCATCCGTAAAAATTTTACCCTCATGCGCGCAAAAAGTTTCACATCAAAAATTAAGAATGCAAAGTATCGTAAATGAAGGGTACAGGGGCAAAACAAGGAATGTCACAAAATTATTATTTTTTTAATCAACATTGCAATCTGTAATACGTTGTAAAATCTTAATGTTCTCATACTTTTCAACTTTTTTAATTTTATGTGACATTCCTTGTTTTGCCCATGTACCCTTCAAATGAGAAAATTTCCCGGAGTAAAAAGTATTCTATATGCTGACCGGGACAACCGGTTCTCATCACACCGAATTTCATCAAAATCTGCCCAGTGGTTTTTTCGTGATGCGCTACAGACAGAATTTTACTATAGATATTATGTATAGATTTAAGAAACAATACGATATATCGTACGCTATAAGAATCTTTTTGAAAAGTGCAAAAGCTTTTAGCAACGCAGTGGTTATTACAACTTACTTCGCTCACAAACGACACTATTTACGACGTGAGAATTACTTTTTAACGGTTAATTGACGAAAAACACTATTATGTTTTTATATTCCTCACTTTACTCGATTTAATAGGAACGACGATGTATGGCGTAGTAGTTAAGGATAAGAGTATATCTATAATAGAGGTTATGGGTTCAAATCCAGGGAGCTTTAAATGTATAATAATTTTGCTTTGTACTTTATTTAGTAATGAGCATTTTTCTAATAATAATTAATGAATAAGATATTAATTAAAATATTTACTCTATACGAATTAAATACTTAATACAATACTATAAAAGATACGAATGAGGTAAAAAAACATAAAAAAATACAACCTAATTAAGATTCAATTTCTTTTATTTGAAGCCGGTTGAAGAAAACAATCTTAAAACCACCAATTAAAATAAACTATTAACCAAGAAGGTTTCATCAAAACCAAGTAACTGCAATCCGTTAGATTTATTAAGCCACAAGTTAATTAAAGATCAAACGTAAAAATCAATATTATATACTATTTCGCTATTCTGTTATACTATTACTATTCGACGACACGTTTGGCTCAGTTGGTAGTGACCCTACTTTCTGCGCCAGCGGTCGCGGGTTCGAGTCCCGCTAGGGGCATTCATTTGTTGAGCACGAATGCTTGTACTCCAGTCATGGGTGTTAATATTTATAATATGTATGTATTTAAAATGTATATGTGTAGTATATCAACTATCTGGTATCCGTAACACAAGCACGTAACGTAGCTTACTGCGGAACTAGATGGCACTGTTGTAATAATGTCCCAACATATTTATTTATTTATTGCAATAATTAGCAAGTTACCCTTGCTCCGGTCGGGTTCGAATCTATAGTCTAGTCTATACGGACCATCAAAACTCAGTTTTATTATATTCTAAAAGTTTCCTACATAATTGAAAAAAACTTATAAAATCACGGGAAATAAATAGCCTTCAATTTTTTTTTCGATTTTGTAGAAAACAATGTAATATTTTAACTAACTGAAATGACTATTACGTTTAACGACAAGTTAAATTTGAAGTATACCGTTACAGTTAAAAAGCCGTAACGAACAAAAAAGAAGGACAAAAGCACCTATTATGCCGTATTTGACTGACAGTGCGTTGACTTTACATCTATAGTTTCTATACATAATAATAAAAGTTTGGATCAATGCTGCGTCTATGCATTAAATCCCCCTCGTACTGAGGTAGGCCCGTGCCCAGCTGTGGGACGTTAAAAAAAAGGACTGAAGAAGAAAAAAATAATTAAAAAATGACAAACTTAAAGGGTTGGAGTTTCTTTTAAGCATATAGAATGCCTGTGCCAGGAGACTCCTGAAGAAGAAGAAGAAGAATACTAATTTTAGAGGCTGAATTTATTATTTTTAGAGTTACTTTCCGTTTGTCTGTGTGGGAACACATCACGAGAAAAGCTCTTGACGTTTTTTGTTTTTCTAGTCTGGGTTGGGATACCACATAGACTAGTCTGATCTGGTTTAGTCAGGTCTGGTTTGGTCTACTCAAACAAGCGAAAAATATATTACTGAATAAGGTAGAGGAGTTTTAAATCACTTTTTGGAATCAAAGAGCAATGGCCAGCATATTATCATGAACAATGCACCCAACGTCCTTCAGCCTTTCCATACACTTGTATCGCGATTTGCACGTGTATTGTGTTATTAATTAAATGTAGGCGACAAATGTTAAAAGAAAGCTGTCACTGAATATGGTCTCGTGCTATTTATGCGAAATTCGCGGGTTCATTTATCGTGGGGTGCATGTTTTTTATTGTGTTGGATTCAGCCCTTGTTAATGCTCTGCTGGGCATGGGCCTTCCTGTAATCTGACAGGGTTCAGGCCATAGTTTGCCGCGCAACGGATTGGTTTACCACATGACTTTAAAGAACTTATTTAGACTCCCATTTAAACTTGCTGTTTTCCTTCAAAAAGTTATATCTATTGAAAATATAAATAAATATTTATTTTGGGACACCATTACAACAGCGCCATCTAGTTCCGTAATAAGCTACGTTACGTGCTTGTGTTACGGGTACCAGATAGTTGATATACTACACATATACATTTTAAATACATACATATTATAAATATAAACACCCATGACTGGAGTACAAACATTCGTGCTCAACAAATGAATATCCCCAGCGGAACTCGAACCCGCGACCGCTGGTGCAGAAAGTAGGATCACTACCAACTGAGCCAAACGTGTCGTCGAATTCGAAAAGTCGTATTGAAAAGTCGTATTGAAAAGATATAGCTAACCAATAGTTTATCAATTACAGTAAAAGCGTGTAAATTAAAAATATTTATTTTTTCTCTTTTCGGTAGAAGTGAAAGTAAAAAAACTTGGTTTTCCTTAAAAACTGATTTTTAAAATAAATTTAGCTAAACACTTTTTTATCAAAATCGGTCGACTTGTTTCCATGTTGAGACCAGACAAATAATGTCATATTTATTTATTATATTTTAGTAACCAAAAGCCATACTTAAAGGTAATTACACGACTGCCCAAAAAAGGAGTATTTATGTTTTCAAGGTTCGTGTATGTATGTATGTTTGTGTGTTTCTGTATTCCACCATAACTTCTTAACGCCTTAACCGTTTTCGGTGTATCTCGGTATCGTTAGAATTCTTGTTTAACAAGATTTTTTTCGATGTACATAAATATTTAGCTTTTCCTCCAGTCTTCACGTATAATATTAGAAAATTTCCCTCGGGAGCGTATGGGCCCAATCGTATAGAGATCTGTCCGTCTTAGTGTCACGAAGTATGCCTTCTTCTGAATTTTACGACGCAAATCGTGAAAGGGAAAGTTAATTTATTTTGTATAGTTTTTGTCCGCGGTCCTGCTCATGTAATTTTCTAATATATCTAACAAGTAAATATCTCGTGACCACAAAAAACCCTGAGTGTTTATGGTCGCACTCCTCCAATTTTTTTTGTATTATATTTGGTAGGTATTAAAGTAAATAAATAAATACCATATGTATTTTGGGAATATACATAGCATCATCTAGTTCCGTGGTAAGCTACGAGGCTTGTGTTACGGATACCAGATAGTTGATACACTATACAAATATAAACTGTAAATATAAACCATAACTGGAGTAAACATTCGTGCTCATCACACAAATGAATGTCTCCAACGGGACTCAAACCCGCAACCGCTGGCTTATCAAGTAGGAATATTTATTGATAATCAAACCTATGACGTCCTACAAAGAACTGAGATCAAATCCACACAACCATATCCTCAAATTAAAGTAAAATAACATTGAAATGACTAAATGAGTTTCCAAGTCACGTAATTTTGCATAAGCGCGTTTCTAAAATCGTCCGCTATTATTGAAACTGCATTTGTTCGTCTGTATGTAGGTAACAACTAACAGTATAACTTCGATATTAAAAACAGCACTAAAAAGCTAGTAGGAAGCTTTCTAGAAAGTATAGTTTTACGTGTTAAGATACTAAATGGGAGCTTTGCGCGGCAAAAGCTTCGGAAAAGTTTTACAAAGATAATGTAAGTCGTTTAAAGAGGTACATTGAATATGAAACGTTTTATCTTATCTTGTGATATTAAATGAGCTTATGTTCATTTATTTCGTAGGCAGTGGTAGCCCAGTGGTGACGCGCTCGCTTGTATAACCGAGTGATGCGGGTTCAAATCCGGGTCTCGCACCTCTGATATTTTCATGTGCGAATCATTTCTATCCTGATTACCACTTGTCTTACGGTGAAGAAAAACATCGTGAAGAAATATGTCTAAGAAAAGTTAGCAAATTTTCGAAAGATATCTCAGTGTCCAGCGTGGTAGACTACGGCCTGATCTACCTCGTATTGCAGGTAGGCCCGTGCCCAGCAGTAGGACGATCAAAAGCGCAGAATACATAGCTATGTAAAATATTTTCGTAAGTAACAGACAGACAAACAATTTGTATATATGAAATGTACAAAGGACTCCAGTTCCATTGAAATCATTAGAAATTCTTTTCGTATAATGTACCGCTTTCCATATGACGCTTTGAGTCTCCTTTTTAGGGTGCAGTAGCTTAAAGGCGAAAACGAAATTACTACACTCCTTATAATTGGTCACAATTTCTTATACCCGACTGTACAGATCAGAGGAGAGCTATGTGTTTATCAGTCTATGTACGTATGTATGTTTGTGCGTTTGTTGCAAAATTAACACATATTTTTAGTACATTAGGAAAAATACAAAAAAGATTGTAGTGACTGACGACTCGTTTGGCTCAGTTGGTAGTGACCCTACTTGCTGCGCCAGCGGTCGCGGGTTCGAGTCCCGCTGGGGGCATTCATTTGCTAATCACGAATGTTTGTACTCCAGTCATGGGTGTTTATATTTATATTTTATAATATGTATGTATTTTAAATGTATATGTGTAGTATATCAATTATCAACTATCTGGTATCCACAACACAAGCACGTTAAGTAGCTTACTGCGGAACTAGATGGCGCTGTTGTAATAATGTCCCGATATATAATATTGTAGTGGCCCTGTATTATTTATTTAGAAATAATTAGAATATTTCTCAGTAAAAACCTTAACATTCGGATTCGCACTTGCAACCATCGATCAGCATAAACCTACATTTATACCACAGTAGAAAGCAAGGCCTTTGAGCGCTAGCGTCCTCCGTAAATAGAGTTGCATCCTTTACATTTAAAAACGTATTTTTATTTGTTAAGTGCATATGCCTTTTGTGATACAACTTTTACTAGTACGTGAAAGGGTTTGAATGAATTGGTATATCTTTTGCGGTTAACATACGCCTATATTTTCGTACATCAAGTGGAAAAGGGTAGACGAGTTCTAATGGAGTTTTATTCCCATACATTTGACAGTAAACTATGAAGTTTCTTTAAACGTTTTAACCCACGATTTATTTTGGCTTGTGCCTTTACACTCGGTTTTGTAGAACATGCGCGTTTTTCAGTTGGTGTTATTTGTTCTGTTAACCGATTACGAAGTTTAAAGTCGTGTAATGTTCTACATTATTCTAAATCTAGATATGTTCCTCTAATATAAATATACATTTCTTAGAGAAGAGATGTTGTCTGTCCTGGAACCAGCTATCATCATATTGAATTCCATCAAAATCGGTTCGTTGGTTTTCTCGTGATACGGTGACGGACTGACATACAAAATTATATTAAAGATTCAGTCTCGGTATAGGTACATAATAATGGCAATTTTAATAAGATTTTTCAAAAACTATTTAATGTACAGACTTGACTCTGTTAGAAAAAGTAAACATTATAACCATTTATTATACAAATTTCACGCAAATTGTTCAAGCATATCGTTTATATAGCATTTTGTATATCTTTTCACATGTCAATTCACCTTGTAATTATTTAAATGAACCGTTCTACCGAATTAATAGCTGTTTCTTTTGTTCCTTTAAAATAATTTAGAATTTCGATCGATCTTTAATGAAACCGATGATAGATTAAAACATAACAACACGCACAAGTTATTTTTCGATGTAATAAATAATGTGAGTCCGTCCGTCCCCTAACTTAAGCTGTACGTGCATTATCTCTTCCGGAACAGGTGGTACAATTATGCATAATGACGTAACAAAAAGTATTTTTCTGATTCATATCTTGTAAACAGGAAATGCAGAACTCACGTAAATAATAACGTATAAGTTAGTAATTTTAGTTTATATTTGTATATTATGTATTCGGCCCTTTTTAAATTCCTACTGGGCTCGGACCTTCATTCAATATGAGGGTTTCAGGCCATAGTCCGCGCTGGACAAGTGAGTCTTCACTCTTTTACTAACAAGACCACGACACGTTTGTCTCAGTCGGTAGTGACCCTACTTTCTGCGCCAGCGGTCACGGGTTCGAGTCCCGCTGGAGACATTCGTTTGTAGAACACGAATCTTTGTACTCTAGTCATGGGTGTTTACTGTTAATATTTATAATATGTATGTATGTATCCGTAACACAAGCCTCGCAGCTTACTACGGAATTAGATGGCGTTATTGTAATAATGTCCCAACATATTAATATTATTTTATTACCACTGAGCTGCCTTTTTTATTTATATAATTATTCATTGCAGAATTTTACTTCGAAAATAGAAATGAACTTGTATACAGACATGTTGGGTATCTCTTTTTAAATCCCTGACTGATTTAACTTTCAATATTAGTATTTAACAAAAATTATCAAATTTTCTACTTTTTTAAGGAAAACACTTGTATTTCACTCTCCATAAATGGTTTTCTATAAAAAGTGACCGGAAGCTATCTAACGGTCGTCACTTCCTGTCACGCTCCGACGCTCCACTGAACTATTGGGGACATCGAAATAACTGCATTTAGTGCTTTATCAAATTCCTAAAACAGCCGAAAATATAACTTGTTATTGGACTGCTATTATAAATGTGAAAGTTTGTGTTTGTTACTCACGTTGAAATTGCTGAACGAATTTACATGTATTTTAGTATACAAATAGATTTTAATTTGGAGTTCATAGGTTATTATAGTCTGTTCGCGTTAAGAATGCAGTAAGTTGTCAGTGCAACTACAGGGTAAAGGTGCATTCACAGTGGTCTCGAAATCACTACTACTATACTGTCTACAGTCGAATAGGTGAGGTACCTATTCATTTTAAAAATTTAATTTATTAACAATGAAAGGACAGGCACCATGTTGCATTCGAAATGTCTGTGCCTTCAACTGGTCACTGTGGACGCGACTTTCTATGAGAAGATTTCATTGGATAAAGAGCGTTCCTAGGCCGGTAAACAATGTGTCATTTACCGCATTCTTAACGCGAACGAGGCATAGTTATTACACTATTGGGAACCTTAGAATTTGTTTGCCTTGACGTAGCGAAAGTAAGATACTAGCGAATAACTTTATCATTGGTCATGGTCAGAGGTTCCCAGATTTATTTTCTAATAGACCATTTTCAAAATTTAGCTGGTTCCGATGGACTCCCTGCAACTACATTTCTACCATATTTCCTAAACTCGACAAAAACTGTGAAGATTAGATGTAACTATAGAATTTCGTTTTCGAAAAAAAAGTGACAATTGATTGGTTATTAAAGTAATTGATTGAAGTAAAGTTGGCCATCAAATGAGTGATTCCATCCAACTATAATACGATATATATGATAACAGTAGTAATGTAATCTATATATCTATATCTATATATCTATATCTATATATCTATAATTGCTGTTCGTTAGTCTCGCTAAAACTCCAGAACGGCTGGACCGATTTGGCTAATTTTGGTCTTAAATTATTTGTGGAAGTCCAGAGAAGGTTTAAAAAGTGAACAAATATGAAAAAAAAATAAGTTTATTTATGGATTGAGGCAGTACGAAGTCTGCCGGGTTAGCTAGTTAAAAATAAATATTAAAAAAGTCGTCACTGCACTAAATATAATTGAAAATTCGTTTTTCGTCAAATTAAATGATCAGTCTTTAACACAAACTTACGTAAGCTCTCCGCCGACAACAATACAGCGTGTGGGAATAAAACCCTAACTTAACATGAGATACGTTATAATCTAACATAACGGTTATTACCGCAGTATAATGCAGTAAAAGTTATATTTTATTGAAATATTTCTGAGTGAAAGTGAGTTATTGCGAAAATATTAGACGACACGTTTGGCTCAGTTGGTAGTGACCCTACTTTCGGCGCCGGCGGTCGCGGGTTCAAGTCCCGCTGACATTCATTTGTTGAGCACGAATGTTTGTACTCCAGTCATGGGCGTTTATATTTATTTATAATATTTATGTATTTAAAACTTATATGTGTAGTATATCAACTATCTGGTATCCGTAACACAAGCACGTAATGTAGCTTACCACGGAACTAGATGGCGCTGTTGTAATAATGTCCCAACATATTTATTTATTTTATCATTAATGAATCGTCAGCTGAATCAGATTGTATAATGTGAACATGATACAACTTTACCAGACCGAGATCAGACCGAGAACGAACTGTGAATGGCATTATAGTGAGGATCTCGCCTAAGACTTTTGTAGAGTAGTAAAAAATTGTATAAAGTAACTGATAAGCTGAAGGATATGGCTTCGTTGCGATAACTCTCATATAGAACAGGTAGAACTTCTTTTTTATGTAAATTACGCAATTTCAAACCAGTTTCGCTGGTTTTTTGCGACTAGCTACGAAATGATGACAAGAATGTGAATTTTTTTAATTTGTAAATTTTTTTTCCACAACATTTTAAATTGAAGCAAGCATAAAAACATACATTCAATGCAATTGAAAGGTACATATTATGAAATTTCATTTTTAAAAATTAAATTTTGGAAATCAGCTTTTTACCCAACTTCCAAAATTTTTTCGTAATCGGGTAAATAGGAAAAACATTCTTATAATTTTTCCTTCCTTGTCCTTAGCTACCTATAGGTAGCCTATATTCCTTCAGTTCTTCGACATGGTAGACAAATATATACGTACAAAGTTTCGAATTTATTTTCGAGAAATTGAGCGGATAGTTATCATCAAGTCTTCTTCTCTGTCACCGAAGGTTTGCCTACTTCTAAATTTTCCCATGACATGATCCATGATCATACATACCATACGATCTTACGATACCATAGATGAGTTGCTATTATGTTAATCTCGTCGTTCCTCAGGTCAATGACATCTAGTTTATTCTAATTTGCAGCATCGTTAGTTATTTTTACATATATTATGTGAACCAAATGAGCGGAGATACGTAAAGAAATGTTTTATTCATGTTATTCATCACGTTCGTATTTGGGGATTTTTACTAAAACTGTCCAAAAACACTACAAATAAATGTTTCTATGCCTCAAAACCTCTAAGAAATATGATAGCGTATAAGTACATAAAAAGTCAGCAAAATTGGCCTCTTTTTTAATTTTAACACCAGATTTAAAAAAAAATCGCATCAAAATTCATGCAGCGGTTTCGAGTTATGCGTAATTAAATAGATACATACATCTTTCATATCCGGTTTATCCCCAAACTTGTCTCAAATACGAATTCAATAAGTATTCAATGTACATCTGACCTAGTTACAGGTTACGATAACACATGTTACTATAAAACAACATTATGGTATTAGCTTCTACGTCACTTCATGAATAAAGTATACGTACGAGTTATAAAATATTAAAAATACACACTCGAGTTTAAAACGCAAGGTAGGTTATCATGTTAATTATAAACAGAAAACTCGTGACAGCGTCCTTAATGGAGTTATGTTAATCCCACGAGACCCATATTTGGGATTGGCGTCCCCACTCCCACGCTACTACTTATAGTACGAGTTTTATTTAGGTAAAAGTTTGAATGAGTGCTTGTATATTTGTTAATCTTTCAAAATAAAAGAACTGTACAGATATTGATGAAATTTAGTACTCAGATAGGAGTAAGCTACCAGTTTCCTCACGATGTTTTCCTTCACCGTACGACAAATGGTAATCATGATAGGAATGATTCGCACATGAGAATATCAGAGGTGCGAGACCCGGATTTGAACCCGCATCTCTCGGTTATACAAGCGACGCGTTACCGCTGGGCTACCACTGTCTATCATGTGTATCTGTTACTGCATTTATGTATAAAAAATGGATAAATAAGCAAGAATGCCGCGCGCAAGAACTATTTTTAACCGACTTCAAAAAAGGAGGAGGTTATATGTTTCGATGTATGTATTTTTTTTTTTTTTTATGTATGTTCACCGATTTCTCCGCCAACTGTGGGCCGATTTCAAAAATTTTTCTTTTGTTCGGTAGGGTATAGTTCTGAGGGGGTCCCATTATCACAAAATCAGGATCTGATGATGGGATCCCAGGGAAATCCAGGGCAACTTTCAAAATTTATAGGCACCTATTATGTTTTTTATATATTTTCTAAAGCTGTTCAAGCATTTGCGTCTGAAAATCGTCATCTCATGTGATGAGCTGATGATGGAAGGTAGAATTCTTCAAATGTTATTTTTTATCTGTGTTCACCGATTAATGCGTCAATTGTGGGCCGATTTCAAAAATTTATTTTTTGTTTGGTAGGGTATACTTCCAAGATGTTCCCATTGTCACCAAGTTAGGATCTGATAATGGGATCCTAGGGAAATCGATGGCAACTCTTAAGTTTTACAGGCACTTAGTACATTTTTCATATATTTCCTACAGTGTTTTAAAGATTTGCATCTGATAATTACCATCTCATGTGGATAAACTGAAGATGGAAGGTACAACTCCTCAACGGCTAGGAGTTGAAAGGAAATTCCTTTAAAATTATACATACATATAGACTGATAGTTGTGTTCTTCCAGGCTATTACGTTAATATGATAATAGAAGGTAAATCTCATTAACCTCTAGGAGTTAGGTGGAATAATGGACGTGGTTTATTTAAACTACTTGGTATGGTGAATGTAAACATAAAGATGAGCTCGTAGTTTAGTTACAGCTACAGTAGTCGTAGATTGAGTACTCTTTGGACACCAACACCCCCCCCCCCCTTCCCCCGCGCTTTCGGTAGACCCGATAATTAATTACTATTTTCGTTAATGGACATGCTCGTTGTTTGATATAAAGCTTAAGCAGATTTTAAATTAGTGACATATAGTAAGTCACTATAATTAAATCAGCTAAATACAAGGCACACTAAAAATGGAAAAATAAGTTATTTTTAAAAAAAAATTAAACCGACTTCAAAAAATCTGCAGTAAAAAGAGAAAAATCTAAACTAAAAAGTAGAAAATACCTAATACTTGTAAGAACTTTGTTAAATTTGGAGTCGGTGCCAGCCAAAGCAAAATAACCGTATATTCGATTAATCTATCAATTTGTAAACATAATCTAAATACCTGGCTGGCACCGACTCCAAAATTAACAAAGTTCTTACAAGTATTATTTTCTACTTTTTAGTTTAGATTTTTCTCTTTTTACTGCAGATTTTTTGAAGTCGGTTTAATTTTTTTTTAAAAATAATACTTTTTACGTACGAATTTCAATTTCAGTGATCGTGCATGGCGGTCCTTAGGGAGTAAACGACAAACGAGTGACAGCTGTCACTTGGAATTGACAGCTTCATTAGTGCCTTATTGTATGCTTTTTACACGTTTCCACCGAAAATATATGGAAGTAGGTCAATATACAATTTATTATATAGGTACGTTTTGACGTACAAAACTTTTGCTATTACCTACTAGGAAATTTATATATTTGTTATATACTCGCACGTTTCCACCGCCCAAAAATCCTACCTACCTACATATACATTAATTGCCTGCGGTGTGCCAGCGGTCGCGGGTTTGAGTTCCGCTGTGAACATCCATTTGCAAGCACAAATGTTTGACTCTAGTCATGGGTGTTTATAATAGGTATGTATGTATTGATGTGTAGTATATTACGAACTATCTGGTATCCGTAAGACAAGCATCGTAGGTTGTAGCTTACCACGGTACTAGATAGCGCTGTGCGTAGGTAATAACGAGCTTTTGCTCGCAGCTTTGCTCACGTGGAAGATTTACTCGTCTTACTTATCATAATAACATTACAATATTTAAAGAAATCCCTAAAATATATAGGAGATTAGACCATAGTCCACCACGGGTTGGCAGACATCACACGTTTTTCGAAAACGTGTTAAGTTTAAAAATGTAGTTTCCTCACGATGTTTTCCTTCATCTTAAGACAAGTGATAATCATGTTAGAAATTGATTTGCACATGAAAATATCAGAGGTGGAACACCCGGATTTGAACCCGCTTCCCTCGTTTAACAAAGCGTCTAACCACTAAGCTACCGCTGCACATTTTAATTAATATGACCTAATGATAATCAAATAGCGATAAAACAAAGTGTTCATTGAAAATTATTAAAGGGAGAAAATGTGGGTATATAAAGAATTTTTAAATCATCTCATTAAAATTTCACATTTCAATCTCGCCGTAACCGTTTACGCCACTTCGTGTGTTACATTAATACTTAATTACTATACCTTTGTCTTGTAATACGTTGAAGTTATTAAATTAGAGAGTGCAGTTGGTCTGATTTACTACAAATAATTTTACACACATTTTACCACTTTAGAAGTTTCTCTCGCGCAAACTATTCAGTTTAGGAAAAAATGATATTAGAAAATGAAAATGATATTGAGGCATTTTTGAAGACCTATCCCATAGATACCCCACACGTATGAGTTTGATGAAAAAAAAATTTTGAGTTTCAGTTCTAAGTATGGGGAACCCCCAAAATTTATTTATTTTCTTTCTATTTTTGTGTAAAAATCTTGATGCGGTTCACAGAATACATCTACTTACCAAGTTTCAACAGTATAGTTCTTATAGTTTCGGAAAAAAGTGACTGTGACATACGGACGGACAGACAGACAGACATAACGAATCCATAAGGGTTCCGTTTTTTGCTATTTGGCTACGGAACCCTAAAAAGGTGGGTAGATTGAAATTAGAATTGATATATAAGGCGTGAAGAACCTCCTTCACTTTGTTACCACTGGGTTACCACTTTATAAATAAAACTTGTAGTACTCATACACACATTTTTTATGGCCTTTCACTGAATAATTGATCAGTGTTTTGTTGTTTAGAAAGTCAATGTACAGATAATTGGCATCTCCCGCACGTCGATGGGAAAATGTATTTCAAAACTTGTTTTTAGTCATCTTAATCGCTAATATAAGCTGAATTGACAGCTTTACAACTATAACTTGTTTATCGCGTGGCAATTAAAAGCCTAATTACGAGTCCCGAGTTCGATTCTATGTTAAGGCAGTTTATGAAACGTCAATTTTATAGTATTGTTTTCCAGTAATAAATAAATATGTTTGGACATTAAAACAACAGCGCCATCTAGTTCCGTGATAAGCTACGTTACGTGCTTGTGTTACGGACATTGAGTTAGTTGATATACTACACGTATAAATTTTTAATACATACATATTATAAATATAAACACCCATGACTGGAGTACAAACATTCGTGCTCAACAAATGAATGCCCCCAGCGGGACTCGAACTCGCGACCGCTGACGCAGAAAGTAGGGTCACTACCAACTGAGCCAAACGTGTCGTCAAAGTTTTCTTGATCTAAGATGCTTATAAATAAATGTAAAGAAATAAGTGCATAAGTATAAAAAAATAACTTAATTTTTAAATACCTTGTTTGGTATATAATAATAGCAAAAGGTAAAAAAATATGCATATTGGCTAACTTCAGAAGCACTTTGACTAACAGTTTTCCACAAACAAAGAAAATAAAAATAAAAGCGACCATTGAAATTGTGTCAGTCCATTTTATCATCTTGTTTTCTGACAGATTCTGATTTTCAAGTAAATTTGTAGATTATAAAAACGGGCAAAAGTCTCTCTATAGGATATTTATTTTGCACATAAATTGATAAATAAATAATGAGTAACATTAAAAGAACTAAGTACAAAACCTAACTATTCGTAGTTCCTCGCGCTTGGTGTTCAACGTTTTCTATTAATATGAGAATTTTTACGTAACCTCTAACCCTTTCGATAACTTCATTTATGTAGTAAAAATTATTAAACTTTTCAGGGAAGTTCTAGCTAATATTTTTTTCATTATTATGTAAATACGATATTTATTTTATGAATGACCAATTACGAATTATTTAAATCAGTCAATGTAAATTTAAGAGTTATATAAAATTTTGTATAGAAAAGTTAATAGCTAATTTCAGCCCGACCTGGAACTCGAACCCAGTACCTACATACAACAGTACATGCTAACCACTACGTTATTGAGGAAACTTGACATGATCTACATCAGACGAAAGCATCAGTACTGAGCATTATAAATTTTGATGCACCGAAATGAACGCTGTTGGATTAGCACTCCATTTCATTATTTACACGAACTACTTCATTAAATGGAAGTCGAGGAGTGCAACACTAGGTATAACACGTAGTGGTGCCTGTAATAACTATTTTAATTAAACATGACAATTAAATGGTCTTACAATTAGTATCAGTATCTAAATATATAACGTTTCTAATAATTTGAACACTTTTAGATTCAGTGGTACTATGTATTTAAACGAGCAATTCTTGTATATATATATATATATATATATATATATATATATATATATATATATATATATATATATATATATATATATATATATATATATATATATATATATATATGAACTGAATCTCGGAAACGGCTCCAACGATCTTCATAAAATTAGTATACAGGGGATTTCGGGGGCGATAAATAGATCTAGCTAGGATTCATTTAAAAAAAATTATAAATAAAATACCGAGCAAAGCTCGGTCATCCAAGTACTATATACTGATGTATTGATTATATCGGCCGTCTGACCTTTTCATGTATTTTATAATAGTTTTTTTAAAGATATATTACATTGGGTTGGTTCAGTAAGAAGAATTATTTATAAGTAGTTAAATACAAAGCTAGATCCAAATCTTTAAAGCCATTTTCCTAATACACGAAATAATAAATTTTGAAATCTAATACAGCAATAATATTTTATATAATTCATGAATGTAAAGCGGGACTGGTACAATGGTACCATGACGATCGATGGTGTTTCAGACTTAACTCCGATCTAAAGCCACATGCAAAATAATGTGTATTGCGAAAATAACATAGATTTTGTTTGAATCAAATAATGTGAAAGAAATTATAGAGATACAAATATTTATTTACTAGCAAACCCAGCCAACTTCCCTGAGCGTAACTTAAAATAAATTAAACATTTTTTATAATAGCAATAGCCTAAGTTACCTTATAACATCAGCTATCTGCGAGTGAAAGTCCCGTTAAAATCGGTCCAGCCGTTTCAGAGATTAACCGGAACAAACAGACAGACACACAAAAATTTTAAAAATTGCTTTGTTGATGTAACTACCGTGTATACTTTCATATGCATTTAGTGAAAAGCTGTTAATTTGAAATTAAAAACAGTTGCTTAAATTCTATTTATATGAACTGATATTTTTGACATTTGTAGTACAAAAAGTATAAAATTTCATAGATCTATTATTTTATCTATCCTAAATGTTAATTCACTTGTAATTGTAATTTCACTCAAAATAAGCACAGGCAGCGACAGTCGGGAGCCACCGCTAGCACAAAACAATGGTTTTACCAACAAGCGTTAACAGAACACGCGATCGTCTGTGACCTAGTTCAGTTTTAATTGCCTAATGGCGGTCGATAAGTTAGGTTTACATTTCAAAGTTCTATAAACATTATTATTACACTCGTTTTGCACGGGTGGGAACCGCACTCATAAGAAATATAGTTATTCTGCATTCGCTTTCGAAACTATCGAGTGACCATACAGACAAACAAATCTGTTGAAATTACTTGAATTACAGTATATATATGTTTAAATATAATTTTTATTACAGCGAGTTTTCTTCTGGTATGAGATTTGCATCATTGTATTAATCTTTTGCACTATTTTACGAGTGTAAGAGGGTAAACAAATGAAGGTAAAAGGTAGGCGTTTGTGGTGGTTAAGAAAAATGAAGTCATTTCTATGAAGAATAGGGGATGATGTGTAACTTAGGAGCGGAGCAAATTATACATATTGAATAAACTATTCGAGGGGAGCGATGCCGCGGGGAATACCTAGCTTATAATATAGTTCAAACAGCAGTTTACTTGTTAGGCATAAAGCAAGCCTTTCTGGGTTTTGCGGGGAGTGCTGCTCTTTTGAAGTGAAGTCTCGAATTCCCGCGACACCTCCGTCAATACCTATTCTCTAATATGTTTTCGAAGTGAACTCAATTCTAATATATAGAAAAATATAAAACCTGCATATTTTCACAAAGGCTGCCATTTTAAAACTGACTTTAGATCATATTTTCATGGAAATAGGTGTTGAAATCACCTTTTCTGTAGAATTTCTAGTATCAAAATTTAAACGTAGTTTCCGGTCTATTTATTCATGGTATTGAATCCTACATCGGTCCGGTAGAACTGTTGTCGCGAGAGCTGAAAAATTCTTTGCATGATACTACTACATGATATTTCCTACGTAAAATGCAGATAAGTAATGTTGATATGTATGTATGTATGTATGTATGTACGTATTTATATACGTATGCATAATGTAATTATGTAAGTACTCCACCTACTTTTTTATATGACTGACACTTCTAATTTAAGGTTGCCTGGAAAAGATCGTTTCGAGGGATAAAGCCGCCTTCTTTACATCTCCCTAGCCTTTTTTCTTTTTCTTCTATGAATTTCTTATTTAGAGTGATTCATTAATTCATAGAACAGTGACCAAACTTGCAAGCCTTCACATACAATTACTTTTTACATCATTTTTATTAAATTAACGAAATAAATGATAAACTAACATACATCATTGCAAATGTAGTGAGTATTACTATACATAAAATATATAAAAGAGCCCACTATAGTCTAAAAATAACGTCATCACAGAGTGGTTCATCATCACTTTAGCTGTTCCATCAGACGAAACCTAGATTAGATCAGTCTGGGTGATAAAAAATATTTATGGTAGGTATATTCCTATCTGTCATTGACGTTTCCTTCAAAAATACGTTAATTAAGAAATATTGTTGTGAGTTTTTGGTGCCATTTTGAAATTTTTGGATTAGTTGTGCAAATTTTGTTGGTAGACTGTCTGCATTGTATAGCTGTGTAACGTCTTGCCTTTGTGTCTTCTGAAGTTTTAGTCTCTCCCGTGACCATGATTGCTGTAACGCATTCGAAACTTCAGAACCTAAAAATCTAAAAAAATCCGAAAAAATATTTTTTTATAAAACACATGGCAACCCATAGTTCTAAAAGTTTCACGTATTTATCAAAATTCAATCAATCTAGAGCTAAAAAGAAATTATGCTGGTTGTCACACAATGTAACACGCGAGGTGAAAAATAAATATCCTATTCCATTATGTAGTTGGCATGTCGGTGTTTAGGGCTAGGTGCAGGTGCGGCCTCGTATATTTCACACCCTTGCTGTAACTTGTAAGGGTGGCGCTGTATTAGTAAACTATAAATGTTTTTAGTAACTTCCGTTTCTCTTGACCAGTTGGAATGGCCAAAATGAAACCGAATTTTTTTTTATTTTTCTTTATCTGTACCTTTAATATTATATTAATTGTAGATGGCACAATCTTTTCATTTATCAGTCTCTTCTTGTCATGATATCTTCCTTATAATTAGAGCGAGCGAAGCGAGACCTAACACTATCTCACAACCTGAGCATTTTGTGGTACACTTTACTGAAAAACTATCACGCCTATAGATTTGTGCTTTAACATAGTAATTTAACTTCATATTTAGATTATCTGTCAAAAACAGATAATGTTATAGCCACAAAAAAAAATCTACATTAACAATTTTGTGTTCAAAGCTCAGCATTTTGATAGAATATACATGTCTAAAACTTCGTTTTATATTATTCAACTACAAACTCACCCTCGCTCCGTAGAAACTATTAACTTTTATTATAGATTTCTCAGAAAAGAGTTATTTTCAGTAAAAAGTATCCTATATGTCGACCAGTTATCATCATACCAGATTTCATAAAGAAAAGTCGAGTAGTTTTCTCGTGATACGATCATAGACAAACAGACAAAAATTCCAAACACTAAAGATTAGGCCTCTGCATTGAGAATTTTATTATAAGTATAGATTATAGTTTCGCATACTTTCCAACAAGCTCCTTCCATGGAACACTACGAAATCTATTAGCTACCTGTCGCGTTTTATGGCACAAAGTTGTAGTAAATTGCAAACTTTTTGCCATATTATATTACCTTTTGAAATTCCATTAGTTGAATTACAAAAAGTTGTTCTAAAGGTACTTAGGTGCAATTATTTTCTATGTTATAGCCGGTCTTGGGGATTTTCACTTATAAAGCTATTATCCATAGCTTTACACCATGTATTCATAGTTTACACTCCTATTTACCTTTAGTCTAAAACTAATTATAAGTGTTTCTATGTAAGTACCCAGTAACATGTTCGCTTCAGAAAAAAAGGGAAACGGGTTCAATTCTCGGGTTGCAAATCTCTGATATCATAATTGGACATGATCCGCATTTCCAACATGATTGCCACTTGACTTAAAATGAAGGAAAACATCTTAAAGAAGCTAGCATGAGGGATTCTAAAAGAACCTAACAAGTTTTCGACAGGCATGTATGTGCCGTCTGCTCGCACTTGGCCATCGTGATGGACAATGGCCTGATCCCCCTTGTATTGAGGGGGGTGTGGTCCCCCAACAGTGGGCAGTGTCGCTTGATGTTCATTCAAATTTTTCATCTAGTCATATCAGTTTATAGTTCTAAATTATTATTACAAATGCTTTTCATTAACACTTTCTTTTAATCGAGGTGTCAAAACTCATCATCCCTTATGCTTTAGGGCGGTTTAACTATAATTTATGTTATTTTCAAAGCTGGCAGCCAGGGTGTGTGCCACAAGTGACCTCATTCCATAATGAAATATGAAGCTCTAATCTAATTAACTCGTGAACCTATTACTGGAATTTAACCCCCATTTTAGTAATTTAAATATGTACTTGTCAGGTTTTACGAAATGACTTTAATGGTTATGGGCATTCCTGCATAGTGTCTTTTTTGTTGTAAAGGTATTAGTGGCAGTCTTGTTTAAGACAATAATTATTGTAAATATTGTAAGACACTTGGAACTATTTTTTTAATTCTTTGTAATCAGTGTATAATTTATAGGAAGATACTGTCTGTAACATAGTTATGTAACAACTTTTACGATTTCTAAAACCTTAGTTTCTTCCGTGATCATGATTTGTAACTTAAAGAACAATAATAAAAGAAATCCGCGAAAAAAATCAAAAAATATATTTATTTTTATTTTTTTTATTTTATTAGACCACCAACAAAGTACTTATGTATATGAAAACAATTGTACATCGAAAAGAAAACATAAAGAGTAGTACCTTAATTATAGATGATAACGACATTAAAGATAGTAAGTAGGTAAAACAAAAAAAAATTACAACATAACATTTTAAAAATTTAAAAAAAATTATGATATTTGACTATAATAACCGAAAAAACTATTAAAAATCGAACCAACTAACATCATCCACCAACCAAAGATAATCCACCAACATTGTAAAAAGGAATTTAGTCCTAATTCCATCCAATTTATTCGGAAGCAGAAAGGAGTACCAAATTGCTAACCGCCGCGTTCACAAACTTTCCTTGTTATGTTGTTTGAAGTTACGTAATTGAAGGCCATTTACGTGGACTATGAGGGGACAATATTCATGAAACCTTTTAAAGGACGACACTTGAAAATTTTATTCCCTAATTTGTAGATTCATGTCATTTCTGCTTCTATTTCTACAAAGACTTCAGTTTGATTCAGCCCATAAATATGTCCACTATCAATCAAACCATAACCATGTTGGCTGAGTATGGTCTGGCGAATCTCAATTTTTTTTTTAATTTTACTAGTATTTCTCAGAAATGCAGGTTTCTTCACGATGTTTTCCTTCCGTAAGACAATTGGTGATCATGTTAGGAATAATTCGCACATGAAATTATCAGAGGTGCTAGGATACTGAACCTCTTCCTCTTCCATTAGTTGATTTGGCTTTACCGGAATAAAAACAAGCTCGAGTAACACGTTCATTATTATCTGTAATATGTTGTTTGAAGTCTATATGGAATACCTACATCGAATAATATTTTAAATAATACATACAAAATGCCCTGAAGTCGCACATTAGTGAAGCGAAAGTATGTTGTTAGCTATATTCTTCTATATATAAAACCTCGTGTCACAGTGTTTGTTATCGAACTCCTCTGAAACGGCTTGACCGATTTTTATATTTTTGTGTATATTTGGTAAGCCTGGGAATATGTTGTAGGTATTTTTTATTCCCCTAGGTAATAAAGGTGGCCCTCTCCAGATTTTTTTTTTTATTAATCTACCACCGATCCCTATTTTTTAATAGTGATTAGAACGCGGGCGGAGCCGCGGGTATTGCTAGAATGTATATAAAAAACTAATATCCTCAATGAAAACGCAAACAAACTTAAATTTAAAACAAAATATATATGTAATAGTTTATAATTTACATCCATTGCAAGTAAAACTTCGACGACGCGATCCGCTGTGAGACATTTCTTCATACAACTTTAGTGAATTTAATTTTATTGTTCCATTAACAAGGAAACGCTTTTAAACTCCACTGTACTTGTTTTGGATCATCCTTTTTAACCCCAAAATGAAAGGAATGGGTACAATTCCTTTGTTTTCGATTCTTTTGTATATAATGAAGTAGTTAAAATAAATAGAGTTTAAGTCCTACTGCCATTTGCATATTAGAATATAATGGAGATAATGGACATATATTTACTTATCCAACATTATCAGTGAGTCATTAAAGTCGTATTTTGCTTTTACATTAGGTATGTAGATTATAGATACTAGAGATTGGGTTTTAACAGCTTGTCCCTTTAATTTTTTGAGCGAAACTAATCTTTTTGAAAGAAGAAAGTTAGAAGAATACAGTGGTAGCCCCGTGGTGACGCGTTTGCTTGGATAATCAAGTGATGCGGGTTCAAATCCGGGTCTCGCACGTCTGATATTTTCATGTGCGAATCATGATTACCACTTGTCTTACGGTGAAGGAAAACATCGTGAGGAAACCTGCATGTCTGAGAGAACCTAGCAGGTTTACGAAAGACATGTGAAGTCCGCCAACACGCACTAGGCCAGCGCGTTGGACTATGGCCTGATCCCCCTCGTACTGAGGGAGGCCCGTGCCCAGCAGTGGGACGTTAAAAAGGACTGAAGACAAGAGTTGCCCTTTATAATATCATCTATCAATGAAAGTCCCGTCAAAATCTGTTCAACCGTTTCGGAGATGAATCGAAATAAATAAAAATTTAAATAACAGACAAAAATTTTAGAGCAACGTGCTTGGCACACTGTCCACCGATGTAGCCCGTGGGACCAACTTATGCGTGTTTTGGCTTCGCGCCCGGCTGAATTGCCAGACCCTTTATTAGTGTCCATATACATACATATATACATAGCCTCCCTTCCTCGATAAAGTGAACGCTAATTGGTAGGATCTATTATTCTGCCGTGGGGGTGAAATTTGACCATTAATTACTGAAAATATTATTATTTAATCGTCTCTAAACAAACACAAAAACATTTGAAAAATGTGAAAAAATTAATAAATTGTGTTAACTTTGATAATTTATAAATAATACATACATTTATAATTAATTTTATTAATTTTGTCTGTTACAGGTAAATAAAGACTTCTGGCATCAACTCTAAGTCACATTGAAGGTATTTTTTCGGTCAAAGATTCTACAGCGTTAGCGTTCTTTATCCAACTTTCCTAGAAGGAATCCTTTTAGTATAGCCACAAACTCTTTTTATTATTAACTTATAACTTAATATTAGATTTAGCGCGAGCAAAGCCGTGTGTTCCGCTAGTAAATGTATACAAAAACTTGACAAATTATATACTAAAACCATCCTTGAGAATAACTATCCATTGGTGAAAACCGCATGAAAATCGGTGCAGTAGTTTTTGAGTTCATTGCGAACAGACAGACAGACGCGTTTTATAATATTATGTAGTTATTATTAACTATAAATTACGGTCCAAAGAATAACCCACTACAGTTTTATCACAACCGGTCTAATTTTTTAGGATCGTACAGAGGACAAACGTACAAATATTCACTGTTATTTATATATACAACAATGTCAGTACTATTTGCCATTTAAAGCAATAGAACCCGTTACCCTCTTTAGATGGTCCTGTAGAACAATTTTTCTATGTAATCGTCCAATGAAGAATCGTGAGAAGCTCGAATTGAGGACACTTCACTATCAATTATCTTAATTAAGATAAATTGTTGACACAAAATAGTGGGAGTAGTTCTTAATGAAAGGAAGATTAGACGACTTGTGATGCGCCTAAATATCATTTTTAATATATTTATATATGAAACTAATTTTACTCGCGGTTATTCTCGCGTTTATGTTTTATATATTGGTCCGCTTTAAATGGTAGTCTGTAATGTCAAAATAATGATATACAGAACATTCAAGGAAATACAATTTTTAAACATTTATCCACTAGTATTTTGCGCGGCTCTGCCCGCGTTCTAAACACCGGAATCCAAGTTCTTTTATTTTACATATTATATACTAAATTATACTATAACCTTCACCGAAACACGCTGCAAACTATAAAATAAGTTTCATGTCGATTCCTTTTGTAGTTTTTGCAGTTAGAGCGAAAGTCACTAACAGCTGATGTCATAGGTTTCGTTCATATAACTGACGACTCGTTTGGCTCAGTTGGTAGTGACCCTACTTTCTGCGCCAGCGGTCGCGGGTTCGAGTCCCGCTGGGGGCAGTCATTTGTTAATCACGAATGTTTGTACTCCAGTCATGGGTGTTTATATTTATAATTGTTGAATTAAACGACTTACGCCAGGTTTAATTAATATTTAATATAAAACTAGCAATAATGTTCTTAGTAATACACGGTCGCTTGATGTCACGGAATAGAGAGAAAAACCATAGATTATATATAACATATAGACTACAGAGTGCAAATGCATAAATAGGCGAAAAATTCTAAATTATAATATTATATTCAACAATAATATGTATGTATTTAATGTATATGTGTAGTATATCAACTATCTGGTATCCGCAACACAATCACGTTAAGTAGCTTACTGCGGAACTAGATGGCGCTGTTGTAATAATGTCCCAACATACCTACCAACATACCTATAACTATAGTAAATAACAATAAATATAATAAGTATAATAAAATATAAAAAATATTACGTACCTCGTACTACCTATATACTCGTATAATAAAATAGAAGTGTCTGTTTGTAATTTCAAATTAACAGCTTTTTACTAAATGAATATGAAAGCATATACGGTACCAACATAAAAAAAATCTTTATTTTTAATTTTTGCCTGTCTGTTTGTTTGTTTGTTTTGGCTAATCTCTGAAACGGCTGGACCGATTTTGACGGGACTTTCACTCGCAGATAGCTAACGTTACAAGGAGTAACTTAGGTAACTTTTATTTTATTACAAAATTATAAAAACCGTTTAATTTATTTTAACTTATGAATAAAATAAATAAAGAAGCTGGAGATGTGCCCAAACTGAGGGGAAGCTTCAAGCTATTATGTTTAAGTACAAAACGATCGTCTCCACACTTGTTGCGCTGAACTGAGATAACTTTAACAGTTAGTATCGTGATCATTGTATCGCGGGGATGCCCTGGTACTTACATTCTCGTCTTCGTGTGACGATAATTTATAGGTAGAAGTGCAGCATACACTGTCTTTATAGAGATAGAAAAAATATATTTTTTTAACCGTTTTATTCTGGTTTAGTCATTAAAAAATCATGGTCGAATTCTGAATATTGGGCGTTTCTTGAATTTCATAGGCTTTTCCGTTTTTTTCTTTTAATTAAATTTATATATATTGAAGCCGTGATTTGTTTTAACGACTCCCATACATTATAAATGTAACTGTTATCATTACATAGATCAATTTTTTTGAAAAACCTTATAGATCATTATCGATCCAGTTAGAGTTTTTATATCAAATCAAATCAAAATATTCTTTATTCATATAGACTTTTACAAGTTCTTTTGAATCGTCATTTTTACATGATTAAACTTTAAATTTTAAATTAAATGTCAGTCTGTAAGTCTGGGACTTGGGAGTAAGCTACCACCGACTCGGAATGCTGTAGTCTGCCGAGAAGAGCCGGCGAGAAACTCAGCAGTTGCTCTTTTCAAAAAATATTTGATTACAATATTTATTGCATTACAATGTTTTTCTATTTATCCTACGTGAGACACAACAAATCCATACTATATTATAAATGCGAAAGTAACTCTGTCTGTCTGTCTGTCTGTCTGTTACCTTTTCACGCCTAAACCACCCAACCGATTTTGCTGAAATTTGGTATGTAGATAGTTTGCATTCATGAAAAGGAAATAGGCATATTATTTTTTGGAAATTCAACCCCTAAAAGGGTTAAAAGGGGTGGCACAGTTTGTATGAGAAAAATATTTTTATTGCACATTTTTGCATGAAACTTTGAATTAATGCTTTTTAGTACAAATGATGAAACACGTATTTCAGGGTTTTTCGAAATTCACCCCCATTGGGGGTTAAAGGGGGTGGCTAAGTTTGTATGGGAAATTTGATTCTATTGAAATATTTTGCGTGACACTGAAATAATGCTCTGCAATACAAATTAAGAGGGCCAGAACTTTAAATGGGGAATCAGTCCTTGGTACATTATAAGTAACAGTATATAAGCAAAAATGTTTATTTTATTCACTTTTAGCGCGAGCGAAGCCGCGGGCACCGCTAGTAATATAATATTTGTTTCTCAGTCTGTGACTGGAAAACCTGGATTTTGATGAAACTTAGTAAGTATTATGATAGGTAGCTGGTTATTCGGGGCAGCTTACAACTTTTTCAAAATGTGTAATTTCTAAAAAAGCAGTTTTACTTATCATTAAAAACGTTTATTAAACGATGATTATAATAAAATTATTTTTTGGATTTTCCCATATATTTGTTTATAACGTTTCGAATGCTTTACAGCAAACATGGTTACGAAGAAGACAGATAGAATTTAGAAAGGACTTTTATTTCAGTTATTCAAATAAGATGTAGAGTTTGACAAGGGTACATCACATGTATATTATATATAAAATTTAATCAAGGGTGAGGGGTGTGGTAGGTCGTAATTAGGGATGTACAAAGCGATAACGGGACGCTGCTAACAAATTATGTTAAGACTCAACCGCTCGCTTTAAAGCGTATTCTGTAGAATGACAAAGAAGACCACAACAAATATCTTTTGAATAGTAAATACCTATATAAATACCATATTTTTTTGATAGTTTTATTTTCTGAAACTTAACATTTAGGATATTTTTGCAGATTTACTTTGAATTTTCAGAGAAACTAAATTTGAGTAAAAAACAAAATGCATGAGAAAAATATCAATCTATATTATCTTTAAAGGTCTAATATTGACTTACGTCAAGAGAGTATTATTAACTAACGACTCACCCTCGCTTCGCTCGGGTTCGTCCCTGGCTCGTAGCATATAATTTTTACAAACTTTGAATATCTTACTTATTTATATATAATCAAAAGGCTAAATAAGTTTCAAGCTTCTTGCTTTAAAAATGTAATTTCCATACAAACTTTCATCCCCTATTTCAATCCCTTACAGCCATTTTATTGCCTAAAAGTAGGCAATATCCTTTCTCAGGCTCTAGACTATCTGTGTACCAAATTTCATTAAAAGAGGTTTAGTAGTTTTTTTTACCAAATTTCATTAAAAGAGGTTTAGTTTTTATTCGTTACATACAAAAATACAAATCTTTCCTCTTTATAATATTATATATTAGTATAGATTATGTTTTTTTTTTATTTTAGCCAAAACTGACTTTTCTTATATACTGGGAGCAAACCCGCAACTAGTGGAGTGGCAACAAGTATTATAAAATTTAGTTACTCTCTGTAACCGTTGAATCAATTCGATCAATTAAATGCTGCAACATCAAATCATTAGATGTAATATAAATTTATGGGACTGGCATGGGGTTCTTTTTAAATATATTAGGTCACACTGCCATGAATTTGTTGGACATCCGATTTAAAAAATAAATAAATATTAACTATTTACACATGATAATATTGTAGATACTCAAGTTAAAATACATTCATTTTTTTGGTTAATGTGGTCATTATTGTAGTTATAAAGACCGAAATAAAAATATGTCTGTTTGTCAAACTGGCTGTCTATAGTGGCATTGCGAGAACACCGCTGGACACATTTTGATGATATTTGTTATAATGATAATTGACCATCCGGGTAAACATATATAATACTAGCGACTCACCCTCGCTTCGCTCGGGTTCGTACCCAGGTAAAAAGTTTTAAAATGACGTAATTCCCATATATAATCGCGTAAGAAACGCTTTCATTCGACCGTTTTTTCTCCGATTCACTTTGCAAAACGGACTACCACGTAAAAGCCTTTTTATTTTTCGGTTTTTTATATAACCTATGACACTCAGCAATAATGTGGCTTTCTATTGGTGAAATAATTTTTAAAATCGGTTCAGTAGATCCCGAGATTACCCCTTACAATTTAACAGATATACAAACACACAAACTTTACTGCTTTATAATATTAGTATAGACTTTTTACAGCAGGAAAATATGACATCTCTGAGAAATCTAAATCCGTTAAAACGCATATTGAAAACTAATCTGAACGGAGCTGGGTTAATCACTAGTATACGATATAGCACATACAAAAAAAGGAATTAATGTACATTATCCTTTAAACATGGTTAACCCATCAACGGGCGCGGGGACAATATAGATTTATAACAATTGAAAATCTATTGTGTCTCATATGTTCGCCATTGACGGGTTAAAACGTGTCTGATAGTTAAAACCAATAACATAATAAATCATATTTAAAGTCGGTTAAATGTATGTAAACTACTGAATAAGTTAAGCAAAGATATCTCAAAGTGGAGAACGCTTGCAGTTAATTTCCTGCCTTAAACGATCTGTCGGGCGACGTAACATGGAGATATTGGTACCTACTACTATATAAATAAAACTGAAGTGTCTCTTTGTAATTTCAAATTAACAGCTTTTCACTAAATGCATATGAAAGTATATTATACTTGTTGTCTGTTTGTTCCGGCTAATCTCTGTAACGGCTGGACCGATTTTGACGGGACTTTCACTCGCAGATAGCTAATGTTATACGGAGTAACTTAGGCTATTTTTTTTTTCGTGCTCAACAAATAAATGCTTCCAACGGGACTCGAACCCGCGATCTGGCACAGCAAGTAGATCACTAAAAACTGAACCAAACGTGTAGTTTTATTTGAAATTGGAAACCGTTAACCTTATTGATTCAATGAAAACGGTAAACAAAGTCCTCTCTATAAAAACCTTGTTATATTCGGTGAAAGTAAAACACTACCTACATTTAATTCCCTACTTTTTAGGCTTTTTCACACTTTGTCTCTCTCTTTTTTGTCTTCCGGAGAGAATGCGGAAAATTATTATCATCTTTTTACAATCCAAAATGAAGTAAACTCGTAAAAAACTGGGGTTATTTTATAGGTGACTTAGATAGCAATCAATTGACTCGGTAAGTAGACTCAGTCAGTTAATAATATATTATATAATATTATACATATACTTTATTACATACTTTACTTAATGCTATTAAATATTATATGAGTAGAACTAATATTAATCTGTACTGATAAATATAACGGAAGTGTCTGTTTGTCATATCAAAATATTAATAATTTGTTCCGGTTAATCTCAAAAACGGCTGAGCCATAGAGGTTAGAGAAAAGGAGAACGATCGCTACGTGCATTAGCCCGCCTGTCCCTGAAAATTTGTAGAATTTATAACGCGCTGCCGTCGGTAAGTAGTATCTGTGAAGTTAGCTGTTTATGAGTAAACGTAGATGAAGTTAATATTGAGACAACGTGAAGTTAGGCATTGAGACAACTTAGCGATCGCAGCGCCTTTAGTTTGTCCATATTTCTGGGACACTACGTTCTACAGCGATCGTCCTCCTCTTCACCTCCATGAGCTTTTGATAGCATAAAGATCAGCTCTATGCCAGTGTCAATATAAGGAGTAATTTAGGCTATTTTTGTTTTAAACAAAAAAATAGTAGGTTCTTCTCAAAATAATAAACAATAAAGCGTACTTTGTGACAAATACGAGCAAAGCAAGGGTAATTCGCTAGTTCTAGATATACATTTTTAAAATAGTTTAAGAAATTATTTAAAGAAAATTATTAACCTATACCTATATATAGAAAGCAGACAATATTTTTTATACTTTAAAAAAATCTTTTGTTTGTCTATATCACAATGTATGTAATAAAAACAAAAAAATCCCGTGTGACAGTTACATACATCTAATTAACTTAGTATTATGATGCTTTGTTGGGTTTCATACACATAGAAGTGCCCGTTATTTTTACATACTATCAGACTTATTATTACATAATTTAGAGAAGAAAATTGACTATTTTTAGTTCTCGGTCCGATCTCAGTGTGATTTTGAAGAAAAAATATATAAATAGCGTTAATACCTCCCTATATTAATAAAAAGATTTCAAAGCTTTTTTATTGATAACTCTAAAGCTCCTCAATAGCTAACTTAAGAACAAAAACCGTTTTCAAATTAAACTGTTTGAATAAGGTTAAAAGTTCGTATTTGAAAATATATAGCAAAATTTGAACCCAAGATACCCTCGCAGTATCAACTTTACTAAATATATAATTATATAAATTACACTCTAAAGTTTTAATTTCCACGAACGTAAGACGTATCGCAACGTACAAATAAAATCATTTGACACGGTTATTGTACCGTTACGTCGGCGTGGTCCCATTGTCAACTACACGTCACGATTCGTGGCCGCAATATCGAAAAGTTTAAGCTGTAGCACCTTTATTGTGTGTAGACTTTTTAGAATTAGATTATTATATATGTAAATATTAAATATGTTGGGATATTTCACACATCACCCTCTAGTTTCGTGGTAAGCTACGAAGCTTGTGTTACTGATACCAGATAGTTGATAATCTACAGATATAATATAACTCAAAAGTTTAAATACATATTATAAGTATAACCTATGACTGGAGTACATATATTATATTTTTGTGTTCACAAATGAATATCCCCATATCTATTTTCTCGTGATGCGATCACAGACAGACAGAAAGACAGAAAATTCTCGACTCAGAATTTTATTCTATACTAGAAACTTGCTAGCTTCGCTCGGTTTCGTCCCTAGGTTTAGAGTCAGCGAAGCCACGGGTTCCGCTAGTTAAAATAAATAAATTTTCTAAAATATTACCCCCTCTTTTTTTGAAGTCTTATAACCTAAGTTATTTGCGAGTGGAAGTCCAGTTAAAATCGGTCCAGCCGTCTCAGAGATTAGACAAACAGACACACATGACACAGACAGAGAACAACTTAAAATTGTTTTTTTTGATGCTTCGAGTAGTACATTATATACTCGTACTTTCATATGCATTTAGTAAAAAGCTGTTAACTGAAGATATATATGTAACTTAACTTCAAAAAAGTGAAGCACTAACACAATGGAAACACGACGGCCGTTAGAGAACTCGTATGTGTTTGTGGTACAGTGTCAAATGTTCTCAGAAATATGTTCACAATTGTTTGACTGTTACACGCTATTAGCTTATCAACGCCACCCGGCTTTCCCTTTTTTATCTTTTTTTTTATTCTTAGGATCGACAAACAGTGTTCACGATAAATACATCTTATTGATTAAATTAGTTACATTACTCATTATGACACCAGCATCGTTGACCACAGATTACTAATTGATATTGAGAAGTGGTAGTGTACATTTCGTACAATATAATGTTGTTCCCTTCTTGCAACCTCACTCTCCCATCCTTTCCTATCCTCACTAAAAAAAAAGTAAAATCAGATAAATAAAAAGAAAGAAAAAGAAAAAAGTTGCATAAAAGGAATACACTATACTTTAAATAAAATTAAAGTTCCTGTTTATAATATCAAAATAACAGCTTTTACGAAATTGATATGAAAGTGTATGCGGTAATATAATAAAAATACAATATTTTAAATTTTGTCCGTCTGTCTGTGTCTTTGTTCCGGCTAATCTTCGAAATGGCTGGATAGATTTTGGCGGACGTTTCACAAGAAGACAGTGGATATTATAAGGAGTATCTAAGGCCTAGATTCTAGGCTATTTTAGTTTTAGAAAAAGAATTAGAAATCTCCAAAATAGTGATTAAACGTTTCTATCATGAATTAGATTGGAAGGTCGAATCAATTGATGAAATTGTTATGGTTGTTTGTTTTAGTACAATTTTAAGTGCCAGTATCCGCTATATTAAACGCGAGCAAAGACGTATGCAGCAGTTAGTGGAATAAAATTTAAATAATTTAAAATTACTAATGTTGCTGACTGGTACTTTCTTTAACTTCGTACTTTGTTAATACCTTGATTATAATCCATTCGGAGACTTGTTACCTAAGTTCCAAAAGAAAGCTAAAGAATATCTTTAAATTCCCTTTTTTTTTACAGTATGCATTGTGTATTGTGTTAGTCTAGTTTTGTTGGCTTATATTTGAATATTTTATAAAATGTCTATATTTATTGCATGCGGTATTTACCTTAAAAGGTAATGCATTTAGCTTTAAGAACCCTTGTAAACACAATAACCTAAAAATTTAAACATTGTAATTGCCACTGGTGAATCAAATAAATAAAAAAATAAAATAAAAATAACGAAAACCATAAAAATATCAGTAATTTTAATCGTGGAATCACGTATATACATTCGGACAGGTCGAATACATAACCTTTTTTTTGGATCCGGTTAAAGTGTCTTTAAATTTTTATTTCGAACTTCCGTCAGGCCGGTTAATTTGTTGATGATAAAATTGTAATAACACAATTAAACCAAAGCCTATGAAGTCGGCCAACGGACGTGACAGGACAGCCCAAGCTGCAATACACTCGCTTGGAAATGTATGTTTTTAGTTATTTATAGGCTTTGTTCAACTATTTATCCCCGCTTGGTGGCTTCTTCAACTAATAGTCTAACTATTTTCAAAATTTCATCCAAATCCGTCCAGCGGTTTAAAAGTAAAAAGTGACAAACATACTCACTATGTATTTATAGTAATACCTCGTCTTCATAATATTTTTTCTATTTTTACATTTATTTTTACTTTATCATCACAGAACCCCATAACGAGTAGATATAAACGAATGACCCGCATGCTCTATAGAAATAAATCTGTGCCCTCTTATAGGAGGGAATAAAAAAAATAAATGTCACCATAAATTACCATAGATTCTATAGAGCACTCCCTTCTGTAGTAAGACTCTGGTACTACCGGATACGAACGCAACGTCTCGTAAATATCCACTGGAGTATAGGGCGTAATGACTTCCTTAATATTGGCTATTAACTAAGTGTAGTGCAATCATTTTTCAATATATTGTATAGTTTTTGCACGCGGCGTTGCTCAAAGTAAAGTTTTTAATAAATATATTTTATTGAAAAAGTCTGTCAGTTTGTCTGAGAAAGCATCACGAGAAAACCATTTGACAGATTTTAATGAAATTTTTAACTATCCGTGTCAATTTACTGGTTACTTTTTATGCGGGAAAATATCGAGAGAAATCGATATTAATCGTCCAAGTGTACCTAGGGACGATCCCGAGAAGAAAAGAGTGAGTCGCTATACTAAGAATTGCTATACTGATTTTAATGAAGTTTGATTAATTAATACTTTCTACTTTAGAACCGAAAAATAACGTATATTAAAATAAGTATCACAATTGTCAGTATTAAATATGTAACACATATCCTAATTCACAAACATGTACTTTTTTTTTAATTGTGAAAGCTGTGCGAAATAAGACAATTGTATGCAAAAATATTACAATAATTTATTATTTTTAAAGGCAATGGTGCAGTGGAAACGCACGCTTTAAAAATTTAGTGAAGCGGGTTCAAATCCTGGGTCTCGCACTTTTGAAATTCTTACGCCAATCGGTTTCAACATGATTACCCTTTATTAGTATGAGTACGGTATCGTGAGGAAATCAGCTTATCTGATAGAACTTATCAAGTTTCCGAGAAACACTTGTAGTCCATCAACCCACACTAGTCCAGCGTGGTGGACTATGGCCTGATCCCTCTCGTATTGAAGGTAGGCCCACTCCCAGCAGTGGGACGGTTAAACAAGCATAATATACCTAATATTTTGCCTCTGTGTTGTGAGCATTTTTAATTTTAAAATATTCTTCCATTTGGACATATTTAAGGCAATTTTTCATCGAGTGCTTTAAAGGATAATGTAATATGATTCAAAATCGATAGCAGCCATTTGTCATGAAGTGAATGACGTATAATTTATTACAATATTATTTTTCCGATCCTCACACCATTTCTATGATAACTTTTATGAAAATATTTATTCTACAGACTTTTACAAACATACTTTTTATACATTGAAAGACAGAGTATACAATATACATAAAAAAATCTAACTGAGTTGAATTTGTACATTGAATATTAAAATCTTGTTGTAAATATTCATCATAATCATTGATAAAGAGGTAGAATCTATTGTTTTTAGAATCTTTGCCTGTCTTTTTGTCTGTCTGAGAACACATCACGAGAAAACCACTGGACTGACATTGATAAAATTTTAGTATGATAATAGCTGGTTTACGGGTCAATAGATAGGAAAAAATTTTGTCTTTGACGTCAGCCATCTAATCTAACCGTTAAAAATGTCGGCGAGTGGAGAGAGCCGAGTCGATAGTAACTCATAAAAAAATTAAGAATTCTTAAAATTGGTTTTCAATCGACAAATACGTCATTAAAAATCAGTCGAATTGAAAATTTCTTGTTTGAAGGCGGTTGATTGAAATACAGATTTGAGGAAAATTTTCCTTCTCTAATCATTAAGTTTAAAATGCTGACGAAGCAAATACCTGCCTTCTTTCTTTTTGGACTGAATTATTATTAGATATTGTAATCAGCCCTTTTTAACGTCCCACTGCTGGGGGCGGGCCTCCCTCAGTATGGGGATCAGGCCATAGTCCACCGCGCTGGCCTAGTGCGTGTTGGCGGACTTCACATGTCTTACGAAAACTTGCTAGGTACTCTCAGACATGCAGGTTTCCTCACGATGTTTTCCTTCACCGTAAGACAAGTGGTAATCATGTTAGAAAATTATTCGCACATGAAAATATCAAAGGTGCGAGACCCGGATTTGAACCCGCATCACTCGGTAATCCAAGCGAGCACGTTACCACTGGGCCACCGCTGCCTCCATTAGATATTAACCAATCAAAAATAGTAAATTGACTTTAAAAATTATTACAAAACCATAAACTAAAATACTTTCCATATGGATATTTAAAATTCATAAAAAATCTTACAGATATATGGATTGGAATCTAGGTACTTCAAGCTTAAGTTTAACTGAGCTAAAGGTACGTCTTTGAATTGACTTAAGCGATAAAGAGCAAACTTGTAAGTCTTAAAACTTTTCCTTTTCAAGACAATTTTAGTATGTAAATTAGTCCAACCATTTCCACTGACTGACAACATTCATGTATTTTAAAATACTAATGATATTTTTTTATATAAGTATAAAGTAACTTGGTTGATTAAAATTTGTTAACAAAAAATAATACTCAGTATTATTACCAACAAATCGTATTATCATTTTGATCTAGTCCAAAGTATAACCTATCACAATTTTAAAACGACAGACAAACATATATTATAAATTATATATTGAAAATAATTAGGAATCGCACAATTGCTAATTGATTATATTTATTACTTATTAATTATTTAACCGACTTTACAAAGGAGGTATGATATAAAGTATCAACCTTAAACATTAAATTATATCGAGTAAACATGTGTTAGCTAGATTTATCCTCACATTTTTCTCAAAACTAATCTATCTGTTATTCGATATCATAGTCTATAGATGTGCTAAGTTGCATCCAAATCCGTTCAGTTGTTCCAACGTGAAAAGTGATAAATACTACCACATTATACTTATAATATGTATGTATTTAAAGTTATATATGTGTAGTATATCGACTATCTGGTGTCCGTAACACAAGCCTCTTAGATTACCACGGAACTAGATGGCGCAGTGTGTTAATGTATACATATTTATTTATTTATATTTTTAAATAATTGTAAAAGTCTCTTGGCCATAACCAATTATTTTTTTTAATTCATTTATCGAACTCGCTACCTCTTACATCAAAGGCATAAGCACTAAAAATTTATTCAAGTTCATTATATTTTATAAGCATTTCACATTTTTCGGTGTGACTGTAGTCCAAAAGACGGTTTAATGGAACCAATTTATTCTAAGAAAATGAAACAAAATTTCTTTTAACGAACTTTCTTATATTTTTAAAGCACTTTAAGAACTAAAATACATTATTTTGTATTTTTTATTAAATATATATCGCTTTATTGAGAGTTTAATAGAAATGCTGTAATTTAGGAATAGCTTTGTATATTTATTTTATTCACTTCACTTCACTCAGATTCAACCTTTGAAACGTTTTATTTTTTTGAGAGAAATTATAATAAAAACTTGCGAGAGCCCTTAGACCTCCTTAATCCGGCCCTGTCGCAAAATCCGTTATTAGCGGAAGTCTACTTACTATAAACTACCTCCCTGCCAATATCTTTCAAAGATACGTAAAGTGGTATATTTCGTAATGAGTGAGGGAGCGACCTTTTTGGTGCCGCTTTTTCGTTATAAAATCATAACGGTGCTACAGAAGTTTAGATATAAGTATATAAATACAGGCAAAGTCGCGTTTATCATCTAGTTTTGAATAAAAGAGCCGAATTAATTGTGTAAATACATCCCTACTGCAAATCTTATTATCTGACCCACCCCTCATGCAATACATAATCCATTTTTTATTGGCTACTGGCAAAGGGGTAGGTGTTTAAGTAATAAAAACTGTGCACACAACTGTTAGTTATTTTTAACTTGGCTAAGACAAGCCGGGATGGCTCTGATCGTATTTTGAAAAAGGGGTTGTGGGTTCAATTTTGGTGGATAGAAGAGAGAGAGGATTAAGTTCAATATTTAGCATTTATATGGCGTTTTTATAAAAAAATTTGTTGCCATCTTGAATTTCATATAATACTTGTAGAAATACACTTTCGATTTCACTTTCGAGTTCGATTTCATACACAACCACAGAAGTGTTTTATATATAAAGATGTAGTTTGACCTATAGTAATTCTTAGGCTACTGTTAGATACCTAGAGACGAACCTTCTTTTTTTATAGTTGGGAAATGCATTGACGCATACCACCTGTACAAAACAGGTGGTTATGTGGGACGCACTGGCCTAAAGTCAGTACTAACCACTAAAACCCAACTTACCTTACCCGTCTTAATGGGGCGTCGCAGGATCGCTTGTGCATTCAACTACGACGCGCCGACGACCCGGCAGGTCTGCCGAATCAGACCACACTTCCACAGTCCTCTCTTTCCAGAGAAGTACCAGGAGCAACCCGTAAGACACATCGCCCACCGAAGTGGGCCCTCCCTGCAGCGCACCTAGAGACGAACCTAAGCGAAGCAAAGGTATGTCGTTAGTGCAATATATAATACAAAGGGTCCCTAAGATCTTCAAAGTTGCATCAAAATCGGCTGTAAATAAGCCTTGTCACATTACTTCGACTCTGCTAAGTCCGGAAGTGCACACCCCTGCCTCTGAAGCGGAAACAATTAGTTTTCTAATGTCAGCTCTATGTGGATATAAATAAGGGCGGCTCAAAATACAATAAAGCTATGCTTTACGACTTTTCACATCCGGTTTGTTTGTAGTAGGAAAGTTTTATCGAAATCGGTGTAATTTTCATTTAAATTGCAATATGAATACTTAAAGTATACAAGCAGTGAGTCACTCAATTTTTATATGTACATTCTTTCTTTTTAAAAATACATACATACAGACGAATATAGAACCTCCTTTTATTGGATGTCGGTAATATTGATTATAAAACTAATTTTCATTAAGAATTAAAATAATTTACTTTCCCCACCTATCTCGCACGGTCGTTCCTAGGTGCTATACTCCAGCTCATGTCAGTCTATCTGTCAGTTAATTTCATCCAAATCTGTCCAGGCCAGTCAGTTAAGGGCTAACTCACACAACGTTTTGTTCGTGGATTTGTTTTGCTTTTTAATTCCTGACGTTTCGAATGGTCACGAGATATACTCATAGATTCAAAAGCACAGAAAACGAAAAAATAAATATACACATGATAATAATAATAATAATGACAAAAAATACGGCTGACACATGATGTCACAAATATAGGCTTCCGTGAATTTTTAGTATTTTTACATTTTTAGAATTGTTTATTGCTGTTTTAAAACACTAAAACACTATTTAAAAACCTTTTAAATAATGAGAAAAACCACAAAGGCAAAGAGAAATGTGAGTAATATGTAGTGTTTAATAAAAATCAGTCGCGACACAAGATGACAACGAAGTGTCACGCGAAATAAACAGGACTAACGGACAAAAATACTAATGATCACAAGGAGCCAGGCAAGAAAAACAGCCGCGCACACATCTAACGCACGCCCAACACCCCCACCCGTCTCGTCGTCCTCCTCGCCATCATCGTCGGGTGATGAGTTCGCCACAGCGCCCGACACTAGCGAGTCGAGCGACGACGAGCGCGGGCCCCCGCCCCCGCCGCCACGACCACCTGCGCGACGTGGACGACCACCGCTGCCGGCACGCTTGGGACCTACGGGGCAACCTGCCCCAACCATGGCCCCCGCTACCGGTGGTGTAGTGCGTCGCATGCGATGGACTCAAGTAATGAACGAGAACTGCATGCGCGCCTATTATGGGGCTACAGAGGGGGGAATCAACCTGTCCGCGTACCGGGACAGGATGCTGCCTCTGTTTCTGGCATTTGATCCGACCATCGCCGTATCTGCGCAACGCCTATCCGATCAGGTGCGCTTCATCCAGCGACGCAAGCTGCTGGATGACGCGACACTTGATCGATTACGCCTGGAAGAACTGGCCGCTCGCGCGGCTTCTGCGCCGGGTCTGGGTCCGCCTGCTACGTCACCGGCTTCGGTGCCAATGCCCAACATGGTGCCGGGGGTGCCGCTGGCGGATCACGGAGCCGATGAGGAAGAATGTGCGAGCCCCCGTGTGATGCGCTACGTGACACAGGCCTTTGCGGGGACTGGTACCAGACCCTGTGATTACATGGCATGTGTCGCAGAGCGCATCGACTACCTAAAGCAGAAAGTTTGTGCATGGGCAAGCCGTATTCGTCGCTACAGGGTGCGTGTGGATCGATTCCAGCAGAATCGTCTCTTCCAAAGTGACCAAAGGAAGGTATACCGAAGGTGGGAGGGAACCAACCAATGTGTGAGCGACGGGCAACTGCCGGATCCTACTACCATGACTAACTTCTGGCGTAGTATCTGGTCGGTGCCAGTCGAGCACACCGAGGGCGAATGGATGAATGTTGTCAAACGTGAGTGTGATCCGATCGAAGCCATGGGGGCTGTGACTATCAGCCCCGATGATGTAGGGTGTGCTGCCCGTGCGACCCAGAACTGGAAAAGTCCTGGGCCGGACGGGCTGCACAACTTTTGGATCAAGTGGTTTCGATCCTCGCACGAACGTCTGGCAGCACAATTTCAAGACGCCCTCGAGCTTGGTTCCCTGCCATCTTTCATGACTACTGGCGTTACCTTCCTGCTCCATAAGTCCGGTAGTACCACGGAAGCGAAAAACTATAGACCCATCACGTGCTTGCCCACCTTATACAAGCTTCTTATGTCCATTTTGAGAACAAAAATTAATACGCACGTTATTGCGAACAATGTTTTGGCCTTTTCTCAGAATGGATGTAGAGTTGGGTCCCGTGGTACTAAGGAGCTACTCCTCATTGACACGACCATTTGCCAACAGGTCCGGCGAAACAGGGGGTCCCTCTCGGCCGCTTGGATTGACTATAAGAAGGCCTATGATTCGGTGCCTCATTCATGGCTAGAGAGGGTCTTAGTGCTGTATAAAATCGATACAGCTCTAAGATCACTCTTAGGCGCATGTATGAGGCAGTGGACCACAGTCCTCCATCAACCAGGTGGTGGGGATGGTCTTCCTGGCCCGCAGGACTTGATAAGGATTAAGAGAGGTATTTTCCAGGGTGACAGTTTGAGTCCTCTGTGGTTCTGCCTGGCCCTGAACCCGCTCAGCACTCTGCTGAAGGATTCAGGACTAGGTTGCCGGCTTCGAAGAGGAGGTGAGGTTATTTCTCATCTGCTGTACATGGATGATCTTAAGCTGTATGCATCAAAGCGCCAAGATCTGGTGGAACTACTGGAAGTAACAGAAACCTTCAGTAGCGCCATCAAAATGGACTTTGGTGTAGACAAGTGCGCGGTTATGCATGTGCAGCGGGGGAAAGTCGTAAATTCCGCGAATTTACAACTTTCCGACATAATATCCCTCAGGTCTATCTCCGAAGCTGAAACCTACAAGTACCTTGGTATGTCACAGTCATTGGGTATTGCGGACGGAGACATTAGGCAGGCGTTGAGGCAGCGTTTCTTTTGTCGCTTGACAAAAGTACTTAACAGTCTTTTGTCCGGTGGCAATAAGGCGCGTGAATTCAACGCTTGGGTAATGCCTCTGCTCACTTACTCCTTTGGCATACTAAGGTGGACTCAGAATGAGCTGGACGCCCTGGATACGAGGGTCCGTCAGCTTCTCACTGCACACCGCATGAGGCACCCACGCTCGTCAGTTATGAGACTGTACATCCCGCGTAAGTATGGAGGCCGTGGCTTTTTAAACGCTAAGGACCTCCATAACCGCGAGGTGTGCAGTCTTAGGGAGTATTTCCTAAGCAACGAGTGTGGGATTCATCGCGATGTTGTAGTAGTTGACAAAGGCCTCACCTCTCTCTCCTTGGCAAACGAGAACTGGCGCAGACCAAAGGTGCTTAGCACCGATGACCGTAGGACTGCGTGGAAGTGCAAGGAGCTACATGGGCGGTTTTACAAGGCCCTTATGGGGCCCGATGTAGATCTGCTCGCGTCGGTGAACTGGCTACGCTTCGGGGATCTCTTCGGGGAAACCGAAGGTTTTCTCTGTGCAATTGCGGACGAAGTAATGATGACGAACAATTACCGCAGATATATCCTGAAGGACGGTACGGTCGACATCTGTCGGGCATGCCGCCGTCCCGGTGAGTCACTCAGGCATATAATCTCTGGTTGTTCTCATCTTGCTAACGGCGAGTACTTGCACAGACACAACCTAGTAGCCAGGATCATTCACCAGCAACTTGCTCTTCGATACGGTCTTGTGGGGTCTGAGGTGCCATATTATAAGTACGCACCATTGCCGGTTCTTGAGAATGGTCGTACCACGCTCTATTGGGATCGATCTATCATCACGGACAGGACTATTGTAGCCAATAAGCCTGATATTGTGCTGGTAGATCGATCAAAGCGCCAGGCAGTGCTCGTCGATGTCGCCATCCCGCATGACGAGAACCTCGTGAAGGCTGAGAAGGACAAACTCAGCAAGTACCTTGATTTGGCTCACGAGGTAACCGCCATGTGGGATGTTGACTCGACGATCATTGTCCCGTTGGTCGTTTCGGCGAACGGTCTTATAGCGAAGAGTCTCGACAAACATCTTAGGAGACTCTCGCTAGATGGCTGGATCAAGGGTCAGATGCAGAAGGCGGTACTTCTGGACACGGCGCGCATTGTCAGGAGGTTCCTCTCTCTGCAGCCCTAACCACCGGTAGCCTGGGCCCTGCCTCGCTGCCGGCGGCACCCTAGGTTAGGTTTTTTATAATGTATTTATATTTTGTAAATTCTTTAATGTATTTTACTTTTGATATAACTTTATTGTAAAAAGCCTAACTTAAGAAATGAAATTAATAAAAGATAATAATGTCTTCCCGGCCGATTACGGCCACGGCGCGGCGGCCAATCTCATTGAGACTAGCCAATGACGCGGGACATATTATAGTGCACGAGTGTACGCGCAAACACAAGTGCACTCTCTGTTCCTTATCACTCTCATATTCCGGTGGGACGAATACTCGACACGACCAGTGACAACTAAGGCGCAGGACCGACGGCTTTACGAGGCACGAGTGTGAAACACCGCCAATTCCCAACTCCGGGCTGTTACTGAGACTTATGAGACAGAAAGACTCAATAACTAAGCTTGGCCCGACCCGGGACTCGAACCCAGGATCTCCCGGTGTGCGACCGTACATGCTAGCCACTACACCACCGAGGCAGTTAAAAAAACATATACGTATCTACTGTTTAAAAGCAAAGTTATTACACAAAAAATAACTAAGCAAGCAGAACCGCGGAGAAATACTAGATATATCTACAATTTGTTCAAGTAGCGACAGATCCCAAGCAGCATTGTTAGATAATCTCCACAAAAAATCGTAACTCAATACAAACCGCATCTGCCCACAAGTACTTATTGTGACATATTTCAATGACAAATTATAAAGGGTCCGATTAACCGAAATTCGTAAACTGCGGCTACCGTGACGTACGTGTTTAATGTATAGAAAGGGACGGGACTGGAACGATTTGTTTTATGAGAGAGAGAGAGATCCATGTTTCTTTCACCGTGGTAGTCCAAAATGAACTCGTTCGCTTGTGTATCTGAGTAAAGCGGGTTCGAATCCCGGTCTCGCACCACTGATATTTTCATGCAGCATGATTACCATTTGTCTTACGGTGAAGGAAAACACTAGAAATAGTCCGCCAACTCGCACTTGGCCAGCGAGGTGGACTATGACCTGATCCCCTCTCGTGTAGTATCGATGGAAGACTCGTGTTTACGCGAAGATATTCATTAGTCCATACTATAAAAAAATAACTCTTAAATAAAAAAAACCTAATTTAAAATCGGTTCATGCGTTTGTGCGCTAAAAAACAAGTCATGTGTTAAATGTCCAATGCAGGTACATGCTAAACTTATAACACTCCTTTTTTGAGACGAGGGTAAGACCATTCCAGTTAGTGCCTTTTAAATATGGATGAGTCACAAGTGTTTCTTTCGCCAGCTCTTTTTACGGTTAAGACGTTTTATTACTCAACTCTCGATGATGTTTAAACTTTCAGTGTGATATTTCAAACATGTATTCAGGCCTTTATTTACATCCTATTCCTGGGTACGGACCTCCCTTCGATACGATTGGGATGCAGACTGGCGGAATTCACTGTCTTTCGAAAACTTGTTAGGTTCTCTCAGACATGTAGGCTTCCTCACGATGTTTTCCTTCACTGCAAGACAAGTGGTAATTATGTTAGAAATGATTCGCACATAAACATATCAGAGGTGCGAGACCTGAATTTGAAGCTACATCACTTAGTTATCCAAACGGGCGCCTTACCACTGGGTTACCAATGCCTTTGTAGCTATGCTTCAGGCAACAACGAGTATAACATATCATTCTCACTCAATAAAAGTAGCGACCGCAAAAAACCAACCCCTATCAAAGCGACAATGGTGTGGCCATTTCAAAGTAGTAATTGGACACGCTCCGCCCGGGAGATAATCTGTACAAATAAGCATATATTATTCGATGGGGAGATCTTGTTTAAGGATTTCTGGGGTTCTATGGTGTTCTGAAGACTCCCGTGGTTACAATAACCATGGTTTTTATGAAGAGGTATGTAGTGAGATGTATAATTAGTGATTGTTATAATTGTCACTAGTTATGATTTTGTTCGTGAGAAATATTCATCGCGATATATGTTAGGAGGCTGGTAAATGCTTTTTTTCTAATAGGTAGCTAAAAGAGATTATAGCTAGTACTTTCTTACATTTACGCGAACTTTTGACGTTTTATACGAAACAACTTCTTGAATACGGAACGTCGCCGAAAATCAAACAATTCCCGAAAAAATCTGTGAATCTGTTATCTTTAAAATGTTAAAATATAGTTACTACTTTTGTTGATTAAATATTGTTTTTTGTTTAAATAAAGACTTAGACGACTGATTTAAAAAGGTCCTAAAAATACTTCTGGTATACGAACCCAATATTACTAAAAACCATGTAGTTTCATAGTATGTCACACCTGTGGTACACTCACTGTCGTTATTTTTCCTATATATGATCTTATTATACTATCTTTTAAAACGCGAATATATACAAAATAATAATAACTCTAGAAAAAAACTGCACAGCTCATACTTTTATAGTCATTGGTACTATAAAATAAAGAAACTTACATCAAAATGGCTACAACAATTGCTACTAGAGTACTTTAAACATTATTTATGACCCATGCGAGTGCCATTATTATTACAAAGTTATAATTACTCAAAGACATAAATTTTAATATTAATTGCATGCAAATCATGACATGAATGGTACTTCATTAATAACAGGATCAAAATCGACTCATCAAATACTGTCGTCCCGCTGAGGTTAGGGTGCATACATAATTAAACTTTTGAGTAGCATCTACAATCTACTTGTTATGTTGTAAAAAGTATAATTGCTTTCTAGCTACGGTCTTGGATTCGATTCCCGGGACAGACAAGAGTACTAACTGAGTTTTTATATCAGGAAATAGCTTGGTTTGGGAAATTTTTTGGGATGTGGGTACCGAGTTTGGGAGAAAACGTTAAGCTGTTGGTCCTGAGATGATCCTTTACTGGTTTTGTCGAAATATCGTCTCATTTTTTTTAATATAAAAGTTAATGTTATAGTATTAGTAGAAGTAATAATAATAGTAGTAGTAGATGTAATAATAATAATAGTAGTAGTAGTAGTAGTAAACATTATAGCAGTAACTATTTTGATCCATAGATTGCTTTTGTATTTATAGTAGTTTCAGTCACAGAGGAATTTTGGAATCAGTTGTTTTTTTTTTAATTTCTTACAGTAATTAGGACAATTACGATCATTGAGCGAACACCTGAATAAATTAATTTAATTATTATTAATATAAAGTAGACTAAAAAAAATAACGATCAAAGTCAGGCGCGCGAGCTAGTATACTAGTACAAGTCGTCCCCCACTCATATAGTGATTATCGTCTGTCCATTCACTTCACACGCGATGTCATGTGTGTTTGAGCTGGGCAAATAATACCAGTTTATTTTGAGCTTTTCGAGACTATAAAGCTTTACTGACGGCGAAAAGGTTGATTTGTGTTTCGGCTTAAATTTTGTATTGATAATAGGATTCAGCAAAAACTAGAATTATTAATACTATAAGTAAAGATTGCCAACGAAATTAAATATATATAGGCTGTCAGTGCGAGTAGAATATAGGCTACTGTTAGTAATCCGATTTCAAAAAAGAAGGCGCAGTTATTATATATAATAGTGATAGTGGTTTACTGTCTGTGCGTATAGTGCGTATTGTAACATTAAAGTAGCCTAGTTATGTCTTATAAAACCAGCTTTTTGCCAGTAAAAGCTGCATCAGAAACAGTCCAACCGTTTCGGAGATTACCAAACAAACAGACAGATAAAAAAGTAAAAAATTGAGTATTTCTTGTAAGTACTGTATATAATTTCATATGCATTTATGAAAAGACTTTTATATCCGTACTACAAATAGACTTTTAAATTTATATAATTAGTTTTATACACTTCGCTACTAAAATATAAGCTTGATAAACCTTGTTTTAAACATGAAACCGCTTTTTTATATCTAACAAACACTTTGCATTACAAACATTACATTTTATATAGATGAATGTAAAATTTAACCGAAAATTCGTGCATATTCCAGCGAATGCAAACTGCTATTATCTCGCGTCACGTCCGACGGTTGGACACTATCTGTTTACTCAGACGACGTTTAGTCTTAATTACGTGCTAGGTTTTGCGAAATCTATTTTAATGAACTAGGTTTATTTAAAACTAACATGTAGCCTTGTCTAACGTCCTAACGCTGGGCATGGACCTTCTTTTGATTTAGAGATGAGGCCATAGTCCCCACGTGGGCTAGACATGTAAGGCAAGTGGTATTCATTTTGAAAGTATCAGAGTGCGATACCTTCGACACTTCCAGATATTACTATTGGGATTCCAAATATTACTATATATATCTATGTATTGTATGTATGGATACAGCCCTTTCAATATCCCACAGCTGGGCAAGGGTCTCTCTTCAATATGATAGGGATCGGGTCATAGTCCATCACGCTGGCCAAGTGCGTGTTGGCGGACTGCACATGACTTTCGTAAACTTGCTAGGTTATCTCAGACATGCAGGTTTCCTCACGATGTTGTCTTTCACCGTAAGACAAGTGGTACTCATGTTACTAAAGATTTACACATGATAATATCAGAGGTACGAGACTTAGGATTAAAATCTGCATCACTCAGTTTCCCAAGCCAACGTGTTACAACTGGGCTACCTCTGCCTTAATAATAATAATATCTACTGCCTACTAAATGCTCGTAAAGTAAACAAACAAACAACCACTCTGAAATATTTAAATACGGCATCATGAATAACAGATTCAAATCATTTAGCATGACTACAGATCATAAAACATCGTTTGAAATTTTCTTAAGCACATTTACATTTATTTGGACTAACAGTGCGTTCAACTGTGTCTAATGTGAATTGTAAGTGACCCAAAAGTACGGCAAAGGCTCTCCCTAAATAAACGAACTCGTAAATAAGATTTGAAAAAGAAATTTGGTACAGTGGTAGTATTTTTACTTTGAGGGTCGCCAGTTCATTAATGTCAGGTTTATATTTTATCACAGAAAACTAGAATGAATAATAAATATGTTGGGACATTAACACACAGCATCCACTAAATTCTTATTGTCCTTTTCTCATTTCTAAATAATTGCTCCGATTGTGATTAAACTTTTGTGGGTTATCTCTGTATACACCTGCGAAGGTTCCTGTATAAAAAAAAACTTCTTTCGATTTAAGTATTTTTTTAATCATTGGAGTTGAGGCAGACATCCGAGCAAAGCGAAGGCAGGTCATGGCTTATATATAATTATACAATATAGTATAGTAGGTGAAATAATAAAAAGATTAAGTTTGTTTCTAAAATAATACTATTAAATTAAAATGATATAAACTTTTGTTTTGGCTAAACCTAGACTTATTGGAATGGTTCAAGAACAAATCGACTCAATCTGTGTCTCTCGTACACAACTTTTTCGGATATTGCCCAAATAAAGAAGAAACTGTTCGAGTAGCGTGAAATTGAAAAGGCTAAAGCCGTTGATTCATCAATAAAAGTCCAGTCAAAATGTAAATTTTCTAACACTACATAATTAATCTAAAATTGGCGCCCAAGATGGGCTTCCAATAAAGCTTAAAACGAATGCATAATTTATTAGTATTCATTTGAAAACCTCAAAGCTCTTCATCACACATTCATCCCTTGCGGCTGACCCCTAATTGTAAATATCGTCACTTAATAAAATCGGCACTTCACTGTACAGGGTGTTCAATATTAACTTGTAAGTCTAATAAAATATAACCTCATCTTATTTGAATAATACGTTATTTTTCTCGGTTTTTTCAAGATATTTAGATCAGAAAATTCTTTTAAACCAATTATCCAGAGACAATACACCGGAAGCATATTATTATGAGAACAGATATTATATGATTGTTAATTACATGTTGCCATTTATAAATATTTCTAACAATAGTTATCTCTTAGTTCTCATCTATACACCTTCTCTAATATATAAAAATCTCGTGTCACAGTGTTTGTTATCGTACTCCTCCGAAACGGCTGGACCGATTTTTATGATTTTTTTTTGTGTATACTTGGTAGGTCTGAGAATAGGTTATAGGTTATTTTTTATAACCTTAGGTGATATGGGTGGCTCTCTCCAGATTTTTAAAAAAAAAATCTAAATCAAAAAAATCTAACTGTAAAACGAGGTGGAATTTGTTTTTCGTTTGCAAAACGCTTAAAAGTCTAAATATACACGCACTTTTAGAAAGATTCAACTAAAAACTAGGTAGAAAATATAATACATTTAAATTTGTATAAATTATGTATTCAGAGTAATAATAAAAACACTTTTTTTGTTAGTTAGTCTGTCTGTTTATCCACCTTATCTCAGAAACGGCTAGACCGATTTTGAAGATACTTAATATACATCAATAATTTATCATTAAACACCCTCTTCGTGCAAATTAAATCTGTAGTACCGATACCGTATAATAAAGGCGTCCCTCTAGGCTCGGCCCGCGGCTATGCCTAAATTTTGCGGTTGGGGAGAATATATTAAAACTTTCTGTGACATGATTTGAAGCGTTTTGTTTGTTTCTACGTCACATAACCATTGATCGGTTAATACATGTTGGGAAATGATTACACCCGTGTAAGTTCCGTGGTAAGCTACGAGGCTTGTGCTACGGATACAGATAGTTGATATACTATAAATTTTAAATAGATACATATTATACATATAAACATCCATGATTGGAGTACAATCATTTATGCTCAAAAAATGAATGCACCAGCCGGACTCAAACCCTCGCCCGCTGGCGCTGTAAGTAGGGTCACTACCAACTGAGCCAAACGTGTCGTCAACGGTAACGGTTATAAGCATTTTTAATGAAATTTTCATCGTTCATCATCGTTTTTATTAACCGACTTCCAAAAAGGAGGAGGTTATATGTTTCGATGTATGTATTTTTTTTTTATGTATGTTCACCGATTTCTCCGTCAACTGTGGGCCGATTTCAAAAATTTTTCTTTTGTTCGGTAGGGTATAGTTCTGAGGGGGTCCCATTATCACAAAATCAGGATCTGATGATGGGATCTCAGGGAAATCCAGGGCAACTTTCAAAATTTATAGGCACCTATTATGTTTTTTATATATTTTCTTAAGCTGTTCAAGCATTTGCGTCTGAAAATCGTCATCTCATGTGATGAGCTGATGATGGAAGGTAGAATTCTTCAAATGTTATTTTTTATCTGTGTTCACCGATTTATGCGTCAATTGTGGGCCGATTTCAAAAATTTATTTTTTGTTTGGTAGGGTATACTTCCAAGATATTCCCATTGTCACCAAGTTAGGATCTGATAATGGGATCCTAGGGAAATCGATGGCACCTCTTAAATTTTATAGGCACTTAGTACATTTTTCTTATATTTTCTAAAGTTTTTTAAGGATTTGCATTTGATAATTACCATCTCATGTGGATAAGCTGATGATGGAAGGTATAACTCCTCAACGGCTAGGAGTTGAAAGGAGATTCCTTTAAAATTATACATACATATAGATTGATAGTTGTGTTCTTCCAGGCTATTACGTTAATATGATAATAGAAGGTAAATCTCATTAACCTCTAGGAGTTAGGTGGAATAATGGACGTGGTTTATTTAAACTATTTCGTATGGGGAATGTAAACATAAAGATGAGCTCGTAGTTTAGTTACAGCTACAGTAGTCGTAGATCGAGTACTCTTTGGACACCAACCCCCCCCCCCCCCCTTTCGGCAGACCCGATTATTACTATTTTCGTCGTTAATGGGTATGCTCGTTGTTTAATATAAAGCTTAAACAGATTTTAAATTAGTGACATATAGTAAGTCACTATAATTAAATCAGCTAAATAAAAGGCACACTAAAAATGTAAAAATAAGTTATTTTTAAAAAAAAAATTAAACCGACTTCAAAAAATCTGCACTCGAGTCGGTGCCAGCCAAAGAATAATAACTGTATACTTATTCGATTAATCTATCAATTTGTAAACATAATCAAAATACCTGGCTGGCACCGACTCCAAAATTAACATAGTTCTTTAAAGTAATATTTTCTACTTTTTATTTTTCTCTTTTTAGTGCAGATTTTTTGAAGTCGGTTTAATTTTTTTTTTAAAAATAACTTATAACGGAACATAGATTATACTTTCTTATACATAGATTGTAAATGTATATTTCAATGCTACACTTTATTAAAAAGGTTTTATTAGACATTTCATCCATTGATAAAACTGCATGAAAATCGGTTCAGTCGTTTTTTAGTTAATCGTGAACAGACACACAGACGCTTATGACTTTGTTTTATAATATATAGTGATAGTGATAAAAATCGGGGCCTGAAAATCAAAATAACGCGAAAAAATCGGAAAAAGCTAAATATTCGCGTTCATCGAAGAAATTATTATAAGAAGTCCTTATTAAGAAAAGGTTTGACACGTAAAACCACAAACTCGACCTAGTGCTGTAGAGATTATCTAAAACGTTTATCCCATATGCATAATATTATAGGTAGGTCTTATTATAATGTCATAACCCATAAATATTACGTCGAAGTAACATTATAATTTTATTATTATATTCTATTACTGTCGATCGGTCGTTCGCAAGCCAAAGTATTAATCTACAAAATATATCTTTCTAATATATAAAAATCTCGTGGCACAGTGTTTGTTATCAAATTTTTCCGAAACGGCTTGACCGATTACTATGAATTTTTTTGTGTATTTTTCATAGGTTTCTTTAATAATAGTAATATATTACTATTATAATAAGAAAAAGGATCTCGTATGTTTGTTGGTCATAAATGAGCTTATTTAGATGAAATTTGGTATGAAGATAGCTTGAGACCCTGAGAAAGACAGGATAGTTTTTATCCCGGTGTCATATCATAGGGGGGGGGGGGGGGGGGTGTTGGAATGGAAAGATGATGATGAAGAAAAGAGTTGATCTGTGGCATGTTCCCACAGATCTATTTCATTTGGGTCACAAATTGCAGTCGCTTAAGGAATAATCCGCCACTTTCATCAAAATCGGTTCAATGGTTTAGAAACGTATAGATTATATAAAAATTACAAATACTTCATATACACAGTGCCCTCATTCCAATTATATAACTGTAGATTGCCTTTCTACCGTATATGCCTGTTTGCTCGTAGACCCCCCCCCCCCCCCCTTTCGGCAGACCCGATTATTACTATTTTCGTCGTTAATGGGTATGCTCGTTGTTTAATATAAAGCTTAAACAGATTTTAAATTAGTGACATATAGTAAGTCACTATAATTAAATCAGCTAAATAAAAGGCACACTAAAAATGTAAAAATAAGTTATTTTTAAAAAAAAAATTAAACCGACTTCAAAAAATCTGCACTCGAGTCGGTGCCAGCCAAAGAATAATAACTGTATACTTATTCGATTAATCTATCAATTTGTAAACATAATCAAAATACCTGGCTGGCACCGACTCCAAAATTAACATAGTTCTTTAAAGTAATATTTTCTACTTTTTATTTTTCTCTTTTTAGTGCAGATTTTTTGAAGTCGGTTTAATTTTTCTTTTTAAAAATAACTTATAACGGAACATAGATTGTAAATGTATATTTCAATGCTACACTTTATTAAAAAGGTTTTATTAGACATTTCATCCATTGATAAAACTGCATGAAAATCGGTTCAGTCGTTTTTTAGTTAATCGTGAACAGACACACAGACGCTTATGACTTTGTTTTATAATATATAGTGATAGTGATAAAAATCGGGGCCTGAAAATCAAAATAACGCGAAAAAATCGGAAAAAGCTAAATATTCGCGTTCATCGAAGAAATTATTATAAGAAGTCCTTATTAAGAAAAGGTTTGACACGTAAAACCACAAACTCGACCTAGTGCTGTAGAGATTATCTAAAACGTTTATCCCATATGCATAATATTATAGGTAGGTCTTATTATAATGTCATAACCCATAAATATTACGTCGAAGTAACATTATAATTTTATTATTATATTCTATTACTGTCGATCGGTCGTTCGCAAGCCAAAGTATTAATCTACAAAATATATCTTTCTAATATATAAAAATCTCGTGGCACAGTGTTTGTTATCAAATTTTTCCGAAACGGCTTGACCGATTACTATGAATTTTTTTGTGTATTTTTCATAGGTTTCTTTAATAATAGTAATATATTACTATTATAATAAGAAAAAGGATCTCGTATGTTTGTTGGTCATAAATGAGCTTATTTAGATGAAATTTGGTATGAAGATAGCTTGAGACCCTGAGAAAGACAGGATAGTTTTTATCCCGGTGTCATATCATAGGGGGGGGGGGGGGTGTTGGAATGGAAAGATGATGATGAAGAAAAGAGTTGATCTGTGGCATGTTCCCACAGATCTATTTCATTTGGGTCACAAATTGCAGTCGCTTAAGGAATAATCCGCCACTTTCATCAAAATCGGTTCAATGGTTTAGAAACGTATAGATTATATAAAAATTACAAATACTTCATATACACAGTGCCCTCATTCCAATTATATAACTGTAGATTGCCTTTCTACCGTATATGCCTGTTTGCTCGTAGACCCTAACTATCCATTACAGTATTAGAAAATGAGCAAAGTTACTCCACTCATCCAATCTAAGTCCCAGAGGATCACCAGAATTGACACAGCAATTCGTGTACAATAGAGGAATAATTTGTTTTTATTATAGTCGCCTTGTTAGGGGACTGTCAATTATTGATCGATTCCAAAAATAAGACTTATTCAATTTCAGTGTAGTATTGTTTTTGTTTGTATATTACGCGATAATATTTATAAATTGTGAAATCATATACTTTTTTTAAATAAATAGGTTAATTTATAAATAAGAGGGTCTCTTCCGTGACCATGATTGCTGTAAAGCATTCGAAACGTCGGGAACTAAAAATCAAAATAAATCCGCGACAAAATCCGAGAAGGTATTTTCATTTATAATGTGAAAGATTCGAGTAAAACCAATAAGAAAGTATTAAGTTAATTTATTAAGCTATTGCATAGCTTCTATCGCGGGCCTTGAGCGTGGAGACCGAATCCAGAAATTCCGTAACGAAAATAACGTGATATTTCATATTATTTTGCAAACAGCTCCCTCTAGTATTGTATACAGATTACATATTGTATTCAATAAATGGCGCTTATCAACATTTTTTTTTCAATAATGACATGGGTGTCATTTTCGAGGTTTCTCGGGGTGCTGATTGCGAAAATGAGGTCCATTTTCAAATCCAAGATGGCGGACATCCGGGTTTTTTTCAATAGATAATAAAAATATTTTGAACAATATTAACTTCTCATTTATTTAATAAAAGAAAAAAAAATGTTTTCTTATCGGTCACCACGCTCAAAAAGTGTAACTTTAATTAATATTAAAGAAAATAATATCAAAGAAAAAAAAGAAAGGAAAAAATACTGCATAAATAAAATAAATAAATAATTATAATTGCATAAGTTGATAAAAACAGCTATGCAATTATTAGCTTTACCGCGGCAGTCTCCGAGTGCCACACGTCTTTTTTTTTTAACTTTTTTAATATTTATATCTAGATGGTTGCGATGTACCTACTAAAAGAATCACTAAGCACCGCACTCAGAGTCACTTAAAGAACCGTTAAGTCGAGAATTTCCATACTAAAGAACGAGTTAATGGCCCATTAAGTTGCTATGAGTGTGGGCGTAAGACTGCTATAATTTGCTTTTAAATGATTTAGGATTCGAATATCTCTTACTTAGAACTATCTATTTTAAATTTTATAATAACACTTTGAAAATTAGTATAGATTTAGCGTTTAGATAAATTCCCGCAATAAAAAGTATCCTATATGGATACCAGGATAATCTACTATTATCATAGTATTATTTTTTACTTTTTAGTTTAGATTTGTTTAGTTTTGAAGTCGGTTTTTGTTTTTTTTTGTTATAAATAATTTATTTTCAATTTTTTTGCGGAAAGTAGATACGTATTTTGTTTATTTTAATAAAAAACGGGTATAGGGTAGGCCAACTAAACCACTGCTCTGATAAGTCAACGAGATTTCGGAAGAAACGTTATTAGGCAATCGAGATTTGTCCACGTCCAGTGTTCCGCCTAACTCCCAGACGTTAATGATTATAAAAATTTATCTTCTATTGTCAGGTTAACCTTATAGCCTGAAAGTATACAACTATCGGTCCATAAGTGTGTATTATATTGAAGGTATTTTCTTTACACTCCTAACCGTTGAGGAGTTGTAACTTCCATCATCAGTTACGGTACGAGACTCAAATATCCGGATAGTCTATAAAAGATTCAGCCGAGTATCGTTAATTTGCTCCTAAGAATTGAAGAGTTCCGTTACATTGTCAAAATCTGTCCAGTCCTTTTTTTGTAAGCGATCACAGACAGATATACAGAAAAAAAACTAAAAATTATAGATTCTGTATCGATAATAATGACTATTTCAATAACATTTTCCAAAAAAAAAAATTGAGAATGTCAAAATTTTCTTATAAAATATGTTATCTGCACATTAAAGGTTTTAACTACAAAAACACTTTTACCACTAACAAAGTTTCACACCCACGTTACTACAATAACAGTTAACCGTAATCTTACTTCGGAACTGCTTAGTGAGTCGAAACCTAAACTACGTGAAGCCACGTTGACTAACTTTCCGGTTGACCCGTCGATAAAAGCTCCAGCAAGCTTAAAAGTTTCTATAATCGTTTGGGAGATACTTGCATATACAATGTACGTTGTGAAATAAGCGAAAAGTGTTTTAAAACGATATGCAGCGATATTGGGTGCTTGTTTCGAATTCAATTACTTATACATAGAAAAAGCTTCTTATTACAAAACCTATTTATGTTCATAAGCCGCTCAGCCTCGCTCGCTTATTTTTGAACGGAACCCAAATTTCTTTTTAAAATAAAAGGGTACTTACGTACTAACGCCACCGCACTTTCCTTTTTCTATAGATTTGTGTGAATGTGCTTATATCGTAAATAACTTTTTTCTTGAGTTTGGATATAATAGGTTCATGGGGTTAATTTTAAGAATCTTTCTTTCTATGTTGGTTAGGTTAGTTTAGATATATGACTACATCGTAGTCGAAAACTATCATAAAATAAAACACTATTCAAATTAAAACACTATTAAAAAACAAAGCTAAAAAATGTCGCCAAAAAATTAATTTTAGATGTAGAATGGCAGCACTTAAAAATCGCTGTCATATTTATAGCTGCGGTGGCGTTAGTACGTATCAATACCAATAAAATTTACCTAAGATACATCTGCCAGCGAAAGCCCCGTAAAAATCAGTCTTGTAGTTTCGGAGAGCCGAAACAAACAGACACACAAAAATGTAAAAAATTGAGAATTCCTTATAAAACCGTATACTTACTTATAATGCATTTAGTAAAAAACTGTTATATCGAGGCTTCGAAATCCTTCAATTTTATTTACCTGTAGTATATAATAAGCTTCTTTCAAAAACAAAAAATATGTAATGTTTCACAATTATTAGCACACTCGTGATATAATAGTAGACATTGTATATATATGTATTTGAAAATACAAAAACCTTCTTAAATTAAAGTCAGAGGCTATCTTTCAGTATCATTTATATTGTATATATATACGTACAGCATTGAATTATAAGAGTAATAGAAAGACGTACACATCACATTATGGCATGACCTCATAAGATTCGATCATCTTCCCCATTCGTCCTAATAGAGAGCTATTTTGACGAGCTAGGAAAATTAAGAACACGAGAGTGCTTAGAGACTCCTTTATCACTACATAATTACGTTATACATATAAATAAAATAGAAGTGTCTGTTTTTAATTTCAAATTAACAGCTTTTCACTAAAAGCATATGAAACTATATATAATATGATACTTACATCAAAAAATCAATTAAAAAAATTGTATTTGTCAGTCTGTTTGCTCCGGCTAATCTCTGTAACGGCTGGACCGATATTGACGGGACTTTCACTCGCAGACAGCCAATGTTATAAGGAGTAACTTAGGCTACGTTTATTTTATTAAAAAATATAAAAATCGTTTTATATATTTCAACTTACGTCCAACGAAGCGGGACGGGCTTACTAACTACTGGTACAACTGGAGATAACGGATATGGTTTTTCTCTATTTTTTAAGGAAAATTGATATTATAATAATTAAATATTATTATTTTCCTAAAAATTCACTTAAAGTAGAGTATAAAAAAAGATGTAAAAAATATAAAAATACAAAAATGGCGACTCCAATCATCCCCCACGTCTGTAGCAACTCGAGCAGATTGTGTGTAATACGCACGGCGTTTTTTCATCAATTGTCGCGACACTTATTAGAATTCTCTTAGAATTTCATTATGAATGGGAAAAACCTTACATTTAATTAAATGTTAACCTACATTTAGTTTGCTTGCAATGTCTGTTGAAAGCACATACATAAATAAATATCAAATATGTTGGGACACTACACGCAGCGCCATCTAGTTTCGTGGTAAGCTACGAGGCTTGTGTTACGGAGACCAGAAAATTGATATACTACACATAAACAACTTTATATACAGACATATTATTATAATTATAAACACCAGTATAAACATTAATAGTCAACAAGTGAATGCCACCAGCGGGACTCGAACCAGCGACCGCTGGCACAACAATTATAATTTATATATTGTTTGTACTAGCAATCTACTCTCACTTACTCTTATACGTCCCTGAATGCCAAAATTTTCTAAACTAAACTTGTAATCCCGTGGGCATGAGATAATATCCCGCGGTATAAAGGAGCCTGTGACACTCAACTCCAACTATCTCCATAATAAAATCACGCACATCCGTCTCTGTTTCTACATGAAAGATGGACAAACAAACATACATTTTTACATTTATAATATTTGAAAAATGTATTAGGAAAATTTTACTGCTAACAGCCGTGTGTGTCTTATCCCACATCGTACTCTATGTGTATTGTGTATACAAAATTTTATTGAAATTTGTCCAGCGTTTAAGCTGGACGGATTTTGAAGAAATTTAAAACATAGAAAGACTGAGCTGGAAGAAAATAAGCTACTTTTAGGTAAGTGCGAATGCACCCGAACGCCAAATTGTTTCAACTACTATCTGGAATCCGTAACACAAGCCTCGTAGCTTACCACGGAACTAGATGGCGCTGTGTGTTAATTTCCCAACATAATATTTAGTATTTATCAACCAGCATCGTAGCAGTAATATATTTTAAATGATATTAAGGATATCAAAGATTTTATGTTCTAAAACAATGCATATAAATATAAATAAACATACAAACGAAATATTATTTGGACTTGAACCACCCTTCTTAGAAGTCGGAATTAATATTTGATTGTACACTTCTAAGCGAATTCCTTAAGTGTAGACGTTCGATACAAGTTGGAATATTAAATTTTTCTGCACACGTTTGTTTCGTATTAACTTGTGTAACCCACTTCTTGGATTGCTCTCTGCTTAAGGTAGCTTGTTCTATTCTCGTTTGGCGCAGAAACACGATTATATTAAATAAGGTTTCTTTGCTACAATATTTACAATATATTCAAAATTTAAATACATACATATTGTCGCGTAATAGTAACACACAAGTGAATGCCCATAGCGGGACTCGAACTCGCTACCTCTGACTCAGCAAAGTTCACTACTACTTTTTTCTTTACGTGGCAATTTTGAATCTAATTACTTAAAAAAGTAATATTTAACTACATTAAATTAAACCAATTTTATAAAAAGTAAGCTTATTTTTAAGGTACATTCATCCCTATTTTTATGATAATTCCTTCTACTATAAAACTTCTATATTGCTACAAGATTGTCTTGAACTAAAAATTCTAGTTGAAAGTTTCCATTTAATTTAAAAATCTTATTAAATTTAAATATTCATCTGCATTTATACCGACTTCATTTCTTCTTGAACCAAACTTCATTACCACTTTGCGCTATTTTAATAAAATCTCAGTCGTGTCTTCAAACTTTAGTTGATCCATTATAATAGTAGCTGCTGTTATCTACAAAGAGTTTGTTTGAATTATACAAAAGATATGCATTTGTCTACAACTAACTTTATAGACAGTGGTAGCTCAGTGGTAACGCTCTCGCTGAGAAACCGAGTGGATCGGGTTCAAATACCAGGTCTAGCACCTCTGATACTTTCATATACAAATCATTCACAACATGATTAGGTACCACTTGTCTTACGGTGAAGGAAAATAATCAAAAGCCTAAAAAATAAGTTTCAAGCTTCTAGCTTTAAAAATGACGTAATTTCCATACTAACTGTCATCCATTAATTCAACCCTTAAACAGCCCTTTTTTCGCCTTAAAAAGTAGCCTATGTCCTTTCTCAGGCTCTAGACTACATGTGTACCAAATTTCATTGAAATCGGTCCAGTATTGATATATGAGTTTATTCGTTACATACAAAAATACAAATCTTTTCTCTTTATAATATTATAAGTAATAAGTAATAGATTTTACCACAGTTGGTAGAATAATATAATATGTATAGATAGAGCACAGACTAACACACGGACGAAAATGATGTCTATTAAAAATTATAATGGCAAAACTGTCAAATGTTAAAATTATCTCCACTTTAGTTAAAATCACTAATAGCCTAAGAAATCCAGACCGCATTCAGATGTAATCGGTTGAGACCGCACGAATCTAGTTCCAAGCGGTTTAAGCTGGTAAGCTGCTATAACTAGGGTTGACACTTTTAATAAGGGTTATTAAAATTAAATAAATTATTAAGGCTTTGCAGAGCAATTAGTTTTATATTATACTTAAAAGCTTCTTAATAAATGTGGCGAAAATTATTCAAAAGAAAGATTAGGGGTTTGGGCTTTGAGTTATTACAGTTGAATTTTCATAATGAAATATCTAATAAGACAATTTGTATGGAAATATTATATTTAGATTTATACCCGTTAGTGTTTTATGTATTGTATGCTATAATATTTGGCATATTCTATCGCAGTATTACATCATTACATATAAATAAATTTGATGTGTCTGTTTGTAATTTCAAATTACCAGCTTTTCACTAAATGCATATGAAAGTATATACGGTACTTACATCAAAAAATGCAATTTTAAAAATATGTCTCTCTGTCTGTTTGTTCCGGCTAATCTCGGAAACGTCTGGACCGATTTAGACTTTCACTCGCAGATACTTTAGGGCGGGTTTGCTAGTAATAAATAAATACGTTCGTCCAGCCTTTTTATCGTAAGAAATACAAACATACATTCAGAAAAATCGCATTTATAATAGAAGTTGTATGGTTAATCTTTACCTCACTTTTAAGTTTATTATACCTTAGATATGTAACGTTATTGTGCCTAGATTTCATTAATATGAAAATGGCGTAGATCCAAGAATATTTTGCTTTTCTTTGATATTTAAATCGAAGAAATTAGAAACAGTCAAACTTCATCTTATTTTTGTTTGTTCAGATTAACATTACTCGAAAGCAATATAATGCAATTTAGTGAGATTGAGAACCAGCTTTTAATACAATTGTTTCTTAAATAATTTCACCTGTTCATAAAAACCCACTAGCTTATATTCATTTTAACTAAAAAAATACTTGCAACTCACTGAGTATATAGAATTTTGAAGTGTGATACAAAATAACCGAAAAATATAAAAATTACAACATTGACAGCCCTAGTTACCAGTCTGAATGCGGATAGAGGCGAGTCATTCAAATAGTTAGATCTTTTGAGGGTAGTTCAGTTTAGAAGATACGTTTACGATGTTCGAATGAAATTCCAATTTATCGTTGCTAATGTAGGAGGCGATCGGATTTTGAACTTAAGATGGAGGAAAACTTTATTTTAATACTATTTCAGCTTTAAGTTTGATGAATAGAATATACTTGTTACTTAAAAAAGTTAAGTTAAAAGAATTGTTTGATGCCAAATCATAAAGTGAAAAATAAAAGTTTGGTCTAAAAATAAAAAATAAGAAAACTAGAGAGGGCCACCTAGAGGAATAAAAAATAGCCTACGACCTATTCTCAGACCTACCAAATGTAAATAGAAAAATGCGGTTACAGACAGACAGACAGCTAGACAAAACTTCTAAAAACTATAGATTCGGCCTATGTATCGATAATAATTTCTATCAATAGGAGTTTCCAAAAAAAATATTCAATGTACAGATTTGACTTAGAATTTTATTGTATGTATATAGATCATTATCATATCAAAATATAACTAAACCTAAGATAAAGTTAAAGAACGAACGATGAATTAATTGTTATTACATTTACCGAAATAAACCATTTTTTAAACCTGTTCCCATTACTGTTGTAAATACATATTATCCATACTAATATTATAAATGCGAAAGTAACTGTCTTTCTGTCTGTCTGTCTGTTACCTTTTCACGCCTAAACCACCCAACCGATTTTGCTGAAATTTGGTATGTAGATAGTTTGCATTCATGAGAAGGAAATAGGCATATAATTTTTTGGAAATTCAACCCCTAAAAGGGTTAAAAGGGGTGGCAAAGTTTGTATGAGAAAAATATTTTTATTGCACATTTTTGCATGAAACTTTGAATTAATGCTTTTTAGTACAAATGATGAAACACGTATTTCAGGGTTTTTCGAAATTCACCCCCATTGGGGGTTAAAGGGGGTGGCTAAGTTTGTATGGGAAATTTAATTCTATTGAAATATTTTGCGTGAAACTGAAATAATGCTCTGCAATACAAATTATGAGATACATATCTAAGCGTTTTTTGAAAATCAACCCCTATGGGGGTTAACGGGGGTGGCACAATTTGCGTAGGAGAAATATTTAACAGTAATTTTTACCATAAGTCCATAACAATGAACCACGTACATCAGTTTATCATTAACGAAAAACACACAAAGAAATTATGATACACATAGTAGCAAAATTGGTTAAAAATAGGAAATAAGTTTTAGAAAGCGCAGCAGTAGCGGCACGGCAGGATGCTACACAGTAGTTTTCAGAAAAGAGGGCCAGAACTTCAAATGGAGAATCAGTCCTTGGTACATTATAAGTAACAGTATATGAGCAAAAATTTTTATTTAATTCACTCTAAGCGCGACCGAAGCCGCGGGCACCGCTAGTTATTAATATTATATTAACAATAAAATTATTTGTTTTCAGGACAAAATGTTGACATCACCCCCTTGAAGGCTGTACGTCGGGAGGGCGACGACCTCACCGTGCTTTGCAAAGTACCCTACGCCATCGACTCGTGTCGGTATGTAGTTGATAGCCATTGGTTTACTAAAACTGCTTAACTATTCCTCATTTGTTATATTATGGGGGGTCAGGGGTTCGAGCCCCGTTTAAGGTATTTTATACGGTGACTTATTATAAATTATATTGAATTTGTGTTTGTATCTAATCTCAGGTATTACTTTAGTACAGTTTTCGTAAATATCGTCTTGCAGCTAGTGGTATTTTACACAAAAATGATAATAGGTACGATCGATACGATTTGATCAAAAAAAAATACAGACGAATTGATAACCTCCTCCTTTTGGAAGTCGGTTGAAAAATGAATTAAATCCACGATATTTTTTCTGTATTTAGTCACACTTCACGGTATTTCATAATGCATCATAAGAAAATATTAGAGTGATATCACTCTACGTGCTTCTCATTCACTATACGTCTTGTACCATGATTAGTGCAAAGAATACACAAGCAAGTTTTATTTTTTTGATGGTAATTTTGTAAAACAACTAAAAAAACTTTTCTAAAAATTGTCATTGTGTGTTAGTTTGTCCATCTTTACGCACAATTTTGCGGTACGACTTGAGTTTTTTAATATATTTTTTATCCGGCAATATCGTTTCCAGGATAGTGTGCGGAAAAAATAACCGAATCTTATAGTATATGGATGATTTGTTATTTTACAGGATGATAGTGGGCACGACCTCCTACAGACTAATACCCAGCAATCAAGATGAAGACGTGGTGTACGCCGGACAGGGACTGCAGGTACTTAGTACTTATAAACGGACTTAAATTTTTAATTATATTATGATAGAGCCTCGTTATTTACTTCAATGACGACTAAACACCTAGATCGACACTCTTTTGAGACACTATAATAATGTCCTCTTGATCACCGTGGCGATCACGGTGGCAAATCTCGACGAGAGTAACCAATGTATGAGATATTATAGTGCAGACACAAGTGCACACTCTATCCTCCGGTGGGATGACACTGGACACTACCTGTGTTAGTTAAGGCGCAGGAAAGACTGCTCTACGTGCTCTTTGACGCACGGGGGTGACACACTGCCGATTTTTCGAGGCAGCTTATGAGCTAAACAAAAAGACTCGATCACTAAACTTGGCCCGACCTCGGAGTCGCACCCAAGACCTTCTCGTATTGCAAATTATACATGCTAGGATCTACACCACTGAGGCAGTTATATCTTATTTTTGACTTTACTAAAAACAAAAAGAAAATTAAACTTTATCTCGTAATATATAGGATATTACCAAAAAATAATGTTTTCAATATATTATTTATTTTCCAGTACGGAGAGTGCGGTGCCCACATAAAGAGAGTGAGAGCTGAACTGAACGGGAACATCTCCTGCTGGCTTCCTCCCCAGTCTGGAGCTAAGGAAGTATCTGGAACCATGAGGCTACTTGTTGCGAGTGAGCACAACTTTTTATGTTTCAATGAGATTTTAATACATGTATTCTTCCCTTTTTGACTACTTACTGTTGGGCATGGGCCTTCCATCGATACAAGGAGAATAGTCCACCACGCTGGCCTAGTGCGTGTTGGCGGACTTCACATGTCTTTCGAATACTTGCTAGGTTCTCTCAAACATGCAGGTTTCCTCACGATGCTTTTCTTCACTGTAATACAAGTGGTAATCGTGCTAGAAATGATTCGCATATGGAGATGTGAGACCCGGATTTGAACTCGTATCACTCCGATATCCAAGTGAGCGCATCACCGCTGGGCTACCACTATCGTTTAATATACTTTATTATTAGTTTAACATTAAGTCGTTCTTTAGTATGGAGATTCTCGAGTTAATGGTTCATTAAGCCTCTATGAGTGCGGCGGTTATTTCCTAATTAACTTTTCGTCCCTGCAAAGCAATAATTATCGATGAAAACAAGCCACATTCAATTTTGTATATAATATGCAGTGGTTAATCCCAAAAGGATTTTTATAACCCTCAAACGAACGCCCAATTAGTGACAAAAATATATGAAATTTTGGCGACCATTGTGGGGCTGATACAAATAGCGTTAATCTAATGTTTTCTTGCGACTCCGCTCATGTTATCCATATATTTTTGCAACAAGACAAACAAACAAACGAATGAACACTTTAGGTTTATATCTTTATACATATATATAAAAACTTCGTGTGAACTCCGCAACTACTTAACCGATCTGACCGTTTTTTATTTAATATGTGATTTGTCTCAACTTAAAAGATATTGTAATTTAGTACCGTATATAATAACACAAGCATTTAGTAAAAAGCTGTTGATGTTACAAACAGACGCTTCAATTTTATTTATTAGATATAGACATAGATATAGAGACTAAGCGCGGGCGAAGCCGCGGGTTCCGCTAGTATATTATACCTTCCTCTTGAATCACTCTATATATTAAAAAAACCGCGTCAAAATCCGTTGCGTAGTTTAAAAGATCTAAGCATATATAGGGACAGACAGCGGAAAGCGACTTTTATACTATGTAGTGATACTCGTATGTTTGCCTCTATGAAGCGTGGGCGGAATATAAAAACAATTAAATTTACCAAGTAAACAAAGTACGAAAAACAAAATGAAGTTTATATGAAAGTCACGATTATTATTAAATTACGTCGTAAACATTGTTTACTCTAAATCGCGTGCGGCGTGTCTTTAAAAATATTTTTTTTTAATTATATTTACAAAAATATACTAGCGACTGGCCATAGTCCACCGCGCTGGCCTAGTGCGTGTTGGCGGACTGAGCATGTCTTACAAAAACTTGCTAGGTTCTCTCAGACATGCATGTTTCCTCACGATGTTTTCCTTCACCGTAAGACAAATGGTAATCATGATAGAAATGATTCGCACATGAAAATATCAGAGGTGCGAGACCCGGATTTGAACCCGCATCACTCAGTTATCCAAGCGGGCGCGTTACCGCGGCTACCATAGACTTCCTAGTAGTACATTATAACAATTAACAATTAACATGGAACAGATAGATAAGTTATATATTCCCTTACTAGAGGATATGATTTTCCATAGAATTTTTCATTAAATTTCAAAACTATACCTATATGTACATAAAGATTTTTGTCAATTTTTCAAAAACCGTTCAACCGATTTTGATAAAATTTAAACATAAATTTATACTTGGACAGTATACCTTTTGAAACAAAAGAAGAATTTCCCAAATCTGTTGAGACGTTTTCGAGTAATCCGTGAACATACCTAAAAAAAAGTAATTGAGAACTCCCTTTTTTTTTAAAGTCAGTTAAAACACAGACAACGATAAGGTCCAGTAATATTACATACATGATACAAACATACATTAACATTTGATGTTATGGTTTCCAGAGGCCCCAGAAGACCCCATTCTATACTCGCCGCCTCAGAGCACGTTCAGGGAAGGTGACATCTTCATGGCGCAGTGCGTGGTGGCCAATGGAAGACCTGCGGCGAAAATTACATGGTTTATGGGTGAGTGAGACGAATAAGCCAGGGGTCGCGGGTTCGAGTCCGGCTGGGGCATTCATTTCTTGATCATGAATGTTTGTACTCCAGTCATGGGTGTTTATATTTATAATATGTATGTATTTAAAACTTATATGTGTAGTATACCAACTATCTGGTATTCGTAACACAAGCCTCGTAGCTTACCACGGAACTAGATGGCGCTGTATATTAATGTCCCAACATACTTATATATTTATTTATATCACTTACTAATAAAAAATATTTCTGTATGATGTTAAAAATAAACTTGTGCAAACCTATATATACTTTATAAAGAGTGAAGTGTCTTAAAAACTGTGAAATGAAATCTACCATTTCGACAATCAGATGAGGTCCAACTCCTGGCCGGAGTACACCAGCCCATCATCACCTCGGAGCCTGGCAGCGACCTGCAGACCATCAGTCAGAACGTCTCCAGGAACCTGACTCCTGAAGACAATGGGAGCAAGCTGACTTGCCGCTCCGAACATGAGGCTCTGAATGGACCGAAGGAAGCCGCCAGGCAGATAAATGTGCATTGTAAGTACTAAACTTTTCTATATAATCGATACGAATAATAAAATTCTAACTTAGTTGAATGTCTACATTAAATATTTTTTAATTTGATTGAAATAGTAATTATGAACGATACAGATACGATTTTTATAATTTTTGTCTGTCTGTCTATGACCACGAGTGACGTCATGAGAAAACCACTAAACAGATTTTGATGTTTGTCATGATGACAGTTAGTTTACCCGAGTCAATATCAACAAAGCATAATCTTTACTGCAGGAAAGTTTCTAATTATTGAGAAATTCATATTCACAGTGAAACATATCATGAAGAATGGATATATTAAAAAAAATTGCTAATAGTATTACATTAATAATTAGTACATGAATTATATAGAAAAGAATAAAGATGTTTTTAGGAGCATATTGATTTTTGATTCGTTTTAATTCTAACAAATATCAAATACTTATATTTTGCACTATTTATAAAATGATTATTTACAGATCCACCAAAACGTCTAGAATCTGGCCAAATAACTATATTTGGGCTGAAAATCGGGGCAGAGGGTCGTCTGAACGTGACGGTGAGGGCCAACCCCGCGCCCGCCGCCGAGTGGACGGTGGGCGAGCGGGTGCTGGCGCCGCCGCGCAGCAACGAGGACGGCTCCGTCATGGCTTTGGAACCGAAACATTTAGTAACTATCACATTCTGAATATAATTAATGACGACTCGTTTGGCGCAGTTGGTAGTGACCCTACTTTCTGCGCCAGCGGTCGCGGGTTCGAGTCCCGCTGGGGGCATTCATTTGTTGATGGTCTAAGATCCGGGATTAGAAAAATATACCCTCATCTGTTATTTAGATGAAACAATTTTTTATAGGCTGATTTCAATGTTATGAATTTAGAAAAACAACCTCTGCCACAGGAACCTGTCACTTTACAGGAATAACATGCTATTTTAGTGCCAAATAAAACTTCATATAATTTTATATTGTTTATTAATTAAGAAAATAATGTTTTTTGACTATAGTCTGTTTTTCAATCTCAGAGACTAAATTAGCGCATGTAAATGTCAAATGTCAAATATTAATTTTGTTTTATTACGTTTTATGTTATGTTCATTATTCTGTGCATGGAGATTAGAGACCAGGAGGACCATCGCCCTAGAATGTAGTATCTCAGAAAAATTGTCAAACTAAGGAGGCGCTGCGATCGCTATGTTGTCTCATGCCTAACTTCACGTTGTCACAATAGTGACAATACTCATAAACAGCTAACTTTTCAAATACTACTTACCGACGACAGCGCGTTATAAATTCTACAAATTTTCAGACACAGGCGGGTAATGCTTTAGTATGAAGCGATGGTTCTCCTGGTCTCTAATCTCCATGGTATTACGATTTATGTTATGTTCTTTATTCTGTGGCTTCTGGGCGTACCATATTATTACGTTTTAAATAAGTACCTAGACTTTATTTCAGGATAACTTATTATAAAAAAAACGATACTTAATTTTATTGACGTTAAATTACGATGGTGTCACATCATTTCTTTTCATTTTATTTAATTTCATTAGGGAAACAAACAGTAATATCATATTACAAAAGATTATACAAAGTTGACAGCACATAAGCCAGTGAAGTTTCCACTTAAGTTTATGTATACAGGAGTTAATTTGTTATTGTTATTATTTTTTCAATTTAGCTTAAAGAAACAAACTTAATAATAATACAACTAAAAGCTGTGGTTAACTTAACCGTACTTTTTTAAATAAAAAAATATTAATAATAAAAATAAAAAGTTAACATTAACATAATTTAAGAACAATTCATTTCTATAAGGTTTTACATTGAATGAGATGTGGTGAGGAATCCCCGAAATATGGTGGAGAGCATTACATAATGACAAAGGAATCTTTTCTAAATGGAAAGAATTACGTACGCATTTACGTTGTTTTGATGGCGAAACTTTTATTTTATATGCTAAAAAATATGCTTTTTGCTAAAAAGCAAATAAATATGCTAAAACACATGAAAATATGCTGAATCTAACAAAATATAATATTCTAAATTGCAACAATAACTACTAAATTGATGACCAATGTGTACATGTAACTCGCGCGCTGAGGAAGCTGCCAAAATAAAATCATGGATAGCGCCAAATTTAAAAGTAAAATACTTGCATTCACATTCGCATTCGCGAATATCGATGGGAGATGTTCGCATTCGCATTCGCGAATACCTAAAAAATTATATTCGTTACATCCATATTATACACTTGAATGTGTCGTGTTTTGTATAGGTTACCATGGAACTAGATGGCTTTGCGTGTAATAAATATTAATGTCCCAACATAGTTAAAAATTAAAAAATATAAATAAGTGATTTTAAACGATTATTTACGCTTAACTTCATTAGTTTTATGACGCTCCATATATTATAGTTAGTTTCTAGTGATTTACAAACAGGAGCACAGATGGCGTTAGTAGTAGTTTGAATCGCGCTATCGTTTGGTTCTCACGCGGAGTATGTATGGCGGCGACGCGCGGTAAGCGACGACAAACAAACAAACAAAAATTGAATATTTTTTTAATAGGCCACTATAACTTTATTGTTGAAGGGCTTTATATAAATTATAAATAAATTAAATTAAATTAAATTAAATTATAAATAAATAAATTAAGCATAAATAAATTACATAAAAATAAAGTTAATATATTAAGATACGGCTTACGAGTATAAACTATAAAGTATAATTTATAAATAACGAGTATATAAATAATGAATAAATAAATATTAAGAATAATTAATATATGTTTAATAATATAAAATTATTTTATCAAAACGCTTCTGGGATATTAGGTGAGGGTGACATCTTAAATGTGTGCCACGCCTACTTTGCACTTCCATCGTTTTTTCTCTTCCGTGGTAATAATGTCCCAACACATTTTAATTAAAAATAAAAACAATATAATATAAGCTATTTTAAAAATTGATTGCTTAACTTATAAGTTATGACACTGCGTACATTAGTTTCGAGTGATTTACAAACGGGAGCACAGATGGCGTTAGTAGTAGTCTGAATCGCGCAATCGTTTGGTTCTAACGTAAAGTATACATACTGCAGTGTAATTTGTATAAATGAAATATCAAATAATAAATAGAATAGAAATAATAATAATTATTATTATATATTCAATAATTAAATAATCAATAAACTATAAAGTATAAACTATTTAATTGTTTACTTAATATTTTATAAAAAAATAAATTAAATAAATCTATACATATTACAAAATAATACTTTCTTATAATACTTTCTTAGATTTACGCGAATATTCGACATTATAAATGAAACTACCTTTTCGGATTTTGTCGCGGATTTATTTTGATTTTTAGTTCCCGACGTTTCGAATGCTTTACAGCAATCATGGTCACGGGAGAGACTAAGGTATTTGACGTCTCATAGGTTTATATACTTGTTACAGACAGTGCCTACCCACAATTTACAAAAATTTTGAAAATGGCATCAGAGTACCTTATAAAATTTTAATTCTAAACATTTATATTTAAATTTAAATAATTTAAAAATAATTTATAATTATGGCAATATTATTAACTTATTTTTAGCTAGTATTATTATAATTATTATAATTTTTATTTTAATATTAGTTATTCAAAAGTATTATGTAGTGTTGCTATTCTAATAATATGTATATTTTCTTACCTATAAATTGTTTATGCTAAGTTGCATTTTATTATTTAAATTAAGTATTAATTTGATATAAGAAAATTAAGTTAAAATATAAATTGAATTTTGATTATTTTAAAGTATTAAGCAACACTACTGCAAATTAAAAATAATTTAATCAAATCAAATTATGCTTAGATTTGACAGATTCTTTTGAATTATAATTTTTAAAAAATTGTTTGAATTTAGATTGAAAGAAAGCTACTGCACGGTTCGGAAGGCTGTTTGTGCAGAGAAGAACCGGCAAGAAACTCTACACTTGCTCTTTTTAAAAATATTTTAACAATATTGCAATACATACAATAATTATATATAATATTAAATTTGACTACTTGTATCAAGATCTACACAGTATGAGCTAACTACATCCGACTGTCTATTATGATTACTTTTATTAATATTAGATTTTATTATATTAATTACAGGATCCCAAGAAGGTGGTAATACCCAGCCGTCCTCTCTATTAAAGTTAGGATGTTTTTTAATTTCAATTGCCTCGCGAATCATTCTAGGTCGATAACGAGTCTCTTTCGCGAGTATTTGAGGGTTATCAAAGCGAATATAGTGGCTGGGGCGATCCAGACAATGTTTACAGACAGCGGATGTAGTATTGCGACGGTGCTTCACATCAGCTATGTGTTCTTTGATCCTAGTTCTAATAGATCTCTTTGTTTGTCCGATATAAGAGAGCCCACAGTCACAATCAAGTTTGTATACTCCTGCATCTTGGAGAGGGATATGGCACTTGACTGATGGTAGAAACTGACTGATTTTCTTAGGCGGCTTGAAATATGTTTTGATAGAAGCACGCTTTAGGATGTAGCCACTTAAGTCCTCCGCCGCGTCTGTCTGTTCGCGATAAACTCAAAAACTACTGGACCGATTTTCATGCATCATCATGAAATAAAAAAAACACAGATTGACTATAAACTGTACCGTAAACGTTAGGTACCTAGACTATATTGTAGTCCATACATTCTCTCATGGGCTGGAAAAGAAAAAAAAACTTATGGTTCTTATTTCTCTACAGGGCGGTGGGTTTTACAACATAACATTAGTGTTGAGTCGAGTAGCGAAGGAAGACGTGGACCGAACCTACTACCTCCGTGTTACCAACGACCTCGGGAGAGAAGAGTTCGCGTTGCGACTGAGCACTATGGACGAACCTGCAGGTGAGTTTTTTTATAAGAACTACTTGTGGAGTGTTAAAAAAGTAACTGTCATATAAACATGTAAAATTTTTGGTCTTCCTCTTAAATTTTTAAAATTCAAAATAATTGAAATATGCACTTGTATAAGTTTTCACTTTCCGGTAAATAAGTTACTAAGAAAAAAAATAGATCTTCATATTGAGAAATTCTATATGAATACGAATGTTAATAACAAAAGCTTATTGTGACTTTTTTGTTTATTTAATTATTATTTATACACTGTCTTTATCAAAAACTTCTAAATGAATTAAAATTATATATTATTTTTGTTTGTCAGTCTGTTTGTCTATCTACTTGTTTGACTGATCTAGGCTAGAGACTAAAACGACTGGGCTAACATTGATGGAAACCTCACTGGCAGATAGCTGATGTTACACGAAGTAACTTGGGCTTCGTGTACTTTAGAAAAAAAAAATTTCACTCAAAAAAATTAAAAAATTTTTTCTTAATATACAATAAAAATAACCATTTGAATGTAAACAAAAATATTAACATGTTCTATATGTATATAATTCCGACAGCGCGCAAAGCAAAATCCTCATTTTTGGTGATCGATGTATATGGTAAGAGAAATTATAGTCTAGGAGCCTGCATATGTTTTTGACATGTAAAAATTTTATACGAAATTATCATTAGGTAGTATGTATGTATTGTTGAATGTATGTAGTTCGTTTGTTACAGTATTTTTATTTAGTGCTTGAAATTATGTGATATAGTCTAAGAGCCTGTGATTGATTTTTATTCTGGATATGATAATAGTTTTTGAAAAAATTCAGCCTGATGTCAAATAGGAAATGTAGCTAACGAAAACGTATTTATATTTATTTTTTATTATAAAATAAAACGTAGAAATAACTTGTATGGCATCTTGAAAAAAAAAATTTACTTTTGTAATAAAATAGGTTTTCTATTTGTTGATTATGTAATGCTTTATGTTTTAAGAATGTATACTTTAGAAAGTAACGCATGGTTCATAAAAAGTATTTTACGAAAAAGTTTTCTCTAAACTGAGGTTTTTTCTAAAGTGATATTTCGTGACAATTGTTATAATTAAATTCTAAAACTTAAAAAAATAATGGCTGAATGTGTTTTTCCAAACAGGCGTAGAGTTGGAAACGGGGGCAATAGTCGGCATCGTAGTGGCAGTACTCATACTGGTCATTGCCGTGTTCCTCGTCGTGTTCGCGAAAGCGACCGACAGATGGTGTTTTGCTGGTAAGTGACTTTATTTTTTGCTAATTTTGAATCGCTTGGATTATTCATTTTCGGCTATTTTTTTGTTTAGATTCAGAGTCGAGAGTTATAAAACAATTTTTTTGTGATTTTTTTTATTGTTTTGTTTTTAATGATCCAATCGATTTGAAAAAGATATATTTCGTATGTCGTGAATGAATTAATTTTGTTTTGGAGTTACCCCGTCATTCACACTAACTTGATATATAAGGCAGTTAGACAATAGCATGTTATTATTAAAAAAACTGTTGTTTTGTATTAAATGATAAAGTCTATTATAATTTGTTGATATATAAAAAAATAATGCTATTGTTAAATTGTTATAAGTACTTTTTTCATAATTAAAAATATTGACAAAGATTATGTGCATGTTCATTGACATTCATTTTACGTAATGCATGTTATATTGTATTCATTCATTTTTGTGACGTCATATGTATTTTTGGTTACAAAAGTCAATATTTTTTTATAATTCCTCTGCATTCGTGGTGATATACCATGCTTTCTACATTTGCTTAAATTACTTTAGATATAGGCATGTTTAAAAAAAATAAATTCGAAAATTTTCAACAGGCTCGCGGGAGAGTCGATAGGTAATTGAAAAATTTTTATTAAAAAATATACAAACAATTCGCTTTATAAATTACATAAAAAATATTTTACCTATTATATGAATCACGCAAAATTTTTTGAAACAGTGTTTTGGCAGTGTTTTTTTTTTGCTGTTTTGTTCATTATATACTAAATTTTAAGGCTATTATTATTGGAAATTTCAAAATGTCACGTAGCAATATTAGAAGCGATCAAGAATTTAATAATAAAAGATGTTAAACGCATGAAGGTTTTACCCTTTTATTGATAAAAGCATGTAAAAGCATGTATCTGTCTCTTTTCTCTTTAAAACTATTATAAGCTATCTCTTTCTATCGCATGTTTTTGACAATTTGCTATGGACTTGCATGAATTTTTCTTTTAAAACTAAGATTTGTATTTTATATTAAGTTTAAATTCTAAAGATGTTACTTTACAAAGGTACATTTATTTTACTATGTGGTGTTGGGAGATTAAAACAAAATGGTATTTAATTTTAATACATGTTCCTTCGGTGATGGTTAATTATATTTAAATATAACAAATATTTACTAATAAGATCGTCAAAAGAATGATCATCTCTTTTTTTAACGAGCAGAGATTGGCAACTTAAAATAAGGCTACTTGCATCTAATTTCATCCAATGTCTTTAATATAACAATAATAGAAAATAAATAATAACTTAAGTACAGTTTCTTTATCTTATTGTTGCAAAATATGTATTTTACTATTTTTTCTAGTACAATTTTCTGTAAATAGTAATGACGTCTTTTTCTCTGATAAAAATAATGCAGGATGCATAAAAATAACAGTCTTAAATGTTGTCCATTCGAAATCTCTGACTCAACAAAGTTTAGAGAAATAATACATAAAAGTATATAAAATGGAAAAGCAGGCCATACTCGTAAAACAGCCGAATATTAAAGAGAGATAGAATAAAAATTAAATAAAACACACATATCAACACCTCAATAGCCTCGGCTTGACACCTGTGAACTGCACAAAGAGAATTAACAACAGCTTCACTAACATACAATCAATTCTTGATCGCTTAACATATTGGTATGTGGCAGGACGCTCGCATCGAACTGACATACCCGATGGAGCCGATTCCGAAGCCCCCCTTCCCCCCCACGAGGATATCAAAGGTTCCGAAAACCCATCACACGATCATGGGGAATATATCAGCAACGGTGATACAAAGCACCCCGAGAAAAAACCGGACACGGCTGTCTAAACCGTAAGTTGAAGCTGTCACTCATCACAATTGGATCGATTTGAAGATATTTAGTTTTAGACTTTTTATGAGATTATGACTTTGCTTGTCACAATTAATTTATAAGAATTTCTGTTTATAATTAATGAAATTTATTTTGTTTTAGTAACAAAATATTCTCTTAAATGTAGGTAAATCTCAGCTTTTTATACAAATATGTATGTATGAGTGACGGCGTTAACAGTAAAAACTATGTATCTTCGTTTAGTGCCAGAAGGTTATAACATTGTTAGTAATTAATAATTTTAATCAACGAAGACGGGAATTTATTCAAATTAAAATATATTATACAGCAGATAGTTGCTGCACTACGTACTGCCTCTTATACTATACGAACATTACACTCCACCTACATATTGCTTCTAAATAGCTCTAAATATCTAAATTGTGACATCTTAAATAATTATTTACGTTATAATGTTATATAAGTTTTGGTGGCTAATATGTGGGTCGGGTGTAACACTGTACATTGCAAATTTTAATTCAAATGACTATATTTTCTTCATTTATTAATTGTATAATTGACTCCGTTAAAATACGTTCATTAGTTTAAATCTTACTATACTTATAAAATGTTTTTGTTTTAGATAAAACTTTGATTTTGTGGTTTTATTTTAGTTTCTGGTTCTTGATGTTTCGAATGATTTACATCAAACATGTTTGCGGGAACAGATTGTAATGCAATCGAAACGTCGCGAACTAAAAACTAAAATGAAAGCCTTAGAGAAATAAAAAATAAGTTTTACTCAAAAAATAAAAAAAAAATCGCGTAAATCTTATATCTTTTATAAGGCAAAGGAAGGAAAGGGGCTCAGATATTAACTGATAAAAATTGCAATGTATAGCTGATAAAATATTTTATTCTCTCGATATTGTTAGATATAAACTGTTTAAAATAAAAATTTTCTCGATTGACGTTTTAGCATAAAATTTTAATATTCGTAGATAGAAAATAAGAATCTCGCGTTTGTTCAACCGATCCCATCGCAATTTGTAGATAAGGCAAACTTTTGATTGTACGCTGCAATAGAACTACTTAATATTAAAATGGTTTCATTTATACAAAAAAAGTATGTTTTTAACGCCTACGCTAAAAATGATTATTAGTTTTTAGAATATTTGTAATTGAGGCACAAAAACGTACTTTTAGCTCTTTGACTATAAAAATTTACTGTTTGTAAATTATCTTTATATATATTTTTTTGTAAAAAACCGGCCATTTTGTATTTTGTTTCACAGTACATACTTAATTTTAGTGCATTATGTGTTCGTACACCACCATGTTATTATTGTATATAATATAGCATCTACTTAAAATAGATTTAAGACTAGGTTTTTATCAAAATATCACGATTTTTTTCAACTTTTAATTGCTAAAATGCTGATTCTAAATAAAATTTGACATTTAAAAAAAATTTAAACCATTTTGGAATTAAAATTGCAAAAATCGTGACTTAATCTTGAACTTTGTAAAAAAACAATCAAATGACATTTAATTTAAGTAATAGTTTATACTTTTTGTGATTTTTTTAGTATTTTTTACGATAGAACGCAATTACTTTATAGGATATTATTTTTGTACCAATAGTTTTAATTTTTTCCAAATTTTTTTTAAAATTTTTTCCATGTCAATTAAAACACTGCCATTTTGCACAACGGAAATTTTTGAAAATTTTTGATGAAACAATAATAATAGTGAAAAACATTTGTTTTGTTTTTAAAGCCACGCAATTTTATAATCTTTATATAGTAAACCGTTTCGATGTTAGTTAGAGAAATAAAATAAAATTGTAACAGTAACCGCTGAAATTAACTAATATCACGAATTATGAATATAAAGTATTTATTAAATAAGATATAGTTTTGTTTTATTTGTACAGTTTATCCCATCTGAAAGATTAAATGAGAAACCCCAAAAATACATATGACGAGGTTGAGATGACATTTTATAAATATTTTTAAAGTAAATTTTGTTGCATTGAATAAGAAAAAAATTTTTTTTTTATGTAAATAAATCATCATTTGTATTAATATTAAACGTGATATTGCTGTATTGAAAATATTATAAGATTTTTTTTAATTATTTATTTTATTTGTTGTTAAATTACATATTATGGAATAAGCAATAACTCTTTATTTACAACATTTAACTGTTATTTTTTTCATTTATAACATTACAGGAGGAAGAAATCGTGATAACACTAAAAGCTCTGGTGAATCGTAAGTAAAAAATTTATTTATTGGGATATTGGATTTCGCTTTTGCGATACGTTCATTCCTACAGAAATTCATTTTCATTTGAGGTTATCTTAAATCTATTGGGCTTTTTTAAAGGTAAAATAAACATTTAAATATAAATTTCTTTTGACTTGTAAATTAATATATAAAAAATAAATAATAAAGCGTGGGGATTTTTGTTACTTTAACTTATTCTTATACATATGTGTATGTAATGGGAGGCCATGTTTAATATCCAATATATATTCAGAGCCTGTTTTTTTATTTTATTATTTGCATTATTCACACACTTTAAATTTAAAACAGATGTAAATAAGAAGCTTAAAAATTTCATATCGAAATAAAATTTGGATATGTTAAACGCTTTGTAAATTTGGCATTTTTCTAAAGGACTCCGGCGGAAAACGTGCTTTTAGAGAGCGGGCTCGTGCCTTCTAGAACGTATGTTTATATTTAACCGTTCTTTGTATAATAACTCGTAACCTTCACTAAACTTACTTTATAATACTTTTAATTTATATATTGCACCTATATTTTGCAATGTTTTAAAGTATTGTTTATTATATATTTGCTATACATTGGAATTACGTACTTTATTTTCCTGTGGTTATATAACCAATCAAATTTTCAATCATTATCGCTCGTTTTTTGAAATACCCTTATAGTAGATTAGCAGCCAAGGGCTGTAAGGCATCAATTGCAGCCTGAGATATTTATAGCCTTTAGTTCGAGGGTGTAATTGATGCTTACACCCGAGCTAACTATTCTGCTTTACATCTCGATTGTGAGGTAAGTAGAAAAAAACCGGCATTACAAGAATAAAAATTTTTTTTAAGATCGAAATTAAGCTTCGCCGTTCGATATTTAAAATTAATGACTATTATACTTACACGAAGACAAGGCTGAATAGCAAAGCGACCTCTTTGGTCATTGGGCTGAATGCATGTCTATTGCCAGTATGATGGTTAGATGTACGCGAACTTTTTGAATGAAAGAAGTATTTTTTTTAATTACTTGCCCTGGGGCTTTTCTAGCTACATTATTACCCTAGAGCGCTAATTAGTCACCTACAAGCCCCATTTGGAGGTAATAAGAATCTACTTACCGAACATGAGAGATGTAAAATAACATTAAAATCCAGACATTTCGTTTTCAATCAACTAAAATTTTACCACAAAGCAATAATACTCGAATATACAGAAATTAACATTTGGTTCAACAAAACAATATATTGTTCAATTCAATTTTCTTGTAAATGGCTGCAAAGCGTGCCAATTACACGCATTACATGTCACGTAGTAAACAATAATGTAATATTATATATACAACCTATACTGTAGATATACATAGTATTAAGAAAAACACTATCACACGTTTTAAAGCACTTTCGAAGAACATCACTAATTTAACTCAAATGACTCATTCACCATTCAATATGATAAAAAAATATTGAATAGTGAATGAGTAATTGTAATAGTATCAACTCCTGGTATTCATAACACAAGCTTCGTAGCTTACCACGGAACTAGATGGCGCTGTGTGTTACCCCAAAATATTTAGTTATTTATTTATAAATAAGCAAATGTATGTGTCAGTAGCGACACTGAGAGTGCAGCGGGGCAGAGGTCGCGACTGAGTCAGTCAGTGAGTCAGTCCATGAGTCAGCTGAGCGCGCGCGTGCGGGCGGCGCTGCCGCGCGGCCGCGACCGCGTGCAGGCCACCGAGGCGCAGGACGTCGAGGACAAGGTATTGTGTACCCCAAAAATGTTACATCTCACTGCTGGGCACAGGCTTCCCTTCAAATACGTGTGAACCAAACGTTGGACATGTGCGGGTGGACTGAGCATGTCTTTTATAAACTTGCTAGGCTCTCTCAAACATGCAGGTTTCCTCATGACGTTTTTCTTTACCACAAGACAAATGGTAATCACGTTTGAAATGATTCGCACACGAAAATATCAGAGGTGCCAGACCCAGGCTTGAGCCTTGGACCCGCTTCATTCGGTTGCTCAAACGAGCCGTTACTGCTGGGTTGCCATTGTCAAATTTTATAGAAATTATTATTTTTTATAAATTTATTTATGATAATAAGAAAAAAAACATGTAACGTTCTATTTTATTTATTTAATGTGTGCTTTGTTTATTTTAAAAATTAAAAAATAATTTTACTATTAAGCTCTTAAAGACGTCTATTACGTATACATTTAGACAGTTTAATCAAATCGTTACGATTATGATACGGTTCATTCAAATTATAATGATTATTATACTATTTACAGAATGTAGCGGAAGATAAAAAAGGGGTAGTGTACGCGGAGCTCGCGCTCGGGGAACAAAACGCTGAAAAACCCCCTCCTCCCTCCACTGAATATGCAGAAATTGTGTACACAGACCAACCATCTCAAGTGAAGGAGAGTAAGGAGTAATTGCTTAAGTAATACAATACAAAAAATGGAAATTATACAAAAAAACTATGTACAACATTTTTTTGTTTGGCAAAATTGTAATTTTGTTTCGTATTTTATTTTTGTTTTATTGTATTGTAACCACTTTAAGCAGGAGAGCATGGTGTATTCATTTCAAGTATTATTACTTTAGTAATTATTACAAAAAATATTTAGTAGTGTATAAAAAAATAATTTACATAAAAATTTTGAAAATTTTTGAATATAAAAAAAATCACAAAATATTTTTAATAAAAATAATATATTATTTACTTTTATTTTATTACGATATTTTATTACTTTTCTCAATATATTTTTTTTATTGATAAATTATATTAAAAAATTGGAATAGTTTTAAACAATAATTTTTTTATATTTTCTAAATTAAAAAAGCTATTTATTAGAAAGAATATTATTCACATAAAAAAATTGGATCCACCGAATAATATACCTAATAACAAGAATAATTTATAAATGTTGTTAGAAGTGTAAGTAATTTTAATACGAACGAAGGACACGTATCATGTGACGCGGGTTTGATTCTCGGAGAGGGTTCATCGAAAGCCATTGTATATGGTAAAGAAGTAGAGTTAGCTTATGAAAAGTAAGTAATAATAATTATTGAAATTATGAAGATATCACGAAGTAATCTCATTTACTCCATTTTAGTTAAGTTATTTTATAAGTAATATACTTTAAAACAAAGTCGGTTTAATATGAACATATATAAAAAAATTGACAATTGTTTTTATCAATTCAATTATAAAAGATCAAAAATATCCAATTCAATTGTAAAAAAAAACGACTTTGTTTTTAAAATAGTTGTACAAGTGTGCTTTATATTTATAAATGTTGATATTTTTATATAGCACTGACTTATTTTAAACTTAATTATTAATATATAACATGGTACGTATGTATGTATGTGTATGAAAGGTCCGTCCACTTATATAGGAGAAACGGGCAAACAAATTTATTTACAAATGTGTATTTTAGTTATGCTTAAGTATTTTTAGTAAGAACAGGGTTTTTCGAGGCTTATTTTTGAAAAGAGTCGCGGTATATTCACTGTTTTATTTCTAAGGTACAAAACTTTTTTTGTGTACTGTTACTCTGTACATTGATTTTTTGGAATTATTGAACTTATTGTTATACTGTCATATAAACATTTTTCTTATTAATTAATAAAAAAAATAATATTTTACTCCACACAGATATCGAACCTATTGACACATTTTAAGCACGAATCAATGTACAGTAAACGTATAAACATATTGAAGTATCTTTAATTTTAATCCGTCCTTGTTTTTTATTTAATAACCATATTAAGACAAATCTAATATTGCGATCCGCCGACGAAATGTACCAAACCACAAAATACATTTTTTTTAATACATTTTTCTTCCCTTTTAAATAAATTTTAGCCTTATTATTTATATTATTTTTTCTTACACGCTTTGCTTATTTGAACGCATTTGGTGTTGAAATTACACGATAGAATTTAGTTTTTTTTTTCAATAATACAAAATACAAAAAATATTTTTATTATTGTAGACGTGAGTGGAAAGAAAGTTATGTTTTGTACACAGATGTCGGTCTTATGTGTATAAACAGTTTTAAACGTTAAAACCGCCATATTTATGACTCACGACAATTAACAGCCATTTTATACATGCACTTACACAAACTTTGAACTAAATTTTCTAGAAATTATAATGTTGCAACATATCATCTTCATCCTATAATGTCTTCAAATATCTATTTTTAAAAGCGTTTTAATGAAAATTGAATTTAATACGTATTTAATAAATATCAATTGTAATAATTTTTCATTTTGTCGGTTGGTACACTTGTCTTCTAGATTTGCATCTATGTGTAAGCGATACAATTTTATAGTAATGTTACCATATATACATATATGTATATATAAATTACGTACTGTCCGTATGTATAATTAAACAGCACATTATTTAGTTATATTTCTACTTTTATTTCAGGTGCTTTAACTACGCACATTGTAACTAAGATTAGCTTAGAATTAATCTATAAATAATCATACAGTAAAAATATTTTTAATAATAAAATGTTGCCAAGTTGGAGCAAAGAAACAAATAGTATTTTTTGTCTTGAACATTTAGTCAAACACTCGTGCAAGAATGCCATTAAAACTATGGGTAAAGCAGTGCTCTTTTTTTCACTATAAATCATGCGAAAGGCATTTTTTGTAACTAATATGAAATTTTAGTTAAAAAAAAATAGTTTGTAGCAAAAAATTCACTATCAGTAAACTTGCAAACTAAAATGAAACTGACTTTAAAATCACTAAAACCCGTACCACCTTCAAGGGTACATTTTTTTTAATTTACAACAATTTTTTTTAATTTATGACTATTATTTGAAGTCGGTTAATAATACTTTTGTTTTTTTTATTTGTTTTTTTATTAAACTTTCTGTAACTTGTCACGTTTTACTCCTTAATGTTAGACTGCCACATTCTATGTATTGTAATTTTTAATGTTTGAATTCGCTTGTTCGTACTTAATCTTTGTGTATTATTGAGAATATTAAACGTTTTGTGTCATATTTTGTGTTTCATTGAAACTTTAATCCACACTTTTTATTTTTGAAATTGTATAAAATAATTATTATGATGAACGGACATGTCCTCTTTGTGTGAGGGCGCTGGATTTTTATTCTGAGAATTATTGACATGGGCATGTCAATTTCGAAACTCTATTTTACATTACATTCTAATTAATAGTACATATACATAAAATAGAAGTGTCTGTTTTTAATTTCAAATTAACAGCTTTTCACTAAATGCATATGAAAGTATATACGGTACTTACATAAAAACTCATCTGAATATCTGTCCGTTTGTCCCAGGCCGGCCTGGCCTGGGTTTGCTAGTTAGAAATATAAAAACAATTATTGCAAATTCTTCTGGATACTAAACTACTATTTATTTTTTCAATTCTTCTTTATGAAAGAGCCCATCGTCGTTGTAAAAAATTATAAAAATATATATTAAGCTAAATCTCTTTTTTAAAGTCGATTAAAAACAATATATAAATACTTATTGTAATAAGACACAATAAAGAGTATAATTTCAAAATGAACATTTTATTAAGGAATGGAATTTCGGTTCCGCTCAAACAATATAAAACGTTGTAGTTGGGACGTGCGTCCCTGAAGAAGTGAGGCTCGCTTCTTCTTAGCGAGGGTATACTTATACATGTTTCCCACGACCCATATTCTAAACACTGGAAACGCAATTCTTAGATTTTATACATTACTGGTGAATACGTTTTAACTGTTAGTGAAGATTTCTCAGTAATTAGATATTTTTCCGCAGTAAAAAGCATCCTCTATGTTGAACCAGATAACCACCTATTATCATAGTAAATTCCATCAAAATCTGTCCAGCGGTTTTCTCGTAATGCCCCCACAGACAGACAGACAGACAAAAAACTATAGATTCGGCCTCTGTATCGATAATATAGACTATTTTAAAATATGATTAAGTATAAAATAATCAATATACAGATTCGACCAAGTTATAATTCTATTAAATGTATAATAAACACAAAAGAACAATACTAAAAGTGTAAAAATACATTTAAAAATAAATAATTCATTCTAAATTTTGATGATTTTAAGTTTATAAAAACTATTTAGTGATGCACCAAATTGTATTTCGCGCCATTACGACAAAAAGTAAAGTGAACTTGACAGTTGACAGTTTGATCACAGATTAATAAATAAACAAATAATAAGTCTACGAGTTATTTGTAGTACATAATATTGATAATAGATGGCGTTAGTAGTAGTCTGAATCGCGCTATCGTTTGGTTCTGACGCGAAGTATATAAGTAATGCAGCGTAATTTGTAATCTTACTTTAAATACATACTTATTCATTTTTTATAAAGCCTTTAAACTTTTAGTTTAAAAGCGCTTTAATTAATTACACTATGAAAGTAGGAAATAAGAATACGTTTGGTTCCTTTGGTAGTGACCCTACTTTCTGCGCCAGCGGTCGCGGGTTCGAGTCCCGCTGCCCGCTGGGGGCTGTCATTTGTTGAGCACGAGTGTTTGTACTCCAGTCATGGGTGTTTGTTTATAACTAGCAAAACCGCTTCGCTGAGCGTAAGTTAAAATAAGCGGTTTTTATAATTTTCTAATAAAATAAAAGTAGCCTAATTTACTCCTTATAACATTAGCTATCTGCGAGTGAGAGTCCCGCCAAAGTCGGTCCAGCCGTTTCAGAGATTAGCCGGAACAAACAGACAGACAAAAATGAAAAATTGTTTTTTGATGTAAGTACCCCATATACTTTAATGCAGTTTTTCACTAAATTTACATTTAGTGAAAAGCTGTTAATTTGAAATTACAAACTGACACTTCAACTTTATTTGTGTATAAGTACGTATTTAAAGTTATATATGTGTAGTATATCAACTATCTGATATCCGTAACACAAGCCCCGTAGCTTACCACGGTACTAGATGGCGCTGTTATAATATATTAACAAAAAACTTATAATAAGGCAGAAATAAGAGTCGTATGCAAATATATTAATTTTATTTCGTCCATTTCTTTCTATAAATAAATGAAATAAAAATTAATTAGAACCCAATGATATTTTAACTATAGATATGTTATGAGCGCGCAATCGTGAAAACTCGAAAACATCCTAATTAGGACGTATTGCCTTTAGTCAGTGTCACCGCATGGCGACGAGTGGTACGCTGCTACAAAATTTAAAAAAATGCCATCCTGTGTATTTAGGAAATGCACCAATTATGATACCAAAGTTAATAAAACACAAGGGATCTCATACCACATGTAAGAACGCAGAATACTTCGATTTATTAATATATTTCAATTATTTGCCTAATATTCTGATATGTCATCGGTCGCTAGACTAATGTTTGTTTACATTGACGCGCAATTGACAACAATAGCTGTCTCTTTTTTTCTTATTGATTTTATCGACTATCCCCTTTCTATCATTTTGACATGTACCTTGAATGAAAAGTGTGTATGTGTGCAGCGCGGAACACTTTTTTCGGTTGCTTAGTGAGCGTATAACATATCTATAGTTAAAATATCATTGTTAGAACCACAATTATTGAACAGAAAAAACAAAATGTATTATTAATTTAAAAATAAAGACAAGTATTAAAAATTAAAAATTAAAAAAAATAATCATACATTTTAGTATTTTGAAATCAGTCGTTACAAATTACAATAACAACATATTATTATTGAGGTCGCGGGTTTGATTTTCTTGACACAAAAGTGTGAAGTTTTATCTCATGGGATTATAATCACAGAACGATAGATTTGAGGCTTTTTTAATATCCCACTGCTGGTAACTTGTCTTCATTTAATACAACATATATTATGTAGCCTACGTCTTTCGAAAACTTGCTAGGTTTTCTCAGACATGCAGGTTTCCTCACGATGTTTTCCTTCACCGTAAGACAAGTGGTGATCATGATAGAAATGATTCGCACATGGAAATATCAGAGGTGCGAGACCCGGATTTGAACCCGCATCACTCGGTTACAAGCTTCCACTGCTTTGATGATCATAGACATTGTACATAGGATGTGACGTCAAACTTTTGTAAAAAACAATATAAAGTAAGTTGGTAAAAAAACGTTCAAACGTACATTTCTATACATAATAATAAAATTCTAATAGATTTATTTGGCTCAGTTGGTAGTGATCCTACTTTCTGCGCCAGCGGTCGCGGGTTCGAGTCCCGCTGGGGGCAGTCAATTTGTTAATCACGAATGTTTGTACTCCAGTCATGGATGTTTATATTTATAATATGTATGTATTTAAAATTTATATGTGTAGTGTACCAACTATCTGGTATCCGTAACACAAGCCTCGTAGCTTACCACGGAACTAGATGTCGCTGTTGTGATAATGTCCCAACATATTTATTTATATTTATTTATTACTATCGAATTTATAATTTTGTAATTTTTGTTTGTCTGTCTGTGACCGCATCACGAGAGAACTACTGGACAGATTTTGATGAGATTCGGTATGATGGTCGGTTGAGCTGGTTGTCCGTGTCAGGATATAGGATACTCTTTACTGCTGGAAAATATCTAATTTCTGAGAAATCCATCATCCATCATCATCATCAGCCCTTTTTAACGTCCCACTGCTGGGGGTAAGCCTCCCTCAGTACGAGGGGGATCAGACCATAGTCCACCGCGCTGGCCCAGTGCGTGTTGGCGGACTTCACATGTTTTACGAAAACTTGCTAGGTTCTCTCAGACATGCAGGTTTCCTCACGATGTTTTCCTTCACCGTAAGACAAGTGGTGATCATGACAGAAATGATTCGCATATGAAAATATCAGAGGTGCGAGACCCGGATTTGAACTCGCATCACTCGGTTATACAAGCGACGTGTTACCGCTGGGCTACCACTGCCTCTGCATACTGACATTTAAAACATATTCTCCAGTAATGTAAAGTGTAAGAATTTTGGTTTCTTTAGAACGCGAGCAGAGCCGCGGCAAATGCTAGTTTAGTATATTTAATATAAAACTAAGATCACTCTGTCTTTTCATGTGTACATCTATGTCTTTTTAAGCCACTACTCTGAGTAAAATGGCTGTTACATACTTCACAGCTGAACGGCCGCTCCCCAGTGTGCACCCGCATGTGCAACTTCAAATTTCCACTAATGGAGAACTGTTTATTGCATATATCACAATTAAATGGCCGTTCGTCTGAATGTACTCGCATGTGTTTGGACAAATTACCTATTTGCTTATTACATATCTTGCACGTGTACGGTTTAACCCCCGTGTGTACACGCATATGCCGTTTTAACTGACCAGTCTCTCTAAACGAGCGTTTGCATATCTCACAATTGAACGGCTTCTCCCCAGTGTGCACCCGCATATGTATTTTCAAATAGCCGTTATCAGAAAACGCCTTTTTACACACTTTGCACGAAAACGGCCGCTCCCCAGTGTGCGTCCGCTCGTGTAACTTAAAACTGGCCAGTTGAGCGAATTGGCGGTCGCAAAACGAACAGACGTACGGTTTCAGTCCGGTGTGGACTCTCATGTGGACTTTAAGTGTCGTATACGCTGTGAAATTCTTCTTGCATACATCACAAGTGTACGGCCGCTCCCCAGTGTGCTGCCTTTGGTGTATCGAGAGATAACTTTTACTTGAAAATGGTTTGTTGCAAATCTTGCATACATATGGTTTAACACCGGTGTGTATTATAAATATATGCCTTTTTAGGTGAGTTCGTTGAGAAAATCTCCGGCCACATACATCACAGACGTATGGCCTCTCTCCGGTATGAGTGAGTATATGTGACTTCAACGTCTGATTATGACCGAAGGACTCACTACATATATTACACGTAAAATTTCTCTCCCCTGTGTGTATTTTTAAGTGCTCCTTCAACCCTTTCTTCCTTTGAAACTCTTTATTACAGTGAATACATTTAAAATCACCCCCAAAGTGGGTAGATAGATGATTTTTCAGAAATCTCGCCTTTTCAAACAATTTTGGGCAAAAAGTGCAGGGGAATGACCCGTTTTGATGATGTTTCGTTGTTATGTGCTTTATTAGTTCTTTGTTCAGACTGTATTTGGTGTTGCAAATGTGACACAAGTAGGTTTTCTCCCCAGTGTGCGTCCGCATGTGCACTTCCAACGAGCCGTTGTACGAAAACTTCTTATCGCATATGTTACAGCTAAACTTTTTAGTTTTATTTTTCGTTACTTTGGCGTCGTCTGAAAAAAAAAATAAAAAAATATATCTTATTATCAATCTTATAATGTATATTTATATATTGTTGCTTTAAAAAAAATTAAGTTACTAAATTTTTCAAATCCGCGAAAAATTCGAAAAAAAAGTGTCATTTATAAGTAATAATTAATTTATAAGTAATAAACTGAATAACTAAACTGTCCCACCCGAGAGTCAAACCGGTGATCTCCGGATCAGGGCCTATAGACAACCGGCATTCGTTATGAAGCGATTCGATTTCTACAATCGTCATCGCTTAAACGCAGCGTATGCATCTTGAACTTTAAATCACTAATAATTGAAGTGAATGTACATTGTCTAGCATCATCTATTCGTTGACAACAGATCACGTGACATATCTAAGTCATATGTCAAACCCATACATTTTGGACTTTTCTACTATCGCTTTCGCTAATCGATTGTTACATTGTCTAGGCCCTCAGCTCTACAAGGTTACCACCACAGTACTGAGCTAGGTTATTCTTGTAGTTAGCGGGTCTAATTTCTTAGATTTCTCAGTATCCTATATCCTACACTAAATTACTTCAAAATCCGTCTAGTGATTTTTTCCTAAAACGATCATAAACAGACAAAAATTCTAAAAACCATATTAGCCTCTGTATCGATAATAATTTTGACGATACGTTTGGCTCAGTTAGTAGTGTCCCCAGTCCCTACTTTCTGCGCCAGCGGTCGCGGGTTCGAGTCCCGCTGGGGGCATTCATTTGTTGAGCACTGTTTCGGCAACTCTTGGGATCGAGGTTTTTAAAGAAAAACCAAGGACTTTTCCCTGCACTTTAATTTCCTTAAAATTAATATTCAAGGAAATTCAACCCTCAATAATTATTTGGAGTGTAAGTTGTAGTCGAAGCGTCATTCCGAGACTGATTTATTAGAGAAAAATGTACACTTTTAAACATGTCGCAATGGCTGACTTGACAGAACATAATGTCTTACGAAATAGTTAGGCAATTTGTTATTTATTAAAAAAGATTGCTCAAGCATTATGTTAGGGTTATAACAGCACGAATGTTTGTACTCCAGTCATGGGTGTTTATATCTATAATAACCATGGGTGTTTAAATCTATGGTACCCGTAACACAAGCTTAGCTTAACACGGAACTAGGTGGCGCTGTTGTAATAATGTCCCAACATATTTTATTAATATCTATTTCAATTAGATTTTGCAAAAATATATTCAATGTACAGACGACTCTGTTAGAATTTTGTTATATATATAGAATATCCATACTTGGAAACATCCAGTCATTCTGCTCCGACTGAACCCTCAAAGTTGAAAGAGGCTGATCATCAATGTCTCCGGAATCACTGAACGAAGCTGTAAATAAGAAAAGTGTAAGTTAAAATAATAAAAATTAAGTTTTATAATTATAATAATAATAATATACTTTATTGTACACCACAAAAAGAAACAGAAATACATCAAAAGATACAGAGAAAAGATGCACATCAGGCGGCCTTATCGCTGGAAGCGATCTCTTCCAGGCAACCTTGAGGTGGAGGAGTAAGTTTACAAGAAAAGGTAGGCGGTGTACATGCTTAGACACGTTACATTTATACTTAGATAGATATATAAATACATAAGTACATACATAAATAAATACATACATACATACATACATACATACATACATACATACATAAATACATAGAATCACAAAGGCAACATAAATACAAAAGAATTAATATCAACCGATCAATATATTATTTATACATAATATACACTATACATATAATAGAACATAATAGAGGAAATAATAAAAATAAAATTATTATATTGAGAAACAGTACATAAAAGAAGGCAAAGTAGGTAAAGGGCTAAGGAAAAGAAGACTTAAAGAGATAGATAGTAATCTTTTAATAAGCTTTTGAATTTATCCAAGGATTTAGCACCTTTATGCTTAAAGGAATTGAATTCCATAAACGAGCAGCTTCTACTGTAAAAGAATTTGTGAAGAAACAGGAAGAGTGAGGAGGAATCTTAAGAGTGAGGTTCTGAGCAGAGTGAAGTGAACGAGCATGGGAATCATTCAGAAACTCAAAACGCTCTTTAAGATAGGTAGGAGTTGAAGGATTAAACAGCACGCAGTAGAGAAGATGAAGAATATGAGTATTCCTGCGGAAGCGGATTGGGAGCCACTTGAGCTTTTTACGAAATTGAGAAACATGGTCATATTTTCTAAGGCCAAAAATAAACCGTATACAAAGATTTTGGAGTCGCTCAAGTTTATTCAAATGCTCCTCCTTGATGTCAAGATAACAAATGTCAGCATAATCAAGAATTGGTAAAAGGAGCGAATTTGCTAAAATATTGTAAATTTATGATATGCATGTTTTTAAAATTACTATGTGTAGTATATCAACTATCTGGTATCCGTAACACAAGCCTCGTAGCTTACTGCGGAACTATATGGCGCTGTTGTAATAATAAATAAATAAAATAAATAAAAATAGTTTATTTCAGATTATAACATCCATATAGCGTTTAGTGTGTTAGTAACAATGTTTACTTATAAACTATGTTAGTTATTGTTAGTAAGATAAGAATAAAGAATCATTTTATTTGGCCCGTCTTTGTTTCTATCCAGTGTTTTTGAATAGAACAATCAAGGCGAGCCGTGATTGTCTTCAGAATGCCGTTGTTGCTGGCCCTCTTGCGCCGCAGCAGAGACGATGCTTTTTTACGCATAATCGCATGAAATCCATCAACCCGTGCGTCCGCGAACATTCCTGAGGCGCTGCAAAACCGTGGTAGCCGCAACAACATTCTGAAGGCATTGTTATACTGCACGCGTAGTGCACTGTAAACTCGACGCGTGTAGCTCACCCACAGACCACCCGAGTAAAAGGACTGACAAAAAGCCCGAAATAGAGTAATTTTGACACCCGCAGTACCACGAGCGAACCTGCGTGCGAGCATATTGCTTCTTACCGCCAGTGCCCTACGCTCCCTCTCAATGTCGTCGTCATCATTTATAATAATAAATATAATAATGTCCCAACATATTTATTTATAAGTGTCATTTATTCTTACCATCATCATATTTCCGATCACAGCTATTTTCATCTTGATTAACAGTTTCTTTAACTAAATCTGAAAAAGAAATTAAAAAACTAATTTAAATATAATGAAATTCAGAATTAGCAAGGTGAAGTGTCCTGGGGGTCTAGACAATGTAACAATCGATTAGCGAAAGCGCTAGTAGAAAAGTCCAAAATGTATGGGTTTGACATATGCCTTAGATATGTCACGTGATCTGTTGTCAACGAACAGATGTTGGTAGACAATGTAAATTCATTTCAATTATTAGTGATTTAAAGTTCAAGATGCATACGCTGCGTTTAAGCGATGACGATTGTAGAAATCGAATCGCTTCATAACGAATGCCGGTTGGCTATAGGCCCTGGAGTGGAGACCGCGTCTTAGCAAACGCAGTGTAGGACGTCCTCCGACCCGCTGGACCGACGATCTGCGTAAGATTGCCGGTGTAGGCTGGATAAGGACTGAGGAAACCAGAGATGTCTGGCGCGAACTTGGGGAGGCCTATGTCCAGCAGTGGACTGCAATAGGCTGAACTGAACTGAACTGAACTGAACTGACCCGAAATTCAAAGTCGAATATGTACATTAAAATATATTTTGGAATATCTTATTCAAATAGTTTACTTTCAACACAGAGGCTAAATCTATAGTTTTTAGAATTAAACACTGCCTGTGATTGTATTAGAGGAAACCATAGCTGGATATCAGGGTACTTTTTACTGCAGGAACATATCATAATAACAATATAATAATAACCAGCGGTAACGCGTTGCTTGTATAACCGAGTGATGCGGGTTCAAATCCGGGTCTCGCACCTCTGATATTTTCATGTGCGAATCATTTCTATCAAGATTACCACTTGTCCTACGGTGAAGGAAAACATCGTGAGGAAACCTGCATGTCTGAGAGAACCTAGCAAGTTTTCGTAAGACATGCTCAGTCCACCAACACGCACTAGGCCAGCGCGGTGGACTATGGCCTGATCCCCCTCGTGCTGAGGAAGGCCCACCCCCAGCAGTGGGACGTTAAAAAGGGCTGATGATGATAATAACATATTTATTTATAAAACAGGTTAAACGAATACATAACTTTGTTGTTGGGACATCCTTTTAAGTAAAAATTTTACCTGTGCCAGGATGTCCCGTATCATATCTCTGAGAAGAGCATACAAACTGTTAAAATGCATTGTTGGTAGTATCTGAAAACATCTAAGCTAACAAAATATATATTACGACGACTCGCTTGGCTCAGTTGGTAGTGACCCTACTTTCTGCGCCAGCGGTCGCGGGTTCGAGTCCCGCTGGGGGCATTCATTTGCTAATCACGAATGTTTGTACTCCAGTCATGGGTGTTTATATTTATAATATGTATGTATTTAAAACTCATATGTGTAGTATATCAACTATCAGGTATCCGCAACACAAGCACGTTAAAAGTAGCTTACTGCGGAACTAGATGGCGCTGTTGTAATAATGTCCCAACATATTTATTATTATTTATTTATTATTATTATTATTACCATCTTGTGTTTCTTCAACTTCATCTTTAATATCTTTGTAATTGAACGCGGTTCCTGAAAAAGGAAATTGTCTTATAAAATTTTTCATATAATATAATAATTATAAAGTAATTAGGTTGTTAATGTTAAAAATAAGTAAAATTGTAATATATATTATGTCTACAATGAGAATATGTTTACATTTAACATTTTTTAATTTGTCACTGCACTTTCTCTTTCTGTCCCGCTATGTAACACCATCTCCCACGCACATGGGTTGACTGGAAGAGATCTTTTATAGAGAGTCCACCTTTTGACCATATCGCTTTCTATGTATATTATTTCTTCATGTAATTTTTGGGCAATAAAGAATATAAAGTGTATTTAAAAAATAATTAAATCTACACCTTTGCATACAAAAATTAAATTAAAATGTCTGAATATCTATACATATTATAAAACAAAGTCCTCCGCCGTCTCCTCCTCAGTCTGTCTGTCTGTTCAAGCAAAACTCAAAAACTACTGCACCGATTTTCACTAATAGAAAAAATGGTTCTGGAGGAAGCTGCGGGAGATTGCTAGTTAATAATAAATTTTCTTGTTAAGGCATTAAATAAATAAATGAATATGTTGGGAAATTATTACAACAGCGCCATCTAGTACCGTGGTAAGCTACGAGGCTTGTGTTATGGATACCAGATAGTTGATATACTACACATATAAAAGTTAAATACACACATATTATAAATACAAACACCCATGACTGGAGTACAAACATTCGTGATTAGCAAATGAATGTCCCCAGCGGGACTCGAACCCGCGACCGCTGGCGCAGAAAGTAGGGTCGGGCGTCTAAATATAATAATTGAGCACAGATTATTTAGCAAACCCCACACAGATGTTGAGAGATGAGGGTTTTGTTAAGATTATTAAATACAATTCGTTTTTGAAGAATTAAAACAATATAAATGTTGCCAAATAAATATTTATAACTACTTTTCTAATGACTCAAATTGCTGTGTTCGGGCCCTATCTGGGTTCTTCAGTCATGGATATTTATAATATGTATGTATTTAAAATTAAAAATGTGTAGTGTATCAACTATCTGATATCCATAATACATAGCTTGTGTCGCTAATCCATACTATATTATAAATGCGAAAGTAACTCTGTCTGTCTGTCTGTCTGTCTGTCTGTCTGTTACCTTTTCACGCCTAAACCACCCAACCGATTTTGCTGAAATTTGGTATGTAGATAGTTTGCATTCATGAGAAGGAAATAGGCATATTATTTTTTGGAAATTCAACCCCTAAAAGGGTTAAAAGGGGTGGCAAAGTTTGTATGAGAAAAATATTTTTATTGCACATTTTTGCATGAAACTTTGAATTAATGCTTTTTATTACAATTGATGAAACACGTATTTCAGGGTTTTTCGAAATTCACCCCCATTGGGGGTTAAAGGGGGTGGCTAAGTTTGTATGGGAAATTTAATTCTATTGAAATATTTTGCGTGACACTGAAATAATGCTCTGCAATACAAATTAAGAGGGCCAGAACTTCAAATGGGGAATCAGTCCTTGGTACATTATAAGTAACAGTATATAAGCAAAAATGTTTATTTTATTCACTCTTAGCGCGAGCGAAGCCGCGGGCACCGCTAGTAATTAATAAAAAAAAATACCTTCTACTGTTTCTTCAACTTCATCTTTAACATCTTTGTAACTGAATCCTATTCCTGAAAAAGAAATTGTTTAATGAAATTTCTGACATAATACAAAAGTTTTACTGCAAATTTAAAATAACTAAAATCTATATCTATACATATAATAAAATTTTAACAGAGTTGTTGTGTTTGTTTTGAAAAAATGTTATCAAAAAGAGGGCAAATCTATAGTTTATAGATTTTTCATCTGTCTTTCTGTTTGTAACTACATCACGAGAAAACTACAGAACAGATTTTGATGAAATTTGGTATGATGATAGCTGGTAACTGACTGATTCTTACTATGGACAAATATGTATTACTGCCTCGGTGGTGTAGTGGCTTGCATGTACGGTCACACACCGAGAGGTCCTGGGTTCGAGTCCCGGGTCGGGCCAAGTTTAGTTATTGAATCTTTCTGTTTCGTTAGCCTCAGTAACAGCCCGGAGTTGGGAAGTTGGTGGTGGTTCACCCCCGTGCCTCGGAGAGCACGTAAAGCCGTCGGTCCTGCGCCTTAGCTCTCACTGGTCGTGTCTCGTGTCGTCCCACCGGAGTATGAGAGTGATAGGAATAGAGAGTGCACTTGTGTCTGCGCGTACACGCGCTGCACTATAATATCTCCTGCGTACTTGGCCAGTCTCAATGAGATTGGCCGCCATGGCCGGAATCGGTCGGAGAACATTATTATTACTGAGAAATTTTATATTTTAATTATCTGATAGATAAAATGATAAAACTGGTATCTGAGGTACCTTTTAATTGTGTATAGTATTGATATAACAGTTGTTCACATGAAAAAACTTGATGACGGAAGTTATAAGCATCACATAACCTCGGAATGCATATATCACATATAGAGTATGATAAGTCAGGAGCTGGTTTTATCTAAAATATATAATACAATTGGTTTAATTATACAGTTAAAAGTATATTTTGTTTATTACAGTAAATACAATGAGACATTTTCAATTTTAGAAATTACCAAAAATGTATTGATCAAGACATAAATAAATCGTATTATGACTTAAAGAATAAAGTACATATAAAAATATCAATAAATGACCACTAATAGTAGCAAATTAATAGTATAATTTCAATATAATATGGAACTTAGCTTACTTCTACATTAAATGTTTGATTCAACATTTCTGAATAGATTTTTTGTTGTCCGTTATGTAAATATGAATCATTTAGTTGTTTGAAAGAACCCTCAGTATGACAACAGCGACAAATATTGTTTAAATTCAACGATTCCGACATTATTTCATGTTTTTCAATATTATTTACGCACACAAAACTATGTTTATTGTTTGGTACATGGAGGTTAGGAGCAAAGAGTATAGATAATATACTGGGGATAGGAGGTTAGATAATAGATACTAACACAGAATACTAATACTCCTAACGGAACTAACCTCCATGGTTTGGTATTAATCACAGATTACGTAAAATATTAAATTTGTCACACTCACAAATAACATTTAAATAGAAAGTGACATTTAGAACAATATTATATTTTACCAACGATAATTTAAATGCAAATGGACCTAAATTATAATTTTACACATACTTCATATCAATCAATCATCAATAATAAAATTGTTTTTATTTTAATTTTATTCAATTCAATTCTCTTGTTTAATGGCTTAAAAGCGTGCCAGTTGAGCACAGATTACTTCGCCAATGTCACGTAGAATGGAGAAGACACGAAGGAGATTGGTCGGTAATATAGAGTCAATAAGTTTATATTATTTAAGAATTTTATTCAAGCCTGTTTTTCAACTAGTGACAGTGCAGAATGCAGATTATAAAATTATTAGTCGTGTCAAATGTCAATGTCATGGCGGTAAAAGTAGATTTAGCGCGCAGCTCCATTGATCGATCGCGAATTTTTCTGTTTTTATGTAGATAAAATGCCTGAAACAATAATTGAAAGCGCTCTTTCGGGAAAACTAGACTGGAATTTACTATCTAAATGGCTAAATGACGAGTCAATTGAGGTACATAACCTAGAAGAAATAAATAACATAATAAAAAAATGTTGATGTTTGTTTATTTTATTTTAATTTAAATATTTCAGGGTGCACCAGAAGACTGTATATTATTTTGTTCAAACAGACGTGAATTTGTGGCTTATTTTTTATCATATCTTAGGAATCAGACTGACAGGTATGTCATAATAGTTTATTTACTATTGCTTATTGTTTATATTGTTATTGTATTTAAAAATCTTCAAACACATATTCTTAGTATGAAGGTAATCGAAAATAATGAAGTTTTATAAATGAGCACAATACATAACATATCAATATTGTTTTTTTATAAAATGTAGTATCTTATATATTTTCAAGTACATATTATTACAAACTATTATAACAATCCTATTTTAAAAATCTGAAGCGTGTACATTTTTACTTTTATCTTGACTCGAAAGTTGATAATGTATGATAATATTTATAGAATTAAGAATAAACACTATCCATATGGTATATTTTTATATAAAATAATCTGTTTTTATTTATGATGTAATTTATTTAATAAAACTTTTACATTTCAATTATTAATAAAATTTTATTATTGTTATAAATTATATTTTTATTTTTGGTAATACATTATAATTTCTAAATAATTTGCCATCCATTTCTAACTTTAAAAATTATTTATTTTGAGTTTTTCTTAAACAAATAAATCCACCACAAAATCTGAAAAGATGGCTTAATTTATAATATCAAATGTTTACGTAAACCTAAGAAAGTACTATTTGTAACTTATAACTTTTTTTTTAATTTTAAATATATTACTTATATTGTACTATATTATAATTTATAAGTATGTATTTTAAAATATTTTTCAAAATTTTACTACAATCTTTTCCGAAAGTTTAGAGGAGTTCCATATATTATAATCTATTTTTATTTTTTTAAAGAATTTTCCAAAAAAGAAGCAAGAGATCATTTTAAAAGTGGCATAGCTTTTTTATCAATGTTCTTAAGTTTAGGCAAATGTTTGACATTTGTTAAGTGCATTTTTGCAATCAAACTTATCAAAGCAATGATAGTTCATTGATTGATTTCATTGGATGATTTTTGTAGTAGATTTTTTTCTCAGATTTTATCAGTTATATTCTGACTGAACATGACCATATTTCCTGTAACAAAAAATGTATGTTTGATTGTTGTCCCTTTCAGCGTTTTACAGGCTAACAGCAATGCCTTGCCAATACCCCAGCATCAAGGCACTCCAGAGAAGAGTTTTGGTAGAAAACACCATCGTTCGATCAGTGATCCAACTTGCGACAATGACAAGTCTAATGACAGCCTCACTGTTAAATCTGACAGGAAAACACATGAATCCCCAAATAGAGATAGGAAAAAGCAGGGAAGAAGAGTCAAAACGAAACTCTTTCCTGAAGAAAAGAAGGAAAATCAATCTCTCTCGTCTGACGAATCGAGGATCAGTATCGGGGTTGACAGGATTGTTATATCTAGTACACCTATGAAGAATGGATTCAACAATCACCCTAACTTACCTGCAAGTCCTGTCACTCCACAGAATAGATCTTTTAGGGAGCTTGAGAGGTGTGATACACCAAGACTGAGTCGACATTCTAGGTCTTCCGATAAAAGTATCAGCTTAGCAGATTATTTAGTCAACGTTCAACCAAAAAGTTCCAAGAAAAAACGCTCGAAAAACACCTCGCATGACGACAGCGATACCAAAATGGACTTAGATATTAGTAATTCCGAACTATTTCCAGAAATCGGTGCGAGAAAGTCTAGTTCTTTGAAATCCGAAAAACGTAGAATTAAACCGACGAATATAGATAAAAGTAAAAAGAGTTACTCTCTAAACAGTTTCACTCCTGAGGCTTTTCAGCAGCCAGCGCTGGCTTTAGAAGAGAATTTGGCTTTCAAGCCAAAAGTTCAAGCAAATGAAACCTCAAACAGTCTAGAAGTAGAAAGAAGTATCCTAAAACAGGACCGACACAAGTTACTAGAAAAATTTAACGTTTTAAACACAGCAATATCTCCTAAAGTGACAGCGCCTCAGATTAAAATATTGCAAAGAGAAGATAACCAGAATTGCGTTGAAGCAGATGTCACCAAGGTCGTTTTTAGTGACAAGATCGATATATTAATCAATATTTATGATCTTTTATTGAAAAACAACCTAATTTTAAGTGTGAATACCGAAATTTACTATTTAATTACAATTTTATTATCAAAACAGACAGAAGACGACTTTAAAAACGCAGAAGTTCAGTTACAAGATAATGTATGGGAGAACATTTTGAAAGTAATTCATAACAGTACTTATTTCGCAGTAAAAGCCTTATGGAACCAGCGTGGGATCCTCGAAGTGATTTTGGATAAGAATTCCCTAAAAATTTTAGGTGAAAATAAGAAAGTTAGGAGTTTTTATCCAGATCTAGCAAAGTTTTTGCTAAATTCTTACGGATTGAAGTGTGAGGCCGAGTCCAATAGTGAAAGGAAGAACAGCGATGGCCGCTGTTCAAACGGCATGGTGTGTTTCAACCATGAAACTGATAACGTCGAAAATTTTCCGTCCGTCCTTAGCTTCCAGAACTTTAAAAAACAGAGGGACATGTTTTATGAGATTTTAAGGTGAGTTGAATTTTTTGTTTCTTTTATTTGTTTAAATTCTAATTCTAAGCGTAAACATAGCAAGATTAGAGTCTATCAAGGCAATAGCCAAATATTTTATCACGTAGATCCTGAAGCAATGTCTTTTTTTTTAAACTGGACTCTTTTTGAGAAAATCAGAAAAAAAAAACTTGAAATTTTCACAATTTATACTCTTATTTGTCCTGTTTACGTACTTATATATAAATAATAGTCATTTATTTTTTTTCAACTTCTTACGGCGAAGGAAAACGAGGTAACCGTATGTCTTAGAGAACCTAGCAAGTTTTCACAAGACATGCTCAGTCCCACACTAGACCAGCGTGTTAGACTATGTCCTGATCCCCCCTAGTATTAAAGGGAGGCCCACCCCCAGCTGTGGGACGTTGGGGTTAAAACCAATAATCTGTTTAGGTTGATCCCCCTAGTATTAAAGGGGGGCCCACCCCCAGTAATTTGACTTCACCTCAATCTGTCCAGGTGGTATCAAGACACGCACACAACGCTATCCCGCTCGAGCCTCAGAGCGAGGATAAAGACGTTGCTATCCAGTGGAGCGAGTGCGGCCAACTATGCACATCTATCCACTCTGTTCACTCACATGTTGTTGGAAACTTTGCCGCCCAATGAACAGGTGAGTAGTGAGATCTAAATGAATTGAAAAGTTTCTGTCACTTATATTTTATATAGGATAACTAGGAATTCCCGTGGCCCGCGTTCCAATTACTGTGTTGAAAATTTTGGGCTATTAATATTTTTTGATGCCATAAAAAGGAAAATAGGAAAAAACACAAAAAAAAAATCAGTTCGGGAGAGTTCGATAACAAACACTGTGACACGAGATTTATATATATTAGATAAATATCCTTAGAACTTAGCATTTATAATAATAGTTCAATACGTTTAACAGGAATCGAAGCTAAGTAAGTTACAAAGAAGACTGACCTGCCCGTCTGCCACTGAGTCGCATCGACTGCCGCATTTTAACGACAAAGAAATGTTTTATAAGTAAGTCCAATAAAATTTGTTCTTTATTATACAATTACTACGTAATATCAGATTTTTTTTTATAAAAACAGTGCCATCTTTATGCAATTTTTAATCGTCCCTTTAGAAGAAATTTTTTTTTATTAAATATTAAAATATTTTGTATTTTTTTAATATTAATGTTTTATTTCATTTTAGGTTTATTGTTTATTTTAGTTTTTGACAAAAAATTAAAGGAGTATGTATGTAGAAGCATTACAAGATTATCTACAAAATTAATTAACAATTTCAAATTAAACCAAGTTATTGAATAAAAATAACTTTGTAATCTTCTCCTTCTTCTCCATTCTTCTTTATTTCTTTTTGCAGAGAATTTATAATGTATGCAGAAAATGAAAGTTTTAGAGTGCACCTGAGAGATGCACTGGCGACTGAGATCATTGCCTTAGATTCTACTCCCGTTGGGAACGAGTCCTGTGAGTTTTTACCTCTTTTTATATGAATTACTTATTAGTGTTACCATTTTTATAAACGTTACCTATGAGCATTACCATTATTATGAACCTTACCTATGAGTGATACCATTTTTATAATAGTGACCTATAAAATAGTTTTTTTATAGAACTTAACTATGACTGTTTCTATTTTAAAGTGAAACATTTTTGTATGCATGACATTAAAATTTTAAGGTCGTGTCACGAAATAAACCGTTATACCGTGAGTTTTGCCTTAGGTTGTCATATTATCCATATTTTTTTCTGACAAAAATATATAAGATTTTTAAACGTGTCTATTATATTAAAAAAAAAATTGGTTGTCTGTAAAGTCGGTTTACGGACGATAGATTTACTTGATAACGTCATAATCATTATTTTATGTAATACAAAAAGGAGTCAAAGGTTCAGTCAGAACGTTACTATTTCACGCGAGAAGAGAGATATGTGTGTCACAAGCCAACGCTTATATTAGGCCTCTCTATCGTCTGTTTTATCGTGCCTCTCTATCGCTTGTTGCGCGGTCTCGCTTGCACGCACAGGCTCAGGTGGAACGTTACACGGAACGTTACTACTTTTCATGTGTGTTGCTGGTGTTCATCAATTTATAAGACGTTATCACGTCAAAAAAAAAAAATAAGTATCATAAGTAATAAATTTTCACTTTTCAACTGTCACACATTAATACTAGCTAAAAAATAATAAAAAAAAGTGTTTAAAACTTAAAACAGACATAAAATGATTATAATATAATAAGTAATAACAATAACTTAATTTTTCAGCAAACGGAGCGGACATGTCCAAAGAGTTTTTACAACTTTCTAAGAAATTGATGCTCCTGTCAAAATTCCTCGGCTACCTCACTTCTCTACCGTATGCTCAAATACCGCTAGATGTCTTATTAAAAACTGGGGTATCCAGTGTGAATAATCTAAAGGAAATCTTCTCCGCTCCCAAGGAGAAGGTTTTGGAGAATAATATCGCGTTAAGAGATTATGTAAGTTATATACAAATGTGTTGGTTTTTTAAAGTGGTAGTGCCATGCTTGTTACCTTCGGGTAGCAGCCGAATGGGCCGGCACGCCCCGTATAGTACCACTCTCTCACAGAAGACCGGCGTAAAGTGGCAGCTATGCTGTCGTGTTTCGTCCGGTGAGTGAGAGTCCGGGAGGCCCACTCCCCATCCCTCATCCCATCCTTCTCCCTCCTCCCTCCCTCCCTTTCCTGAAAGGCCGGCAACGCATCTGCAAGCCCTGTGGTGTTGCAGATGTCCATGGGCGGAGGTGATCACTTACCATCAGGTGAGCCTCCTGCCCGTTTGCCCCCTTTGTCCCATAAAAAATAAAAAAAAAACATTATTTATTACACACAGCGCCATCTAGTTCCGTGGTAAGCTACGAGGCTTGTGTTACGGATACCAGATAGTTGATACATTACACATATAAATTTTAAATACATACATATTAAGAATATGAACACATATGACTGGAGTACAAATATTCGTGGTCAAAAAATAAATGCCCCCAGCGGGACTTGAACCCGCGACCGCTGGCGTGTCATCAGATATGTTTTTTTTTTGTGGATTTTTTTTTCTCAGCGTTTCGAATGAATATTAGAACTTAGAAGCTCGTTCCTATATAGGTGTTAACAGTTAGTACAGATTTTTCCGACATGAATTTTTTACTGCAGTAAAAACTATCATATTGACCTGTTTCATCATCAAAATCTGTTCAGTGGTTTCCTCGTTATGCTGTCACAGACAGACAGACAAACAGACAAAAATTCATATTTCAAGCAGAATTTTACTATATATATATTGTATAGATTTATTATAGTAATTTTTGAAACATCTGAAATTGGAAGATACTGTCCATGATTGCTATAAAGCATTCGGAACGTCGAGAAATAAAAAGTTAAGTATGGATGGGTGTGCAATTTTGAAGATTTTAATTTTGTTTTTTTTTTCCAGAGTCAACCTATTATAGACATAAAAGGACTGCTTATGGCTTCCATAGACAATAATAGAGTAACAATAACTTTACCATGGATCGTGCATTTTTTGTCAACGCTAGATTATACAACCCTTAGACTTAAGTATTACCAAAAGTTGCTCAGCATTATATTTCATATATACGAAAACAAATTAAAGACAACAGATAATAAAAAAATTACAATAATTTATATAAAATCGATATTGGGCTGGCTATTCGATTTGCCGCATTTCCCGCAAGAGATGTTCTACGAGAAACACAATATCGATATGTCGATATCGAATGATTTATTCGATTTTGTGATCGATGGATCGATTTTGTTCGAATTATGCCCATTTTTGAAGGATATCAATGTTTTACTGTCTACTTCAAGAGTGAGTGAGAAGGAGAGTTTTAGACACATAACTCCGGTTAGTTTGAGTTTGAATGTTGAAGATCGGACGAAGAATAAAGAAAAGGAATTACAGGTATGTATGTTTCTGTTTTTCTTTTTAATTTTGGTACATTTTTTAAAAAATTTTATTAGATAAAGAGCTTAGAAATAATGTAAATTGCGTTTATGTTTTTTTTTTTTTGGAAAACCAAATTCGGTCAATGTTATGTTTCAAGAACTGCCTTTTTAGTTGGTTGTAGTGTTCTCAAAATACATTCAGATGTTTATGCATCTATATATATATATATATATATATATATATATATATATATATATATATATATAGATGCATAAACTATATATATATATATATATATATATATATTTATATATATATATATATATATATATATAAATATGAAACCCTATTTTCCTTGGTCACGACATCACGGCTGGATCGATTTCGCTAATTCTTTTTTTGTTGTTGTCAGGAGAAGGTTTATATTAAACAAAAAAATTAAGGAAGTTGTTTGTTTGAAAATTAGGAAATTAAAAAAAACTTTATAAAATTAATGGCGTTTGACGTATCATGTTATGATAGTTGCCATGGTGCGTGCAATGGTAATTCATATTATAATCAAGTCAAATATATACCGGGCGGTGCGAAGTAAATATATACAACAGCCCCTACTTATATTATAAATATATAAATATTAAGATAATTCATAATTCAGATTGACGATTCGTTTGGCGCAGTTGGTAGTGACCCTACTTTCGGCACCAGCGGTCGCGGGTTCGAGTCCCGCTGGGAGCATTCATTTGCTAATCACGAATGTTTGTACTCCAGTCATGGGTGGTTATATTTATAATATGTATGTATTTAAAATTTATATATGTAGTATATCAACTATCTGGTATCCGCAATACAAGCACGTAACGTAGCTTACTGCGGAACTAGATGGCGCTGTTGTAATAATGTCCCAACATATTTATTTATTTATTTATTTATTTATTAATTATATATAAGGCTCCCCATAACCGGAGTATAATCGAACTTTTATGATATAGTAAAGCCTATTTAAATTTGTTTTGTAATGTACCCTCAGAGCCGGTTAGAGGAGCAGCTCCTGAAGAGCCAGCCGGCGTCGGCGCGGCGCGTGCTGGAGCTGGTGACGGAGCGCGTGGCGGCCGCGCTGCTGCGCGAGCTGGCGCCGCTGCTGGCCGCCGCGCGCCGCGCCGCCAGGCTGCGGGCCGCCGCCCTGCTGCCGCTGCATACAGACAAAGTCAGGGTTTTACATATCCATACTAATATTATAAATGCGAAAGTAACTCTGTCTTTCTGTCTGTCTGTTACCTTTTCACGACTAAACCACCCAACCGATTTTGCTGAAATTTGGTATGTAGATAGTTTGCATTCATGAGAAGGAAATAGGCATATTATTTTTTGGAAATTCAACCCCTAAAAGGGTTAAAAGGGGTGGCAAAGTTTGTATGAGAAAAATATTTTTATTGCACATTTTTGCATGAAACTTTGAATGAATGCTTTTAAGTACAAATGATGAAACACGTATTTCAGGGTTTTTCGAAATTCACCCCCATTGGGGGTTAAAGGGGGTGGCTAAGTTTGTATGGGAAATTTAATTCTATTGAAATATTTTGCGTGACACTGAAATAATGCTTTGCAATACAAATTATGAGATACATATCTTTTATTGAAAATCAACCCCTATGGGGGTTAACGGGGGTGGCACAAGTAACAGTATATAAGCAAAAATGTTTATTTTATTCACTCTTAGCGCGAGCGAAGCCGCGGGCACCGCTAGTAATTATCTATACCTTTGATTATATAAAATGTCTAGATGGAGCGTCGCCCTACAATCGTATCAAAGAAAACGAGTCAATAATTTCAAGTATGTGTGCGTGCAGGCGTCGTTTTACACTGTGCGTCTACGTCTCTGTGTGCGTAAATAATGATAACAGCTACTACAATTCTCCCATAAATCACATTAAAGAAATAGACTTATTAAAATAAGTAGTGACAGTAAAGCGGCACGATCTGTACTAATCGGCGGGTAAGCACTTGTCAGCCAACAGTTGACACGTTTTGACACGTTTGCGCGCACTTGACGCTCCATCTAGACATTTTATTTAATCAAAGTATCTACACATAAATAATAATGAAAAAAAAATGTATACCCGGTGTCATTTTCACAATTAATACGGATCTAACGACATCTCAAACTAAAAGCCATCGAGCGGTTCAGGCCACTAAGCGTGCCAAATAATTATACATACATACATACTCTCGAAAAACATAACCCTCCTTCTAGCGCAGTTGGGCAAAGACGGAATCCGTGGATTCGCTCGTGTTCAATTTAGTTTACTTATAATGGGGTATTACGTCAATTTTTTAAAAGTGTTTCAATTAGGTTCTGTAGTGATTATAAACCACTAAATAAAATACCACATTTTTATTCAATTAAGAAGTATTATAAAAATGCACTAAACATTTTTACGTTTTCAAATTGGACGCCATTATTATTCCATCGTCAGTACGTCAGATAGTTTTGTAAACAAACGCACTGATAGTTTGTATGAAATTCATAATTGTTTAAAACTAAAAAATGAGTTATTACTATACTTATCGTTGGTGTGCTGTTCTTGAATGCAAGAATACTAGTCTATGAACATCGAAGAAATTATTTATTTTTGCTTACACGGCGGTATGACGTAATAAAGTGGTGTTTACTATTTCGTGGTGTTTAAAAACAGATTAAAAAAAAACTGAAAACGAAATTTAATTTTTTAAATTTATTTTGTTATCTTATGAACGAAAACCTACATTCTCCGAATGCTTTATGCCGAATATATTGTCGCGTAATATAGTGTGAACTCGTCATAATAGCACGCTTTTACCATACTTAAGAACGGCGAATGTTAAATTTTAACTTATGTCAAATAGATGACAGGAACAGTTTATTACGAATTCTAATGCGTCAGAGAAGGACAAAGCATTGTCGAGAAAGGGTTCGAAATTACTAGTAACATTTTGAATTTTCGTTACTAGAATGTTCTAATATTTATGCATATAAAAAGGTCGGCAGTATGTAGAGAGATCAGGTGACATTGAGTCGAAGTTGAGTGAAGACTAGAAGAAATACGAAATTGTGGAAAGTGAAGAATTAGTGAAGAAGCATTGAGAAGGAGTATTGAGAAGTGAATTACAGTGCTCATAGACTAGTGTTGTGTACAGACTGTGCTCGTGTTTTTAAATAATTTAAACAACTTTGGTACAAGAACGTTATTAATTTCCGATCCCGAACCCGTCGTACGTAACAATATTTTTAGATTGTTTTTCATAGGCGCTTTACAAAAGCGCTAAATGGATTCTGTCAAACAGGCAACGCTCCTGCCAGCGCTGCAAGCGCTGTACACAGCGCAGCTGGAGTCCCTGCGGCTAGACGCGGTGTCGCGGTGCCGCGCGGCGGCGCGCGCGCGCGCGGCGGCGGCGCTGGGCGCGCTGCTGCCGGCCGCGCCGCCGCCGCTGCGCGCCGTGGCCGCGCGCGCCGCGCTGCGCCGCCTGCAGCGCTGGCTGGCCGACCACTGGGCCACCACCGGTACGTACACACACATATATACGTACATACATGCATACATACATACATACATGTAGTACGGCCAACGGATATGACAGCCAGCCCAAGCTGCCATACATTCGTTTGGGACATTAGTGTATGGCAGCTTGAGCTGTCACGTCCGTTAGCTGATTATGTTTCATAGGCTTTGCTACATATTTGAAATTGGGAGAATAAATTATTTACAATGTTTAGTTTTACAATGGTTTATTGAAATAAAAAACACAGCCAAAACATAAGCATTTTTATGACAATCTGAAAATACCCAGGTTATTTTCTCTTGTTGAATTGAACTAAACATAACAAGTAACAACGTAAATCCTCTTTTTTATGTTTCAAATATATTAACCCTTGAATGTCTTAAACGATTAAGATATTTTTTCAAGCTACCCTCATACAAAATTTCTTCAAACCGCGTGTCGTGGCTTCCTCGTAAGATACCCTCAGAGAAACACAAAAATACTAAATTAACGACTCGCTTGGCTCAGTTGGTAGTGGTACTTTCTGCGCCAGCGGTCGCGGGTTCGAGTCCCGCTGGGGGCAGACATTTGTTCACCACGAATGTTTGTACTCCAGTCATGGGTGGCTATATTTATAATATGTATGTATTTAAAATTTATGTGTAGTGTATCAACTATCTGGTATCCGCAACACAAGCACGTAACGTAGCTTACCACGGAACTAGATGGCGCTGTTGTAATAATGTCCCCACATATTTATTTATTAAAAAAAATAATGACTATTTCAATATAATTATCAAAAAAATTAGATTCTACTAAAAAAATTATTAAATTTATATTTAAACCTAAGGTTTTTTTGTTTTCTTTCCATCTTCAAGCTGTGCTTTGCAAGAACATTGAAGAAGAAATGAACAATCTCCTTCTAGTGGGAGATACTTCTCCCCCCGTCCCTCCCACTCTATCTCTTACCGAAGACTTCAACCAGCTACAAAGTCCTGCACAAACGATTATCACTCTTAAGGTAAAGGCATTATGGTACATTTTCTTTTTCATTTATAACTTATTTTTAGCCGATTAAAGAAAAACGTATTACTCAAGTCGCTTGTATTTTTGTTAGTTTAGGATTGTTTTGCAGTTAAGTGAATTGAATAATATTTTTTTTTTCATATAAAATTGTCTTTTGTCCTAACATTGAATGTTTTATTTTTAATTCTTACATTTTGACTCCAAAAACTGACTTCAAAAACATTTCGCTGTAATTGTAATGTAAATTTTCTATAAATAATTTTCGTGATAATAATTATAAAGGGTACTTTTTTAGGTTTACGCGAATATTCGACATTATAATTGAAACTATCTTTTCGGATTTTGTCGCGGACTTACGGGCGAGACTGAACATGACTGCTGTAAAGCATTCGAAACGCCGGGAACTAAAAATCAAAGTAAATCCGCGACAAAATCCGAGAATAATACAAAAAGGTCAATTTCAATCTCCTAAAACAATAAGGGACATAAATCCAACTCACTCTTGACCAAAAAACATGAATTTTTTTTTCAGGAACATATCTGCCTCCTCCTAGATTACGAAGATATCCCACCACCAGCAGACATACTGACACGTTGCGTGAACTGCTGCTCTCCGAACAATGTATTCAGTCGGACGCCCGCTCAGAAAGCGATATTACAGCTGTCCATTGACTTTTGTATTGTATATGGTGAGTTTTTAGTCTGTGGTATATTTTTAAACTGTAGTGTATTTTTATTCTGTGGTGTATTTTTAGTCTGTATTTTTTTTTTAAAAAAAGGTTCTATATAGAAAAAAAGTGTTGTCAGTCTGTTTGTGATTCTTTTTCTTCATAACTTATAGGATATCTTCCGTTGGCTTAGATTTATTTGATTTGAAAAGATGAATGTCTTATAGTACAAGTATAGATAAGTATTTATTTTGTGTAATCGACTTAAACTTATATAAACTTTTTGCTTATTAATAATAACTTTTTTTAATAAAGCTTAAAATCTAATAATAAATATTATTTATAATAATAATAAAGAAATATAAAAAGGCAATTAATTAATAATTTAAGCTACAAAAAATCTTTACAATTCCCAGTCAGCCGCAAAACCTCCAAAATATCAGACATCCTGCCACACCTCCACACACTATGGGACACCTGTTGTCCGGACAGACAAATCCAAGATGCGGTCCTGGATGAGGATAGAAGACCAGAACTGTCTCCAACTTTCAAGGATTATGATGACAGAGCACCCACTCCTCCGGAGTCTGATGAAGAAAAGGATGTTAAGGGTATGTATTTGTTTTTGTTGTTGTATCTATATTAATTTGGGTATTTTCATTAATTTAATTAGCTCTTTTTAACGTCCCACTGCTGGGGGTGGGCTTCCCTCAGTACGAGGGTCAGGCCATAGTCCACCGCGCTGGCCTAGTGCGTGTTGGCGGACTTCACATGTCTTACGAAAACTTGTTAGGGTTTTCTCAGACATGCAGGTTTCCTCACGATGTTTTCCTTCACCGTAAGACAAGTGGTAATCATGACAGAAATGATTCGCACATGAAAATATCAGAGGTGCGAGACCCGGATTTGAACCCGCATCACTCGGTTATACAAGCGCGAGATCCAAGAGAGCGATATCTTCGGATAGATCTCAGCATCTAAGCAGTAACAGTATAAAGTAATAGTATTTGTTTTGACGACACGTTTGGCTTAGTTTGTAGTGATCCTACTTACTGTGCCATATCGCGAGTTCGAGTCCCGCTGAGGGCTTTTTATTGAGCACGAATGTTTGTACTCAAATCATGAGTATTTACATTTATAATATGTATGTATTTAAAGTTATATAAGTGTAGTGTATCAGCTATATGGTATCCGTAAAACAAGCCTCGTAGCACGGAACTAGATGGCGCTGTATTAATGTCCCAACATATTTTCAGTCATAGAAATACCAAAGCAAGAGCCGAAACCAGAAAAAGACCAAAAACCAGAAGAATCTGAACAAAATAGTCTTTTAGAATACTTTGAGAGGATATTATGTCCCCGTAACATAGTTTTAATGAGCGAATCCAAGTGCAAAGCTAGTGAAGTATGGGAGGCTTTAGCGAATGTGATAGTGTTCCTACTGAAGAATAGTTACTTGAGTGAGGATTCTTTGACGGAGCAATGTCTTGCTGTGTACAGACAGGACTGGCCTCAGGTTAGTATCTTAATATATATATTTCTTGTGTGCGTGTGTATGTGACTGAACTCCTCCTAAACGACTGGACCGATTTTGATGAAATGTTTTGTGCGTGTTCGAGTGCATTCGAGAATGGTTTAGATTCACAATTCGGTCCACTACAACATGTATTTTTTGAATTAATTAGCTATTTATACATTTACACAATAAATGAAATATCCAATTATAAACAAGTCGTTGCTAGGCAACGTTGTTTTGCGCATGCGGACAGGACAACGTCTGTCGGGTCCGCTAGTATATATATAATTTTTTATCAAAATAAAATTAGCCTAAGTTACTCCTTATAACATTAGCTATCTGCGAGTGAAAGTCCCGTCAAAATCAGTCCAGCCGTTTCAGAGATTAGCCGGGACAAACAGACAGACAAAAATTATATTTACAAAAAAATTATGTATTTTTGTGGATTTAGTGCAAAATCTGTTAATTTGAAATTAAAATCAGGCACTTTAATTTTATTTACATCTAGATATAAAGTAGTGATTACCTTTTAATTTTTTTGTTAGGAACCTTAATACTTTTTTAAGAATAAAAATATCTTTAGAATTATTCCTTATAATGTCAGCGGTATAACAGTTAACATAGATTTCTTAGAGATGTGATTATTTCTTAATGTTAAATGTTCTTAATGTTGACTCGGATAACCTGAGGGCCTAGACAATGTAACAATCGATTAGCGAAAGCGATAGTAGAAAAGTCCAAAATGTATGGGTTTGACATATGACTTAGATATGTCACGTGATCTGTTGTCAACGAATAGATGATGCTAGACAATGTACATTCATTTCAATTATTAGTGATTTAAAGTTCAAGATGCATACGCTGCGTTTAAGCGATGACGATTGTAGAAATCGAATCGCTTCATAACGAATGACGGTTATCTATAGGCCCAGCTATCATCATACCAAATTTCATCAAAATCTGTCCAGTAGTTCTCTCGTGATGACACAGACAGACAGACAAACATTCTAAATACTATATATTCGGCCTCTGTATCGATAATAATGACTTTTTTTATAAAATTTTCCAAAAAAAAAGGTGTGTGTGTACTTATGTACACGCGTTAGAAGTTATACTTCTTTGGCGTAACAAGATGTTTATCTTTTTTTTAAAATTTTATCTTTCGCCTTATTCTACGTTTGTAGAAAAAATGACACTAACAATAAAAATAAATAAATAAATATCGTGAATACAGTTGTCAGTTCTCACGCAAATATGTATGTATATGTAGATGTCCTTACTTTTACTTTGTTGGTACTACAACGAAAATGTTGACTGTGAGTTGTGACTAACTTCAGGGTGTCGGTTGTTCGTGACGGTGTGCGCGCGCATCGTAAAAATTTACTCTCATCATTTTTCCCTAACGCGCCAAAAGAAGTATAACTTCAAAAATATTTAATACAAAAATTTGCTTCTAAATTTTAGTATATGTGTTTATTTTAATACTTTACCAAAGAATAACTTCAAATTATACATAACACGAGTTTAAAACCCGACTCGCACTTGACACACCTATTTAAAGCAACTTATTATTAATTTTTTACAGAATATTCTAGAAAATCTATCAACATGTATGAAGTCGGTGTCTTCAAAATGGTCAAAATCTACAACAGGGAAGTTCAACTTGTTCCTAGATTTTTTAGCGGACTATTGCAATGATATGGACTATGATTTAGTTGAATGAATAAATTGGACTGGAATGTTCTGGAAAGTTCCTTTTTTTTCATTTTCTTTTTCGGAGAGACAATCTTTTTTAATTTTAAACTAGTTACTTACTCTGGCTTCGCTCGGGTTTGCTACAATATTGATTTTAATAAGTAGATCTTTTTAAAAGGAATAAATTGAAGACATGAATGTTTGAAGGTGATATGTTCCAAAATTCTTATTTCGAGAAAACTGAGCTTAAACTGTATGTAATGTATAAGTGTATGTATAAAATGGTTGTCAATGGGAGGTCTCACTGCGAGTTTTAGCCGTTGGTGGCGCTACAAGCGTATAACGTAAACAACGTCAAGAATGTATGTTATGGAGGGTAGAGATAAGGAGGATTCTCTCTAACTGACAAGATTGTCCGTCGAAATGCGTTAAATTAGGGTGGCGCCACATTGCTAATGGATAAATTTTAAAATCTTACTCGTGGTGGCGCCACGGTGCAAGTGAGCTAAACACACTTCACTCAGTTTACCGCGGCTATGTTCATATCATACCTTTCGCTTCACTAGCGCCATTCTGGTGGGTTTTTGTACTGTTATTTACCACTTACAGGGCGACACTTTTTCAACTTTGCTTCTGTATAAGATTGCGCTCCTTATCTCTACCCTCCATAATGAATTTTTTAATTCGACAATAGTTAAAACACCGTATTTTTCCCTCTTATATTTGCTTTTACAAAACTGAACTAAACTATTCTATAATAATAAACGCGTCTGTCAAAATAGGCGGCGTTGAGGTTTTCGTTGGTGACGTTATGCGCTGGTAGCGCCATCTGAGCCGAGCTTAGCGTGAAACCTTCCATTGTCGTGGGTTGAATCCTGTAGATTAGAGAAGAGGAGAACGATCGCACGATCTAAAGCATTACCCTCCTGTCCCTGAAAATTTGTAGAATGTATAACGCGCTGCCGTCGGTAAGTAGTGTCTGTGAAGTTAGCTGTTTATGAGTACAAGTAGATGAAGTTAGTATTGAGACAACGTGAAGTTAGGCATTGAGATAACTTAGCGATCGCAGCGCCTTCTTAGTTTTCCATATTTCTGAGACACTATGTTCTACAGCGATTGTCCTCCTCTTCTCTAACCTCCATGGGCTGAACTGTAATAGTCATAAATGTGACTGTTTTAAGGTTCAAAATCGCTTAAACACCCATAACACCGACATCCATGCATGAGAAAATTCTAAAATGCGATTTATCCCCGTCATCTATTCTTCAATTGTAATGGAATGTTCTAGAAAGTTTCCTTTTTATTTTTTTTTTATTTTAAACGTACGAAGATACTTTAACGAGAAATAATTATGTAATGCATTGTTTTCATATAACGACAACACGTTTGGCTCAGTTGGTAGTGACCCTACTTTTTGCGCCAGCGGTCGCGGGTTCGAGTCCCGCTGGGGGCATTCATTTGTTGAGCACGAATGTTTGTACTCCAGTCATGGGTGTTAATATTTATAATATGTATGTATTTAAAACTTATATGTGTAGTATATCAACTAATTCGTATCCGTAACACAAGCATGAAACGTAGCTTACCACGGAACTAGATGGCGCTTTTGTAATAATGTCCCAACATATATTTATTATTATAACGTTAGTGGCGTCCCGTTAACTAATAATAGTAAAAGTAGCTCCATTAAAGCTCCATGTCGGCATGAGCTTTTCAACAATCATCTTCATATTTCAGCGAATTAACACAAAACGGACAGACAGATAATAAATATTTGTCGGAAAGATGTAATATATAAGCAAAAATATGTTTAACAATTTGTAGCCAGTGGTGGTAGTCCAGTAGTAAAGGGCTCGATTGAAGCGGGTTCAAAACCCGGGTTCCATTCGCATCTCTTATACGAATGAATAAACAAAGCCAAAAGATGTGTAGTCCCACTGCATTTGGCCAGCGTGCTCCTTGTATTGAAGAGAGGCCAACCCCCAGCTGTGGGAAAAGGGCTGAATACGATACAATTGTTAAATGAAATATATACCAAAATGTATAAAAAATGTATTTCTAGAAAAAAAAGATTAAAAAAAGGTAGATTAAAGAATCGCTGGGGAAATCGCTATCACCCCTTTGAATCAGGGGCCATATGCCAAACCGTATAAATTGTAATTGTATAGTTACGCCAATATCTTTAACTACTTCTAAATATATAAAGCAAATAACATCATTTTTTTATTAAAAAAATCTGTTTTTAAAAAAAATCCAGCTTTTTTTATATGACTGTCAGGAAACCTTAGGGTTGCCAAATTACTGTAACTTGTCACGACATGGCCAAAACTGGCATATTAAAAAACTTGGCATCCCAGGCCAGTTGGCTTTGCCGCTCCATAAAGTGGTGATAAAGTATTTAATTTTAAAAAAAACGGTATAATATGTACAATGATTCTTGATCGCAAATTGGAAGATAGCGTTCGTTTTTTTAATTTAAATTAAAATATTTTAATAAAAATATATTAGGCTTCGTTGCCCCCAGCTTTGGCCTTGGCCCTATGGTAAATACGGCCCTGGATGGCACAACAGTATTTTAAAGTCGTTTTACTTATTTAAAGCGGTTTCTACACTATAGTGTAATAATTTTTCGACCAATTTGTCTAGATTGGCAATCGAATTGTGTAGTGTAGATAGAAATATGAAATTGAAGATCATCGGTGAATCTGTTGCTTTTTTTTCTCTCAACCTTAATTTTCGCTTCTTATTAAGAATAACCGAATGCTTGTATAACCGAGTGATGCGGGTTCAAATCCGGGTCTCGCACCTCTGATATTTTCATGTGCGAATCATTTCTATCATGATTACCACTTGTCTTACGGTGAAGGAAAACATCGTGAGGAAACCTGCATGTCTGAGAAAACCTAGCAAGTTTTCGTAAGACATGTGCAGTCCGCCAACACGCACTAGGCCAGCGCGGTGGACTATGGCCTGATCCCCCTCGTACTGAGGGAGGTTCGTGCCTAGCAGTGGGACGTTAAAAAGGGCTGATGATGATGAAACATTATAAAGGAAAGTATTAGGCATTATACAAGTACATTCAGCAGAGGCAACAAAATAAAACTAAAATTGGCGATCTTCAATGTACGTGTGGATAGACAATCAGATTGTAGCCAATTCAATTGGCCAATCTGACTGGCAATGAAATTGTACCGTGTGGAAGCCGCTTTATACGTTTTTTTTAATTTAGTTTTAAAATGGCTGACAGTTGTATACCATTTTACTTGTTATATATTTTTTTAATGTTATATGTCCAAGTTAAAAAAAAATTTATGGACAATCGAAATAATTTTGTTTGTCGGATATTTTTTTTTTTTAATTTCATTTGTTTTTTATATATTTATATAATTTCCAGATCTCAGATCATTTAATTATTATCGTTGTGTATATTTTTTTCGTTTTAAACTTTTAATTTTTGAAAAATGGAATTATATGTGATTTGGAGACATTGAATGTTAATCAAATAAGGTGTTTACTATAAAATAAATATTTTGTATAAAGTTTAAGATTTTTTTTTCATTTTTTTAGTAAAAAATTAAACTTGTTAAAGAATCTCATTTCGGATTTGAATGCAGTAATATTTTTATTAAATTATTATTCAAAGTTTTCGACGAAAATTTTATAATGGCGTAAAGTCAGTGCACTTTTGTTTAAAAATATATTGATGAAAAAATTATTTGCACCATTAATTAAATTCTCTTCACTTCGGTCTATTTTGCAAGTGTGAACGAATTTTAATAGATTTTTTTCCGCTTTCGCTCAACTTAAAAAATATATCAAATAATATATTACCGACTTGTTAAATTAAAAAAAAATGGTTTTGCTGTAGCAAAATTTTAGTCTATAATAATAAAATAATTGTCGTCTAGAGACTAGAGAGTTAGAGATTTTGATAATTTTGTATATATATTTTAGAGAAATGACAAATAATATACATACATACATGGCAACACCAAATTTGATGTCTTAATCGTGTAAGGAAATATACAATACTTTGTAGATGTTTTAAATCACTTTTATAGTCAAAGTAAGTAATTGTAAGAAAATAATATTAGTTTTAATATTTTTTTTTTGTATAATTGTGTATTTTATCTACATTTATTTCATAGACTTAGAGAATGAACAGAGCTTTCCCTATCCAACTAAAGTAAATGTCAGGAAAGTGTGAGAGAGATGAAACGAGCGTGCGGCCAGCAGTTGTCTTTGTCTAGAACGTTGATTGGTCCACGACCATATGCAGTACCACGCTTATATTACTACAGACAGAGATAGGTATTGACCGCACGATCGCTGTCTCTCTTTCTAGAGAGGGCAATTTCATACGGATATTGCTCAGTACATTTACTAAGTCTTATGAATTATTTTACATCAATGAACATTTTTCATTGTGTCAAGTTAATCGCGAAATCCATAGACTAAATATTGACTTTTAATGTCTTACTTCTCTATAATAAAGTAATTACTTAAAGTAATCAAAAGTAAAGTTTAAGCAAATTACTTACGACTACATCTTATTAATATCGAGTAAAAAATTAGGTAAGGAAATTGGCTATCTAAAATGTATTAGCGTCAATGGCTTATAATTTTTATTAAAGTAAAAATTATATTGTCAGTTTATGAAAAGGTTTCGAACATTTTCGTATGTGAATTTGAATTCCGACATTTTTTAAAGTAGCAACACCAAATACAGGTTACATACCTGTATTTGGTGTTGCTACTTTAAAAAAAGATCATGGATGAATTAAAAAACTTCTTTTACACCGTTTCATAGTGCGCCATTTCTAAACAAGTGCGAGTCCGACACGCGCATGAAGGGTTCCGTACCATTATCTATAAAAACAAAAAAAATGTCTGTTGTATGAAAGCGTCTCTTAAATTGTTTTAATTGAATTATTTATTTTTAAAGTGAATATATGATAAATATTCTGTGAATATTTTAAGCGTTTATCGTCTACTTGTTGCCGTTATCAATATCGAGCAAAAAAATCGCACTTGTTGTATGGGAGCCTCCTTAAATATTTATTTTATTCTTTGTTTTAGTATTTGTTGTTATAGCGGCAACAGAAATACATCATCTGTGAAAATTTCAACTGTCAAACTATCACGGTTCAGGAGATACAGCCTGGTGACAGACAGACGTACGGATAGACAGCGGAGTCTTTGTAATAGGGTCCCGTTTTACCCATTGAACTTACGGATAACGGAAAAATCGTGGCATAATGTCACGTTCTCATTTCGCTTTAGTTGTAAAAATCTTAAAATTATAACGAAATAACAGCTTATGTATAAATTACTGCCATTTTTTGTAGATAATTATAAAGTATAAGTTATTTTTTTGTATTCATAGTTATTGTTTTTTTATATAAGTAATAAGTGTTATTTATATTTGAAGGGAACAGGGGCAAAACAAGGAATGTCACAATTTTTGGAACGAAGTTCCTTGTGGGACGATGCGGAGGGGTGCCCTAACCGGGAAAAAACGTCCGTAACGTGAGATTTTTATTATTTACTAGCTGACCCGTGCCCACTTCGTTCGGCTTAATGTTAATAATCCTTTTTTTAGTACAGAGTGTTATGTTTTATTTGTAACTGCCAAAAGGAGGGTTATACGTAGGTATTTTATTAATATTAAAAATTAAATTATCTATACTAATATTAAAAAAAACGACTTTTTGTATCATTAATATAAAAGTTAGACATATGCTGTCGTTGACTTTTTGTAGGCATTTTCAAGCTCCACATCTTTTCTCTAGAACTCAAAAAGATATCTTTCATAGTTAAGGCAGCGTTCGTAAGAAACGCTTTCATTCGATCGTTTTTTCTCTGATTCACTTTGCAAAACGGACTACCACGTAAAAGCCTTTTTATTTTTCGGTTTTTTATATAACCTATGACACTCGGCAATAATGTGGCTTTCTATTGGTGAAAGAATTTTTAAAATCGGTTCAGTAGATCCCGAGATTACCCCTTACAATTTAACAAACACACAAACTTTACTTCTTTATAATATTAGTATAGATGTATAGTCTTTGTATGATGACTATACAGTGTGTAATGTATAGTCTACGTGATGACGGTTATTATTATTATATCATTCGATAATTACACCGTCTGGTTTGTAAATATAATAAAGTTGATAATTTTGTAAAGTTTTTTTTGTCAATAAAAGAATCATAATAAAAAATGTATACCCGAATAATTTTTTTTAACATTGCAATCTATAATACGTGGCAAAATCTTTATGTTCCCATACATTTCAACTTTTTTAATTTTATGTGACATTCCTTGGTTTTCCCCTGTACCCTTAATTTACATGATGTATAAATTAATAAACTAATTCTAACTTTGGTTGGGGTTATTTTTATTGTCTCAAACAGAAATGACATTCTTCTGAAATTTGTGCAGTATGAATAAATACAATATGTATAACAAATCATATTGAAGGAGTTTTATTTTATCGTCTTATTAGACTTTTCCCTAGCGGTAGTTTCTGGAACTAATGATGACAGTTTACAGTATTTATATATTACTAGTATCCCAAGATCCCACAACAAAGTATAATTATTAATATAATTTATTAAAGTTTAGGGGTGTCTGGCAGAGGGTAGCAACTGTCATAAGTGTCCGGCAATAGATGACGAGATTTCTAAAGGTATCCCGAAGAAAATATAAAAAAATTGAGCTGTATACTTTAACAAATTTTAGATATTATTTTATACACCTTTACTACCTGTTACCTGCCCAGGTAACCACAACCCAAACTCTATAGTCGCTGGTCGTTCTTACCTACATAGGGGACATGTACAGAGAAACTTTCAGCTGTTATAAAATAACGAAGGTCTGGCCGTCGTAGGCTCTTGCTCTATAGTAATTCTCACGGCTCCGCTTGCGTTTTAAAAAACTATATTCTTAAATTTCACGTACCATATGTGATGTTTTACAACCAGTTTTTAACGCTTACTTAAGATTTCTCAGAAATTAGATATTTTCAGCAGTGAAAAGTATCCTATATCCTGACACGGATAACCAGCGATCATCGTACCGAATCTCATCAAAATATGTCCAGTAGTTCTCTCATGATGCGGTCACAGACAGACAGACAGACAAAAAATCTAAAAACTATAGATTCGGCCTCTGTATCGATATTTATGACTATTCCAATAAGAATTTCCAAAAACTTTTCAATGTACAGTTTTGACAAAGTTAGAATCTTATATGTATAGATTATTATAAAACTGAAGACTTTGTTTGTTTGTTTGAACGCCCTAATCTCAGGAACTACTGGATCGAATTGAAAAATTCTTTTAGTAATGGATAGTCTATTTATCGAGGAAGGCTATAGACTATATATAACAGGGTATAATAATACGTATAATCGAAGAATTTGGTTTCCGGTTTTTAGAAAAGGGCGGAGTCGCGATAATTATAATTTAATAAATAACGGGGTTAATAAATATAAAAAGAAATTGATTTATTAATAAAAGGGTTTCAACCATTCAATTTTCCTGGCGACGATGTCCGTGCTGTCGCTGGAGTGTGTTGTCAAACCTTCGGTGCAGTTGCCTTGGTATGCTGGGTACCAGGCTTGGGGAAGAATAATATTTTCTTCAATTTACCCGAATATTTGGCGAATTCTTTACGTTTGGCTCAGATGGTAGTGACCCTACTTTCTGCGCCAGCGGTCGCGGGTTCGAGTCCCGCTGGGGGCATTCATTTGTTGAGCACGAATGTTTGTACTCCAGTCATCGATGTTAATATTTGTAATATGTATGTACTATTTAAAACTTATATATGTGTAGTATATCAACATTCTGGTATCCGCAACACAAGCACGTAACGTAGCTTACTGCGGAGCTAGATGGCGCTGTTGTAATAATATCCCAACATATTATTTCGGTCGACTTGCGCACAAAGGGTTCCGCACCATTATCTATAACAATTAAGCTAGTTCTCTTAATTGTATGAGCGCCCATACACTCAGAGTCAACTATGTATGTATGGGGACAACCTTTAATTTTGATTTTCTTGCGAGTGTCGAAAATCCTATAAGAGTTCTATTTTTTCCTTTTAAGGTACGAAACTCTAAAAATATATATCTTATAACTCTATAATCCTAATAACCCTTACCGTATCCTGAAAAAAAGAAGAATAAATCAATTGTATTTAATTTAGCTACAAGATCATTAAAAATCACATTGGCTGATCGTAGATCCCAATCAGCCCCGGTTTTATATTAGACCGGGGCAGAAACTTTATAGTGGCGCCTCTCTCTCATTAAATGAGACCAATTTCAGTAAAAAGACGTCAATTGTTTAAGACAAAAAATCTCGACGTCTCGAGTTCACACCACATGTTCAGTTAAAAATTGTAATAATTTCATGCTGAATAAAATATTTTTAATTTGAACATGTTCACTGTTGCCATGTTGGTCTAGGTCTGTGTCATGTGTGGCACTATTTTCTTACAAGTCTACGTTGACGGTTGAGCCAACTTACTTTGTACGATGTGCTAGGCGCTCCGTGTGCAAGTTTCATTTATTTTTAACCATATTATTAAATTATATTTTTGGCGCCTCCTGATTGCGTATGGACCCGACTGCGTAAAAAGCAGACTGTGAAGATGACGAAGATATGGTTTTGCACTTAGTCGGGTTGAATAAAATTTGTAGGTTTCCTAAAGAATACTTACTTTTAGTTTTATTTTTGCAATTCTCTAATTCCAAGAAGCACATATTAGAGAACGTTTTGTAATCATACGTCCATTTATCATGCCTCAACCTCATACCGCAAACTGCCCCATATCTTGAATTTCAATGTTAAGACAAAGCACATATTAAAGTGAAACATATTAAACAAGGGTAAAAAATTCTGAAATGTTTCATTAAAAATGTCAAATATTTGTGTAAATCTAAAAAAAAGGCTTACGAGAGATCAGAAAATCCAACCAACCGAAACGAAAAAAGATAAGAAGCGTGCTATTTGAAGCGTAATATTATTAATTCCAACGTGGATACACGCTTGCATAATTATGATCTTACTTACCATTCCCACGGGTCCGCCCGCGTTCTCTTCGTGGTAGAAGAAGAAGAAGAAGGTATTTTTTGATGCCAATAATCATAACAAAATAAAAAATAATAATTTGGTCTAAAAATAAAAAATAAAAATTCTGGAGAGGGCCACTCTTATCACCTAGAAGAATAAAAAATAGCCTAAGACCTATTCTCAGACCTACCAAATATACACAAAAAAATCATTAAAATCGGTCAAGCCGTTTCGGAGGAGAGCGATAGCAAGCACTGTGACACGACATTTTTCTATACTTAATAGAGATAAGCACCCATGACTGGAGTACAAACATTTGTGCCCATCTCACAAATGAACCAGTGAGACTCAAACATGCGAACCACTGGCATAACAAGTAGAGTTTTATAATATATACCATGTATTTAAGATTTATATGTGTAGTGTATCTGGTATCCGTAACACAAGCCTTGTAGCTTACTACGGAACTAGATGGCGCTGTGTGTTACTATATAACATTTACTTATTAATTTATAAAATGTTGAATGTTCCGCAAGATTCATATCTAGCGTAAAACACGTAATGTCTCCGACTGCATATTGCTATTGTTCCTTCGTAAACTTGTTTTAAATTTTTAGTTTTATTTTTACAGACTTTTTTATTTTTCTATTCATATTATAAAATAATCCTTACGTTTCGTAAATATCTAAGCATGCCTGGTTACACTCATTATGGTCTACGTTCGGAGTTTTTGTCGGTGATCTGAAAAATGATCGCGTAAATTATTTGCAGTATTAGGTACGGGAATAAAAGCAGAATAATTACTTGCTTAACATATTTTAATTAATATAATTAAACAAAGTCAAATTAGCTACACTTTCTCTAACTTAAGAACAGATGATCCGACTCTGATGTTCGATTTACTGGATTTGCCTCGAACAGTAGAATAAGAAATTAAAAAATATGAAAAGATACAACTTATCATATTATACGGGTCATACAAGATCCTATTTACTTCAGAAAAATATAATCAGAAAAATATAATATTCACGGAGTGAACCATGCAAAGCTTTCTCTGTCCCACATTTGCATACAAACTGATAAGGACAAATGAGTAGCTCCGCCCACTAACGCTTGAAACTGGTTTGAAATGATAGGGCTCGTTCATATTATTAATGATCCCTACTAATATAAATATGAATGTAAGTTTGCTTGTTACGCTTTCACGCGAAAACTACTTAACCGATCATCATGAAACTTTGTACACATATTCTTGAAAGAATTAGAAGTAACAGGATAATTTTTATTAAAAAAAATGTTTTTACGAAAGATAAAAAAATTGTTTGTCGAAAATTTTCAAAATCTAGCCACTTCAATGCCATCTAGCATTTAGATAATGAAGTTTTTGAAACTTCATTGTATGTAGTAATTTTTGAAAATTAATAATCCCAACCAAGCAATGAAGTACAGTTATCATATTGATTCCTTTCTATTGTAATGATCTTTGATACTTAGTTAATGACTTCGATGCGAGCGAAACCGCGGGCTAATTTGTAATAAAATAAAATCAACATACAATTGAAATCAAATAGTTGAATAAGTATCATCACTAGTCAGTAAAGTTGCTGGCAAAATTAGTTTTAGTTTTATTTACAGTTACCTATGAAATACCAAGTGTCCTTCTTCCCAATACGGTTTGTAGTAACCATCCAGTTTATTCCTTTCGTTCGGCCCTCTGGGAGGCGGCGGAGGAGTCACTAAAGGCCTAGAAATATAAGTTATATAGTTGAGGTCATGAAATATTTTTTGTAGCCTGATGCCGACACATCTTTGCTTGAAAGCACCGCACGGTCGTGAGTTAACTTGCCTTACCTAACTACCTTGGTAGTTAGGATTAAGGATATAGGTAAATCTGTAATATTTTCTCTAATATATAAAAATCTCGTGTCACAGTGTTTGTTATCGAACTCCTCTGAAACGGCTTGACCAAATTTTGTGATTTTTTTTTGTGTATGATAGGTCTGAGAATACATTCTCTTTGTCTGAGACCCTAGTATATATATTTACTCTTTGGTCTGAGAATAGGTCGTAGCCTATTTTTTATTCCCCTACGTGATAAGGGTTGCCCTCTTCAGATTTTTATTTTTTTTATGATTTCTACCACCAATCCCTATTTTTAATAGCGATTAGAACGCAAGCGGAGCCGCGGGAATTGTAATTAATAATATTAATTTTAATTTTATTAATATAAATTTTATTAATAACCGCTTACCGATATCTCCTATTCTGCGCAAGTTTATATGGCACAGTTTGAAAATGATATGTTTTTGTTCGAAGCATCGTGGAACTCAAAAGACAAGAAAATGTTACTGAAAACCGAGAAAAAAATTATTTACAAAAGAATAGAACCTGGCGCTTTTTCTTAACAAGAAATACCAACCTGACAATATTAAAACCTTATTACTTTCTATCATAGTTGTTTCAAAAGAAAATATATTTTTCCTTTTATTATTTTTTAATTTGCCGGTTGAGTAATTTATAATTGTATAGATTTTTTTATTGTGAAAATATGTTATAAAATAGAAATGTGAAAATACAAGGCCTTTAATTTTTAAAATAAATCTTTAAGAAATACACGAAGTAAAAAAATTACTATTTCGCTTATTCTTGAATTATGTTGCAATAACCTAAGTGAGTAATAGATGAATTATTTTTTTAATTTTACTATTGTTGCTCTAAATTTTATTTTATTAATAACGATTGAGTCTCCGATCCACTTGTTTTGTTCAAGCTGCAGCATTCACGATTTTAATAAAAATATAACATAATCCTAAGAATAATTTGTGTTATTATCTTTTATATACGACTTTTAATTCTTTCATTTTTTTAGAAAAACTAAATTACTATTAGCTACTATAAAAATTGCTATGTGAGAGAAAATTTTGCTTTATATTATATAATGTATAATAATTACGGATATATAATTTGCTTCTGATCAACCAATATGATAGTGATACTCTTACGTGTGATGATTAGCAAAATATTACAATATAGTACATAATAAATCATTTCTTATTAAATAAACGTTTATTACGAATTTATTTAAAATTGGTCAAACATAGAACAATAATTTTAATTCTACTTTTATATTTCTTATGGCAACACTTTCCTCTAACGTCAAGTCGAGTGAAATTCTAAGAAGCGACACATAGCGGTTTCCAATAATAAAATACTTGAAAAATGTAATAAATATACCGTAATTAATTTAATTTTATTGCTTATAAATAATATAATTTAGAAAAATGTCTTTCGAATACGTTCAAGTTAAAATCGAACCTGAATCAGACGAACCATCATCGTCAAATAATAACTGGAATAGTTTTGGAGATTCCGAACATAATAGTGAAAATATAAATACAATTTTAGAAAATAGTAATAATTTAGTAAAAACAGACTTTGTGAGTATAAAAGTAGAACCAGATATAATTGATTACGAGTAAGTATTTATTTCTTTCAATTTTAAAGAATCTCACTAATAATATAGATATATAGTCTACAATATTTTATCACAATAATTTAATAGCTATATTAAAAATAATGAATTACATATAATTTAATGTTGCAACAGTATATAAATGGAATGCTATATAAAAGAAATAGTGTAATTATTTACAGATTTATTTTTAATTTAATTAGAATATATACTTATCTTTTTTATAATTCTATATAATAATATCAATTATTATAGAATATTTTCTAATAATTTGCTTATTACTCTAAATTTTACTGCATTTTTATTACCCAACTGCACCCAAAGGATTATGTTTTTCGAGTGCATATATCGTTAGATTGGTCTCAACTGTGAGACAAGATGTATCAAAATTATAAAATAATATGGATGGACAATTCAATTTTCTTGTTAATGACTTCAAAGTGTTTTTTAATATGGATGATTTTTTGTGACATTATGCCTGAATATTTTTTTAACCTTTCAAGTGGCTATTAAAATAAAAAGTCTCTTAGTTAGTACATTACCGGCTAGCCCCCGGCGCTCACGGGTATCCGGGCCTGTGAGTGAGAAATTGGTTACCGAAGACTACATAGGAGCGGTTGACCAGGCTTCTGTGTCAGTGAATGTTACTGGCCCTACTAAAAAGCTTATACAACAGGCGTTCCATCCGAGCCTTTTTGTTACAAGACCCAGATCTTCCTCGGTAGGAAATATCACCTCAGCCATCAATACAACAAATATAACAGCCTCTGTAACAGTGGAAAGAAAACCTGAAGATAGCGAAAAAAATGAAAAGCATTTTCCACCCTCTTGGCAAAGAGTACCAACTGAGCGAAATCCGAAAAGAAAAAAAGTGTCAAGTAGCCCACCAACTAGTAAAGTAGATAACACAAATATTAACGTTGCAACCTCAAATCGGTTTAGTGGTCTACCAATTGATCTGACTGATGAACCGATGAATGAATATCACAAAAAAGTCATCAAACCACCTCCTATTATTCTCTATGGAATAGAAGATGTTTCAAAATTGACAGAACTACTAAATAGCACAATTGCAAGTAATAGCTACACTTACAAAGTCATCAATAGAAACCAACTTAGGATTGCTACCCAGTCAACAGAAGTGTATAAAAATATAATTGAATTGATGCGTAAAAACAGTCTCATTGGTCATACTTTCACACAGAAACAGAACAGATGTTACAGAATAGTGGTTAAAAACCTCCATCATACTACACCAATAGAGGCCATCATTGACGAAATTGAGAAAACAGGCAACAAAGTCAGGGGTGAAGTGATCTGTGCAAGATCTAGAAAAAATAAAATGCCGTTGAATATGTTCTTTGTGAATCTTGAACCCAGCGAAAACAATGCAAAAGTGAAAGACATCGAATTCATATTTAACACTAAAGTAAAGATAGAAGATCCAAGGAGAACAAATGAGATCCCACAATGCACTAGATGTCAACAATATGGGCACACGAAAAACAACTGTATGCGTCCATTTAGGTGTGTCAAACGTGCTCAAGGACACCGAACCACTGATTGCCCTAAAAAGGACAGAAACTCGCCAGCCACATGCACTCTCTGTCTTGGTAATCACCCCGCCAATTACAAGGGATGTCAGGTGTACAAAGAAATTCGAGCGAGAAAAATGGGTACGAAAAAAACAGATACGAATTATAAGAATAACGGCAAAGCAAATACGAGCATGCCTTTTCGTCCTGACGATTTTCCACCACTCAAGCCCAAATATACCTATGATAGACAACAGTCTACAATGAACAAAGACAGAAATGAACGACAAGGTCCTCCCATGCCTGACGTGAACTCCGCTGGATTTTGGGAGAAGAGAACACAGAGCACACAAGCTCAGCCAACAAATTTGTTAGAACAAATTATAATAAAACAATCTGAAAAGATAGACATTCTTATACAACAATTAGGTACCCTTATGGGACTCCTAACGACTTTAATAGCCCAATGTAATCAGAGAAATCCATAAGAATTGCCACTTGGAATATAAATGGGTTATCTCCGAATAAAAATGAAGTTGAAGCCTTTATGCATTGTAATAAAATAGACATACTCCTATTAACAGAAACTCACATGACGGATGAAAGAACAGTCAAATTTAAAGGATATAATGCTTATTATACCAATCACCCTGATGGAACATCACACGCTGGAGCAGCCGTGATAATAAAAGAAAATATTAAACAACATGTGCTTCCCAACTTTAGACATGAGTATCTGCAGGCTTCAATAATATCCGTAGATAACTGGCAAGGAACCTTAAATATCGCTGCTGTGTATTGTCCTCCCCGACCTAGGATCTCAGAAAACATGTTTAATGAGTTCTTCCAAACACTTGGCACGAAATATATAGCTGGAGGTGACTGGAACGCAAAAAACACCACATGGGGCTCAAGATTGACTACCACCAGAGGAAGAGAACTTAAAAAGGCAGTTGATGCAAATCATCTTAATGTTCTTTCTACTGGAGAACCAACACACTGGCCAACTGATCGAAACAAAAACCCGGACCTTATCGATTTCTTTATTAGTAAAGGACTGTCAGGGGTATACACCAAAGTCGAACCTTGTCTAGATGGATCATCCGACCACACACCAGTTATATGCACCTTAAGTACCACAGTAATCTTTAAGGAACCACAAGATGCCTTATACAATAAGAAGACCGACTGGGAAGCCTTTCGAGACTACATAGAGGAGAAAGCAAACCTGTGTATGTCTCTCAAAACGGAAGAAGAAATAGAAAATGCCGTTTGGTATACATCCAACCTTATTCAGGAGGCAGCATGGTTATCTACGCCATACATGGACTTCGCACCACAAGTTCGAGACTATACTCTAGCAATCCGAAATAAGATAACTGAAAAAAGAAGCCTTAGAAGAAAATGGCATACTAGCAGAAACGAACATGACAAACGACTTCTCAATAAAGCGCAAAAAGAATTAAAAATCATGTTAGATGAAAATGAAAACGCAACTATACAAGATCGGCTAAAAACATTGTCCCCCCACAAAGCTGACGATTACTCCTTGTATAAAATCACTAGAAATCTTAAGCGATCAAAGGAACACGTACCACCACTGAGGAAATCTAACGGCAACTGGACCAGAAACCCCTCGGAAAAGGCAGACTTATTTGCCCAATTTCTGCAAAGCGTGTTTAAACCTAACGACCCAGATCCATCGTATCCAGAAGACGAGATAGATACTGTTATTGATAGTGATCAACAGATGTCCCTTCCAATACGACCAGTAACACCAAGAGAAGTTCGTAGATATATTAATAACTTAAAGTTAAAAAAGGCGCCTGGATATGACCTTATAACGGCTGAGGTTTTAAGAGAATTGCCAAGAAAGGGAATTGTTCTGATTACTATCATTTTCAATGCAATATTACGATTGCACTACTTTCCCCTGCTTTGGAAAGTGTCTATTATGAACATGGTACCTAAGCCTGGAAAGCCTCCAACAGAAGTATCTTCATACAGGCCGATAAGCCTTCTCCCCGTACTTTCAAAATTGTTAGAGAAAATAATTCTCCATCGTCTCCTTCCAGTCCTAGAAACACAAAAAGTAATACCTGACCACCAATTTGGTTTTCGTGCCCACCATGGAACGACTGAACAAATTCACCGAGTTGCACACACAGTCCGCCAAGCCCTGGAAAGAAAAGAATATTGTTCAGCTGCATTCATAGATATTCAGCAGGCCTTTGACCGTGTATGGCATAAAGGCCTACTTTACAAACTGAAAGTATGCTTACCTAGCACCTTGTACATGCTTATCAGGTCCTATCTGTCTCAACGGTTATTCCAAGTCAAGTGTGAAGACGGTCTATCTGCTTTCTGTAACATAGAAGCTGGAGTACCGCAAGGGTCTGTATTGGGCCCTGTTTTGTATACGGTCTACACTGCTGACTTACCTATGTCAGAGGATGTGATCACAGCAACATATGCCGATGACACTGCCGTACTTGCTTGCAGCAAAGACGCCAACAATGCATCGCTTATACTACAAGAACATCTCAGCAAAATAAATTCATGGCTAAAAAAATGGAGAATAAGAGCTAGTGCAGCGAAATCGAGCCATATAACATTCACCCTGAAAAAAGGAGATTGCCCACCTGTTCAACTAGATGAAACCATCCTACCCCAAAAAACATCAGTCAAATACCTAGGTATAAATCTGGATAGAAGATTGACCTGGAGAGATCATATTAAGGCAAAAAGAGATCAAGCCAACTGGAAGTACCGTGAGCTATACTGGCTGATAGGCAGACAGTCCTCATTAAGCTATGAAAACAAGGTCCTCATATACAAAAGCATCATTAAACCGGTGTGGACGTATGGCATTCAGCTCTGGGGTTCAGCAAGCCACTCAAACATTGAGATACTCCAGCGCTTCCAAAATAATATCTTAAAGGTTATATGCAACGCACCCTGGTTCACCAAAAGTTCAGAAGTACACGAATACACAGAAATTCCCACAGTGAAGGAGGAAATAGACAGGTCACTCGTGGCCTATAAAAAGAGACTTGAGTGCCATAAAAATTATTTAGCAGTCCAACTTATGGATGTCAGTGACAGCATGTTTCGCCTTAAAAGACCAAGATTGGCCAACATATAGTATATCTATTATAAAAATTAATTACTTATACTGGTTACGTTAAAGGGTTGTAGCATCATTGGATGCGCAAACCCAAACTACAAAGTACAGAAGGACCACAGATCTGTTTATAGTCCAAGGACTGATCGCAGATAGCAAAAAGAGGGAAAAAAAAAAAAAAAAAAAAAAAGTTAGTACATTACTTTAAAATAATCTTCTTGCAGTTGGTTTTTCAATTTTTTAAATTATTTTATACTTGCATACAACCTCAATATTATTCATTACCAATTATATGACTGATATATTATAGCAAGTATTACGAAACAGCAACAGCATTACAAATTGAGTTCACAATATCCTATTACAGAAGACATTGTAAGTTATGAACTCATTCTGGCAATGTTAAAAGTATGTAGAAAGTATCCAAGAAGAAACTATGGCTATTATCTATTTCTTAAATAAAAACATATACAGTTTTAAAAAATGAAGGCCTATTATAAATTACTTTTAATGGAACATTATAATTTATAATTGACATTATAAGTTATAATTATTATATGATCTTTTGTTTATTTGTTAAACAGAAAAAAATATGATTCAATTCGATTCTCTTGTTAATGGCTTCAAACGTGCCAGTTGAGCACAGATTACTTCGCCAATGTTACATAGAAAAAAAAAAATGATTTTTTTTTATTTTACGGAAAACATTTATTAACTAGAGGCACATGTGGAAGTTATTCAAATTATAAATTTTTGTATATATTTGTAGTCTTTAATGAATAAATGGGGCCTTATAGTTAACAAATACAAAGGAATAAAATTACTCATGACCATGATTACTGTAATGCTTTCTAATACCCGGGATCCAAAAAAAAAAATAAGTGGTAGAATTTGAAAAGACACAACTCACTCTTGCGCGCTCGTGTTTGTCCTTAGGTACTTCCTGCCAAATTTAAAGTTTGTATCACAACAATTAAAAGACAATCATACAAACATGTGAGAGTCCTTATACCTGCTTAATATAACCCTGTCGCAAAATTTGTTCTTAGCAGACATTTACTAACTATTAACTACCTCCCTGCCAAATTTCAATCTTATATCTCAAGCAGTTATCAATATTTCATGATACGTGACTGAGCTTTCGCTTTTATTTATCTAGATACTTTATATTTTCACATGAAATAAAAAGTACAAAAGCAAATAAAGCAAAAAAAAAAACTTCGTTACTTGACTGATTTTAACGGGACTCTCACATAGCTGATATTGTAAGGAGTAATTTGACTTTTTTTTTGTAAAACAAAATAGGGTTCCCTAGACCCGTGTAAAACGAGGGTATGTTGCTAGTTAAAATATGTTTTCTCTTTCAGTGTCAATCGTGATCCCGAAACAGAACATGAACACCCTCAATGGCAAAATATCCCGTTCAAGTATGAGTCGGGTCACCAGCCTAATATCAATATTGAAGTTAATATTAAACAAGAACCTGAAGAATTCGATCCGAATGTAAGTAAGAACTTGCGGGTGCCTGGGCTTCGATAACCACTTACTATCAGGTGGATCGTTTGCTCGTTTGCCCCTTATTGATTATAAAAAAAAAACAGATATTAGACTAAATATAAAATTAATGAACTGGAAAATTTGCAAGGTTCTCTCAGACATGCAGGTTTCCTCACGATGTTGTCCGTTACCGTGAGACAAGTTGTGATCATATTAGAAATGATTCGCACATGAAAATATCAGAGGTGCGAGACCTGGATTTGAAACCGCATCACTCGGTTATACAAGCGAGCGCGTTATCAATGTCTTCTACAATGAATAGTCTTCAGCACTTTTTAACGTCATGCATTGTTTTAAATAAATTTTATATGACTTTCGAAAATTTGTTACGATCCACAGGTTTTGTCACGATCTTTCCTTTACATCCTCCTTAACCTTCATCATGTAGGAAATAATTTGCACATGAAAATATCAGAGGTGTGAGACATGGATGTGAACTTGATCACTCTGTTTCCTAAGTGCTAATAATTAGTATTACGTATTACTTATTTTTATTTTTCGTTATTTCAGGAAAATGCCTTCAACTTTTCCATTCCTCAAGAGTTACCGCCAAAGCCTCCTAATATATTTATTAGTGATGGTAAGTATTCAATTAAAATAGTTTTGTTAAGTAAGAAGTATTCTCATGCTTTTCCAGCTGATAACCTATGAATGTACTGAATTTCTTCAAAACAGTTCCAGCCGTTTATTTTTTGTCGTAAAAATTAAAAAAATATCTGCATTATAAATAAAATTACGTATATCAAATTCTAACTCGGACTTAATATAAAATATGTTAGAAAATACGAAAAAATCTAACTTATCCTCCTCATACAGTTGATGATTTTAAATTTTACAGTTTCAGAAGAAGTTTTGAGCCTCAATTCTACAATAGATGGTAAGTACATGTGTCCGATATGCCACAAACGTTTCGCAAGCAAAGCCAATGTTCAAAGGCATATGCTGTTACACACGAGAGAGAAACTGGAGTGTGCAACTTGCTTTAGGCAATTCGTCAGACGTAGTCACTATGAGAAGCATTTGCTCACACATTCAACAGAAAAACGATTTAAATGTGAAGAATGTGGTAAACTATTCAGAACCTCATCGAATTTGGAACAGCATAAGCGTATTCATCTAGCAGTGAAACCGTTTGAATGTCAACAATGCTTAAGACAGTTTGCGGTTAAAGCGAATCTAGTTAAACACCAATGTAAAGGCAAGTGCAAGCCTCCAAGAGAAGACCCAATAATATGTACAGTGTGTAACAAGACGTTTACAAAAGAATTTCTATTGAAAAGTCATCTACGAAGGCACACGACAGAGCGACCGTACGTTTGTGACAAGTGCGAAATGAGTTTTAAATATAAGTCGACTCTAATCAGACATGTGCAATTACATAACGGTATAAAACCCTACTCCTGCAAAGTTTGCAGAAAAAGGTTTACCCACGCTGGCCTAATTAAACCCCATATGAGACGCCATACCGGTGAAAAGCCATATCCTTGTCCGATTTGCAACAAACTTTTCGCGCATAAACACAACATGCAAAGACACACGTTGCGTCATTCGAAAGTTAAGCATTTAGTGTGTGACGTGTGCAACAAAACCTTCCCAAAGGAAAGTCGGTTAAAGTATCATATGAGAACGCATACGAAAACTAAACCGTTTCTTTGTGCGGTTTGTCCGAAAACTTTTTCGCACAGACAAAATATAATAAGACATTATAGCAGAAAACATCCGAACGAAACATACAATTGCAAAGACACAGATGCGAGTGTCGCAAAAGATGTGTGGGAGAAAGTGAAAAATCGCAATCTTGAAATCAAAGTTGACTTCTGTGAAGTTAAAATTGAAATATCAGATAACAGTGACGACGAGATTCTGGCGAATTTCAAAAATAACGGGTAAATTTCCCAAAATAACGGAATGATATTTTAAAAGTTAACGGAATTTCAGAGCAATAACGGAATCGACCTTTTTGGTTGTCGATTAACGGTTTGTGGGTTTGGTGGTTTTAAATTGCATTTTATCATCTGTTTTGGAAAGATGGTTAAATTTAAACTATTATGTATTAGAATATGCATAAGAAATGAAAAATTTGATTTATATACTTAACGGCTTTATAGTTGAAGTATGAAATAAATTTATAATTCACTTATGCATTAAAGAGTGCTTGGCATTTGGTTCTTAATGTATATTCTAATTTTATTTTTAGATACAGAATAACTATATTAATAACTTAAGTCTCATATTTGCAGTGAATGGGTTTTTAATATTATCTTTAGATACCAATTTTCATCAAAAAGAAACTGAATGGTGAAGTCATTTAGACTTAAAGCAAAACAATATAATTTGAAAATGAATTTAATATATTATTTAATGAAAAGATCTCAATATAAACTAACGATTCAACCTTGATTCACTTGGATTGTCTGCCCGTTTTAAATTTTTGAGCCTTGTACTTTTTCTGAAATATAGACTTCTACTCCTTATTACCTATCTTCCAGTGAAAGTCCCATCTAAATCGATACAGCCGTTTAAGAGGATAGACAGACTGACAGATATATTTTAAATACATTCTTTTATCTGACAGTCGGAAAACGACTTTAGGGTTGCCAATTTAACTTGCCTCAATATGGCACTACACTTCTTTCATCAAAACAGTTTAATATGAAAATTGGCATTTTGAAAACCCTTACATTTGTCTGTATTTCCGTTTAAATCAAGGCTTTTTAGTGGTACATGTACTTTTGTGAGTGTGTGAGAGAGGGAGAGAGAAAAAATAGGATAACTACTTTCTCACTCTCCCATATAGCCTTCTGTTTATTTTAATATAACAATACTTGTTAACTTTTTAGCATAAAAAAATATGTACAAATCAACTTTTTTTCACACCATGTATGAAGTCTTAAGAGAAAAAGTTTTAACTTATACTTCAGTTATTAAAATTAAATAAAATACTACATGATTTTGCTAATTTCTCGTGATATTGCTTAACCGATTTCGATGCGACTTCAACAAATGTATAAATCATGTATTGGAAAGGAATGTATATAGATATATAATTAGGTATAACATAGTGAATCGGTTATTTCTCGTAGTTTTTAAGGTTTTTATTTATATAGTGCTTCCAAAATTAGTAATTAGAACCATTACAGTTTTCTTTATGGCCCTTTAGGCGTTGATTTGAAAATTTGTTGCAAAATTGATGAAATGTAGTAAAATATATATTAGAAGGATTTTTAGCTCAGAAATGAATTGATATTTTATGTTGTATAATATTTTTCTATTTGTAATGAATTAAACTAAATATTATTATATTTAATTATCCATGGGTAGGATGGGTTGTAATGGTGTACTTGTATGATGTATCCCCTTTTTACGAAGGATGATAAATATAGAAGATATTATTAAAAATTAATAATAATATTACTAAAACTTTTGTTTAAATGTAGATTTAAATAAGGTCGCTTACGCATTCAATCACGACGCCCTGACGGCAGGTCTGCCGAAGCAGACCACACAGCCAAGCGTGCTCCACTCTTGCCACAATCCATGCATCTGAGAAGTACCAAGAGCAACCCTCATGATGCAACGCCCACCGAAGTGGGCCCTCTGCATCGCCCACCGAAGTGGGCCCTTCATGCATCACCCACCGAAGTGGGCCCCTCCTACACGTTTCTTGGCTTCGCGCCCAGCCGGATTGCTGGACGCTACTGTATTTTGGGATTTTACCACCTGAAAAATAATTCTGCCGCCGCCCATGATAGTTTATATACTATACGATTTTGTTATTTATTTTCAATGTAATAAAATACAGATATTTATTTACTCGACAACTATAAAAATAATGTTATTGTTTTAATTTAAAACGATCAAAATATAAATGAAATAACTAAAAGCCTTCGCTTAAAGTGATTTAATTTAAAAAATAAAATGAAATATATTTTTACTTCAGCCGAGAATTGAACTGGAAAAGGGATTCGTTATTTAGAAATATTGTAAAGTAAATTTCATATCAAAATATTCAAAATAATTGATTTTATTGTATTCTTTTACCTATTTATCCGACTGCACCGAGCTCTAATCAGGGTTTTGTGTTTAACCTATATGTATGTATGTCCGAATGATTGCCTGAATTACACCATGTAATTGCTGCATAAACAAAGGTCCTGGGTACGAGTCCCAGGTTGAGTTGGGTCAAGTTACTAAATTTTTGTGCTTGTAACACCCCGGAGTTGGGAAGTTGGCCTTAGCTCTCATCTTGTGTAGAGTGTTGTCCTACCGGAGCATGGAAGTGACAAGGACAGCGAGTGCACTTGTGTGTTCTCTCTCCCTCACACTCGTGCATTATAATATCTCCTGCGCAGTTGGCTAGTTTCAATGAGATTGGTCGCTGTTGCCGGAATCTGAGAACATTATTATAATGTACAGATTATTATGACCGACGGACAAATAACAGTTGGGACATTATTACATACAACGCCATCTAGTTCCGTGGTAAGCTACGAGGCTTGTGTTACGGATGCCAGATAGTTGATACACTACACATATATACCTTTAAATACATACATATTATAAATATAAACACCCATGACTGGAGTACAAACATTCGTGCTCAACAAATGAATGCCCCCAGCGGGACTCGAACCCGCGATCGCTGGCGCAACAAGTAACTAAAAACTGAGCTAAACGTGTCGTTAAATTAAATTTCCTCCAATACATAAACAATTTATTTGTTTCAAGGTTATTGTTTGTGATCAAATTATTGCAGATTTTTGAAGTGATAAAATGAATTGGGTCTCTAAAAAATAAACTTTTTAACAAGTTGATATGAAGTTTACTTAAAATTTTGTTTTCTAGATTTTCGTATGTAATATAAGCGCTCTGTTTTGTACACAAATAAGTTGTTGTTGTAGATACTGAATTAGCGTAATAAAGAACAAATATAATAATATTTTGGTTTTCTTTAAATCTATACGTGTTCTTATAAAAAATATAAAATCCCACTGCTGGGCGTGGGCCTCCAATACGAGAGGGATCAGGCCATAGTCCACCGCGCTGGCCAAGTGTCATATTTTGCTACAGTAAAAAGTATCTTAAATATTGATTCTCAAACATTGTTCTGCCACGGCCCGGTAATTTTCACATTGCCCCTTCGTGACCCACTAAATACTTTTCAACCCAAGCTGATACCATTAGGTAAAATAATGTACATTTATTAATACTATAAATGTTTCATTGCGATGCATCGAGCCATAGGCGGTATTATTTTTTTGCCTCGGTGGTGTAGTGGCTATAGCATGTAGCATGTCATACATCGAGAGGTCCCGGGCTCGAGTCTTGAGTGGGTTTGGCCAAGTTTAATTATTGAGTCTTTCTGTTTAGTTTTAGTCTCAGTAACAGCCCGGAGTTGGGAAGTTGGTGGTGGTTCACCCCCGTGCCTCGGAGAGCACGTGTCGCGTCGGTCCTGCGCCTTAGCTCTCACTGGTCGTATCGAGCAGTCGTCCTACCGGAGTATGAGAGTGACAGGAACATATCTCCTGCGTAGTTGGCTAGTCTTAATGAGATTGGCCGCAATCGGTCGGAGAACATTATTATTATTTATCTTTGGTATATAATATATCGTGTATTATATTATATGAAATTTAACCAGTCTATCCAATGGCTTTCTTATGATGCCGTTAGACAGACGAAAATTCTAACAACTAGATTCGGTATGTACAGAGTCAATTCTGTTACAATTTTATGATATTTATAGATAGCGCTACTGGCAAATAAACGTTTAAAATTTAAATGATTCGAATAATTACGAAAAAAATCTCAAATGTTAAATATAGAATTTTTTCACAGAAAATTAACATTACATGCCATTAAAAATATTTGAACGTATTAGCACAATTGCTGTTCAAAAAAAAAATTGCCGATGTCGGACTGCAGCAATAATTACATAAATGTATGTATGTTTGTATGTTTTTAAAACTGAAAACGGCTAGACAGACTTAAACAAAGGCTACTGTTCGTCAAGCGGAGCGAGGGGTAATTGCGATCTTATTATATCCAAATATAAGTATGTTAGTGATAAAATAAAAGTCTTTAACTCTATTCGAATCATTATTTATTATTAAAAAAATATTTATATATTGTTCGTTAGTCGTTAACATCATCGCTATCATGCATATGGGGGAGTCCCCGAATGCGAACTAATGAAAGCGCTTGAGATATCTCGGTCGATATAAATAAGGGTATTCCCCGCAACTCTATGTCATGTGGAACTTAACGATTGATGGAAACGGTTCCTATATTAGGCTCCAATAAGAGTGACATAAAAATACGTAGATCCCATAATCAGGCCCCGGTCAGTAAAATTAGCCTTTATACTATATTTAGGACTTCTCTTAAAGAACTGTTGTAAAGTCCACAGTAGCGTCTGGCAGCCAGCAGGGCGAGAAGTTACCAAACTCATATGGATGTGGCCCAATTCGGTGGGCGGTTAGTAATCCGCGTTGTCGGCAGACTTGCCGATCCTGGAACGCCCCATTAAGACGAGGCAGGGTTTGTTGGGTTTGAGTGGGTAGTACTGGCTTTATTTTCTAGCTAGTGGTAAGACACTGTCCATAAATATCTAAAAACTCATTCTTCTTCAATTTTTTCTTCCATTTTATCATTATTTTTGTGCGCTTTCTCTACATGAGTTTTCCAACTACCCTTCTTCACATACACCCTTCCACACACATCACACGGGTAGTTTACTCCACTGTGCGCTTGCTTTATATGCCTATGTAACGCATTCCTCTCAGAGTACGACCGAAAACAGCTATCGCATTTAAAACGTTTATTTGTGTGACTTTTCATATGTTTTTCCATGTCTGTCACTGACATTTTGCAGATTTCGCACCTAAATCTCGCTTTTAACACCTTATTTGGATCGTGAATACGGTCAATATGGCGCTTTAACAAATATTTCGTTGATAGAAACTGTCCGCATCTATCGCAGGGGAATCTTTTAATGCCAGCATGTGTTTCGATATGACGGCTTAGGGTATATCTAGTACAAAATTTTTTCCCGCAACTATCACACGCGTAGGGCTTTAAAATGTCGTGTTTGCGTATATGAGACGTGTACAAACCACGATGGTCGAAAATCTCCAAGCAAAATTTGCAAATGTATCGTCCTTTACCGTCCGACGCTTTATTTTTCAGCAAATCATGAGTTTTTGAATGTTTCTTCAAATTCGTATAATTTATAAAGCCCCGTTGACAGATGTCACATGTGTAAGGTCGTTCACCCGTGTGCCGTCTCGTGTGATATTTCAAATCTTTTTTCGCGGCAAACACTTTTGAGCAAAGACTACACTTAAACGGCCTAGCCTTGTCATGAACAGTGGATTTATGTTTATTTAAATTTGTCAAATCGTTAAATAAATTACCACAGATATCGCAAACTAATTTTTTATTTAACCCCATGTGGCGTAGCATGTGTTTTGTTATAGAACTTTTATGTATGAACATTCTTTTGCATATATCACATATAAATTGCTTAGGTCTTGTATGGGATTGTGTATGACACTTTAAATTTTCTATAGTTCTATAACTTTTGTCACAGTATTCACACTTGTGGGCTCTCAGACTATGTTTACGAGAATGTCGGAAAAATTTTTGATAAGTCGTAAATTTTTCATCGCATACTGTACAAATATAGCATTTTGGATGAATTTCGCTCATATGTTGCCTTAACTCTGCGTACTTGTCCAACGTCGCTGAGCACTTCAAGCAACTATACTTGATGCCAGTTTTTGTTATTATTTTCTTGTATAATTTTACTTTGGTTTTCTGTTGCTTTGGATTGCCTGAAATGATAAAAAAACGAGTGTTTAACATAAAATATAATGATATCTCGTAAGATATTCATTGAAATCAAATGATGCCAAGAGCAATTTTGTTCAAAATTAATATTAATTTAATAATTATACCTGTGATGAATAACTTATTTATTCAAGTAAGGATTACTATATACTATATAATGTATTATGTACAAAAACAATTTACCATAAAAAAGGTTAAAGCGAGTCAACCTTAAAAGATAGACATATAATCGTACGAGAGCTAGCAACGTCGGGAAAACATGCATTTCAGTAAGGCCAGTTTTTAGATATGCTATCTCTCCCACTCTCCCGGACATAATACGGGCTGTCTGGCTGGCGCTAGTGGTTGCGTTCATCAGTGCGCATCGTACTTGGATAGGTAAAATATCAATTTTTCAAAGAACTTTAAGAAGGTTCCTTTTGTTTTTATTATGTTAATTGCAACTAACTAACTGGAACAAACTTTTTGCAACATGAATCTATTATTGCCACAGTTCCATTGTTGTTTAAATTGTGCCAGACGCTGATTTTAAATATAATTTTGTTAAGGCTGAACTTCAAGTAGCAATATTTTGTTTAAACCAGTAATTGCTTCATTTTCCTGTTAGGCGCATTGACAAATGTATGTAATTATCGTAGTAAATTGATATTTTACGTATCCAAGTACGATGCGCACTGATGAACGTGATAGAATTTTGGAATTTATAGAGATAGCAAAAGCTTCGAACTACTCTCTTTTATTTCATTATTAAAGGAACTACAATTATTACTGCTAAGTACTTTATATATTATTAAGATAATTAAGAAATTTAGGAAAAGGTAAATAAGACAAAGGAATTCGCAATAATTCTTTTTATTTACCACCAGTTCGGAAAGATTAAACCTCTGTCCTGAGAAGAACTGGCGAAAGAAACTCAGCGGGACTACTTTTTTTTAATATCATATTATATAACAATAAATACAGCCACAACAAAGTTTGAATATAACTTGAACAACTTCAATATAATGTATAACAAAGAAACGTATATGACATAGAAATATATCAGCAAAACACTAACAAAATAATTGGAATTCAAATAAATACAACATATTATTTTGACCATTAAATCATATAGGTTTCGTATCATTTAATAGCATCTGAATAATTATAGAAATATAGAAATGTTATTTCTTATTTCTTATCTTTAAAAGTCACGATTATTACAAATGTAAAATAGTAACAATACAAAGTTAGAGTACTTAACTTGCTCAGTGAAGTGCTCCGGACTGTAGTCGGGATACGACCAACCGTTTCACAATTCATCCACCTCCTTTTATATCATTGACAGTCAATGACAGTCTAAAACATCCTTTCAGTAACTAACTTGTAACTTGTTAATTATAATTCTTAAATTCGTTATAATAAATAAATAGTGTTTATAATATTATTTATCAATAATTTCGTAAAGTAATGTAATTTATAATGACTACTTATAATATTTATTCATAAGAATAAAAGACAATCAACAATAGTCAAAACAACTTCCTTTATAGAACATTTTACTTCTAAAATTGACATAATAATAAAGAAGATATTTCATATTGGTTTTCTATTAATAAATTACTATAAATTTTACTATAATTATGTACAAATTTACAATTTATTTTATCAAACGCAACCACTAGCGCCAGCCAGATAGCCCGTATGATGTCCGGGAGAGTGTGAGAAATAGCATATCTAAACACTGGCCTTAACGAAATGCTCTCGAAAACGTTACTAGCTCCTAAGCTATAATGATATCGCGGATATTTTTTTGAACTTTTTAAAGGTGAACAATTCCGTCATACATGATTTTTGCATAACTTTAACCGTCTACGCAGCGCACGCAACGGAAGCTCTCAAAAGGAATATTTTCCCCCGCTTTTGCAACATTTTTCATTGATGCTCCGCTTCTATTGATCGTAGCGGGATGTAATATAGCCTATAGCCTTCCTCGATAAACGGACTATCTATCAAAAAAAGATTTCTTCAAATCGGACCAGTAGTTCCTGAGATTAGCGGGTTCAAACAAACAAACAAACAAACAAACAAACTCTTCAGCTTTATGAATAGTAATCAGCGTTATAAATAGTCATATAGATTAATTTTGGTATAATTAATTTCCTTAATAAATTGCATCTATATGTTATCTTTAATGAAATTTACGTTTTATTAAAGAAAGAAATTATTTTTTTAGAAGAAATGATGTAATTCAAAGAGAAACCAATGGTTACTAGGTCTCATTTAGCCGCAACGTTAGGGTTGCCAGGTGTATACATGTATATTATTGTTAATTAACAGCTTTTCACTAAATGCACGTGAAAGTATATACGTTAATAAAAAAAAAAGAATTTTTAAAATTTGTCTGTCTGTCTGTCTGTCTGTTCGTTCCGGCTAATCTCTATAACGGCTGGACCGATTTTGACGGGACTTTCACTCGCAGATAGCTGATGTTATAAGGAGTAACTTAATAATGTTGTTATAAGGCTACTTTTATTTTATTGTAAAAAAAAACCCGTTGAATTTATTTCAACTTACGCCTACGGTTTGCTTGTCTACTAATATTATAAAGCTGAAGAGTTTGTTTGTTTGAACCCGCTAACCTCAGGAACTACTGATCTGATTCCGATCTTACGAGATATCATAGTTATAACATAACTCCGCCACAAAATAATGATCAATGCGTGCAAGACTGGCGGTCATGAGGGAGGTACTGCGACATGGAAAGAATTTGGTTTCCAGCCTTTAGAACGCGAGCGAACCTTCGGGAAATACTAGTATTAATAATTTAAAATTAATATAATAATTTCTGTATAATATTAGTGCAATATACGTACTTTCGACGGTTGCTTCTATTACATCATTGGTTGGCTCGTCTGGTACATCTACGTTATCTGGCTCATAAATTATTTCTATAGCTTCTCTTCCTATACATTCATTCTTTAAGTCGTTTTCATCATTCACATCTGAAAAAACAAACTTATCATTATATATTATAAAACAAAGTCTGTCTGTCTGTTCGCGATGAACTCAAAAACTACTGCACCGATTTTAATGCTGTTTACACCAATGGATAGAGTAGTTCTCGAGGAAGGTTTTAGTATATAACTTGCCAAGTTTTTGTATACATTTACTAGCGAAACCCGCGGCTTTGCTCGCTAAATCTAGAACCCCAAGCGGAGCAAAGACGAGTCACTAATAATTATAATACTAAAAGTGCTCCACTTTTATTCCCTATATACGATTAAACGTTTACTAAATATTTCTTAGAAATTTGATATTTTCACAGTGAAAAGTATCCTATATATTGACCCGGCTAACCAGCTATCATTATACCAAATTTCATTAAAATCTGTTCAGTGGTTTTTCCGTGATGCGGTGACAGACAGACAGACAGATAGAGAGAGAGAGAAAATCAAAAATTAGACTCCACCTCTGCATGTATAATAATGATTACTTCAACAAGATTATACAAAAAAAAATAATTTTTATTTATCTATTTTTTATTTATTATTATATTTTTATTTATTTATATAAATTGTACATTATTACACACAACGCCATCTAGTTCCGTGGTCAGCTACGAGGCTTGTGTTACGGATACCAGATAGTTTATACACTACACATATATAACTTTAAATACATACATATTATAAATATAAACATCCATGACTGGAGTACAAATATCCATGATTAATAAATAAATGCCCAAGCGGGACTCGAACCCGCGACCGTTGGCGCAGCTGTTAGGGTCACTACAAACTGAGCCAAATGTGACATCAAAAAATATGTACAAAATATGCATCTATTTCAATAAAAAGTTGTATGCAACATGATAAGTTATACTTAAGAGTAAGTGTCAATAATTAGTCTAGTCTATAATTAATAAAAAAGAATTACCTTCAGTCTTTACTTCAACCTCTGGTTTTATTACAATTACAATTTCAACATCTGCAAAAATACCCAAACTTATTACAAGGACGTAGGGGAAAATATTATAATTTTAATTATTCTTCAGCCCTTTTTAACGTCCCACTGTTGGGGGTGGGCCTCCCTCAGTACGAGGGGATCAGGCCATAGTTTGACTGTGCATGTCTTTCCAAAACTTGCTAGGTTCTCTCAGACATGTAGGTTTCTTCACAATGTTTTCCTTCACCGTAAGACAATTGGTAATCAGGATAGAAATGACTCGCACATGAAAATATCAGAGGTGCGAGACCCGGATTTGAACCCGCATCACTTGGTCATACAAGTGAGCACGTTACCGCTGGGCTACCACTGTCTTAATTATGAAAACATGCCACAAAAATTAACTACCTGTCTCTTTTTCCATTTTGACTTCCATATGTTGTAATAATTCATCTGTAATGGAAAATATCACTGTCATTGTCAAACTATATACAAAAATGAGTAGCTTTAGCTTTAATTTAAATGATTTTTGATGATTTCTTAGATTTTTTTCTAACTATATTGTAAACTTTATTTATATTATGCTAAATACTTACTATTACAATATTCTTTGAATTTTTCTTCACATTGGAGCACTTGGTTTTTAAATTTCGATGCATCTCTTAGCTGCCTGATACATTCATCACATATTGTGTAGCTTACTTCTAATGCTGGTAATTGTAGCTGTAATGTTATAAATGTTTATTAAGAAAAATTATAAACTTTGTTACGAATATACTTCTTGGCTCCTCCAATACAGCAGCTGACAGTGTAGTGGCTCAGGTGGAGATGGCAAGATGATTTGGACTCCTTTCAGAGACTGGTTTAAAAAGGGAAAGATAGGGACCAGTGGAAGAGGAGCATAGAGGCCTTTTGCGATTCAGTGGAACACAACAGGTTCATAATAATAATAAATAAATATGTTGGGGCATTATTACACACAGCACCATCTAGTTCCGTGGTAAGCTACAAGGCTTGAATTACGGATACCAGATAGTCGATAAACTACACATATATAACCTTTACATATCATATACATATTTTAAATATAAACACCCATGACTGGAATATAAACATTCATGCTTAACAAATGAATGCCCCGTCCCCCCAGCAGGACTCGAACCCGCGACCGCTGGCGCAGAAAGTTGGGTCACTACAAACAGAGTCAAACGTGTCGTCATATAATATAATAATATACTATTTTTTTAATATTGAACCAATTACATTTAGTTTATAGCTTTTATTATTGCTATATGCTTATATTTTTAATAAATAAAATAAATATTGTTTTCGTCATGTGTTAATGCCAGTTACTTACCAATACGCCTAATGTATTTTTTAACATTTCTGTATAAACTTCAACTGAATTATCAACTTTGTAAGGCGAATCTAACGATTTAAAAGTACCATCGGCGTGACAACATCTACACAATGTTGCTAAACTCCATATTCCAGACATGTTTCATTAATTAATACGTAAATTTATATTAAATAATAAGGAAATTATACTAGGTATTTATAGACAAATATAAAATATAAACAAAAAAGTCTAGCATAAGTCTAGTGACACTTGACAGTTTGTTAATGTTATTGTCAATGTCAAATGTCAAAATATTTTATTACGTAAAAAATTGTCTTTAAGTCTTGCTATGAATTCTAGATTTTTAGCACTCATTTTTTTTTTTTTTTATGGGACAAAGGGGGCAAACGGGCAGGAGGCTCACCTGATGGTAAGTGATCACCTCCGCCCATGGACATCTGCAACACCACAGGGCTTGCAGATGCGTTGCCGGCCTTTCAGGAAAGGGAGGGAGGGAGGAGGGAGAAGGACGGGAGTAGGGATGGGAAGCCTCCCGGGCTCTCACTCACCGGACGAAACGCGACAACATAGCTGTCACTTCACGCCGGTCTTCTGTGAGAGAGTAGTACTATACGGGGCGTGCCGGCCCATTCGGCTGCTACCCGAGGGTAACAAGCATGGCACTACCACTTGAAAAAACTTATATAGCAGAGACATGATACATGCCTCTGTTATATAGGCACAGTGTAAAGAATAGACCCAGTGGTCCTACGCGTTTGAAGTTACGCGAAATGCCGCTTTTGTGTAGGCATTTGTTTATGCTGCAGGGTTGTCATAATATATAAATAAATATATATATATTATATGATATATCATCAGTTCTACATTTGTGTATTCGTAGTATAAGTATATAAAATGGTACCAGGAATAAAATGAAAAAATATTGAATGGCGAAATATATAAATATTACATATAATATAAATAACGAATTATATGACGAGTTTTATTATAAACAAATATAAAAAACAATCAAATTAGTTATCTAGGTTAGTAATTAAAATATTAAAATCCACAAATGCGAAACTGAATGGTATTTTCAATATGTGGATTTACGAGTTTTCAGACTGCGATTGTTGAATTTGACGAAATAGTAAATTCTCATACGTAGAAACAATTTTTAATAAAAAGACAGACGGGAAGCAGGCACTTGGTTTTGAGTCCCACATAAGCATAATTTACAATCGGCACCCCCAAAAACCATGGAAATGATACCCATATTGATTTTATGAAAATATTCGAGTCCGCGATCTTAAACCTTGAAATATATTGTCATATTCGTAATCGGCCCAAAAGAAAAGACAAAAAACTAGTAAACAATAATATGCATAATTTAACCTATTATCGCTGGGCTAATATTTTTTACCTTTCTTCAGTGTGTGGAAACTGATGAAATTTTAAATTCTTATCTAAACGAGATAATGACATGCAGTCTCCCACAGTACATGTAGTACGAACCATTATAGATAAGTACAAGTCAAATGAAACACTTAGAACAATCAAATTAAAAAGCGTCAACCCTAGCTAACGCGTACCGAGCGGAATGTATGGCAGCTCGGTGCGGCTACCGCCCCCGCAAACCCCGCACGATTGCTCTGCCTAGACACGTCCGTTGGCTGACTATAATATGTTTTATTGACTGGTGATCTTCAATGTACGTATGGACGGACAATCAGATTGTAACCAATTCAATTGGCCAATCTGATTGGCAATCAAATTGTATCATGTGAAAGCTGCTTAAATGTTAAGTGTAATATAATATATGTTATTTTTTATCGTATCTCATGTGCTTGCCTGTTTAAACAGCTATGGTTTAAACCAAGTGATGCGGATTTAAATAGAAAAAACTCAATTGCTGTTCTCTAACCTCCATGGTATATACATTCATATGTATTTAGTGAAAAGCTGTTAATTTAAAATTAAAAACAGAAACTTCAATTTTATTTATACGTATACAGTATCATCATCACCATCAGCCCTTTTTAACGTTCCACTGCTGAGCACGGGCTCATTACGAGAGGGATCATGCCATAGTCCACCGCGCTGGCCTAGTGGGTGTTGGCGGACTTTACATGTCTTACGAAAACTTGCTAAGTTTTCTCAAACATGCAGGTTTCCTCACGATGTTTTCCTTCACCGTAAGACAAGTGGTAATCATGTTAGAAATGATTCGCACATAAAAATATCAGAATGCGAGACCCGGATTTGAACCCGCATCACTCCGCACTCGGTTGTACAAGCAACGCGTTACCGCTGGGCCACCACTGCCTTACACTTCTGTATACAGTATAGATTATTAAAAAGTAAAAAATCATATATGATTGATAAACGATTGTGGTTTAAAATTGACTCCATCACAATTAAGGAAAATATAAAAAGTTCTTATTAATTATTACTTTTGAAGACATCACTTTATATTCTATGTCCAATACATTGATATAAGTTTTTTGTATATTAATATTATTTTAATTAATTTATATTGTATCTTATCAGTACAAAAAATTATTTAAATATTCTTAAGTGAAGCGCAAAACAGAATGATTGATTGAGGTTTTAAAAGAATATTATTTTCCTTCTACATTTAAATAGTGAATTTCTTAGCCACAAAAAATACCAGGTAGTTGATACACTACACATATATTATAACTTTAAATAAATACATATTATAATTAATAAATATAGAAATGACTAACTGGATTATAAACATTCGCGATCATCACACAAATGAAAACATGCAGCGTGAATCAAACCCGTGACCGCAGGCACAGCAAGGTTTGGAGTGAGGAGGATCAGATTATAGTCCACCAACTGCAAACAGGCAGGCTTCTTAGTAATCGTGTTGAAAATGATTCGTACATGAAAGTGTTTTATTGCAGAGGCGTATTTAAAAATTTGTCACCCCGGTTAGCTTTGCCACCAGGGCTCGGATACCGGTATATTTTTCGAAACGTTTTCGACTTAAAAACCTAAGAACGGATTAGTAATTGTTTCGTTTGAACAGAACGCTATATAAAACGTTTTTGAAGAGGAACAAAATTTAAATCGTTTTCGGTTAATAAAACGTTTTTAACCTTTTTTAAACGTTTTTTTTTTCACTTTAATAAATACGGCATAGAGACCAGTGCCAAACCATTCAAAATATCGTAAATAAAATCTCAAAAAACGAGTACAAGCCCCTAATAACATGTATATTACCACCCCCACCCTCCAGCCAGAACTTTTTCTGAGTCTGGACAATTTTGTCCATGCGCGGTCGCGTCCTGCGGAATAAACCGGTTTTTGAAAATGTTCTCGTATCGGTTTCGTTCCGAACAAAATGTTGTATAAAAAATTCAAAGAACTGTTCGGAACATTTTAAAAACGGTATTTTAAATAACGAAGTGATAATAAAGTATTTCATTTAAGAAAAAAAAAATAACACAACGCAAACGTTATTGCGGTACTTGTTAGTATTGAGGGTATTGTAAGCAATTGGATGCTTCGAAGAGTTTATAAATGAAAGTACCTTTTCGGATTTTGTCGCGGATTTATTGGCGAGACTCGCTCGTGACCATGATTGCTGTAAAGCATTCGAAACGTCGGGAACTAAAAATTAAAATTAATCCGCGACAAAATCTGAAAAGGTAGTTTCATTTATAATGACGAATATTCGCATAAACTTAAGAAAGTACTATTCGAAGAGTTTTTTTTAAAATGAAAATGTTTTTTAAAATTAAAATATAAAATACACAAAAATATAGAAGGCTTCACCACCCGTCGGCGCCTGGCCCCGGGTCTCCTTGGCCTTATGGTAAATACGCCTCTGGTTTTACATGTAGAGTAGTTACGAGGGAAAATCTATTTACTTAACGTGGGGATATAATAAACTAAGTCAATCTTCTCTAATAAACTAAAAATCTCGTGTCACTGTGTTTGTTATCAAACTCCTCCGAAACTTGATCGATTTTTATGATTTTTTTTGTTTATTAATTATTTATTATTAATTTGGTAGGTCTGACAGTAGGTCGTAGGCCATTTTTTTGTACCCCTAGGTGATCAGGGTGGCCCTCTCTTGACTTTTTGTTCTTTACTTTTAGACCACATATTTATTTTTTATTTTTTTTATAATTTGGCATTTGGCAAAGATAAACTCTCCCTAAATTTTCACCCTTCTACCACCAATCCCTATTTTTTAATACTTAGTAATGACAAAGCGGGCGGAGCCGCGGGAATTGATAGTAATATTATATAAATTGCTATAATAATTGCTCAAAACAAGAACCTACTGATTAAAAATATAAAATTCAGGAGGATAATATTACTCGGTAATCTAGATACACATTATAATAAAATTCTAACTGAGTTGAATGTGTTTGTTTTCAATAAATGAAGGAAGAAGGAAGCTTTCGGAGAAGGCTGATATGCCTCCCTTATTCAAAATTATATTTTTGTACCCTTTGCTGTAGAAACCCTTGGCCCATGGAGTCAAAGTGCTAAGCACTTTTTAAAAGACATAACACCTCGTCTTATCGCTTCCACTGGTGACAAGAGAGCTGGCTCATTTTTCGCCCAAAGAATCGACATTGCTAGTTGAGTTTACTTGTTATTTCCTTTATTGTAAATAAATATTTGTACCAAAAAAAATATCATTAAATAAAATTTTTGGTCTTGTTTGTTTTCATTAAATATTTTTTGTCTTTTTTGCAATATCAACATTATCGATGCAGTTGTCGAATCTATAGATTTAGATTTTTTGTCTGTCTGTCTGTGTGATGAAAGATATCTCATTTCTAAGAAATCTATTATACTTAAGTATCAAGTATGTATCTACCTATGGAAATGTCACGAACGAGGGTACAATGAGAGTGTTATTATAGTATTTAAAGCATTATTTTTTTAATTAAATATTTAATTATAAACAGATACATGACATCAAAGTAGTCGGTTATTATTTATAATAATAACTCAATACATTATTATTAACTGCACGCATATTTTACTATGCGACAATTTTACAACGATATTATTCGTTCAAATCATATGCATTACAAATTGCATATTACGTGAGGAAAACATCGTGAGGAAACCTGCATGTCTGAGAAAACCTAGCAAGTTTTCGTAAGACATTCTGCCAACACGCACTAGGTGACAACTTTTCGGTGCGTTGTTTAAATACCTATATTAAATTTGAAGCCATTAGACAAAAGAATTGAATTGAATTGAATATATAAAATTGAAATGTCATTCATCACGAAATATCGAAAACCGCTTGAAGTATAAAGATGAAATTTGGCAGGGAGGTATTTTATAGTTACGAGTAGTAGACGTTCGCTAAGAACGGATTTTACAACAGGGCCAGATTAAGGAGGGCTAAGGGCTCTCGCAACTTTGTATGAAAGTCCTTCATTTTCGTGCATTTATATTTGGCAGGGCGCACCATTAAACTTCACTATAATTGTTCAGGGGTGATAGTGCATTCCTTTGCACCCTCCTCCAGGGATCTATACGTAATAGCATAGAGAAAAGCAAGCAACAAAAACAGCATAGAGAAAAAACAATCATACACTCATATATTGAGATAATGAGAACTTAAATATTAACAATATAAAAATCCTTAATAAACAGACCTCGTAGTTACTTTTTGCTGTGAATTTAATACATGAAGTGCGAGATCTATGACTATGTTTTTTTTTTATATTATGTTTTTTTGCATACGCTACATAATACATGTGATTACGTAACTATATGTGAATTTTGTATAAGGGTTTTAAAACAACAAATTTGGTTGGACCTGACTAAAAAAATAAATTTGGAGTAATATTTATGTAATTGTAATTAAATAACTAAGGCTGTGGTAGCCCAGTGGTAGAAAATGGATGATGCGGATACCTCTGATATTTTCATGTGAAAATTATTTCCAACATGATTACATGTTGTCTTACGGTGAAGGAAAACATCGTGAAGCATGTCCACGATGATGGGAGGCCCACCCCCAGCAGTGGGACGTTAAACACGGCTGAATACTTTTTTAATATGTTGGGACATTATTACTACACACAGTACTATCTAGTTCCATGGTAAGCTACGAGGCTTGTGTTACGGATACCAGATAGTTGATACACTACACATATTATTTAACTTTAAATACATACTTACATATTAATTACACATTAAATATAAACACATATGACTGAAGTACAAAATTGTGCTCAACTAATTAATACCAGCGGGACTCGAACCCACGACCTGGCACAGCAAGTAGTGTCATAACAAACAGAGTCAATTACGTCGTCGAATTAATCAATTTTGTAAATACAAAATATGCCAAAATTTAAAAACAGCGGGATATGAGTAATATCAGATTGGCATAGCATTTAGCATAACATTAATTTGAAGTATACGTATGTCTATAAATTTATTACGACGAGTATAATGTATAAATTTAGTTAAAACTAACGATTCAGCCTTGCCTCGCTCGGGTTCGTCCTTCGGTTTAACGTCAGCGAAACCACGGGTTCCGCTAGTCAAGATAAATAGAATTTCTTAAAACATAACCTCCTCCTTTTTTGAAATGGGTTAAAAAGTAGCCTAAGTTACACCTTACATCATTAGTTATCTGCGAGTAAAAGTCCCGTAAAAATCGGTCCAGCCGTTTCAGAGATTACCCGGAACAAACAGACAGACAAACAGACAAGAATTTTAAATTATATTATTATATAAATAATTAATTTTGTTAGTATCGTGTATACTTTCATATGCATTTAGTGAGAAGCTGTTAATTTGAAATTAAAAACAGACACTTCAATTTTATTTACATGTATGTAAACTTTGCCTCTACCAGTTTTGAAAGTCAAGGTCGTCTAACTAAAAAACAGCAGCTTTTTTAAACGGGAAAATATTTCATTTATTCCAAATGCGATATATTGCGTATATTAAATCGTTAATACGTCTCTGGGGGCCAACCTGAGCGGAACGAAGGTGAGTCGCTACACAAATAAAATAAAAAATTAAAAAAATATATTATGATATTTTTTTAATCACAGATAAATAAAATTATACAATAAATGTAAAGAGGTTTGTTATCAGTATGAGAATATTGTAAAAAATGCTAATATTTTATTTTTTACTAGCATTTAAGTTTAGCTTTTAAGTTTTTTCATCACGTACAAAGTATTGAATCGATTATAATATCGTATATTAAATATAAAAATAGAACGTATTATGTGAAATTTGTAAATTGTATTTTTAATTTTACTTGTAATATGTATTTCTTAATAAAAAATTAAAAAAAAACTACTTAAGAAAAAGCACAAAAAAGTAAAAAGTAATTGATTAATAGATTTAGTTTTTATTTTCAACTCGTTCTTTTTAATGTCGGCCGTAAAATTAGTTAACTAAATTTCAATAACATTTTCCAAAAAAAAAATATCTAGAGATTCGACTTCTAGAATTTTATTACATCTATAGATGTATAGAAGATGAAGCTTGCAGCGTCCCAGACACGAATATTATCTTAAAAACACAGGTACGTACAAGTTTTTTGATAACAATATAAAAATACAGTATGTTTAATAGCAATGTAATAAATAAATTATAATAAATAAATATAGGTATATCCTTAGACTAATAATACCTAGACTGATAGTTTCATACATAATTCCGCTGAATATTGAAGTAGCGTTAGTATGAATGTGTGCGTAAGTGTCACGTAATTGCAACCGAAGTTGTACGTATGTAGTTGTGTAACTTGACAATTGACATTGACACGACGGGAAACGTATCTAGCCATATCTCGAAGTCTAGCCAAAAAAAATGGTTACAATTTGCTTGGACCTACACTCCATCTAGGTGTTATATATCTATGGGTATATCCATCAATCAAATTGACAACGACGACATTTTCGCCTCAGTTTGTATACTTACTGCGCCAGCGTCGCGGGTTCGAGTCCCGCTGGGGGCGTTCACTTGTTGTTGAACTAGACGCTGCTGTAATAATGTCCTAACATATTTATTTATTTATTTTATTTATCACGTGCAGACGACAAGTATATCTACAGAATCCTATCTTCTGTATGTAAAGTGTATCTTAAGTGTATCTTAAGTGGTAGTGCCATGCTTGTTATCACAGAAGACCGGCGTGAAGTGGCAGCTATGCTGTCGCGTTTCATCCGGTAAGTGAGAGTCCGGGAGGCCCACTCCCCATCCCTCTTCCCGTCCTTCTCCCTCCTATCTACCTCCCTCCCTCCCTTTCCTGAAAGGCCGGCAATGCATCTGCAAGCCCTGTGGTGTTGCAGATGTCCATGGGCGGCGGGGATCACTTACCATCAGGTGAGCCTCCTGCTCGTTTGCCCCCTTTGTCCCATAAAAAAATAGAAATTCAAGGGATTATGGTCTTTACTACTATTTTTTTATTTTTTTTTAAATATAAAATTTTAAGGCGTTTTCAATATAGCACGGGCGGAGCCACGGGAATTACTATTTAATATATATAAAAGGCCGAAAATAAATATAATTAACTTATATACACAGAAATAAATAAACATAGTTAGGCATTACATTATTATTTATTAATTTCAGTAAAGATTGGAAAGTACTGTAGGCAGTCAGCGGTGAAGCCTGTGCCGGCTCGCTCGTCGATACATTTGACAGTGCCAAAAATTTGTCATTTTGTGATAAAATTTGTGTGGTGTTTGGAAAAATTGTATGAGAACTAAAAGGTAAGGCTTTATTAATTTACTTTATAGAAATAATTATAGAAATTCTTATTTTTTCCTCTAGAATAGATGGATGTAAGTACATTGTATATATTTTATTTTATAAACAAAATCTAGGTTTTTATATAAGGTATGTGATCTTTGATCTAGAAACTAAGTTATTTCAAAATTCATAATATTTTATAACTCAAAAATTATAGTATTACTTGTATTTAGTGTTACAGCGAAGGCTTAAAAAGAAAGTTTCGCATGGCTACAAATTCCCATACACTGTACTTACCGAAACATCTGTGTCATCGCAAAATTGTTTTACAAACTAATTCTTTTCAGGCTTTCTGTCCGCGTTTTTAAAAATAACGGGGTTTCCTAACTAATTACCCCTTTTAACTATTTACAGGGTAAAATTAAAAAATATATTACTTATATGAAAAATCTGTATAATCTATAATATATAAACTAGCGACCCACCCTTGCTCTGTTCGGGTTCATCTGTAGGGACGTTTAACAGTAGCGTATTTTACTCCATATGAAAATCAACCTAAAATATATTATTAAGATAGCTTAGGCAAAAAGCGGCACGCTTGAAGCCATTAACAAGAGAATTGAATTGAATTAGACAATAAGGATTCGGAAAATGTTCATAAAATAACAAAATAAGTTTAAAAATTAAAAGATTTCAGTTTTTTTAATCTGTATTTAAACACCACGAAATAGTAGACGCCACTTTATTACGTCATACCGCTGTGTACACAAAAATAAATAATTTATTATGAAAATGGTATACATATAAGTAGGTATTTCTTAGAGATAACAGTTAAAACTATCGTCGATGCGTAAGCGCACAAAGATGTGTTTTTTAAGACTCAGAAGAAATTCTCGGCTTTTTTCTACAATAATAATCATGTATTATATAAAACTTCCTCTCGAATCACATCTATTGAATCATCATCTATTGAAGAAAACCGCATTAAAATCCGTCGCGTAATTTAAAAGGTCTAATCGTACAGACGGCGGAAGCGACTTTGTTTATACTATATAGATTTAAAAAATATATAGTTCCTAGGCTAAATATAATTAATGTTTTATTTTTAATTATATTATATTTTAGGGACAAAAGGAACATTCAAAGCTAACCATACATTAGTTAGACGAACACTTTACATGTAAATTACAAGAATATGACAAAAAGTTGATAGATGCGATATATTTACTAAATACATAACTACGAAAATAACACCCTTTTTCTTAAATCGGTTATAAAATCAAGATATTTTTTGTTTCAAAATATCGACCATCGAACTTAAGAGGATTGTGAAGTTGTAAATTTTCATAATTCACCCCTCAAATATAGTCCAATTTTCATAATTTTTGGAAATGTTTTTTTTTAAATATATTGGACATTATTACAACAGCGCCATCTAGTTCCGTGGTAAGCTACGTAACGTGCTTGTGTTGCGGATACCAGATAGTTGATATACTACTCATAATATAAATTTAAATGTATACATATTATAAATATAAACACCCATGACTGGAGTACAAACATTTGTGCACAACAAATGCCCCCAGTGGGACTCGAACCCGCGACCGCTGGCGTAGAAAATAGGGTCACTACCAACTGAGCCAAACGTGTAGTTTTAACCTTTCATATTTGACCCATACAGGTCCATACTACATACTGACTAACAAACATTACAAGTAGGAAAAATAGGAATTAACTTAAAAAAATAAGTTGGTAAAGTTATATATAATATATATGCAATTCCTGATAAACGATTGTGGGATCGAAAAGAAAAATACACGGGTTATCTTTTTTATATTTGGGAGTTACGAGGAAACAAACGATCGTTTTAGAATGACAGACCGACATAAATGTATATACGTTCATACACTATATAGATATAAATAAATTACCGCAATCGGTTAAAAAAAGTCCATTGTCACTGCATCTATAACAAAACAGTAAGCATGCCTATTATATTGTTGAAAAACATTGTGATTGAAAGTCGCTGTAAAGTGTTACTAAGGCTGCTTACACACTTATGCGGGTACTTTTCTGATCCCCCATCAACGTGCGTTCATCTTGTCGTAGTGGGAGTCTCAGTAGCGTCCGGCAATCCTGCCGCGCACGAAACTATAAGAGATGGAGGTAACCCACCGAAGAGGGTGGTTGCTCCTGGTACTTATCTGATGCAGAGTTGGTTGTGGAGCAACCCCGAGGCTGTGCAGTCTGCTTCGGCAGACCTGCCAGTTGTCTGGTCATCGTCAGTGTTATCCTGCGACACCTCCATTAAGACCGGGGAGATTTGTTGGGTTTTAGTGGGTAGAACTTGCTTTGCCGATGTCCCACATAACACCTGTATGCAGGTGGTTTGCTTATTTAAACATATCCAAAAGTTAAAAAAGGCTGATTACACACGGTTTTTTGAATCAATAAATCAAAGTGTCTTAATGTTTATTTCATATTAGGAAGTAATTTCAGGATGTTTTACGTGTGTGGTCTCCCTAAACTGACGTAACATCGCGTCAGGAAGTCACACCGACTCGTAATAGCCATATATAAAGTCAAATGTTAGTGTGTCGTTTAGTTATTATGCTATTATACACACTAGCAAAGTTCTTCCGGCTTTGCCTGTTTCTTTTGTAATTGGCGCCCAGGTATATGTAAATTGTAAATATTTTATACAAAATGGCTGAATTATGATGGCCTTTTGTCAAAAAGACTGTTTTCGATCACATTCATGGCTGAAATTTAAACAACGTACTATAAAATAGTAGGTCATAAAAAGGCCTACAAAATTACATCCACACTATTTCTATTTATTTAAATCGTACCTAAGCAAAGTCAGTGTAAGTCGCTAGTCTATATTATATAAACTTACATACTAGCATTTCCCGCAGATCCGTCCGCGTTCTAAAGACCAGAAACCAAATTCTTAGATTTAGGTTTTTATATATTATAATATTTATAGAGATAGAGATAGTTTTCATGTGCGAATCATTTCTATCCTGATTACCACTTGTCTTACGGTGAATGAAAACATCGTGAGGAAACCTGCATGTTTGAGAGAACCTAGCAAGTTTTCGTAAGACATGCTCAGACCGCCAACACGCAGTAGGCCAGCGCGGTGAACTATGGCCTGATCACCCTCGTACTGAGAGAGGCCCGTGCCCAGCAGTGGGACGTTAAAAAGGGCTGATGATGATAGGATTTTTCATAAATGAAATAGCTTTCTGCAGTAAAAAGCATCCTATTGACCCGGATAACCCCAAATTACATCAAAATCTCTCCAGTGGTTTTCTCGTGATGTGTTCACAGACAGACAGACAGACAGACATTCTAAAAACAATAGATTTGGCCTCTGTATCGATAATAATTACTATTTCAATAACATTTTCCAAAAAATATTCGATGTTCAGATTCGATTAAGTTAGAATTTTGTTATAGGTATAGATGCATTCAGTAAAAAGTTGTTATGTTGGTATTTTTGCAGACACATTAATTTTATTAATCTCTATAAATAATATCTTCACTCGGGTCCGACATTAGGTTTGGCGTCAGCGAAGCCACGGGTTCCGCTCGTTAAAATAAATAAAATTTCTAAAATAAAAGTAGTCTAAGTTACTTCTTGTAACATTAGCTATCTGCGAGTGAAAGTTCCGTCAAAATCGGTCCGACCGTTTCACAGATTAGCTGGAACAAACAGACAGACAAAAATTTTAAATATTGATTTTTTATATAAGTACCATAATATATATAATACTTTCATATGAATGATATGCATTTAGTGAAAAGCTGTTAATTTGAAATTAAAAACAGACACTTCAGTTTTATTTAGTATATGTATAGATTTATGCAGATCATCTATTCAGAATTATGTTTTCCTCAAAATTGCTATAATTTTTGTTGAGTTTCGACCACTGGACGAACTCTAATAATACCTAATTATTAATTATTATTAACTAGTTTACATATAACGCTGGTCCGTACATACATTTCTTAGAGATGAGATATTTTCTCGCTATAAAAAGTATCCTATATCCTGACCCGGGTAACCAGCTATCATCATACCAAATTTCATCAAAATCTGTTCAGTGGTTTTCTCGTAATGCGGTCACAGACAGACAGACAGAAAATAATTCTAAAAACTGTAGATTCCTCCTTCATCCGATATAAACTTTTATTTAACTTACTAAAACTTTATCCGATATAAACTTTTACTTTTTAATTTATTACAATGACTATTTCAATAAGATTTTGCAAAAAATATTCAAATTACAGGTTACTTAGAGAAGAGAATTAGATTTTTTTATATGTATAGTTTTATATCAAATCTGATATTATTGACCTTGAAAGGATGAAATATTTAATTTTAGAATTAATACCTGTTGTGTCTTATTCGTTCATACGATACATCTTTAAAAAAAACAAGTTTTTTCTTACGCGTGTATTTATTCGGGCTGACCTTCAAATTGACTGATTTTAACGATAATAACGCGGAAAAGTAGGGAGTAAAAGGAAAATCCTGTTTCATTACAAAAATATGTGATATGTTTGACATCAACACACAGCGCCATCTAGTTTTATGGTCAGCTACTAGCCTCGGCTAGTGTTACGGATACCAGATAAGGTGGGTGGACCATGGACCATGTTCCTTCGAAGGCCAATTATCAAAAAGTCATAGTTATTGCCACGTCATAACAAATTCCTTTTACTTACACTAATACCTAACTATCTTAAGGACATAGACGCGGCGGCAAGTCCCTCACGCTGATATTATGTAAATGCGGTCCATCGATATATTGATTTCTCTTATCGACGTTAAAATTGTAAGTCGCGTTCACAGAGAAACTTCAGCTTTTAAGTAAATAACCTATTATTTTCATTAATTTTTGTTACTCTGAATTAGTAATAAGTGTTGGTTATAGTAATAAAAAAAAAGTTTCCACTTTATTATGATTTCAGTCAAAATATCGGTAGTTTTTCTAGGAAAGTCATTGGTTCCTTGTAAGTCCTATTAAAGTAGGTCAGTTAATTTTTTTATAATTTTACTATTAAGGTCCTTGAAAACATATATTTTTAAAAACATTTCTTTATTATATATTTCTAAAAGATTCTTAGTTATACCAATTACCACATATCACATAATACTATACTAGCTTATACAATTGCGATCAAGTTCTTTTCGTTGAGTATTTTATATGGATATATAATTCCAAAACCTACGTTTATTAGATAGTGATTAACTTTCATCAATAAAAAAATCTTATACTTTGAATTATGAATATATATTAAGCAAAAACCCGATATAAAAATGGTAAAATGCGTGTAAACTTGTGCTAGACGTTGAAAGATCATACAACCATTATACTGTAGCTCCAAAATTCCTCTGAGGTTTTAGTGAGACCACAGTCCCCTGGCTATCAATTGAGGGTTAGACTAAACCTGATCCCCTGGCATTTAAGAGATCAACCCCCAGCGGGGTTTTTGACTGGACGTCATATACCATTAGTTAAAAAAGAAACACAAATAGCATTGTAAATTTCCTACATTCACGTTTTATACATGCGTAATTTATAATCTACTATAAAAATCTCGTGTCACAGTGTCCGTTATCGAACTCCTCCGAAACGACTTGACCGGTTTTTATGATTTTTTTGTGTATATTTGGTAGGTCTAGTCTAGTAGGCTATTTTTATTCCCCTGGGGCCTGGGTGATAAGGGTGGTCCTCTCCAGATTTTTATTTTTTATTTTTATACTGAATATTTTTTCTTTTTTTATGGTTTGGCATAGAAAAAAAATACTTATAACCCTAAATTTTCAGGAGGATCTATCACTTATCCCTATTTTTAATAGTGATTAGAACGCGTGCGGAGCCGCGGTAACTGATAGTATGCTATAAAACAAGATTTTTCTCTCGCCATTTCTACGACGTTTATAATACATATGTAATTTCACAATTAATTAAAGTTTTGCAATAATCACAATGTTTTCTCGAGAATGGAAGATAATTTGAGTGATTTCTAAAAACTACATCTATTTTTTATGACTTTTAATACTTTTTTTTCAACGACAGTTGTAGCCGACAGATGATGTTGCCGAGTGATGCGGGTTCGATTTCGGGTCGCGCTCCTCTGATATTTTCATGTGCGAATTATTTATAGCATGATTAACACTTGTCTTACGGTGAAGAAAAACAGCGTGCGTGCCTGCATGTCTGAGAGAATCTAGCAAGTTTTCAAAGTCTGCCCACCCGCACTAGGCCAGCGCGGTGGACTATGGCCTGATCCCCCTCGTATTGAAGGGAGGCCCACCCCCAGCAGTGGGACGTTAAAAATGGCTGAATGCAAGGTTTCTTTTTGTTTTTACGTACATTTATTACGCAATATTTTTGCTAATTGAGAGCCAATTATATTATATTGTCATCACCTCAAGGTTACGCGAATATTATGTATAATTGTATAATATTATTATTAGAATTAAATATAGAATTTTTATTTTAAAAGTAATTTTAATGAATTACATTGTTATTTACTTTTTTTACTTAATTTATAATATAAAATTAAAAAAAGTGGGAACGCAGCGTTTAAAATGGTGGTTAGAGATAATTATAATATAAAATTAAAAAAAAATGTTGAATGTCCGTATACAGGATAATTTTTGAGACTTACTTATAACATTAGTCGAGTAACCATGTTTATGATCTGCCAAACTTTTGTATTATATTTCTAACGTCCCACTCCTGGGAGCCCCACTCCCAACTGTGGGATCAGGCCATAGTCCACAACGATGGCTAAAGAAACCCCAGAAAAAACTTCCTTGCTTTTTTTACCTTTAACTATCTGTGACTTTTATAAAAATTATTATGATTTCTGATTCTCGGTGGCAAAGTAGCTTTTAGCTGTATTTTATCAGTAAAAAAATTTTTTGAATCGCATCAGTGGTTTCAGAGATTACCCCTACTTATAAAGATACTAACTTTAGGCAGTTACTAATACCAGTTACTAATAATATTATTGCAGATATCATAAGCGAAACTAAATGTGCAGTTGTCTCACTGTAATCATTCCCCGGGATTATGTTAAGTGTGAAATAACATCCCCATAAGTTTTTTTTTCATTGGAACCATATTCTGTTTCTAAAATAATAGTAGGCTAAAGAAGTAAGTCCTTATAAAATCAGATAAGTAATGAAAATTTCGTAAATATTATATAATAGCTGGAGAGCTATTTCTATGATTAGCCAGAACAAACAAACAGCCAGCCAAAAATAAAAAAAAGCTTATATATTTATAAGGTACTCGAGTATGATACATAAGTATATATTATACGAATACAAACAGACACTTCAGTGTTATTTGTCCGTATATTAATAAATTGCGCATGCGCAGCCATATACAACAAAATATTTTTTGAATATATCAATATTAACCAAGCTACTACTGTTCATTGTTGCCAAAATATTGTTGCCAATTGTACAGTTTGGAAAGTGTAAATAATTAATTAACGATTGTTCGAAGATTTTGGTCTTTGCAAAAAGATGTCGGTTGATCCACTCAAAGAACTTTCTTGTAAATGTTTACATGAACCAAATTAAAGCCTTTTTATCTATATATTAAAAAAACCTAACAGAGACGAATCTGTAGATTTAATATTCATGGGAAATTCTAATTGAAATAATCATTATTATCGATACAGAAGCAGAATCTAAAGTTTTTAGAATTCCTGTCTGCCCAATTTTACACCAAATGAACTTAGCCAGCGTGAAAGAATTTGGTTTGATCCCCCTTGTAATGAATGGAGGTTCAGTAGCAGTAGCATTTAGGGTTACTATATTTTTGACAATTAAATAGCTTAAAAAAGATAAAATAAATGTGTTGGTACATTACTACACATAACACCATCTAGTTCCGTGGTAAGCTACGAGGCTTGTGTTACGGATACCAGATAGTTGATACTTTTACATAACTTTAAAAACATACATACTATAAATATAAGCACCAATGACTGGAGTACAAATATTCATGCTTAGCACACGAATGCCCCAACGGGACTCGAACCCACGACCGCTGGTACAGCAATTAGGGCACTACAAACCGAATTACAATTAAATCTAAACAAACGCTTTTAAAATGTCTAAAATTCGCGTAAATCGAAGTAAATATTAAATGAAATGTAAAGAATATGCAGTCCGAAGTACAGGCCGCTATCGGCAAGTGACATAACTTGTACGTAACGACTACGTAATCGGTTATACTTGGCCGAAATTACGTGTATACTTTAATGGTATGTGGATATATTGACTAATCGATTTACTATGGCGTGGACTAGAATTAAAAAAAATGTTCCATCATAGAGGATGATATCTTTTTCGTTACACCATAAAGGGTAGTACACTTGTGCTGCTCTTGACGAAATGCTTAACTCAGGTTGTAGGTACACCATTTGTTGTACCAGCGGTTGCGGGTTCAACTCTCGTTAAGGCTTAATTTGTGATGAGCACGAATATTTATATTCCAATGACCAATCATGTATTATCATCTGCGCATCGAGATTCGCAGTCGCGACTGAAATCGGTCGGGAAGGCACTAAGATGTGGAGTTTTTATATTTAATTACATTAGATACCCTATTTTAATTAATTAGATTATAACTTGTTATATTTGTGTATTGATATAGTAAAAGACTGATGGCGATGGTTTAATATTTTATTATTAAGACTTGATAATGACATGTGCACGCGACGATGACATCAAAATGAGAGAGAGAGATTGGAAGTGACAGACGACAGTCTCGACAAATAAAAACCAATTAAACTGGTATTTCTATATATTACTCGGCACAAACGAACAGACAAACAAAAATAAATTATCTCGTCCGCGAACAAATCCTATCTATATTTAGACATGTAATTCTAGTTTAGTGTACAAGTGTTTTATAACCTAAATAGGTCATTGTTTTGTCGTGGGATATCAAAGAACAATAGGTTTCATATCGAATAACGATCTCCGAAACCGCATATAGTGTGGGAGTATCGCGTTCGTATTTTTACAAAGTATCTCCACTGCTTTAGTGTATATCGGGAGATAATAATGTTCTTCGACCAACTTCGGCCATGGTGGCCAATATCAATGAGACTAGCCAACTACGCGAGAGATATTATAGTGCACAAGTGTACGCGCAGATACAAGTGCACTCTCTGTTCCTATCACACTCATACTCCAGTGGGACGACTACTCGACACGACCAGTGAGAGTTAAGGCACAGGACCGGCTGTACGTGCTCTCCGAGGCTCGGGGGTGACACACTGCCAATCGCCATCTTCCCAACTCCGGGTTGTTTCTGATGCTTACTAAATAGCAAGACTTAATAACTAAACTAGACCCGACCCGGGACTCGAACTCAGGACCTCTCGATGAGTGGCCGTACTTGCTAGCCACTACACCAACGGGGCAGTTGTAGTTGGGAGATAATGTAGGTACTTACTAACTAGTGATTCACCCTCGGTCCGCTCGGGTTCGTCCGTAAATACGTTTTAAATCTTAGTAATTTCTTAAAAATGAGATATTTTCCAGCAGTAAAAAGTATCCTACATCTTGACCTGGATAAAAAAATCTATCCAACGGTTTTCTCGTGATACACACAAAGACACTCAAAACTTTATATGCCTATATGAAATTCGTATCGTTAATAATGAATAATTTTAATTAGATTATCCAAAACGTTAAATAGGGCTGAAGACAACAGCACTTAAGTTTAAATAACAATTCTGCAAATTTAAAAATATTAAAAAATGAGTAAGGAACAAGCCATAATCAGGTGTTATTATTAAATACCCAGAAAAAAATATTTTTCTGTTTATTCCGGATGAACAACCTTTTTCGACAGTCACCGCTTGGCATGTATAAAAAAAAATCTTACAAACTCACTGTTTTTTACTTGAGTTAAACAAATAACATACAAAAAAGTCGAAAAGTGACAAACTGACTTGCACGTGGAAGGTTCCGTTGTATGAAATATCTTTAGATAAGTTTTAACTCAAGTAATATATTACTACGTTAATTTTTTTTTAATATTTCTTCGTGAAACAAAATGACCTATATCCAGAAATATCTTACACGCTTTTTCTCTTATCAATCTCATCACGAAATATCGAAAACCGCTTCACGTATAAAGTTATAAGGCAGGGAGGTAGTTTATAGTTAGTAGACGTCCGCTGAGAATTTCCCGACAGGGCCGGATTGAAGAGCTCTAAGGGTTTTCGCAAGTTTGCTCGCAAAAAAACTTACCCATCGCTTCTTAAGTAACATATATGGAGTACTATCTCTATTTTCACTTTTCGTAATTTAACCGCATTATTGTCTAGTGATAATTTATCTAAAATCTAATCTTTAAAAAAAACCTCTACCTACGGATCCCTAAAAAACACCACCAGAATGAGATGTCTTTTGCTCAAAAACAGGCAAATACATGACTTGTGTTTGACAATCATTTTTAAGGATGACGTTGAGGAGTTACAATGGAAAAATATACACGTTTTTGTAATTACTGTTAAAATCATTGACAAAACAATTTTACTTTTAAGTGTTGAACACTTAACTAATTAACCTTGGTAATGCTTAAGGATAAAATTGGAGATCAAAAGTCAAGCGTTCGATGACTCCTTCGGCTCAGAAGGTACTTGCTGTGTCAACAGTCGGGGGTTCGTGTTCCGCTGGAGAAAATCATTTTTTAAGCACGAATGTTTATACTCGTCATGAGCTTATATTTATAATATGTATGTATTTAAAGTGATATATGTATAGTGTATCAACTATCTGGTATCCGTAACACAAGCTTCGTAACTTATCATGGAACAAGATGGCGCTGTGTGTAATAATATCCCAACATATTTATTATTTTGTTTTTTATTGTAATTAATTAGTGTCTAAAAGTATACCATGAAGTATAAAATTCAGGAGATCAGTTTGGCTGTTGATGTTGATAATATCCGTCTGTCAAAGCGTATATCACTAGAACTGCCAACTTCCCTTCCTAATCCTTTCATTCTCACAGGATTTGACGATAAATCGATGCTAAGGCTCGAGGCTCCCACTTACCAACACCGAGCTTCATTGGGACTTTGTAACAGAAGGACTCAATAACTAAACTTGACTCGACCCGAGCCTCAAACCGGCACCTCCGAATGTGCATGCTATATGCTAGCCACTACACCATCGAGGCAGAATATTTAATTATATTTAAACGCGAAGTCATTAAATGTTTAGCTACATATCCTCGAATTTCTCGGACTTGAATAGAGGTGTCTAGCACCGACCTTTCTTTGCATTACTTCAAGATACAACTATCTCAGCATTTAACAGTAAAAAGAAAACAAGTAAGTTTTGCGAATATGTGAGTATGTTTGTCACATATTTACGATGTAACGCCTCAACAAATTTGAGTGAAATTAAAAATGGTGATAGCTAAATTCTGGAATAGCACATATTCTAATTAGAATCGTCGTATCTATTATTTGAACGGAGTTACGGACGAAAATTTGAAAATGTATCCCGATGTCCGATAACAAAAAAAAATCCCTTTTGTAACCTATTTTTTAAATATCATTCGTAACAACACAACACATCACGTTTCAGTTTAACAAAGTGGACTTATTCTACCAAAAAATACCACGAGTCGAGCGAGAAAACGATAAAGAGCATACCACGATTCGAACCGACGACCTCCGCCGTACAGAGTTCAGACTAGACATCAACAAAGCGGAAAGTCGTCACCCAATCATGCACATCACGTAAGGACGTTTACAACACACTGCCACAATGAGTTCGGATATTGCAAGACATGAACATTTAAATTAAATAACCTTGGTCAGTTCTAAGATTTTGAAATATCCTGTACCATTTCTAATGATGTTTTTATCGTCATGGCTGAAGAGAGTTTGGATTTGTTACAGATCGGTTAATCGAAGTGAGACTTAAAAATAAGTGCTTATATAATAATTAATGCTCAAACGACGTGTTTTGGTAACGATAATATAAAAAATCAAAGATTGCGTTTGTTCCCAAAAGAAACATGTTAAATATTATCTAAAAAAAAATTATCAAAATCATTGGAGCAATTTCTAAAATATAGGTAGGTAGGAAATTTTAGGAGTATTTAAGGATACAATATTTCTTAATAATTTTTAGAAATTCTTGATATAATCTGATTAGAGATACTTCTGTACTATAGTAGTCTAATACTATTTCCCACACCCACTGCTAGGGCTAGGCCCACCTCTCTTCAATATGATCAGGGTTTAGGCTATAGTCCACCACCCTAGACAAGTGTGCAGCGAACTACACATCTTATTCGAAAACTTGCTAGGTTCTCTCAGGCATGCAAGTGTCTTCACGATGATTTTCCTTCACCGTAAGACAAGTCATGATAATGTTGGGAATGATTCTCACCAAAAAATAAAAACATCGAGGGGAGATCCGGAATTTAAACCCGCTTTACTCGGTTTTCCAATCCAACGCGTTACTACGAAAGACTCAATAAGTAAACTTGGCCCGAACCGTGATTCGAACCCAGGACCTCCCGGTGTGCGACCGTACATGCTAGCCACTACACCAACGAGGCAGTTATACTATAGTTAAACTGAAACCTAGAAGTAAAAAACGAAATTGAACTTTCCAACCTACTTGTGTCACAGCCTTAACCTATTATGTTGAGCAATTACAATACTAATACAGTCGAAGGTCGCTCTAATGGAGGATGTCCAAACGCAGTGAGTACTCCATCTGTTTGTATATACTTTAAATATTTACCTTTCATCTGTTATATTTATATTATATTAATAAATAAAATGAAACTGTCTGTCTGTAATGTCAAAATAGCTTTTTGCTAAGTGTATTTGAAAGTATATATGATAATTACCTATTAGAAATTATTTTTCTTTCTAAAATTTTTTTTTTATTAATTTTCTCTGTCGGTTTGTCCCGGTTAATACCCGAAACGGCATCAGTTTTGATGAGATAGCTGATGTTATAAGGAGTACTTTCTGCGCTTATTTAAAAAATAAAATTAGGTTCCGTGTAAAATTTTGCATGGCCAAGAACGACGAGTGAAGCGAGAATATGTTACAAGTTAGAAATATTAAACCCATGTAGCCTAAGGACGTATGTACCTAATAAGAAGTCGTTGTCTCATTATCTATACATATAATATATATAAAAGCGAAAGGTCACTTATATTTCGTGGACTATATCGCTGGACTATATCGCTGGACTATAAAGATGGACAGGGTTTATAGTTAGTAGACGTTCGCTAATAACGGTTTTCACGACAGGGCTGGATTAAGGAGTTGTTGAAAGTTGAAAGTCCTTAATTTAAATACTTTCTTAGGTTTACGCGAATATTCGACATTATAAATGAAACTACCTTTTCGGATTTTGTCGCGGACTTATTTTGATTTTTAGTTCCCGACATTTCGAATGCTTTACAGCAATCATGGTCACGGGAGAGACTGAATCCTTAATTTATTGCGATACAAATATTAAATTTGGCAGGGAGCACCTAGGGACGAACCCGAGCAAAGCGAGGGTTAGTCGGTACTTTTATTGTATATCTTTGCGTTTATGCGTGTAATGTCAATGCTTCTCAAAGTTAAAACGGATTGACAAATTTTGATGAGGCTTAGTACATAGATAAACTAAGGACTGAAGAAATATATAGGCTGTAAGGCATCTATAGTATATAATATAGATTTTTATCAAAAGTATTGTACCATCACATCTGGTGAGAGTTGGTCGCCTATAATTATATCGTCGGGCTCCACGCACATGCTTCCGTGGAATGATCTTAGTTTTGTGCAAGTAGTAATGATTTGCAGTCTAGTCATTACCGGAGACCACCAGTTCGATTTCTATTGTATGTATTATTTAGTCCTATATAACGTCCCACGGGGGGATTGGCCTTCCTTCAATAGAAGGGGGATTAGGCCATAGTTTGGGTTGGCGGACATTCTTCGAAAATTTTCTAGATTCTATCGGGTTTTCCTTCACCGTAAGTCTTAAAATATGCTTCTATAGATGGTACCTTACGACCGTGGTTTATAGTAGTGTTTGCAATACCAGTACTTTTTCTAAATTAAATTTACTCTCAACACCCAAATGGTTTTCAGCTGAAAATGGAGAATGGGACTCTTTATATCTTTCGCGTCTTCCAATATCATAAATCCTTGTTCAATAGGTCGACTGATTGGTTAATTAATTCATTGATAGACTAATCAATTGCTTGATTAATAGATTGGTTGTTTGGCTGATTGGTGTTGCCATCTCATAAAAATAAATGCACTCCATAACAATAAAGGCTTGATAATTTGATACTCACATTTTAGTCTTGCGTTTCGTTTGTTCACTCAGCTTTAAGGTTCTATTGATTTATTTTATACGAATTATTTTCAATAAAATAGCAAAATATCGCGATATTTTGTTAGAAATTAAGTAGTTTTCGAAAGATATATAAAGTCAGCCTGCACTTGACCATCAAGGTGGACTATGGCCTGATCCTTCTCGTATAGAAAGGCCCACCCCCAGCAGTGGGATGTAAGAAGGGCTGAAACATAATCATCATTACTTTTGCTATGCAAAGTAATAACTTGTGAAATTGCATGTAAATCGTATTTGTAACTTCGCTCTGACTCACTCAGTGAGTAATTATCTAAAGACAATGTGAAAAATAAACAATGTGGCAAGTTGAGTTACATGTATAATGTTAAATAACCATCACTTGCAAAGGCCTTCCGTAATTAAATTATAGAATAAAGCGAATTCTTGCATAAGAGATCCATATTTAAGAGAGAACTCGTGTTGGAGCCAGGTAAGGATCTGGATCCTGGGTTATCTTTACCTGGTCATCCGTGGATAGCCTTTAGGCTTTAGGTGGTTGGTTGGACTATTGCTTGGTCTTGGTTAAATTTAAAACCTTAATATATCTCATACAGATTCCTTTATCGTAAAATTGTCTTTACTAACTAACAGTTTTTTAAGACCGACGACGACGGTCAACGTCAATCCACCATAAGTGGTTGAATTTTTTTTTCAAGATTCTATTTCACCAGTTTGTAGGAGTTACTAATATGAATTTTTATGCCGAATTATAGCTTTCTAGATAGACGAATAGACATGCTAATTCTATAAGGGCCGATGCACATTATAGTGCCATTCACAGTTTGTTCTTGGTCTGGTAAATTCGTAACACAACGTAGATGCTATAGTAAAAACAAGTTATATATATGTTATTGATTATACCCTGAAGCTAAGCTCCACCCACTTCGGAAAATGAGTCAGGGGTTGGGGGTGCTTTATTAAAATGGCGAAACTCAACTCTGTCAGCATGAGAATAAAATACATTATTAAATACAATGTAATTCAAACGTTATAACATCTCCCATAGGTTTCTGCAAGCCTAGTACTCCGTGTTTTGCTTAAAACGTGACTTTCCAAAGCTCTCCTTTATTGAACAAACAACATAAAATTCCTAATTTAGTCGAATCTCTTGAAACTAAACATTGAATATTTATCGGAAATTCTTTTTGATACAGTATTTTTTATCGACACAGGCCTATAGTTTTTAGAATTTTTGTCTATCTGTCTGTTTGTTCCGGGTAATCTATGAAACGGCTGGACTGATTTTGACGGGACTTTCACTCGTATATACTCGTAGTTAATGTAATAAGGGGTGAATTAGCCACTTTTATTTTAAATTTTTTATTTGTTATGAGGAAGCTACTTTTATTTTAGAAACTTTATTTATTTTAACTAGCGGAATCCGCAGCTTCACTTGCGCTAAATCACTAGATAAAAATATAAACTCCCATGACTGGAGTACAAACATTCATGCTCAACAAATGAATGTCCCCAGCGGGTCTCGAACCCGCGACCGCTGGCGCAGCAAGTAGGGTCACTAAAAACTGAGCAAACGTGTCGTCACAGACAGAAGGCCTTTGTTTTTGGTATACTTTTTTATATTGATTAGTAAATTCTTAAATTAATTTAATATAATGAATTATGAATGCCCTTAGTTCGTTGCGGCTTGCCATTTACATACAATACTCGACCTTTGAATCATATTATTATATTTCACTACTAATATCCCGCGTCGTTGTCCGAGTTTTTATAAATTGTAAAAAAAGTAGAAGAAAATAAACCGTTTTGCAATATTATTTACTAATATGGAAGGCAGTTAGCCCAGCGGTGACGCGCTCGCTTGTTTAACCGTGATGCGGGTTCAAATCCGGGTCTCGCACCTCTGATATTTTCATGTGCGAATCATTTCTAACGTGATTACCACTTGTCTTATGGTGAAGGAAAACATTGTGAGGAAACCTGCATGTCTGAGAGAACCTAGCAAGTTTTCGAAGGACATGTGAAGTCCGTCAACACGCACTAGGCCAGCGCGGTGGACTATGGCCTGATCCCCTCGTACTGAGGGAGGGCTACCCCCAGCAATGGGAAGTTAAAAAGGGCTGAAGACAAATGAAGACATGAAATGAGATATTTCACTAGCGTAAATGGGACCTAATGTTGACCCGGACAACCGCTATCGTGTCAAATTTTATCAAAGTTTGTTCAGTGATTTTCTTATGATGTGGTCACAGACAAACAGACGTATGGAAGGATGGACGAATGGACGGAAACAAATATATTCATATATTATTAATAATTATTTTACCCATTATCCTTATAAATTCCTTGAATTTTTCACATCAGATCTTGTTGTATTTTAAAAACTTTGCAATTAACAGTAATAAGTATTTATTTAATAACTTTATTTAATAACTAAATATAAATGAAATTATGTTTAGCTGCAACGCACCGTGTTGTCAGTGAACACCTTATTTATTTCACCTTATTTATTTATTATATCTATAGTATTAATTAAATTTTTTGTTTGTCTCAACCGCATCCGATTTCCGCATCACGAGAAAACTACATATTTAGTCCAGTCAAGTTAATCCAAAAATAGGTACGAAAATTGGTACGAATGTTCGAACCGAACTACAATAAAAAAGAATTGTATGTAACGCTTAAAATATTTTTCTAATCACTATGGTAGTTCCAGAGATAAGGGCTTTCAAACAAACAAACTCCTTTTTTTATAATATTAGTATAGATTAATCATAATTGCCCCGGTGGCATACTACTTAGCATGTAAGGCCGCACGTCCTGGGTTTGAGTCTCGGTGTCGAACCAAGCTCATTGGTCGTGTCGAGTGCTACCACCGGAGTATAAGAGTGATACAAACAGAGAGTGCACTTGTGACTGCGCTCTCCCTCACACTCGTGAACTATAAGATCTCCTGCGCAGTTGGCTAAGTAGTCTCAATGAGATAGGCCGTCATGGCCGAATCGTTTAGAAATGACAACTGCAGCCGAATATGTACGTATTAATATTCGTTAGATAAAGGCCGAATCTTTTAGAATTTAAGCCTGTTAATATATAGGACTTTTAACTGCATTAAAATTCCTCATCACTGAGAAATCAATTCTAACCTTTAAAAAGAACGTAATAATCTATTATATAAAAATCTGATGTTACAGTGTTTGTTATCGAACTCCTCCGAAACGGCTTGACCGATTTTTATGTATATTTGGTAGGTCTGGAAATAGGTCGTAGGAACATTTTTATTACCCTAGGTGATAAGGGTGCCCCTCTCCAAAAATTATTTTTTAATTTTTTAGACCAAATTTTTATTTTTCACTTTTCTGTGATTTAGCATCAAAAAGTCCTTATAACCCTAAATTTTCATCCTTCATATAGCCTTATATTTAGCCTTTTCAAAAGTCCCACTGCTAGGGGTGGGCCTCCCTCACGAGTACGAGGAGAATCACGCCATAGTCCACCGCGCTGGCCTAGTGCGTGTTGGCGGACTGAGCATGTCTTTCGAAAACTTGCTAGGTTCTCTCAGACATGCAGGTTTCCTCACGGTATTTTCCTTTACCGTATGCCGAGTGGTAATCATGCTAGAAATTACTCGCAAATGAAAATATTAGAGATGCGAGACCAGGATTTGAACCAGTCTCACTCGGTTACCTAAACGAGCGTATTACCACTGGGCTACCACTGTCAGCCTTAGATTAGTATAATTAGACCAACTATTAGTTATCTATACTATTATAAATGTGAATGTAAGTTTGTTTGTTACGCTTTCACGCGAAAACAACTTAACCGATCATAATGAAACTTTGTGCACATATCCTTGGAGGTATTAGAGGTAACAAAGGACACTTTGTTTTTCTAGCGGGCTTGAAACCATGAACGCGAGTGAAGCCGCGGGTGCTGCTAGTATGTTTATATTTTTGCTTTTACTTCGCCATTATTCAAAGCCGCGACCTCCATCACCGGCTATTACATATACTGAATATATTTTGTATTTACAGAATTAATAAAGGTCGTATAAAGGTTGATATAAAACTTTTTTAAGGTTCAACGTATGACCGACCTTGGAGTTTCCGCAATACGTCAGTATTGAAAGTGTTTCCGGTGCCAATATCTGTACTAATATGGATTTATTCGTTTATAAGTACTTATCTCTAAAGCTCCCTTTTTATTTTACATGATGCCAAATCAAAGCTATTAGCTAAACAGTAGGCAAGATGGTGCGCGTAGGGTCGACGATTGCATCAAGCGAAGCGGCGCTTGAAGCAGCGCTATTTAAGCGCGCTTATTCTCGCGTCCGTATTTTTTTGCGATTACTCCTAAGATATTCGCCAAAATAAATTCAAATACTTGACAAATTATATACTAAAACCTTCCTCGAGAACCACTCTATCCATTGGTGAAAACACCATGAAAATCGGTGCAGTAGTTTTTGAGTTTTTCGCGAACAGACAGACAGAGAGACCAACGCGGCGTAGGACTTTGTTTTATAGGTAATATAATTAGATAGGCAAATGGAAAAAGTCGTAAAATCTTACCTTTTTTTTATTTATTGGGTGGGTTATATTTCTCAAAAATATCCCGCAGTAAAACGGATCATGTTGACTCAAATAACTAGCTATCGTCAAACAAAATTTCATCATAATCTGTCGTGTCTGTGGTTTTCTCGTGAAGCGGTCACAGACGGACTGATAACATTTCTAAAAAATACATATTCGGTCTCTATACGGATGTTAATGACAATTTCAATAAGATTTTTCAAAAAATAATTAAGTTACAGACTTGACTTGACATGTTGGGTCATTATTACAACAGCGCCACCTAGTTCCGTGGTAAACTAAGCTTGTGTTACGGATACCAGATAGGTAGTTGATATACTACACATATAATTTTTAAATACATACATACTATAAATATAAAAATCCAAACATTCGTGCTCAACAAATGATGGCCCCCAGCGGGACTCGAACCCGCGACCGCTGGCACGTCACTACCAACTGAGCGAAACGTGTCGTCAATTTATTATAATTTAATCGATTTCATTTACATTAAAATCGATTTTTATATCGACTATTAGATACTTAACGGTAACAACGCCTAGTTCAGAGGTTATGTGGGAATGTAAAACAATTGATTACACAACAAACACTCTCACGATTGCGATTGCAACAATAATGTATATGCGAGATAACTTCTTAATCATTGTTATACTAGCTTTATTTATTGCTCTGGCCAAGTAAATAAAATACGCTCTGTTTGAACTATGGAGCAATTATATATGTGACCGTAAAATTGTAAAAAAAAACGTTAGATTATAATCTATCTGGATTAGATGAAACATTAAAATAAGTTTAAAATAGCAAAATTTTTGAATTTTAACCTTTAATTGTGCTAAAAGTACTGTTTGCCTTTATTATTTTAGATCAACATGGAGTACCACTTCATCCCTTTGCGATTCCCATCCCATTTTTGATAAAGTTGACTTTTTTTTGTCTAGCCCAAAGATTGCTAAGTATTAGCCATTAATTGAGTGCCAAGAGGCAGTGGTAGCCCAGCGGTAACGCGTTGCTTGTATAACCGAGTGATGCGGGTTCAAATCCGGGTCTCGCACCTCTGATATTTTCATGTGCGAATCATTTCTATCATGATTACCACTTGTCTTACGGTGAAGGAAAACATCGTGAGGAAACCTGCATGTCTGAGAAAACCTAGCAAGTTTTCGTAAGACTTGTGAAGTCCGCCAACACGCAGTAGGCCAGCGCGGCGGACTATGGCCTGATCCCCCTCCTACTGAGGGAGGCCCGTGCCCAGCAGTGGGACGTTAAAAAGGGCTGATGATGATGATGATGAGCCATTAATTTCAACTCTATTTCTTCACACGTTCCTAGAAAAAGGGTCTTGAAAGACAGACAGAAGCAGTTTTTAATATATAATAAATATATTACGTGGGATAAGCTTGGAGGTAGAAACGATTAATAGTTTCGTCATAAGACGTTATTACTTATGTAATACTTTGTTGCGAAATGCTTTTGCCAAATGCCACTATTCTCTGATTATGATTGATACTAAGCCATTATTTATCCAACAGTTTCTAAGATTTACGCGAATATTTAATTCGGCCAATCTCATTGGGACTAGCCAATTGCGCAGGAGGTATTATAGTGCACAAGTGTACGCGCAGACACAAGTGCACTCTCTGTTCCTAACACTCTCATACTCCGGTGGGACGACTCGACACAACCAGCGAGAGTTAAGATGCAGGACCAGCTTACCTGCTTTCCGAGATACTGGATTGAACAAGAAGACTCAACAACAAAACTTGGCCCGACCCGGGACTCGAACCCAGGATGTTCGGATAAACAGATAGAGGATAAACGGTAGATGCTAGCCACTACACCCCTGAGGCAGTTGTAAGTGACAATCATCTACTTATAAATTTTGTTATTTATAAAGTCAGATGCACTAATATTAATGAATGCGAAAGCATGAATCGGCGTGTTTTTACTTCACGGTGTAAAACTAAGCGGATTTGAGCGAAATTCTTAACTCACAATGGAGGCTTATTTCTTTTTTTCTAAAGACCACGCGAGCGGAACCGAACACAAAAACTAGCTAAAAATACTTTTCTTCGTAGTAGCATTCGGTTATTAAGTGAAGTATTTAAAAGAAGAAAATTAAGTGCCGTCGCGCTTGAACACTCAACCAAAATATAATTGGTATAATTCAGATAATCGAACTACTAATGACAATTTTTGGGTGGGTATGTTTGTCGTATCGTCACGATAAAACGGCTGGACGAATTTTGATGAAATTTTGTGCCCAGATAGATTATAAGCCGGAGTTAATATTATTGTTAGTATTAAAAAGTGTCGAATTACAAGAAATGCCGAGTGAAAACTGAGTAAACTGCTTTACGAGTAATATGTCTCTGGGTTACTTTGGATACAAAACTTGTTCTTAGACATAATTTGTCACAAATATTTTATGGGTTGTATGACGTGACTAGAAGTCCCACTGGAGTATTTGAGTGATAAGGAATAGATATCTCTTGCGCAGTTGGCCAGTCCAATGAGATTGGCCACAATGGCCGTGATCGGTCGGGAGGACATTATTTTTTTAATTTTGTAAAGCGTTTGCTTGTTTATTTGCCCTTCTGTGCGTCGCAAAATTGACAGATTGTCCTATTTTTTTTATGTAGAGAAAATTAGACAGTTACATATTCTTTTTACAGCGGGAGTTTATCTCAATCTCACGGGATAACACTTAAAAATGCAACTCACAGCACTTCATTATACTTTATTTATTTATCGCTTGGCTCGGGTTCGTCCCTAGGTATGTGTTGTATATATTTACTTCGCACCGCCCGGTATATATTTGCTGATTTAATTATCATTGCATGCACCATGGCAACGGTCATAACATGATACGTCAAACGCCGTTAATTTTTGAAGTTTTTTTTAATTTCCTAACATTTTTTCGATATAGTATGTTATCCTTAAGAGATAGAAATATGCCATCGCGGACTTTTTTGTAGACCTATATAAGATACACAATTCCACCATACATCATTTAGTTATATCTCAAAAGGTTTAGTCAGCGTTTTCGTTGAAAGCTTCCAGACGGTTTACATTTTTCCGACACCTCCAACAGATATCATTATATTTTAGCCAATTTATACAAAAACTTGACAAATTATATATTAAAACCTTCCTGGAGAACCATTCTATCCATTAGTAAAAACTGCATGAAAATCGCTGCAGTAGATTTTGAGTTTATCGCGAACAGACAGACAGACAGACGCGGCGGAGGACTTTGTTTTATAATATGTATAGATTTTTATTTATGTAGTAAGTTAAATTAAATTTAGAGGTTGTTATATTTTTTTATAAAAAATAATTGCCTAAGTACTCCTTATATACGGTATACCATTAGCTAACTGACAATGAAAATCCCGTCGAAATCGGTCAAGCCGTCTCAGAGATTAGCCGGAACAAAAAAAACGGACAGACACTGCAATTTTATTTATATTATGTATTATGTACTGATATTACAATTTATTTTTGACGACACGTTTGGCTCAGTTGGTAGTGACCCTACTTTCTGCGCCAGCGGTCGCGGGTTCGAGTCCCGCTGGGGGCATTCATTTGCTAATCACGAATATTTGTACTTCAGTCATGGGTGTTTATATTTATAATATGTATGTATTTTTTTATATTTAATTTATATAGTAGTTATATAGTTTTAATAGTAGTGTAGTATATCAACTATCTGGTATCCGTAACACAAGCACGTAACGTAGCTTACTGCGGAACTAGATGGCGCTGTTGTAATAATGTCCCAACATAATATTTATTTCATACGAACTGTTATACAAAGAGATAAAATCAAGCAAAGTATGGGTAAACCGCTAGTTCTTTTATAATTTGAAGAATTCTTAGCAATGCGAGTATAAAGACGCGCACGCCGCGGTCTCGCTCGAGTACTCGCCCCAAATACGACTGATCCACTTATTTTGACGTTACGTTGTCATTCATTGCAATCTTACGATCTTGTCGTAGTATCTTAATTATTTACTTATCTATAATGTCAGGCGACCGCGGTTTTTTTTGGAAAAAATTAAAAAAAGAAAAAATTAATAATCGGACTGGAAACACCTGGATTCGAACCGAGTACTTCTGGTTAGAGATCGCCTGGTTTCCGCTGTCAATCAATCTGAACTATTATAATCTTGTTGATCACAGCGAAATTTACCTGCGTATTCTAATGGTATTGTAGCTTTTCTTTCATTGCCTGAAAATATTGATAAAATAACGTTTTCTAGAAATAAAACCTAGCTAGATCGATTTATGGCCCCCGAAACCCCCTGCATGCTAAAATTCATGAAAATCGTTGGAGCCGTTTCCGAGATTCAGATTATATATATATATATATATATATATATATATATATATATATATATATATATATATATATATATATATATATATATATATATATATATATATATATATATATATATATATATATATATATATATATATATATATATATATATATATATATATACAAGAATTATTGCTCGTTTAAAGGTATAAGATATTAATATTATATATACGAAATTAATTCTGACTGCGTGTCTGTCTGTTTCCCGCTTACGTCTTATTTCGCTTACGGCTTAATCCGCTGAACAGATTCAGATGAAAATTGGTATGGACTATCTCCATAGTCTTTAAGAGTCTGGAAAAGACTGACATCAAAGGAATACCAAAATAAAAGTTTTTTACTAAATGTATATTAAAATATACGATAGGTGCTTATAAGAAAAATATGTTAATAAAATTTTGTCCGTCTGTATGTTTCGGCTAATCTTCGAAACGGCTAGACTGATTTTAACAGTACTTAAACTGGCAGATAGCTGTTGCTATAAGGAGTAACTTAGGCTAATTTTATTTCAGAGAAAGAATTAGGGTTCCGCCCAGAATATTAAAACCTAGCTAGGGACAATAGTAAAAAAAGACTCGTATTGTACGGAACTTGAGAAAGCAGCATATATTTATTCAGCCTACTTCAAACGTGTGGTATTGTTATTCAAGCGGCAACGTTCGTTGCGTTATTTGCCGTTTAACCGACTTGTGAAAAGGATCCATGAGTGTTTGTGTTTAACCTCTATTTAGTTAACTTTAGCTACAATTTCGGTATATATTTTTTCTTTTGGAGTCCTTTTGCCATACATTTCGCTACATGTACTAATATCATAGATTTTCGCGATTATTTGACAATTTACTCGGATCTTCTAACGGTTTTTTCGCGGATTTCTTTCGATTTTTGGTTCCTGATGACTCGGATGCTGTACAGCAATCATGGTCACGGGAGAGACTAAGGTTTAAGATATCTTTTACTTACAAAATTTGCAAGACGTTGAAACTTTGATAACCAAAACTCAAAATGAATCCGTGAAAATGCGGAAAGATAGTTTGACCTAGTATATTTTAATCCGTCTAGACAGCGCATGTCGAAAAGCATCTCAACCGCGGTGGCTTTTTTCTGTCTTAAAGTAAAAATATTATAAACTTACCCACTTTAGTATGAAATTGTAACAAACTTTGAATGTGTTACTAATTTATATCTAATCAAAAGCCAAAAAAATAAGTTTCAAGCTTCAAAAATGACGTAATTTCCATACAGACTTACATCCCCTATTTAAATCCCTTACAGCCCTTTTTTTGCCTTGAAAAGTAGCCTATGTTCTTTCTCAGGCTCTAGACTATCTGTGTACCAAATTCCATTTAAATCGGTTCAGTAGTTTTGGTGTGAAAGCGCGACAGACAGACAGACAGAGTTACTTTCGCATTTATAATAATTAATATTAGTAAGGATAATACTGTTATTTTAATACGCGGTAATGTAGCTTCCAATAAGAAACGCTACAGCCGACAACTATAGAGTCTAAAAATATATATCGAATCGAATCTGCAAATTGAATATTTTTTGGAAATTTTATCGAAATTTCCATTATTATGGAAACAGAGAACTAATGGCGCGTTCTGTCCGGTTTGTGCCTGCGTAAATTGTATATTTTTATATTATATATTTTTTTATGCTGTCTCGGTGATGTAGTGGCTAGCATGTACGGTCGTACATCAAGAGGTCCTGGGCTCGAGTCCCGGGTCGTGCCAAGTTTAATTATTGAGTCTTTCTGTTTAGTAAGACTCAGTAACTATTATTATTATTATTATCGAGATGATATTATAATATGCTTATTAATATTGTTATTATTATTGAAACAGACTTCGAATGTAAAGATTTTAGGATTGTTTGTCTGTTGGTTTTAAACGTATCACGAAAAAACCAACGGATGGATTTTGATGAAATTTTGTGTGATGATAGTTTGTTATCCGGGTTATTTGGGGAGTATGGTGAAGTAGAGAGGTCAATATTTAACTTTTTTTTGTGGGAAAATACCTCATCTCTTAGAAATCATTATTAACGAAGACGAATCTGAGCTGTTCGATGGTGAATTGCTTTATAATATACATTTAAAAATTAAAAAATGTTCTATGTATATGTGTGTTCCCTAAAGTCTTTAAAACGGCTGATGCTATTATCATGGAATTTTCATGTAAACGATAGTGAATTTGGTAGCGGAAATGGCTACGCGAGTGAAGCCGCAAGTTGTACTAGTACATATCAATGCATTATGCAAGGCTAAATAAACTAAATAATTATACGTAAAAGTGAGTAATATCCTTTTTAATCACCTCTATGACCTATTTTCTTTATACCGGATTATCAATTATCAATACATTCGCAATAATGGATGTTGCATAGTTCCTACTGCAATACTCGACCTCTTCCGAGGAATCTAAGTTGAATTTTGCAACATTCCATACTATTATTACATGTAATTATTAAGCTGTAACAAGTACATAAACCTCTGAGACGTCGAATACCTTAGTCTCTCCCGTGACCATGATTGCTTTAAAGCACTCTAAACATCGGGAACTAAAAATCAAAATGAATCCGCGACAAAATCTGAAAAGGTAGTTTCATTTATAATTTCAAATATTCGAGTAAACCTAAGAAATTATTATATTTTTTTAAAACAGCATTTTTCAAAAGGATTCACGACCTACCACGTACCTACATACCTGTGCCTCGATAACGTCATTCCACCGCAACTGGCGTCATTTTACTAAGGCAGTTTCTTCATTAGTGTTACCCAAGAACTTAGCTAATACCATATTAACAGTAGTTTTGCAACACACTCGATGGATATGACAAAATATGACATGTATGATTACGAGGATAAGTGGCGTTGAGTGACTTCGACCTCTTACACCCTAGTTTTCTCATAAAAATAATGGGGTAGTTAACACCAATAACTTTAAAAGACAGTGTCTCAAAATTACTTTGTTACAGAAAAGGTGTAACCGCCGCACTCAGAGTCACTTAATGAACCATTAAGTCGAGAATCTCTATACTAAAGAACGACTTAATGGTTCATTATGTGACTATGAGTGCGGCGGTTAGTTTTGATCAAAAATGGCTGGACTGATTTCAATGATTCTTTTTTTGGTTTGTTGCGAGTTCATCAAAGTCAAAGTCAAAGTCAAAATATATATAAAATGATATGATAAAAGAGGTGGTATAAGTAAGATATATTTCGTATAGGAATCACTACCTGTTAAAAGGTACCTAGGGAGGAACCCGTGCGAAGCGAGCCCGTGACAAATTTAAAGTTTGTAGTACAAAAATCCATCACCTAATTAAAATAAATGAAATTTCCAAAACGAAAGTTTCCTAAGTTACTCCTTATAACATTAGCTATCTGCAAGTGAAAATCCCGTCAAAATCGGACCAGCTGTTTCAGAGATTATCCGGAGCAAACAGACAAACAGACAAAAAAAATTAAAAATTGTTTATTTTTATGTAAGTACCGTAAGTATATATACTTTCATATGCATTTAGTGAAAAGCTGTTAATTTGAAATTACAAACAGACACTTCAATTTTTATTTAAGTAAATGTTTAGAATCTAGATAATTGTATAGTGTAATTTATGATGTCTAGATTAGAAGTATAAAAATGGTTTCCATCACATTAGTATAGAGATGACATGTTGCAGACGACATGATTCATTGCGAAGGATAAAAGAAACAAAGAAAAATAACCAGCCAAGGAGACCCTACTATATATAGCCAAGTGTTGACTGTTGTCTGTATACATACCAGCTTCAAATGGCTTTGTTGTTTAAAGGGTTTTTTTAGGGTTCCTTATGGCTAAAAAGAAATTAATATATAAGGGCCGTTTATAATTTCGTCATTCACTTTACTCGGAGATTTTCAATCAGATATAGGTAATACTGATATGTTATCTAGACTTTGCAGTAAAATTACGAAAAATAAAAACTAGGGGGTAACTAAGGGATGCAAATATCTTTACTCACTGTAGAAATGTGTATTCAGCCCTTAAACACGAGGTGGATCACGATCAGGCCATAGTCCACTACGCTGGCCAAATGAAGGCGGACCTCACATGTCCTTTAAGAACTTGCTAGGTTCTCTCAGATATGCAGGTTTCACTACGCTGGCCAAATGAAGGCGGACCTCACATGTCCTTCAAGAACTTGCTAGGTTCTCTCAGACATGCAGGTTTCCTTACGATGTTTTCCTTCACCGTAAGATAAGTGGTAATCATGTTAGAAATGATTCGCACATGACAATATCAGAGGTGCGAGACCCGGATTTGAACCCACTTCACTTAGTTTCTCTAGCGAGCGACCATACTTGCATTTTGCAAGTTAAAATTAACAGACTTTGTAAAAAAAATTCTGAAATATTTTATACTATATTGTACTAGTACTACACAATATTCATATTATAGTAAATGTAGATATATATTTACCTTGGTCGGAAATCGATCCTGTAACCACTAGATTAGTAGGTCACTGTAATAACATTTTGATTTATTTGAATATTGTTTAACCGACTACTTCGGAATGTGGGTAATGGTTTAAGAGTATGTTTTTCTAATCTTCTAATCTAATATATAAAAATCTCGTGTCATAGTGTTTGTTATAGATGTTTGTTGTAGATATTGTAAATATTATAAACACCCGTGACTGGAGTACAAACATTCGTGCTCAACAAACGAATGTCCCCAGCGGGACTCGAACCCGCGACCGCTGGCGCAGAAAGTAGCGTCACTGCCAACTGAGCTAAACGTGTCAAATTTTTTTTAAAACATAACCGCGTGGTCGTTATTTAATTTTTAATGTAGTATACTGTCGTCATACAAATTGTACCACTTTCACATTTGCGTAATACATTCAGAACTCGTCGGCTCTTTACATTGATATACAAAAATACAAGATACAGAATTAGCATCTCAAAAGTGTCCTCGAAGAGAAGTGCATGGAAATTGTTATTCTTTCTTTTCTTTGTTTTTCGGATAACAAAAAAAATGTTGTTTCGATTAAAAAAGTACTGTATGTGGTGTGCGTAAGTTCGAATTTCTGTTTTTACCCTTTGATAGTCCCTTCAAAATAGAGACCTGCGCATAAATTCCCATGAAACTGAAAATTTATGACATATATAATATGTGAAAAGTCCCCATCGGTCTCATTAGTGCAAAAAATTTTTTGCAAGGTCAAAGTTCGCAAAAATGTTTCTTTTTTTGTTATTTTTTAGCAAAATTGTTCATTTTTTGACAAAATAGCTAAAACAAAAATTGAAAATCGTGAAATTATCTACAAAACTTGTTTTATACTTTTTTTTCTAAGATTCACCATTTCTGAGACAGAGCGATATTCAATCATTCGTGTAATTTGTGGATTTTTAATAGTCAAACTGACTCTCTGTCATCACGAGACAGTCAGTCGAATCATGACAGCATCACGAGAAAACCATTTAAACAGATTTTGATGAAGTTTAGTACGATGCTAGTTAATTATCCGGGTGAACATATAGGAAACTTTTTACTGCGGGAAAGTATCTCATCTCTTAGAAATATGTATTAAACGTCAAAACGTACTTAAGAGCGAACCCGAGAGAAGTGACGGCAAGTCGTTAGTTTTGTAATAGACTGTGAAAGCCTAACCTTCGCAAGTGTAATAGTGTAATTATTTTTTTTCTAGTACAAACTTTTGCCCACGGCTTTGCTTGCATTATGTATGTATAATTGCTCCGTTCTGAAAGGCCACATATGCATAACCTTCACCAATAAATAGGTTGTAGTGAGAACGTACAAACAAACAAAAACATCTGGATAATATCTAATAATAATAATACGCCGTTCTATTTACGTTTTTGCCCACTAGTGGACAACTTTGTCCCAATAAGCAATTGCGTCAAAGACTAAAGAGCGAGGCTAATTAAAAAACCGGTCATGCCTTGAGATTTTATGCTAAGGTTGTTACTGTAAAATATGTTTTTGTCGCGTTTATTGGTTTCTTAAGAATGTTGAGATTCTTTTAAAGATACTAGTCAACGTCTTCGGTTTCGTCCCTGTACTATTTTATTTCATACCTTTTTTTTTATGTTACAAAGGGGGCAAACGGGCAGGAGGCTCACCTGATGGAAAGTGATCACCTCTGCCCATGGACATCTGCAAGACTGCAAGACCTTTTAACTATTAGTATAGATTTTTCGGTAGATATTTTCCTATAGTAAAACGTATTTTATGGGTTGACCCAAATAACCACCCCACGAGCGTTCATCTTGACGTGGTGGGTGGCTCAGTATCATCCGGCAATCGAGCCGGGCGCGAAGCCAAGAAACGTGCACTTCGGTGGACGGTGTGTCTTGTGGGTTGCTCCTGGTACTTCTCTGGATAGCAGAGTGGACTTTGGAGCAACCCTCTTGGTTGTGTGGACAGACCTGCCAGCCCGTCGGGGCGATCCTGCGACGCGACGCCCCATTAAGACGGGTGAGGTCCGTTGGATTTTAGTGGGTAGTACTGGCTTATTTTAAGCTGGTGAGTTCCACCGAACCACTTGGTGGTATGCGTCAATGCATTTCCCGACGTTAAAAAAAAGATTAAAACGTTAAAAGAAAGAAGAAGAGTTATCATCATACCAAATTTCATTAAAATCTAGCGGTTTTCTCGTGATGCGGTCACAGACAGACAGTCTTGCTGTCTTACTGTTAGTCCGGACTAATCTTTGGAACGACTTAACCAATTGTAACGGGACTTTCACTGAAAGATATGAGCTTTAGAGCTTTTAGGTCAATCTTTTAATCCGAAAGTACCTAAAAATGTACAATTTGAATTTACATTTCTACAAGTCGCTTGTGAACAAACATAAAACTCCACATACATGGTTTTTTTTATTGTTGGGACGTTTTGCACTTATGCATACCACCTACTATTATATTCATACGGGTTATTTAGCACCTATAAGAATCTAGATTCTAGAAGACCTAATTATTATTTATAGGTATTATAAATTATTTAATAACGAGTAATTTTTCTCAATGTCAAATAAGGAAAATGTAAAGTTCAGTTTTAACAGAATAAAAGCACGGCAGTGTATAAGCCAAGTTCCTTCCAAATCGTAAATATTGTTAATATTTTTTTTTGGTCATTATTGCAACAGCACCATCTAGTTCCGTGGTAAGCTACGAGGCTTGTGTTACGGATACCAGAGAGTCGATATACTACACATATAAATTTTAAATACATACATATTCTAAATATAAACACCCTGGAGTACAAACATTCGTGCTCTAAAAATGAATGCGCCCAGCGGGACTTGAAACCGCGACGCAGCTTTAATGTTGCTAATACAGTGGAAAATGTTGTGAGAGAACCTAGTCAGTCGTTGGCAAGCATGTTTGACATTAGATTCAGAGGTCCTAGGTTTGAGTTCCGAATAGGTCTAGCCATCTAGAAATTCTTGTCTCAGTCAGACTGGTCTCAGTAACCGTACGACTCCCTCTCATTCTCCTTCATTGCCAGAGTCACTGTTTTGGTTTCATTGTACAGTAAGAGATTGGTTAGTCCACTATACCTTAGCCCATAGCTGGGGTTGCCACCTCCAAGCCTATGGGCCGACCTATGTATGCGAACAATTTCAATTCCCATTACATTATAAATATAACAAAATTTAATTATATTCATATATTTTTTTAATTATGACCTTTAATATATTGGCCTTCTTAATTATTTTATTAGTTATATTTAACAGTACTGGTTTTAATTGAATTTCGATAAAATCGCTTCCGTTCAATGGAAACAAATCGAAATATATTTTTAAATAGGTTTTACAATCATTTTGAAGCGTCCGTATTAACATTTTTTATTTATTATTTAATTCACACAGATATGCCTCATATGGACTCACTGCAATTTCGCGAATAGGTCATTATCAATCGCTCCTTAAACCATACAAAATTACGTTAATTGTTTCTCAAGAAATGTTTCACATTTAAATTAATCGTTACAATAATAATCTTTAAAATTACAATAATTGAAGAATTAAAATATCTCGATTCAACCTTTATGAAGCCATGATCTTTTTTTTATTTTTCCTTGTCCGCAGGTCTGCGCGTACGCACCCAACCCAGCGATATTAAAAAAATAAAAAGCTAGTTGTCAGCCGACCGCCGAGGTGGACGGACGTGTTTCGGTGGCACAGAGGGCTTTTGAATAAATGGAACGGATCTAGTGGTTGTGTTGTGTGTGTTTGTGTAATTTTTGTGTTTTTTTCCTTCGACGATAACTAGTGAACAGTAAAAATGCAGGGCCGTGACAAATTATGCGCGAAGTTGACGAGTGCATTCCTTAGGAAGTGGTGTGAGTATGATAGTTTTGTAATTCATTTATTGGAAAGTTCTTATGCAAATAAATTAATTATAGCAAATTATAGTGACTGCGTGGCGTCGCGTATATGAAGAGATTTAGTACACCTAGATCGGGAGTTCTATTCCTGTGCGAGGCAAATTTTAAATTAACCATTAAAGTGCATGTTTAATAGTGAATGAGTAATGTGGCATTGAGAGCCACTACCCAACATGCCAAGAGTAAGAAAGTGGCGATTGGATAGCGATGTTTACTTTCTCTCGGCCTACCCTAAAGAAAATTAATTTTGTAGTGTGTTTACCCACTTTCCTTCTTTTTGCCAAGAAAAACAGTAATTATATCTCCGTTTTTAGTCATTGTTTGTAAAAGCATATGCCATATACACCAAGATACCAAGATAAATATTTGTATGACCAATACAAGAAATGCACGAAATGATTGAACCGATGAATCTAATGATTATGCTCGTTATGTATGAAATCGTTAATTAATTAATTACGTAATATAAAATCGATTCTTAAAATCTAAGCTAATTACTTACATTACGAAATCATTTCTTATAACCAGACGTGGTTTGATCTAAAGCTTGTTATGTGTCGATCTATACATTTACTTTTCTAAGTTAATTGAATCTCTACTTTGAATATTTTCTGTAAATTCTATTCGAAATGGACATTATTATCGATATTGAGGCCGAATCTATAAATAAATAAATAAATATGTTGGGACATTATTACAACAGCGCCATCTAGTTCCGTGTTAAGCTAAGCTTGTGTTACGGATACCAGATAGTTGATATACTACACATATAAATTTTAAATACATACATATTATAGATATAAACACCCATGACTGGAGTACAAACATACAAACCACCGGGACTCGAACCCGCTACCGCTGGCGCAGAAAGTAGGGTCACTACCAACTGTGCCAAACGTGTCGTCAGTCATCGTCATCTATAGGTTTTAGAATTTTTGTTTGTCTGTGACCGTATTGTAAGAAAACCGCTGGACGGATTTTGATAAAATATGGTTTGGCGATAGCTGGTTATCCGGGTCAGGATATAGGATACTTTTTACTGCTGGAAAATATCTCATCTCTGAGAAATTTATAATAACCGTCAACACACACCTAGAGCTAGGGTCGAGTCCGAAGAACGCAGCGAGTGGCTAGACTCTATACATAAATAAAAATGAAATATTTAATAATAGCAATTCCCGCAGCTTCGCCCGCGTTCTAATTACTATTAAAAATTGGAATTGGTGGTAGAACGTTGAAAATGTAATTATTTTATGATGCCAAATCAAAGCTATTAGCTAAACAGTAGGCAAGAGAAAAAAACTTGACAATATAGTAAAACCTTCCTTAAGAACCACTCTATCCATCGGTGAAAACCGCATGAAAATCGGTGCGGTAGTTTTTGAGTTTATCGCGAACAGACAGACAGACGCAGCGGAGGACTTTGTTTTATTATATGTGTAGATGTAAATACCTATATTTGGTTTTAAGGGAAAGAAATGTCGGTAAATTGGAATATTATGCGGAAAAGTGAGAACTTTTCTATAATAAGGTTTTTGTCTGTGTTCAAAGATTATTAACATATTATTGAGGACATGACGTGTCTGGACAGTTAGTTATGCATAAAATGAAGTGCTTTTTTACTACACACGGTACATGAGTTTTAAATTTAATGTGCATATCCTATATCTACTGATATTTTCCTTTGTCTTGGAAAGATTATATTATTTTTTTAGTTTTTACCTAATATTTACATACTATAATATTATAATATTAAGGTGTAGCGGTATAACGTATAACGCGCTCGCTTGTATAACCAAGTGATGCGGGTTCAAATCCAGGTCTCGCACCTCTGATATTTTCATGTGCGAATCTTTTCTATTATGATCACCACTTGTCTTACGGTGAAGGTAACCATCGTGAGGAGACCTATAGGTATGTCTGAGAGAACCTAGTAGTTTTCGAAATACATTTGTGAAGTCTGCCCGCACTTGACCAGCGTGGTGGACTATGATGTGATCGCCCTCGTATTAAAGGGAGGCCTACCCCCAGCAGTGGGATGTTAAAAAAAGGTGAATACAATATGCTTTAGTATACATGTTGTATATTTAAATTAAAAAAAAAAACAATAAATTGTCCCATTATTTTATATGGGATGTGATAATGTACTGCTAGTGTTGTCATCTGTGATAATGTACGTGTTATAAACAAACAGTTATACAATTATTTTATTTATGTGTCCAAGTCAATGTCAATTGAAGTGAAGGCTACATTCAGGTCGGAAATAAAATGCTGTCAACCCTGAAGAATGGGAGACTGATACTTACCGTTACTTACTTACTTAGATTCACTTAATGAACCATTAAGTCGAGAATCTCCATACTAAAGAACGACTTAATGGTACATTAAGTGACTATGAGTGCGGTGAAGTGTCTTGTGTCTAGACGTAGACCAACTAGTTCAGTACAATGTGTGTGAATTAAAATTAATAACTTTACTACTTTTGATTCTATTTTGTAAGTTATTGTGGGTAGGCACTGTCTGTAACAAGTATATAAACCTCTGAGACGTCAAAAACCTGAGTCTCTCCAGTGACCATGATTGCTGTAAAGCATTCGAAACGTCGGGAACTAAAAATCAAAATAAACACGCGAAAAGGTACTTTCAAGGTAGTTTCAATTAAAATTTCTTTTGTTTGCTTACAATGGACGAGTTCTAGTGTATTTTTATTATTATGTTTTTAATCCGATTCACGATTATATTTTTTTATAGTTTATAAGACGACTTAGAATGCCTTATTGACAGTGATGTATCGCCTTCATCTTGGAAAGTCTTTAAATCCATTGGTCTGGTGACGATGTAGGACAGCGATGCTGGGCAGTGGGGTTGATTACCGCTCGTGACAAATATTGTACATATGCTATTAAATATTAATATTATGAACTAGCAATACCCGCGGCTCCGCCCGCGTTCTATAGACGTAAATGTAAGCGTGGTTTTATTTCTAACCTTCTTTTTGTATCTTTGTCAGAGATGAGTTATTTTCCCGCAGTAAAAAGTATCCTATAGACCCGAAACCAGCTAACATCATACCTTTCATCCAAATCCGTCCAGTGGTTTTCTCGTGATGCGGTCACAGACAAAACTTCTAAAAATAATAGATTTGTCTTTGGAAACTGAGTGATACGACTTGCAAGTTCAAACCTCGGGTCAAAATCATTTCACCTACGTTCGTGATTACCATTAATTGTCTTACGGTGAAGGTGAACATCATGAGGAAACCTGCATGTCTGAGAAAACCTAGCAAGTTCGAAAGACTTGTGAAGTCCGCCAACACGCACTAGGCTAGCGTGGTGGGCTATGACCTAATCAACCTTGTATTGAAGGGAGGCCCACCCCCAGCAGTGGGACGTTAAAAAAGGGCTGGATACAATTACAAACGGTCACAAGCTAACTTTCACAACAGATCCTCAATAACATTCTTATGGGGTATTACATCAATTTTTGAAAAGTGTCTCAATTAGATTCTGTAGTCCACTAAAAAGAACACAAAATTTTTATTCAATCGATAAGTGTTATAAAAATGCATTTAAATTCTTATACATTTTCAAACGCGCTTCATTGGTCGAAAGCGCTGAACGCAGTGAACGCCATTATTACTCTGTGGTCAGTACGTCAGTTGGTTTTGTAAACAAATGCGCTGATAATTTGCGCTGGTATTATGGTTAAAATTAAAAAGTTCTATATTATGTATTATAATGTCACTAATAATAATTCTAGCTGAGTTAGAATGTTATAAATGCCTTATGTACAACAAGTGTTTGTTGTGTACTTCTTGCACATAAATTCAAAGAAAAACAAGTAATAAGTTGCTCTATTTGGTTATTTTCCATTGATTGATTACTTCAATTAATATTCATAGTTTTTATTATATATACCTCTCGCTCACTCTGCCCGGTTTCTTCCCTACTACGTTATAACGGATTTCGCAGAAATTAGATATTTTCCAGCAGTAAAAAGCTTCCTAGGTATTGACCTGCAAACCAGCTATCAGTTTTTTCGTGACGCGATCACAAACAAACAGACAGACAGACAGACAAAAATTCTGAAAACTATAGATTCTGCTTTTGTACCGATAATAATGGCGATTTCAATAAGATTTTTTAATAAATATTTAATGTAGAGATTCAACTAAGTTAGAATTATATATATATGTACCAGCAATTCCCGCTGGTCTGCCCGCGTTTTAAACCACTATCAAATAATAAAAATTGGTAGAAGGATGACAATTTTGAGTTATAAGTATTTTAATACAAAAGTGCCTACGTTCTAGTCTCAAACCTACCAAATATACCCAAAATATCATAAAAATCGGTCAAGCCGTTTCGGAGGAGTTCGAAAACAGACACAGTGACACGAAATTTTTATATATTAGAAGATAGGTACGTATAAGCTTCTAATAAATATTTCATACATACCTACTCGTATAATACACATTTTTCGTATGTAGGTACATATATTTTTAAAGAGGACTTTGCCCACAGCTGGGCTAATGGCCTCTCGCGAGCTCAGAACTGGTCGGACAAGTTGCATTGAATATACCGTTTAGCAGCTTATAAAACGATGTTTTAAAGAAAACCTGATTTCAATGTTTAACTTTAGCATTTACTTTTTGGTGATTATAAAGGTTTTAGTTTTACTAAAGAATTGATTATTTTTAAACCCCGACGCGAAAACGACGGGGTGTTATTAAGTTTAACGGGTCTATCTGTCACATCGTAGCGTCCGAACGGATGAACCGATTTTGATTTTGTGTTGTTTTAACTTTTTCAAAGTTTTTTTTTAACATTTTAACCTTGCATCTCATGCAAAAGTAACTGTTACTTTCTTAGATTTACATATTTTTTTGAATTTCTTGTATTGTGCAGAGATCAGATGTTATGGTGGCATAAATGTTTAAGATACCAATTTTGTCATTATAAAGCGTAATGAATAAATAAATAAATAAATTTGTAGGGACATTATTACAACAGCGCCATCTAGTTTCGTGGTAAGATACTGTGGGTTTTAGTGAGTCCCTGCCAGTTATCGCACCGGGAGGACCCCATGATGGATTTCTCCAGATTCATCCAAAAAAAAACTGGTTATCCGGGTCAACACTTTCTCTCTAGGTCTCTCACGGTCAACTTTTCTGCAGGAAAATATGTCCGAGAAATCTCCAGTTTTTTTTAATATTCAACTAGCGACTCTCCCTCGCTTCGTTCGGGTTCGTCCTAAGACTAATCCGCGGGTTCCGCTAGTAAATGTATACAAAAACTTGAAAAATTATATACTAAAACCTGCCTCGGGAACCACTCTTTCCATTGGTGAAAACAGTATAAAAATCGGTGCAGTAATTTCGGTGGAGTTTATGGCGAACAGACGGACAGACCAACGCGGTGGAGGACTTTGTTTTATAATATGTAGAGATAGAGATAAAGCTTCATAATACATAGTATATTGAAATCGTACCGATGACGTCATTATAATCATTTACATTAAAGCAACTGGCAAGAATATGTGGAAACACAAAAAAAAAATTAGCACATTTAAATTGGTATAAAAGTAAAACACGTTTATTTAAATATTGATTCGATACAGCACTTTATAGCAAAAGAATTATCAATAGCCAGCTAAGTGATAACGTTTGCTTCGAAAACTATGAGACTGCTTCGAAAACTGACTTTTTGTGTAACTAAAATAAATTAAAGGCTTTATATAATTTTCAAATAAAATAAAAGTAGCCGAAGTTACTCCTTATAACATTAGCTATCTGCGAGTGAAAGTCCCGTCAAAGTTGGTCCAGCCGTTTCAGAGATTACCCGGAACAAACAGATAAACAAAAATTTAAAAATTGATTTTTTGATATAAGTACAGTATATACTTTCATATGCATTTGAAAAGCTGTTAATTTGAAATTAAAAACAGAAACTTCATTTTTATTTAAATGTCCATAGATGTATATATAATATATTGACAACCTGGCATATACAAGTCGACATTACAAATGCGTTTTTCATTTATTTTTACATACGGCAGGTATAAAAATAAATTAAAACAGCACTTGTTAGGAGCCAACGAGTCTAAAAATAAATTTTACATCGAACATGTTATAAGACAGTGCAAAATGCCTTCGTGAGAATGTGATTACGGCCTGACATCGCATCCTTGGAATTGATAAATTTACATTTAAAATGGCGTCTGCATATCTTTCTTAATTTTTAATTAATTTATAACTTGACTAATAAATAACGTTAGAGGGTTTGTTGTTATAATGCCATGTCTATATCTAATTATAATTCAATCCTTTTTATCAAATTTGCACTCGGGTAGTTGTCAATTCAGTCAAATAAAAAAATCTATAGAAACTAGCTGACCCGGCAAACGTTGTTTTGCCATATAAATAATTTTTTATTACTTAGCGGACAACCCTTATTACTTAGGGGTATGAAAAATAGATGTTGGCCGATTCTTAGACCTACTCAATATGCTCACAAAATTTCATGAGAATCGGTCAAGCCGTTTCGGAGGAGTACGGGAACGAACATTGTGACACGAGAATTTTATATATAAGATATATTATACTATTTATATTGTTTCTAAAATTTTAAATAATATTATGGTTGAAATACGAGGAATACGAATAAATTATAATCGAATTATATTATCATCTTTCCTCCTCCATTTTTGTAGTTAGTTTCACATCTATTGCCATATGCCAACTGAAAAAGGGACAAACAAACAAACAAACCCGTTTTCTGTAACCATATTATCAATTACTTTTGCATTATTTTTTGTCTGCTTAAAAATTTTAAATAGTGGTACATTAAATATAATTGTATAATTCCCAGTATTCCGTCTGGACAATATGAAAAAGATCGTAAAGAGATATTAAAATATATTATACAATTACACGAAATGTTTCTGAGGTACCTATGCCTTTTTTTGTGTTTGAACGCTGCCTTTATTTTTGTAAACAAAAAATAAAGTATGCAATGGGTTTTAATTTTATTACAATACTTTTGAATTGAAATGTATATATTGTGTTGTTATGTTTTGTTACCACGCATTTTTAAGATAAGTATGTGCCCTTTGACGTCCCACTGCTGGGCGTGGGCCTTGCTTTAATCGAAGGTCTACCACGCTGGTCTAGTGGACTTCACATGACTTTCGAAAACTTGCTAAGTTCTCTCAGACATGCAGGTTTCCTCACAATGTTTTCCTTCACCGTAAGACAAGTGGTGGTCATGTTGGAAATAATTCGCATACTTTGGATATTTTAGAAGAAAGAAAGCACGACCCGGTATGTGAACCCGCTTTACTCGGTTTCCCAAGCGAGAGAGTTACCACTGGGCTACCATTGCCATTTAACCAGGCGGGTAACTAATAACGTTATGTTTTCTAACAGATGGCGTTAGTAATACAATAAAATTCTATTCAATGAACAAAATTGTTAATGTTCACTTTTCAGTAGTTATAAAGTTGTATATTTTTTGACAGATAATACATCTAGATATGAAGTTAAATTACTATGTTACAGCACAAATCTATAGGTGTGATAGTTTTTCAGTAAAGTGTACCACAAAATGCTCAGGTTGTGTGATAGTTTTAGGTTAATAATTAATAATAAATAATAATTATTGTTTTATAACACAAGTACCTAGTTTACCCTCACTTCGCCTGCGTGTCATCTCGTCTCGTTTAATTTTTATTTTTTTAAGACTACGCGATTGATCTAGTTTGTGATCCTACTTGCTGTCAGCGCTTGTGGGTTCGAGTCCCGCTGGGGACATTCATTTGTTGAGCACGAATATTAGTATCATGGGTGTTTGTATTCATATGTATGTATTTAAAGTTATATATGTATAGTGTATCAACTATCTGGTATCCGTAACACAAGCCTCGTAGCTTACCACGGAACTAGATGGCGCGTTGTAATAATGTCCCAACAGATTTATTTATAATTTTAAAGATAATGCCGTTGATATGACACCTTTGGACTAATTTAAAAAAGAAAGAAATGCGAGTAATTCACCTTCGAATATATTTTGTTTGTTGACTTTATTATGAAGCAAACAGCAATATTTCGAAAACTTTGCATTTCAAATTATTTTTGGCAATCGCCATTTTAGTTGTTGTCTTACATAATATTTTACTTTAGCTTTAATCACATGTCATACGATTTTATACTCTGTGTTATAGATAATTAAGTAAATTTTAATTATAATTAAATTTTATCTACGTAGATAATATACTGTATACTAATTACTAATATTATAATAAAAAGGCAGAATTTGTTTGTTTGTCCGTGCTAATCTGAGGAATTACTAGTTATAGTTATAATTATATTTGACCCGGATAATGATGTCCTCCTGACCGATTCCGGCCACGGCGGCCAATCTCATTGAGACTAGCCACTACCGTGGAACATATTATAGTGCAGCTCGTGTACGCGCAGACACAAGTGCACTCTCTGTTCCTATCACTCTCATACTCCGGTGGGACGACACGAGACACGACCAGTGAGAGCTAAGGCGCAGGACCGACGGCTTTACGTGCTCTCAGACGGTGGGACGATTGCTCGACACGACCAGTGAGAGTTAAGGCGCAGGACCGACGCGACACGTGCTCTGCCTCGGCACGGGCGTGACACATCACCAACTTCCCAACTCCGGGCTGTTACAGAGGCTTACGAAACAGAAACACTCAATAACTAAACTTGGCCCGACCCGGGACTCGAACCCAGGACCTCCCGGTGTGCGACCGTAAATGCTAGCCACTACACCAACGAGGCAGTTGACCCGGATAACCATATACCATCATGCTAAATTTCATCAAAATCTGTTCGGTGGCCTTCTCGTGACGCGGCACAGACATACATTCAGACAAAACTTCTATAAACTATAGATTCGGCCTTTGTATGGATAATAATAACTATTCAATAAGATTTTCCTAAAAATATTCAATGTGTTAGAATTTTATTACATGTTATTAGATTATCGTTTTTTTAAGGCAAATAGGTACCTACATATAAATTTTTAAATTATATGCACCTTGAAACATAATTTTGTAATTCGATCGATATTATGCCTCAATGGCACTTAGCTTAACGGTTTAATTATCCGGAACAAGACTCAAGGGTAGCAGATTCGATTTCCTATTACATTATTCATATTTCACAGAATGTTTTCAATGTTTTAAATGGATGAAATGCTTAATAAACTTCGAGAGACACCTTGATTAGTCGAAAAGTTCAAAAAAAATTGAATTTGAACAACGCCCACTGGTGGGCACAGTGTTAAACAAACAATGTTACCAGGTAACTAGGTTTTACTTTGTAATTTTTAATCACCGTAAGTTCTCTTACATTTGAACGCCTAATAGTTAAATAATAGTAGCATATTTTGACGACACGTTTGGCTCAGTTGGTAGTGACCCTACTTTATGCGCCAGCGGTCGCGGGTTCGAGTCCCGCTGGGGGCATTCATTTGTTGAGCACGAATGTTTGTACTCCAGTCATGGGTGTTAATATTTATAATATGTATGTACTTATTTAAAATTTATATGTGTAGTATATCAACTATCTGGTATCAGTAACACAAGCCTCGTAGCTTACCACGGAACTAGATGGCGCTGTTGTAATAATGTCCCAACATATATTTACTTACAAGTCACTCACTCTTGCTCTACTCGGGTAAGATCCTAGAAGCATTTTAACTGTTGGTACCTACTAACTATAGGTAACCCAGAAATGAGATATTTTCCTGCAGGAAAAAAGATCTTATATGTTGATCCGGAGAACCAGCTATCATCGTACCAAATTTCATCAAAATTTGCTCAGTGTAGACAAAGATTCTAAAAGGTATTAATAGTGATTATTTCTATTAGATGTTAGAAATGAGATTGTGAACTGACAACAGAATGTACTGGTTACAATATACTATATAGGTACTGCTTACAATTTAACGCATTTCTATGTTTTAATATTTCTTCGGTAGATTGTAATCTAACGAGAGTTAAAAATTGTGAAGTGGCATGCGACGGAACGACCCTCCGCGCTGATTGATTGTCTAAAAGTATTTGCTCTCGCGAGATTGTAAACTGCGTAATTATAATCTAACGGTTTTACAATTTTACGGTTATACATACGTAAAGCCATGGTTGGTTGCTAGTTCATAATAACAACAATAGTGTAATTATCATCAATCTGTTCAGTTCATTCGAGGTAATAAACCTCTCAAGACTGATGTGCAACGACACCATTGTAAATGGCTGTCTTTATATAATAAATTCTCATAAACTGCTTATATGTTATAGGAAATAAGTATTTAACCATATATTATTATATACATATAATATACTGACAATATCGTGTCTGTGCGTTAAAGGTTTTTTTTATATCTTTAGGGATGTTTGGTTTGTTCATTTATCGATACTTTTTGATTGATTAAAATAAAAGAGCCGTTTTCTTGATCTATTTTTTAGTAGTTCTTTCTTACCTGACTGTGGCGAAGCCCAAAAGAAAGTTATTTTTATCTCAAAGATACCTCATATAAATAAAAAAAATCTCATCCATTAATAAATGTTAGTTTTTAGTTTTAAGTAATTCAGAAAATCAGTGTACGTTTTTAATACAGTTAGTAAAAATTATGTTTGGTAGTATGTCAAAATAGCCGAACTTTTTTTTACTAAAAGTTACTATGGCTTTAAAATGACTTGAGTAATTATTCCCACCCTTATAGGTGTTTTTTTTTTCAAAATCCTTTGAAGGTAACAATTAGAAATGGTTAAAATTGTCTTACAAGTAGCCAAGATACATCACATATCCAAGTACTAAGTACCTCTTCTAATCAAAGTCGGTCAAAACAAGCGTCAAACAAATTAAAAACACGCGAAACCGCGGTCTTTAATAATACAATAAAGAAAAAACGATTGTCATTTAAGCATATTTAGGTTAAACAGCTGTAGTTAACTTCAGTGTAAGTGAGAAACTAACTCTATTGCAATTACGTAAAGTGCACTTTTAGTTACAACCCCATCGATTATGAAATAGCCTTTTAAAAACTACCGACGGTCCAGTCACTCTTGCGCAGTGCGCGCACTATGCCGTACTAAGTACGTAGAAAGTGCCCGGTCGTGAAAATAATAACAATGGCGTATAAATTCAAAAAATATTCGGACTACATTAAGGATAATCGAGGAATAAGTAAGTGCTTAATATATTTTAATTAAGTTTTTAGTGTTTAACAAGTTTTTTCTATTGCAAAATCGCAGTTTGTGGTTGAAATACGCGGTTTTTTAGTGTCGAAATACGAATAAGTTCCAATGTGAAAGGCAAAATGTGTTTAAAACAATTTTGTGATATTTGTTTGATACGTGGTATATGATTTCTGTTAATTTATAGATTAACTAAGCCCGTTATGATGTGGTTTAAGTTAGTGAAATTTGCAATATAAATAGATTAGGGTTGCAATTAGAGTTTTTGTTCCTCTATAAGATATTACACTAGATTGTATACTGTGACGTCACTTAGTGGTTATTTTAACTATTTTAACTGCTGTTGAGTTAAATTGTGTTTTTCTTTATAGGACTTTAACTATATTATATATAAATGCGAAAGTTTGTGTGAGTGTTCGTTCGTTTTTCGTTTACGGTGAAACGGCTGGACGGATTTTGATGACATTTCATAGACAGATAGACCTGGAGGCACATAGCATCTCGTAATCTGAGTATAAGTAATTATTGCTTTCAAATCATTTGCTCGAACCCAAAAAAATACTAGTTAAAGAATTTCAATATCTCCTGGCTCCATCATCAGAACTGCTCGATGGTATCAAATTGTATGTATCTTCTAGCTTTCTTATAATCTGTATTTTTTTAATTGATAAATAAATTGTAGAGTGAAATAGATTTCTATGAGCTGATATAAGCGACACTAACAAAATTAGTTAGCAAAGTTTTCTTTTTTTGTAAAATTTTCTTAATTGGTGATTCTATATTGTAATCTTTCTTAGTTAAGTGTAAAATTTTCCTTCATTTTTTGTGTCGTTCTGCTTCTTTTTTGTGTTATTTACAAGTGGAAACTTGTAAATAACAAAATAGAAGCATGTATTATGTTATTATATATAATATTATTGTACTGCTTGTTTCTCAAAAAAAAACAAAAAAAGAATAGATCATACTTGGTTACTAAATACACCTATCTCTACGTGTCTAACAGCAACCTATGATTTACTCCAGCTCCTAGACTATCTGTGTACTAAATTTCAACAAAATCAGTCGAGCCGTTTCTTTTCAAGGATTAACAAACATTAGGTATGTTATTATTAGAAATAGTTCAATATAAATGCAATCTAAAAATACTTTCTAAAGAAGCGTTGCAATACTTGTTTAGTTTTGGCCTTCATAATAAGGAAACGTCGTTGTGGTCAAAACGTGATTAAATGTGCGAATAAAATTGTTTATACATATGTATAGTGTTAATTGAATGTCTCTAATAAAACAAGAATCTGTGACATTTTGATACTGTATATCAAAAAATAATGTTCTCCTGATCGATTCCGTTCTAGCAACCAGTCTCATTGAAGCTAGCTAGCAGATGATATGAGATATACCGCCGCACTCAGAGTCGACGAACGGACGACTTAATGGTTCATTAAGTGACTCTTGAGTGTACATTAATAATACTCATTTAGGTGTACGCGAATATTCGACATTATAAATGAAACTATCTTTTCGGTTTTTGTCGCGCATTTGTTTAGATTTTTGGTTCCCGACGTTTGCTTTACAGCAATCATGGTCACGGGAGAGACTCAAAATAAATCCGCGTCAAAATCCGAAAAGATGTTTCATTTATAGTACACTTTCATATTCCAGTAGGACAATTAAATACTCGCAGTGACCATGGCTTGCATCAGTACCAATCACTCCTTAACGGGCTCCGAATCCAAGTCCGAATATTACTGTATTTCCTTACAGAAAAACCGAATTGCTATATTTATTATTTTATCAAATCTCGGTCCAACCTAGGACCTTAGAATTTACTACCATACAAGACAGTAACAGTACAGACCGACCATCAAACCAGCTAAAAATATATATAGTATCTAACAACTCCACCTTTTAGAGGCATTTGTAATTGGTACCCTACCATATAATTTACTATATTATTAATGGAGATTAAAATCTATATATATAATAAAATTCTAACTTAGTTGAATCTGTACATTGAATATTTTTGAAGTAAACTTCTTTAGAATCGTTGTGATTTGAAACTCGATGAAACGAAAATGCGTCACGATAAAGAAAGAAATACATAAAAGTATAGGATTAAGTCGGAGAGAATGAGATAGAATATATTCCCATGTTGCCATGGTAACCATTGTTTATTATTGAAGTGAAACTTCTTTAGAATCGTTGTGATTTCAAACTTGATGAAACGAAAAAGTAAGTCCATAGAGACACCAACACGTAAATCAAGTACCAGGCGCTCAGGGACGGTGAAGAGTTAGCGCCACCACATTAGTATGTAATACAGTGTGTAAACAGTGAGTTAAATTTATAAACCAAGAAGTTTCACTTCTGACATGTGTACTTTGTACACACGCACTTTTTTTTTGAAATTCTTATTGAAATAGTCATTATTAACGATACAGAGGCCGAATCTATTATTTTTAGAATGTTTGTCTGTCTGTCTGTCTGTGACCACATCACGAGAGAACTACTGGACAGATTTTGATGAAATTTGGTATGATGATATCTGGTTATCCGGGTCAGGATATAGGATACTTTTTACTGCTGGAAAATATTGCTGAGAAATCTCAACTAACTGTTACAAACTGGCTTCAAAACATCACACGGTATGTGGGAGAATTTGGTTTCTTTGGAAAATATGTTTAGACTCAATATTATACAGATTAAACACATACCCTTTGTATTTCCTTGTTAAAGTCGGATAAAATATTTTATTGTCATACAGTAGCTTTATGTTTTGTAATAGACCATAAACGTTGGTTCTAAATCAGGAAAATTGCCGTATAGAAATCTGATAGGTACCTAAATGTAAGTTCATCTAGCTTTACTTATGCATTGTTGAAGTAGGTACTTCTAATGTATAAAAATCTCGTGTCACAGTGTTTGTTATCGAACTCCTCCGAAGCGGCTTGAGCGATTTTTATGATTTTTTTTGTGTATATTTGGTAGGTCTGAGAATTATAGGTCGTAGACTATTTTTTATTTTTCTAGATAATAGGATGTCCCTCTTTAGATTTCTTTTTATTTTTAGACCAAAATTTTAATATTTTTATGATTCGGCATCAAAGAATACTTATAACTCTCAATCAAATCAATCCCTATACTTTAAAAGTGATTAAAACGCGGGTGGAGCCGCGGGAATTGCGTGAGCTCCATTAAAATCACTCAGAGTCAGTCTACCTGGTGGGTATTCTGAGAGACAAAGGTCTCTTCCACTCCTTAGGTCCACCTATTTTCAGCCAGTCCATTCAACTTTTTCCATTTCCAAGATGATTATTATTTTATATCCTGATTTCTATGACTATAAAAGTTCTTTTTTTTTAAATGGCATGGGTCTATTATTTTTTAATAGATTCAAGATAACTTAGCATTTCTTAACAAAGTTACGAATTTGATTTGTTCGGTTAATTAATGGGATCACAATTCACTTAACGATGCGATTAATTTATAATTATAACGAATGAATGCGTGCTTTAAGCTCGTTGAAATCTTTTGTCCCGAAATTCATTCCTCGATATAAACGTTATAATATAAGGCGTGTGCCAAATAAGATAAAATTGAAATAGTTTTATGGCACACTTTGTTACTAAAAAAAAGTAACTAATATAAGAAAAATAATTCCTGCAAGTACCTTATAAGAATAAAAAATCAATTGCAATTGTTTTCTGTTTTAGCACATTATTCAACAAAGTTTATTTCAATTGTATTCAGCCCTTTGTAACATCTCACTGCTGGGTGTGTTCTTCCCTTCAATACGAGGGGTATCAGGCCATAATCCACTGCGCTGGCCAAGTCCAGTGGACTCAGTGACAATGTCTTTCGAAAACTTGCTAGGTTCTCTCAGACATGCAGGTTTCCTCACGATGTTTTCCTTCGCCGTAAGACAAGTGGTAATCAGATAGAAATGATTCGCACTTGAAAATATCAGGTGCGAGACTCGGATTTGAAACCGCTTCACTCGGTTTCCCAAGCGAGCGTTACCGTTTTGTTTGAAGGAAAACATAGTGTGGAAACTAGCATACGATAATTAAATCAAATTAATGTACTATTTAGCAATTACATACATATATTCTATTACATAATGTAGCAGTAAATGGTTTTTATAATTATATTCTTTAATTACGCAATAATTTATTCATTTTAATATATAAACTGTTATTTTAATGCAAAACTTATTTATATCAGACCTCCTTTCACACAATGGAATTTTAATACAATGCTTAAAACTACTATTAAATACGAATTTAGGTATAGTTAATTTCTTAGAAGCAAAACTAGATACATCCCGTGACTATGTTTTATCTGAAATGATCGAAATGTCGACGAAAACTGAAAGAAATGAAATTTATTAGTTTCGCTCGAGTTCGTCTGTTAAGTTTCAATTTTTATTTAACGAAACGCTAATTTTTTTTTCAAGAATAATAGTAGCCAAAGTTACTCTTTATAACATCAGCTATCTGCCAATAAAAGTCCCATCAAAATCTGTCCAGTCGTTCCAAACATAATTCATACGAACAGACGGACATAAACTTTTTAGAAATTGTGTTTTTTCTTAAAGTATTATATAATAAGTATAATTTCATACGAATTTAGAAACAAGCTAATATTTTGACATTACGACAGACACTTTCATTTACATATACGTATAGATGTAAAATATTCGCGTAAATAAAAGGGAATTAGATTTGAATCACCTATTTTCATTTGGGACTCGAACCCAGAACCTACAAGAAATACACTAAGTACTTCAATAGCAAATTATATCATCTACTGAACATTTAGCTGTCAGTGTTCATTAATTCGAACTATAATTTTAATGGAGCTGAAGCTAGCAGCCGACTAGCGGCCGGCCGCCTGACGATTTACGCGAAGGGCCGCAACGGTACCGCGCGCCGTAAACACGTTATGTTTTACAATAAATGCCTAACAAAATGCTACTAAATATTACTTTTTGATATTTTTAAATAGAAATAGTAGTAATGTACAGTTTTTTCTTAAAATATTAACCTGTTTTTAGTTTTACTAATGTTCGTGCCCGTTCTTAGCGTAAAGGGTAATTTCATCATAAAAACTATATAAAGCAAACTGCGAGTTCCTTGATTTTTTTATATATTATAACCCTTGTATATACTAACTAAATAGCGTCAAAATTAGACAGGATCAAATCATACTTTTAGTAAAAAAAATTTAAATATTGCTTCCTACGGCGTACTCATGCTAAGATTCAGACGTCTGAAAGTACGACAATGCAAACTCGAATCTACTTGTAATTTTTAGTATACATTCTGCTAATATCAATAAACCTGAAATTATTTAAATCTCGCAGAATCAAAACATAGAATAGTAGTAAAAAACCTTGTTAATATACGTACATATTTGCCCATACTAGATTGTATGAAAACTTTAAGTCCAAGAAAACGATAGAAAGCAAACTAGGAGCTCCTTGATTTTTTTATATATTATAACCCTTGTATATACTAACTAAAAAGCGTCAAAATTAGACAGGATCAAATCATACTTTTTTAGTAAAAAAAAATTAAATATTGCTTCCTACGGCGTACTCATGCTAAGATTCAGACGTCTGAAAGTACGACAATGCAAACTCGAATCTACTTGTAATTTTTAGTATACATTCTGCTTATATAAATAAACCTGAAATTATTTAAATCTCGCAGAATCAAATAATAGAATAGTAGTAAAAAACCTTGTTAATATACGTACATATTTGCCCATACTAGATTGTATGAAAACTTTAAGTCCAAGAAAACGATAGAAAGCAAACTAGGAGCTCCTTGATTTTTTTATATATTATAACCCTTGTATATACAAACTAAAAAGCGTCAAAATTAGACAGGATCAAATCATACTTTTTTAGTAAAAAAATTTTAAATTTTGTTTCCTACGGCGTACTCATGCTAAGATTCAGACGTCTGAAAGTACGACAATGCAAACTCGAATCTACTTGTAATTTTTAGTATACATTCTGCTTATATCAATAAACCTGAAATTATTTAAATCTCGCAGAATCAAAACATAGAATAGTAGTAAAAAACCTTGTTAATATACGTACATACATATTTGCCCATACTAGATTGTATGAAAACTTTAAGTCCAAGAAAACGATAGAAAGCAAACTAGGAGCTCCTTGATTTTTTTATATATTATAACCCTTGTATATACTAACTAAATAGCGTTAAAATTAGACAGGATCAAATCATACTTTTTTAGTAAAAAAATCTTAAATATTGCTTCCTACGGCGTACTTATATACTAAGATTCACGCGTCTAAAAATACGACAATGCAAACTAAAATCTGCTTGTAATTATTACTATACATTCGTCTAATATCAATAAACCCGAAATAATTTAAATCTCATAGAATCAAAACATAGAACAATAGTAAAAAACCTTGTTAATATACACATATTTGCCCATACTAGATTGTATGAAAACTTTAAGTCCAAGGAAACGATAGAAAGCAAACTAGGAGCTCCTTGATTTTTTTAGGTATTATAACCCTTGTGTATACTAACTAAATAGCGTTAAAATTAGACAGGATCAAATCATACTTTTTTAGTAAAAAAAAAATTAAATATTGCTTCCTACGGCGTACTCATGCTAAGATTCAGACGTCTGAAAGTACGACAATGCAAACTTGAATCTACTTGTAATTTTTAGTATACATTCTTCTTATATCAATAAACCCGAAATTATTTAAATCTCGTAGAATCAAAACATAAGATAGTAGTTAAAGACCTTGTTAAAATTTACTCATATTTGCCCATACTACGACTGTATGAAAACTTAAAGTCCAAGAAAACGATAGAAAGCAAACTGGGAGCTCCATGATTTTTTTATATGTTATAACCCTTGTATATACTAACTAAATAGCGTTAAAATTAGACAGGATCAAATCATACTTTTTTAGTAAAAAAAATTTGAATATTGCTTCCTACGGCGTACTCATGCTAAGATTCAGACGTCTGAAAGTACGACAATGCAAACTCGAATCTACTTGTAATTTTTAGTATACATTCTGCTTATATCAGTTAACCCGAAATAATTTAAATCTCGCAGAATCAAAACATAGAATAGTAGTAAAAAACCTTGTTAATATACGTGACATATTTGCCCATACTAGATTGTATGAAAAGTTTAAGTCCAAGAAAACGATAGAAAGCAAACTAGGAGCTCCTTGATTTTTTTATATATTATAACCCTTGTATATACTAACTAAATAGCGTTAAAATTAGACAGGATCAAATCATACTTTTTTTAGTAAAAAAAAATTAAATATTGCTTCCTACGGCGTACTCATGCTAAGATTCAGACGTCTGAAAGTACGACAATGCAAACTCGAATCTACTTGTAATTTTTAGTATACATTCTGCTTATATAAATAAACCTGAAATTATTTAAATCTCGCAGAATCAAATAATAGAATAGTAGTAAAAAACCTTGTTAATATACGTACATATTTGCCCATACTAGATTGTATGAAAACTTTAAGTCCAAGAAAACGATAGAAAGCAAACTAGGAGCTCCTTGATTTTTTTAGGTATTATAACCCTTGTGTATACTAACTAAATAGCGTTAAAATTAGACAGGATCAAATCATACTTTTTTAGTAAAAAAAATTTGAATATTGCTTCCTACGGCGTACTCATACTAAGATTCGCGCGTCTAAAAATACGACAAAGCAAGCCCAAATCTGCTTGTGATTTTTATTATACATTCTGCTTATATCAATAAATCCGAAATAATTTAAATCTCGCAGAATCAAAATATAGAATAGTAGTAAAAAACCTTGTTAATATACACATATTTGCCCATACTAGATTGTATGAAAACTTTAAGTCCAAGGAAACGATAGAAAGCAAACTAGGAGCTCCTTGATTTTTTTAAATATTATAACCCTTGTGTATACTAACTAAATAGCGTTAAAATTAGACAGGATCAAATCATACTTTTTTAGTAAAAAAAATTTGAATATTGCTTCCTACGGCGTACTCATACTAAGATTCAGACGTCTGAAAGTACGACAATGCAAACTCGAATCTACTTGTAATTTTTAGTATACATTCTGCTTATATCAGTAAACCCGAAATAATTTAAATCTCGCAGAATCAAAACATAGAATAGTAGTAAAAAACCTTGTTAATATACACATATTTGCCCATACTAGATTGTATGAAAACTTTAAGTCCAAGAAAACGATAGAAAGCAAACTAGGAGCTCCTTGATTTTTTTATATATTATAACCCTTGTATATACTAACTAAATAGCGTTAAAATTAGACAGGATCAAATCATACTTTTTTTAGTAAAAAAAAATTAAATATTGCTTCCTACGGCGTACTCATGCTAAGATTCAGACGTCTGAAAGTACGACAATGCAAACTCGAATCTACTTGTAATTTTTAATATACATTCTGCTAATATCAATAAACCTGAAATTATTTAAATCTCGCAGAATCAAAACATAGAATAGTAGTAAAAAACCTTGTTAATATACGTACATATTTGCCCATACTATCTTAGTATATAAGTACGCCGTAGGAAGCAATATTTAAGATTTTTTTACTAAAAAAGTATGATTTGATCCTGTCTAATTTTAACGCTATTTAGTTAGTATGTATAAGGGTTATAATATATAAAAAAATCAAGGAGCTCCTAGTTTGCTTTCTATCGTTTTCTTGGACTTAAAGTTTTCATTCAATCTAGTATGGGCAAATATGAGTGTATTAACAAGGTTCTTTACTACTGTTCTATGTTTTGATTCTATGAGATTTAAATTATTTCGGGTTTATTGATATTAGACGAATGTATAATAATAATTACAAGCAGATTTTAGATTGCATTGTCGTAATTTTAGACGCGTGAATCTTAGTATATAAGTACGCCGTAGGAAGCAATATTTAAGATTATTTTACTAAAAAAGTATGATTTGATCCTGTCTAATTTTAACGCTATTTAGTTAGTATATACAAGGTTTATAATATATAAAAAAATCAAGAAGCTCCCAGTTTGCTTTCTATCGTTTTCTTGTACTTGAAGTTTTCATACAGTCGTAGTATGGGCAAATATGAGTAAATTAACAAGGTTTTTTTACTACTATTCTATGTTTTGATTCTACGAGATTTAAATTATTTCGGATTTATTGATATGAGGAGAATGCATAGTAACAATTACTAGCAGATTTTAGTTTGCATTGTCGTATTTTTAGACGCGTGAATCTTAGTATATAAGTACGCCGTAGGAAGCAATATTTAAGATTTTTTTACTAAAAAAGTATGATTTGATCCTGTCTAATTTTAACGCTATTTAGTTAGTATGTATAAGGGTTATAATATATTAAAAAATCAAGGAGCACCCAGTTTGCTTTATATAGTTTTTATGATGAAATTACTCTTTACGCTAAGAACGGGCACGAACATTAGTAAAATTAAAAACAGGTTAATATTTTAAGGTAAAACTGTACATTACTACTATTTCTATTAAAAATTATCGAAAAGTAATATTCAATAGCATTGGTTACGTATTTATTGTAAAATAAAACGTGTTTACGGCGCGCGGTACCGTTGCGGCCCTTCGCGTAAATCGTCAGGCGGCCGGCCGCTAGTCGGCTGCTAGCTTCAGCTCCATATAATTTTAACTTTGTTCACTCAAAACCTGTTCGTTAAGTAGGTCGCTATAAATGTCAGAACTACAACGCTTAAGAGTAAACGTATAATAGAAAAGGCAATGATTTGCCTAGAATAAATTTGAAATATATTTGCTTAGACAGCAGCAGCAGAGTATAACTGAGTGTAACGGGTTCAAATCCCGTGTCGCGCACTTCTAATATTTTAAGTTAGCGATTTTAACCGATGTAAAGAAGAAAATTCGAAGGGTATTTTTTTTATTTCATACTAGCGAAAGGAAACACAAAAGATAATGATTTCTTAATTTTTATTTGTCAAAAATAAATATTTTAACAATAGTGTTATAGTTTTGTCACATACTTTTATAAACAAAGATTTAGTCCTTTTTTAACGTACGCCATAGTCCACCGCGCTGGCCTAGTGCGTGTTGGCGGACTTCACATGTCTTTCGAAAACTTGCTAGGTTCTCTCAGACATGCAGATATCCTCACGATGCTTTCCCTTACCATAAGACAAGTGGTAATCATGTTAGAAATGATTCGCACATGAATATCAGAGGTGCGAGACCCGGATTCGAACCGGCATCACTCGGTTATAAGCGAGCGCGATACCACTGAGCTACGACTGTCTCGAAAGTTATATAAATTGTTAAAATGAACCGATACCATCACATTCTATGAAGCAAATTTATACTTCGCGCGACTCTTAGATACGTGTTTTCAAATATTTGCAGTATTTACAAAACAACGTCATATTTTTCTTCCGCGAATCGCTTCAATACGATACTGGTTCTCAGTAAGAGATTATATTCAATTTTCAATGTTATTGTCCATAGAAATAAAGAATTTATTCGCTTATTTTAGTTAACGTCTAGAATAATAACGTATATTTATAGAGGTTTATATTTATTTCACACTCGTTAGAAGTATGTAAAACGTTAAATACTTGCTCTATGCCTCAACTTTGCTTAGTTCGGTGTATATAAAAATATTTAAATATGTTGGGACTTTAACACGCAGTACTATCTAGTTCCGTGGTAAGTTACGAGGCTTGTGTTACGGATACCAGATAGTTGATACACTACACATATATAACTTTAAATACATACAATATAAACTTTTATTACTGGAGTACAAACATTAGTGCTAATCACACAAATGAACCCCCAGCGGCACTCGAACCCGTGATCACTGGCAAACAAGGTTTAATTACACACTAAACCAAACATTACGTCAAAGTTTTAGCATAAATTTTCTACACGTGTAGAAAATGTACCCACTGCGTTTTTTTTTCTTGTATTTTGGCAAAGTAACACAATATTATTAAAAGATGAAGGGTTATAAGCTTTCTAGTAGGCGTCAAGGAACTGCTTTGGTGGTGTAGTGGCTAGAGGGTAACCTTGCAGATCTAGAACCCGGGTTTGAATCTCGAGCCGGGTTTAATCCAGCATTTGACTGTTTCTGTTAAAAAATTCTCAGATACTTCCTCGGATATACCAATACATACATCAAAGGTATCCGTGCCTAAGAAAACAGGTAAAAGTGTTAGTCCTGCGCTCTTAGTCTCATTAGTCGTATCGAGTGTTTTTTGAAACATGTAAGTGACAATAATAGAGATTTTCATAATATGTTGCTTTTAAATGGCTAATCTCAATGAGTTTGATCCCCGTCCGAAATCTAGCAGGAAGACAAGACTCGTCCCTAGATTTAGCGCGAACAAAACCGCGGGTTCCGCTAGTAAATGTATAAAAACTTAACAAAATTATATACTAAAACCTTCCTCGAGAACCACTCTAGCCATTGGTGAGAACAGCATGAAAATCGGTGCAGAAGTTTTTGAGTTAATCGCGAACAGACAGACAGATGCGGCGGAGGACTTCGTTCTATAATATGTAATATATTAATTTTAATTGGATATACTTCTATTTTTTTTTAATTCTTGAAGTCGGCTTACCATTCTTGAAGACAATCTCATACGATTCAACTTCAACGATTGATCCACAGCTATTCAAACATGTAGAGTAGTTTAAAATCATGCACCGTTTCAAATTTCATCAAATTGGATCTAATATTATAATATAAAGAACGGATAAAGCTATCATTTATTATTAGTTTAGATCATATCGTTGGCTTCAAACAATAGTGATCAGGAGACATCACTCAAGACACTATAATGGAGAATTGCGTAGAGTTTCCGTCTTACGCAAGCGCACGCGCCGGCTTTATACTTTATACATTTATATTGAAGTTGAATTACAATCGCTAAATAAAGATGGGGTTTTGTAAAAAATATTGTGTTTTTACCGAACAGCGCCTGAAAGAGGGTTATGTACAATTATTTGGCACGCTAATGCCTGAACCGTTCGATGGATTTTAGCTTGAAAGATGTCGTTAGATTCGTATTTACTGTGAAAGTGACACCGGGTATAAATTTTGAACCAGAACACAACATATTTTAAGGCTTTTCATTTCCAAATTACACACGCAGTCGGGTATTTTAGTTCTTTAATTACACTCACTTGTATGATATTGATTGGTAATACTGTCTTAGATTATGCGGACGTTGACATCTATACATATTACATATAATAAAATTCTAAATGTACAGACAGCTACATTAAGTATTTTTTGGATCATTTTAAGGAAATTATAATTTGTGTCTGTCTGTCTGTAACCGTATCACGATAAAACCGCTGGATAGATTTTGATGAAATCTGGCATGATGATGGTTGGTTTTCCGAGTTATAATAGGATTCGTTTTTATGCGGGAAAATATCGGAGTAGAGTAGGGAGTCAGGATGAGTTAAATGGTTTAAATAAAATTTCTTTAAAGGGTTTAATTTTCTGAAAAATGTCCAGAAGCTCTTGAATGTTTATTGTATTTTAAGGTCCCACTGCTGGGCGGGGGCTTCAATACAAGGGCACAATAAGTAGAGTCAGTTAAACTAAACCAAACGCGTCGAATACTTGCAATATGCCTTTAAACTGAAGTTGTATTTCATAAACAGTCAATGTTTACCAAACATTATATGTACGTACGATTAATTAAACAAGTTTAATAATTCGATTATGACATCATTTAATAGATGTTTTGATCGCAATACTGACTGTGGTACCTTACGTTGCCTAAATATAAAGTAAAAAAAAATTTATGTTGGGACATTATTACACTGCGCCATCTAATTCCGTGGTATTTTTTTCAGAAAAATATTGTCTATGGGCTGCGGCGGTAATATAGCTTATAATAGTATTTTTGTAGTTTTATATATTACCCCCTACATACAAACACACAAACTAAATATCTATCCATTTTTGTGTATATTAAGCATAATAATATGTATTTAAAACGCTGTAAAATTCCGTTAGTAATATTTAGTAGGTTATTTAAGGTTTAAATATGACTTGTTTTAAGTAAAAGTAAAAGGAAAAAGTATTTTTTTTGTAACAAAATCAATATTAATTTAAAGCATTTATAAGGCCAATTCCATATATGTATATGAGACCTTTTTTGTGCAGAGGAGTGTTCCGTCCTTATGATTTTTTTTATTTGAAAGTAGAATCGATCAAGTTAAAACTTTAGTTAAATATCGATGGCAATTAATTTTTTTTGGTTCTATTGAGCTGGTCTAATGATGGAGTCTGGAGGTGCAAGTCTTCCACAAAAGCCTTCGAGTTTGCTGTTTGGGCTTGTTTCATTGGTCTTGATGATATCCATACGAAACACTTTAGTTAACGTGGCATTTAATTTCGAACTAGTTGACCCAACATCGTACTCTCAAATCAAGAGTGTTACGGGCCCAATAAAAAAAATGGTATTTAAACGTTTTTTCTCTTCAATAGAACCTTCCTCGGATTTTTTACAGACAAAAATCCTAAAAACTATAGATTCGGCCTCTGTATCGATAATAATAATAATGTTTCCGACCGATTGCGGCCACGGCGGCCAATCTCATTGAGACTAGCCAACGGCGCGGGACATATTATAGTGCACGAGTGTATGCGCAGACACAAGTGCACTCTCTGTTCCTTATCACTCTCATATTCCGGTGGGACGACTGCTCGACACGACCAGTGAGAGTTAAGGCGCAGGACCGACGGCTTTACGTGCTCTCCGAGGCACGGGGGTGACACACCACCAACTTCCCAACTCCGGGCTATTACTGAGAATGACTAAACAAAAAGACTCAATAATTAAACTAGGCTCGACCCGGGACTCGAACCCAAGACCTCTCGATGTATGACCGTACATGCTAGCCACTACACCACCGAGGCAGTTTGTATCGATAATAACGACTATTTGAATAAGATTTTTCAAAAAATATTCAATGTACAATTCAACTCATAATTTTATTATATGTAAAAAGATGTCAAATATTCGCGTAAACCAAAAAAAGTATTAGTGTTGTTTATTTTTTAACGTTGTTGCTATGAAATTTAAATGTATTTAATTTGCATAGTTTAATGCACTCAAAGTGAAAATGAACGTTAAAAATGTCGTTTGACCTCCGACCATCGACTGGGCGACTGTCGGAAATGACAGCCATTGTGTGTCAAAACTCAAAATTAATAATATAATATGTGAACAATTTTCCCGTCACTAAATGTGTTGATGATGCGAGTTATTTTTCAACCGACTTCCAAAAAGGAGGAGGTTCTCAATTCGTTTGTAAGTTTAACTCCAAAAATAACGATGTAATTGAAAGGATTATCATTTACTTTTTAGTTTAGGTTTGTTTAGTTTTGAAGTCGGTTTTTGTTTTTTTGTTATGACCGATTTCAAATAAGGGAGATGTACAAATACAGTTTTGTTGTGTGTGTGTGTGTGTGTGTGTGTGTGTGTGTGTGTGTGTGTGTGTGTGTGTGTGTGTGTGTGTGTGTGTGTGTGTGTGTGTGTGTGTGTGTGTGTGTGTGTGTGTGTGTGTGTGTGTGTGTGTGTGTGTGTGTGTGTGTGTGTGTGTGTGTGTGTGTGTGTGTGTGTGTGTGTGTGTGTGTGTGTGTGTGTGTGTGTGTGTGTGTGTGTGTGTGTGTGTGTGTGTGTGTGTGTGTGTGTGTGTGTGTGTGTGTGTGTGTGTGTGTGTGTGTGTGTGTGTGTGTGTGTGTGTGTGTGTGTGTGTGTGTGTGTGTGTGTGTGTTTATGTATACTTATTTATTTAGTAGAGATTTACATCCAGTGCGCTTGGACGCGTGTTTGGGTTCATTTTTGGAGCAGTATCTTCTAGTGAAAGTGCCGTCAAAATTAGTCCAGTCGTTTCGGAGATTAGCTGGAACAAACAGACAGATAGATAAAAATAAATATATAAATACCGTTTATATACCGTATCATTCTATAATATGTATGCATTTAGCAACATTGTTTTGATGTATCTCCAAGGTTTAGCCAGCGTTAGTTACTTACTTTAATAGTAAATAAATAATGTTGGGACATTAACACACAGCGCCATCTAGTTCCGTGGTAAGCTACGAGGCTTGTGTTACGGATATCAGATAGTTGATACACTACACATGTATATCTTTAAATACATAATATATTATAAACAGCCATGTCTGGAGTACAAACATGCGTGCCTAACAAATGATGCCCCCAGCGGGACTCGAACCCACAACCGCTGGCAATAAGTAGGGAACTACAAACTGAGCCAAACGTGTCGTCAAATTAAAACAGTTTTGTATGAAAGACATCTTGCATTACAACTAACTAATAGATTTTTTTTCTTCCAGGGTTCGTCTTAGCATCAGCAGTTGTTCTGCTTCTGCTAGGCGTGATATGTGCGATATTCTTTGGCACGTGGATACGGATGTTCATAGACCATGTAAGTTAACTTTTTAATATAAAATTAGTCAGTGGTAGCACAGTGGTAACGGTTGTCGAGTGAAGCGAGTTCACATCTCAGGTTGTATTGATATTTTCATATGCGATTATTTTCCAACATGAATACTTGTCTTATGGTGAAGGAGAACATCGTGAGGAAACCTGCATGTCTGAGAGAACCTAGCAAGTTGATAGGCATGTGTAATTCGCCAACCTGCACTTGGCCAGTGTTGGACCAGTTCCCCCTCTTATTGTAGGGAGGGACATGCACATCTATGGGACTTTGAAAGTGGCTGAATTCATATTTATATATGAAACTTGTATTTTTGACAAACATTAAAAGGGAATCAAAAAACACAACCTTCTTTCATATACAATCGGTTAAGAAGTGTAAAAATTGAGTGAAAATGTTAATCTTTATCTGGTATCTTCACGCTTTTTTCTTTCTTTAAATTATGCGCACCGTTTTCATATATTTTCCACAAAGTTTAGTTGTTTTTGCCATGTATTTTGAACACTTCATTTTGTATCATTGGGTAATGCATTTATCTTATGACAGTGACCTACATACATACAGGTGGTAATGTGGTACTCGCCAACTAGAAAAGCCAGTACTTCCCATTAAAACCCAACAAAATCTCCATTTTAATGAGGCGTCGCAGGATCGCTTACGCATTCAAAGATGCGCCGACGCGACGGCTGGCAGCTGGCGAAGCAGACCAGACAGCCAAGGGTTTGCTCCACTGAGAGTTGCCAACCCTATTATATAATATAGTATCCTACTGTATTAGAGGCCCGACTACTATGTTTCTGAAAAAAGTATATAGCAGGTGAACTTATTATATTTCAAAGGCGTCAAACTAAAAGTAATAATATTCGTTCAATTCAATTCAATTCTTTGGTTTGTTGGCTTCAATGCGTGCCAGTTGAGTACAAATTATTTCGCCAATGTCACGTTGAATGAAGGAGTCAAGTTCGAGGTAGGCCGGTGAAATTTTAACTTATTCCACAAAAAGACTGTATTCACAGTATTAAATAGTAAGATTTTATTTTATTAATAACTCCACCTAAAAACATATAAACAGCACAAAGGTTAGTTACTAATTTGTACAAACACATTTTAATGAACTACTACTACTAATTCACAACTTACTACTGTTAAAGCTTAATTTTATTATATTTAACATATTTACATAAAAATGTACAAAGGGGACTAAACACAAACATCAACAAACATTGAACATTAAGGGGACGGGGAAATACCTAATATTCGTTTTCAAAATGTGCAAGCGAAACCGAAACGTCAATATCCATTTCTGAACGATTCTGGTATTCCAAGTTGACACTTTCACTTCGGGTTTGACAGATTAGCAATTTCGATTTTCGCGCTCTCGAGTTTTTATTTACTGTTTTGGTAAAAATACCTACTTTTGAAGCTTGTACTTATTAATAAAGGCTAAAAGTAGCAAAACATATTCTTTCAAGAAATAGAGTACTTATTTGGAACTTACTATTTTTTTTTTCGTTATCTACTATTTTTATGGGTAATAATTGTAGAACTACTATTTTTGACCGACAAAGAGTTGGCAACCCTACGCCAGTCCACAGACCACAGTCCATTCTGCTATCAGAGAAGTACCAGGAGCAACCCGCATGACACACCGCCCACCAAAGTGGGCCTTCCTAATATGCGTTTCTTGGCTACCTTGTTGCTACACGCCCTAAGCTAGCTTGCCGGACGCTAATAAATTCAAATTCAAAATATTTTATGCAGTATCAAATTATTACATTTTTTTTACTGAACGTCATGAGTCTACTACCAGTTCGGAAAGAAGAAGCCGCTGACCTGAGAAGAACTGGCGAAATGGATTTAATTTTTTTTGTCTGTTTTTTTTTTTAATTAAATTGAAATGAACAATAATTCTATAGGTTGAAATAGCCTGGAGGCGATCACATCTTTCCCAAGGTGTACTGTCTTCTAAAAAATCGTTAATCGTATAATATCCTTTAGTACACAAACGTTCTTTCACAATTTTTTATTTTTTTTTAAATAAGCTATCCCCACCACGATAAGGAGGCGTACGTGGGGGGTATTGTGTCCTTATTGTGTTCTTAGTAAATATTGTAAATAATGTTAATTTTACATCAATGTCAACGTGTTTTCGTTACGTGTTAATTTGTTGTCATATGCGATCAAACATACGAGTATTTTATTATGACCTTTGTATTGTCTTCACTACCTACAAACACGACTTCGTTCACGTCGACACAACAAATGTAGGAAGTTAGTTACTTGAGTACTATTACGTAAAACCTAGATGACTAAACTTAATTTGATTGTAACTTATAAGTCTAGATTAATACAATAGAACCTAAAAATATTTCGAAGTGACAGTTTCTATACAAAATTATCCATTTTGACCAAAAACAAAAGAAAAAAACAAAATAAATATATCTATTTGAATCGGTCAAGTCATTTTTGAGTTTTTGCAATTTATATTCTTTTTTTTTGTAATTTAAAAGGAATTTAATTCATATTTCATTCCTGTATTTCTGAGCTATGTATTTTTAATAGCAATTTCTTTTATCAAAAGCTTAAAGCTTTATTAAAATTGATACAGCAGTTGTTTACTATATTATAAATAATAAATAAATATGTTGGGACATTATTACAACAGCGCCATCTAGTTCCGCAGTAAGCTACGTAACGTGCTTGTGTTACGGATACCAGATAGTTGATATACTACACATATATATTTTAAATACATACATATTATAAATATAAACACCCATGACTGGAGTACAAACATTCGTGCTCAACAAATGAACGCCCCCAGCGGGATTCGAACCCGCGACCGCTGGCGCAGAAAGTAGGGTCACTACTAACTGAGCCAAGCGAGTCGTCATAATATTATAATAAACAATATTTTTTTAATCTATAATATTGTGCATAGAAACTGGTTGTCTGAAACTACTACGAGTATACATAATAATTATTTTAGACATGATCAAAACCTAAGTCCCGTGAATCATTATTGTGAAGAATTTCAAAGACAGGATAAAAAAATTTAAAAAAGAGACTCGAGAGAAAAATATTTTTTATTTTTTATTAATATTTTTATTTTTTTTTTTATTCTTATTTTATTAAGGAAACAAACAGTACAATGATACAATAATCATAAATAAAAATAATATAGCACATTCACCAATAAAGTTTCCACTTGTAAATAACACAAAGAAGAAGCAGAAGGACACAAAAAAAAGAGTTAGTTAGTTAGTTAGTAGTTAGTAAGTTAGTTGCCAAAACCTAAAAAAATGCAAAACAAAAATTTGGTCTAATAATAAAAATAAAATATCTGGAGAGGGTCACCCGTATCACCTAGGGAAATAAAAAATTTTTTGCCTACGACCTATTCTCAGACCTACCAAATATACACAAAAAAAATCATGAAAATCGTTCAAGACGTTTCGGAGGAGTTCGATAACAAACACTGTGACACGATTTTTTTATTTATTAGATTTAAATTACAGACAATTTTTAAATATCCTACTAATATTATAAATGCGAAAGTTTGTGAGTATGGATGTTTGTTACTCTTTCACGCAAATACTACTGAACCGATTACGATGAAATTTGGTATGTAGGTAGCTGAAGACCCAGAATAACATATAGGCTACTTTTTATCCCGGAGTTCCCGCGGGATTGACTCCTAATATTTAAAAAATTAACGCGGGCGAAGCCGCGGGTACTGCTAGTAGGTAATAAATAAAACAAAGTTATCAAATCCCACGGGATTCATGACATCAGTCCGGGATTTGAATTTACAACGGATTCTAAAACCTGTTGACTAACAATGAAGTAAAGATACGCTTGTTACTCCTTCTAGCGAAAACGGCTGGACTGATTTCGATGGAATTTAGTTCACAGGTCTCTTAGGAACTGGAATAACACATAGCTTGAAATAAAGATATTTGACGACTCGTTTGGCGCAGTTGGTAGTGACCCTACTTTCTGCGTCAGCGGTCGCGGGTTCGAGTCCCTCTGGGGGCATTCATTTGTTGAGCACGAATGTTTGTACTCCAGTCATATTTATAATATGTATGTATTTAAAACTTATATGTGTAGTATATCAGCTATTTGGTATCCGTAACACAAGCACATAACGTAGCTTACCACGGAACTAGATGGCGCTGTTGTAATAATGTCCCAACATATTTATTTATTTATTTTATTAAGATAGGTCACGAAATAAATTCAAACTAACAACAGTGTATACATGACTTTATACGTTATAACGACTCTACTCTCGACCTCAGTATCGCCACATTGTTTTGTAATAATAAATAGAGATAGAAAAAAATACGTTTTTTTTTCTTAACCTGTTAATAATATAGAATTGTTTTAATTTTATTTTTATTTGTAAACTGTAAAATTTTAATTTCAAGATGTCTTCTTTTTATTTTAATATTCTAAATGTTGTTTTTCATACAATTTTACAATTTGATTTAATTATTATTATTATTTTAAGTTGAATTTGGTTTAATATAATTTTTTGTTTTATTTTTTAAGGAAGGTTTAGGATTAAAAAAAAGCAAAACCCAAAAGCTGTAAAAATCAACAGCTCGGAGCTTTTTTTGTATGGCAAAGCATAGGCTAAAGCATAGAATTGAAACTACAAGGTACTAGGTACTCGCCCTAATAATAAATATATACAAGCACAATAAATTACATTTACATATAATATAATAATAATATTAGGCCTTTATTAAAAAATGGTTTAATAAAAAATTCTATAATTTTTTTTATGCTGACCCTACTTGAGCTAATTGTTGAAACGTTACAAACAGCGATTAGGCAATGCAAGTGAATTAAATGTATTCATACAGTAATCTTGTCTTGCGTAACATCTTCCCACTGTTGGGCTTAGCTTAAAATTATTAAACTTTGTCAATTTTTCTATATGTTTACTTCATACAAATAATATAGAATAGTCGGCTTTGGACCTTACATTAAAGAAAAACAACTTCTTACGAAACGCATATGAAAAGATAAACGGTTTTTGCGCCAGCGGTCGCGGGTTCGAGTCCCGCTAGGGGCATTCATTTATTGAACACGAACGTTTGTACTCCAGTCATGGGTGTTTATATCTATAATATGTATGTATTTAAAATTTATATGTGTAGTATATCAACTATCTGGTATCCGTAACACAAGCACGTAACGTAGCTTACCACGGAACTACATGGTGCTATTGTAATAATGTCCCAACATTTTTATTTGACATATAAAAATACATTTGTTAAAATGTTCGTCTGTTTGTTTTTTTCGGCTTATCTCCAAAACGGCTGAGCCATTTATGACGAGACTTACTGGCATATAGCTGATTTTGTAAGGAGTAATTTAGGCTACTGTTATTATTCTAAATGTTACTCCAGATCATAATCTATGTCCTAAATTACATCTAAATCTGTTCAGTCGTTTTAACGTGAAAGAGTAATACTCATACACACATACAAACTCATTTATATTAGTAGCAAATAAAATTATATTATACAAGCGATACCAGCGGCTCCGCTCGCGTTCTAAAGAAGTAAATGCCTTTTTTATTTTTTTTCTCAGAAATGAATTATTTTCCTGCAATAAAAAGTATCCTATATATTGACCCGAGTAACCAGCTATCATCTTACCAAATTTCATTCGAAGCCGTTCAGTGGTTTTCTCGTGATGTGGTAAAAGACAGACAGACAGACAAAAATTTTAAAAACAATAGATTCGGCCTCTGTATCGATAATAATGTCTAATATCAATTATATTTTCTAAAAAATATTTAATATACAAATTTGGTTCAATTACAATTATTGTATGATTAATAGCATATAGAAAGTATAAAAAAAAATACAATATGTTTCTTCATACGAAAAGTCTTAAAAATCCTAAACTATCGTCGTAAATGTGTCAAACACCCATACTCCAAATACCGTTTAAAGAAAAATATTTCCGAAAAAGGCAAATACTAAGTTATTCATTCGTGTCACTGGCCCACATTTAATAAGGCCATGAGTAGAGTCGGTCGAATTCCATTGAAATTAAAATTTTATATCTCTAATACAATACTACTTCAGTAACTTGACTTGACTCGCTAATATTATAAAGTAGTAAATCGCTTCGCTTGGCGCAAGAGAGATTAGCTGGAACAAACAGACACACAAAAATTTTAAAAATTGATTGCGTCAGATTAGGGGGGTGGTATGTTTTTCGAGTGTGTGTCATTATATTATGCTTTTCTTATATTTAAATCATATAAATAATAGTCTGCGTAAAAATAATTTTTGTCTTTTTTAAGATTTTAGACAGCGCCATCTATTGATTTTTATGCATTCAAGTCGTGACTCTTGGATAATGTTTCTAAGAATAGCTTGATTATAATATACATTTTATCTTATCATATTGATACTTCCAAATTTTTATCAAAATCGGTCCAGCCGTTTACAAGTTTAGACCATAAGACTTTTAAAGTGAACTTTTTAGTTATATTCTCGTACTCATATTTCAAGGCTATACAGATTTTGGATAAACCGTTAATTCAAATCAAGTTTCTCATTTTGGTAAGAGCTCTATCAAACAACCGTTATGCTATTGAGTCATCGACTATGTCAATACATCATGTATGTTTATTCAATTGCCTTTATAATCTATATTATATATAATAAAATTCTAACTTAGTAGAATTTGTGCATTGAATATTAGAATTTTTGTCCGTCTGTCCGTCTGTGACCACATCACGAGAAAACCACTGGATAGATTTTGATAAAACTAGGTATGATGATAACTGGTTATCCGGATCAGCATATAAGATACTTTTTATATGAAATATATCATTTCCGAGTAATCTAGATACTAATAGTAAAAGCGTATCAAGCGCTAGTAATATTTACTTTTTTAATCTTAATATATATAAATCACGTGTCACGTTGCCAATCTGTAATTTAGGGTAGTTTTTATCTCTATTATTGATCTCAATATTTGTAATTACAAATTCAAATTAAATGCTTATTATACGACTTTAGTGTGCATTTATAGATGGCGGTTTGGCATCTTAGTTGCACAGATGATAAAATATATTCATATTAATCACAGTTGTTAGTCTCAGCTCCCACTTTATTTAAAAATGAGTTGCTGTGCAGTGAAAGAGTGTCACAACGCGTCTCATAAAAAAATAAGAAAAAGAAAATCAGATTTCACAAGTTATACCTACTTATAATTTTAAGTAAAATATTCGTCTAAAAAGAAAAATAATTTGTAATCAAATCAGACGCCATTACGATAAAAAAGGTTCCAGCTATAATAGTAAAATATATTATATTATATTTATTTTTTTATACACTTTTGTTACTTTTTATTTTGTTTTTTTTTATAAATTACAAATTCTTATTTATATTTTGTGTGTGTGTGTGTGTCATATTTTTTTTTGCAAACGTAATAAAAGTATTTATTTTATTTATTTTTTATTTTATTTATTTTTTATTTTATTTATTTACACTAATACATTTCGAGGTGATCGATTTGGCTGTATGTGTGTGTACCTTGGGCTGTAATTACGTGACACTTTAAGAAAACTCTTATTCAAATTTCAAATATGGAGCGGAATAATGTCTATAATATAATATGAATAATCATACTACATATTATAATTTTTCGTGAATGATTTTTATAATTATACTTTGTATTTTGTTATTATTGTGCAGTGTTCAGTTTAAATATTTTAAAATTATAAATAATAACATAAAATTTTATTGATTGCTGTTTTGTTTGCTGTCTATTAATTTTGATACCACTTCGAAAACATGTAGGTAAGTATTTCTTAATTGCCTTTTATTTTTTTATTTTGATTTTATAATTTGATAATATTGGTAATTTATTCAGTCGTAAATTTTGATCTAATTTATTTATTCAAATGATAAATTCTTATTTTTTTTTATTTTGTAAGTAAGTCACCGATTGCAAACTATAATTTAAGATAAGATGAATAAAATGTAAATTCAAAAAGTATATGTTTGTTTGTGCTTAGTTTCAACATTTTGATACTTTACTACTACTTTCAAATTTTGGCGAAACGTTTTATTTTGAATCCCATATGAATTAATCTATTTTTAAATTTTTAAGAAAATATTACTTTGATTGTATCAAAAGAATTAGTAAAAAATTTATTCAGTCTATTATAATTACTGAGCCACAGCAACGCGTGGCTGGGTCAGCTAGTCTATACTAATATTATAAAGGGGTAATCTCGGGATCTACTGAACCGATTTAAAAAATTCTTTCACCAATAGAAAGCTACATTATTGCTGAGTGTCATAGGTTATATAAAAAACCGAAAAATAAAAAGGCTTTTACGTGGTAGTCCGTTTTGCAAAGTGAATCGGCGAAAAAACGGTCGAATGAAAGCGTTTCTTACGCGATTATATATGGAAATTAAGTCATTTTTAAAGTATACTAAAGAGGTCACACCTGGGGACGAACCCGAGCGAAGCGAGGCCGAGTCGCTAGTAAACTATAAAGATCACCATATATATATATACACTAGCCACTCACCCTTACTTCGCTCAGGTTCGAAATTAGGTACATTTTAACCGTCAGTTCATGTATCGAGCTTGGGCTCATAATATGCCAAGCATATCAATTCATTTCAAAAAAAAAAGGATTTTTTTTATACAAAGTATGTATATATATTTTCGCCATGAAGTTTCATAACTGTCAAGAGAATACCTTTACCTTTCATCGCAATTAGATAAATGGTTTAGATGCATAGACCGCCATTTTTCCAACTGCGGGCTGTAAAAATAGCTCAACTTGACCCGACCCGAGACTAGAACCTAGAACCTTGAGTTGTGCAGCCATGCTAGCCACTACACCACCAAGGCAGTTGAAATAAATAATAAGTTAATAAAGAATGTATGTTGTAAAGTTCAGTGACTAGAAGATTGTTCATTGAAATTAAAAATAATACGTAAACATGAATGAAATTTTAAATTTTGTAACGCGGACCTTGACACGGATTGAGGTCCAAATTAGTTTTGGCGTGATGGAGCAACGTGCAAAATCGTAACCCTTTCTAAGCGAGATAAAACCAGCTAAACATTGGCAATCACTAAAGAAATTGCAAAATTTAGGAATATATATGCAATATGCATGCTACGTATCTATTAGTGATGATCGGAAATCGACTATTTTTTATTAGGTTTTAACGTTATCAAGATTTTTTCACATTTCCATGTAGTTACGTTTTAGGAGACCTCTCGTCGACAAATAGACGATGAAATACTTTATAAAAAAATATTTAAAATTTTACACTTTAACTTCTATGGCAAGAACTATCATCAACGTCAATCTATCACGGCGTTTTTCAGTATGTACGCGGGTTCCGCTAATTAATGTACACAACAACTTGACAAATTAATAACCTTCCTCGAGAACTCAATCTATCCATTGGTGAAAACAGTATGAAAATCGGTGCAGTAGTTTTTAAGTTTATCGCGAACAGACAGACAGACGCGGTGAAGGACTTTGTTTTATAACACGTAGTGATAGACAGACGAAAAGTGATTTAAACACTTTACTTCGTTATGACTGCAATGTAACAAAGTTTACTTTTACTGTTAAAAAGTTAGTTTTATGTTAGTGAATAAAGGAGGAGTTGTAAATATTATGTACGTATTATTGACATATACGAGAGGCAATGACTAAACAATAAACAGTTTTATGACATTTTCTCGTCCATTTGTCAACCATTTTCTTTTAATTTCTTCAGTGGCTATTGAAGAGCTTTAGTGTTATCAAAACAAACTTTTGTAAATGTTGCTCTGAAAGCTACAATAGCCACATCAAGGGCCGCCCTTACCATCAAGAGTTACTGCGGGAGCGACCAGTACGTGATGAAGCGCTCCATTGTGTCTAAACGAATAGAAGATGACGACTGACTCTTTAAACAATTTTTCTTCTTTTTCCTGGCTTCCTGGCTGGTTAGCTGGCAATAAACTATTAATATATAGTACACTTTCAGTTATATGTCCATCAGTATCAAAATAAAGGTCCTTAGAGCCGGATAAAGTTAAGTTGCAATTATATACATTTTTATATACATTTTTTAAATTGTTGCCAGTAACGATTGCTTATAAATATTCATGAATAAAGGTATTATTATTAATGTTGACATAAACGAATCAAAATGTAATATAGATATAAAATTGTACACGACCATTTAAGTGTCATTTAGCGAAACACCAGAAGATGTGGTCTCGGAGGCGTCAAGGACCGTACGAACTTTCGTAGTAACGGATCGGATCATGATAGGCTTAAACTTCAGCTTCAGCTTAAAGCTTCATCTTCATAGCTTCATAGATTATAACTGACTATTTTTATTCAGGAAGTCTAGATTATTGTATTTCATCATTCAATATAGCATGTTCTGTGAGCAGGAAGTCTTGCAAGCTTACGCTCAAAAGATAAAAAATGAAATTTGGCATTGAAATTGCAAACCGTATATTATTACGTACTATGTTTATTACGTTTAGTATGTTATAAAAAATGCAACTGTGTCTAATTCCCAGAAGCAAGACAATATGAGTTCGATTTCTTGTCTGAAAAGTAACATTGGAGTAGGAGATTGTAACTTAGGACGGGCTATTTAGTAATAGTCCTTCCGAGATGGAATGATCTTTGGTTTTTGGGAAGGGTTATCAGATTTTACCCGTAGAGCGATGGCGTCGTTAAGAGTGGATGAGCTAAAAACGAAATGTGGGACAATTCGTAGTACCCTTAAATAATTTATGTCCCCTTCCAGACTTTGAAGACTTCAACCTTCAACCGGTGGGGTTTGTTGCGCTCCGATATTCACAACAATAGCCACCACCGAGAACGAAGGCACATTCCTGCCAACGAGAGCAACGACGAGCGACCAGTACGTGACAAAGCGCTCACTTGCGTCTTAAACCCATACCTGATACGACAACATCTTGATTTAAACAATTTTTGTTTGTTCTTTTTCTTTTTATATTGTATTTGTATTTATTATGTTCTAAAGTATTATTGTTCCTGGATAATTGAAAAAGTCATTCCATTTCCAAAGAAATCTAGTCCATCTTTTTTATCCAACTACCGTCCCATTCTCTTCTCTTTTTTCCTATAAAAAGGTTTGGTGGTAGAGTACCTACTATGCTTTACAAGCATAATATCTTAACTCCTATACAATCCCGTTTCTATTCTAATCATAGTACGTATACTGCATTAGTTACAATCACAAATGACATCAGGCAAGGCATGAATGATCAACTGGTCACTATGGCGACGAAGCTGGATTTCAGTAATGCTTTTAATACGGTGGACTTTGACATATTACTTGCCATTATATTTTCTTTTAACATTCTCCTGAGGTGGTTGACTGTTTCATTCTTACCTATGCAATCACCGGCAAGAAAAAGGGATTAACGAATAACTTGTTTTCCAATTGCTCTAAAATTATACCTGGTGTTCCACAAGGTGGCCTATTGTCCCCTCTCCTGTGCTCAACATTCATAAATTCATATATCCAAATTCCTTTATACTACCATTTATATTCTGACGAGTTGCTTTACACCACATCAACTACAGATTTTTTAACTAAGAATATAAAACAGATAAATAACCTTTAGTGAACATTATAGAGTAAATCGTACGGACCAAACGTGAACAAAATCGCATGCCATTAATATCGGAAGACTGCTATCCAAATCAAATTTAACGCTATTACCGCCAGTAGTGCTTAATGGTAGTCAAATTCCTTTTTGATGAAAAGCAATATTGGGAAAAACATATGGGGGCTGCAGGTAAGTGCGCCGAGCGCAAAGCAAAAAAGGTCTTTTAAGCGTTTGACCTCTTCGCAGATAACGACTTTTTCCTATGCTTACTAAAATTGAGCTGACATTTTTTTATCTTGACATCATTCATAATTATCATCAAATACGCGTAACTGAAATAAAAAATAAAAATATTTTTAAATTCCGCAAGAAGCTGATGTAGATCTTTTTCTGCATGAAAACTTATATTCAAATTCTCTACAGCATGCTGATTAGACTGTCAACTCTTATCTGTTTGAAAGAGCGTTTCAGTCTTCTGAATGACTAATACTAGTTCCAAACGCTTTGATCAGAACTTCCCTCTAGTCTAGGTTCCTTTCTTCCTTCTTCCTGTGTCTAAGACACTTTACAATTAAATCTGTTCGACTTTTGAATTCTCTTTACCAAAGGATACTGTTCATTATTATATCTACTTCTTCCTTTATTATTGTCTTTACCCTTAATGTGTTTACTATTATTTTATTTGAATGTATATTTATTTTCTTTGTGCACATGTGAGTAAAATTTCAAGGTTCATGTTACAAGTAATCATCACCGATAAACCGTCATAACTAGCTCACCCTCATTTCCCTTAGAGTATATGCATTAGATATAATAATCCAGCTGGATAGAAAAATATCAAATATAATTCTCTCCTCTTTGTGTAAAAATTATTAATCCTACAAAGAAATATACCAATGATGTTTCACTTTTAAACATTTCCATAGAAACTTAATTTTTTTGTTATAGTTTATTAAAATCATCGATTCCGATAAGTTCTTCAATATGTATGTCTGTTTGTATATTATATGAATTTTTATTTACACGTATATGTATGGATTTGTTATTTACAATTTATATATGTGTATATATTATAAAGTGTTCGAGTACACCGTCAGTAAGTAGACTTAATAGTTGTAGCAGTTACTCTACATCTTCTTGTTCTTCTTCTTCTCCTCTACCTCTTCTACTTCTTTTCTTTTTTAATAGTGTACAATAAACTGTGATTATTATTATTTCTAAGCGCTTATTAAATACTACGATGATTATAGCAATGAACTATTGCATGCCGTCCATTTTTATTTATACGTCCCCACACGTACTTAATGTTTTCCTCAAATTTTCAATAATGGTTAAGGACGAATAACGAGAGTATGCCACTAGTATGTACGATGTACATAAATAGATTTAATATATTGGGACAGTAAATATGTTGAGACAATATTACAACAGTGCCATCTAGTTCCGTGTTAATCTACGAGGCTTGTGTTACGGATACCAGATAGATGATATACTACATATGTATCTTTAAATAAATACATGTTATAAACATAAATACCAACGACTGGAGTACAAACATTCGTACTCAACAAATGTATGCGCCCAGCGGGAGTCAATCCCGCAACCACTGGCGCAGCAAATTAATGTTGTCAACATGACGTTAAGTCGAAACTAAGGATAAAATCCGAAAATTGAAAGTTGTTGTTCATTCGTTGCTGTAAAGCAATTGAAACGTCGGGAACCAAAAATCTAAATAAATCCGCGAGTAAACCCGAAAAGATAGTTTTATTGAGAAAACAGATATTTTTTCAAAAAAGTGCACTTTTTGAACTCCTCGCTTCTTTTTAAGGACGCAAATTGTGTATCTAGGTTTGTTAATCGATGTATACAGATCTATTTATTGTATTGCTTGTTTCTAAAATTTTACAAGTACACAAAGATCATCTCACGCTGTTTTGTTTTGAAATCGTGTGAACGATACACGCGTTGGTCACCTTCACCCAAATTCTGCATAGTAACTCCAGTTCTTATAGAGTTTACCAAATTTGACCCGTACACTCTCAAACCGAATGGCCTAGCCTTAAAATGCTTTTAATTGAAGGTATGACATACATACATACTATATGTAGGTACTAGTGTTGGCCTAGAAATTGGTACTCGATCATAATCATCATTGGAAATTTGAGGAAAGCTTATATTTTGTATATTGTATATTATTTTAACTATTTAGTATTTACATTGAAAAAGAAAAATTGGTTCACTAACATGGCGAAAATGTCATGTCTATTAGATTTTTACTCTTTGACTATATATATTATGACTATATAATATATTATATTCGACAGACTCGATAAAGATATTTGATGATACGTTTGGCTCAGTTTGTAGTTGCTGTACCAGCGGTCGCTGGTTCGAGTCCCGCTGGGGGCAATCATTTATGAGCACGAATGCTTGTACTCCAGTCATGCGTGTTTATATTCATAATTTGTATATATTTTAGTTATATATAATATGTAATGTATCTACTGTGTAGTATCCATAATACAGGAACCTCACCATGGAATTAGATGGTGCTGTTTTTTAATATCACAACATATTTATTTATTTATGTAAAGCTAATTTGCATTATTTACTTGATAAGCACTAGGCACGTAAGAAATGGTCAGTTTTGGTCTAAAAGTCTGGTCTTCTTCCCCAGGAGCTGATACTCCGCCCCGGCTCGATGACATTCGAGTGGTGGGCGAAACCCCCGGTCCGTCCATTCGTCCGTGTGTACGTCTATAACGTAACCAACGCCGACGAATTCTTGAACAACGGCTCTAAACCGATTTTAGACGAACTTGGGCCGTACGTTTACTCGTAAGTATGATTAATCTATATATATAATGTAATTCTAATTAGGCAGTGGTAGCCCAGCGGTAACGCGTTGCTTGTATAACCGAGTGATGCGAGTTCAAATCCGGGTCTCGCACCTCTGATATTTTCATGTGCGAATCATTTCTGATTACCACTTGTCTTACGGTGAAGGAAAACATCGTGAGGAAACCTGCATGTCTGAAAAAAACCTAGCAAGTTTTTCGTAAGACATGTGAAGTCCGCCAACACGCACTGGGCCAGCGCGGTGGACTATGGCCTGATCCCCCTCGTACTGAGGGAGGCCCGTGCCCAGCAGTGGGACGTTAAAAAAGGCTGATGATGAAGTAAAATCTGTAAGTTTAATATCTTTTTGGAAAATCTTATTAAAATTGTCCTTATCATCGATACAGAGGCCGAATTTATAGTTTCTACAATTTTTGTCTGTCTGTCTGTTTGTGACAGCATCACGAGAACACTACCTACTGGACAGATTTTGATGACATTTGGTATGACCGAGTCAATAATGGCCCAAGCGAGGGTAAGCCTCTAGTACTAAACTAGGGTCAAACGTGTCGTCATACTCGTACATAGATATAATATTAGAAAGACATATTAGACTAGCGGTTCGTCCCTAGATTTAGCGCGGGTGAAGCCGCGGGTTCCGCTATATACTAAAATCTTCATCGATAACCACTCTATCTATTGGTGAAAACAGGTTGAAAATCGGTGCAGTAGTTTCTTTAGGGTTCCGTTGGGGTTCCATAAGGGTTCCGCCAAATGTTAAAAACGGAACCCTTATGGATTCGTCATGTCTGTCTGTCTGTCTGTCTGTCCGCCCGTATGTCACAGCCACTCTTTCCGAAACTAAGTATAAAAACTATACTGTTGTAACTTGGTAATTAGATGTATTCCGTGAACCACATTAAGATTTTCATACAAAAATAGGAAAAAAACAATAAATTAATAATTATAAGGGTTCCCCATACTTAGAACTGAAACTTAAAAAAATATTTTTCATCAAACCATTACGTGTGGGGTATCCATGGATAGGTCTTCAAAAATGATATTGAGGTTTCTACTACCATTTTTTTCTAAACTGAAAATTTTGCGCGAGGGACACTTCCAAAGTGGTAAAATGTCCGTACCATTATTATAGATAATGTTATGGAACCCTCCATGCGCGAGCCCGACTCGCACTTGGCCGATTTTTTTGAGTTTAGCGCGAACAGACAGACAGACAGACTTTGTTTTATAATATGTAGTGATTAAGAAACTTTTTAATACCGGTGATTGTTAAGTTTTTCCCGTGGGATTAGAATCTAAGGGATTATAAGTAGTTCGTTGCAAAAAAGTACATAAGGGCTTGTATATTATAGATAATAATGATGAATAAGCACATCTATCTTACAAACGTGGCCGGCCTTGGCAAGATTCACTGAAGTACGTGACGTGTGAATGGCGAGTTTCTCAAGGAAATTATTACATGTCACGATTAGATATTCAACATATATACAAGTGACTAAAAATCACTTTTCTCGTGTCGATTGTATACAGCCAGTACCAAATTTAAGTTATTCTTTAGTTTCTGTACTGTGGTCGTTTCGGCAGACCTGCGATTGGCCGTCGTGGTTGAGTTGACAGATCCTGCGATCCCCCCATTAAGGCTAGGAAGGTTCCGTAGGGTTTAGTGTGTAGTTCCACCTTGGCCACGTTGGCCAAGAGCAGGTGTGATAAGCATGTCTTTCGAAAACTTGCTAGGTTCTCTCAAACCTGCAGGTTTTTCCATGTTTTCCTTATTCGTAAATCAAGTGCTAATCACGTTGAAAATAAGCCGCATATTTTTGTGAAATTTGCGGAACCAAACTTTGAACCATTTTCACTCAAATTTCCAAGCAAGTGCGTTACTGGACTACCAGTACTTTTGGGTGCAGATTAAAAATCCCATTAAAAACTAAAACAAGTGTCATAAGACTAATTATATCGAACCCATAACCTCCACCATATAGTTTATAGATATTATATATATTTACTAACCCACTTCCATAAAACAATGGAAAATTTTCATGTGTAATAAATAGGTACTACGCGTGTAATTGAACAAATGTCATAGAATATATGTTACACGGTTGTGTTACATAAAATTACATCAATGTTTTTATACATTGAGTAAAAATCAGTCTAGTTTAATACTAACGGTTCACTCTTGCTCCGCTCGTGTTCGTCTCATAGGTAGGTAGGTCATAGCTCTCCCGGTGAATTTCGCACCACCCCGTATGTTACTATGTATCGTTTTTTAAATTTGTCATCAAAAAATACAATATAATATATTATATACATACACAAAATACATAATAAATAAATATGTTGGGACATTATTACAACAGCGCCATCTAGTTCCGTGGTAAGCTACGAGCCTTGTGTTACGGATACCGAATAGATAGTTGATACGCTACACATATAAATTAAAATATATTATACATATTATAAAATATATAAACATTCATGACTGGAGTACAAAGACAAACATTCGTGCTCAACAAATGAATGCCCCAGCGGGACTCGAACCCGCGACCGCTGGCGCAGAAAGTACGGTCACTACCAACTGAGCCAAACGTGTCGTCGAAATAAAATAAAAACCCTTATATTTTTTTTTTACTTTTGCTATACTTCTTGCAAGTATTATTTGCCGTTGTTGAGTTGTACAATAATAATATTCTGTTGTAATAGAAGGTAGTTCCTTATTTACTCAACACAATCTAAACGAGCTTAGCTATTAAAATTGATTTAAAGTACAATTTACAATTAATTAAGATAAAACGTGGCCTTGATAAGTCTCAGGTATGAACAATAACAAAACTTGAGTCACCGAGATACTATTTCCAAAGCCTATGAAACATATAGTCGGCCAACGGACGTGACAGCCCAAGCTGCCATACACATATACTAATGTCCCAAGCGAGTGTATGGCAGCTTTGGCTTGCTGTCACGTCCGTTGGCCGACTATATCTTTCACAGGCTTTGCTATTTCTATATAAATAAAAAAAAATCTTTCACTAAATGCAAATAATATTATTACTTAGCTTACTACCGGAGTCGGTTACCAGATGTCTAGATACGAACCTCGTTTGGGTAGAAATTAAAAAAAAATAAGTGTTGCCAACATAGCCATTTAATGATTTCACTAACTCTGACCCCTAAAAACGCAAAAACGCCATGAAAATCGTTCAAGCTTTTTTTACAGTTTGCTCAGGTGCTAATCTGGTAGTATAGCTCAGGTAGGTATACTTATAATACCTACGCAGGTACAGCCGCGCTCGACGTTTTTTTGAAAAAGGCACAAAAATGGCGTTTATTCAGAAAATACTTGCATTAATGGATCTAAATCAAAACCTTATCCGATACAAAATTTGATCGAAATCGTTAGAGCCATTTCCGTTGTATATACATACAGTACATCATCAGCCCTTATTAACGTGCCACTGCTGGGGGTGGGCCTCCCTCAGTATGAGGGGGATCAGGCCATAGTCCACCGCGCTGGCCTAGTGCGTGTTGACGGACTTCACATGTCTTTCGAAAACTTGCTAGACTCTCTCAGACATGCAGGTTACCTCACGATGTTTTCCTTCACCGTAAGACAAGTTATGATCATGATAAAAATGATTCACACATGAAAATATCAGAGGTGCGGGACAGTACAAACAGACTGCTTATTTAATATTTTATTATATAAATACAATATAGAATAATAGTATTATTATGAAATTTTCGTGTGTAATGTGCACGTCCATTAAGTTTCTGACACAATTTCGTCAACGTGATACTAATCGGGTGAGTCGTGCTTCTTAAGGCCTTTCTGACTTACTGACACACGGCCAAAACAAACAGAGATGGTCTTTCTATATATTACTAGAAATTCCCGCGGCTTTGCCCGCGTTCTAATCACTATTAAAAAAAGAGGGATTCGTGTGAATAAAAAAAAAAAGAAAACTTTGCCTAGAAATAAAAAATAAAGAAGCTGTAGAGCTGTATAGGGCCACCCTTATCACCTAGAGGAATAAAAAATAGCCTACGACCTTTTCTCAGACCTACCAAATATACATTAAAAATTTAATAAAAATCGTACAAGCCGTTTCGGAGGAGTTTGATAACAAACACTGTGACTCAAGATTTTATATATTAGAGAAGATATATCTCGTTAGAAATGATTCGCACATGAAAATATCAGAGGTGCGAGACCCGGATTTGAACCCGCATCACACGGTTATACAAGCGAGCGCGTTACTGGACTACTGCGTATGAAGTAAATCTTATTCTATATCAAATGAAATTAAAAAATATAAAAATACCTTACATTTTATAATATTTCATTATTATAATAGATTGTTAACCAAGGTACACCGAAAAACGTTACAGCTGTGTAAAGATAAACAATTAATATGTAATATTTGAACTAGTTGTATCAAAACAGCATTAAATTCGTGGCATCTTAGACAATACTTACTGATGACCAATACTTGATGTACTGTGCAATAGTTTATTTCCTCCATTATAAAACTCACAGAAGACCGGCGTGAAGTGGCAGTCTATGCTGTCGCGTTACGTCCGGTAAGTGAGAGTCCGGGAGGCCCACTCCCCATCCCTCCTCCCGTCCTTCTCCCTCCTCCCTCCCACCCTTTCCTGAAAGGCCGGCAACGCATCTGCAAGCCCTGTGGTGTTGCAGATGTCCATGGGCGGAGGTGATCACTTACCATCAGGTGAGCCTCCTGCCCGTTTGCCCCCTTTGTCCCATAAAAAAAAACTAGCGTCTTACCCTAGCTTCGCTCGGTGCGTTTACTAGGTAGGTACTTTCAATTGTTTTTTGAGCTGAACTTTAATTATTTTTCCATAATAAAAGTAGTCTAAGTTACTCCTTATAACATCAACTATCTGCCAGTGAAAGTCCCATCAACAACATTCAAGCCGATTTGGAAATTAGCCGGAACAAACAGACAGATGGATAATTTAGACAGTGTTTAACTTATAAGTACAGTATATAATTGAATATGCTTTACGTGCTCTCCGAGGTTCGGGGGTGCAACACCGGCCAACTTCGTAACTTCAGGCTGTTTCTGAGACTAATTAAACAGAGAGGCGCAATTACTTAACTTGGCCCGACCCGGTAATCGAACCCAGAACCTCCGAACGCTCAACCGTACTGGTCTGTCCGACTATTTTGTTCCTGCTTGATCTTGGTTATCCTCTGTGGTATTCTTACGTTTTGGAGCTTAAGAACAAAAATTTTAAAAATAATTTTAATTTTTGTTTGTCTGTTTGTTGCGGCCAACCTCCGAAACGTCTAGACCAATTTTGACGGAAATTTTACTGTCAGATAGCTAATGTTATAAGGGGTAACTTAGTCGCTTCTAGATGGTGTAGTATTATGTGATATATAATTTTAATAAAAAAACTGGGTTCCGCGCAAAAAAATTAAATGTCACTCAAACGAATTGTAAACAAAATCGAACCTACGCACCGACGGACGCAACCGAGCGAAACGAAACTAAGCTGCTAGTTATATTATAATAAACATACATATGTTTCATATTTGCTTAATAATATTATGATTAGTCACATGTCCCACTAAATATGCCATACTATAATGCTATATAGCGATCTATAGCTAACTTCTATTAACGATTTTTAACTTATAACCGCCGCACTCATAGTCACTAAATGAACCATTAAGTCTAGAACCTCCATACTAAAGAACAACTTAATGGTTCATTAAGTGACTCTGAGTGCGGCGGTAAGTGCTTATAACCCTTCTCAATAAAAAAGCTAGTATTAAAATGCGAAAGTTTATACGTGTGTATGTTTGTCACTCCTTAACGCTGGCACGGCTGAATAGATTTTGATGAAATTTAGCCCACAAATAGACTATGGCCTGGATTAAAACATAGGCATATTACGCACCTAATGAACCACTCGAGCAACAGTTCGTCACTAGCATGTATATTATATAGTTACATGAGTTTAGTGGATGATAGCATTTAAACGTATATTACAGACGTATCCTGTCTTTATCACGGCATATCGCGTGTTGAATCCAATCTTAAAGTACTACGCAAAAGGACAAGCGTCAAGTTTCTATTCGACGCGACCTTGACATGATAATACAGAAATTAGCATCATAAACGGTTTAGATTATAAAAATGTGACACGAAAGTATGCGCTTGCGCAAGCATTTTTTGATCTCAATACCATATAAGGTTATTTTAGTTTAATAGTTTATACACTTTCACTTGTGACATGCCCGAGATTAAATATAGTGGCTTAATAATTACCCTGATTGCCAACAAAATGACAGTAATAGGTAGAATTTAATATATTTCAAATAAAATTTTTGATTTTTAAATATGGCAATAGTGTTGCCAAATATTTTGATTTATTGATTTATCAGCAATTTTTTTTAAGATTTGTAATTTGTGTTGCCAATATTGAGATCATGTAGTTTTTTAATATAACCTAACCTCAATTTGAATTAAGTATTAATTTATTTTATTTAATATTGTATGTAACGTAGATATTGTCTCGTATTCACTATTATTCCAAATAATTGTTCATTTTTGTCAAAGTGTGTAGTAACTATTAGTTTTGAGAAGTCAAATATCCACTGGCCATGCTTCCTGTAATACATTCGGAATTTTTGATATATACGTATCATTTTCAACATGATTAGTAGACAACGTTGAAGGAAAATATCGTAATGAAACCTGCATATCTGAGAGCACCTAAAAAGTTTTCGAAAGACATCCTCAGACGCCAACCCGTACTTGGTTAGCTTGGCCATGACCAGAGGGCCTAGACAAAGTAACAATCGATTAGCGAAAGCGATAGTAGAAAAGTCCAAAATGTATGGGTTTGACATATGACTTAGATATATCACGTGATCTGTTGTCAACGAATAGATGATGCTAGACAATGTACATTCATTTCAATTATTTGTGATTTAAAGTTCAAGATGCATACGCTGCGTTTAAGCGATGACGATTGTAGAAATCGAATCGCTTCATAACGAATGCCGGTTGGCTATAGGCCCTGATCTCCCTAATATTGAAGGAAGCCCACTTCTAGAACTTTTTATAACTTTAATCTTCAATTTTTTATGATGTTATGTTTGTTACAGCGAAGAATGGGAGAAAGTGGATATAAAAGATAATGAAAATGGCACCCTCTCCTTCCACTACAAGAGGACGTACACCTTCATGCCTGAACTTAGCGCAGGTCCAGATGATGACTCCGTGGTCGTCCCCAACATTCCTATGCTGGTAAGTACAGCTTTGTTTTATAAATGAAACTATTTGAGTGATGCGGGTTCGAGTCTGGGTCTCGCACCTTTGATATTTTGTTTCTATCATGATTACCACTTTTCTTGCGGTGAAGGAAAACATCGTGAGGAAACCTGCATGTCTGAGAAAACCTAGCAAGTTTTCAAAATTCCGCCAACACGCACTAGGCCAGCGCGGTGGACTATGGCGTAAACCCCTCGAGGGAGGCGTGCGTGGGACGTTAAAGGGGCTGCAGACAGAGAGAGAGACAATTCAGAACGTCGGGAACCAAAAATCCAAATAAATCCGCGAAAATCCGAAAAGATAGTTTCATTTATTATTTTTTATTTTATTTTATTTTAATCAGAGTCTCCAACAAAAGATACGCACGTGACATTTAAAAAAAATAAAATGGTAAATTATAAAATTATATCGAATGTTCGCGTAAAATTTAGAAAGTATTAAAAAAGAATATACGCAAAAGTGGCATGTACTTAGATAAATAAACTATATTAGTGTCGAAGTTCAACAATGTATCAATATTGACACTATTAACTGCCTCGTTGGTGTAGTGGCTAGCATGTACGGTCGCACACCGGGAGGTCCTGGGTTCGAGTCCCGGGTCGGGCCAAGTTTGGTTATTGAGTCTTTCTGTTTCGTAAGCCTCAGTAATAGCCCGGAGTTGGGAAGTTGGCGGTGTTTCACCCCCGTGCCTCGGAGAGCACATAAAGCCGTCGGTCCTGCGCCTTAACTCTCACTGGTCGTGTCGAGCATTCGTCCCACCGGAATATGAGAGTGATGAGGAACAGAGAGTGCACTTGTGTCTGCGCATACACTCGTGCACTATAATATCTCCCGCGCCGTTGGCTGGTCTCATTGAGATTGGCCGCCGTGGCCGTAATCGGCCGGGAGGACATTATTATTACATACATACATTCATATTCATAAAACATTTTTTTATGTTATCATGTTCATAACACCAAAGCTTATCGGTAGGGTTTAAAAAAATTTTATAGTTACATATAGACGAACATAAAATCTTCTAGTAGGTAACTAATAAAACAAAAAAAAAGAAGATAAATACAGACGTACATAGAACCTTCTTCTATTGATAGTCGGTTAAAGAAAATCAAATGTCAAACAGTTGTGAGTTAATGTCCCAACATATTTATTTATTAAGTACTAAGTACTATCAATTTCCGCGGCTCCGCCCGCGTTTTTATCGAATTTTAAAGAAAGAGATTGGTGGAAGAATGAAAACTAGGGTTATAAGTACTTTTTGATGCCAAATCATAAAAAAAATTTTCGTCTAAATCACCTAAGGGAACAAAAAATGGCCTACGACCTATTCTCAGACCTACCAAATATACACAAAAAAATCATAAAAATCGGTCAAGCCGTTTCGGAGGAGTTCGATAACAAACACTGTGACACGAGATTTTTATATTAGATTATTACATATCCTTGTTGGTATACATTACTACCTACGAGTACTATTAGTTTCAATTAACTTCTTTTTATACTGAGATATTTTTATTATAATTATTTTAAACGCACCTATTACTTGCAATTTTATACTTAACTAGTAAATACTAATCTTTATATTATATTATATAGTAATATACGTAAATAAAGTTTCTAAAATATAAACTCCTCCTTTTTTGACGTCGGTTAAAAAGTAGACTAAGTTACTCCTTACATCATTTGCTATCTACCAGCGATAGTCCTGTCAAATTCGGTCTTGCCGTTTCAGAGATTAGCCGGAACAAACAAACAGACAGAAATTAAAATTGATTTTTGATGTAAGTACCGTATATACTTTCATATTATGCATTTATAGACCAGTGTCGATAATTTTTGAAACCAAAAAAAAATAATAGTAGGATGAAACCCATTGGAAAAGTTTATGTGAAAAATTCAAAAAACCAAGTTTTTGGTTTTTTATTTTTATCTTTTACAAAAAGAAAATATTTTTCACGAAATTTGGTGAAAACTTACCTTTTTATGCCCTAAATACGCTGTAGTTTTTTTGATTTTAAATATTTACTTTTTTCAACTTATTTTGACTTAATATCGAAAAAGCACCCTAGTTTTCAATTGAAAATTCTCCCGTCAAAATATTTGCTTTTTAAAAAAAGTCGGCGGGCTTTATATTTGTTCAAATTTCTACTTTCGGATGGTGTAAAAAAAAATTATACATTACCATAGTACATTTTCTCAGAAAAGCTGCTTTTTGTTTGAATTGAATTTGAATTTTTCACATAAATTTTATTATGTAGGTTATGTGAAAAAAGTGTAATTTATACAAAAGTTTTAGATCTTTTTATTACCTACAACATTGCCATTTAACTTTTTTCCATAGGACTTGAAGTTTTGCCGGAAATCGAGATAAACAGTTTTTTTACCCTTAAAATCCCCCCCCCCTTCCCCCCTCCCGACCTCAGATCGCCCGTAATTTATTTTTCCTTTCATTTTTATAATATTCTCCTCCTTTTCCAATGGGTTTCATCCTACTATTATTATTTTTTCACTTTTTATTATTTTTAAAGGCTTCTACCCTGGTCTATTAGTGAAAAGCTGTTAATTTGAAATTCAAAAGAGACACTTCAATGTTATTTATATAGACTGATAATAATTACATATTATGTCTCGATAAAGTAGTACAGTCATTATCGTATCCACAGACAATTTAACCTAGAATTGTCTGTGATCGTATCCAATACTCACGGTATCTAGGGAGCGACGCTCTGCACAGAGATGCGACGGGAATACAAATTATTAAATTTACATATGAAAAACCTGCTTTTTCGATCGAAACGACCTCAAATGATTTGCCGCATATCAAGGTTCAATCGGTATAATCTACTATATAAAAATCTCGTGTCACAGTGTTTGTTATCGAACTCTTTCGAAATGGCTTGACCGATTTTTATGGTTTTTTTGTGTATATTTGGTAGGTCTGAGAATAGGTCGTAGGCTATTTTTAATTTCCCTAAGTGATAAGGGTGGCCGTCTACAGATATATATATATTTTTTATTTTTATTTTTCTTTTTCACTTTTTATGATTTGGCTTCAGAAATATCATTTAACCCAAAATTTTTATACTTCGAAAAAATACCATAAAACAAAACGAAAAAAAAAATTTTTCTGAGAAAAAAGTCGTAAAATGTACTAAGGATGAGTCTAAGCGAAGCGATGGCTAGTTAAACATTTAGCTTAAGCTTTTCCGACACTTAGATTTTTAAAATTTTTCTTTTCGACAAGCATGTAGCGAAAGCCTTTATACATCGATACGAGATTTTAAGTCTCAAAATGAAAGTGGTGTCATCGTGTAGTGAAAGTTAGGTACGTATCGACCCACATAGACGCTCTAGATTTGACCTGACAAAAATCTAGAAAAAATTCATCTGGTATCAACTAAACAAGTGAAGTGTGATAATATCTCATTAAATATACTAAATTGCACATTGGTACATAAAAAAATTTGCATAACACATATAAAAAAAACCTCTTAAGAAATAATAATGTCGCTGGAGATTTTTGGCTGATTGTGGGTAATCTTATGAAAGGAAATGAATTTTGAATTTTATTCATTTTAACGTATTCTATAAGCCCTTGAATTAATATTTTAATTTATAAAGCGTCAGTAAAGTCAGTCTGTGGTGAAGCTACCACCGGCTCTATAAGCAGTTATTCTTAGCCTGACCTGAGATCCGAACCCAGGACATCCTGATCTGAATCAGTACATGTCACCCACAATATAGACATTTTTTTTTAAATTTATATTAGTTTTAACAGTGGTAGCCCAGTGGTAACGCACTCGCTTTGATATCTGAGTGCATACATACATACATTAGTTTTAACTTATCGAAAGAATTATCTTAATTATTAAATATACAACTTTGTTTTTGGGTTAAAATTAAGAAATAACCGTATTCACTGTAGTATTACTCACAACTTTCGCTCGTACTGATGATGTCCTCCTGACCGATTCCGGCCACGGCGGCCAATCTCATTGAGACTAGCCATCTGTGCGGGACATATTATAGTGCACAAGTGAATGCGCAAACACAAGTGCACTCTGTTCCTTATCACTCTCATATTCCGGTGGGACGAATACTTGACACGACCAGTGAGAGTTAACGCGCAGGACCGACGGCTTTACGTGCTCTCCGAGGCATGAGGGTGAAACACCGACAACTTCTCAACTCCGGGTTGTTACTGAGGCTTACGAAACAGAAAGTCCCAATAACTAAACTTGGCTCGACCCGGGACTCGAACCCAGGACCTCCCGGTGTGCGACCGTACATGCTAGCCACTACACCAACGAGGCAGTTTTTCGCTCGTACTACTACATTAGCGACTAACGTATTTATTATTTACGTATCGTTAGACGTCGTTACGTTAAAAAATATCGGAACCCTTTTTAATGACATCGTCAGTGGCGAAGAAAGCGTGTAATATATATGTATGTATGTATGTATGTAACATACAAAAGTATTTAGTGCGCGACATTACACTCCAATAAATACTGTATTGATTATACACGACTCCACGACTATAGACTGGTAGGCCATTGGTAACGAGTCCGTTTGGATAGCCTAGTGAAGTGGGTTCGATTACCGGGTATTGCACCTCCTAATATTCTCATTCGCGGATAATTTCTAAAACGATTACCACTTATCTTACGGTAAAGAAAAACATTGTGATTGTTTTAGAAGGAAGTGTGTACTTCGCCCATATTTGACCAGTGTGGTGAACTATAGCTTGATTCCTCTCAGTGAAGGAAGTCAATGCCCAACAGTAAATAAATAAATATAAATAAATATGTTGTATGTTCCATGGTAAGTTACGAGGCTTGTGTTACGGGTACCAGATAGTTGATATACTACACATATAATTTTTAAATACATACATATTTATAGTACAGTAGGACGCCTAAATCAAGAGAAGTTAGCATAAGGTGTAACATACCTGACCGATTTCGGCCTTATCTCTGAGACAGGCCCTTTGCGCAGGAGCAATTATATCGCACAAGTGTAAACGCAGAGTCGCAGACACTAGTGCACTCTCTATGCCTGTCACTCTCTTATCAAAGTTCGATGGGTTAATACTGACCGGTGGGGGTTAAGGCACAGAACCGACGGTTCGCGTGCAGTTCGATACGGGTGTACTCGACAGTTTTTAAACGGACTCAATAAATAAACTTGGCCCAATTCCTGAAGACTTCCGGAGATACAGCCATACATATTATACTCGTATTAAGCCATATCCAATTTCGTCAATTAGTGTTATCCAATGGTGGAAATTCCACTTTCTTTTGTTTATAACATTAAAGCTGTTATTGACGAGCTTCAGCTATAAAGCTACAAATCAAAAAAAAAACAATTTATTTGAAAAACCAACCAAGAAAAGGAACAAAACTGTTTGTTTTAGCCTATTTACATGTAGACTCACCCTGGCATGGCATCTCCCTCGGATCCGTCCCTAGCGTTTTAACTGTGATGATGGATTACTCCGAAGTCCGAAATGAGACATGTTTGAGCAGTAAAAAGTACCCTATATCATGACCCGGATAACCAGCTATCATCATACCAAATTCCATCAAAATCTGTTCAGTCATTTAGTCGTAATGCGAAAACATACAGACAGATAGACAAATATTCTAAAAACTATACATTCATAATACTTTCTTAGGTTTACGAAAATATTCGACATTATAAATGAAGCTATCTTTTCGGATTTTGTCGCGGACTTATTTTTGGTTCCCGACGTTTCGTTTCATTCTTTCATTCGACTCGTTTGGCTCAGTTGGTAGTGACCCTACTTTCTGCGCCAGCGGTCGCGGGTTTGAGTCCCGCTGGGGGCATTCATTTGTTGAGCACGAATGTTTGTACTCCAGTCATGGGTGTTTAAATTTATAATATGTATGTATTTAAAATTTATACGTGTAGTATATCAACTATCTGGTATCCGTAACACAAGCACGTAACGTAGCTTACCACACAACTAGATGGCGCTGTTGTAATAATGTCCCAACATATTTATAACAATAGATTCGGCAACTGTATCCGATAATAATGATAAATTCAATAAGAATTAAGATTTTTCAAAAAATATCTAATGTACATTGTACAGAAGCGACTAAGTTAGAACTTTATTATTTATATACATTATAAAATCTATTACAAACAGACAACTAGATTCACTTCCTCATATAATATTAATATGAATAAAAATATTTCGTACAAATCTTGACCTGCATTTCACGTTGCATAACTATAACAGTGGTTGTGCAATTTGCAGTTATCTCGTTCTTCAAACGGTTCCGTTCCATAGACCACGTTGGAATTATGCGCATTTTTATTTATAACTATAATAGCCGCTTCGCTGGGCGTAAGTTGAAATAAATGAACGGTTTTTATAATTTTTCAATAAAATAAGAGTAGCCTAAGTTATTCCTTATAACATTAGCTATCTGCGAGTGAAAGTCCCGTCAAAATCGGTCCAGCCGTTTCAGAGATTAGCCGGAACAAACAGACAGACAAAAATTTAAAAAATGTTTTTTTGATGTAAGTACCGTATATACTTTCATATGCATTTAGTGAAAAGCTATTAATTTGAAATTAAAAACAAACACTTCAAGTTTATAAAGGAATTTTTCAATTCGGACCAGTAGTTCCTGAGATTGGCGGATTCAGCCAAATAAACTCTTCAGTTCTATAATATTAGCATGAACTAATATTTGTCCCCGAATTATTTAAACTATGAATAAGTACGAGTAAAGTAACATTTCGTAAGCAACTTGGCGACTATTTAACACGTAACAGCTGGTCGGGTTTGGATGTAAATTTTATATTCTATACTTAATATTATAAAGAGGAAAGATTTGTATTTTTGTATGTAACAAATAAACTCAAAAACTAATGGACCGATGTTAATGAAATTTGGCACACATGTAGTCTGGAGCCTGAGAAAGGACATTGGCTACTTTTAAAGGCGAAAAAATTGCTGTAACTGGTTGAAATAGGGGATGAAAGTTTGTATGGAAATTACGTCATTTTTAAACCTAGAAGCTTTAAACTTATTATTTAGCCTTTTGATTAGATATAAATAAGTGAGACATTCAAAGTTTGTAAAAATTGTACGCTAAAAGGGGCACGAGCTAGGGACGAACCCGGGCGAAGCGAGGGTGAGTCGCTACTAGTTAATATTTCACAAAAGATGGCTTTACATTAATAAACAGTACAACTTACAAGGCACTTATCAACGCAACGAAAGATTTTTTTGAAATCGGACCAGTGGTTCCAGAAATTAGCACGAACAAACAAACGAACAAAGTGTTTACATAGCTTTATATATTAGTATCTTCTAACGGTTGTAGCGACTTTGCGCTGAAACAAAGAAAGTAGGCCATATTAATTATGTTCTATTGAATATGAGACGAATCGAAGTTTATGCAATTTCTGCGAGAAATCTTGGTCTCGTCAAAGACAAGCTTCGAATATTGATGTACGTATTTAAAAGCGAAAGGTCACTCATCCATTACGAAATATCGAAAACAGCTTGATGTATAAAGATTTAAAATTAAAATTTGGCAGGGATGTAGTTTATAGTTAGTAGACGTCCGCTAAGGGCTCTTACAAATTTGTATGAAAGTCCTTAATTTGTTGTGCTACAAACTTTAGATTTGGCAATTGGCAGGGAGTAGCTAGGGACGAATCCGAGCGAAGCGAGACTAAGTCATTAGTCTTAAATAAAAAGCTCATCGGTTAACTAATATTCAGTAATAGGATATTGGTATTTTTCGTGTCATTGTTCATACAAGTTAGCTTTTTTAAAGTTAAAAACACTGCACACCCTTAAAACATACGTAACATACAGACATACAGTTGTATATATAATATTAATAGTTTGAAGATTGATTCCTAAGATTTTTTTAAAGAAAATTAGGCTGTAAATAATTATCACATAATTATGTATTTGTATATTTCACAAAACGTTTGACTTCAGTTTGTAGACTCTACTTTCTGTGAGAAAATTAGAATAATCGAGCTTTTTTATATAAATATTGTATATTATGATCTAAAAGATAATAATAATTGAAATTGGAAAAGAATTTAAAAAAAAGAAATTAATTATTATCTAGAAACTTTAGAAATGAAAATCAATGAAATAACTTTAGTCTGAAAAAATAAGATAAATAACTATTCAGTTTTATTTTCTCTTCTAAATGCAAGAGATCTTTCGATATCTTGGTTTTATCAAACATTAAGGTTTCTTCACACTGACTTTCCTGAACCATAAGACAAAAAAATAATTATTATGTATTAAAAAGAAGTTTTATGTTAATTCTGAACAGCATCTTATACAGGTTGCTTGCGGAGTGTAGTTCTGCGTGGAATATACACGGGTACGCGATTATAATTCAAACGGTTAGCGCATTCGCTGGCTAGAAATGAATAGGGAGGGCATGATTCCTGTCTTTAGTAGACTTGTAGGAAGTAGAATAATATTTTTTTTTAATCTTTGGATGAATTTTGTATTAAATATGATTATATTCGGCCACTTTTAAGTTCCCACTGCTGGGGGTGAGGGAAACGAGGTCTTTCCATATAAATGGGATCAGGCCAAAGTTCATCACGCTGGACAAGTGCGTGTTGGCGGACTTAACAAGTACTTTAATATCGAAAAAAATATTTATATAACAAAGAAATTAAAATTGCCAGATGTAGAAAGGAAAAACTCCCAACCAAAATATTTTAAAAATATATATTGTTGATTTTTAGCCAAAACACTAAAATAGTATTCGCTTCGCTTAGGTAGGGACGGACACTACAGTAGATAGTTCTAGTACTACGGTAGATCAGTATAAATTTCTGAGCGATGTGATATTTTCGCAGTAAAAAGTATTCTATATCCTGACCCGGATGACCAGCTATCATCATACCGAATTCCATCAAAATCTGTCCAGTGATTTTCTCGTGACGCGTTCCCAAACAGACAGACAGACAAAAATCCTAATTTAATAAGATTTCACATAATACTTTCTCTAATAAGATTTTCCAAAAAATATTCAACGAACAGATTTGACTCAGAATTTTATTATATGTATATAGTTTGACGGCCTCTTGAATTTTGTATACATATATGAATAGATTATTAAATGACATACACGCGGACTCGACTCACGCACTTGCCATTTATGCGTGAGATAACAGTTTGAATTCATAATGGCTAGCGAGAAGGTTAGACCGGCGCAAGCGCAACGTATGAATTTGGTCGATTTTTAATTAAATTAAAATATGTTAAAATTACTTGTATATTATATAATTATATTTTATTATTATATATTTATCTTTTCTCGTTCTGTACTTATATTCTTTCATATAAAGACATCGTTCCGATTTCATCTTATTAAATCGTCAAGTCCAAAGGGTCGTCAGATTGCTTTAAGCATAATACCGTCTTGTATTTAGCCTTTTTTATCTCTCATTGCTGGGCACGGGCCTCCCTCAATACGAATGGGAATCGGGCCACAGTCCACCGCGCTGGCCTAGTGCGGATTGGCGGACTTGAAATATCTTTCGAAAATCTGCTAGGGTCTCTCAGTCCTGCTAGGGTTTCCTCACGATGTTTTCCCTCACCATAAGACAAGTGGTAATCATGACAGAAATGATTCCAAAAGCCTCAGTGACTTAGGTCCAAGTAAAAGTATTTTATGTCAGAAATATAAATGATGGATTTTTCGTTTGCTTCTTACTAGGAACGAACCCAAGCGAAGCTAAGGTGAGAAATTAGTAATAGAAATCAATATTTTTAACAATTGAAACTCAGTCAGACTTGCCGTTTTTTCATGTGTGTATCGCCAATTATAAACCAATTTTCATGATTATTTTATAATGAAATGGCTAAGTTGAGGGTAACTCTATAATAATTTAAATTATCTAATCGTGGTATGGTTTTTGTAGTAATTTAGTCAAACAGTAATTGTTGTTATTAACTAGGTTTTTCAACACGCCGTAGTTTATAATATAAATAATAAAGGAAGTTGTTTAGTAATTTAGACTGATTAAAAAATTATAATCGGTATTAAATTTGACGACACGTTTGGCTCAGTTGGTAGTGAACCTACTTTCTGCGCCAGCGGTCGCGGGTTCGAGTCCCGCTGGGGGCATTTATTTGTTGAGCACGAATGTTTAAACTTTAATAATGGGTGTTTATATTTATAATATGTATATATTTAAAATTTATGTGTAGTATATCAACTATCTGGTATCTGTTGCACAAGCCTCGTAGTTTACCACGGAACTAGATGGCTCTATTGTAATAATGTCCCAACATATTATAAAATAAAATTTAAAATATAAATACTACGTACTACGTACGTAAGTACTACTATTAAATTATATAATACGCATTTTTCCGAAAATTGCGCGGACGGAAGAGTATGAAATTTCGCACACTTATAGTTTATATAGAGATATTCACTACCATGTATTTAATACACTGAATGTCAGACATAACCATAATAAATTCATTTATTACAATATATTATACTAGCAGTACTCGCGGCTTCGCCCGCGTTCATAGTTTCAAGTCCGCTTGAAAAAAAAAAGTAAAAAAAAGTATTCTATGTTAGGGGGCGCCAAAAATTATTTCTGTACCTCCCTCCCCCCCTGGTGAGATGTCGTGAGATTATATTCAACCCCATCCCCCAATCTCACGTGAGATTTTTCAAAATGTGGGTTTCTTACGTAAACGCGTCGGATTGTTATGGTGGTTTGACGGTCAGTAGACGTAGAACGTCGAAGTATGAATGAAATTATTTTCTTTCGAACGAATTAGTGAATGATCTTAATCGGATTACGCTTAAGATTAAATCTTAAGCGTGTACAATCTAGATTAAATGAACCAAAATAGTATATATTTTTTTGTTTCAAGCAGAAAAAAAATTGCGTGATATTTGCTGAGGCACCCCCCCCCCCTCTCTCCAACGTAAGATTAGATGAGTTTTGACTCGACCCCCTCCCCCCCTTAAACATCTCACGTATTTTATGAACGCCCCCTTACTTCTTATACCTTTAATAATATGTGTACAAAGTTTCATGATGATCGGTTAAGTAGTTTTCGCGTGAAAGCGTAACAAACAAACTTACATTCACATATTTTATAATAAGTAAGTACTTGTAGCATAGATTAGTTATTAATTATTATGGTTGAATTTTATTTATTATAGTAATAGTATTTATTATAATACATATACCTATTTTTGTTAAATTGACTTCGTTGGTTAATGCTTAGGATTGATACCTTTAGCTTAGTGCCTACATCTCAAACACCGATCAAGATTGAATCTATTTTAACCGACCACAACAAAGATGGTTCTAAATCCAGAAGTATATTTTGATTTAGAATGTATTACATAATGTACGAGTTCGTAACTATTTATATAGAAATACAAATTTACTGTTTAATTTTGAAGCTATTACAATTTTTACAATTTTTTTTTTTACTTTAAGACTTTTCGGACGAAATATTTTGGTGTTTAATGCCTTAAAAGATATGGGTTGGAATTTAGAACTCGAAAAAAAAATTTTTTATAAAAATCGTTCAGCATTCTTAAGAATTTTCTTTTCAAAAAAGTCATAACTTTCTTTAAGAAATAAGCTTTTCCCACAAAGAAGAAGAAGAAAAATAAGAAGAAAAAATAATAAAAAAATCAAAATCATACTCACCCTACAAGATTTCTTCACTCATACGTGATGGACCTACTTACTAGTACATTGAACCCCACACCTGTATACCAAAAGCAACCTTATCACTAAGCCATAGGCTCTTATATTCTTTACAACATGCACCATATAAATAAGAGGATGTACTAATAAGCTGTAATGAATCATATGTTACTAATTTTAAAGTGTAATTTCCTCTGTCGTAAAATCCAATGTCCGTTAGACCATCTAAGATTTCATATCGAAATGAAAATGTACACAATACACGTGTGGATAATTAAACTACATATTATTGTTGTTTCTATTATCTAAATAAATAAAAAAATGAGTCATATCTGTGCGTTGTACATTTTTCTGCGCCAGTGGTTGCGGGTTCGAGTCCCGCTGACGGCATTCATTTGTAGAGCGTAAATGTTCGTACTCCAGTCATGGGTGTTTATATTTAATATGTAGGTATGTATTTAAACTTATATATGTGTAGTGTATCAACTATCTGGTATCCGTAACACAAGCCTCGTACCTCACCATGGAACTAGATAGTGCTGTGTGTAAATGTCCCAACATATTTGTCCCAACATAATTTTTGAATTTCTATGAAAATTTCTAAAAATATTTATTCATATTTAATAAATAAATAAATTGTTTCCAAACAAATGAATTAATTGTTGATAAATTCTTCTATCAATGCAAAGGTAATTAAACCCCGATGAATATTATTATATAGGTTCTTACATTTTTAATTTTACACTGTTTTTTGCGGAAAAAATTACGTGATATTTACCGAAATCACCCTCTCCCCAACGTGAGCCCAACGCCTCACGTATTTAATCAATGGATGCCTCCTCACCAGCTATCATCATACCTCATAAAAATCTGTCCAGTGGTTTCAGAGGTTAGTCAGAACAAACAGACAGACAAACATTTTAAAAATTGATTTGTGATGTATGTACCGTATACATATTTTTACATAATATACATTTAGTGTAGTAGGTAGGTAGTTTCATTTATAATGTCGAATATTCGCGTAAACCTAAGAAAGTATCATAAGAAAGCTAAAATTTTATTATAAAAGGGCTCTTTTTACTTTTAAAATGAAGTGGACGCGAATTAGATTAAGCATTCTTTAGAACATCAAGTGACTCGACCCGCAGTTTTAAGTTAAGATTAAGTTAAGTTAAATACTATCAAGTTTAATACGATACAGTAATTATTGTACGATATTCGGTATCGCGGATCGATTGCTCGGTACGTAATCAGCATGCGGCAGACAGTGGAAGCTTAGCAGTAGGATAGGGATAACTGCCTCGGTGGTGTAGTGGCTAGCATGTACAGCCATACATCGAGAGGTCCTGGGTTCGAGTTCCGGGTCGGGCCAAGTTTAGTTATTGAGTCTGTCTGTTTAGTAAGTCTCAGTAACAGCCCCGAGTGGGGAAGTTGGCGGTGTGTCACCCCCGTGCCGTGTGAGCACGTTAAGCCGTCGGTCCTGCGCCTTAGCTCTCACTGGTGGTGTCGAGCAGTCGTCCCACCGGATTATGAGAGTGATAGGAACAGAGAGTGCACTTGTGTCTGCGCGTACACTTGTGCACTATAATATCTCCTGCGTAGTTGGCTAGTCTCAATGAGATTTGCCGCCATGACCGCAATCGGTCGGAGAACATTATTATTATTATGAGCAGTAGGGTTCCGTAAGTCTTCGGTTACGGAACTCTAATAGGTACATAATAAGTTTATTTACGCAGACACTTAGCGAAGAAGATACATGAAAATTAAAATTCAAGGCCCCGATATCTAGTTTTAAAACTATTTCTTTGAAACAACATCGAAACCAGTTTTATGATAATACTAATTGGCAAATAAATTATTTACAAAGGATTTAGCATTACCCGATGAGAATCGAACCTACTCTAAAAGGTCAAGGGTGGTATGATGTTAGTGATGTTTAATGTTTTACAGGTTTTTATTTACTATGCAATGTTTGTTTGTATAATAAATTTGTTGGGACATTATTACAAAAGCGCCATCTAGTTCCGTGGTAAGCTACGAGGCTTGTGTTACGGATACCAGATAGTTGATACTACACATATGTATCTTTAAACACAATGTTTTTTGTTTAGTATGTATTAACGAGTTTGCTTTTAATTGAGAAGAATTTATTGATAACTCATCCATTTAGCGCGAGCGAAATCGCGGGTTCCGCTAGTTATATACTAAAACTTTCTTCGAGAACCACTCTATCTATTGGTGAAGGTAGCATGAAAATCGGTGCAGTAGTTTTTGAGTTTATAGCGAACAGACAGACGACTTTGTTTTAATATGTATAGTTGATACGTATACAATGTGTATGTATGTATGTAATATGTATCTTAATAAAGCCTTGACCTTTACACTTCCTTATAGGACCATAATATGAACTATTCCACGTTTTTACGTAAATAAGTATGTAATATTTTATAACAGTTCGGTCACAGCTCACAGGTTTTCAAAAAAAATGATGCGTTTAGCCATATTATATTATGCTAGCCTTTCCCGCGGCTTCGCTCGCGTTCTAAAGGCTGGAAACCAAATTCTTTCGCCCGTCCGCCCGTCTTGCACGCGGTGATGATTATTTTGTTGCGAAGTTATATTAAAACTATGATATCTCGTAAGATATTCATTGAAATCATATGATGTCAAGAGCAATTTTGTTCAAAATTAAATACTTGTGATGAGTAACTTATTTATTTAGGTAAGGATTAATATCATGTTTATAAAAACACCTTCGCAAATAATGCATGGTTTTAAAACAAATTTTATTACCATAAAAAAGGTTACAGCGAGTCAACCTTAACAGATAGACATATGCCATCGGGGCCTTTTTTTTAGAACTTTTAAAGAGGAACAATTCCGTAATACATGATTTTTGCATAACTTTAACCGTTTACGCAGCGCACGCAACGAAAGCTCTCAAAAAAATATTTCTCTGCCGTTTTCGCAACATTTTTCATTCGTGCTCAGCTCCTATTGATCGTAGCGGGATGTAATATAGCCTATAGCATTCCTCGATAAACGGACTATCCAACACAAAAAGAAATTTTCAAATCGAACCAAGAGTTCCTGATATTAGCGCGTTCAACCAAACAAACAAACAAGCTCTTCAGCTTTATAATATTAGATTATTTATAGATAATAATGTAACTTTTTATTTACAGAGCGCAACATCTCAGTCGAAGCACGCAGCGCGTTTCCTCCGACTCGCGATGGCATCCATCATGGATATACTGAAGATAAAACCCTTCGTCGAAGTGTCTGTGGGTCAACTCCTATGGGGTTATGAAGACCCCCTGCTGAAGTTAGCGAAAGATGTCGTTCCTAAGGAACAGAAACTACCGTATGAGGAATTTGGGCTGTTCTATGGGGTAAGTGCGGTTCTAAAGAAGTTATGGTATACTTGAGCTTTAATAACAAAAAAACAAAAACCGACTTCCAAACTAAACAAATCTAAACTAAAAAGTAGAAAATAATACTTTTAAGAACCTAGTTAATTTTAAGGTCGCACCACCTTCCACATAGAAAAAAAAATCATCAAAATCCGTTCATCCAGTTAAAAGTTCTGTGGTAACAAACATAAAAAAAAAGAAAAAAAAATACAGATGAATTGAGAACCTCCTCCTTCCAAAGTCGGTTGAAAAGGCAAAAAAATTGATTTGAATTAGAAATTTTATTTATTTTATTATTATATATATAGTTTAAGAGTAAAGTTCTTTAAGAGGTTAAGTATGTTAGTCAGTTGTAACTGTTCCTTTTTATTTTATGTATTAGATAGAATACATAACCTTTAAGAGTTTAACCTAATATTATACATAATATACAATGTAGCCGAGTGTTTTGGTACCTAATTTTATATATTTTTAATATTTCCTTCTCCCGTTAAAACGAACCTTAACAGCTTCTACATGATACAATTTTATGACCAATTTGACTAGATTGGCAATCGAATTGTGCAGTGTGGATAGAAAAATGAAATTAAAGGTCATCATCTGTGATCGTTGACTCAATTGCTTTCTTTTTAACAACCACTGTTTTGTCTATAGTCAAAAGAAATAGAATTCATTTTTTTTATTATCTATTCAACCCTAATTTTTGCTTCAAAACAACAATAAAAAATAACAAAAAATCGGCAGAGGCAAAAATATATGTAAAACTAAAATTGGCGATCTTCAATGTACGTGTGGACTGTGGACGGACAATCAAATTGTAGCCAATTTGATTGGCAAACAAAATAAATTGTATCGTGTTGCAAAATAAATTATAACCCGAGCGGAGCTAGAGCGAATCGCTAGTTTCGAATTTGTGACTTATTAAAATATTAATATTAACAATCCTTCACTTTTTGGAACGAAGTTCTTATCGCGCGTTGCGAAAGGGGGCTAGACGGAAAAAATTAAGACCAAAAGTTGTAACGACACTTTTTGCTTTCTTACACGTCATAGATGATATAATATATCTTTAATATATTATATTACTTCACTAATTATTTTTCCAGAAAAATGGAACTTCTCCGGACGTGGTGACGATGTTCACTGGAGCTTCTGACATAACCAAATACGGCATAATTCAGCGCTACAACCATGAGGAGCGACTTCCTCACTGGACCACTGATGAGTGCAACAGCATCGCAGGATCAGACGGATCCATCTTCCCACCGCACATTTCAAGAAACGACACTTTATATGTTTACGATAAGGATTTGTGCAGACTTCTACCTCTTAAGTGAGTATATCCAGGTTTACGTTTGGTTTTTGCAATGACTCTACTTGTTGTGCTAGTGGTCGTGGGTTTGAGCCCCGTTGTGGGCATTTATTTGTATGTTGAGCATGTTGTACTCCAGTTATGGGTTTTTCTATGTTTATAATATGTTTGTATTTATTTTTTTGACGACTCGTTTGGCTCAGTGGGGGGTTCGAGTCCCGCTGGGGGCATTCATTTGCTAATCACGAATGTTTGTACTCAAGTCATGGGTGTTTATATTTATAATATGTATTTATTTAAAATTTATATGTGTAGTATATCAACTATCTGGTATCCGTAACACAAGCACGTTACGTAGCTTACTGCGGAACTAGATGGCGCTGTTGTAATAATGTCCCAACATATTTTAAAAAAAATTAAAGTTATATATGTGTAGTGTATCAAGTGTCTGGTATCATAACATATTTTTTTTTTGATTCGCGATGATTGAAACCTTAGTCTCCGTGATCAAGATTGCTATAAAGCATTCGAAACGTCAATAACCAAAAATTAAAATAAGTGTGCGAAAAAAATTAAATAGATAGTTTACTTCGAATTTGTGAGTTTTAAGGAAAAATCTCACTGAAATTTCTGAGAAGAACTTATATTATAATTAAAAGCGTAGTAAAAAACACATAAGGTGGCTTAATTTGGTTTTTATTATTTTGTTTTAATCATAAGCTTTTTAGTTACATTATGTGTAATATAAACAGGACCGGTCCCAAGACGTAACCTTGAAGCACTCCGATTAATTATGTTGATAAAATTCATATTCCATTCATATGACGTTGGTACATTATCGTTTTTTCCTCATTTTTTTGTACACATTTTTTTATAATTTAACAAGTTTTCATTGCATTTTTAAATTTTCCATAATATCTTAATTAATATTTAAGCCAATGTTGCCAGCTTCAAATAAAAAAGTGAAAAAGTAATAATATGTATGTGTGTTAAGTTATATATGTGTAATATATCAAGGATCTGGTATCCGTAACACAAGCCTCGTAGCTTACCACGGAACTAGATGGCGCTATGTGTACCAACATTAATTGAGCATTGAGGCAAATTAGGTATAGGCTAACTATTATTATATATTATATCTATAAGACATCCATTAGCCATTGTGTATAAATAAACAAATTCAAACATAATATTGCTACTCCAAAAAAAAAATACGTGTAGTAAATAATAAAATTCGTACCTTTCCTGTTGACTCGTTGCATACATATCATAATAATTAATTAAATTTTTATGCTATAAGTTACCTTGAGCTGTGCGAAGTTGGCAACATCTTTGCGACTTTATAAGTTCTATCATTTTGTACCTACGAGTATAGATTTTTACTCGAATACGGCGAAACCTAAAGGAAGGTTATGAGTCTTACCTGTTTAAACTAATTTGGATGGTTCAATTCGTTTTAAAATTATAAATTCGAAAGTAACTCTGTCTGTCTGTCTGTCGCGCTATCACGCCAAAACTACTGAACCGATTCAAATGAAATTTGGTACACATAATATAGTCTAGAGCCTGAGAAAGGACATATGCTACTTTTCAAGGCGAAGAAAGGTCTGTAAAGGGTTGAAATAAAGGATGAAAGTTTGTATGGAAATAACGCCATTTTAAGCTAGAAGCTTGAAACTTATTTTTTAGGCTTTTGATTAGATATTATAAATCAAAAACTCTGCACTAAAAAGAGAAAAATCTAAACTAAAAAGTAGAAAATAATACTTTTAAGAACTTTGTTAATTTTGGAGTCGGTGCCAGCGAAAACAAAATAACCCTAAATAGATAAATATTCGATTAATCTATCAATTTGTAAACATAATCAAAATACCTGGCTGCTGCTAACACATTATTGCTGAGTGTCATAGGTTATATAAAAAAACGAAAAATAAAAAGGCTTTTACGTGGTAGTCCGTTTTGCAAAGTGAATCGGAGAAAAACGGTCGAATGAAAGCGTTTCTTACGAACGCTGCCTTAACTATGAAAGATATATTTTTGAGTTCTAGAGAAAAGACGTGGAGCTTGAAAATGCCTACAAAAAAGTCAACGACAGCATATGTCTAACTTTTATATTTAAGTTACAAAAAGTAGTTTTTTTAGTATTAGTATAGATAATTTAATTTTTAATATTAATAAAATACCTACGTATAAACCTCCTTTTGGCAGTTAGAAATTAAAACATAACACTCTGTACTAAAAAAGGATTATTAACATTATGCCCAACGAAATGGGCACGGGTCAGCTAGTCTATTTATAAATAGACATTGACTAAACGGTAGGCTTATTACGTATCGAGCAATGTAGCTAAAATTGTACAATAATTGCTGTCCGATCGCTAAATCGTATTAAACTTATTAAATTTATTCGTAGTTTTTCATAAATTCATTTGTTTTTGCATTCATTGATTTGGTAATTGTTTGTATATTCTATTAATGGTCTTGTAAACATAAGAAAGCTAACATTTTATTAATATAAGAATTAGATTAAGCATTCTATTCGCATCCACTACATTTTAAAATCAAAAAGAGCTATTTTTAATTAAATTATTATTGTACAATTTTCGCTATCGCGGGTGGATTGCTAGATACGTAATCAGCCTGCGGTTTAACTCCTTTTTTTCTTAGTTGCCAATGACGAGGTTTACTGATGCCATTAATTTTTATTGGTTGGTCGTCGATTATGGTTGAATGTCAACAATAAAACGACCACTATATTTTATAAAAGCAAAGTATTAAGTACAATACAATGTTCTTTGAACCCTACAAGGTATAAAAATATAACCGGTTTTATCACTTGTAACAAACGCTGCAATCGTTTGGTATTAATAGAGATAATGTGTAACTTACAGCTCTTTGTTTTTATGATGACATTTTGGTGCAGTTTGTAGTGACTCTACTTGCTGTGCTAACAGTCGCGGGTTCGAGTCCCGCTGTGGGCACTATGTTAATCACGAGAGCTTGTACTCCAGTCATAGGTTTTTATATTTGAAATATGTATTGCAGTACGTACGAGTATGTATTGCAGTTATACATGTGTAGTGTATCAAATATCTGGTGTCCGTAACACAAGCCTCGTAGCTTACCACGGAACTAGATGGCGCTGTGTAATAATTTCCCAACATATTTATTTATGACACGTCGATATTAGTTTACATTCTGCAGTGTATGATGTATCCTTTATTCTGAGTAATCGAATTCTAAGAAAAATATCTACCTGTAACTGGCGTGCACATGCGCATGCGGCTATTTAGATAAGACTATTAGATAAAAGTAGATAGATTTTAGGATGAATATGTTTATTCAGTAAATATTGCCATAAATCTAAACGTAAAATGAAATTTTAACATACTCGAGTCTGCACATTAGATATTTTTCGGAAAATCTTATTGAAATATTATCGACACAGAGGTACGAGTACAAACTATACGTTTTACAATGGACAGAATTTGATTTATCCCGAACTCAACGCGGCGGACTACTTTAATTTTTGAAATACTAGTAACTTACCCCCACTTTGCTAGGGTTTGTCCCCAGATTTAGCGCGGGCTAAGCCGTGGGTTCCGCTCTTACTTACAAAACCTTCCTCGAGAACCACTCTATCCATAGGTAGAAACAGCATGTAAATCGGTGCAGCAGTTTTTGAGTTTATCTTTAGACTTTGTTTTATAATATGTAGTGATAGATAGCACACGTACATATTTTAAGTTTTAATTTTAGTTATTGGTAAATAATCTTTTCTTCAGATATCTAAAAGACGTAGAATCAGCTGCCGGTATCCAAGGCTTCAGGTTCACTCCCCCTGAGGACGTCTTCTCCAGCGGCGAGCACAACAAGTGCTACTGCCCGGCGGGACCCCCCTGCGCGCCGAATGGGCTGTTCAACGTTTCCCTATGTCAATATGGTGAGTGGGTAAAAAATTTTTGGTCCTTCGAGCCCGATTTTTTTATTTTATTTCAATATTAATTATTAACGACTCGTTTGGCTCAGTTGGTAGTGACCCTACTTTCTGCGCCAGCGGTCGCGGGTTCAAGTCCCGCTGGGGGCATTCATTTGCTAATCACGAATGCTTGTACTCCAGTCATGGGTGTTGATATTTATAATAAGTGTGTATTTCAAATTTATATGTGTAGTTGTGTAGTATATCAACTATCTGATATCCGCAACACAAGTACGTAACATAGCTTACTGCGGAACTAGATGGCGCTGTTGTAATAATGTCCCAACATATTTATTTATTATATTATCTTTAAGGGTTTCGGCAGGGGGGGGACACTCAAGAACATTGCTAATTTTTCTAAAGAAAGTTGCGCCATCTCCATTTCCTAACTTTTATAAATGCATTGCGTCTTATTTATTCGCCGATAGATGTCGCTAAAAATGTATTCGATCCTAAACTAATTGTAATTTATACCACATTAATTAAATAGATAAATAAAAGACTTTAGATTATTATTTTATGAACAAAAATACTGTATGAAATAAAAAAAAAACAATCAATACTTATTCCAAATGGCATTTAACATTTTTACAATCACTTCCTAACATTATTTTTATAGCAAATAGCAATACTGGTTATTTTTATAGCAATACTGGATACATACAAAATACAAGTTGCAATTTGGCATTTGCAAATATGAAATAATAAATATAATATTATTCCGTTTTCTAGTATTTTTTGTTCATCAGTCGTTGAGTCGAGATTATTCATCCGTTTACTATCAAAACTTACTATTTTATTGTGTCCGGTGTCGGTAGTGTGCCGAATTATCGTAAATATTTTGTAGTTTGTAGTTTAGTGATATTTCGCGATAAATACGCTTTTCTGTGGTGTGTGAGTTATTGAAAGCAAATTCATTTTTAATTTTGTGGATAGGCACTGTGTAACAAGAATATGTTTGAGATATCTAAAACCCTGAAAAAATCCGAAAAGGTAACGTAAACGCACCTAATAACGACCCCTTAAAATCGGCACCCATTACCGCCCGTTTCATAAAATCATCGTTTTAAAGAGTTATGTTAAAGTTAGACTAGTGGTTTCTTTAGAGAATATATAAAACAATTGGTATTACAAATATTTATCACTTGCTTGTGTGCATAAACCAACGATTTAAAGAATGATGGCACATTTCGTCGTTGGACTCCGGTAACAGCGCGTATTTCATAGTGTCTCGCTCACGATTACTTAAGTACCACTCATTTTATTTTTAGGAGAAAATATAATCGCAAATGATTCTTATGAACACTTTTACTCTCTTGATACCTTCTTAATACTTTCATTAATATAAATAATAACTAATTTTCATGAGATATAGCTTTAATCTGCCTTAAATTCAATATTAAAATGGAACGGTAATAGGAACAATAATCACAATTTTGTTTCTATTACCGACCCAAGTCGCTGTTAGGTTTTCGGAGAACATTTTAATTTCCATTTTTCTTGTTATAATGTATAAATATATAAGCATTAGACGACACTAATTTCATTAGTTAATATATCAAGTTGTGTTTGAGCTATTAACGACATACAATTAAATGTATCAATAGTTGTGAAAATCAACTTTGTTTTTATGTAAATGTTTTGATGAATGTAGGATGTATAATTATCAAATAACCTTTTTATAGTTAAGATACGTTTATATTATACATTCTTAGCAACTGCACCAATATAATCATAATATAAATGTACTTAATACACTACATTTACTCAATACCATGTATCTTTAACTGGGTCGGTAATAGGTTATGCGAATTTCTTTAATAGAATCTAATAACGATCTACCTGCACGTTTGCAAATTTTCGTCTGTTTGTTGTTGTTGATAGTGTGTTAGTATTTTTTATATATTTTACATGTGAATATAATGTAATTAACATTATATCATCTTATAATAAACAAAAATACACTATTAAGAAAATATTATATTTAAAAATAGTAATTCATTATTAATTAAAAAGAACTAATATGTATAAAAAATCATCTATTGACTTTTCTCATTGATTGACTTAATATGTTTGACTAGGTAAATTTGTTTCAGAAAATTGAACGATCAGAACGTAAGCAATATACAGTCAATCAACTGTTCCCTTCTTAAGTAGACTGCAAAAATACGATTTTCTTGTTTTTGAGTTCGATAGGTTTGCATTTGCATTCATTATACTATAATTTGCTATATTAAATTTTTTATATATTAATAAGTATATTGTACGAGACTCATTTATGGCTGTTAAGCAAATTTTGTAGACTTAAGTTTTAAATAAAACATTTTGTATTTTTGAAGATCATTTACATAAATATTTAAACTCACATGAACATTTTTATTTGACTTCAATTGTTCTATTCATTTAGCGGTCGGTAATAGGTTCCATAAAAACGGTAATAGTAGCACACTCCATGCTTTGGATCGGTAATAGGAGCATAGCCCTTTTCATCAATTATATATATTTTTTAATTTTTATTACATTTTTGCCAATTGTTTCTATAGCTCACTAAAAAGATCGTTAATTTCAGTATTTGAAAAAAAATAAAAAAACACACTTTTTACTAATCAAGTGCTTATTTTTTGCATATCAATCTGGACTTAGCTTAAACTGGCGGTAATAGGTGCGTTTACGTTAGTCTTATTTTAAATTGTCAAATATTCGCGTAAATCTAAGAAAGTATAGAAAATGAACTAAAATATTACGTATAAGAATTATTATTCAATATAATTTATTCTGTTTTATCAATAAATGATTACTCTTGCATTTGTTGTTTTATTTATTTCTTTGTTCTAGCAGTTAATCAAAATATATCAATGGCAAAATAAATAGATATTAGAGATAGAGCAACTATATAGCTACCTATATATAGCTACCAATATAATATAGCTACCTATATATAGCTACGTATATATAGCATTAGTTTAAGTTAGGAAACGCAGATGGCGCTTCAAATTGATTTCCATAAATATTCCTAGAGAGGGCACTCTTTTCCCAGTATATTATCTATACTCTTTGGGTTTCGGTTTAAGTAGTAATATTAATCAGGTATTAATATTACTACTAGAGGTATTTATGGAAAGTTATTATCTATTATTAATGTCAATGCACAAAGACTATCATAAGTGTATTATTACAGTATATTATTTACATTTTCGGGATTGGCCAAAGCGTGGTATAAGGATGTTAAAGAAACTCGTTACACGTAGAATATAATACGACAAATGTTATTCATCTACTTAAAACGACGCTTAAATGTGCAGATTATATAATTGTGTATAAAAATCTGAATTTCTTTGTACTTTTTATTTATTTTAATTATATATCACCATTGATATACTAGGAAAAAAGGTGTAGATAAGTCATACGCGCTCAAAAAGTGGCACACTAAAACTAGGCTATTGGCCTACCAACGCGTTGACGACGCACTGTCGAGAATTATATTTGTCTCTTTTTCACTGGCGATACTTGAATCATGCCATCCTATTTTGACGACTAATCGTAATGTAGTGTGTTATTGCAATATTTTTAGTTATTCTGTATTCATGTGTGCGTTAGTGTGCCGTTTTTGAAGATAGAATGTTGTCAACCGACTTCCAAAAGGAGGAGGTTATCAATTCGTCTGTATTTTTTTTTTTTTTTTTTTTTTTTATGTTTGTTAGCTCATAACTTTGAACTGCGTGAACCGATTTTGATGATACTTTTTTTATTTGAAAGGTAGTGCTTCCCATGTGGTCCCATTTTAATATTTTCCAGTTCTGACAATGGCATCCATGAGAAAACCTTAAAAGTCTTAAATTTGCATGAAGCATTTGCGCGACAAATGGACGAATAACTCAATATCACGCCAACCGATTTTGATGATTCTTTTTTTAATAGAAAGGATATACTTCAAGGGTAGTTTGATGAGAGTTTGGTAAGATTCTGATGATGGGATCCATGACAAAGTATCGGAACTCTTCAATTCTTAGGAGCAAATTAACGATGCTCGGGCGAATCTTTTATAGGCTATATAGATATTTGAGTCACGTATCGTAACTGATGATGGAGGGTACAACTCCTCAGCGGTTAGCAGTTTAAAGAAAATTCTTGCAATATAATACGCAATTATGGACCGATAGTTGTATACTTTCAGGCTATTAGGTTTACCTCATAATAGAAGGTAAATTTTTATAGTCATTAATACAATACGTATCTACTTTCCGCTAAAAATTTAAAAATAAATTATTTTTAACAAAAAAACAAAAACCGACTTCCAAACTTAATAAATCTAAACTAAAAAGTAGAAAATAATACTTTTAAGGACTTTGTTAATTTTGAAGTCGGTGCCAGCCAAAGCAAAATAACCCTAAATAGATACATATTCGATTAATCTATCAATTTGTAAACATAATCAAAATACCTGGCTGGCACCGACTCCAAAATTTACAAAGTCCTTAAAAGTATTATTTTCTACTTTTTAGTTTAGATTTATTAAGTTTGGAAGTCGGTTTTTGTTTTTTTGTTAAAAATAATTTATTTAGGTAACGTATCTACACCTTTTTACTTATAATATCATTGTATATCACAGATTCGCCAGTCATGCTATCGTTCCCGCACTTCTACTTGGCTGACGAGGAACTGCGCACGGCGGTGGAGGGCGTGTCGCCTCCTGACCCTGAGGCGCATCGGCTGTTCATCGATATCCAACCTGTAAGTATCAAATAGCTGGTTCTATATTTTCATCCATGATATTATTATGTTACGATTTTTTACTACTTTTTTCAGCATGTAACGTACAAATCCGATTCACAGTTCTTAAATGAATGGGTAACAAATATTCAATCATGTACGCCATGTTTTTTTTAATATTTTAAAATGCATTTCCGCATACCACAAGTCCAAGTGGTCATGTAGGACCAGGTCGCGGGTTCGAGTCCCACTGGAGGCACTCATTTATTGAGCATGGGTGTTTATATTTATATGTAATATGTATGTATTTAAAATTTACATATGTGTAGTGTATCAACTATCTGGTATCCGTAACACAAGCCTCGTAACTTACCACGGAACTAAATGGAGGTGTTGTAGTAATGTCCCAACATATTTATTTACATAGATATAAAAATAGAATAATAAGCTCATAAATATTTATTTTATCAGGAAATGGGCACAGCGATGCGGGCTCGAGCCAGGATTCAAATTAACTTGGCCGTGTCCCAAGTTGTTGACATCAAGCAAGTGGCGAACTTCCCAGACATCGTCTTCCCCATACTGTGGTTTGAGGAGGTAAGTGGTAGCCCAACGCTGGGAATGAATGCCCACTATATTTTACAAAAGTAACGTTTAGCTCAGTTTTGTAGTGATTCTATTTGCTAGCGGTCGCGGGTTTGAGTCTCGCTGGGAATATTCACGAATGTTTCTACTCCAGTCATGAGTTGTTATGGTTTAATTCGGGTTGTTTTGCCTATTTTGGGTATATAATTGTCCATATTATTCTTGCCATCCCAGCTCCTCCAGGAATTTTAGCAGGCTCTTTGTCCTGCTGAAGACCTCAAGTGCTCAGGTTGCCAAGTACATTTGTACAGTGAAGAATATACAACACATGTGCAGTCATAAGTGTTTATATTATTAATATGTATGTATTTAAAGTTATATGTGTGTAGTATCAACTATCTGGTATCCGCAACACAAGCCTCGTAACTTATCACGGAACTAGATGGCGCTGTTGTAATAATGTTCCAACATATTTATTTATATATAATGTGTATGTATTTAAAGTTATAAATTTGTAGTGTATCGACTATCTGGTATCCGTAACACAAGCCTCGTAACTTCGGTTTGACATATCAAAGAATACTTCAACCAAAGTGAAACTAAAAACAAAAACCGAGGGACAATCCTAAAGTAATATAATTATTAAGTACAACATATAGTTTGCTTATTTTCCAGGGTATTGACGAACTACCGGACGTGATCACGTCGATGTTGCGTCTCGCGACCAAAGTGCCGCCGGTCGCGCGCGCCGGCCTCGGCTGGGGACTGTCCGCGCTCGGCCTCCTGCTGATACTGCTGGCCGTCACTTGTCTCATAAGGTAGCCTGATTCTACTAGTATATAGTGTGAATGTTTGTATGTTTGTCGTATTGTTGCTCCTTGATGTTTTAACGGCTGAACGAATGGATAATGTTTTGTACACAGATATACTATAGCTGGAGTAACATGAAGTTAGTAATCAAAGTATTATAAATATATTAGCTGAACCGGCATATGTTCTTCTGCTATATTAATTATTATATATTAGACAAAGCGTCTACGAGCACCCAAATAAAGGAAGGAGAAATTATTGTATTTACAGGAATTTTAACCAAAACCCACCAATTCCAGTGGTTAAATTATTACAACACATAGATTATTTTATTAATAATATCAAATCGGTTCCAGATCATCACATCGTCAAAGTACTCTCAGGCTGGAGGGCCACGCGGTCGCGAAACCGCCGCCCGCCAAAACACCCAGCAAGGAAAACGGCTATGAGCTCAACAACAGGAGATAACATGTTCAACACTCTGCAATACACACTATTTATATATGTAACCGTTTTAAAACTTCACATATATTTCCAAAAAAAAAACTACCATTTCCTACCAAAACCTACTATTTGCATATGGTAACCTTAATTTTAAAATTTGGAGGAATCTTGTTTTCTGTAAAATTTAGCCAAAAAAACGGTTACAAATATATTATTGATTAGTTTTAAAAAATTATATATCAAATTATTATAATATTATGTTTGTAACATCATAAAGTTTTGACTTATAACATGACTTTATTATTGACATTAATTATGGCGGGAAAAATGACATTGACGTAAGATTTTTTAGCATTTTTACTCGTATAAGAAACCACCTTTACAGCCAATATGCAGTGCATTATACTTTTATTCGGTCGATACGACTATATTGTACATATCAATTCAAAAACTGATAAAAAAATTAAAAACAAGGATATTATTTAGTACCTACAGCTATTATACAAAATAAAATTAATATTGATATATTTTCGTAGAACTAATTGATTATAACGCGCGTTATTGTCCGATTAAAATGTATAACGCACATTAGCTCTTAACATTACGATATAATTAGTTCATTTTTTTTTATTTTAAGATATTTTCCAACGAATGTGATAATTCAAATTTAAGATTCGATCAATTTTTTTAGTTTTAAAATTAACATTCGGAAAATTGTTAATGAAGTGACTGTTTTTTGCAATGTGTAAATATTTTTAATCTTCGGGCTTCGGGTTGCCATTATAAAAATCTTCTCGGTTTTAAGGCAGATATTAACATAGGCATTAAGAAGGGACTGCTTAAGCTATAAATACTGAAATAATCTGTTTCACTATTACTTCAGACGTTAACTCAAAAAACGAGTCCCATTTTGATGTGATTTGTAAAATAATATGAGAATATTTACCGATAGACTAGTCTGTATCCGTCCTTAGGTTTAGGTGAACCTTTTTTTTACCAATTCGCGTTTTTTCTTAGTCTTAAATCTATCGAGGAATGGTTTTTAGTCTAATTAGTCATATTTAATTTGTATCTACTCATTTTCTGTTACCTGTTACTACATCACATGGAGATGAAATTAATTATGATAATATGTGTTTTAATAGATTTAGTTTTTGATGAATTTTACTATTTGAAAATTTTGACATTATATATAATGGTTCAACAATCACAGATTTAATATATACATGGTGTTTTGTTTTGATTATGGTGATTGTGTTTTTGAACACGCTAATTTTTTAATATGACTCATTGATAATATTGTGGAATAGTCTGAAATAAATATATTTGAAATGCTACAAAAATTGACTGCACTAAGAAATATTCTTAACTAAAGTTGATATTTTGTAAAAATTTGTACACGAATACACTATACTCTATATATTTTGCTATTATAATGAATTTTCTCAGACATTTGTATTATTAGACTGCTCTACAATATTTTTAAAATAATATATTATATGGTGTTTGAAATGTGTAATAACAATCTAGAATTAAAATTGGAGGTGCTTTTTGTTGAATGTATTCTGAAAGCTCGACAAATGTTTCTTGTGTTATTTTAACTTAATTGATCTGGCAACACTGCCCGTTTTTTACTACTACATTTTGTCCATTTGTCTTTATTAACCGACTAAATTGTATATAAGATATTGGAAAATATACAAATTAACAATTTTGTTTATATATTTTCTGAAGTCAGTGTTGCCATCATCTATAATTTGCTCAAAATCGAACTAGATATTTAAAACAAGTTCTTGTGGATATTAAAAGCGCAATGTAAATAAATGAATAAAGGTGTAAGTTATAATAAAAACAGATTTTTATTTATAGTTTGTTCCCTTTCATGACTTAGATAGAGAAAAGTAAAGTATACGTAGTATAAGTGTAAAGTTAAGTAAATCCCGTGTCTCACACCTCTCAAATATTTTCAAGTACGAATCATTTCCAACATGATTACCGCTTATCTTTCGGTGAATCCTGTATGTCTGAGAACTTAGCAAGCTTTTGATCAAATCAAAATATTCTTTATTCAAATAGACTTTTACAAGTTCTTTTGAATCGTCATTTTAACATGATTAAACTTTAAATTTTAAATCAAGTGTCAGTCTGTAAGTCTGGGACTTGGGAGTAAGCTACCACCGACTCGGAATGCTGTTCTGCCGAGAAGAGCCGGCGAGAAACTCAGCAGTTGGTCTTTTCAAAAAAATATTTGGTTACAATATTGCAGTACAACACACACATTTACATCTTCTAAGTATTCCGCAATAGTGTAATAAGCCTTATTCAATAATGTATTTTTAATTTTAGATTTGAGTTGTTCTAAAGGCAAGCTCAATATGGACTGTGGAATTTTACTATACATGCGTACACCTTGCCCCATAAAAGTTCTATTTACTTTTTGAAGGCGAAAACTGGGTGTTACAAGTTTATCCTTATTTCTTGTATTTATACCGTGTTTGTCGCTGTGTCTTGAGTAGCAATTAATGTTTTGTCGAACGAATAGAATGTTACAATATATGTATATATTGCGAAGCAACCGTAAGTATACCAATTTCTTTAAAAAGTTCGCGGAGAGTATCCCGAGCGTTTATGTTATAAATAGCCCGAATGGCCCTTTTTTGGATTATAAATATAGATTTAATGTCCGCAGCATTACCCCACAACAAAATACTATACGCTAAAATGCTATGAAAGTAGCTAAAATAGACAAGTCTGGCAGTATCGACGTCAGTTAGCTGCCTGATTTTTCTAGCAGCGAAAACAGCGGAGCTCAGTCTACTCGCAAGAGACGAGAGATGGGGACCCCATTGCAGACCTGAGTCTAATGTCAATCCCAAGAAAACCGTGGAATCTACCATATTTAATATGTCTTTATTAAGAAACAAGTTAAAATTCTGTCTTTTTACATTAGGTAATAAAACTGCATACATTTTGTCTTATTGGCATTTAAAGCCAGATTATTAATGTTAAACCAATGAAGTATATGCGATAATGCACTATTCAGCTCGTCGTAATTAATTGAATTTCTATCAACTTTAAAAATTAAGGAGGTGTCATCCACAAAAAGAACAATATCACAAAACTTGTCGGCATAAAATGGGAGATCATTAATATAAACTAAGAACAAAAATGGATTCAGAATAAATCCCTGTGGAACACCCATTCTAAGAGGAGACCCAGAAGAATTGGCATTATTTATCGGGACCATCTGAACCCTACCACTAAGATACGATGCGATGACATCAAGAGCAATTCCACGAACCCCGTAATGAGCTAATTTAAGCAAAAGAGTTTCATGCTCCACACAATCAAAAGCTTTACACAAATCACAGAAAACTCCAATTGCATTCTGTGATCTTTCCCAAGCGTCATAATTATGTCTAAGAAGCGCAATCCCTGCATCAGCTATAGACTTACCTTTAGTAAAACCATACTCTTCACTATCGAAAATATTATTTATGTTACAATGAATCAAAAGTTTGCTTAAAATAAGTTTCTCAAAGACTTTACTCATACATGGCTATGTAGAAATAGGTCTATAGTTGCCAGGGTCATTTTTATCGCCATTTTTGAAAAGTGGTATTACTTTACTAATGTTCATGAGATCAGGGAATATTCCATTATCTATGCATTTATTGAAAATAAGAGACAATTGTGGTGCAATGTTTGTTATTATTGTGTTAAGTAATTTAACAGATATGCTCTATAAATCACCAGTTTTTTAGGATTAATAGTTTTAAATATTTTCATTATTTCATTTGCATCTACATATGAAAATTTAAATTATGGTGATCACAGTGAGAGTATGATTTTTTTTTTAAATATTGCATCTGTAGGATAAGATTTTAAAGAAAATGTGACGTTTTCAGGGTTTTTCAAATAATTTTGCTACATCTTCATTGGAACTTACTGTAGTATTATCAATTAGCAGTGGTATAGGTTTACTAGCAGGCTTTGATCTTCCAGCCGTACGAGTAATAAAGATCCCACTCCTGTTAAAGGGACCCAGCCATGGGACGTCAAAAATAGCCGAGTACTATAAAATGACTGAATCAATAGTGTTGCAATAAGAGAAAATCACTTCTATATAATTAAACTTAAAAATTTATATATTATATATAATATATTATATTCAATAACTTAATTACTATAAAATATACAAACTTTTTAATTAACAAGGTTTTCAATGCAATACAATTATTATTTTCAAACATTATTGTGAACATTATTTTTATCTGATATTTACTACTGCCTCGGTGGTATATACTAGTATTGAATGTCCTGGGTTCGAGTCCAAATATAATGAGTCTTTCTAATAATTATGCCTTAGTATAAATAGCAAAAAGGTGCTTTATGGCTAGGAGCGTCGCGTCTCCTGCGCCGCGCCGTAGCTCTCACTGGTCGTATCTAGTGTCGTCCGACCGGAGTATGAGTGATAGGAATAGAGAGTGCACTTGTGTCTGTACACTGCAAATCTGTGAATCTACTATAACATGCCTTGTCCCATCCATATTTTTAATATCATAATAAAACAACAATTTTTTTACAGATTAATTTAATATATTCACCATAATTTAACACATTATTATAACAAATAGAACCGCCTTATTTCTAGACAAACTTTCCCAAACTAAGCTAAAGAAAAACTAAACAAGTTCTTTATTAATAAGAAAAATAACAATATTATGAGCAAAAAAGTTGGGCATAGCTTTTGTCTTGCCAATTTTTATTAAATTAATAAAAAAAAGTTTAAAAATTAATAAATCTAAACTTGAAGTTTGTTCATGGCAAGTCCTCTATCAAATTATTAGAACTGAATTGTGCAGAATATACACTACATAATATATAATCTGTGGGTTTTCAATATTCTTTCTAAAAGAAAATCATCACAATTCAACACTTTTTTTTATCTCAGGGGCTCCAGACTGCAGCCTTAAAAGCCTATATATAGATCCGCCACTGCACATATACTATGTACATACATATATTTTATAAAATTAAAAGATTTCGACAGTTGGTGGATCAACGCCATGTATCGTCTATTTAAAAGAAATTGTTTTTTTATATAATCTGTTATCTGTGAAGCATTTTAAAATGATAAGGCAAATAAATGTGCAGTCAATTTGTAATTTCAATTTATCTTTTGATTTCTTAAGATGTGAGCCATTCACTGTAGATCAACTTAAATATGCATACAATATTATAGTTTAAACTTTTACTCGCTAAAGACAATATAAGAATAAAAGTTATGTTAATTCTTATTATTCAGTTTAAATTTCCAAGTATATACATATATTGAATTGTTTTAGTAAAAAAATTACCTAAACAAAAAAATTAAAATATCTCAACAACTTGTACTTATCTTAGTGACGTCACACGACATGAACGCCCGTCAATTATTATAGATTAAAATATTTGTTCACTTTATCAGTATTGATCTATATTATTCTATTAAGTTCAATATGATATTAAAGACATCATGAAACTTCTCCATTTCGTATTGACATGTCAATTTTACCCGTTTAAATCATGACGAAATTTCCCATGGAGGTTAGAGACCAGGAGAACCATCGCTTCATACTAAAGCATTACCCGCCTGTCCCTGAAAATTTGTAGAATTTATAACGCGATGTCGTCGGTAAGTAGTATTTGTGAAGTTAGCTGTTTATGAGTATTGTCACTATTTTGACAACGTGAAGTTAGGCATTGAGACAACATAGCGATCGCAGCGCCTCCTTAGTTTGACAATATTTATGAGACACTACATTCTAGGGCGATGGTCCTCCTGGTCTCTAATCTCCATGAAATTTCCGTTGGCTATTTATTTCTGACAGTTAAAATAACAATTTAAACGTCAAATATTTAAGTTTAAGGGGGATTCCCGGAGGATTTTCTTCAACGTTATAGGGCACAACACTATAATATAATCTATAACATTAGGCATATATCCTTAGGCCACTTAATGTACGTTTAGGGCATAGAAGGAACGTACCCTAAAAATGTCATGGCCTATAAAATAGCAGTTTCATTTTTATTTGATAGACAGGTTCTTTGCTTCATTAAATCAAAAACGATTTGCTCAATACAATCAGATATGGATGGATAGGGTGACACAAAAAATTGGAGGCAACTTTTAACTAACACTGTGGAAATAATTTAAATCAAATATGTTGTAAACATTCACACAGTTAAATTATTACATACATAAATGTTATAAAGATGATTTATCAGGTTTTTTACTTCTCTTCTCCAAAAATTGACTGTAATTGATCAATTTGGAGCTTATTCGATTTTTTTGGGTATTATTATTAAATTAGGTTGGCTCAAAATCTAATTTTAGTATCACTATTTCCATTTCAGCCGACAGACGTCCACAAATAGGCATAAGCTCTCCAAAATTGTTCAATAACAGCTCTTATATCATTAGCATTAAATGCATTTTAGTTCGGTTTTGCTCAGTCCACCTTGACAGAGGCTTACAAACACTTTGCTAACAAGTGATCCTGCGACGCCCTAATAACAGCTAACATAAAATAAAGATGTATTAAACATTGTTCTATATAAATTAATAAACACCCTATAATTTATTAAGATATACTAAAAGATAGGGATCGATAAGAGGTATTCTTGGGTTTTAGTAGGCAGTGCAGGCATTTCTACCAGATGTATGGGAAATACGTTACTCAGCATTAAAAGAAGTTACTTGACCAAAAATATTTGACAACTTAAGGACAATATTGACTTTTAAAAACAATTAAAAGTTATTTAAACAAAACATATTTCTTAATTAAAGTTAAAGTATTGCTACAACTTGTTACATGTATATACAAAAATGTTAAAAAAAATGGAAAAATAAGATATAAAAAAATATTAATATCAATATCAGTTAATCATTAATTTGTTAAACACTAAAAAATAATTCCATATCGATTCTATTATAAAAAAAATTACTGGCGGCCGAGATACGTTCATACATTAACAAAATCTATTTGTTATCTGTTAGTGTCATAAATTATTAGATAAAAAAAACTCATTCTAAAGTCATTTAGAAAACTATAAGCAGGTATTTCATTGTAAATATGTAATAAAAAGGATATTAAATAGGAATCGAACCCAAAATGGACTAAACAATGTTACATTTATGTGGCTTTATAGAAGAAAAAGTATCCCAAATACCCTAAAATGTAAAATAAAGTATAAAGTAAAATGCCCTAAAGACATTAACCAATGATAATAACTTTATATGATGAAAGAAAACCAATAATTATTACTTTTTATTACTAGAAGAAAATAAAAAAAGGTTTTTTATTTACAAATCATAAAAATAATAGTAGTAAAAAACATTGTCTTTTCGAGTGTAATATTTTTTTAACGTTTGCAAAATCCGAAATTTCTAATTAAAAAAAAAACACTTTTACGCACAAATCTGGCGTTCCTAATATTCATAAGTGACGGACGAACAAGAAAATGGTTAATAACAACATTTTTAATACATTATTCTTAGATATACATTTCCTAAATAGAATAAACTTAAAGACTTTTTAGGAGATGTTAAGCAGAACTGTCCATATGTGATAAAATGTTCGTCCAAAGACAAGTTATCAGACTGCCATCGGGGGAATACCATTAAGATGGGGGAAGTACCGTTGGGTTTTGGTTGGTAGCACTGGTTTTTCAAGATGATAAGGCCGATAATGTTCACATAATATTCACATTACATCATTCACATTACATTTAAAAAGCCTGTAAATGTATACTTAATAAAAAAATACTTTGTACCAAAAATTATACTTTAGTCCATCTACAACGGCTTAATTCATTTAATATTAAATATTTAAAATTAATACTATTGTGTTAGGTTTTTAAAACTGTTATATAATGCTTACGAGTCTTCCCCCATTAATAACGGTTCATTCTATCGTCTAATCTTCAATCATCCAAAAAAATAAGAGCCACAGATAATGAAGTTTTAAAATATAAAAAAAAATTAAGAGCCACAGATGATAAAAAAATAAAAAATAAAAGCTGTTTAAAAAATCATGATAAGGATGATCTTGTTTAAAAAATCATGATAAGGATGATCTTTACAATTTATATAGTTTAAAAAAATTTTGGGACAAAATAAACAATAATACTTAAAATAAAATCAAAATGTATACAGCTTATTATTTTTTTTAATTCCGTTTAAACTAATTATTGTGATTTGAAAGTAAAATAAAAAAAATAATAATAGGGTATTTTCACAACATACCCTTCTAGGGCTTTCAGGGAACATTTCCTTAAAAAATCCTTGCAAGCCCTAACAATGTTGCAAGAATATAATAAAAATAACACCAAAACTAAACAAAAAACTCCATTTACATTTAAAAGAAAAAAAAAACATTTATAATAAAAAAAAACAAATTCCTTCATTATACATAAAATATAAACACAAAATAATTGCCTAAAAGAAAAAAAAATGTCTATCCAAAACCAAATTGAAATACATTTTAGCCCTCTCTAACTCTAATATACCTTGATTACAATTCATGTTTCATACAACTGGAATCGAACCGACGACCCTAAGTCATTGATTCTTAAATTTCTTGCTTACACTATCTTCAGATTTATCTTCAGATACTCTTTTCGTAGGAACATTAGAAATACTTTTAATTTTAGATTTTGACAGTATTATTGGTATTGTCATAGAATTATTCGTAGTTAATTTTATAGGTTTTCTTAATATTATGGGTTTCATGTTAGTTTTAATCGGTTTCACTATTTCTATCGTTTTGGGCTCAGTAATTTGTTTGGACGACGATGCTTTCGACTCACTCACATTCACTTTCTTCACTTTCTTAATATTAGGCAGTTCACTAATCTTTTCTTGTTTAACCGTCCGTATTTTGTCTAACTTTACGTCGCCATTTTCGGATTTAAGTAGAACAAAATCAGCAAACGTATCTTGTAAATTAACATCTATTTGATTTGTTGCAATGAACTGGTTAGCGATGACCATAGACAAATCTTTTATAAAATACTCTGATAATAAAGAATTGACGGTATTTCCGGCTAAGTTCTCTATGGCCGGATGTGCGCCATTTTGGATTAACACTTTAACAGTTTCTATGAAATCTGGCGTCACTATTGTTCTGTTATTCGAATCTGTGGAACAGAAAATAATAAATTAACTTTAGATTACTTTTCAAACAAAGCAAGGGTCAGTCACTTTTCTGAGTTAATAAAAAAAATTTAAATTAATAATTATGTTGAGACATTATCACAGCGCCGTCTAGTTCCGTGGTAAGCTACGAGACTTGTGTTACGGATACCAGATAGTTGATACACTACACATATATAACTTTAAATACATACATATTATAAATATAAACACCCATGACTGGAGTACAAACATGCTCAACAAATGAATGCCTCATAAATTAAACCAGGAGTGAAAGGAATGAATGAATTGAAATGAAATGATTGATTCATGAAATGAAAAATACATTTATGTATTTCTTTCTCTATAGTCACGCATTTTCGTTTCATCGAGTTTCAAATCACACGATTCTATGGAAGTTTCACTTCAATAAACATATAGCCCAGCGGTAACACGTCGCTTGTATAACCGAGTGATGCGGGTTCAAATCCGGGTCTCGCACCTCTGATATTTTCATGTGCGAATCATTTCTATCATGATTACCACTTGTCTTACGGTGAAGGAAAACATCGTGAGGAAACCTGCATGTTTGAGAGAACCTATAAAGTTTTCGTAAGATATGCTCAGTCCGCCAACACGCACTAGGCCAGCGCGGTGGACTATGGCCTGATCCCCCTCGTACTGAGGGAGGCCCACCCCCAGCAGTGGGAAAAAGGGGGGGAGGACAAATAAACGAGTGTTTTTACTTACCCCTACTTTGAATACACGCAGAAGTAACAGCCAGGTACAACGCCGTATCCCCACTTGTGGGCATCGTGAGGTTCACCGTTTTGGGCCCAGCCTTCACTAAAAGCCTAGCATTTTCATATTTCCCTTGCTTACTTGCGATCATTAGTGGAGTATATCCTGAGAAAAGACAAGTTTATTTAATTACGACTCCCAATTATATTACGTATACAATTATATATGCATTTAATAAAAAGCTAGAAACAGAAACTTCATATTTATTTATATGAAAAAAATGACACTTTTTTCAATATAAGGAGTTAGAAACCCCATGATTTTTTTTATTTTATCCAACTGCGACGCTCAAAGGAGAGTTATGTGTTTGACCTGTATCGGTCTGAATTATACAAACCTTGATTATCATACGAGCTCAATACAGCATGAAGTAATTGACTCGCAAGTTCTTCATCAGACTTCTTCTCCATTTCCAACGTATAAGAATCATCTTCCTTGAGAATTTTCCTGAAAAATATTCACGAATTTTAATTGTTTTCGTGGACCTCCCTTCAATACGAGGGGAAAAGGGATTATTTTATGACGCAATATAGTAGGTAGACGCTGATCGTCACGTCATAAAGGAAGAAGTGTGTGAAGAAGTGGGAGTGAGATGATGTCATGGAACTCGTAGAAGCAAATCTTTTTATAATAAATACTAACGAAGATACTAGTGATAGTGATTAAAGTATTACAGTTAGCTAGCTAGCTAGATAGTCCTACGTTTGATTCTCAGTTGTTGTTTAAGCTTCAAAAAACATTCGAGTTAACAAATTAGAATAATCCATCATCAAAATGAACACAAAGTGGTGTAAAAAATTATATCACCCCTATAGCATAAAATTTTTACAAACATATTGAATGTCTTACTAATTTATAAATAATCAAAAGCAAAAAAAAGTTTTAAGCTTCTAGGTTTAAAAATGAAGTAATTTCCATACAAACTTTCATCCCCTATTTCCCCTTCCCCTTCCTCTATACCCTTTTATAAAATACAAATCTTTTCAGGTTTTTACTATTGCTATTTTGTACCATTTCATATTCGAGATTTGTCTGTCTGTTTGGATTATTATTTATCGATATATATAAATAGGCAAAGCCAAAACCGTTCAGTAACTTTTTCTTATGTTTGTTAACCTTTTTTAAAGAGGTTAGTTAAATTGTCGAGTTTTTGTGTTTTCTTAGATTTACGCAAATATTTGACATTCTTAGTAATAAGCCTATGAAACATATAGTCAGCCAACGGACGAAGCAGCCCAACACTCCCTTGGTAATATTATAAATATGAAAGATTTTAGGATTCTAGTTACCTAGTAATTGGTCCCGAATCGGACCAAGTTCAGTTAAGTATTTCAAGAAATTCTCCGCAATAGCCCGGAGCTGAGAGGTTGGTGTTCTTCCACCTTATAGCAGAGCTCTTTATAACAAAAGTAAAAAAACAGACGAATATTCCATCAAAATTTGAAAGTGAAAGTGACAGAGAATGCAGTTGTATTTCTGTCTCGCTCACACTCTTCTATGTAATATCTCCTAAACTTGACCAAAGTCAGTATTCATAACTTACCTAGCATTCTTAGTACAATACTCGATCAATGCCTGAACATTTTCCGATGAAACTTCTGCAGCTAAATGGAAGCAACTCCTAGCCTTCTCGTCTAATACCATGGGATCAGCACCATGTTCTAGTAAGATCGATATACCATCGAACCCTAGGTTCATCTGAATCCCCATTTGAAGAGCAGTCTGAAAATTTCGGTAAACACCTATAATTAGATAAACTATAAAAGCAAAATATATAAAAAAAATAGTTTTTCGCTCAGTTTGTAGTGATTCTACTTTCTGCGTCAGCGGTCGCGGGTTCGAGTCCAGCTGGGGGCATTTATTTGTTGACCACAGATGTTTGTACTCCAGTCATGGGTTATTATATTTATAATATGTATGTATTTAAGGTTAAATATGTGTAGTGTATCAACTATCTGGTACCCGTAACACAAGCCTCGTAGCTTACCACGGAACTAGATGGCGCTGTGTGTAATAATATTCCAACAGATTTATTTATTTATTGAATCTAGCTATCTAACGTAGATTGTCTACTTTTTATTTAATTTTAAACCTAACTCTAATTCTCGATAGACAGACAAAAGTTGAAAATTATGTTTCATATGCATTTAGTTTTATATGAATTCAGTAAGAAAACTGTTATTTTGCCATTACTAACAAACACTTCAATTTTGTTTATCTATATAGATTATACAATAAAATACTAATATTATGAGTAATATTGGCACTCGGCTTCGATAATTTCTAAGGGGTTTTACCTTACGTTGACACGTGTAATGTGTACACATATTTACATTATTAAAATTTATGACTAATATTTATATGTAAACTACCAATTCTCGCGACTCCGCGCGCGTTCTAACCACTGGATATATCTATTTTTTGATGCTAAATCATAAAAAAAAATAATAAATCTGGAGAGGTCCACCATTATCACGTAGGGGAATAAAAAATAGCCTACGACCTATTCTGAGGCTTACTAAATATACACAAAAAAAATCATAAAAATCGGTCCAGCCGTTTCGGAGGAGTTCGATAATAAACACTGTGACACGAGATTTTTATATATTAGAAGATAGAAGAAGGCTATAAACGACCACGAATTCTGTGGGACGTCACTTAGGTTGGGGGTAGAGTTGACCTTTTCTAAGGTAATCTCTTCAGAATCCCTATCAAGATGTGAACATAATCTACCATTGAATCGTTTAAGTTGGATCAATCACAAATCAAACATTTTAAATTCCTCGAGATCAGGCAAGTAGTTTTAAGATCATCACGAACAAACAACGTGATACGAGAAAACATATAAAGCTGTTGTCTTAAAGCTTTTTACCAATTATTGAGCACTAGCAATTCCCGCGGCTTCGCCCGCGTCCTAATCACTATTAAAAAATAGGAATTGGTGGTAGAACGTTTAAGATCCTTCAGAATTTACAAAAAATTCTTCGCTTCTTGTAAGAGCTATTAGCTAAACAGTAGGCAAGACGGTGCGCGTAGGCTCGGCGATTGCATCAAGCGAAGCGGCGCTTGAAGCAGCGCTTATATTTTTATTCTCGCGTCCGTATTTTCTTTGCGACATTTTAACCAATAAATTAAAATACTTGACAAATTGTATACTAAAACCTTCCTCGAGAACCACTCTTTCCATTGGTGAAAACAGCATGAAAATCGGTGCAGTAGTTTTTGAGTTTTGCACGAATAGACAGACAGACAAGCAGACAGACGCGGACGAGGACTTTGTTTTTTAATATATATGGATATGAACCAAATAAGGTACCATTTACAAAACTATGGTTTATAATATCCGATATAATACATTAAAAACCGTGTAAAGAAGACTGCCACAGCTAGTCAAAAAATGTATGAGGAAGTCACTGTAAATATAGATTGGGGAAATTCTTATCACTTCTCGTATCAAGAGCATATGTAATAAGTATAGATCAATTTACTCTGAGATAACTTATCTACAAATATTTGGAGAACACCACAAAAATGCCTTAGAACTGAAGCTATATTCAATTCATAAAAAATTTCGTGTATATGTCTGTTTGTCCATACTTCCTAGTACAATGAAATATTTCATTTTGCATAACTTTTTTTTAATCCATAGTAAGCTACGAGGCTTGTGTTATGGATACCGGATAGTTGATATATTACACATGTATAACTTTAATACATATGTACGTAGGTACATGAATACATACAATGAATGGCCTCCCTCAGCACCAGGGGGACCAGGCCGTAGTCCACCGCGCTGGCCTAGTGCGTGTTGGCGGACTTCACGTGTCTTTCGAAAACTTGCTAGGTTTTCTCAGACATGCAGGTTTCCTCACGATGTTTTCCTTCACCGTAAGACAAGTGGTAATCATGATAAAAAAACGATTGCACATGAAAATATCAGAGGTGCGCGACCCGGATTTGAACCCGCATCACTCAGTTATACAAGCAAGCGCGTTACCACTGAGCTACCACAGCCTAATATAATATAATTTAAAACATAATATCAAATGACATACCATATCCCCATCTGCGACAGCGTCGATACATTCGTTCCTCGTCTTCAGCATCGCACACTGCCTCTTCAGTAACTCGATGTCTTTATTTAAAACCGCCAGATGAAGTGGTCTGCGTGAAACAAAAAATAATTTACTAAGTTTTAACTGAAACTATCTGTTCGGATTATTTCGGGGATTTATTTTAATTTTTGGTTTCCGATGTTTCGAATGCTTTACAAATTACAGCAATCATGGGCACAAGAAACTCTCTCGAGAATTGAACCTACTTCATTGGGTTTCTCAATCGAGTGCGCTACTATTGAACTACTTAACCCTATCGTTTTCTTACGCTATTATTAAAAAAATAAGCAAATCGCGATTACGTACAACAGCTGCGAGCTGCGTACCGAACTAAAGAAAGGAAACAAGTCGACACTTAACTTAGAGATCTCCAAGTGAAGCTACAAGATAATAGGAGGCGGTGAGTTGCTCCTGGTACTTCTCTTATAGCGCGGACCAACAGCCAGGGGGGGTGGGGTTTAGGGAGCGGCGTCAGGCGGGCGCCGATTCTCCCGCGTGGTGGCAGCCGGTGCCTCTGGTCGTTTTCACGATAGGAGGCACTGTGCGGGCCGTACTGGCGGGACTAGCCTGTCGGTGCGGCGGCTGGAGCGGGGCCACTTCGGTGGTCCTGCGTCTGGCGAGGGGTTTGGCACGTTGGGTGGGTCTTCCTTCTTTCGGTGCCAAGGGGGGGTGTTAGGTTTTATAGGGTGGGTACCCACTTCGGTGGGGAGTAGGAGTGGGGCCGCGGGGTGCGGGAAGAATTCACAGTTCTCCCCGCTTTCCGCGGTCCCAGCGGGCCGTCACCGCTGATGGCGGACTTGAGGGGGCGACAGGGGAAGGGGAGTGTCGGCGTTGTCGCATCCTCTTCTCCTGCGGCCGTTTGGGTGGGTCTTCGGGCGTTTTGTGGGTGGGCCTTCGGGCGTTTTGTTGTTTGCTCAATTTGGGTGGGTTGTTCAGGCTTTTTGCAGGTTGCCCACTTCGGTGGGCGGTGTTCGTGTCTTGTGGGGCTTCTCCGGGTACTTCTCTGATCAGCAGAGTGGACTTGGGAGCAGCTTCACCCTCAGGTTGTAAGTCTTCCCATAATGGGGTTGTCCCGCTTGGGGCGGCCTCATGGTGGTGGCTTCGGCCAACCGTCGGGGCGTCGCGGTTGTATGCGAAAGCGATCCCGTGGCGTCCCACATGGAGGCAGGGGTTGGGCAGTTGGGTTTTAGTGGGTAGGCCGGTCTCATTAGCCGGAGAGTCTCCACATAACAACCCCAGGGGAAGTCGGGTGGTATCCGTAATAGGATTTCCCAACTTTAAAAAAAAATGGTACTTCTCTTATAGCAGAGTGGACCATGGAAGCAACCCTATCATTATGGTTTATCATAGCAGCCACCTGGGCGTCGTGACGTGCAATCTACGACACCCCATTAAAAATAGACAGGTTTTTGGGCAATACTAGCTTTCCTAACCAGTGTTTTTTTTTGAAATTTAACGTTAACTCAAACTACAAGAACTTTATGCTTTGTCACCATTAGATCATCTATGTTTATATCTATGTGGGATCGTTAAATTGATAAGATCGGCATTATAATTATAAATGGTTATTAATATTTTCTAATACATCTTTATAATTTCGTCTTAAGTCACCATCTTTTTATATTGACATACTCAATGATATTTTAACTACAGATATGTTATACGCTCACTAAACAACCGAAAAAAGTGTTCCGCGCTGCACACATACACACTTTTCATTCAATGTACATTTCACTACAAGTCAAAATGATAGAAAGGGGATAGTCGATAAAATCAATAAGAAAAAAAGAGACAGCTAGTGTTGTCAATTGCGCGTCAATGTAAACAAACATTAGTCTAACGACCGATGACATATCAGAAAATTAGGCAAATAATTGAAATATATTAATAAATCGAAGTATACTGCGTTCTTACATGTGGTATGAGATCCCTTGTGTTTTATTAACTTTGGTATCATAATTGGTGCATTTCCTAAATACACAGGATGGCATTTTTTTAAATTTTGTAGCAGCGTACCACTCGTCGCCATGCGGTGACACAGACTAAAGGCAATACGTCCTAATTAGGACGTTTTCGAGTTTTCACGATTGCGAGCTCATAACATATCTATAGTTAAAATATCATTGGACATATTATTATACTCATATTCTTTATTATTTAAAAGTAAAAGGAGTTTTACTATGTCTTAAATAAAAATAAACCAAATAAAAATTAATCATATTCCCACATCTATGTATTAAATATTATTTTTTTTATCTATATTCGGCATTTGTACCGATAATAATGGCGATTTAAGCCATTATAATCGAAGACAAAATTATAGTATATTATATGTACTAAAATATTTTACGCAACAAGAGTATTTTGAGATATCATCGTCATTAGCGGCGATATGACGCAATAAAACACGTGCCTAGAAATAAGGTCGCACGTTCTATCTATTATTCGAGTATTTAAATTGATCATAGATTTGTATTAAGTGTTGCCATTAATAATAATAATATTATTTTTAATGTTCCGTAGTATAAAGACAATAACATACTCGTAATCATTAAATCACATTAATTTTTCTGCCCTAAGTTACAGGCATTTTACTACAAAACTTTGCATTGAAGCTTGTAGGTGTAGAATATTTCTGGATTTCTTACATTTTTTTTTAGATTTGTTCGCAGTCTGTAAAAACTACGTATTTGATGACGTTTCAAAAGTCTAAAAAGTTTAGTCTCCTCCATGACCATCATTGCTTGATTGCATTCGAAACCAACAAGAAACCATGAAGTGAAAATTTTTTGGACTATTTCAAAATTATGATTGAATACTATACATACGTAAGTCTAGCAAAATCTTGCTAAACGTGATATTTAACAAAAGGTATTTGATCGTATACAACGTATTTAGATACAATTTACAGGGGCCCCTAATATCTAAGGGGTAAAAAAAAAGATAATATTCTCAATTTAAAAAAAAAAATAAAAATTCAAATTAAAAAAAACAATTAAGATTTGTAAGTTCGTCTAGCACTATTTATCACTTTAGATTTTATGCAGACACAATGGCAGCGGTAACGCGCTCGCTTGGATAATCGAGTGATGCGGGTTCTAATCCGGGTCTCGCACCTCTGATATTTTCATGTGCGAAACATTTCTATCATGATCACCACTTATCTTACGGTGAAGGAAAACATCGTGAGGAAACCTGCATGTCTGAAAGAACCTAGAAAGTTTTCGAAAAAGAGATGTGAAGTCCGCCAACACGCACTGGGTCAGCGCGGCGGACTATGTTCTGATCCCCCTCATACTGAGGTAGACCCGTGCCCAGCAGTGGGACGTTAAAAAGGGCTGATGATGAATGATAATTGAGGCCCCCAAAAAGTGTTAACCCAGGGCCCCTACAGACACGGTCCGCGGTCTAGAGAAAGAAAGATATAAAAACTTAATACCTTTCCTTCTCTATATATTCGCACGGGGAATAACCTGAAGATCTATTAGAAACAGTATTAAATTAATGTGTATTCGGCCCTTTTTTACGCCTCATTGCTGGGCTTCCCTTTCAATACGAGGTTGATTACACTTAGGGTTGCCACCTTTTTTAGTTCTAATATAGGAGTATGTATGATCCTTAATGAAAAATAAAGTAGATGAGGGAAATTCCAAAGAAATAATAGTAGTTTTCGTTACACAAATATTTAGTTACATTTAAATGTATATTTTTTTGATTGTTTCGTAAAATATAGTTTTGCCTACATTATGTTTTACCGAAAAATAAAGTATTTGGGATTCAATTATAGCAGACTACTCTAAAATATAGTAGGGGTGGCAACCCTAATTACACTATAGTTCACCACACTGGCCAAGTGCACATTGGCAGACTTTAAATGTCTATAGAAAACTCGCTAGTTTCTCTCAGACACGCAGGTTTCAGATACTTAACTTCACCGTTAGACAAGTGGTAATCATTTTAGAAATGATTCACACATAAAAATTTAAGATGCGAGTTCCGGGATTCGAACTCGCATTACTCAATTTCTCAATCGATCGCTCTACTACTACTACTACCACTGCCTAACAAATGACTTGTACATATAATTTCAAAAGCATTAAATATCTTGATAACTTGCTAATGTATAAATAATTGTTCTATTTAACAAGCATATGTGGCAGTAAACATTCAAATAGGTAATTTATAGCATTATTTACATTGCAATCTTATCGCATGTGTAAACAATACATATAATACTAACAGATGTCTGTGCATGTTCCCTATATTGTGTGGTTAGAGTGATTTTGTTTGATCCCGTAAAGTTTGTAAAGTATTATCACCATGTGTGATGTGTCATTTTTAATGAAATAAATACTAGTAAATTAATCCAGTATCTATGGATAAATAAATTTTAGATATGAAAAGTAAATAATAAATATAAATTGCTTATAACATACTTTAAAGAAAATTAAAACTTCATTTATTTAAGCACGCAACACATGGTATCAAGAGGGAAAGTACTCACTGGCCAGTAATAAATGCTGACAAGAAGTAATTCAAGAATTAAAAAAAAAAATATATTTACTAATATATAATTTTTTATCTATGATACTTAAAAAACTATATATAAATTAGTCAAGACTGATTCATTTTCCTTATGAATTGGTGATTAATGGTATAAATTCTTAGTAAAAATGTGTAATACTTGTGTAATTTGGCTTTATAAGGTTACATTTTAAAGGAAAAACTACTTTTTATACTATCAAATTTAAATACTAATGAGACATATTCTATCCTAAAAAATATTTTAACTTTTTAAATCACTAATATTTATTTTTTTAACCATCTAAATATCTTATAGTCTAATTGCAATTAAACCCAAAAAAAAAAGAAAATATGTTCATCTTGGACTATAAAGGTGTAGTCTAAATAATTAAAATATAACACCTCATTGTATGTAATAGTGACCTGTTTTTAATTTATACGAAGCAAAAACTTACATTTGTTTAGTATTTAAATTATTTTCTAGTACAATATTTTTCTTTTTTTTAACAATATATAATAATTGGCACAGCAAAAACTTTTAATATTTAAAATTTCTGATTTAAACTTAATACTAATAAATTGTAATTAAAAGGTAGTACTCACAAGTATCCATCACTATCTCGTTGAACACAACATATCCAATCAATACAAGCTTGGTGGCATATTATTTTTCTTCGTTGTTCAGGAGTTAGATCTTCTAAAATTTCCGAAGAAGCGATGTGAAAGATATCAGGACTCCCCTTAATTCTAATAATACTACCATCGATCATTTTTATGCTTGTACTGTCATTTGGTACGGATTCTTCTGCATGTTCAATATCATTAGCAGGTTTGGGGTCGGTAAAAATATCAATATTTAGCTTACTCAATGAAAAATTTGAAAGAGATCCGAGAGAAATGTTACCAATACTTATTTCTGATATATTACTATTATCATCGAAGAGATGACTGATGTCCTGGAGCTGGCCAATTGATGTATTCGAGCCACTCTCATTTATTTCAGTCTTAATATTTTCTGGTTTGATTAATTTCAAATTTTTAGGATCAATCACAACCTTTTTTAAATCTTCCTCGGATGAAATACAGTCAGGGACAGGGTATATGGTAACAGTTTTCCTTTTATTCTTATTTTTTAAGGCTTTTTGCTTCTTTATTTGCGTGCTATATGATAAGTAACTTTGGGTTTCGACAGACACTTGCCTCACAGAAGTTAACAACGACAGTATGGCTTCCACTCTTAGTTCTGGATTTATTATAGAACATAAAGCAGTGAAGAGCGTGTCGTACTTCTTCTGACCGATTAATCTAGTCACTGCGTCAGAAGTGAGCTCGAGGTTAGACGAATTAACTTTATACGTCGCAACAGTCCGACTACTACATGTTATAACATTTAATGTGTTTTTAATAACTAGGTTTGGGTATTTCCCCTTTAAAAAGTCATTTTCACTGGCGTTATATATAATATCCTCCTTAAACTCTTTCTGAGAATCATTTTTAGGGAACACAAGCTTTACCTTTTTTAAACTTCTCTTTTGTAAATTAAACGGTATTTTTATTAGGTTTGTTGTTTCCGATGCGCCTGCTTTAGACATAGTTATAAATGAAACGTCACACCATTTTATCAGTTAATTGTAAACACATTATTCGATAATATTATGCGTATACAAATTTTGAAAAGAATCTACTATCTAGGCACTAAAATCTATCTGGGGCATTCCCCTTCGATACGAAGTACATATTTTCTAACACAGATAAATGCCATGCGTTAAAAAAGACCACAGATAATTAATTTGTGTTAAAATAGTTCACAAAAAAATCCATTTTGAAACAAAGTAGGTATGTATAATTTAATGTATTTTAATAATTAATTAATTAATTATGAATATTATACACGATATGAGTAAATAGGTTAACTGTATTTATTCTATTATCATTATTAATGTCTTTATCGCGAAAGAGACAAAAAATTATTTTTATCGTTCGTTGCTTTCTTTTTTTAGGCACAGTTGGAAAATTTGTAAGTATATTTTTTAAATTGTGTTGTTTTGATATTGATTTAATGAAGTTTAAGTATACATAAAAGTGCGTGCATGTTGTTATACTAACGTATCTAAGCAGTTAAAGACTCAACTAAACTGAGCAATAAAAGAGTGTAGTCATCAGTTTGTAAATATAATAAATGTGTAAGCATTATTTTTATTAGGTTTTTATCCATGTAATGAAAAGGCGTTAGCTTCGAACCAATATAGAAAAAGTTACATAAGAAATGAAAAAAGTAAGGCAATAAGAAAGCTTTAATTTTTGTAAAGCGGCGAGCGAATGTGCGGCCTATACTTGTCCTTTATTTCATTTTAAATTTAACCATTTAGATTATTATTATTAGAGTTATAAATACCTATCTTCATTAATCATATTTCAAGAAATACAGAAGACTTCTAGCCGCATATATAAAATAGAAATTTCATATATTTGGTAACTTTAAGGTGCGACCGCACTAGGCGTAACTACACTGCACTGCAGCGACGCGACACGGCACTGCAAAAACAGGTATACCGCACCGCACTAGAGCGGCACTACGCGACAAATTTTGCTTTTCAGTAGTTCGGCAACCTTTGAGCACGATGGATGAAACTAACATTTTTATTGGTATTTTTCATTCAACGTCATTTTGGAGATCATGATATTAAATCTTTGGATATTGGCCAACAAGTAAAACTAAAAATCGTTCTTCGTATAGAGCCATTTTTATCAGCAACCTTTCGTTTTACGCATTAAATATGCTATGACATTTATTAGCGAATTCCTTGAACCTGGTGGCTGAAAAAATATTATGAATATTTTTTATAAACCAATCGTTTGGTCTTCAAAAATTATTATTTGTTCGATAAATGTTTCATTTTTAAAAAATAAAAATATTTTTTTTTACAAGTTAGCGTATTATGTCTCATATGTAATGTTTTTTATTCGATAGATTATTTTTTATACTGTTCGATCAATCAAGTTGTTTGTTCAACTGTATTTATATTTTTATTTAGATGTAATGTTATGAAATGAAATTAATTAGAAAAAAAATTAAATACGTTAAATATCCCACCATATTTTTTACATTTTATTATTAAAAAGGTTCAAGGAACTTGATTGGCGTGCAGTGTCGCGTCGCTTGCTATACCGCACTAGCGGCAGCGGAACTACACGACGCAGCACGCCGCGGCATTTTTAACGAGTTGGTCAACTTTGCCGTGCAGTGCCGTGTCGCGTAGTGCTGCTGCCGCGTAGTGCGGTATGCCTCATACTATTTCATACAAAGAATATTTTGCAGTGCCGCGGCCGTGTCGCGTCGCTGCAGTGCAGTGTAGTTACGCCTAGTGCGGTCTCACCTTTAGTGTTGCATGAAAAGCATGCGATTTAAAACTCTCTCTCTCTTTCTCTCTCTCTCTCTCTCTCTCTCTGTGTGTGTGTGTGTGTGCATGTGTGTGTATGTGTGTGAGATTTATGACCCATGTCTGAACTTATGCGTTTGTTGTCTCATACACACGAAGTGCTAACTGCTAAGCAATTGAGACTTTTAATTAAGTATACTTGTAATTTCAATTTTCTTCACTATAAGTAATGTTTTGATAAAATGCTAATGTTAATCTTACCAATGTTTTTAAGGACTTTCAGGAACTGAAATATGTCTAACATCTCATTCTCATCTCATCGTTTGTCTTTTTGGCTTTATCTTATGGGCTGTTTAGGGAATTTAATTAATAAGATGGCATCTCGCGTCGTACTGATCATTTTGGATAAAGATCATTATGCTTCAACGATCTGTATGCACAATATTTGTATGCACTTTGTTTAGCATCGATTTTAATGTGTTTATTTGAATTGTAATTTGTAGTTATCTCGAATTGGATGTAATTAATGGTTATCTTTGTCTAAATGAATGTTAGTAATATAACAATAAAAATAATATTCTTTATTGAACATTGCAAAAAACATGGATATACAGAAGAAACAAGATTAAAAGATGCACAGCAGTTGGCCTTATCGCTGGAAGCGATTTCTTCTATATAGGTCTAGGCAAGCTTAAGGTGGAGGAGCAGGTTTTCCTAAAACGGTTGTCGGTGTACTTGCTTTGACATGTTACAATTATATTACACATGTAAACCCATATATTTTATTTATTTATTTTAAACCCATATATAGAAAGTTATGTAATGGCACTTATTAAATATTTACAGTGAGTGCATATAAGACTAGCCTATTATATTTAATCTCATACAAGAGTCATTTCTTGAATTAAAAAGACATGATAATTGTTAAATCATAGAATCATATATTGTTACTATCAAATACTTGTTAGATTTCTGTTGTTTAATGATTATTATTGCATTGGCAGAGGTAGCCTAGTGGTAATGCGCTTGCTTGTACAAAAGAGTTCAAATCGGGGTCTCGCACCTCTTATATTTTCATGTGCGAATCATTTCTAATACGATTACCACTTGTCTTACGATGAAGCAAAACATCGTAGGAAACCTACATGTCTGAGAGAACCTAGCAAGTTTTCAAAAGAAATGTGCCAGCACGCACTAGGCCCCCTCGTATTGAAAGGAGCCCCGTGTGCAGTGGGACGTTAAAAGAGTTGAAGACAAACTAATAATATATGTTTGTATAATACACAAGCCACGTTAGAACGTCCACTGCAGGTAGTGGGGCGTTAAAAAAGGGACTGAAAACAATGATTATTATTGAATAATATTTGTTTAAGTCCTCGCGTTCGACCAAATCTAAGACATGTGAAGTTCCAGCTAGCACTTAGCATGAGTGGTGGACTATGAGTATGGGCTTATACCCTCGTATTTAAAAGGATGACTGCGCAGCAGTGGGACGTTAAAAAGGTTAAATACAATTTATTGTACAGTACCATATCACTATCACTACATGTTATAGTCCACCGCGTCTGTATGTCTGTCTATTCGCGATAAACTCAACAAACTACTGCACCGATTTTCATGCTATTTTCACTAATGGATAGAGTGGTTCTCTAGGAAGGGCTTAGTATAAAATTTGTCAAGTTTCTGCATACATTTACTAGCGGAAACCGCGGCTTTGCTCGCGCTAAACCTAAGGATAAGCCCGAGTCAAGCGAGGGTGAGTCGCTAGTTATATCATAAAAGAATATTATGATATATACAGCTGCATAATCATTGTTATTAAATCATTAAATCCAATTAAAATAACGAGAAAGCAAGACAATAAGACAATGACCAAGAAATATATTATATACTGCCTGTAACAACTAGGTACTCGTAAATAGTAATAAATAACTGTAATACATGTTATCCTTAATATCTCTTAAACATATTTCCGGGAAAGTAATTCAAAGGTCGGAAACCTAAAATCTAAAGAAATCCGAGAAAGAATCAGAAAAAAAAATGAAAACATCCGTTGCTCCTAGTCTAATCGACTAGTTTTGAATAATAAGCTTAAGTTTGGCGCTGCGGATAAGAAGTATAAAAGAGCGATATGATGAAGAGTGAATATGATTACCTAGGTACATAGTACTAATATTTAATAAATTTTATAACGAAGGTGTTAAACTTAAAAGGCATTTTTTTGATTAATTCGCTTAAACAAATTCATAAACTAAATATTTCTTAGGTTTACGCGAATATTTGATATTATAAATGATTTGAATCATCAATATCAATGAATTAAATCATCTCATGATTTCTGTAAAGCATTCGAAACGTCGGGAACCAAAAGCCAAAATAAATCCGCGACAAAATCCGAAAAGATAGTTTCATTCAAAAACTGACTTAATAATATTACGTGCTTGATTAATACAGAACTGTACCTTTTGAAGGTAAGTACTTACTCTTAGTCTCCGACATGCAGCTAGGAAGTTTTCATTCACCGTAACACAAATGTAAGAAATAAAATGTGAAGCCTGAAACTTTGTATGATAAATATTTATCTAAATTTTACACATCTACGGCTAGACCATTGATGTTCCTATAATAAAAAAGATTATAAAATAATACAATTTTATGATCCGAGAGTAGCTAATACTTATTAGTTAGTTCTTAAGCTAATTAGTAGAAGCCGTTGCCTACGAACATCGAGAAGAATTTTAAAAAAGAAATACACAATTTTTAAAAGAAATACAATATATTTTTTATCATTCTTATTACGAGGGTTTTATAATGTAATTAAATATGATAATAATTCATAATTAATTAGAATACACCATTCCTCCTATATTTAGTATATTTAATTTTAATATTTATCAGCTTTATATATTTTATTTTATATTTAATCAAGAAATTTCTAAATATAGATAAAAAAAGTCATTTATTAGACTATCTATCGTTGAAATTTAAGGCAAATGCAATTTAAATATATAATTTTAAGTTGAAAGTATATTTATAACTATATAAATATCGAATCAAATTTCAATTTTAGATTATTTTAATTTGTAATAAATCTTTTTCATACTGCCAACACTGACTATAGTAGCAGTAAGTCCCCGAAAGATAATGAAACAAACGAAATAGTACGAGAAAACGAGACAAATATATTTACACATATTTCGATTTTAAGAAATAAATACATATTATATCTATAAAAACAATCAATTTCATAATTCATTTACAAATTACAAGACAAGCCTCAAATAATAAAATGTAATCTATTTTGTTACATATAATTAAATTCTAACTCAGACGAATCTGTACATTGAATATTTTTTGTAAAATTTTTTGAAATAATCATTATTAATGATACAGAGGCTGAATCTGAAGTTTTTAGAAGTTTTGTCTGTCTGTCTTTGACCGATTTTGATGAAATTTTGTATGATGACAGTAGGTTATCCAGGTCAACATATACTATATAGGATACTTTTTACTGTTAAAACCTTCCTTTTCAGTACACACACAGTAGTTTATACAGTAGTTAATATATAAAATTTACGAATTAGGTTTCTACTTTCTAGTCTTTTGAACTTATTTTTGCGGAAATAGCTATGCCCGTTTTAAGGCGCAGATAAACGACTTTTAATGATTTTATATTGAACATCACGTCTAAACTTCTAGTCTTATTTCTTTGAAAAAATATATGTTATACTAGACAATTTTATTCATAATTTGATATGTGAAAATGTGAGATTATATTTTAATAACATAGTGTAATTAATTTGTAAAGTAATGTCTAACGCGGACAAAAAAACGACAATCACGCAAAAACTATGGGGCGTATTTACATGAAACTTTAATCATATAAAAGATAATTTAATGACCCATATTTTAGTATACGGTTATTATTTTTATTGTGTTTGATAAATCAAGGTGGATTGTTTTTTTCGAATAATCTTGGTGCGCGTTGAAGCGGGCGACGCGACGGGCTGCAATGTATGCTCAAGGTCGCGGGCAGTTAATGTCGCCTTAATGGGGCATCGCAGGATCGCTTGCGCATGCAACTACGACCCGACCATGAGTCGGGCTGCCGAGCCGGCTCTGAGTTTACCAACATAATTGAAATCCGAATAGGCGCTGACAGCTAATTTGGGTAATTAATCGAGTTAGTTTTCTTTGCTTGAACAAGTAATCGATATCGTTAATTCGCAAATAGTATTTTTTTATTTTATCTAATCTAGACATATAAATAAAATTGAGGTGTCTGTTTTTAACTTCTTTTTTTGTCTGTCTGCCTGTGCCGGCTAATCTCTGAAACAGCTGGGCCGTTTTTGACGGGACTTTCACTCGCAGATAGCTAATGTTATAAGAAATAACTTAGGCTACTTTTATTTTATTAAAAAAATATAAAAACCGTTTAATTTATTTAAACTTACGCCCAGCGAAGCGGGCTGGATTTGCTAGTAATCAGTGAAATTACCCAATCTTGATTTATTGCCACATTATTTTGTTTCACTTCCCTTATTTTTTTTGTCATCAGCCCTTTTTAACGTCCCACTGCTGGGGGTGTGCCTCCCTCAGTACGATCAGGCCTTAGTCCACCGCGCAGGCCTACTGCGTGTTGGCGGACTTCACGTCTTACGAAAACTTGCTAGGTTCTCTCAGACATGCAGGTTTCCTCACGATGTTTTCCTTCACCATAAGACAAGTGGTAATCATGATAGAAATGATTCGCACATGAAAATATCAGAGGTGCGAGACCCGGATTTTATCGCGGATTTATTTAGATTTTTAGTTCGTTCGCACTCGAAACGTCGGAAACTAAAAATCAAAATAAATCCACGAAAAAATCCGATGTCACTTTAGTTCAAAATAAAACTACAAATAAAATTTTAAATTTATTACTTATTACTACGTTTTACAATATACCAAAAAAAAAGAGATCAACACTCACATATTTCCTCGTACTTGTAGGTTTACAATTTACACGTTTAATTCAAAAAATATATATGTATAGTTATTAATTTTTCTAAATCTATTTCATCATTCATATAAAAAAAACAACACAAATTGTTTTAAGCATAGACTCTCACGCTCTAGAAAGAGAGAAAACGATCGTGTGGCCAATACCTATCTCTGTCTTGTAGGTCTGTAGTATCAAAAGTGTGGTACCACACGTTCTAGACAAAGACAACTGGTGGCCGCACGCTCGTTTCATCTCTCTCACACTTTCCTGACATTTACTTTACAGATGGATGGGAACGCTCATACCATTCTTTAAGGTTATCGTTTTATAATAACATTAGCAGTAATGTATAGAACTCGTCAAAACCAATTGAACAAGACCAAGATTGATGATGCAGTAGCCATTGAAGAGTTAGACTCTTCGTAGTTGGTGAGATTATAAAAAATTAGATTATTATTGTATTGTATACAGCCATTTTTAACGTCCCACTGCTGGGGGTGGGCCTCCCTTCAATACCTGGGGATCAAGCCATAGTTGGACGAGTGAAGGCGGCTATTGTATTTCTTTATATTTTAAGTGAATTAAAGATTTTTTTGTTTAACTTTAAATTTCTTTAGTAATTATATAAAAATGCTTTTGTTTTTGTGACAGTATTTTTAAGTTAAATGATAAGTAATTAAGTATGAAGGCATTGAGAGGGACGGACAATTTTATGATAGTGAAATTGTTAATCTACAAGGTTCATACAACTGCCATTAAAACTATATTTTAAAGATTTTTTATAAGCTGTGAAAAATCGATTATATTTCTCTTATTATATTGTTGTGACTCTACTTGTTATGCCAGCGGTCAAGGCTTCGAGTCTCGCTGAAGGCATTCGTTTTTTGAGCATGAATGTCTACTCCAGTCATGGGTGTTTATATTTATAATATGTATGTATTTAAAGTTATATATTTGTAGTGTATCAATATCTGATATCCATAACATAAAACATTTTTTTATTTTTTTTTTGTAGCATGTACAGATAATATCCACATCAGTTAAAAAAATGACAAATGTCAAAAATGAAGAAATATAGTATAATTTGCTTTTGTATTGAATAATTTGTCACAAAATATATGTGTATCTTTACGTATATTACAATAACTACAGAATCTAAGGCACTAAGTTACTACTAATAGAGTGTAATACTTAATTTTAGAGATCCTTGAGAAAAGGAGAAAATCATTCGACGGTGGGAACCAATGAGAGATCTTCCTAATTTTTTAATATAAACACATGTTTGACAATGGCATTTTAATATTATATATTTCCTTCAAAAAAATTGAGTGATAGATATTAAAAAATTAATAGTTTGAATCTATCAAAAAAAATTAAACCAAATTTGTAAAAAGATATCAGTCTAATAGATTACTAAATGTACAGTATTTTGATTAAAAAAGTAATTTCACAATCAGTCTCTATATTATAAAAATCTACCAAAACGGTAGGTTTTAGTAGGAATTAGTAGTTTACAATGACAATATTATTAGAAAAAATATACATCTTATACTAAAAACTAAAGGTGGGTAAACGATTTTACACTAAAATAAAAAAAATAGTAGGTAAATCAGTCTAATTATTAAAAAAAAAACATGATTTCGAAACTTTTGGGGTATTCCCTCTGAAACCTCTTTCCAAAACATTTCTAAGCATATTTTTTTTTAGAAAAAAAAAGATTCTACAAAAAAGGCTATACTTACTAATTACTACCTATATCTTCATCTATAACTAGTTTTGAGTCTGTTGATTCGTTTAAGTCTTGATTATCACAGTTTAAATCGCTATCTTGGTTTTCATTTTCTAACGCACTATCTGCGACAGTGTTGCCATTCGTCATTATCGTTGATAAATTTCTTAAATAATTCTCCATATTAGCTGTCAGTGCTGCCATAATTTGATTTTCAATACTTTTAATATTTCTCACATCATTGCCTTCATTTTTTGGTTGTGAATCAGATTTTAAAAGATTAGCTAATATTGGATTGGCTCTTAGCATATCATCAGTGTTGCCAACTTCAATATTTTTATTTTTCGTGTGCGTTCGTTTGTGTAGGACGAAAACGTCTGGATCTTTAAAACATTTGGAGCATTCCATACATTTGAATGTGTCATTATGTGGTTTATATGAGGGTAGACTAATATTCTCAGTATCACTACTATCACTATCATTGTCGGAATGTGTGTCCGACCTTTTATTGTCTATGTGTGACTCATTGTTTGTGTTTTCTAATTGTGTTAAATCATTTAATGGAACCTCTTCGGTAGGTGATGGGGGTTGTTGCTCTGTAAAAAAAGAAAAAAAAATGTTTACTGTTTAAATTACACAGATATTTATTATTTTTTTAGATTATTTCCCAGATTTATTTGATTTTTGGTACGTGACATTTCAAATGATTTACAGCAACAGCATGGAGAGAGAGATAAAAATTTCATTCATAATGGTTTATTTTGTTCTTTATCCCTTTTTGCCTTTGAACAATCATTTCTTATATATGTATATTTAACAGTGGTAGTGCCATGCTTGTTACCTTCGGGTAGCAGCCGAATGGGCCGGCACGCCCCGTATAGTACCACTCTCTCACAGAAGACCGGCGTGAAGTGGCAGCTATGCTGTCGCGTTTCGTCCGGTAAGTGAGAGTCCGGGAGGCCCACTACCCATCCCTACTCCCGTCCTTCTCCATCCTCCCTCTCTCCTTTTCCTGAAAGGCCGGCAACGCATCTGCAAGCCCTGTGGTGTTGCAGATGTCCATGGGCGGAGGTGATCACTTACCATCAGGTGAGCCTCCTGCCCGTTTGCCCCCTTTGTCCCATAAAAAAAAAAAAAAAAAAAAAAATATATGTGAGAAATTAGATATCAATCTAAAGGAATATTTTTATACTCAACAGTCATTAATCTGAATTGACTATAAATAATCAGTTGTTTTTAAGCCAATTTCAATACAAAACCATATTTTTTAATTAAAATTCCTTATTACATTGTATAAATAGAGATAGAAAAAAAAATGTACCTCCATTTAAAGCAGTTATCCCCGCAGCTTGCATCGCTAACATAGTTTGGACATATATCGCTTGGGCCATTTGTTGATGCATCTGTTGAGAAACAGCATAAAAAAACTTGATATTTCAAATTAAATTAAAATATTGTTTATAATAATAATATATGTTGGGACATTATTACAACAGCGCTATGTAGTTCCGTGGTTAGTTACGAGGCTTGTGTTACGAATACCTGATAGTTGATCTACTCATATAAGTTTTAAATACATACATATTATAAATATAAGCACCCATGACTGGAGTACAAACATTCGTGCTCAACAAATGAATGCCCCCAGCGGGACTCGAACCCGCGACCGCCAGCGCGGAAGTAGGGTCACTACCAACTGAGCCAAATGTGTCATCAAAAGGATGACTTTTCATATAATATGTATGTATTTAAAATGTATATATGTAGTATATCAACTATCTGGTATCCGCAACACAAGCACGTTACGTAGCTTACTGCGGAACTAGATGGCGCTGTTGTAATAATGTCCCAACATATTATTATTATAACATATTACCCTTATTTTAATACAAAAGTGTACATAAATTTTTCCAGGTGTGATGGCGGAAGATACACTTCTTCTTCTTATCGAGTCGATGGCAATTGTTAAAGTGAGTCAGCCCAAAACTCGGCCACCATTATGGCTTTGTCAGTGGCATGCATAAGGTCCTGTAAGTTGCAGGTAACAGGACAAGCAGGGCATATAAGGAGGTGACTCATCGATTGAGGAACAGTACCGCATCTGCACTCCAAGCCACCGCCCGCAAATCCCCACCTGGTCAAGTTTTCCTTGCTTCGGCCAACCTGAGACCGAAGTCTATTAAGAGACTTCCAGGTCTGCCAAGGCAAACTATGTCCAGGGGCAAGAATCTCAGACGGTGGGACGATTGGAGTAGGCAGAGAACCATGAGTGTCCTGCCAAATCCTGCATCTTGCGTTTGGTATTTCCTCACTAAGTGGTGGGACGCACTTCATGAAGCTTTTTCGGCTTTTGAGCCTTTGTGGCACTAAGATGTTGTCGTGCATGGGATGTCGCGGGTCTTGCTCCATTTTGGCCCTTTCTTTGGAGCTTGCCGCTGCTCTACGGACCTCCGGGGGCGCAATTCCTGCCAGTGGGTACAGCATCGATGTTGGGGTTGGTTTCAGACAACCAGTAATAATACGACATGTTTCGTTTAGTGCTGTATCCACTAGTTTTGCATGGGAAGAACGGCACCACACGGGACAGGCATATTCACCAGCAGCAAAGGAAACGGCTAGGCCAGTGGTTCGTAAAACATTAGGCGAAGCGCCCCACTTGGAAGATACACTGCGAAGCAGGTTACTCCAGGTACTTATCTGATAGTGGAGACTATGAGAGTAACACCGCATAAGTCTGTTTGAGATGTACCATTTGGGTGTCATAGCTGACTGCATAATCGATTCTACAGGGATACATTAAGATAAGTAAGTATTTGTATAAAATGGAGAGAGTGAGAGAAAGTGGGTGTAATAAACTTTAGTGTCTTGTAGACATTTCCCAGCTAGAATGACTAACAACAAGAGAAAAACATTTATTTCTGTAGAATTAGTGCTTATGTATTTTAACTGCCTCCATGGTGTAGTGGCTAGCATGTACGGTCGCACACTGGGAGGTCCTGGGTTCGAGTCCCGGGTCGGGCCAAGTTTAGTTATTGAGTCTTTCTGTTTCGTAAGCCTCAGTAACAGGCCGGAGTTGGGAAGTTGGCGGTGTGTCACCCCCGTGCCTCGGAGAGCACGTAAAGCCGTCGGTCCTGCGCCTTAACTCTCACTGGTCGTGTCGAGTAGTCGTCCCACCAGAGTATGAGGGTGAAAAGGAACAGAGAGTGTACTTGTGTTTGCGCGTACACTCGTGCACTATAATATCTCCCGCGCAGATGGCTAGTCTCAATGAGATTGGCCGCCGTGGCCGGAATCGGCCGGGAGGACATCATTTTTTAATATATCTTCATTTTATGTTATTTTATGCAAACACTAGTAATTCCCGCGGCTTCGCCCGCGTTCTAATTAACTATTAAAAATAGGAATTGGTGGTAGAACATTGAAAATTTTATAAGTATTTTATGATGCTTAATCAAAGTTATTAGCTAAATAGTGGGCAAGACGGTGCGGTGTATGGTCGGCGATTGTATCAAGCTAAGCGGCGCTTAAAGCAGCGCTTGCACTTTAAACTCGCGTCCATATTTTTTTTGCAACTACTCCAAAGATATTTGCCAAAATAAATTAAAATACTTGACAACATTGATATACTAGGAAAAAAGGTGTAGATAAGTCATACGCGCTCAAAAGGCGGCACACCAAAACCAGGCTAATTGGCCCACCTGAACATAGTCACGCGTTGACGACGCACTGTCGCGAATTATATTTGTCTCTTTTTAACCGGCGATACTTGAATCATGCCATCCTATTTTGACAACTAATCGTAATGTAGTGTGTTCAGTGTTATTGCAATATTTTTAGTTATTCATGTGTGCGTTAGTGTGCCGTTTTTGAAGGTAGAATGTCGTTTAGGTAACGTATCAACACCTTTTTACTTATAATATCATTGCTTGACAAATTATATACTTAAACCTTTCTCAAGAACCACTCTTTACATTGGTTGCACCAACAGCATGAAAATCGGTGCAGAAGTTTTTAAGTTATGTGCGAACAGACAGACAGACAGACAGACAGACGTGGCAGAGGACTTTGTTATATAACATGTATACATGTTAAGACATTATATTTTCACATGTAGAATATGTTGTTGTCTCTCTCTGTCTCTGTTTTACTTTCTGTATGCAGTGGTAGCTCAGTGGTAACACCCTCGCTTGGGTAATTGAGAGAAGCAGGTTTAAATGTAGGTCTCTAACCTCTCATATATTTCAAAATGATTACCATTTGTCTTACTGAGAAGGAAAACATTGTGAGAAAAACCTGCATGCCTAAGAAAACTTAGTAAGTGTTCATAAGACAAGTCTGCCAATCCACACTTGGCCAGTGAGGATTGTGGCCTGATTCCCCTTGTATTGAAGGGAGGCCTGTGCCCAGCAGTGGGACGTCAAAAACCACTGAATACAAATCACTTACTGTAGCATCAATCACATTAGATGGTGGTGTCCAAGTCGAGTTTCTCCTTTGGTACGGGGCTGGTGAGTCAGTTGGTAAGTTTCGAGATGGTATGGCATCTTTCTTTAATGTCCTCCACTGACCTGTAATGTAGACAACAGTTAATTTACATAGTGTTTTGCATTTTCTACTTTAATTTTTATTACATTTGAGTTTTATGTATCTATGATATTGTTAAATTGTATTTTACTATGGCAGTGAAAAAAATTCATTACTTTCATTGAGATTAATATAGCACAATTCTCTATTTTCCATATTAATCGAAGTTAAACCTAATATAACAAAAAAAAAACAATTTAAATTACTCAGTAACATGGTCTAAGCTATTGTTTATTTTGCGAAAGTTATGCTCAGTGATTTTACTAGCTAACGAAATATTAATATTTTTCGATTTATTTTCTTAGATTTATTTTCATTTTATACATATAGATAGATATTCTATATCTATCTATAAAAATCACATAACAAACAGTCTAAATTCAACGCTTTCCCGCTTTTTAATAACACGAGTGTTTATTTACCTTTATTTTTCTGTCCACTCGTCATTGTATAATCATCTGCTGTGAAATGTAAGCTGCAAACTTTAGAGTATTTTGTGTACGGCTTTCCTCGTTTAAGTATTCTATTCCATAGTTTGGCTAATTCCTCGTCTCTAGGAAATTGGTGGAACGATACGTTTTTCGCTTTACCGGCCATCGATGTACACCGCGGTACAGTGCAGTAATACGGCATTTTGTTAAGTTATACTACGTTTATTAAATCAATTACATAACTAAGTTATACTGCTTTTGTTATTAATGAATTTGTATTGATATTACAAAAACAAACAAAATCGTGAATAAACACCAAGCCGACATGATTGACGCAAAAGCAATTAAAACAAATATGTTGTCTGTGCCCTGTGGATTTGGTCCTAAATGTTGCTAGGGTTAATAAAGAGTTTGTCTTTATAAATGTTACTTTTGAAGTCAACTCTACCTGAGTTGATGATGCTTTATATAAAAAACAAAAGCTTATTACAAATTATTTAAAATAAATTAGGCTGTTGGTAGTCCGGTAATCGAATGAATAAAGAAAATATTATTCGTCCGACAATTGTCGGTTTATACGAATATTTATCACGTTTTTTGCTTTCTTATAAAAAATAAGTGAGTTTTAGGTGCAGGATATATGCAAAATATAAAAAGAAAATAACCTTAACCTACCGAGCCGAAAATTTATAATTTAAGATTCCACTGACTTTTAACATAACATAAACATAACATAACACCCTCAAAATTATTTTTATCCTTTATCAAACGTTAATAAAACTATTTCAACAAAATATACGAAACAACAAAAGTCTCAGTCGCAAAAGACCAATAGTCGGACGAATAATTATTTTTATTATGAAACAAGCTAAAGGGAACGTGCACAACGAAGGTGCTGCCGACTGGCGTCGCTAATACGAATCTTGTACTGTATTAATCAAAGAGTATAGATAATATACTGGGAAAAGAGTGCCCTCTCTAGGAATATTTATGGAAATCAATTTGAAGCGCCATCTGCGTTTCCTAACTTAAACTAATGCTATATATACGTATCTATATATAGGTAGCTATATATAGGTAGCTATATAGTTGCCTTTATAGCTATTTATTTTGCCATTGATATTTGATTAACTGCTAGAACAAAGAAATAAATAAAACAACAAATGCAAGAGTAATCATTTATTGATAATACAGAATAAATTATATTGAATAATAATTCTTATACGTAATATTTTAGTTCATTTTCTATACTTTCTTAGATTTACGCGAATATTTGACAATTTAAAATAAGACTACCTTTTCGGATTTTTCAGGGTTTTAGATATCTCAAACATATTCTTGTTACACAGTGCCTATCCACAAAATTAAAAATGAATTTGCTTTCAATAACTCACACACCACAGAAAAGCGTATTTATCGCGAAATATCACTAAACTACAAACTACAAAATATTTACGATAATTCGGCACACTGCCGACACTGGACACAATAAAATAGTAAGTTTTGATAGTAAACGGAGGAATAATCCCAACTCAACGACTGATGAACAAAAAATACTAGAAAACGGAATAATATTATATTTATTAATTCATATTTGCAAATGCCAAATTGCAATTTGCAACTTGTATTTTGTATGTATCCAGTATTGCTATAAAAATAACCAGTATTGCTATAAAAATAATGTTAGGAAGTGATTGTAAAAATGTTAATGCCATTTGGAATAACTATTGATTGTTTTTTTTTTTTTTCATACAGTATTTTTGTTCATAAAATAATAATCTAAAGTCTTTTATTTATCTATTTAATTAATGTGGTATAAATTACAATTAGTTTAGGATCGAAAACATTTTTAGCGACATCTATCGGCGAATAAATAAGACGCAATGCATTTATAAAAGTTAGGAAATGGAGATGGCGCAACTTTCTTTAGAAAAATTAGCAATGTTCTAGAGTGTCCCCCCCCTGATTAATCAAAGAGTATTAATAGTTGTTGGTATTAATAGTTGTCATCGATATTTATAACAAGTAAACGAGTAATTTTATGAGTGAAAATTATTATTCTAGCTAATCATAATGTATTTTTGCACTAGCGATTCACTCTCGCTTCGCTCGGGTGCGTCCCTAGGTACCCCCTTTAGCATATAAACTTTAAATGTCTTACTTATTTCATATTTTGGATTTTGTACAATTCACACAATATCTTTATCAATTGTAGCCTATGTGTTATTCTGATGTATAAGCAGAGATGAGACGTATCTTAGATAAAAGTATCTGAAATACAGATACAAGATACAAAATACGTATTTACATCTTGTAATTGAAATACTTTTTATTTTTTTATTTTGAATCTTATATTTAGATACATTTTCCTGGTATCTTAGTATTTTGAAGATACTTTGTTCCCCGAGATACTTTTATTTATTTATTATTATTTATTTATTTATTTATTATTATTAAAGTTGACATATTTTTTTTATTAAATGTAACATTGTAAATCTCTTAGATTTGTATAATGTTACTTACATAATTCATTATATATTACATTATTAATATTAAATATATTATATTATTATATACAATATTGTAAAATAAATAAAATGAATATATACTAAAATGAACTTCGCAGTTTTTCTTTCCGAACGCAACTGAACGCAGCGCATCGTTTAAAAATTTTTTCGATATTGTCGGGAGCACTGACCTCTATAATACCACTGGACTGGCTGTTCCAAGCGTTTGACAGCAATTTTTTTGTGTCCATTTAAAGCGCCACTAGCGAGAGTCCCGAGAACTATTTTTTACGTATATTGCAAATGACAGCGAGAAGTGTTTGCTTACTGTAAAGTAATTTTGCATTTTTATAACATAAGTAGTAATTATGATGATACGGTTATTGATTAATAAAAATATAAAAATAAAAATCTTTATATCAACATCATTAGTTTTAGTACCACGAACTCTCGCTACGTCCGACAGCGGCGGACAGCGCCAAAATGGCGAATATCAAGCAGCCACACAAGCACGTTGACAACAGCCAGTCCAGTGGTATTATAGAGGTCAGTGGTCGGGAGTGACAGATGGCGACACTATCTTTCTACTGAAATAAAAAAATATTCCTAAAGTATAACACCTGTTTGCCCAGCTCTGCCACTGTGGAGACTGTTCTTCTTTGGGGACATGATCATGAGGCCTCATCGAAGGAAGATGAACGACAATATGTTTGAGGAATTACTTTTACTCAAATCTCAACTAAAACATAAAGATTAAAAGTCTCAATTTTAATACCTTTATATTTTGTCTTGTCGCATTTGCCTGATCCTTGTTATCAACGCGAACTATTCGAAAATAGTTTTCTCAAATAAATAAACTTAAGTTCAAGTAAATGTTGTTTTCTTACAAAAGTATTTTATCTTGAAAAAGTATTTGAAAGATAGGTATTTTGTATCTAGTATTTCAGATACCTTTTTAGAAAATTATTTATATTTGGTATCTGAAATGCTCTTTTTAAAAGTATCTTACATCTTGTATTTCAGATGGGGAAATGCAGCTACCGTTAATACAATTTTTGTCCTGCAGAAAAGAGCTATTCGTGCAATTTATAGTTTAGGCCCTAGAGTATCATTAAGAGATAAGTTTAAAGAAATAAAAATATTGACTGTTGCTTCTCAGTACGTGTACGAAAATGTTATATATGTTCATAAAAATATACACGAATTTCCCAAGAACTGCGACATGCATAGTATTAACACTAGGAGTAAAAATAAACTTGTAATGCCTGTGACTCGCTTACGACGAGTCAGTAATTCTTTTTATGGACAATGTATACGCTTATACAACAGGATCCCAGAAAACGTTCAACAAGCTTCTATTGCCAAATTTAAAAAAATTGTGAAAGAACGTTTGTGTACTAAAGGATATTATACGATTAACGATTTTTTAGAAGATAGTACGCCTTGGGAATGATGTGATCGCCACCAGGCTGTTTCAACCTATAGAATTATTGTTAATTTCAATTTAATTAAAAAAAAAAAAGAAAAAACACTAAGACAAACAAAAAAAAAATATACATTAGTCCCGCTGAGTTTCTTTCGCCAGTTCTTCTCAGGTCAGTGGTTTCTTCCTTCCGAACTGGTGGTAGACTCATGACGTTCAGTAAAAAATTGTAATAATTTCATGCTGAATAAAATATTTTGAATTTGAATTTGAATTTGAAAGATACTTTGTATAAGGTATCTTGTACATCACTGTGTATAAGCTATATTATTGTAAAGTTTCATTAAAATCCATTCAGTAGTTTTTACGTGAAAGAGTAACAAACATCCATCCATCCATTATCCATACTTAAAAACTTTCGTGCTTATAATATTAGTAGGATTTCTGGATGTAGTAGGATGACCGATACATCCACTAAAAACGAAAATAAATCAAATAGCGTAAAATTTTATTACTTTCCACATAATAGTACTCTCATGCCTTGGTTATGTGAAAAACGCAAAAAATGATAAACGCAATAATTCAGAAAATTATTTCCCATTATTTTCACGTCGTAAACATTGTATATTTTAATTTGTGCGACAATTTTGCCCGTTACCACCGCCTCATTTTCTTAATTTACTATCTCTTCAACCTCCAATACATGGCGGGCCTCGATGAGCTTTTGACCTTTGGTATTTGGTAAAGCTGACGATCATTATTGATAGACCGGAAGCTATATTTTAAAACTTTTATCGTATTCAAAATTAACATAATTCACGGGATAATTTTGTTTAAATAATTGAAAGCACGATGACAGGGTGTGATAAGTTTCCTTTACTGTCCGCATAGTGTCTCTTTTGTCGATTTAGTGCTGCCACCTATAGTTCGTGCACGTTCCCTAATCATCCGCTAAATGTACAAATATTTTTTATAAAAGAAATAATATTAAAATATTTTTTTTTTATTTCAAATAGCTTTAATTAAATTAAATTAATATTTAAAATAGCTTCGAATTCTAACTCTCACAAAAATTGTTGTACTAATTTTTTTTTTATTTATTTTAAATTTGAAATTCTATTTTGTTTGCTATTTCGCTCTTAATTTTACGTAGTACAAAATCTTAATTTACGGAATTTTTCAATTAATCATGGGCTACAAAAGAAAAGTATTACATTAGTGTTAACTTTGGTAATTTTATTGTCCAAAATAAAAATAAATATTATGTGTGATTTACGCATAGGGAACTTTGAAACCGTCAATATGGCAATATTAAATAAGTCATTGTTTTTTATATAATATTTGTTTTTAAGTAATCTGTGGTAGCGATGGGACTCGAATCGAAAATTAATATTCGAATCAATTCGAATCACACGGAAAAGAATTCGAATCATGATTCGAATAAACCAGTGATTCGAATTGATACGATGATTCGAATGATTCGAATCAATATTATGATTCGAATCAATGCGATGATTCGAATCAATACGATGATTCGAATCTTCGAATCTCTCTCAAATGGAATATTTTTCTCCCGTTTTTGCAACATTTTTCGTTGGTGCTCCGCTCCTATAAGTCGTAATGGGATGTTATATAATCTATAGCTTTCCTGGATAAACGGACTATTTAACACAAAATGAATTTTTCAAATGGAACCAGTAGTTCCTGAGATTAGCGCGTTCAAAAATAACAAATTGTAGTAAATTTCGTACAATGTTCTAGGTACTACTACACTGTAGAAGTACTATTAGTAAAGTTTTAGTAGAACATAATAACATGAATAAATTAATAAATCTTTACTAATATTATAAATGTAAAAGTAACTCGTCTGTCTGTCTGTCGTGATTTCATGCTTAAACTACTACACCGATTTAAATGAAATTTGGTATACAGATAGTCTAGAGTCTGAGAAAGGACATTGGCTACTTTCAAGGCAAAAAAGGAGTACCTTATACTAGTTACTATACTTTTAAATAGGGGATGAAAGTTTGTATGGAAATTACCTCATTTTTAAATGTAGAAGCTTGAAACTTATTTTTTAATTAGGTCTATATAAACAAATAAAACATTCAAAGTTTGTATGAATATTATCCTGAAGGTGGTACCTAAATAAAAAAATATGTTGGGACATTGTTACAACTGCGTCATCTAGTTCCATCGTGGTGAACTACGAGGTTTGTGCTACGGATAGTTACCAGATAGTTGTTACTTATAATATACTAAATACGTACATATTATACATATTATTAATATATATATCCATGACTGTAGTACAAACATTTGTGCTCAATAAATGAATGCCTCCAGCGGGACTCGAACCTGCGACCGCTGGCACAGAAAGTAGGGTCACTACTAACTGAGCCAAATGTGTCGACGCATAATAAATGATAACTTAGGTGTTTGACTATGAAATGTGAATTTTAGATTACTTCACATTTAACTGTCAAGCATACTAAGTACCTATTAGATTTTCTTTCATACTTCAACAGGCTTAAAAATCTAAGCATAAAAAACCGTGGTGAAAAATTTCTAATCAAATTCGCGTACCTACATGCACGATATGGATATTATGGATGATTAAATAATTTACAAGTAAAATGAAAACTTATTTTAAAAGAACATCAACCGTCGTCCTCGTCATCTATATTTTAATAAAAAATAAATTATCAATAATAAAAATAAAATAATAACAATAAAATATTTGTAATTGTTTGATATTGCCACCGATTTCCAAAATTAAAGCTATTTTTTACTTTGTAGTTTTTGTAGTTTTTTAAAATTTATAGGTTAATAGATTTTTAGAAAAGTGAAAGAGTAGCTTGTGTTAAAACTCATTTCTGAAGCATGTTGCATAAAGCAGAGCCGCCATTATGGGCTTATTGGCCCACAGAGCCATTAGAGATCATGAGTTCAAAATCCCGATGGGATTACAGGTTTCTAATTTTATGTTAATGTTGTTAACTTAGTTAAATTAATGTTAAGTATTATTACCACTAACCGCCTAAATATAATGTCTCGCAAACACCTTTTTTTCTTTTTTCTCGTAAAATTATACATCAAATAGAAAAGTCTGTACCTACTTATTTTGATGAATAATAATGTTACGACTTACGCAGTATGCAGTATTCTGTCAAACTAGTAACTACAAGTAGCCCTGCATATATGCGAGTAGGTATACCTACATCTAGCATCTGCGAATTTTTTTACTTACTACTTATACCTATTAGTAGTATATGTCCCCAAATTGATTCCATACAAATTCTATTAACATCGGCTTATTAGTTTGGTTTTTAAGTCATAATAAATGGAAGTATGTGATACATGTAAATGAAATCATCAGATTTCGATGAAAATAACCTAAAAAATAAAAATATTGTTATCAAAAAGCAACCTTAAAAAAATTACAATGTAAAAAATAACTTTAATTATGAAATCGGTGGCAATAAAAAACAATTACTATATTTTATGGACGTTATATCGACAATTTATTATTGAAATATAGGTAGATGACGACGACGACTACCGTTGATGTTCTTTTTCATTTTACGTGTAAATTATTTAATCATCCATAATAACCATAATATCGTGCATGTACGCGGAATGATTGTTGATGAAAATCAATTTGTATGCTTGTTAGTTATATGTGAAGTAAGTACCTAATCTAAAAATTCACATTAATTTTAAAAGTAAAACGCCTAAGTTTTCATGTACCAACTATGCTAAGACACGTTTGGCTCAATAATCAGTTGGTAGTGGTAGTGACCCTGCTTTAAAATCAATTCAAAAACTTTCTAAAAGACTACGGACTGAGTTTACCACAAAAAATGTTCTATTATATTATACTATACCTACTATATTTTAAAAAATAATTATTATTTACTAGAAAAACTTTGTTTATATGCAAAAAAACTCAAACGAATTCTAACTGTATCATATTATAGGGTCATCTTACTGTGCAATATAAGATTCGAATCAAAGAAATTGATTCGAAACGACGAACTGATTCGAATTCTTAAAATGATTCGAATCCGCGAACTCATTCGAATTAACTCGACAATTCGAATCAAGTGCTAATTCGAATCAACATAAAATCTCATTCGAATCGGGTTTTCACCCTCATCATTCGAATCATTCGAATCAAATGTCATTCGAGTCCCATCATTAATCTGTGGTTCAGTTATTGTTTATTCCATTATCTATGGCCTCAAGTAGCCATTTTTCTGAAAAAGTGAGAAGTGGGGAAGGGAAAAAAGGTGAATACATGTCAAATATTTCAAGGCTGCGGTGTGATGATTTTAATTATTACAAACGTGATAACGACTGCAACAAATAATTCGGTTTGACACTTTATTGGACACTGCGTCCTTCCCGTCTTTTAATGATAACACACGGGTGCACCGAGACCGCCGAAATTTCACAACAAAGGTCGGTCAGTGGAAACTAAGATGGGTTATTATTGTACCGTGCCACAATGCACCTCGCTAGCCGGCAAGACGAAGAACGTGAAGTTCCATCGCTTCCCGCGTGATGTGATCCTGGCAGATAAATGGAATTTAATTTTGAAGCGGGGCAAGCCTTACACAAAATACTCCAAAGTTTGCAGTCTACATTTCACCCAGGCCGATTACAACGTCACAACAATGGGTAAGAATAAAGGTATTTGGGATTTTCCATGTCTAGTTAACGTTTCGTAGTGTATTTACAAGTTTTCACTCTCCATGAGTCATAGTTGCTACTGCTATAGCTATACATTTTTTGCGTTTGTGGAAAACATCGCACCGGAAACATTTCGAGACCGGAATTCTGCATGTAATCGCACAAAAACATCGCAATGCCCTTTATCTCGGACGTTTGACATTCACAAGTCCTATTTTTTTTTATATTCCAATAAGAATTTTGTTACAACCTTAGTTTTTTGCTTAAAACTGCAAATGTTTCATCATTATTTTATAGTTTTCCTTCATGTTTAATATTAAGCTTAAATTTTTAAATTCTATAGCATTTATCCTCCAGTATCGGTTATTTTCCTATATACTTAATGTATATATAATTATTTTGTTTGCTTAGACTGCTTACTTTTTGTTTTTAAGCTATATTGTGGATCAAAACAAAAATAATCTATATAGATAAATAAAATTAGAGTGTGTGTTTGTAGTGGAAAAATAACAACTTTTTCAACTAGTCTGTCTGGTTGTTTGTTATGGCTACTTTTAAATCTGAGGTTATAAGCTACCATTATTCTAGTAAGAGAATTAGGATTCTGTTCTAACAATTATACATACTTAGAGAGAAGTGAAGCCGGGACAAATTCATAGTATATATTAAATAACAATGTTTTTCAATTGCTAAACATTGGGGTAATAATTAATTTACACTTTTAAGTACAAATTGACTTCTTTTCTAATTAGTGTGAGAAAGAATATAACACTTATTATTGTTTTAACAGATGTTTACAGTTCATGACCATACTATCATATTGTCAAATAGATACTTAGATTAAATATTCCTGGTAATATTTAAAACACTGGGTTTATTTGTTTACAAATTTAAAAAATTTTATATATAAGGTCACTTAGACTCTCTTCTTCGGTGAAGCCAAATTTTTAAATTTTACATATTATACCATGTGATGTTATATAGCCTCTAGCCTTCCTCGATAAATGTGCATTCTAACATAAAAATTTTTCAATTCAAACCAATCATTCCTTTGATTAGTGCATTCAACCAAACAAACAATCTCTTCAACTTTATTATATTAGTATATCTATAAAAATTACTTCTAATTTTAGTTCTTTTTATCATTCTGACTGTTATCCTTTTTGAGTTAATTAAAAAACAAAAAATAGGGTTTACTTTTTGGATAATTGCTGATGATTATGTTTGACCTTCAAAATAATTAAGACATAAACTTCAAGCAATTTTGTTTCAAAAGTTGATGACCCGTGAGTTTGTAGTGCCAGTGGCTTGCTGTGCCAGGGGTCACCCCGTCCTGCTGGGGGCATTCATTTGTAGAACAAGAATTTTGTGTTTACATTTATAATACGTATGTATTTTAAGTTATATATGTGTAGTGTATGAACTATCTGGTATCCATAACACAAGCCTCGTAGCTTACCGCAGAACTAGTAAATTTAATTTTTGTTTAAATCATATTAAATTGAATTATAGACAAAGCATCTTTGGACGTACAATGTATATTCGGAAAAATTGCATTTTGATGGGATTTATAATAGTTTAGCCAAATATAGTAATGTTTTTTACGGAAAAGTTTGTGTGGACGGATGTTTTCTTGTTATTCTTTCACAACAGAATGGATCTGAATTAAATTAGATTAGATAGATTATATAGATTATAAATAGCACATCCTTTCCTCTTTATCCTAGAAAAATTTATGGTTTCCATTGGATAGGTTTTTTTTTAAAAGCTAAGCAAGGGGAAGTATATGATTTTATAAAGTTTATCTATGACCTTAATTTAGACTGCTTAATTAATCATAGCAAAGTTATTTAAGTTAATGTACAGGTCTTTATATGATGTGCTTATACAAACAGACATACAGAAATTGTACAAACTATTAATTTCTCTTCCAAAGAGCATGTCATTTTACATTGCAAATGATCCAAATTAAAAAATATATATTTTTTTCTCTTTATTTAAAGAGCTTAGTCAAAAAAATAATAATAAAAAAATAATAATTATTATTCATTTTGGTCCAGCCTTATTTCGAATTTGAGACATTGATTTCTACTAAATATAACTAAATTGTAAATAAATAATTAATAAATTTAATCCAATTAATAATAAATTGTATAAATCCAATACTATTTTCTAGACACGTACCCTGCTTTACTTGGATGTTTACCTACGTTTTAATTTTTTGGAGTGGAATCCTTATTCTGTTTCTCAAAAAAAGTAGTCTAAGTCCCGTCAGAATCGGTTCTTACGTTTCGGGAATTAGCTGATACAAACAGACAGATATTTTTTTTATTATTATACTAGCGACTCACCCTCGCTATGCTCGAGTTCGTCCCTAGGTTACGCGTCGGCGAAGCCACATGTTCCGCTACTTAAAATAAATATTTTTTCTAAAATATAACCTCCTTTTTTGAAGTTGGTTAAAAAGTAGCCTAAGTTTTGTTAAAAAGTAGCCTTAATTGAGCCTTATAGCATTAGCTATCTGCTATTGAAGGTCCCGTCAAAATCGGTCCAGCCGTTTCAGAGATTAGCCGGAACAAACAGTCAGACAGCCAGACAAAATTATTTAAAATTGATATTTTATTCTTAGTACCGTATATATTTTCATACGTATTTAGTGAAAAGCTGTTAATTTGAGATTAAAAACAGATACTTCATTGTATTGAAGTACTGTATATTCTTTTATATAATGCATTTAGCAAAAAAAAAAGATATTTTTATATTACTCGTATAAACGGACACTTCAATTTTATTTATCTATATAGATAAAATTAATGTTGACATGATATGCAAATTATTATGAAATATCAGGCGACCGAGCTTCGCTGGGTTTTTTTTTGGAAAAAATTTAAAAAAAGAAAAAAATAATAATCGGACTGCAAACACCTGGATTCGAACCGAGGACTTCTGATTAGAGACCGCCCGGTTTCCACTCTCAATCAAGCTGAGCTATTATAATCTTGTGGATGACAGCGAATTTTTTTTCAGCGAAGCTTTTTTTTCATTGCCTGAAAATATTGCAGGACTTCTTGTCTACATTACTGTTTTTTGTTGGGACAATTACACGACACCATCTACTTCCATAACAAGCTACGAGGCTTGTGTTACGTATACCAGATAGTTGATACACTACATATATAAAACTATAAATACAAACACTCATGACTAGTAGAAATATTTCTCAAGAAATGAATGCCCTCAGCGGGACTCGAATCCACGACCTCTATCACAGCAAGTGCAAACATAATAATTTAAACCCAAGTTAATGTTACTAATATTCATCCAGTGGTTGAATTTTTAATCATTATTGAAAGCATATTTTGAGGAAAGTAAATTCATTTATTCTAAATATAATTTACCTGTTTATATAAATATTTAGTGTTCCGTACCCAAAGAGTAAAACGGGATCCTATTACTAAGAGTCAATCTGTCCGACCGTCTGTCTGTCACCGGGCTGTATCTCATGAACCGTGATAGTTAGTTGAAATTTTCACAGATTATGTATTTCTGTTGTCGCTATAATAAACAATACTGAAAAACAATAAAATAATATTATATTTAGGTGGCTCCCTACATCAGACATGATTTTTTTGGCCGTTTTTATAGATAATGGTACGGAACCCTTCGTGCGCCAGTCCGACTCGAACTTGGCCGGCTTTTTTATTGATAACACTAGAAACTAGAGGTCGTCATTGGCTAGTAAACAAATTAAAAGAAAGTATTTTGATAATAATCAGATGAAAAAAAGTGTTTTCGCTTTTACATATTTAGATATTTTGAAGAGTTACAAAGGAAAAAGTGATCTCTATAGAGTCATAAGTGATTTATGGATTAACATGTAGAAAAAAAAAGTTTTAAAGATACAACCGGTGGCTTAGTTGGGTTCGAGTCCAGGGTCGTGCCAAATACTGTTATTGAGTAGTATTCTAGTCAAAAAGTTCTCAGTAACAGTTGGGAAGTTGACAGTGGCATTCCCTCGGAGAGTTCATATTGCTTCAATCCTGTCCCTCAACTCTTAATTGTTCCACCGGAGTATGAGAGTGACAGGAATAGAGAGTGAAATTGTACGCTAATATCTCCTGTCTCGATAAGATGGCGTAAATTCTATTCATATATTTTTCCTTAAAGGCAGTTCTAATGCTCGAGTAATTTCCAACACGATTACCATTTACGGTGAATTAAATCATCGTAACCTGCATGTCTGAGAGAATCTAGCAAGCTTTCGAAAGACATGTGCCCGTCGATCCACTTTTTGCCAGCCTGATTCACTCGTATTGAAGGGAGGCCCACCCCCAGCAGTGGGATATACATGATACAAGGATCCTCAACTTTTTTAAGTTGTTCTTGTCTAGACCACTAACGTATCACTAGTAGACAAAAATAAGCAAGCAAAGTCGTATGTAATTGCTAAATGCTTCATAAAAATATATAACATTCACTTAACTCGTAACGAGGAGTTACATATGAATCACTAAACCACATGTGGTTTGCCTTTGATATTATATTTAAACATGGTTTATTTTATTTAAATAACGAGTTGACTTTAAAAAGTGCACCAGTCATTGTCATAATGTTAGTATGGATCATCCATTGTCTTTACAGATAAAAAAAGTTTATGTTTGTTTCGGCTAGTCTCTGAAATGGTTGGACTGATTTTCATGAGGTTTTCTCTAGCAGATAGTCGATGTTATAAGGAGTTACTTAGGCTACTTTAGTTTTAGAAAAAGTATAAGGTTTCCCCTGAAAAAAATGGGCTCTCCGTATTAAAATTAAAATGGGGGTATAAGGGTGCTATAATCGAAGATATCGCGTATGAATACTTGTTTACATAACAATAAACACTACAATTTAATACCACCTTTCTTTCAAAGTCGGTATGAAGAAACATCTTTCAATGGTCGATAAAATGATATGTTATTCGTTATCATATTCTCCGTATACACAAAAAATCTTCTTCAATATGCGAATTTTTGTAACCTTTACCGCCTCCCTTGGAGGGTGTCCCATTGATTGGGAACTCCTGCTTTACAGTCATTTTCGAAGTATGATATGGCCTACTCATTCGATTAAGGGTCGATTCACATTAACAACTTATCGCTCGTTTAGACGCTTCAAACGTCGATCTAACGCCGGGTGTGAATAGGTCCTAAGAGATATTTTTTGACACTCATTAAAAGTAAGTTTGTTGTTGTTACCGCGTGAATGGATTTTTCCTGACATTAACATACTCGTTGTCTGTAGAATAAGATAGGATATAGATTAATTTCTATCCGGATCGCATTGAAGATTGAATTTGTTGATCGAGTTTTTATAAAAAATGTTCAAGGACGACTATATTTATACGATTTTATTGATGGCCAGTGACTCACTCTCGTTCAAATTGCCCCTAAAGCTAAGGTCTCTGTGATGTGATATTTTCCTGCAGTAAAAAGCATTCTATATCTATATATATATTCTATTTTTTCAAGTGGTAGTGCTAAGCTTGTTACCTTCGGGTAGCAGCCGAATGCACGGCCCGTATAGTACCACTCTCTCACAGAAGACCGGCGTGAAGTGGCAGCTATGCTGTCGCGTTTCGTCCGGTAAGTGAGAGTCCCGGAGGCCCACTCCCCATCCCTCCTCCCTCATCCATCCTTCCTCATCCCTCCTCCCTTCTACCTTTTTTCTATTTCTATCAGTTTCTATGAAACTTGTAATCGATATTTTTTTTTAATTTCTTACTTTTTTTAACTTAGGAAATGGTAATGATATCACCAAAATCGGCTTATTAGTTTTTATTTACATTTTGATTTGACGGTTGTCTTAAATACATTAGGTTCTTAAAGGATCAAATATAGGTCATAGGTTGCCAGTAGAGTAAAAACTTCAAAATATATTAATTAACAATTTTAATTTGTTTAACCAGGAATAGAATCTATAACCAGCTTAGATAATGATACAGAGATTGCGAGTAGCTCAGTGAATAATATGCACATTTCTGTTATTTTCCTTAATTTTTTTCCTTATGGCGACTGATGACATATTTTAGGATGCTGTCATGCAGGAAAGTTGTGTAAAAGTAAATAACAAACGGGTTTTGTGTTTATGATTATAAAAGAGATGAGATGAGAATAAAGAAATAGAGTGGATAAGAGAAGAAAGTAGAATTTATGAATTAATTGAAAAGTTGACGACGTACTTTCTATGCAAGCGGTCGCGGGTTTGAGTTCAGCTAGAGGCCTCATTATGTGCTGATGAAATGTTTTTCCTCCAGTCATGGTTCGTTTGTTATTTGTAAAAACATATAAAAAATCTATTATTCAGCTGATCGTTTTTAATCGATTCGTTACACAAATGCATTTTTTATAACCCATTGTTGTATGTATATTTGAGCTTTTTGACGTCCCACTGTTGGACACAGGCCTCCCTTCAAGAGGATCATGCCATAGTCCACCGCGCTGGCCTAGTGCGTGTTGGCGGACTTCACATGTCTTTAAAAAACTTGCTAGGTTCTCTCAGACATGCAGGTTTCCTCATGATGTTTTCCTTCACCGTAAGACAAGTGGTAATTATATTAGAAATGATTCGCACATGAAAATATCAGAGGACGCACCCGGATTTGAACCCGCACCCCTCGGTTATCCAAGCGAGCACGTTACCACCGGGCTACCACTGCCTTTTATGGGATTAATCTGTGTCAGTCAATAACATGTGATGTAACGCATCATGTTTTTTTAAATCAGATTTTTTCTAATACAATTTATTGTTATGCGACCTTTGTTCACATTAGTCATATTATGAGTAAATATCTAGTATCTATGTTATTCATTTGTAGTTCTGTCTGTACATTTTAGGAAATATTTTTAAAAATGTCACTATTATGACGTCATCCAGACTATATTTAATATAAACTAGCAATACCCGCGGTTTCGCCCGCGTTCTTATCACTATTAAAAATAGGAATTGGTAGTAGAACATTGAAAATTTTTCAGAATTTCCAAAAAAAATTGTAGGAGCTATTAGCTAAACAGTAGGCAAGACGGTGCGGGGTAGGGTCGGCGATTGCATCAAGCGAAGCGGCGCTTGAAGCAGCTCTTGCATTTTATTCTCGCGTCCGTATTTTTTGCGACATTTTAGCCAATGTACCTATACAAAATAAATTAAAACACTTGACAAACTATATACTGAAAACTTCCTCGAGAACAACTCTTTTCATTAGTGAAAACAGCATGAGTATCGGTGCAGTAGTTTGAGTCTTGCGCGAACAGACAGACAGACGTGGCGGAGGACTTTGTTCTATAATATGTATAGATGCTAGAGATTCGACGTTGCTCCGCTCGGTTTCGTTCGGCGAGATATTTTTCTGAAGTAAAAAGTACCATCAAAATCTGTTCAATGGTTTTTTCGTGAAGCTATAGATTCGGCCTCTGTGTGGATAACAATGACTATTTCAATAATAATTTCCAAAAAAAACATTAACATTAAATGTTTTTTTGGAACAATTCGACTAAGTTATAATTTTATTATATGTGTGGAATTAGCGACTCGCCCTCGCTTCGCTCGAGTTCGTCCCTAGATTTAGCGCGAGCGAAGCCGCGGGTTCCGCTAGTAAATGTATACAAAAACTTGTCAAGTTATATACTAAAACCTTCCTCGAGAACCACTCTATCCATTGGTAAAAACGGCATGAAAATCGGTGCAGTAGTTTTTGAGTTAATCGCTAACACACAGACAGACACTGCGGAGGGCTATTTTTTATAAAGATGTTGGGACATTATTACAACAGCGCCATCTAGTTCCGTGGTAAGCTACGTTACGTGCTTGTGTTACGGATACCAGATAATACGTACTACCAGATATACTACACATATAAATCTTAAATACGTAGATAATATTATGACTGGAGTACAAACAGTCGTGGTCAACAATTGAATGCCCCCAGCGGGACTCGAACCCGCGACCGCTGGCGCAGAAAGCAGGGTCACTACCAACTGAGCCAAACGTGTCGTCAATTTTGCTTTGTTTTATAATATGTAGTGATATGACCTTCCTTAATAATAATGATGGTTGACTTTCAAATATAGGACGAACACCAATAATATTAAAATGCAATATTGACCACGTCAGAATTTGGGAAGGAAAAAGCCTACCACAAGTTAGTCACATACAAAATACCCAGATTTTAGTCAGGTGACGACTGACGTTATCTATACTTCTATATAATAATATAATAAAGAGGAAAGATTTGTATTTTTGTATGTCACAAATAAACTCAAAAACTTCTGGACAGATTTTAATGGAATTCGGTACACATGTAGTCTAGAGCCTGAGAAAGGATATAGTTACTTTCAAGGCGAAATAAGGGCTGTAAAGTGTTGAAATAGGGGATCAAAGTTTGTATGGAAATTCCGTCATTTTTAAAGCTAGAAGCTTGAAACTTATAAGTTTTTGATTATATAGAAATAAGTAAGACATACAAAGTTTGTGAAATTTTATGCTAAAGGGGGTACCTAGAGACGAACCCGAGCGAAGCGAGGGTAAGTCCCCAGTTTATAGTATTTTAATTGTGTAAACCGCTTCTCTGGGCGTAATTTAAAATAAATTAAACGGTTTTAAAGTTTTTCTAATATAACAAAAGTAGCCTTTGTTACTCCTTATAACATCAGCTATCTGCGAGTGAAATTCCCGTCAAAATCGATCGTTTCAGAGATTAGCCGGAACAACCACACAGACAGACGAAAAATTTAAAAATTGATCTTTTGATGTAAGTACCTAGTACCTACTAATATTCTTTCATATGCATTTAGTAAAAATTTCAAATTAACAGCTTTTCACTAAATGCATATGAAAGTACATATATGCGGTACTTATATCAATAAAATTATTGTTTAAAATTTTTGTTTGTCGGTCTGTCTGTTTGTTATGGCTATTCTCTGAAATGGCTGAACCGATTTTGACGGGACTTTCACTCTTATTTAATTAGAAAATTGTCGAAACCGTTTAATTTATTTAAAATTACCTCCAACAAAACACACCGAGTTTGCTAGTTTTTCATAAACGACCAAACTGGAGAAGCTTTCGTGCTCATCATACAAATTAGTCCCCAGCGGGACTCGAACTCGCGACCGCTTACACAAGTACTACTACTACTGTACTAGTAGAGTTAATTATTTACAAAAATAAACCGACTTCGTAAAAAGTAAACTAAAAGGAAAGGGAACAGGTTGAAGAAGGAAAACAATATAATGCAGTCGGAGATGTACACACATAAAAAAATATGACAAAAAATAGCGCTTAGAATCCGCCATTTTAATGTTGAATTATATCTAGACATTGTTTGAACTCGTGTATTTAAGAATAATTGCATTAAGATTAAGTGCCATTTTTTATTGTACATGTAATGCGAGTCTGTGGTGGAAATGTCAGCGATAAGACTAGTGACATCGTCGCTTCGCTCGGTTTTGTCCCTAGATGCGTTTAATGAGATATTTTATTGTCTTTTTTCTACTGTAATATCACTGTATTATACATAATATAAACCTTCCTCTTCCTTCTATCTGTTGATATAAAAATGAATTGCTGTTCGTTAGTCTCGCTAAAACTAAAACGGCTTGACCGATTTAGCTAATTTTGGTCTTGAACTATTTGTGGAAATCCAGAGAAGGTTTAAAAGGTGAAGTACCTAGTCTGTTGACGAAAACCGCATTAAAATTCGTTATGTAGTTTAAAAGATCTAAGCGTATAGATGCGGGAAGCGACTTTGCACACAGCGTACAGTGCATTTGTATTTAACATGTATTAAACCATTTTTAACGTCCCACTGCTGGGCATGGGCCTCCCTTCAAGTAGTGGTAGGACAGTGGTAACCCGCTCGCTCTGGAAGCAGGTTTAAATCACGGGAGATGCGAGAGCACCTGCTATTTTCACGTGCAATTGTTTCTAACATGATTATTACTTGTCTTACGGCAAAGAAAAACAGCGTGAGGAAACCTGCATGTCTGAGAGAACCTAGCAAGTTGTCGAAAGACATGTGAAGTCCGCCAACACGCACTAGGCCAGCGTGGTGGACTATGGCCTGATCCCTCATTGAAAGCTGTGTAATATCTCTACGATTTACCTGCATACACTAGCGATTCGCCCTCGTTCTGCTCGGGCTCGTCCCTATATTTAGCGCGCGCGAAGCCGCGAATTCCGCCAGTAAATGTATACAAAAACTTGACAAATTATATGCTAAAACCTTCCTCGAGAACCACTCTATCTATTGGTGAAAACAGCATGAAAATCGGTGCAGTAGTTTTTGAGTTTATCGCGAACAGACAGACAGACAGACGCGGTGGAGGACTTTTATAATATGTAGTGATAGATTATGTACATATTTTCGAGTTTTTTCAATTAAAATGGTTGCTAATAATTTTGTATTGAAATCTATTTCCATTAATTGGTAGTTGGACAAAGAGTGTGTAGTGTTAAAAAGTGATATTAGTTTTTCCGTTTTCGAATAGGCTTACTTCGCAATAAAAGGAGCTTTAAAATGCAGTAATTTCAGCTCTTTCACAAATAAACGAACTCTTTAGCTTTATATATTAGCGAAGAGTCATCGCCCAGGTAGCAAAAATTAAAATCCACTAATTACGAGAACGAAGTCAGACGGGTGAATGATTTGTAATCTTAGTGTTAGAACTTAGGGTTTTTGAACACAGTAGGTCACCTAATACACTCCCCTCCTCCCCCCAAAAGTTCAATGATTTTAATTCACAACAGAAATAACACGCGATGTTTTTTCGATCAGCCGGTGTTTTTACAAGAGTGCTCTTTTCATTGTTTTAAGCAAGAAAACTAGATAAATGCCGCTACTTTGCACGCCATACAAAGAAATAAGGTCATTATAATTAATTAAGTAATTTGAATACTTCGAATTTTAAGTCTGTCTGTCCGTGAACTAAGAAAGTTTAAGTTTTAGTTTTTCAAAGTGGTAGTGCCATGCTTGTTACCTTCGGGTAGCAGCCGAATGGGCCGGCACGCCCCGTATAGTAGCACTCTCTCACAGAAGACCGGCGTGAAGTGGCAGCTATGCTGTCGCGTTTCGTCCGGTAAGTGAGAGTCCGGGAGGCCCACTTCCCATCCCTCCTCCCGTCCTTTAACCTCCTCCCTCCCCCCTTCCTCCCTTTCCTAAAAGGCCGCTAACGCATCTGCAAAACTGCTAGCCCTGCAGTCTTGCAGATGTCCATGGGTGGAGGTGATCACTTTCCATCAGGTGAGCCTCCTGCCCGTTTGCCCCCTTTGTCACATAAAAAAAAGTGTCCATGACGCTGATCCAGTCCTGGTGGGTGGAATTCTCATGGCTCTGGACACCTAATTGGCTTATTTGGACCTGGTGGGTGGAAGTCTCATGATTCAACATCTGCTTGGCTTGTTTCATGGTGGTGTCGAAGTGTCGTCTCATTGGACTTTGAGAGATGAATAAAGAGTAAAATTGTCCATTATAATATCTGGTGAAATCGTAACTGAAATCGATCAGTAGGACATCAGGATTTCTTTTATACAGATGGACAGGTTGTCCTTTGAGAAAAATGTTTTAATTGATGCCATTATGTATTTTTTTTTATTATAAAAATTGTCACAGTTTCATTGCAATAAACAAACGCGCAGTTTGTTAATTCGTTTTTATTCGTATTTATGATTCACTTGTGACTCTACTTCATCCCTAGTACGTTTAAACGGGTAATGATTTCTGTAAAATTAAAAAATACTTTTCGGTTTACCAGATGTTTTTTTATTATCTTAAAATTTAAATCATCCCTAACCCCAAAGTAGCAAAAATAAATATTATTCTATAGAATATCAAATAATGATAATTTCTTTCTTATATTTACGCGAATATTTGACATTATAAATGAAAACCAAGTGGTAATGCGCTTGCTTTTATAACCGAGTGATGCGGGTTCAAATCCAGGTCTCACATCTCTGATATTTTCATGTGCGCATTTCTAACATGATTACCACTTGTCTTACCACTTGTCTGCATGGTGGACTATGGCCTGATCCCCCTCGTATTGAAGGGAGGCCCACCCCCAGCAGTGGGACGTTAAAAGGGCTGAACAACTTGACCTTGACCTTGTCTCCCATGACTATTTCAATGAGATTTAAAAAAAATGTACAGATTAGACTGAGGTTTTTATTATATGTATAGATAAATATAGATTTTATTAATATCCATTTTTAAATAAATGCTTTGGTTTAAAAGTTAACCTGGAAATTTATTTTTTGCACCTCTAAAAAAGATAACAAACTCGTGTTTTATATAGGGTTTAGGTATATTTCGTGGAAAACGTGTTTGAATGCATATTTTATGATTTGAATTCGAATTTCAATTAATACGACAAAAAATGTCGGATGTATAAACCAGTTCAAGTATAATTTGATTTAGTAAAAGGTTTAGTATAAAATTTTTACAAACTTTGCATGTCTTACTTATTTATATCTAAAGGAAATGCATTGAAGCATACCACCTGTAAACAGGTGTTTTCAACCCCTTATAGCACTTTTTTCGTCTTGAAAAGCAGCCTATGTCCTTTCTCAGGCTCTAGACTATCTGTGTACTAAATTTCATTTAAATCGGTTCAGTAGTTTTGGCGTGAAAGCGCGACAGACAGACAGACTGTAAGAAAGGATGAGTGACCCTCACCCCGTATTCGTTCTTAGCAATTAGTATAGATTTCTTAGGGATAAGACATATTTTCTCGAAGTGAAAAGTATTCTAATATACACCCAGATAGCCAACTATCATCATATCAAATTTCATTATTTTTATTATATTGTACTTTCTTCAGCCCTTTTAACGTCCCAATACTGGGCACGGGCCACCCTCAGTACGAGGGGGATCAGGCCATTGTCCACCGCGCTGGCCTACTGCGTGTTGGTGGACTTCGTCTTTGGAAAACTTACGAGGTTCTCTCAAACATGCAGGTTTCCTCACGATGTTTTACTTCACCGTAAGACAAGTGGTGATCTTGATAGAAATGATTCGCACATGAAAATATCAGAGGTGCGAGACCCGGATTTGTGCCGAGTGATCCAAGCGAGCGCGTTACCGCTGGGCTACCACTGCCTGTATGATGTTAGATAATAATTATCTTTATATCCTAGTTATAGATGTTATAACCTAGTTGTAGAGTAGCAATACACAGTTCTAGTTGAAGTATTGTGAATCTCTATCATACCTACTTGTTTGTTTCTAGTTTTGGTTTTGTAATTAAAAAAGAAGAGAATTTTGCATGTAGTGTTTACCTTCAAATAATTCTACATGCGCTGTGCATGTAATATAAATGCACATTGTTATACCAAAGCCTATGAAACATAGTCGGTCAACGGACGTGACAGCCCAAGCTGCTATACACTAATGTCCCAAGCGAGTGTATGGCAGCCACGTCCGTTGGCCGACTTTGTTTCATAGGCTGTGGTTATACTAATGTAAAATCGCTGGTAGACCTAATAAATAAATCAAATCTGTCCAGTGGTTTCTTCCTGATAAGGTCACACAACCGAGCTAAAAGCAAGAAGGGCCCTGACCTTGAAGACGTGGCAAAACTGCGATTACACAACCGTACTGACAAATACATGTTGTCTCTTTTACTCCCGAGTAAAACGAAACGTTCTCTTTCACTCAAAATGACAGAATATTGTTTCAATGGAGAATGGTGTGCGCTCACGCCTTTCAATGTGAATACAATTAGAGCGATCGGAATACTGTAGGGCCCTTCTTGCTTTTAGTTCGTTGGGTCATACAGACAAACAAAAATTTAAACTTAGATTCGCTGTATCGATAATAATGACTAATTTAAAAAGTTTTCCTAATAAATATTTATTATTCATATTCGAATTATTTAAAGAGAAAAAAATAGTTGAATCATTTAATGATAACTCATTATTTTACGAGACATTTAAATTCATTGAGACACTATTTATTAACATAACGTGTTACCGGTTAGTACCTAATACCTAAAGATTTTGCAGAACAGATATTTTTCCACGAAAAAGTAACCTAAAGTAACCTAAAGTATCATACCAAATTTCATCAAAATCTGTCCAGTGGTTTTCTCGTGATACGGCCACAGACAGACAGACAGACAAACAAAAATTCTAAAAACTATAGATTCGGCCTCAATATAGATAATAATTAATGATTATTTTAATTAGATTTTCTAAAAAATATTTAATAAACAAATTCGACAAGTTAGAATTTTATTATAAAAAAATAAATAAAATAAATTAATATGTTAGGATATTAATTATACAGCGCCATTTTAAACTTTAAATACATATTATAAATATAAACACCTATGACTGGAGTACAAACATTCGTGCTCAACAAATGAATGCCCCCAGCGGGACTCGAACCCGCGACCGCTTGCACAGCAAGTAGGGTCACTACAAACAAACGTATCGTCATATATTATAATATATAATATAGGTGAAATAATTAGATAAGTTTTTTTCCAGGTCAGTGGAAAACATTGTCAAAAGACGCAGTGCCTTCACAAAATTTGCCTAAGTTGAATCCCGATGGAACAGTAATGGTTATCAGAAAAAGTCGTACCGTCAAATATAAGGAGAGCAAAAAAGATGACACTCACAGGTATATACTGTTTAAATATAATAATAATAAATATGTTGGGACATTACACACAGCGCCATCTAGTTCCGTGGTAAGCAAAGCTTGTGTTACGGATACCAGATAGTTGATATACTACACATATACATTTTAAATACATACATAATATTATAAATATTAACACCCATGACTGGAGTACAAACATTCGTGCTCAACAAAGGAATGCCCCCAGCGGGACTCGAACCCGCGACCGCTGGCGCAGAAAGTAGGGTCACTACCCACTGAGCCAAACGGGTCGTCAAATAAAATCAAAATGTAAATATAATAAGTCAAATAAAATCAAGATGTAATTTATTCAAACAGATTTTTACAAGTTTGTCTGTTTAATCGTAATTTTTTACAGTATTAAAATTTAATTAAATATAGAATTAAATCGTCAGTTTCTAAGTCTGTGAGGAAGGCAGTTCTGCTGAGAATTGCCCAAGAGAAACTCAACAGTTGCTCTTTTAAATTATAATTGGGTTACAATATAGAAAAAAAAGTAATCATCTATTTTTCCTACGTGAGACCCAATTAAATAAAAATAATTTACTGTGTTTGAGGCAGTGGTAGCCCAGCGGTAACGCGTTGCTTGTATAACCGAGTGATGCGGGTTCAAATCCGGGTCTCGCACCTCTGATATTTTCATGTGCGAATCATTTCTATCATGATTACCACTTGTCTTACGGTGAAGGAAAACATCGTGAGGAAACCTGCATGTCTGAGAAAACCTAGTAAGTTTTCGTAAGACATGTGAAGACCAACACGCACTGGGCCAGCGCGGTGGACTATGGCCTGTTCCCCCTCGTACTGAGGGAGGCCCGTGCCCAGCAGTGGGACGTTAAAAAGGGCTGATGATGATGAATTTACTGTGTATATTTTATTACAGTGTTAAGGAAGAGAAGTGGACGAGTATGTCACATTCAACAATTCCATTGTCATCAGATAACCAGGAGCACCAAGACAGCAATGTAAGTGGTATAATAATACCTAAGCCTATGTAACATATAGTTGGCCAACGGATGTGACAGCCCAAGCTGCCATACACTAATAAATAAATAAATATGTTGGGACATTATTACAACCGCGCCATCTAGTTCCGTGGTAAGCTACGAGGCTTATGTTACGGATACCAGATAGTTGATATACTACACATATACATTTTAAATACATACATATTATAAATATTAACACCCATGACTGGAGTAAAAACATACGTGCTCAACAAATGAATGTCCCCAGCGGGACTCAAACCCGCGACCGCTGGCGCAGAAAGTACTACCAACTGAGCCCAACGTGTCGTCAAAAATATGAATATACTTCATTTTAAGTTATTAAAAATTATTCTTTAATGTCCCAAGCGAGTGTATGGCAGCTTAGGCTGTCACGTCCGTTGGCCGACTATATGTTTCATAGGCTTTGGTAATACTATCAACAATCCCCAGATACGTTTTAGTAACTTTAGTAGATCGGTGAGATATATTTCCGCAGTGAAAAGTATCCTACATATTGACCCGGATGGTTATCCGCTGGCTTGTTGACTATCATCATACCAAATTTCATCGAAATTTGTCCGGCGGTTTTCACGTGATACGGTCACAGACAAACAGACAAAAGCATTAGATTCGGCCTCCGTGTCGGTAATAATGTCTATTCCAATAACATTTTCCAAAAAATAATTAATGTACAGATTCGATTTAGGATTTTGTTCTATTGAGTTGTCTAACGAAGGCGTAGAGTTAGGGACGACGCAGTGAGGTGCTCCCTACTTCTATATAGGGACATAGGGACTTAACCCGTTTTGTAATAGAATGCGACATTTAGACTCATATCAACATTGCATGTTTGGGGACGGACTACCATCAAATTTAAATTTACTGCATCACTTATTATATGAAACTAACGGACCCGACAGTCAGACGTTTTCCTGTACACATAGATTTTTTTATAAACTTTTGCTCCCGGTGAAATGTTTTAGTACGCATGCGCAAAACAACGTTGCCTAGCAACGACTTATTTATAATTATTCAAAACGCACTGGGCCAGCGCGGTGGACTATGGCCTGATCCCCTCGTACTGAGGGAGGCCCATCCCCAGCAGTGGGACGTTAAAAAGGGCTGATGATGATGATGATGATGTCATTTATTGTCTAAATGTATAAATAACTAATTAATTCAATAAATACATTTTATAGTGGACCGAATTGTGAATCTAAACCATTCTCGAATCCACTCGATCACATAAAACATTTCATCAAAATTGGTCCAGCCGTTTAGGAGGAGTTCAATTACATACACACGCACAGAAGTGCTTTATATATAAAGATTAGCAAACTTGGCCCGCTTCGCTGGGTGTAATCAAAATAAATAAAACGGTTTTCATAATTTTCTAATAAAATAAAAGTAGCCTAAGTTACTACTTATAACATTAGCTGTCTGCGAGTGAAAGTTCCGTCAAAATCGGTCCAGCCGTTTCAGAGATTAGCCGGAATAAACAAACAGACTGACAGACAAATTTAACAATTTTTCTTTTATGTTAGTTCCGAATATAATATACTTCTTGCATATGCAATTAGTGCATATGCAATATGCATTTAGTGAAAAACGGTTAATTTGAAATTAAAAACAGACACTTCAATTTTGACTCAACCCCTATGACTGGAGTACAAGCATTCTTGCTCAACAAATGAATGTCCCAAGCGGGACTCGAACCCGCGACCGCTGACACAGCAAATAGGGTCACTACAAACTGCGTCAAACGTGTAATCGGATACGAACTTTAGCATTTACAATGTTTTTTTTTATCCACAGATGGCGTATCGTTTACAAGCTTTAAATTCTCTCGCAAATAACATAAGTCCAACACAAGTGTTACCACAGAACCAATTAAATAAGCCCAAAAAGCAAGACGCCATCATGCAAACTGACCCAATACAGTCTGAGGAAGAAGAAACTTATCAACACAGCTACACCGAATCAGAAAAATCGGGTGCCGATATCGATTACAACCAATATAATGAAGAAATTAATAAATATGAAGTTCCAAAAGATTTTTCTAAACCAAGCGAAGATTACATACCACAGACTAACGAAGAGTACAACAAAGAAGCAGAAAAATATGCGCTTGAACGGAAATCGCATAGTAATTACGAGAAAATCGATTATCAGAAACCGATAATCGAGAATTGTTTTCCGAAATTACCGGAAGTGTACGCGTTTGATAAGGAGTTCCAAAATCGGAATGACTTTTTGTACCAGAACCAAAATCCGTACCAGGATAGTGTAGAACTGCTAAGGAACCAGCAACACAACCTTCAAATATTGCAAGAGCAACACCGGGTTAACGAAAACCAAAATTTTTTCAACGAGAATCATATAAAGCAAGAAATCGATTTTGGCAACGATGAAGAAAAGTTTATCTATGACACAAATAAGGATCGAATTGGTAGGTTAGGTCCTTTGTGTGCAAGTACAACTCGCACTTGACCGGTGTTTTAATATTGAAGTGAAACTTCTTATGCGACTTCCAACAAGGTTGCGTTAAACGTTTAACGCAACTTTGGGGTTTTAAGTCTCGGAAATCTAAAGCTTTAGATTAGTATAAAATATAAACGAGTACCAGTACAAGTACCAGGCACTCAGAGACGGGGAAGAGTTAGCGCCACCACCTCTCAGGCGGTCAAGATGCGCAGGTCGGGGGGTTAATGCCAACCCTCACTTGGCCAACGTGGTGGACTATGGACTGATCCCCCTCATCTGAAGGGAGGCCCAACCCCAGCAGTGAGACTTTAAAAAAGGCTGAACACATGTATTCATCCTTTTACAAGATTGGAGTGTAATATTTTACATTATTTTTATTTTATATTATTAAACAGTGCCATCTAGTTCCGTGGTAAGCTTCGAAGCTTGTGTTACGGATACCAGCTTATTGATACATTTCACATATATAACTTTTAAATACATATAATTATAAACACCCATGACTGAAGTACAAACATTTATGCTCAAGAAATGTATACCCCCAGCGGGACTCAAACCCGCGACCCTTGGCACAGCATACAGACTAGTGTCACTACAAACTGTGCCAAACGTGTCGTTATAATTTTGTTTCCTTCATTTTTTAGATCCAAACAATATGTACGAGAATCAAAATAACGTAGAACAACAGAGGTTGATAGAGATTCAGCGTCAAGTTAAGGAAGAGCCGGACACGTCTAATGGTATGTAACTCACTAACTAACTAATTAACTCATTCACCGAATAACTCACAGGCTAACTCAATGACATGTAACTCACTTACTAACTAACTAACTCATTCACCAAATAACTCACAAGCTAACTAAATGACATGTAACTCACTAACTAACTAACTCATTGACCAAATACTTCACGAGCTAACTAACTAACTAACTCATTGACCAAATACCTCACGAGCTAACTAAGTAACTCAATAACCATTAAACTCACTAACCGCCGCACTCAGATTCTCTTAATGAACCATTAAGTCGAGAATCTCCGTACTAAAGAACGACTTACGGTTCATTAAGTGACTATGAGTACGGGAGTCACTCACTAACTAATGGATGTAGTTTTAAGTTTAAACCTATTTGTTATACTATACTTGTTACAGACAGTGCCTACCCACAATTTACCATTTTTTTTAAAATGGCATCAAAGTACTTTATAAAAATTTAGATATAAACCTCCGAGACGTCAAATACCTAAGTCTCTCCCGTGACCATGATTGCTGTAAAGCATTCGAATCGTCGGGAACTAAAAATCAAAATGAATCCGCGACAAAATGTGAAAATATTGATTAATTATTATATACTAGCGGTGCCCGCGGCTTCGCTCGCGCTAAGAGTGAAAAAAATAAACATTTTTGCTTATTTACTGTTACTTATGCCACCCCCGTTAACCCCCATAGGGGTTGATTTTCAAAAAACGCTTAGATATGTATCTCATAATTTGTATTGCAGAGCATTATTTCAGTTTCACGCAAAATATTTCAATAGAATTAAATTTCCCATACAAACTTAGCCACCCCCTTTAACCCCCAATGGGGGTGAATTTCGAAAAACCCTGAAATACGTGTTTCATCATTTGTACTAAAAAGCATTAATTCAAAGTTTCATGCAGAAATGTGCAATAAAAATATTTTTCTCATACAAAATTTGCCACCCCTTTTAACCCTTTTAGGGGTTGAATTTCCAAAAAATGATATGCCTATTTCCTTCTCATGAATGCAAACTATCTACATACCAAATTTCAGCAAAATCGGTTGGGTGGTTTAGGCGTGAAAAGGTAACAGACAGACAGACAGACAGACAGAGTTACTTTCGCATTTATAATATTAGTATGGATTTGCAGGGTGTGAAACCGTGATGCAGCCACAGAGCAGTCCGTACTACACGACGAGTGGTTCCAATAATGTACCAGGTAATGTAGAAACCGTTTATTATATTCAATTTACTTGATACTCTGAAGTGATGACGCGTTAGGTTCAGTTTGTAGTGATCATGCTTGCTGTGCCAGCGGTTGCGGGTTCGAGTACCGGCTGAGGCATTTATTTGTTGAGCATGAATGTTTGTATTCCAGTCATGGGTTTATATTTATAATATGTATGTATTTAAAGTTATATATGTGTAGTGTTTCAACTATCTGGTGTCCGTAACACAAGCCTCGTAGCTTATCACGGCACTAGATGGCGCTGTTGTAATAATGTCCCAATATTTATTTCTTACTAGCGACTCATCCTGGCTCTGCTCGGATTCGTTCTAGATTTAGCTCGAGCGAAGACACGGGTGTAAACAAAAACTTGACAAATTATATACTAAAACCTTCCTCGAGAACCATTCTATCCATTCGTGAAAATAGCATGAAAATCGGTGCAGTAGTTTTTGAGTTTATCGCGAACAGACAAACATAGGCGGCGAAGGACTTTGTTTTATAATATGTAGTTATTATTATTTAATATGCCATGTTGTTTCCAGCCGGCGGTTATTACGAGCAAATAACTCGACCCGGACCAGAACTCCTTATCGCCAAGCAGAATGCTCTCGCGGCACACCAACAGTTATGTGAGTCATTCATTTCATTCATTCGTTACATTCTCATACATACATACATACATATATGCATACATACATACACACACACATACACACACACACACACACACATACAGTCATTCAAAATATGTTTGTTTTGTTATATGGAGAATTGCAATTTTTTTCACAAATATATAAAGTAAAGAGATATCTAGAATCTAGATACAAAATGGCGAAGTTTACCATTTTTTTTTATAAATTAATTATAATTTAAGTAACTTTTAACAAAAATATAAAATAATTATTAAAATATCTCAACGAATGAGAAAGTTACGAAAGTTTAAATTTGCGCTTGTAAGGATTGCTTTGTGACGTCACACGACATGAAAGACCACGATTTTAATTAATCTCTCAGTTATTGATAGATTAAAAAATGACTGTTTTATTATGAACTAGCGGTGCCCGCGGCTTCGCTCGCGCTAAGAGTGAATAAAATAAACATTTTTGCTTATATACTGTTACTTGTGCCACCCCCGTTAACCCCCATAGGGGTTGATTTTCAAAAAACGCTTAGATATGTATCTCATAATTTGTATTGCAGAGCATTATTTCAGTGTCACGCAAAATATTTCAATAGAATTAAATTTCCCATACAAACTTAGCCACCCCCAATGGGGGTGAATTTCGAAAAACCCTGAAATACGTGTTTCATCATTTGTACTAAAAAGCATTAATTCAAAGTTTCATGCAAAAATGTGCAATAAAAATATTTTTCTCATACAAACTTTGCCACCCCTTTTAACCCTTTTAGGGGTTGAATTTCCAAAAAATAATATGCCTATTTCCTTCTCATGAATGCAAACTATCTACATACCAAATTTCAGCAAAATCGGTTGTGTGGTTTAGGCGTGAAAAGGTAACAGACAGACAGACAGACAGACAGAAAGACAGAGTTACTTTCGCATTTATAATATTAGTATGGATGTATATTATAATAATTCTATTGAATTATGTATATATCATATTAACAACATTGTTAAACTTCTTCATTTGATCTAAATCGTTATAGCCGTTTCTGAGTTACATGAAATATGTATGTATGTATGTATGTATGTATGTATGTATAAGAATGGTTTTCAATGGAATATTTAATTTTCAGGGCAAAATTCTATGAAGCGGCCATTTTTCTACAGTGACAGTCAACACTACAACGCGCCTCAGTTGCTACACTCGAGGCACACGTGTGAGGTAAGAAAAAAAAGTGTGTCTACGTGTACATACACGTGTTAGAAGTTATACTTCTTTGGCGTAACAAGATAATGATCTTTTCAAAAATTTTATCTTTCGCCTTGTTCTACGTTTGTAGAAAAAACTACCCTAACGATAGAAATAAATAAATATCGTGAATACAGTTGTCAGTTCTCACGCAAATACATGTAGATGTCCTTACTTTTACTTTTTTGGTACTAAAACTAAAATGTTGACTGTAACTAACTTCAGGGTGTCGGTTGTTCGTGACGGTGTGCGCGCGCATCCGAAAAATTTACTCTCATCATTTTTCCCTACTGCGCCAAAAGAAGTATAACTTCAAAATATGATTCGGTCTCCATATCGATATTAATGACAATCTCAATAAGATGTTCTAAAAAATATTCAGTGTATAGATTCAACTCAGAATTTTATTATATGTATACAGTATCCGCTGGGTGCGTGACTCTAGCGCCATCTAACGATACAACTCACGGTGGCTCTTTTGAGAAAATATACATGTATTGTATGCCAAATAGCTATTGAAAAAATAAAACAAACTTGAAAAAAATTTTTTTTCAATGTTAAATGTCATATATTACATAGAGTGTACATTAAATTAAATTTTTCTCCGTGGGTCAGCTGAAAACAGTAAGTAAAATAAATACAACAACTAAAACAAGTCTCAATAAGTGAATTAGGTTGGCCCAACTTTTTTTGATTTACGGATTTTTTATTTATTTTTAATTATTTGTTCGTCGTTTGTTCGTTAATGTTCGAATGTAGAAATTGTTTGTACGTCTTTTATTTATTTATAATTAATTAAACCCCTTTTACTAGATATCTTTATTTTTATCGCTCATATTAATTAATTTTGATAATTATCGTTGGTTCGACGACTATTGGTGATTGTTCGATCATAAAAACAATTAAATTCTCAATTATTAATTATTTTATATCTAATAAGCAAACCATCACTTCATTGTCTGGCAACCGGAAACTTATCAAATTTACAATTACTATTTCTACTAGTATTTTTGCAATCGACTACACAACAACTCTGATGACCCATTTTATTTTATTTATTTAATTTAACTGACACACGTGTTATTTTTATGGTCATAAATAATAAAGAGCCACTCGTAGTTCTGTTTTGGTCCGCAGCGGGCGCTGACATCACTTTTGTTTCCCCCACCATGCCTTACGCACCCAGCGGATAGATGTTTACAATTTCACATATGCATGTATGGTGCATGGGTGATTGGGTGCACTATTCATTTTTTCGTTTATCTATACTAATATTATAAAGAGGAAAGATTTGTATTTTTGTATGTAACTGAATAAACTCAAAAAGTACTGGACCGATTTTAATAAAATTTGGTACACATGTATAGTCTAGAGCCTGAGAAAGGACATAGGCTACTTTTTAAGGTTAAAAAAGGGCTGTAAAGGGTTGAAATAGGGGATGTAAGTTTGTATGGAAATTACGTCATTTTTAAAGCTAGAAGCTTAAAACGTTTTTTAGGCTTCTGGTTATAAATTAGTAAGAAATTTAAAGATTGTAAAAAAATGTATGCTAAAGGGGAATACCTAGAGACGAGCCCGAGCGAAGCGAGAGTGAGCCGCTAGTTTTATATATTTGTGAATCAAACAGCTTAAAACACAAAAAAAAAAACATAACAATACAACAATATAGTTTAAACTAAGCACAAGTATACCTAAAAAAGGTTCTATAAAATGATATCATTGTACAGAAAAGTCTGGCAAGAGGAAAATATTACCAAAAAACGAAAACATTAAAATAGAATTAATAATTTTATCCTTAACAAAATAATTCCAAGTATTCTCTAATGAATGATGATTTTTTTTGTTTGTATGAGTGCGGTGCATGGGTGAATGGGTGCATTCACCCATGCACCGCATTCATACAAACAAAAAAAAATCTTTTTTAATTAAATGCAAAGAAACATACTTTTTAGTTAGTATTTATTTATTAAATTTTATTTATTTTTATTTTTCAGGACTTATCCAGGATCTTACAGTGATGAGAGACATTCCAAAGTAAAGGTTAATTATAAAATCAAAAATAATTCTCTATGCGACGATAATCTCTCGGTGGTTTTTAACTTTATTTCATAGATTATTTTCCATATTTATATCTATATTGTAAATATTTTGTTTTGTATTTAAAAAAAAATTGTCTATGCTTTGACATTTCTTTTTGGCGGCAATTTTGACTTTGACAGCTGACAGCACAGCGGTTTTGACGTTTATTGCGAAATTTAGTTTCTATTTCTAAAGATGTTATTTTTGAGTTTATTAATTAATTTATTTTTTGAGTAGGCATGGGTTCGATTTTCGTCGTTTGTTTTTTGTTAGTGGCAGCTTTTTTGCGTTTTAATTTTTTTCTTTGGCAATTCTAGTTTGGAAATCTTTGTTTTCTAAAATTATTGTGATATAATATTAATATTATTTTTAAGTCAATATTTAAGCTGTGCTGTTAAATTTCACTATTGCATAAAAAAATCGTTTTTATTTTGATCTGTGCATGAAATTATTTACGTCAAAAATATTTGTAAAACAACAGATAATTTATATTTTTTTTATTGCACACATTAATATAAAAAAAATGTTGCCAGTAGTGTTTAAATGTTATTTTTTTTTCATATATTTATTTATCAAATCTGATTTTTATATAGGTTATGTATAGTTTTGTTTTTTTCCTTAAAATATATTTAAAAAAAAACTATTTATAATTTACAATATGGTTACCAATAATTGCGTTATCATTTTCGGTACAGCATTTTTTCATGGAAATATAGCTTTGCTGTACCAATTTTGATAGAAATGTTTAGGAACGTGATACATTATCGAATTTACGTGGCAATTATTAATAAATGATGTACGTAGTGTAAGTTTTTTTTCGTCACAATTGGTTAAAATTTTAGGTCTTGCCAAAGTAATTTTTTTTTATTTTTTTGCACAAATATTTACTGTCATAGACATGAGTTGTTTTTTTTTTTTTTATTAATGTAAATTAATTTTGGAAGAGTGTATGTATAAAAAAATATTTAATACTTTCTTATTGACTTTACTATTTGTCGTTTACAAAATAAACTATCTTTTCGGATTTTGTGGGTTTATTTTGATTTTTGTTCCCGACGCTTCGAATGCAATTTACAGTTTACAGCAATAATGGTTACGGGAGAGACTAAAAGTTATAATAACTTTTAAAGTCCCTAAAATAAAAAAAAATATTAAAAAAAAAGAAAAAATCGAAAAGATAGTTTTTTTTTTATTTAAACTAAGTTGATGTATTAATTAATAACAAAAAACATATATTTTTTATAGTTTTGAAACGACTTCTACATGTCTATGGCATATAATAAAAATCCCGGTTAAAAAATATAATATATTATTATACAGTTTTTGGTGCTCTTAAACTTAATTTTTTCCGAATTTTTTGCATTTTATATAGAAATAGTAATATTGAGTACAATTTTGTTTTGGGTTTACGCACACTGTAGGCAAATCGCTAGTGTTTTTCATTTTGTGGAAGAATTTTTTTTTAGTGTTTAAAAACAAATTATTTACCATAGTTCATAAGTTTAGTAACGCGGGATGGTAGATTGAACAGAGCGTGCACTTTTTTTTGTAGATTTTTTTTTATTTTTGACAATTTTTTTTAATTTTTCTGATATCAAAATTGTGATTGTATATTGGATGAATATTTATAAAAGATGTATAAAGAAAAAAAGATTATATTTTTTACCTGTGCGCTCTTTTTAGACCAAAGCTGTGAAATATAAGGAAGTTAGGGTGTTTTAAGGATAGTTTACGAAAAAATAGTTTTACTCAATTTGCTGATATTGTGATAATCTCTAACCAAACTTAATTTAGTGAAAAATAAAAAAAAAAAACATTTTTTTTCTTTGAATCGATGCATACGAGTAAAACTATATTATCGATGATAGATTTTTTGTGAATATTCCAAAAAAATATATTTTTTTGTAATGAGTAGTACTTAATTGTGCGGTTTTTTCTATATTTTTTGGAATTTTCATAAAAAATCTTAGTTTTTAGTATGTAAGGAGAGATGTTAAGTGCTACAAACATTTTGTTTATATATTTTTTACAGCAGTGGCCATTCAAATAAAATAAGTGGAATTTTTTAGTGTTGTTTGATTTATTTATAGTATCTGACAGAGCTTTGTTCGGTATTTTTAAGAAAAATGTTATTATTATTCGCCAATAGATGTCGGGAAGAGTCATATTTTTCTGTTTAAGTGGCAATATTGGGCTACCCAAACGTCACCTTTTTGTTATTTTCTGTCAATAAAAAAAGTTTGTTTAAGTTGATTATCGACAAAGTTGATTATTGAAAACACGAAAAAAACAACATTTTCTAAAAATGAATCCTAACTAGATCGATTTGTCGTCCCCGAAATCTCCTGTATACTAAATTTTATGAGAGTCGTTGGAGCCGTTTCCGAGATTCAGATTATATATATATATATATATATATATATATATATATATATATATATATATATATATATATATATACACACAAGAATTGCTCGTTTAAAGATATAAGATTTATTTTGTTTGAATAAAAGGAGCGTTGACGGAACAACGCGTTTATTGAGACTAATGAAACTTAAACACTATTTTTGTATTCAGCCCTTTTTAACGTCCCACTACTGGGGGTGAGCCTCCCTTCAATACGATGGGGATGATTCACATGTCTTTCGAAACCTTGCTAGGTTCTCTCAGACATGCAGGTTTCCTCACGATGTTTTCTAATGGTAATCATGTTGGAAATAATTTACACTAGAATATATACGCAATAATAGGCAGTAGTAGCCCAGTGGTAACGCGCTCGCTTGTATGACCGAGTGATGCGGGTTCAAATCCGGGTCTCGCACCTCTGATATTTTCATGTCACCTCTGATTTTTCAACCCGCACTAGGCCAGCGCGGTGGACTATGGCCTGATCCCCTAGTACTGAGGGAGGCCCACGCCCAGCCGTGGGACGTTAACAAAAAGGGCTGATGATGATATACACAATATATAATATAATTATGGAATACCCGGTATTGAACCCGCTTTACTTAGTTTTCCAATAAAGCACGTTACTGTTGCGCTACCACTGCCTTTTTAAAAAAAATATGCCTACAAAGTATAAGTCGCTTCCCGTCGTCCGTCTGTACGCTTAGATCTTTTAAACTACGCAACGGATTTTGATGCGGTTTTCATCAATTGATAGTGATTCAAGAGGAAGAAACATGTATAATACATGGATATAATAGTAGAAAAAAAAAACGATAATTTGTACTGTGACATCGTAACAATATATTTTAAACTGGTTTAAGTCTCGCAAGTGCGAGATACATCAAAATGATGTATTACGGAGTTGTTTATCTTCTATACTAATTTTTGAAACGTAAATATTTGACGACACGTGGCGCAGTTTGTAGTGACCCTACTTACTGCGCCAGCGGTCGCGGGTTCGAGTCCCGCTGGGGGCATTCATTTGTTGAGCACGAATGCTTGTACTCCAGTCATGGGTGTTAATATTTATTATATGAGTATGTATTTTAAATTATATATGTGTAATATATCAACCATCTGGTATCCATAACACAAGGCTCGTACCTTACAATGGAACTTAAGTTTCGTAGCACAAAAAACCGTCCAGTAATTAAAATTGCGAATAAAATTTCTAAGATAAAAGTAGCTTAAGTTACTCCCTATAACATTAGCTATCTGCGAGTGAAAGTTTCGTCAAAATTGGTCCAGCCGTTTTAGAGATTAGCCGGAACAAACAGACAAGATGTTTAATAATTGATTTTTGATGTAAGTACCGTATATACTTCTAGTTGTGTAGATATAGGATAACTTTCGGAGATTTTCAAAAGTAATATTATTATTATAATAATCAATTAATGTTAAAGAAATAGAAATAGTAACAGTAATAATTTATATTACTTTAGTTTAAATACTTTGTTAGTTCAATATTGAAAATGTCCGGTACAATAACTTGTGCTTGCATTTTAAATATTACCCATTGTTTTCAAACGGTCAAAAGTCACATTCACGAATAAAATTATCGACGTTTGTGTTTATTTATATAGGTAGGTAACTGGTCTTCTACAATGTATGAAACATTATCAAAAAAAACTTAGCGCGATATAATAGTTCATGCGTCTTTCTCTTTAATACATTGAGATATACCTAAAATCTATCAGTAGTGGTAGTCCAGCGGTAACGCGTTGCTTGTATAACTGAGTGATGCGGGTTCAAATCCGGATCTCGCACCTCTGATATTTTCTTGTGCAAATCATTTTATGATTACCACTTGTCTTACGGTGAAGGAAAACATCGTGAAGAAACCTGCATGTCTGAGAAAACCTAGCAAGTTTTCGTAAGACATGTGAAGTCCGCCAACACGCACTGGGCCTGCGCGGTGGACTATGGCCTGATCCCCTCGTACTGAGGGAGGCCCGTGCCCAACAGTGGGACGTTAAAAAGGGCTGATGATGATACCTAAAAAGTAAAATCTACTGCTAGGCACTAGCCCTCGCTTCGTTCAGGTTTGTTTCTATGTGCTGTCGAATTTGTAGCACAAAAAATGAAGGACTTTCAGCTCGAAAATGTTGGCTTGGGACTATAACCGCTCAGATTAATTGATAAGTGCTCTTAATTGCTCACAAAATGCTCAATTCAAATTCGTAATTGCTCACCCTATCAATTAATTATTTAATTAGTTATTAATAATTAAAAATACAAAATTATTTTTTCCGACTACACGTAAACCAATAGACTTTTCTTAAAAAAAATTTTTTTAATAAGTTGCTCACCGAATGCTTCTTCAATTTTTGTTTTTATTTTTTTATTTTATTACATCTGCTTTCCAAGTAAGTGCACACCCTTACTTCATCTTTCTTTTGTTTTTCTCAATCAACTGGTTGAGCGAGAAAGAGTAGAGTAGATTTTAAATTGTTAAATAAATAGAATAGAATTTATTTTCTCATTTGATAATATTTTTCGTTTATCTTAACATAAATTTTTTAATAAAATTTTTCGCTAGTATTAGTCATTTTTAGTGAAAATTTTTCTTTGAATTGAGTGCCTTTGATTTTTTTTTAAATTAATTTAAAAAAAACTAGTAATTGATTATTGCTATAAATTAAAAAAAATCGCACTTTATTCGCTTATGAGCAACAATAACTTTTTATCAAATCTATTAATTTCGTTCAATATTTAATTTTTAATTAATTAACGATAAATAAAATTAAAAAAAAAAAATTGAAGAAGCAAGCAATTTATTAAAAAAAATTATTAGGAAAAGTCTATTGGTTTACGTGTATAGGCAAAAATAATTTTGTATTTTTAATTATTAATAACTAATTAAATAATTAATTGATAGGGTGAGCAATTGCGAATTTGAATTGAGCATTTTGTGAGCAATTAAGAGCACTTATCAATTAATCTGAGCGGTTATAGTTCCAAGCCAACTTTTTCGAGCTAGGACTTTCATAATTTGAGAGAGCTCTTAGACCTCCTTAATCCGGCTCTGTCGTAAATCCGTTCTTAGCGGACGTCTACTAACTATAAACTACCTCCCTGCCAAATTTCATCTTTATACGTCAAGCGGTTTTCGTTATTTCGTAATAAATGGGTGAGTGAGTGTTCTTTAGTTTTTATATATTTAGAAATAATGATTTTTATGGTTCAGATTCAATCATTTTTAATCAAATAAATGTTTGACGACACGTTTGGCTCAGTTTGAAGTCTTTTTCCAGCGGTCGCGGATTCGAGTCCCGCTGAGAGCAATAATTTGAAAAATAACAAAAAATGAAAAATGACAATAGTTTCGTTTAAGCAAATATTTTACATTATGGGGCGGCACTGTCTGTAACAAGTATATAAGCCTCTGAGAAGTCAAATACGTTAGTCTCTCCCGTGACCATGTGCGCTGTAAAGCATTCGAAACGTCGGGAACCAAAAATCAAAATAAATCTGCGACAAAATCCGAAAAGATTCATTTGACATGCCAAAGAGGCGCTACCGAAAATTGACGTCAAAATGGCAAGCAGTCTCATAAATCTAAATTGCTAGGGTGGCACGATGAACCATGGCGCAAAGTCGTCGAAAACAAGCCCCTGCTTACCGTACCATATCATCTGACCATAGCACTAAATAGTGCGGTCTGTTGATGTCCAAATTATTTTAAAAATAGCGACTTCTCTTCGCTCGAGTTTGTCCCTCGATTTAGAGCGAACGGAGCCGCGGATTCCACTAGTTAAAATAAATAAGATTTCTAAAATAAAATTAGCCTAAGTTACTCCGTATAACAATACCTATCTGCGAGTGTATCAGTCCCGTCAAAATCGGTCCAGCTGTTTCAGGGATTAACCGAAACAAGGAGACAGACAAAAATTTCAAATATTTATTTTTTGATATCAGTACCGTATATATATTCTTTCATATGCATTTAGTGAAAAGCTGTTAATTTGAAATTAAAAACAGACACTTCTATTTTATTTATAACTATTTATAGACAAATAATATCAAAACAGTTGCACAATAACTACAACAACTAGATTCATACGCAAGAGATCTTTTGAAATAAGGAAAAAAAATACTACTTCCATTCAATATCTAGTTAATAAAAAAAAGACAAAAGCAAAGATCCGTCGGAAATTACAGTATTGTTATATTTAACCTTGTATTAATTTAGTCATGTTTCCATATGTTAAGTTTTGCACAACGTCTAACTGACCGTGACAATCAAAGCTTTTTACGACGGCTCTATTTAAGGCTATGACCATATCATGCTATTCCTAATATTGGCAAAAAGAAAATAAAAGTAAAAATATCTTATAAATCACACAATTGATACAAAATGGTATTTAATTTGAAATAAATAATCTGGTCAGTGGTAACCTTCAAGTAGAGAGAAAGAAAGGCCGGCATCTGCAAGCCCTGCAGTGTTGCAGATGTCCATGGGCGGAGGTGATCACTTCCCATCAGGTGAGCCTCCTGCCCGTTTGCCCACTTTGTCCAATAAAAAAAATAATGTATTAAAGTTGAAATTAATATACTTAAGTATACTTTGTTGCCTTGGCCTTGGCGTGGCCATTTAGTATTATGAAACAAAGTCCTCCAACGTGTCTGTCTGTCTGTCTGTCTGTTCGCGATAAACTCAAAAACTACTGCACCGATTTTCATACTGTTTCGGCCAATGGCTAGAGTGGTTCTCGAGTAAGGTTTTAGTATATAATTTGTCAAGTTTTTGTATACATTTACTATAGTGGAACCCGCGGCTTTGCTTGCGCTAAATCAAGTCTAAAATAATTTTTAGCTTTAAGTGAAAACTGAAATAATTTCTAATAATTATACATAGTAATTACAATATCTACAGGTTTTAGTCGTTTTTATCATATCATAAAAACTACTGAATTGAATTCGATTAAACCATTACTATCATCTTAGTTTAAATAAATGTAATCAAATAAAAAAAGGTGTGTGTGCGATTCACACACGATAGAAGAGAAACTTCAGTAAATCGACAAAAGAATGAGATGAATATATATAAAAAAAGAAATGTCAAAAAATAAACAACGGTTACCATGGCAACATGGGAATGTATTCTATCTCATTCTCTCCGACTTAATCCTATACTTTTATGTATTTCTTTCTTCATCGTAACGCATTTTCGTTTCATCGAGTTTCAAATCACAACGATTCTAAAGAAGTTTCACTTCAATAATGATTACGATCCGATTACTAGATTCAGAAAAACGCGTCCTCAAACAAACATACACCTTTAAGGTTTCAGTAACGAAAAAACAATAAAGCCCAAGCCCAGGCATACTATTAACTGTCGATTTGTTACATCTGAACACAATGTAAATAATAATTCATATAAATCAAATGCAAACAAATATATTTTATAATTCATATACAACAAATTGCAAAATTGTAAAAGTCTACCAATTTTTTTAGAAGAAATTACTTGCAACATTATTTGGCTGCATGTGTTCGTGCCTTCTGTTGCAATTACGTGACACTTACGCACAGATTGAATATCTAATGCTGCTTCAATATTGAGAAGATGCTGATAAGTTTATAATAATATGTAATACTAATATATTCTTTATTCTTTATTCTTTATTTATTATTATTAAAGTTTACATATTTTTTTTTATTAAATGTAATATTGTAAATCTCTTAGATTTGTATAATGTTACTTACATAATTCATTATATAATATTACATTATTAATATTAAATATATTATATTATTAAATACAATATTGTTATAATCTAGAATATTCTATTTTTATGAATATTAAATATTAAATAATTTAATCTAATTAATAATAGAAAAGAAATAATGTTTTAGTTTTGCCTTAATATTTTTATTGGTAATTTCATTGATTAAGTTTGGGGGCAAACTATTTATAAAACGTGGAGTAATGTACATAGTTGTTCTTTCTCCGTATGTATTCATTGCCCTCTCAGTACACAAGCGATCTTGCGCCACCGCTCTGGTATACACAGCATGTTCTATTTTTTCTTTAGTTCAGGGTTGAAAAAAATTTCTTTTATAATTGTATATTTATATTCATGAATAGGTAGTTGCCCTCTCCAGATTTGTTATGAACTAAGATTTTTTTTATGATTTGGCATCAAAAAATACTTACAACCCTAAATTTTCATCCTTCTACCACCGATCCCTATTTTAATAGTGATTAGAAAATTGCTAGTAAAATTATTAACCTTCGTCCTTCTAATTATCCTATCGACTTAAAACTTTGTTGGTATTTCCAATGATAGTGCAGTGATTATCATCGAGCTGATAATAAGACTAGAAGGTGGATATCAAACTCCTCAACGGCTACACGTAAATACTTTGAGTATTGTCTCATTTGGATTCATTAGATAAGCCCTATACTTCGAGTCGAATTTATAGTTTTAGTAGCAAAAGCAAAAATTTTATTTTATTAGTAAACCCGCATTTATTATAAGTTACTCCTTGTAACATTAGCTATCTGCGAGTGAAAGTCCCGTCAAAATTGCTCCAGCCGTTTCAGAGATAACCCGAAACATACAGACAAACAGACAAAAATGTTATGCATTTAGTGAAAAGCGGTTAATTTGAAATTAAAAAATTTGAATTTCGCGGAAATCAAACCCGTGACCTTCGCAAGCGAGCCAGACGAGTCACTACGTCATGCCTGTTATTTAACTGTAGAAAAATCGTAATTTATCGTGTTTGACCTGTTTTGCAATAGAATGCGACATTTAGATAAATATCAACATTGCATGTTTGGGGACGAACTACCATCAAATTTAAATTTACTGCAACACTTATCTATCTTATTGTATGAAACTGGCGGACCCGAAATTGTCCTGTACACAAAATTTTTTTTTAAACTTGTTCTCGGTGAAATGTTTCAGTGCGCATGCGCAAAACAACGTTGCCTAGCAACGACTTATTTACAATTGAATATGTCATTTATTGTCTAAATGTATAATCAACTACCCATCTACGTTAAAAAAAAAAATATACAACTACTTAATTAATTGAAAAAATACATTTTGTAGTGGACCGAATTGTGAATCTAAACCAATCGAACATTTCATTAAAATCGGTCCAGCCGTTTAGGAGGAGTTCACACACGCACAGAAATGCTTTATACTTATATTATATTACTAGCATTTCCCGCGGCTTCGCCCGCGTTTAATCATTATTAAAAAATTAGAATTGGTGGTAGAACGTTGAGAATCGCAGACTTTTTTGTTGACCGATATAAGATACACAATTCCACCATACATCATTTTGTTATATCTCAAAGGGCTTAGGCAGCGTTTTCGTTGAAAGCTCCCAGACGCAAGGGCGTAGCTAGGATTTTGTTTAGGGGGGGGCAGGCTAGACAAACTAAGAATATAATGTAAGGTAAATGCTTTTTTTTTTTTTTTTTTTTATTATTAGATAGGCTTGCGCTTGACGACGATCAGTGCTGGAAAGCACTGATGAGGTCTAGGTTGGAGCGCGCTTGCCTAGAAGGTGCCTATTCACTCTTGCTTTGAAAGTACTGACATTGTAAGTGGCAGGAAAGACGGATGCTGGAAGGGTGTTCCACATTTTGGCTGTTCGCTTAAGAAACGTTGAACCAAAGCGTTTCGTGCGGGTTGGTTGAATTTCTACCACGTAAGGATGCCAGCGTTCACGACTTCTCGCAGTTCTGTGGTAAAACGGTGAAGGGGGTATAAGGTTATACCCCCGCGCACTCTCCAAAGTATATTCGATAGAATATAGATAAACAGGCGACATTGCGTCGATGCTGTAGGCTGAGTAGTTTAGCCTGCGTTAGTGACTGATCACCTATGATACGGCGGGCGCGGCGATCTATCGAGTCTAATGCATCGAGTTGATACTTGGCAGAGCCATCCCAGAGATGGCAGCAGTACTCCATGGCTGAGCGTACCTGAGCCTGATAGAGAATCAGGCGCTGCTCAGCCGTGAAGTACCGCTTCACCTTGTTCAGGATACCAAGTTTTTTGGCTGCTGTTTTGGCCTTTGATTCGATGCATTTTCCGAAATTGAGATTGGGTGAGATGTCTATGCCCAAGAGCTCAATATGGTCACTAATCGGGATGGATACACTTTGGAAAGTGGGAGCCAAGGTAAAGGGGCTCCTTTTTGCGGTGAATAAACACGCCTGTGTTTTGGTGGCATTAAACCTAATTAAATTGGCGTTACCCCAGTCGGACACCTCCCTCAGAGTCAAGTCAATACGACTCACCAAGGCCTCTCTTTGCTCAAGGATCTCAGTAGCACTGGCTCTAGAACTGGACAAGTATCTATCCGCAACAGTGCTGTCATCAGCGTACCCAAAGATACCGGGTTTCAGAAGATCGTTGATGTGCAGCAGGAAGAGTGTTGCGGAAAGAACTGATCCCTGAGGAACACCAGCATTGACAGGCATTAAGTCAGATGAGCAGCCGTTAATGACCACCCGAAACGACCTCTCACTCAGAAAATCAGTTATCCAGCTACAAAAGCCAGTGGGTATTCCATATGCCGGAAGCTTGCTGAGAAGACTGCCATGCCAGACACGGTCAAAAGCCTTCGAAATATCGAGAGACACGGCGAGTGCCTCACCGTGTTTTTCGATGGCTTCACCCCAAGTGTGTGTGGCATACACAAGAAGATCTCCAGTAGACCGGTTTTTCCGAAAGCCGTACTGGTGGTCGGACAGAAGATCATTTTCTTCTAGGTATGCTAGGAGCTTTTTATTGACCAAACGTTCCATACTTTTGCAAAGGATGGACGTAATCGCAATCGGTCTATAATTGACCGGGTCGGCACGATCTCCCTTTTTCGGTACTGGTTGCACGTTTGAAACTTTCCACGACTTGGGGACTTGACCGGTTGCAAGAGAGAGGCGAAACAAACGCGTTAATGTAGGAGACAACTCAGCGGCGCAATTTCGCAAGACAACTGCAGGTATGCCGTCAGGGCCATTGGCTTTGTTCACGTCGAGGTTCCGAAGAGTTTTTAGGACCTCTTTCTGATGTATGCGTATCTCAGGCATAATGGAGTCGCATGTTGGAAGAGTGGGTGGAAGTTTGCTTCCAGCATTGAGACGTGAGTTTTCCGCAAACAGAGACGCTAGGAGATTAGCCTTGTCTGTTGCAGATACAGCCAGGGTTCCATCAGACTTCTGCAGAGGCGGCAGCGAAGAACGGCAGAAGTTCGTTTCAACTGACTTTGCGAGGGACCAGAAAGCTTTACTACCACTGGGGTGAGCGGCAAGCCTACGCCCGATGCGGTTAATTCGGCTGAAGCGAGCTCTTCCCAAGACCCTCTTGTAGGACTTGGTGGCTATATTAAATTCTGTTTTTTTAGTTTTAACGTCCGGTGCATTGAGAGCACGTGCGTCCGCCCATGCTACAAACGCTGCTTGCTTACGGGCTTCTGCAGCAGCGCATTCAGCGTTGTACCACGGGGGTGTCTTGCCATCGTGCGATACGTCAGAAAATGGTATAAAATATTCCATTGCCAAGCGTATCACATCCGATATAGCACTCTCACAGCTCGACGGATCGTTAGTAGAGAAACAGACTTGCCGCCAAGGGTAGGATGCAAAGAAATGCCACATTTCGTCCCAATCCGCTGATCTGTATCGCCACATCCGCCTCTTTTTTATTGAGGAATCTGGTGCAGGAGGATAAAAGGTGGCTACTGATTTCACTAGACAGTGATCTGAGGTTCCCAAGGGGGAAGAAACTGAGACCGTGAATCTATCAGGATCAGTTGTCAGTAATAGGTCCAGGCAATTGGGTGTTTGACCATCAACATCCGGTATCCGAGTTGCTTCCTGAACCAACTGTGAGAGATCTAGCGATAGTGCAAAATTGCACGCCTCTCTCCCGGCATGATCAGTTTTTGAGAATGGGAACAGCCACTCCTGGTGGTGGGCATTAAAGTCTCCTAGAAATACCAGTTGGGCGGTTGGATATCGATGTTGGACGATGTCACCTTTTTCACTTAGGTAATTGAACAACTGAGTCGTCTCCCGGTCACCGCTATGTGAACGATAAACGCATGCATAGACTGTTTGTTCGAAGCCTGTGTCAACCAAGCACCACAGAACCGAGAAGTTTGGTACCTCCAAATTACGGAGACGTTGGTAGCAGATGTTATTACGAGCGTACAAACAGACCCCTGCGCGAGGTTTAAAATTATGCTCAAGCGAATACCCGGGGTACTCAAGATACGCTACATCCGCTGGGCTCTGAATTTGCGTCTCCGTGAGAAAGAGTAAATGCGGCTTAGCGGTCTCGAGGTGGTGGTGGACCGCATAGAGATTAGAGTGCAGTCCTCGAATGTTCGTGAAGTGCACTGAGAAGGAGAGGATGTGCAGCCGCTGTTTAAAACTATTTCTCTTTTTGCTTTTGTTCATATTGGGAGTGAATAGATATGGGGAGATGACAGTTGTACGAGATGTTGCATTCTTGACACACAGACCCTAATCGTAGCAATGCTGATGGTAGACTCAACTGGAGACCGCGGGGACGCCCGAACCCCCCTGGAAATCGCCATCGGGTCCTCTCTCCGGTCGCCAACCGGCACGATGGAAGCCATCCCAGGATTTTTCGCTAAGGTGGCGGGGCAGCCTTTCATAGGTGGCGAACCTACTAATTGGGCCTACCTAACGAAGCCTACCACCTTTTATAGTGCTGCTCATTTAGCACCACCCAGGGGTCACGTGTAGGGTAACGAGGATTAGAACCTGATTTCAGTAAAACCTACGGACGCGAGCAACTTTGACCCCTTATAATAAAACAGTAGCTCAGAAGAGAATCTGTACATAAAATATTTTTTTAAAACAATGACTGTAACTTATTTTGTATTGAGTATAGACCTCGAAACAGTAGTTTTCAAAATTTATGTCTGATTGCCTGTAAGTCTAGCTGTTTGAATGTTATCGTTTAACTCAAACGGTACTGCACGGATTTTAACTAAATTTTGTGACGTGATTACTTTTTTGTGTGTTTTTTTTTGCAATCAGTCAAATCTTGAGAGTTATAACTTTGGTATACCAAAATAAAAAAGCCCGACAGAAATGTCAAAAATATTAAATATCTATCTCCTCTCCTAAGGATAAGGGCAACAAAATATGGCTAACTCTTACTAAACTTAAAAGATTATATCACAATTATGTATTAATTTAGAATATTGTAGGTCTTACAAGGCCTACCGAAAAGTTTGTAGTACATAGTACAAGTTTATAGTAGTACATACGTCTGCCTTCACAGGAAAACACAATAGCTGGCTGAATACAGTAGTCTTTATAAAAGAGGGTGGACATTTAAATGGCTAATCATTCGTTGTTACGTCATAGATTATTTTTTGTACTTTTAGCGCGAGCGAAGCCGCGGGCCCCGCCAGTAATACATAAGATAAAATTAAAAATTAAAAAAAAACCCTGACACAAAATAATAATAATGTACTAAAAGCTAAATAAAAAACCACTTTCCTCATCAAACCAATCCAATCCAATCCATCAACCAAATCAATGCCCGATCAGACAAAAAAAATTACAAGTTTAGTTTAGTTTCCATTTCTTAGTTGATATTCCTCATTCTCTTTTAATATATTAGTGTACATAATTATTCTAGTCAAGCCCTTTCATTTGATACCCATATTGAGGGAGTTGTGAAAAAAATATGTAATTCGCCATTTTATAGTTGCGGCCTTCTTGGAACGATTTTTATCAAGCTAAAAACACTCCCGATTAATTCACCTTGTAAATGAAAAAAATAAAATCAAAATCGGTTTATCCGTTCGGGAGCTACGATGCTACAGACACACAAACACAGACATGTCAAACTCTAACAACCTGCGTTTTTGCGTCGAGGGTTAGTGGAAAACAAAATATCCATCAGTGAATTTCATTAGCAACTCGCCCTCGCTTCGCTCGGGCCCTTCATTCCCTACTAGATTAGATTCCGTAAGAAGGATGAAGACGACACCCGAGAACATGACGTGGGACTTCTCATATCGGATGAGGCGAAAAGAGGCCTTCTGGACTGGAAACCGATCTCAGACCAAATCATAACTGCGCATCTGTCAGGAAGAAGATTTACCAGGCGATTGTAGCAAAGGCCTTCTTTTCACTGTACTAAAAAAGAGGGAACTCAGCCAATGCTGTAACTGGAGAGGAATTATTTTGGCTTTGCTTTCGGTCACGTCCAAAGTGTTTTATAAAAAGTCATTCTGAATAGGCTCTCGAAGATCGTCGACCCCCTCATACGCAGAGAGCAAGCAGGATTTCAGCCCAATCGATCGGGTACAAATCAGTTCAACGCCTTTCGTATCATACTAGAACAGGCAACAGAATGGCATAGGGAGATAGTATCTCACTTTTGTAGATTTCGAAAAAGCCTTTGATACATACTGTGAGGTGGGCCGGCATCTGGCCTTGATTGCGCAAAATTGGCTTCCCAGAAAAAATAATGAATATCACAAGAATTTTTCTTCTAAAATGGCTCATAAAAGGCTCATTTCGGAGGACATAGAGGTATACGCAGGCGTAGGATAGGGCTGTCTTTCTAGTCGTAATGGTATTTTGCATAATATCACGAATAACAAGCGCCACGGTATTGAATGGGTCATAACCAACTCTAGATGATATATGTCTCTTGAGCCACACTTGTGCAGACATGCTGGCCAAATTGTACGACTTACGAAAGGAGGCAGCTAGAACGGGACTCAAAGTGAATATAAGGAAGACACGGGAAATGAGGAGTAGAGCAACGAGTACACTCCCGTTGGTCATCGGCACAGAGGCAGTGGAACGCGTCCATAAATTCACATACCTCGGTAGCTGCGTGTCAGAAATAGGACGAACCGAAGAGGACATCACTTCGAGAGTCGCCAAAGCACGAGCAACCTTCGCATAACTTAGACCAACATGCAATACTATGTATTGAAAAAATAGATCAGTACAATCTTATAAAATTCGCCTGTCAATATAATCAACGTTGTTTTTTGTTTATCAATATGCAACCTACGTAATTTTACCTTATGGTTTGTGAGCCTACCTGCATCGTCTAGGGGGGGGCAGCTGCCCCCCCCCCCCTGCCCGTACCTCGCTACGCCCATGCCCAGACGGCTTATTTTTTTCCGACACCTTCAAAAAATATCATTATATTTTAGCCAATTTATACAAAAACCATTCTATCCATTGGTGAAAACTGCATGAAAATCGGTGCAGTACTTTTTGAGTTTATCAGACAGACAGACAGACGCGGCGGAGGACTTTGTTTTATAATATGTATAGATAAAGACTAGTGACTCATCCTCGCTCCGGTTTTGTTCGTCCGTGAGATATTTTCTCGCAGTAAAAAGTATCCTATAAAATAGTAAAAGTGAAAGTATCATATATAAGCCCCGGATAACCAGCTATCATCATACATCAAACATCAAAATCTATCCATTGGTTTTCTAGTGTTGTGTTGTGTGACAAACATAATAAAACTATACATTCGGCTTCTATAAATATCGTCTGTATTAACTATAACATGCCTCTAAAACCTAAGTCTCTCCCGTGACCATGATTGTTGTAAATCATTCGAAACGTCGGGAACCAAAAGTCAAAATAAATCCGAGACAAAATCCAAAAAAATATGATTTTTTGTTAATACTTTCTTAGGTTTTCGACATTATAAATGAAACTACGTTTTAGGAATTTGTCGCGTATTTATTTTGATTTTTTGTTAATTGATTTTAGAATGTTTGCAAACACACTTGCTTTTACTCCCATAGTTGTAGACGGTATCGAATATCGGGTTAGGCGTCAAGAGCGAAATTTACATCATACTTAGGCCTTTCCAACACATCACCGTAAATAAAAAAAGGCACGGGTGCTTAACGCCTGTGGATGAGTTCATAAATTAAAAAAAAAACCATCACCGTCATTTCAACTTCGTGAATGAGAATTTCTGATCACAAAAATGTCTAAATTAGTCCAACTTAGGTCTTAAACCTTGATAAGTTGAACCTTGCTCTACCCATAATTACTAGACTGTAAAGTGACGGTCAGCGGGACAGTCAACAGAAAAAATATAAGTAAATAAATATTTAATTATTATATTAATTATTTAAATTATTATTTATTTTAATCTGTACTCAAAACAAGCGATGTACTCTTGCTTTGCTTGGGGGTGGTATTTATTTTGTTTTTGTATTGTTGTGTTTTTAGGAACCGTAATTTTTTCCGGGATATAAAGCGATAAAAAGTAGTGTATGTTCTATTCCAGATTATAATCTATCAGTGTGCTAAGTTTTATTAAAATCTGTACAGCCATTCTGGCGTGATTGAATTATCATCTATAACTGTAGCTTTTATAAGTAAGTATATATATTTAATATTTTCTAATTAGATAACGCACGACTCGCCTTCGCTTCACTCGGGTTCGTCTCTGGGTGACAAATTAAAAGTTGGTAGCACAAAAAATTAAGGACTTTTATACAGTTCGAGAGCCCTTACACCTCCTTAATCCGGCCCTGTCACAAAATCCGTTCTTAGCTGACGTCTACTAACTATAGAATACTTCCCTGTCAAACATTTAATACGTCGGTGTTCGATATTTGTAATGAGTGAGTGAGTGACCTTTTGTTTCTTATATTTTGATAAAATTAATAATAGTATTTCATTCAAATCTGTTCAGCCATTTCAATGTGAAGAAACAACTTATAATAATGTCCTCCGACCGACTTCGGCGACGGCAGCCAATCTTAATGAGACTAGCCAATAGGGAATATGCATAAAATTTAATTTTGCTTCAAATATCTTTTTTTCCAATCTTTATTATCGTCACATTATGATTAAAAGGTATTTTTTTTATTTAGTTATTATTGAAACCCTTAAAATATTATATAAAAAGTGAATATTAACGGCGGGAAATCGAAACTTCCTAAACGCGCCACCATTGATTGAAAGCAAAATGACGTCAGTTGTCAAAACATTAGGTTTATCGGCGTCGATATTCATACTAGACCAGGTTTAGACAGCTTTTCTGAGAAAATTTACTATGATAATGTATATATATTTTTACACCATCACAAAGTAGAGATTTTAACAAACAAAAAGCCCACAATTTTTTTTACGAATGCAAATATTTTGACGTGAGAACTTTCGATGGAAAACTAGGGTGCTTTTTCGATATTAAGTCAAAATAAGGTGAAAAAAATAAATATTTTAAATCAATAAAAATACAGTGTATTTAGAACATAAAAAGGTAAGTTTTCACAAAATTTCTTGAAAAATATTTTCTTTTTGTAAAAGATAAAAATAAAAAACCAAAAACTTGTTTTTTTTTAATTTTTTACATAAATTTTGAGGTTATGTGAAAAAAGTGTGAATACAAAAGTTTTAGATCTTTTTATTACCTACAACTTTGCTTTTTAACTTTTTTCCATAGGACTTTTAGTTTTGCCGGAAATCGAGATAAACAGTTTTTTACCCTTAAAACACCCCCGTTCCCCCTTCCCGACCTCAGATCGCCCGTAATTTATTTTTCCTTTCATTTTTATAATATTTGTGGGTTTTATTCTTTTCTAGTGTGTTTTATTCTACTATTATTTTTTTGGTTTAAAAAATTATCGACACTGGTCTATACTACTAAAAAGTAGTAGGTATATGTCAGAAAAATTTTAAAACTGTGTTCCTGTGGTGTTTTCTAGTGAATCAATATTAACAGTGAATCAAGGACGGTGACTTAAACTGGTTTTATCAAAGCTTTGAACGAACGAAAAACATCTTTTCACCTTTCTTTCTTTTACTTTCGCATCGCTTGGAATACGAAAAAACACTTTATCGGGTGTATTTCTAATAATGTTTTTGTACTTACAATACTTGTAAGAAGGTTTTTTAATTTCCTCAATGTTGTGTATAGCAATTAAAACGGAAGATATATAAGAAGTAACTGAAAAGCTTAAAGTAAAAAAGACATTCGTGTGACAAATGACGTCATCGACGTGGCGGCGCTACTGGTGGCGTTTGAACGGCTTAAATTTAGTCAATGTTTTAAATTTCACTTTGCATAAAAAATTATATATTTTTAAGACGATTTATATATTTTTCTACTTTATAATGATGTAAAGAATGGATTTAAGTCATAAAAAAAAATCATGCATATTCCCTATTGCGCAGATATTATAGTGCAGCGTGCGTACGCGCATATACAAGTGCACTCTCTATTCCTATCACTCTCATACTCCGGTGGGACGACTGCTCGACACGACCAGTGAGAATTAAGGCGCAGGACCGACGGCTTTACGTGCTCTCCGAGGCACGGGGGTGAACCACCACCAACTTCCCAACTCCGGGCTATTACTGAGGCTAACGAAACAGAAAGATTCGATAACTAAACTTGGCCCGACCCGGGACTCGAACCCAGGACCACTCGATGAGTGGCCGTACTAGCCACTACACCAACGAGGCAGATTTTGAAACAACTATTAACTACAACACATTTCTTCAAACATAACAGAAGTCCGATAAAGCGCTATATTTTTGATAGACAACAATTTTAATTATTCTAATATTTCAACTTATTTCCTTATATACCCCAGAATATATTATATATCTAATTATATAGACAGAGTTCGCCAAAAATGTCAAAGTCACAAATAGTAGCGTCATTTACTGTTTATGGTAATGCTACTACTACCTCTTTTAACTCGGTGGTGCAGTGGCTAGCGTATAGATACGATCACACATCGAGAAGTCTTGGGTTCGAGTCCCGGTCGGGCCAAGATTAATTAATTATTGAGTCTTTCTGAAGTCCCACAGGAGTATGAGAGTGATAGGAACAGAGAGTGCACTTGTGTCTGCGCGTACACTCGTGCACTATAATATCTCCTGCGTAGTTGGCTAGTATCAATGAGATTGGCCGACTTGACCAGAATCGGTCGGAGAACATTATTATGCTACTCGCGACTAACCAAAATGGTTTTTCTATAATGTATGAAATGACAGCCTGATTGAAGACATTTATTAGCTTATTTTCGTATGATCTGAATTTATTTAATATACAGTATGTATGTCAGACCTTATGCAAATTTTTTGAGTCAAATCTGTAAATGACACACTTTTTGGAAAATCTTATTGGAATCGTCATTATTATTAACACAGGACCAAATCTAGGTGTTAGTATTTATGTCATTATTATTAACACAGAGGCCAATTCTAGGTGTTAGTATTTATGTCTGTCTGTCTGTGGTCGCATTACGAGAAAACAACTGAACTGATTTTGATGAAATTTGGTATCATGATAGCTGGTTATCCGGGTCAAAATATTCAAAATCAAAATATTTTATTCAGTATAAAATTATTAAAATATTTTACTGAACGTCATGAGTCTACTACCAGTTCGGAAAGAAGAAGCCGCTGACCTGAGAAGAACTGGCGAAAGAAACTTAGCGGGACCAACCTATTTTATTGCCTTAGTTTTTTTTTATTTTTTTTAAATTAAATTGAAATGAACAATCATTCTATTGGTTGAAACAGCCTGGAGGCGATCACATCATTCCCAAGGCGTACTGTCGTCGTTAATCGAATAATATACTTTAGTACACAAACGTTCTTTCACAATTTTTTAAAATTTGGCAATAGGAGCTTTTTGAACGTTTTCTGGGATCCTGTTGTATAAGCGTATACATTGTCCATAAAAAGAATTACTGACTCGGCGTAAGCGAGTCACAGGCATTACAAGTTAATTTTTACTCCTAGTGTTAATACTATGCATGTCGCAGTTCCTGGGAAATTCGTGTATGTTTTTATGAACATATATAACATTTTCGTACACGTACTGAGAAGCAACAGTCAATATTTTTATTTCTTCAAACTTATCTCTTAATAAACTCTAGGGCCTAAACTATAAATTGCACGAATAGCTCTTTTCTTTTTTCTTTCATATGGGATACTTTTTACTGCGGGAAAGTATCTCTGAAAAATTTATAGGTACTAACCGTTAAAAAGCATCCGTTAAAATAAATAGTTCTTCGCCAACTTGCTCGTTTTTGTAGTAGGCTGTTTAGTGTTTACGCATTCCGGTTAATATTTTTTTTTCTTAACTATCATAAAATATTTAAATTTTCCTATTTACGAACATGTACCTTTTTAAATATTTACTTATCACAGTAATAAGTATTCCGTTAATATTTATATACTCTTCTATAAGTGTTTTACTCGTATTTAAAAGCATTATTTAGCATATTGTTTGGCTTCATGTTTATTTCTAAGTTCTATGACACTCTGTCTATATTTTTTGGGGTTCCGTATCTCAAAACACAAACACAAACTCAAAAAAAAAACGGAACACTTATAGGGTAACTTTGTTGTTCGTCTGTCTGTCAAGACCTTTTTTCTCGGGAACGCATGAAGGTATTGAGTTAAAATTAAAACCATTTAAAAAGCTCTACAGTCCCTTGAAGCTGAAAAAATTAAACTTCTAAGTTTATTTATAGTCTGAGCCCACTCCCTACCTATAGTAAAATTATAAAGCTCATTTGTTTGTTTCTTTGAACACGCTTATCTCAGGAACTAGGAATCCGATTTAAAAACATACTTTTTGCCCATTCATTAAGGAAAGACATAAGCTATAATATTATAGTTATCACTATAAATTATATTACATAACTAGCGATTCCCACTTTCTTCGCTTGTTAAAATAAATAAATCTTCTAAAATAAAAGTAGCCTAACTTACCCCTTATAATATTAGCTATTTGCGAGTGAAAGTCCCGTCAAAATCGGTCCAGCTGATTTAGAGATTAGACGGAACAAACAGACAGACAGACAAAAAATTTAAATATTTAAATTTTTGATGTAACTACCGTATATACTTTCATATGCATTTAGTGAAAAGCTGTTAATTTGAAATTACAAACAGTCACTTCAATTGAAGGGTATAGGGTTAAAACAAGGAATGTCACACTCGTCACGTTCGACGTTTCGAATGCTTTACAGCAATCATGGTCACGGGAGAGGGCTCTCTGATCTCTCGTTTATATTTATATAGATCATTTATAATGTCGAATATTCACGTAAACCTAAGAAAGTATTAAATCACAATACATAACTTTAACTGATGTGGAAAAAAACTGGCCGTTGAACTTTACCGGTTTCTGTTAGGCCTTCAGGGACGTAAATGAAATGTGGTTAAATATATAGTATTGTCACATATAATGAAATTCTAACAGATTCGAATTTGTAGATTAAATATTTTTTATAATAGGTGCAGTGGTAGCCCAGCGGTAACGTTCACTCGCTTGGATAACCGAGTGATGCGGGTTCAAATCCGGGTCTCGCACCTCTGATATTTTCATGTGCGAATCATTTCTATCATGATTACCACTTGTCTTACGGTGAAGGAAAACATCGTGAGGAAACCTGCACGTCTGAGAAAACCTAGCAACTTTTTGAAAGACATACTCAGTCCGCCAACACGCACTAGGCCAGTGCGGTGGACTATGCCTGATTCCCCTCGTACTGAGGGAGGCCCACCCCCAGCAGTGGGACGTTAAAAAAGGCTGAAGATATACAAGACAAATATTTTTTGGAAAATCTTATATAAATAGTAATTATTATCGATAGTTCTTAGAATTTCAGTCTCTCTATCTGCTTCGAAATTTATCACAAAAAGACCGCCGGACAGATTTTGATAGAATCTGGTATGATGATAGCTGGTTATCCGGATCAGGATATAGGATACTTTTTACTGCGGGGAAATATCTCGCCCTCGAGATATTTATACGCCCTCGAGATATAATAAAATTGAAGTGTCTGTTTGTAATTTCAAAATAACAGCTTTTCACAAATACATATGAAAGTATATACGGTACTTACAACATTTTTTTTTAATTATTGTCTGTCTATCTGTTCCCACTAACCTCTGAAATGGCTGCACTGATTTTGACGGGAATTTCACTCGCAGATAGCTAATGTTATAAGGAGTAACTTAGGCTACTTTTTTATTAGAAAATTTTACAAACCGTTTAATTTATTTTAACTTACGCCCAGCGAAGCGGGCCTAGTTAATTATAAATACACATGACAAGATGTACTAATAGTACCCGAGTGAAGACAGGGTTTTTTTTATGGGACAAAGGGGGAAAACGGGCAGGAGGCTCACCTGATGGTAAGTGATCACCTCCGCCCATGGACATCTGCAACACCACAGGGCTTGCAGATGCGTTGTCGGCCTTTTAGGAAAGGGAAGGAGAGAGTAGAAGGGAGGAGGGATGAGGGAGGAGGGATGAGGGAGGAGGGATGGGGAGTGGGCCTCCCGGACTCTCACTCACCGGACGAAACGCGACAGCATAGCTGCCACTTCACGCCGGAAACAGAGACAGGGTAAGTTGGTAGTAATAGGAATATTTATTAAATCCTATTTCAATACATTATTTCTATAAACACGTACCTAATAATACGTACTGGCGGACGGTCAGTGCAACTGGCAGTCCGAGCGGTGACGGACGCGCGCTAATTCGTGAAACTTTTGTAAACATATAGACAGATTGTGAAAAAAGAAATTCTAGGTAAGTTGTGTTTATATATTTGAAAATTTATATTAACTTGCTTTTAATTTTTGTGTATTTTTAATAAAAAAAAATTCGGATTTATTTTGATTTTTGGTTTCCGATATTTTGAAAAAAAAAACGGAAACGATAGACGGATTTTTGCGTAAATCTAGAGTATTATTTTCTAATTATTGTATGTGTGTGGCAAATTCTTTAATTTTTTTATATGATAAAATCTACCTAGGTATGTTTTTTTTATTATTTTAGCTTAATAATAAATATGGACACTTGTATTTTTTATTAATAATATTTGTGGCAAAAAATAATGATATTAAAAACTAGTAATTCATAGAAAAAATACTGAAATACCAACTAACTAACTCACCCTTGCTTTGCTCAGGATCATACCTAGTTAAAAAAAATCAAATCTATCCCTCGAAAAACGTACATTTTTCCGGGATAAAGAGTAACCTTTGTGCTATTCCAGAGTATAATCTATCCCTCGCGAAATTTCATCTAAATTCGTTCAGCCGTGGCGGATCACTATTTGTCATAATTTACGGATACTTAAATATAACTAATTAAATAATTTTATATTATAAAAAGTTATTAATAGATTAATTAATTATTTTTTTACTATAAAAAAACACTGCAAGTAATAATGTTTGTCAAATGTCAATCTGACACATTAAGTACTTCACTTGAGTGCAATAAAACGACTATTATAATAAATAAAATAATAATTATCGTCATTATACTTACAATAAATTTAAATTACATAATCTATCAATAAATATAGTAAATAAAATTGAAGTGTCTGTTTTTAATATGAAATTGACAGTTTCACTAAATGCGTATAAAAGTACGGTAGTAAAATACGGTACTTACATCGAAAAATGTTTTTTTTTAATTTTGTCTGTCTGTCTGTTTGACCGGCTAATCTCTGAAACGCACTAACATTTGTGTTCAACAAATTAATGCCCCAAGCGGGACTCGAACCCGCGACAGCTGGTACAGCACTACAAACTGGGCCAAACCTGTCGTCTGTAATTAACTGTGAAGTATACTCCAGGTCTTTCTACCTGAGTTAGAAAGGTAATAAGTAATAACCATTAACCATTCAGCCTTAGAACTAAAAATGTCCTCAAAAATAATTTTCCAAAAATATTAAAATGTGAAAAATAATCGATAAAAAATAAAAATATATAATATATTCATACTTCTTTTTTATCGATCTTTTAATATTTTATTGCCTTCTTTTTTTTTGTTTGTTTTAAATTTTCATCTGTTCCGCCTTTATTTGACAGATTGAGGAAGTTATGCGAACAGTAAACATACAAATAATTACCTATTCTTTTTTTTGGCAAAGGCCTGTCGATAAATAGGTTTTAAAGCAACAAATTAAATAAATAAGTATGTATATAGACTAGTGACTCACCCTCGCACTGCTCGTGTTCATAGCCTTTTTAACGGTTAACTTATAGATTTCTCAGAAATAAGATAAAAATTCTCCAATGTGTTAGTTATCATCATATCAAATTTCATCAAAATCAGTTCAGTGGTTTTCTCGTAATACAGTCACATACAGACAGACAGACAAAAACTCTAAAAACTACAGATTCGGCATTTGTATCGATAATAATTTCTATTTCAATAAGATCTTCACAAAAATCTTTAATGTACTAGATAAAAAAACAAAATCAAATCAAATCAACAACACTTTATTGCGATTTTGGGTACAACACAGATGTAGATATTAAATGTCAAAGTCCAGCCAAATTCAGCTTTAGAGCATGCAATATTTCAAATTTAACAACAATCAATTACAATATCCTTAAAATTACATTTACTAATAAAAATTTCTTCAATCTCTGTTTAAATATATTGATTTCATTACTTTGTAGAATATATTTAGGCAAATGATTGTATAAAAGTGGTCAGGTAGAGAAAATACTCTTCGAGAGAAAAGGTTAGTTTTACATCGAGGGTGGCGGAAAATATTACCGCCAATACAAATTAGCCGATCTTAAAATTCGTACCCGCGACCTCCATATTACAGACGTTATTTAGACCACGATGTTTAATCAGCTAGCTATATAATTTGTTTATGCATATTTTAATAAAACATTCGAGCACAAAACCTTGACTTCAGCCTTTTCATTTCCGGAGTGAAGTACGTGAGATTCCTTCGTTATATTATTTTCTTGCAAACAAAAGTGTAACTAACTGCTTAGTTAAAATGAAGAACGCGGGTTCAATTGCGTCCCTCTCTGGACAAGTTCTATGATCTTTTCCTTCACCATAAGAAAAATAATACCGCTGTGCAAATGAAAATATTAGAGGTGCGATAACCGAGATTTAAACCTATTTCCTTCGGTTTTTCAAGCTAGTGCGTAACCACTGAGCTACCAGTTACTAATTTTTTACCTTATAAGTTGGTAAATGCTTTACATATTAACCGACTTTAAATAGAAGTTTTATTTATTTCGGCGTTTTTTTTTATTTTTAACTAGGTTATCAATCTCGGTCTCATATTTCAAGAAAATGTAGACTTGTTAAAATTAGTATGAAGTTTAAAGCAACATGCCATACACTTATATGGTTCGTACAAAAACAATAATAATTATATGTTGGGACATTATTACACACAGCGCCATCTAGTTCCGTGGTAAGCTACGAGGCTTGTGTTACGGATACCAGATAGTTGATACACTACACATATATAACTTTAAATACATACATAAGTATAAACACTAACGACAAATGAATGTCCTCAGCGGGACTCGAACCTGCAAGTACTGGCGCAGCAAGTAGAGTCACTATAAACTATAATAAGCCAAAGCCAAACGTGTCGTATTACTGAAACCTTTGTTATAAAAACCTATTGTGCATGGAAAATTATGAAAATATTATTAATTTATAATCACTTCGCATCCGCGGTACATTTCGCGCGGAGTTTCCATACAATAAAGTAATTACGCAGTAATTAAATACCTATAGGTACTTGTTTCGAAAAGCAGGTAATATTCTCTTCTAAGTATTTCACAACTTGACAGTTGACACTAGTTTTATAACAATTATCGATTATAGCATAAAAAAGAAATGTAAAAATTATGTTTTTTCTTCTTAATAAAATTATAACTAACTAACTAAATGGTCTGGACCAGCTTGCAATTTTTTTGATATTTTTTTTATAATTTAACAGTGTTGTAGTTACAATATTTTCTTGTTTTAACACATCGAAAGGTCCTGGGTTCGAGTCCCCGGTCGGTCCCAAGTTTAGTTATTGAATCTTTCAGTTTAGTAAGCCTCAGTAACAGCCCGGAGTTCGGAAGTTGGTGGAGTGTCACCCTAGTGCCTTGGAAAGCACGTGTTACGACGGTCCTGCGCCTTAACTCTCACTGGTCGTGACTCGCGGCTTCCCACTGGAGTATGAGTGTGATAGAAACAGAGACTGCACTTGTGTCTGCACGTACACTCACTACGACTAGGGACAGATCTATAATACTTTCTTAGATTTACACAAATATTTAACATTGTAAATAAAACTATCTTTTCGGAATTTCTCGCCGATTTATTTCGATTTTTGGTTCCGTTTCGAATGCTTTACAGCAATCATGGTCACGGGAGAGAATTACTCTATATAAAATATAGTTTCATTCCAAATATAAAGAGATAAGTAAAGACAAAGGCTGCTAGTATCGCTGTCAGCCAGCACTGGCTTGGTACTACTTGTATAAACAGTTTGTCATGCCAAGCCAGCGCTAGGAAAAATTATAGAAACCCGTCTATTTTTATCAACCAACTTCCAAAAAGGAGGAGGTTCTCAATTCATCTGTATGTTTTTTTTTAATGTTTGTTACCTCAGAAGTTTGGACTGGGGGAACCGATTTTAATGATATTTTTTTTTGAAAGCTTCTCGTGTGTTCCCGGTAATTTTGTTCGGTTCTGACAATGGTATCCATGAGAAATCCGTAAAATTATTAAATTTGCATTAAGTATGTGCGCGACAAATGGACGCAAAACTCAATATCACGCTAACCGATTTCGATGATTCTTTTTTTATTGGAAAGGATGTACTTCAAGGGTAGTTTGATGAGAGTTTGGTAAGGTTCTGATTATGGGATCCATGACAAAGTAACGGAACTCTTTGATTCTTAGGAGCAAATTAACGATACTCAGCCGTATCTTTTATAGGATATCCGGATATTTGAGTCACGTACCGTAACTGATGATGGAAGGTACAACTCCTCAACGTTTAGCAATATAAAGATTTTTTTTTTCGATATAATACGCACTTATGGACCGATAGTTGTATACTTCCAGGCTATTAGGTTAACCTGATAAGAGAAGGTAAATTTTTGTAATCATTAACGCCTGGGAGTTACGCGGAAAACTGGACGTGGACAAATCTCGATTGCCTAATAACGTTTCTTCCGAAACCTCGTTGACTTATCAGAGCAGTGGCTTAGTTGGCCTACCCATACCCATTTTATATTTAAATAAACAAAATACGTATCTACTTTCCGCAAAAAATTTGAAAATAAATTATTTTTAACACAAAAACAAAAACCGACTTCTAAACTAAGCAAATCTAAACTAAAAAGTAGAAAATAATACTTTTAAGAACTTAGTTAATTTTGAAGTCATGTACATATTCGATTAATCTATTAATTTGTAAACATAATCATAATACCGTTCAAAAGTCCATTGTAAATGCAATTTAAATTTGTCCGTCCTGGCTGGTATTGGCTTCAAAATTAACTAAGTTCTTAAAAGTATTATTTTCTACCTTTTAGTTTAGATTTGTTTAGTTCTGTAGTCGGTTTTTGTTTTTTTTGTTATATTATTAGAAAGATGCAGGCTGACTGGCTTCATCTAAACAACACGAGCCAATCCAGTTGGCTAGTCTGCAGAACTGGTGCCAACGTACTGGCTTCATATAAACAAGGCCTAAAGCTAGTATAAAATAGATTTAAAATATATGCAATGCATAATTAAATATTTAAATTCATAAAATATCAATGGGTGTTTGTTCGACCGGGTCTAGAGTCAAGTAATTTAAAATTTTAAACGTGACATTATAGTTTATATCCTGGCTACGTTAGGCTCAGCTTGTAGTGATCCTACTTGCTGTGTCAGCGGTCGCGGGTTCGAGTTCCACTAGAGGTATTTTTTGTATAATGAGCACGAATGTTTGTACTCTAGTCATGGAAATTATATTTATAATATGTATGCTTATAAAGTTATGTATGTAGTGAATCAACTATCTGGTATTCGTAACACAAGCCTCGTAGCTTACCACGGAACTAGATGGCGCGTGTGTAATGACGTCTCAACATATTTATTAATTAATTTGAAACCAGGGTAATATTCCATTTAGATCGTGTTAAATATGATTACAAAGTTAAAATCGATACCAAACAACATATAAAATCGATTCTTTATTCGATTAATATGCAAATTAAGTTAATAAAATCTAACTAAAAACGTAAATAGGAAAATGCACAACATTAATTTATCTATCTCGACGGCACGTTTGGCTCAGTTGGTAGTGACCCTAGTTTCTGCGCCAGCGGTCGCGGGTTCCAGTTCCGCTGGGGGCATTCATTTGTTGAGCACGAATGTTTGTACTCCAGTCATGGATATTTATGTTTACAATATGTATAAAAGTTGTATAGGTATGTGTAGTATATCAACTATCTGGTATCCGTAACACAAGCATCGTAGCTTACCATGGAAATAGAATGTCCCAACATATTTATTTATCTCTTCGCTAGAAAGATCGAATTGTTGTTTGAATTAATATCTTTATAGTGTACTTTGAGTTACAATTACAAATAAAAATCAATTTACTCGTAGTTCCAACAAACCCGACCAAAGGTCAATGACGTCGATAATTAAGGCTTTAATGTAAACATTTCTGGCGTTATTTATTAGAATAATAACAAAAACTATCTTGTATCAATTCATTATGGAAAAAACATTTATTATTACGTAAAACAGTGACGGTGAAGGAAAACATCGCGAGGAAACCTGCATGTCTGAGAGAACCTAGCAAGTTTTCGTAAGACATGCTCTGTCCGCCAACACGCACTAGACCAGCGCGGTGGACTATGGCCTGATCCCCCTCGTACTGAGGGAGGCCCACCCCCAGCTGTTGGACATTAGAAAGGGTTGAATACAAATACGACATTAATCTTATGTTCTCTAAACATTTTGGCTTAACCGATTTTGATAAGTATTATAATTTGGTTTTTGGCGTTTTATAGGGTATTGATGACACCCTCCTCCGCTCGTCCCTACGTACTTCTTAATAACTAGTATATATTTCTCAGAGCTGAAGGTAAAGCTAAAGATATATGGCTCGTCCCTAGATTTAGCGCGAGCGAAGCTACGGGTTTCGCTAGTATTAGCATTGTGGGTTATCCCTAAAAGATAGACATATGCTATCACGGACTTTTCTGTAGACCTTTTTAAGGTGTACAATACTGTAGTACATTATTTTGATCTATCTCGTAGGGTTCAGACAGTGTTTGCAATGTAAGCGCAAAACATGTGTTTATTTACGACTTAACATTAGAAACCTCTAAAATTATCAGTGTTTCTCTACTATATTATGCATGTATTATACATATAAAGCTTCCTCTTGAATCACTCTATCTATAAAAAAAACCGCATCAAAATCCGTTGCGTAGTTTTAAAGATTTTAGCATACATAGGGAAAGTCAGACAGCGAGGCGACTTTTGTTATATACTATGTAGTGATAAAGTATCATAGTTGACCCGGTTTTGATTAAATTTTTCATGACAATAGCTGGATATCCGAGTCAATATAGGATACTTTTCTCCGGGTCAATATAGGATACTATTTACTATGGAAGGAAATATATTATTTTTCAGAAATCCGTACTAACATCAAATTCAAATTCAAATTCAAAATATTTTATTCAGCATGAAATTATTACAATTTTTTACTGAACGTCATGAGTCTACCACCAGTTCGGAAGGAAGAAACCACTGACCTGAGAAGAACTGGCGAAAGAAACTCAGCGGGACTAATGTATATTTTTTTTTTTTTTGTCTTAGTGTTTTTTCTTTTTTTTTTTTAATTAAATTGAAATTAACAATAATTCTATAGGTTGAAACAGCCTGGTGGCGATCACATCATTCCCAAGGCGTACTATCTTCTAAAAAATCGTTAATCGTATAATATCCTTTAGTACACAAACGTTCATTCACAATTTTTTTAAATTTGGCAATAGAAGCTTGTTGAACGTTTTCTGGGATCCTGTTGTATAAGCGTATACATTGTCCATAAAAAGAATTACTGACTCGTCGTAAGCGAGTCACAGGCATTACAAGTTTATTTTTACTCCTAGTGTTAATACTATGCATGTCGCAGTTCTTGGGAAATTCGTGTATATTTTTATGAACATATATAACATTTTCGTACACGTACTGAGAAGCAACAGTCAATATTTTTATTTCTTTAAACTTATCTCTTAATGATACTCTAGGGCCTAAACTATAAATTGCACGAATAGCTCTTTTCTGCAGGACAAAAATTGTATTAACGGTAGCTGCATTTCCCCATAATAAGATACCATATGACATAATACTATGAAAGTAACTAAAGTATACTATGCGAGCTGTATCTATGTCAGTAATAAGTCTAATTTTTTTAACCGCGAACGCTGCAGAGCTAAGCCTCTTCGCTAGCTCCTCAATATGGAGATTCCACTGCAATTTCGAATCTAAGATAATACCTAGGAATTTAGTTGACTGTACCGGTTTTAACATTTCTCCGCCTAATACTACACCATTATCAATAAGTTTAACATTAGGTGTTGTGAATTTTATTAATTTTGTTTTTTGTTATTTAATAATAAATTATTCGAATCAAACCAATAGACAACCTTTGAGAGAGCATCGTTTACATCGTCGTATATATGTAAATTACGTTTTACCTTAAAAATAAGTGAAGTATCATCAGCGAACAATACTATCTCATGTTTGTCCTGCACAAAAAATGGCAAATCATTTATGTAAACTAGGAAGAGAAATGGGCCAAGAATAGAGCCTTGTGGAACCCCCATATCTAACGGAGCCCCAGGGGATCTCTTACCATTTACATCAACCCTCTGTATTCTATTACTCAGATAGGAATTCAGGAGGTTGAGTGCCTTATTTCTAATCCCATAATGATGCAGTTTCCTGATCAACGTCACGTGATGCACACAATCGAAGGCCTTGGATAAGTCACAGAATATCCCAAGAGCATCCTGCGACCTCTCCCATGCCTCAAAAATATTTTTAACTAGCTCAACACTAGCATCTGCTGTGGAGCGACCTTTTGTGAAGCCAAACTGTTTCTTATAAAGTAGGTTGTGTGCATTAATATATTTTAATGCACAATGCATCTTTGGACAAACCCAAGATTAGTTAGAATGAGTCGCAAGGTCTAAATAAAAACTTAACGTGTAATTACAAGAAGCGTTTCAAAAGTATTTTTTGTTATTTCAGATATTTAAAGCAAAAAATGTACGTATAAACCAACTGTGTACGCAATTTATTATTAAATTGCTAACAAAAACATAATAACTATGTATGCATTTACGGTACTTACTTATAAAGTCAGAGGTCGCGGGTTTGAATTCCATAACAATAAATTAATTTTACAGGAATATATGATTTAAGATTATAATTTATAATACTTCAAGTGTAACAACACTGAAGTAATATTTTGTGAAAGTAATTTACTTTTAAATATGAATGTTGCCAGATAAATAAAATATTTTGTAATATAAAGATGCATAATTATTATTTTGTAATTATATACGGTACTGATAAAAAATCAATTTTTACACGCTTTTTATTAGCTTCACCTGTATGCTTGTATGTTTGTAACCGACTTCTTTGGGCGCGATTTTGACCCACTTTGAACGGCCAGATTTCGTTCAAACTTTGAAGATTTATCGAGGACCGATGACAATACACTAATTTGATAAAATAAATAAACCAAACTAGAAAGTAGAAAATAAATAATAGCTAAAAAAAACTAAAATACACGCTTTTTATAGAAAACCGAACTAAAAAATAGAAAATAAATTTTAAAAATTATTTGATTTTAAAAAAAACGTGGGGTGCATGGTGTCAATAGTTATAAATATTTTATTCACAGATATGAGTAGAGTAATTGTCATTTTTACTACGGGAGGTAGCGCTATAGTTGAACAAGTCATTTTATACCGGCTGAAAATCATAACAATAATAGTTTTCCCCTCATACATAACAGCTCTGAACGTCAGCTGCTCCGATAGCGGTGGAGCTAAAGGAGACAGCATGACAAAGTCATTGGAAAAAAATCTGCTCCGATGAATTTTATACCAAGCGAAACTTGTATTAAATCATTGTTTTAATCATATTTTTTCAAAAAATTATCGTCAGCTGTATTGACGAGGGGGGGTTCAATGTCAGTCACGTGCATAAACCTCATTAAAAATTTGATAAATAAAGTTATTTTATACCTTATGAAATTTATATATCTCAATTTTTATACTTTTAAAATAATAAAGAAAATTGTCAGCTGCACTTTGGACGGGGGAAACACCGTCAGTCGTCGTGATAAACATGTCGCGCCCTCAACGGTATCGAGCGTTGCATAGTATCTTTGGAACATAAACTGACGATCTTTACACCCACAAACCCACAAACAATCAGCTGACGACAATTTTTTGTTTCCTTAACATTTAAATGATCTTATACTTAAAATTCAATAAGTATAACATCAATTTCATATAAATCACACCACAGTATATTTACTTATTCCGTGTAGGCTCCAAATTATATTAATATGTACTCTAACATCAAGGAATTTCAAGTTGTAAAAGTCTCTCTACTTCAACGTACCTTTCCTAAAAAAATATTATTCTGGCCTCCAGGTAGAATATACCTGGTAGCTTAGAATAATAACACCTAGAATGATAGTTTCATACATTCATTTCATTCATAATGTTGCAAGTAATTTCGATGGAGATGGAAGGAAGAAAATAATAAATTCACATTTAAGTGGTTCGATCAGTAACTGGAGTTACAATTAACGATGAAAATCGTTTTGTCCATTTATTATTATTCATTCTACAAATATGTCCTGCCCACTGCCACTTCAGTAACCTGATTCTTTTCTTTACATCTATTATTTTTGTTTTTTTCCTGATGTCTATGTTTCTAACTTTATCTGATAGTTTTAAACCAAGTATGCCTTTTTCCATTTTTCTTTGGCAGAAAGCAATCCTTTCTTCGTCATCTTTCTTCAGTGACCACGTCTGGCAACCATACGTCAGACATGGCAATATCACTACCTCGTAGAGTTTTTTCTTTATATTTATATTTATATCAGAATTTTTCATTATTTCTTTCAGTTCCCAGTATTTCCTCCAAGCTAGAGTTATCCTTCTATCTATCTCTTTCCCTGTATTATTTCCGAATGTTACTAGCTGCCCTAAATATATATATTCTTTTACATATTCGATCTTTTCGTTTGCTATTATAATATCTTGAGGTACTCCATTGGTTAAAATCTTGGTTTTCGACATATTCATTAAAAGTCCCACTTTTTGACTTTGCATTGCTAGTTCAATCACCATACTCTCTAGTTCCGTGGCGCTTTCTGCAAAGATCACAATATCATCCGCGAATCGCAAGTGATTTAGTAGTTCTCCGTCTACCTGTATTCCCTTCATTTCCCAATCTAGTCGTCTAAAAATGGATTCGAGCACCGCTGAAAACAATTTCGGAGAGAGAGGATCTCCCTGTCTTGCTCCTTTTTGTATAGGAAATTCTGACCCTTCACGCTCTAGACTTATTTTGGCGTGACATTTTGTATATATACATTTAATTAAGTTTATGTATTTCCGGTTGACGAATTGTTGTGTTAATGCTGCCCATATAGATTCGAAGCATATCGAATCGAATGCTTTTGTGTAGTCTATAAAACACATATATAAAGTCTTTCCATACTCCTTTGTTTTTTCGATTAGTTGTGTTATAACTTGTATGTGATCTATGTTATGTGTGATTTAAATGTTAAAGAAACAAAAAATCGTCGTCAGCTGATTGTTTGTGGGTGTAAAGATCGTCAGTTTATGTTCCAAAGATACTATGCAACGCTCGAATGCGTTGAGGGCGCGACATGTTTATCACGACGACTGACGGTGTTTCCCCCGTCCAAAGTGCAGCTGACGATTTTCTTTATTATTTTAAAAGTATAAAAATTGAGATACACAAATTTCATAAGGTATAAAATAACTTTATTTGTCAAATTTTTAATGAGGTTTATGCACGTGACTGACATTGAACCCCCCCTCGTCAATACAGCTGACGATAATTTTTTGAAAAAATATGATTAAAACAATGATTTAATACAAGTTTCGCTTGGTATAAAATTCATCGGAGCAGATTTTTTTCCAATGACTTTGTCATGCTGTCTCCTTTAGCTCCACCGCTAGTGCGACAACTGACGCTCACTTTACTGATTTCCCAACATTAAAGAACTGTTTAAAGTAAAATTCATTCGGTATAAAATGACTAAAAAAAATGCAACGCTACCTCCCGTAGTATTTGATAATATCTTAAAAAGCACCCCACGCTTTTTTTAAAATCAAATAATTTTTAAAATTTATTTTCTATTTTTTTAGTTCGGTTTTCTATAAAAAGCGTGTTTTTTAGTTTTTTTAAACTATTATTTATTTACATTATTATCTACCTGTCTATTTGTCCCACCTGGAGGCGGACCCGAGCGAAGCGAGGGGAAGTCGCTAGCTTTATGATAAACTGAAACATGGATAATTTAACTTATCGGCTTTTTCGCAGTTATCTTATAAGTAAATAATGAAATAAATAAATATGTTAGGACATTATTACACACAGCGCCATCTAGTTCCGTGGTAAGCTACGAGGCTTGTGTTACGGATACCAGGTAGTTGATACATTACACATATAAGTTCATATTATAAATATAAACTCCCATCGTATCGTAAAATACGAGTATGTTCTAAAATTATTTTAAAAACAAGTGGCTTTTGTCGTTTTTTTGCTCTATCGTAAAAAACTAATGAATACAAATTATAACGTATTTCGTTCTATAGAACTCTATTATTTGGTGGTATTTTTGTATTACTGTAAATGAAATATGTATGTGTATAATGTTTAGTGAAAATCCATTTCATTTCTAATTTGGCTCAGTTTATAGGGCCTATTTACCCTATTATACCCTACTTTCTGCGCCAGCGGTCGCGGGTTCGAGTCCCGCTGGGGGAATTCATTTTTTGAGCACGAATGTTTGTACTTCAATCATAAGTGTTTTTATTTATAATATTTAACGTTATATATGTGAAGCGGTGCTTACAGCCAAAACAAAATAAATATGACTGTATACTTATATATAAATAGAATGATAAAAAAAATTACATCAAAAAATTGAACAAATAGTTAAGTAAACAAATATAAAACTCTGTAAACTTCGTAATTAAGGCGCAAGAAATAAAAGCTAATTTATTTATTTATTATGTGAAGTTCATCAACTATCTGGTATCCGTAACACAAGCCTCGTAGCTTACCACTAATCTAGATGGCACTGTGTGTAATAATGTCCCAACATATTTATTTATTACTACGGTACTTCACCTTGTAATACTTCTCTGGACTTCCACAAATAATTCAAGATCAAAATTAGCCAAATCAGTCCAGTCGTTCTCGAGTTTTAGCGAGGCTAACGAACAGCAATTCATTTTTATATTATATAGATTATTAATATTGTCGTGTCAAAAAAATGAAGCATATACACTAGAGACTAACCCTGGTTCTGCTCGATTTCGTGTCTAGGTACATTTAAAAATTAATATGGGTTTCTTAGAAATCCGATTTTTCCTGCCGTAAAATGAATCCTACATTTTGACCAAAACAAGCTATCTTAATACCAAATTTCATTCAATTCTCTCCAGTGGTTTTCTCGTGATGCAGTCATAGACCGGCGTGAAGTGGCAGCTATGCTGTCGCGTTTCGTTCGATAAGTGAGAGTCCGGGAGGCCCACTTCCCAGCCCTACACCCGTCCTTCTCCCTCCCCCATCCTCCCTCCCCCATCCTCCCTCCCTCCCTTTCCTGAAAGGCCGGCAACGCATCTGCCCTGTGGTGTTGCCGATGTCCATGGGCGGAGGTGATCACTTACCATCAGGTGAGTTTCCTGCCTGTTTGCCCCCTTTGTCCCATAAAAAAAAAAGACAGACAGACAAAACTTTAAAAACTATAGATTTGTCATCTGTATAGTTAATAATTGTAATTACTATTTCAATATATTTTTAAATACCATTACCTATCTATATAAACGGCCAAAAATGATGTTGTATGGGACTCCCGCTTAAGTATTATTTTATTCTGTTTTTTAGTATTCGTTGTTATAGCGGCAATATAAATACATTATCTGTGAAAATTTCGACTGTCTTATCATCACGGTTCATGAGATACAGATCTGAGCCTGTTGACAGACCGACAGACGGACGGACAGATGAGTCTTAGTAACAGTTGAGTACGGAACACTAAAAATATTAAATGTACAGATTACAGGATCGTTTCGGTTAGAATTTTATTATATATAATCATATAATCATAATACGTACAAAAAACGTCAGTTAATTTGAATGAATTGATTTATTGGTACTGCCATTGATAGAATATCAATGGGTAGTTCGTTTAACCCACCGTTGACGTCAGAGGTACAAAACTATGGAAGATTACGGAAGATCGTGTTTAGAACTCGATTGTGAGTAAAATTCCGTTATTTTTTTATGTCAGTTGGATATAAACAAGGCTACGCTCTATGAGTTTAGGCCTTTATGGCATTTTTTTTGGAGGAAATGGGTAAGATATGGATCGAAATAAGATTTTTTGTAGTTAAGAATGATTCAAATGTGAAAAAGTAATACGTAGTTGAAAAACAAAAATAAATATGTTGGAAAATTACCACACAGTACAATCTAGTTCCGCGGTAAGCTACGAGGCTTGTGTTACGATACCAGATAGTTGATACACTACATACATAACTTTAAATACAGTATAAACATTCGTGTTCATCACACAAGTGAATGCCCCCAGCGGAACTCGAACTCGCGACCGATGGTACAACAAGTAGGGTCACTACAAACTGAGCCAAACCTGTCGTCAAAATGAGTGAGAAAAAGAGTTAGTGAGTGAGAATTGTCCAGTCAATATCGACAACATACCAATTAAATTGAAATTTCGGAACAAAATTGTCGCCGGCCTTAAAATTTTCTTTATGTACTAAATCACATCTATCTCTTCTTCCAATAATGTGTGAAAGTAGTTCAGTCCTTCTATCACTATATTATTCAGCCCTTTTAAAGTCCAACTGTTGGGCCGAACTACAATGTTATCAAGTTTTAGTCCATCGAAAACTTGCTAGGTTTTCTCAGTCATGCAGGTTTCCTCACGACGCGATGTTTAACTTCACCGTAAGACAAGTAATCATGTTGAAAATGATTCGCAAATGAAAATATCTGATGTGATAGACCCAGGATTTGAACCCGCTTCACTCGCTAGAACTTTAGAACTAAGAAGCAACTAGGCTATACATATAATTAAAATGAAGTGTCTGTTTGTTATTTCAAATTAACAGCTTTTCACTAAATGCATATGAAAGTATATTATACTCACATCAAAAAATGTTTGGATGTTTGTCTGTCTGTTTGTCTATCTGTCTTTTTGTTTCGACTAATCTCAGAAGTGGCTGGGCCGATTTTAACGGGACTTTCACTTGCAGATAGCTAATGTTATAAAGAGTAACTGAGCTACTTTTATTTTATTAGAAAATAATAAAAACCGTTTAATTTATTTTAACTTACACCAAGCAAAGCGGGGCGGGTTAGCTAGTATATAAATATATGTACTGATATATTTCTCTAAGGCAGGACTGTTTAAGAATATTAATAGTCCACGTGTTCATCTACATACATTTCATTTGCATACGAGTCTAAATGACACTACTTTGAAAGCCTTGATCTTAGATCCTCAGTAATACGAAAGATATTGTAATAACATTTTGGTTAAAGGAGTCCGAAAAATTATAAGTTAGTCAATAATTATTTGCTAAATGCTTGCTTCTACTTGTTGTGTATGACAGCAGTCGCGGGTTCGAGTGCCGCTGGAAATTCACCCAGGTAGCCTAGTGGTAACGCGCTCGCTTGGATATCCGAGTGATGCGGGTTCAAATCCGGGTCTTGCAACTCTGATATCGTGCGAATCATTTCTATCATGATTACCACTTGTCTTACGGTGAAGGAAAACATCGTGAGGAAACCTGCATGTCTGAGAGAACCTAGCAAGTTATCGAAAGACATGTGGAGTCCGCCTGCACTAGGCCAACGTGGTGGACTATGGCGTGATCCCACTCGTATTGAAGAGAGGCCCACTCCCAGCTGTGGGACGCTAATAAGGGCTGAATACATACATAAACTTATTTCAGTGTCCCTATGTGTGTCAATTTCCCTAATACTTAGTTACGTTTTTCTTTGGAAATATCGAATCATTCTCCTTCGAAGTCGGTTAAAACGAGTAAATTTTATGTGTGCAATTATGCCCGTATGTCATAAATTAACATCTTTATTGTATAACTTAATGACCAATGTATTTTAAACTTATTTGCTTACATTGTTTCTTCGCCTCCTCGACCTACTGTACTTACGTTAGACAAGATTTACTCCGTACATTACCTTGAATATATTTTAAAAAATTGCTTGTTTTTAATTTTTTTTTATTTATCACCTGTCATAATGTACCTATTTTGGACTTAAATTTGAGTGAAATATTTGATTTTTGAACGATTTGTTTTAAAATTGATGGATTATTAATGCAAGACAAGATAAGACAGAGAAGAAAGTGTCGATCATTAGAAATATATCAAAATTAAATCAAAATAAATTTTAAAGTTTTATAGCTTTGGTTGGCACCGACTCCAAAAAAAAACGAAGTAAATACTTAGTAATAAAAAGTATAATGTATAATACTTTCTTAGATTTACGCGAATATTCGACATTATAAATGAAACTACCTTTTCGGACTAGACGGACGGAGACTCATGTCATGTCTCTCCCGTGACCATGATTGCTGTAAAGCATTCGAAACGTCGGGAACTAAAAATCAAAATAAATCCGCGACAAAACCCGAAAAGGTAGTTTCATTTATAAGTATAATGTAACGAGTGATGTGAAGTGAGGAGCGGGTGTTAGAGAGAAGGCGCTAGGGTAGCGGTGTGAAGTGTGAGGCGAGTAGAAGAGAGTTGACAGGGATTATTTTCTACTTTTTAGTTAAGATTAAAGATTTAGGTTGAATTGATTTCACAACAATATTGTTGTGAAATCGGTTTTTGTTTTATTTTTACAAATAATTAATTTAACTTGGGTATTGAGTAGGCAAACTAAACGACTGCTCTGTTGAGTCAGCGGTTTCGGAGTAAACGTTATTAGGCCATCGAGTTTTCAAAAGGTAAAGAGAGGGATCAGGCCATAGTCCACTATTATTCCAGTAGTTAGCGGAATAGTATTACTATAACTAACTGCCTCGTTGGTGTAGTGGCTAGCAAGTACGGCCACTCATCGAGAGGTCACGAGTTCGAGTCCCGGGTCGGGCCAAGTTAGTTAGTATTGAGTCTTGCTGTTTAGTCAGCCTCAGTAACAGCCCGGAGTTGGGAAGTTAGCGGTTTTTCATCAACGGGGATGCCTCGGAGAGTACGTAAAGTCGGTCTTGCGCCTTAGCTCTCACTGGTCGTGTCGAGTGTCGTCTCACCAGAGTATGAGAGTGATACGATCAGAGAGTGCACTTGTGTCTGCGCGTACACTTGTGCACTATAATATCTCCTGCGCAGTTGGCTAGTCTCATCGAGATTGGCCGCCATGGCCGAAGTCGGTCGGAGAACATTATTATTATTACTATAATTTAAAAAAGTTGAATGTATAAACAAAACAGCGACAATACATCTTGCTATGACTAAAGCTAAGGTCAATGCGATCGTTTCATACCAGATCACACTCGGCGCTTACAAATGACATATAATGTAAATATTTTTCACTAGTTAATGCATGCTGGTTTGATTGCGTGCACTTCTATTTACACTATAATCACAAAACTTTGCTTTACTTAAAAAAAAAACTAGCAACTCACATTTTACAAAAAAAAAGTATACGAGTAGAATAGATTCCTTCAGTAAAAAGTATACTATATTGACTGGATAACCCTAAGCCTAAGCTATAATCTTATAAATTTTCATCAAAATCTGTTTAATGATTTATCCCCAGACAGACACAGACAGACAGACAGACGAAATTCTTAAGAATATAGATTCATAGATTCGGCCTCTGTATCGATATCAAATACTATTTCCATAAGTATTCCTTAAATTGTCACAGATTCTACTCAAAATTCGTAAACGATGGAGGTCTGTTGGGCTTTAGAGGGTAGTACTGGCTTTTCTGTCCAGGGCCTATAGCCAACCGGCATTCGTTATGAAGCGATTCGATTTCTACAATCGTCATCGCTTAAACGCAGCGTATGCATCTTGAACTTTAAATCACTAATAATTGAAATGAATTTACATTGTCTACCATCATCTATTCGTTGACAACAGATCACGTGACATATCTAAGTCATATGTCAAACCCATACATTTTGGACTTTTCTACTATCGCTTTCGCTAATCGATTGTTACTTTGTCTAGGCCCTCTGCTGAGAGTCTCACATAACGTGTAGTATGCGTTAATGCATTTCCCAAAAAAAAAAAAAAACTAAAGAACGTAAAAATCATAGAATAATAATTTTATTATCAGTATTCAACACCGTATATGGTTTAAACATAAAGCAACGTGGCCGTGCACGTTTCATCGACACGTAAGTTACGGCCATTGAAGCTCTTAAGAAGTACTTGCGAAAAGATCTCCATCTAAATTGTTTCACGTACAGCAATTAAAAAAATAATTTTAATGATTTTATCATTAAATATATATTAGAAATAAAATCGAGTCATTATTTTTTTATGGATAGAAATAAAATATTCTTATTAATATCTATACTTCTATACTATAATATTATAAAGAGGAAAAATTTGTATTTTTGTATGTAACGAATAAACTCAAAAACTACTGGACCGATTTTAATGAAATTTGGTACACATGTAGTCTAGAGCCTGAGAAAGGACATAGGCTACTTTTTAAGGCAAAAAAGGGCTGTACAGGGTTGAAATAGGGGATGAAAGTTTGTATGGAAATTCCGTCATTTTTAGAGCTAGAAGCTTGAAATTCATTTTTTAGGTTTTTGATTAGATATAAATAAGTAAGACATTCAAAGTTTGTAAACATTTTATGCTAATGGGGGTACCTTCTTAAGGGTTAACTCTCATAAAAAGGCAGTTTGTTAGTTTGTATGTACGAGATAATCTCTGTAACCGGAATATTTAGTAAGCTCTTTCATTTACAAAAAAATCTAATTAAGTCGAATCTGTACATTAAAATATTTTTTATCTTATTAAAATAGTAATTACTCTACAATCTAGATACAGAAGAATAATCTATAGTTTTTTTGAATTATTATCTTATCAGTCTGTCTGTTACCGTTTCACGAGAAAAGCACTGGAAAAATTTTGATGGAATTTGGTATGATGATAGATGACGTATCGAGCAATCCATCCGTGATAGCGAAACCGTACAATAATTGCTGTTCAATCGCAAAATCGTATTAAACTTAATAAATTCATTCGTAGTTTTGTATTAATTGGTTTGGTAATTGTATATTCTACTATTAATGGTCTGTTAAACACAATAAAGCTAACATTTTATTAAAAAAGGCTCTTTTTGGTTTTAAAATTAAGTGGACGCGAATTAGATTAAGTTATTATTGTACAATTTTCGCTATCGCGGGTGGATTGTTCGATACGTAATCAGCCTGCGAGCCTCAGCCTGAGTCTATATCCAACATATAGGATACTTTTTACTTCGAGAAAATATTTCATTTCTAAAAAAATATGCTGTATTTGAAGTAATAAGATTGATATCATCAGGCAAGGTTAACAAAATAATGGAAATAAAGCGAGACTTGTGCACTGCTATCTAGAGTAAGGACGCGTGTAGCTAAATGAGTCATATGCCTCGCTGGTTTAGCAGTTAGCATGTACAGATTCAAAGGTCCTTGATTTGAGTCCCGGGTCAGGCAAATGAGTTGTTGGATTTGATTTCAAGACATTCACAATAAAACCTGGAGTCTGTAAGTTGATTATTTTAGAGTTGATGTGTCTGTTTTTAATTTCAAATTAACAGCTTTTCACTAAATGCATATGAAAGTATATACGGTACTTACATCGAAAATCAATTTTGAATTTTTGTCTGTCTGTTTGTTCCGGCTAATCTCTAAAACGGCTGGACCGATTTTGACCGATTTTTTTTATTCACACTATTATTAATTTAAATATTTATTGAAATTTTTAACACTATTCTTTTTTTTATTTAAATTTATTAAAATTTATTTTCTTTTTTTTAGTTCGGTTTTCTATAAAAAGCGTGTTTTTTAGTTTTTTTTAAACTATTATTTATATTCTACTTTTTAGTTTGGTTTATTTATTTTATCAAATTAGTGTATTGTCATCGGTCCTCGATAAATCTACAAAGTTTGAACGAAATCTGGCCGTTTAAAGTGGGTCAAAATCGCGCCCAAAGAAGTCGGTTACAAACATACTGTCGCGTAATATAGTGTGAACTCGTCATAATAGCACGCCTGTACCATGCCTAAGAACGGCGAATGTCAATTTTTAACTTATGTCAATTACATGACAGGAACAGTTTATTACAAATTCTAATGTGTTAGAGAGAGACAAAACACATTCGGGAAAGGATTCGAAATTACTAGAAACATTTTGAATTTTCGATACTAGAATGTTCTAATATTTATGCATATAAAAAGGCCGGCAGTGTGTCGAGAGATCAGTTGTCATCGAGTCGAAGTTGAGTGAAGACTAAGAGGAGAAACGAAATAGTGGAAAAGTGAAGAGTTGGTTGAAGTATTAGTGAAGAAGCATTGAGAAGGAGTACTGAGAAGAGAAACACAGTGTTCAGAGACTAGTGTTGTGTACAAACTGTGCGTGTATTCGTAGTGAAATAAAACATCCTTAGTGCAAGAACGCTATTAATTTCCGATCCCGAACCCGTAGTACGTAACAATTGGTGTCAGAAGTGGGATCGGAAATGTCGTTAGTACCGAGGCACGAGAAGGAAGGCGTTACTACACGCGCAATTGTAGAACAACACAGGGAGGATTTTGGTGCTAGTTCTTCGAGCGGAGAGCTCACTACTCGACAGAGCACCACGCCAGAGGTGAACGCCTTTCTACAGCAAGTGGCGTCCATGTTGCAAGAGCAAGCTCGCCGTCAGGAAGAACAGCTGCGCGCACGCCAAGAGGATCAGACTCGCCGCCTGGAAGAACAAGCGCAGCAAGTCCGCCGCCAACAAGAACAGCTGCGTGCACTTCAGGAGGAGCAGGCTCGCCAACAAGAAGAGCAGGCTCGTCGACAGGAAGAGCATGCTCGCCGCCGGGAGGAACAGTTACACACACTTCAGGAGGGCATTCACAAGAATGTCGTAGCAGCTTTCCAACAAAATATGGAAAGGGTGAAGGCTGTAAAAAGGGAAGTTGAGGGAATAAAGATGACACTCGGTGAGGCCTTAGAGCAGTATGTCTACAAACTTTCTAAAATAGAGGAAAAGGTTGACTATTTGGACACTAACAAAATACTGCGTAATGTCGACATTTGCTCATCACAATCAAAGAGTTTGAAAGTTCCCTACTACGACGGTAAATCTTCATGGGCCGCCTTCAAGTTCCAATTTGAGACTGTCAAAGAGACGAGTGGATGGACAGATGACGAAGCCCGATCTGCACTTACTGTCGCACTTCGAGAGGAGGCTTTGACGGTATTAGAGACTCTTTGTGCTAGTGGCAGGAAGGTCACATACAGTGAGCTACTCAAAGCTTTAGAGTTGCGGTATGGTGATAGTCACCTGGAGCACGTGTACAGGGCTCAAATTAAAGACCGTACACAGCGAACCAATGAAACCCTGCAGCAGTGGTCCATAGAGATTGAGAGGCTCGTGCGGAAGGCATATCAATCTTCGCCGCCCACCATAGAAACCATTCTTCTGCAGGCTTTCGTGGATGGGATTCGCGACCCGGAGATACGTGCCACTGTGCGTCTAAGACACCATACAAGTCTTAAGGAAGCCGTCACTCATGCTCTAGAGGTAGAAGCTGTGCGTCATGACTGTAGACCTTGGAAGGTGCGGGAAGCTACGATGGAAAGAGCGTTTGCACGGAAACGCAGGTTTAGCCTAAGTTGTTACGAGTGTGGCGGTCGGGGCCATCTTCGAAGTAACTGTCCTACAAGGAAAAATGGCTGAGCCAGAGCTAGGAGAGTGGCACTGGTCGAGGAATCTTCAACCCCAGCAATAGAAGTAAAACAGACAGTGGACGGAAATACCTTAGTAATAAATGGCGCAATTAATGGAGTAGCATGTAAACTGACGCTGGACACCGGAGCATCTCGAACCGTCATTAATAACCGAAAGGTGAAACATATTGCGGACAAAAATTTACGTGATAGAAGGCACATCACTCTTATGACAGCCACCGGCCAGCGCATACCTGTTTGGGGAGAAAGAAAAATTGCTATCAAAATTGGGGACAACATCTATTGGCATAACGCAGTAATAGCAGATATCATGGATGATTGCATCATTGGTTTGGACTTTCTTCAAAATTACCAGTGTACGATTGACATGAAACATAGAGTCTTACGATTCAGAAATAGAGAAGTGCCGATAAGCGGTGGGATTCACGGAAAAGTTTGTTGTTTGAAAGACACCGCTCTTCCACCAAGATCGCAGACTCTAGTACCTGTCGCTTTACCTCAGAACAAGTCAGGCCGTCCATGGTCATGTGCTATTATAGAGAAGTTGGAAGATGAGAGCTCATGGATCCCGGCAAGAGTTGTTGTAGGTAAAGCTTCGACATCTATGGTTCCAGTTCTGAATACCAGTAATTCTACTCAAACAATTCGAAGAGGCGAAGTTGTGGGAACTTGCGAAGAGATAGCCTGGTTAAACAGATGTGAGCCGAAAGAGGAGGTGTTGAACAAGGATAAAGAGCAAGCGATGAAACTTTTGGAAGATTGTAAGGAAGACCTCACAAGTTCACAGAAGGCGAAAGCTGAAAATTTACTATACCAATATTCTGATTTATTCTCCAAACATGACGGCGATATTGGAAGAACCGGATTAGTGAAGCATAAAATCAATACTGGGGACGTAGTGCCTATTCGACAACGACCAAGACGAATTCCTTGGGCTAAGGAAAAGGAAGTTGACGACATGATCCAAGACATGAGAAAGAATAACATCATCGAACACTCCACTAGTCCTTGGTGTTCGCCAGTGGTACTAGTAAGGAAGAAGGATGGATCTACAAGGTTTTGCATCGATTACCGTAGACTCAACGATGTAACCAAAAAGGATAGTTATCCCCTGCCTCGAATCGATGACACCCTAGACACTCTCAGCGGTATGAAATGGTTTTCGACTCTCGATTTGAAGAGTGGCTACTGGCAAGTGGATATGGACCCCGTGGATAAGGAGAAAACTGCGTTTTCAACTGGAAAAGGGTTGTGGCAGTTTAAGGTTATGCCGTTCGGGTTATGCAATGCACCAGCCACATTCGAGAGATTGATGGAACGTGTTCTTGCTGGATTACTAGGAGAAGCTTGCCTTGTTTATCTGGACGACATAATTATTGTGGGACGTGATTTCGAAGACCATCTTCAGAAACTAGAAAAAGTATTCGATAAACTAAGGGAAGCTAATTTAAAGTTAAGTCCAAAGAAGTGCTCATTTTTCAAGAAGCAAGTGAATTACCTTGGACACGTTGTTTCGGAAAACGGAGTAGAAACGGACCCCAACAAAATCACTGCTGTGAAAGATTGGCCAACCCCTAAAGACAAGACACAAGTGAGAGCCTTCCTAGGATTGTGCTCTTACTATCGACGATTTGTGAAAGGGTTTTCTGACATCGCCAAACCACTTCATAAACTGACCGAAGAGAAGAGACCTTTCGTATGGGACTATAATTGCGAATCGGCCTTTCAAGAACTGAAGAAACATCTTTGCCAAACACCGATCCTTGGGTATCCTGACACAAAGGGAGAGTTTATTGTCGACACTGATGCCAGCAACATTGGAATCGGAGGTGTATTGTCGCAGCGGAAGGGTAATCAAGAAGTGGTTATCGCATATTTTAGTAAGTCACTATCTAAACCGGAGAAGAATTACTGCGTAACTCGAAGAGAGCTACTTGCTGTAGTCAAAACCTTACAGCACTTCAAGAAGTACTTGTTAGGTCGTAAGTTTTTGATAAGAACCGATCACGCTGCCTTGAAATGGTTATTGGAGTTCAAGGATCCCGAAGGACAGGTGGCGCGATGGATTGAACAACTGCAAGAATTTCAGTTTGAAATAGAACATCGTAGGGGTAAAACACACAGTAATGCCGATGCTCTATCTAGAAGACCATGCGAAGAAGACTGCAAGCATTGTCAAAGAAAAGAAGCAAAGGAACTAGAATCTATTAAAATCATTAGAACAGATTCGATAGATGAACGTTGGAGCGATGATGCTATGAAGAGAGCACAAGAAGAAGATCGAGATATACGACCCATTTTGGAATGGTTAAGGAGTGGTAGGCCAAAACCTAAGTGGACTGATATAGCACAATACAGTACCGCTACGAAGAGTTTGTGGGCACAATGGAACAGTTTGTTGTTACACAATGGAGTATTGTGCCGCAAATGGGAAACGACACGTGGAAATGATAGCCATCTCCAACTAGTTGTACCTAAAATAAAAATATCCGAGGTACTTCGAGCCTACCATGATGGTGCCTCTGGTGGACATTTAGGGGTGAGAAGAACGTTAACCAAGATCAGGGCACGATTTTACTGGTTGCACTGTCGAGATGATGTGGAAGACTGGTGTCGGAAATGCGAACAATGTGCCTCCGTCAAGGGCCCGCAAACGAGAAGCCGAGGAGCAATGAAATTATACAACGTGGGGGCACCTTGGGAGAGAATCGCATTAGATGTAGCAGGACCATTTCCGATTACTAATTCTGGGAACCGGTACATTTTAGTAGTAATGGACTATTTTACAAAATGGCCCGAAGCATTCGCCATACCCAATCAGGAAGCAGTAACTGTTGCAAATAAATTGGTAAAAGATGTATTTTGCAGATTTGGTATTCCATTAGAAATGCACAGTGATCAAGGAAGAAACTTCGAATCACAGGTGTTTCAGGAAGTGTGTAAAATCATGGGGGTACATAAAACTAGAACTACGCCTTGTCACCCACAGTCCGATGGAATGGTGGAGAGATTTAATCAGACTTTAGAACGACATCTAGCCAAGGTTGTAGATAGTCATCAAAAAGATTGGGACGAGTACTTATCACTGTTTCTTCTATCTTATCGGACCGCACTACATGAAAGCATTGCCATGACACCTGCCTTTGCCAATTTCGGAAGAGAGTTACGGTTACCAGCGGATCTGTTAAGTGGTTGCCCGCCCAATACACCCAGTTGCATCACCGAATATGCCAGTGAACTAAGAGCGAAGATGATTGATGTTCATGAGCAGATACGAGATGCAGGGCTACAAGCAAGTGAACGCATGAAAACGCGTTACGACCGGAAGGCGACAGGAACGAATTTCGAGGAAGGCTCTTTGGTATGGCTGCATAACCCAGTGAGAAGAAAGGGTAAATCACCAAAGCTACAACCCAGTTGGGAGGGGCCTTATAAGGTTGTAACGAAAATTAACGACGTCACTTTCCGAATTCAACGAACATCTAGAAGTCCAGCTAAGATCGTACATGTGGACCGGTTGGCTAAGTACCATGGCAACAACGATGCTCGAGACGAGCATAACTAAGGAGGGGGTAGTGTCGCGTAATATAGTGTGAACTCGTCATAATAGCACGCCTGTACCATGCCTAAGAACGGCGAATGTCAATTTTTAACTTATGTCAATTACATGACAGGAACAGTTTATTACAAATTCTAATGTGTTAGAGAGAGACAAAACACATTCGGGAAAGGATTCGAAATTACTAGAAACATTTTGAATTTTCGATACTAGAATGTTCTAATATTTATGCATATAAAAAGGCCGGCAGTGTGTCGAGAGATCAGTTGTCATCGAGTCGAAGTTGAGTGAAGACTAAGAGGAGAAACGAAATAGTGGAAAAGTGAAGAGTTGGTTGAAGTATTAGTGAAGAAGCATTGAGAAGGAGTACTGAGAAGAGAAACACAGTGTTCAGAGACTAGTGTTGTGTACAAACTGTGCGTGTATTCGTAGTGAAATAAAACATCCTTAGTGCAAGAACGCTATTAATTTCCGATCCCGAACCCGTAGTACGTAACAATACAAACATACAGGTGAAGCTAATAAAAAGCGTGTAAAAAAATATGAATGCGATGTACCAACACTTAAGAGGAAATAATTAACTTTAGATTAGCTAAGTTCAATAAAAACCTTCATTTTTCAATGTCGGTACACCTGACCTTATTAGTTCACTGCATCATTTATTATGTGTTACGGAATATCACTAGAGATTTCTAGTAAAATATAATTAATTATGCAATTAATGATGTACGTACGTTTTGTATTCAAATTAATCTCATCGCACTTCGTATTGTTTGTATGTGTGTATGTTTGTTACTTCTTCATGCTGAAACGGCATTAACTAAAGTTATAGTATTTTTAATTATATTCTATAAAGTACTCTCTTAAGTATAATTTATTACAAACTTTGAATGTCTTACTTATTTATATCTAATCAAAAGCCAAAAAAAATATGCTTCAAGCTTCTAGCTTTAAAAATGACGTAATTTCTATACAAGCATTCATCCCCTATTTCAGCCCCTTACAGACCTTTTTTCGCCTTGAAAAGTAGCCTATGTCTTTTCTCAGGTTCTAGACTATCTGTGTACCAAATTTCATTTAAATCGGTTCAGTAGTTTTGGCGTGAAAGCGCGACAGACAGACAGACAGAGTTACTTTCGCATTTATAATATTAAGTAAGGAAGTAAGGATTAGGTACATTTATATATATAGACTTTTTTTTATATATATATAGAATTTTGACTGCCTCGTTGGTGTAGCGGCTTGCATGTACGGTCGCACACAGGGAGGTCCTGGGTTCGAGTCCCGGGTCGGGCCAAGTTTAGTTATTGAGTCTTTCTGTTTCGTAAGCCTCAGTAACACCCCGGAGTTGGGAAGTTGGCGGTGTTTCACCCCCGTGCCTCGGAGAGCACGTAAAGCCGTCGGTCCTGCGCCTTAGCTCTCACTGGTCGTGTCTCGTGTCGTCCCACCAGAGTATGAGGGTGATAAGGAACAGAGAGTGCACTTGTGTCTGCGCGTACACTCGTACATGACTATAATATGTCCCGCGCCGTTGGCTAGTCTCAATGAGATTTGGCCGCCGCCGTGGCCGTATTCGGCCGAGAGGACTATATAGGAGAAATATATTACCTATACATTTAATAAAATTCTAATTCAGTCGGATCTGTAAATTAAATATTTTTTGGGAAATCTTATTGAAATATTAATTATTATCGATACAAAAGCTGAATTTATAGTGTAAATAATTTTTGTTTTCTGTCTGTCTGGATACACTGCGGAGAATGCAGCACAGATTTTGATGTAATTTGGTCTTCAAGTGGTAGTGCCATGCTTGTTACCTTCGGGTAGCAGCCGAATGGGTCGGCACGCCCCGTATAGTACCACTCTCTCACAGGAGACCGGCGTGAAGTGGCAGCTATGCTGTCGCGTTTCGTCCGGTAAGTGAGAGTCCGGGAGGCCCACACCCTATCCCTCCTCCCGTCCTTCTTCCTCCCCCCTTCCCCCTCCCTCTCTTTCCTGAAAGGCCGGCAACGTATCTGCAAAACTGCAAGACCTGCAGTCTTGCAGTCTTGCAGATGTCCATGGGCGGAGGTGATCACTTCCCATCAGGTGAGCCTCCTGCCCGTTTGCCCCCTTTGTCACATGAAAAAAATAATATATTCATTATTATCGATACAAAAGCTGAATTTATAGTGTAAATAATTTTTGTCTATCTGTCTGGATACACTGCGGAGAGTGCAGCACAGATTTTGATGTAATTTTATATGATGATAGTTTGTTATCCGGATCAATATATACGATACTTTTTACTGCAGGAAAATATTTAATTTCTAAGAAAATCATACTGACCGTTAAACTTTGTCTAGAGACGAACCCTAGTAGAGAGGGCGAATTTTTTAAGCATTTTATTTTTATTTTATTTTATTTTAGGAATACCAACATGATATACAGTAATTTGACATACATACATAAAAATACTAAGCTAAATCTAACTGTAATCACAATTATAGGCAACCACGACATGCATAAGCTGTCGCACTGAGCTTCAAAAAATAATTCACAACACTTTGAATTTTAATAATAAATATGACAATATGTACATATTATGTTTTAAGACAGTAATGCAATAATATAACTAAAACAATACAAGGAAAAAACTTTAGCAATTAAAAAACCTTAAAATATTTATCATAACTACAAAGACAAGTAAACACAAAGATAAGTTATAAGCTATCACCATAAGTATCTCTCAAAAAAATTAATATCAGAGACTTAAATTTATCAATTTTATTTGAGAATATGTCAATATCAGAAATTTTGTGTAAACGGTTGTAGTGATTTAATATTCTATTCAAAGGGGAATAAAGGCCTAGGTTTGATTTTGATTTGCAAATATGGAATGGATTGCATTTTAAGAATAATGGTTACGGAAGAAACTGGCTTTATATATCTCTAAGTAATATTATTTTTTACAAACATTACCTACTTACAAAATTAAAAATCACATCAACAAATACTATAAAGTACCTTCAAATTCGAAAAAAATCGAAAAAGTACGCAATGATTAAATCAAAAACACTTTATTGCGATTTTGGGTACAACACAGATGTAGATATTAAATGTCAAAGTCCAGCCAAATTCAGCTTTAGAGCATGTAATATTTCAAATTTAACAACAATCAATTACAATAAGCTTAAAATTCCCACTGGTGGGATAATCCCACTGGTGGGATAATCCCACTGGTGGGATAATTCCCACTGGTGGGATAATCTAGTGACAGAGATTATTCCACCAGTGCAATCAGTCAAACATGTTGGCGTCGGGACGTGACGACCCCACCGCCCACTGGTGGGATAATCTAGTGACAGAGATTATTCCACCAGTGCAATCAGTCAAACAAACAAGTGGTAGTGCCATGCTTGTTACCTTCGGGTAGCAGCCGAATGGGCCGGCACGCCCCGTAAAGCACCACTGTCTCATAGAAAACCGACGTGAAGTGGCAACTACGCTGTCGCGTTTCGTTCGGTGAGTGAGAGTCTCGGAGGCCCACTTCCCATCCCTCCCCATGATAGTGCGAAATTCGGTCAGTCTACCCCAGGAGGGTACCACCAGCGCACATCGCGGTGGAGAATCCCTCTCTGGGCATCCATGCTCAGATCGTACACTCCCTGAGCGTGGATGCCCAGGCTGCCCTCCGAATTCTGGGGGGGGCAATTTTGCGCTCTCGTCTTCTGGTCGGGGCAAACGGAGCAGGCATCATAAGGCTACCCCTTTCACGCTTGCTGTGGACTTCTGCAACATTAGGGGGTTGAATTCCAACTTGAACGCCGTCCACTTCCACCTTGAGACGGCGAAGCCGGCCTTGCTCTTCCTCACTGAGACGCAGATATCCTCTCCGGCTGACACCTCTTTCCTCTCTTACCCTGGGTATAAACTGGAGCATTCCTTTATACCTCGGGCTGGGGTGTGCGTGTACATCAGAGAGGATATCTGCTCTCGTCGCCTCGTCAGCCTTGAAGGGCAGGACCTATCTATCCTCTGGCTACGTGTAGACTGCGACGACCATCCGCGAATCTACGCGTGCCTGTATAGGTCCCATAGCGGTAATGACGAAACTGACCGACTCATTGAGCACATGCAAATGGCTACAGATTCCGTGCTGCAGCAGATCCCATCCGCAGAGATCGTGATTCTCGGCGATTTTAACGCCCATCACGCCGAATGGCTTAGATCACGCACCACCGATCATGCGGGGAGATCTGTTCACGATTTCGCATTAGCATATGGTCTGACACAACTGGTCACCTCGCCAACGCGAATCCCTGATGTGGAGGATCATACACCTTCCCTGTTGGACCTTCTGTTGACCTCTCATCCGGACGGCTACCTGGTATCCGTCGATCCTCCTCTTGGTTCGTCGGACCACTGCCTTGTTCGGAGTATAGTGCCAGTTACGCGCTCAGCACGACCTCGCTTTGCGGGCTGCCGCCGCGTATGGCACTACAGGTCAGCGGATTGGGACGGGATGCGGTCATTCTTTGCGTCCTACCCATGGGGGCAGGTTTGCTTCTCGCCGGATGATCCAGACGTCGTTGCTGACTCTGTCACCGATGTGGTACTTCAAGGTATGGAACTGTTTATTCCGTTCTCTGCAGTGCCCATCGGAGGCAAATCCCAACCTTGGTTTGGTCGCTCCTGCAAGGTGGCATCTCGCCGAAAGCTGCAATGCTACCAAGCCTGGGCTGTCGCGTCGGCGTCTAATGATGCAAATACCAGCGATTTTAAAAAGGAGTATAACTTTGCCTCTAGGTCCTTCAAAAGTGTAATTGCTAATGCGAAGTCGAAGCACATTAACAGAATTGGCGAGAGATTGGGGCGTCTTCCTTCAGGAACACGTGCGTTCTGGTCTCTCGCAAAGGCTGTTTTAGGGAATTTCTGTCAGCCTTCTCTTCCACCTCTGCACACGGAGAATGACTCGCTGGCCTATGCCGCGAAGGAGAAAGCCGATCTACTGGGCTCTCTTTTCGCGTCCAACTCGACTCTGGATGACCAAGGAAACTCACCACCGACAATCCCGCGGTGCGATACTACGATGCCGGAAGTTCAGTTCCGGCAAAGCGCAGTACGAAAAGCGCTTCTCTCCTTGGACATTCATAAGTCGAGTGGGCCCGATGGCATCCCTCCGATCGTGTTGAAGACATGTGCTCCGGAGTTGGCACCGGTCTTAACGCGTCTTTTCCGGCACTCCTATTCATTAGGCGTAGTCCCGAAATCCTGGAAGGCCGCTTTAGTGCACCCGATCCCAAAAAAGGGCAACCGCTCGGATCCGTCCAATTATAGGCCAATTGCCATTACCTCCTTGCTCTCCAAGATAATGGAGACCATTATCAACTGCCAGCTCCTGCGGTACCTAGAGGAGCACCGGCTGATTAGTGACCGCCAGTACGGCTTTCGTCGAGGTCGCTCAGCCGGTGATCTTCTAGTTTACCTGACACATAGATGGGCAGAAGCAGTTGAGACCAAGGGGGAGGCGCTTGCGGCCAGTCTGGACATAGCGAAGGCCTTTGATCGGGTATGGCACAAAGCGCTTCTTTCGAAGCTACCTTCCTATGGGCTTCCCGAGAAATTGTGCAACTGGATCACCAGCTTTTTGGCAGATCGTAGCATCAAGGTCGTTGTCGACGGTGCTTGCTCTGATCCTAAATTTGTCAATGCTGGTGTACCACAAGGCTGCGTACTGTCTCCTACTTTGTTCCTTCTGCATATCAATGACATGTTGCAAATCAACAACATTCATTGCTATGCAGACGATAGCACTGTGGATGCCCTGTACACTGGCCGCGCTAATATTTCTCGGGAATACGTCGACGAGTGCCGGAACAAACTTGTGTCTGAAGTCGAATCTTTGTTAACCAAAGTCTCGGATTGGGGTCGACGAAACTTAGTCCAATTTAACCCCAAAAAGACACAAGTTTGCGCGTTAACCGCTAAAACAATGCCGTTCGTCGTAACTCCTCAATTTGAGGACACTCCCCTGTCTGCCACAGCCAGTATCGGAATACTTGGCGTCGACATTTCGAGCAAAGTCCAGTTCCGTGGTCAATTGGAAGATAAGGCCAAATTGGCCTCAAAGAAGCTTGGTGTGCTCAGTAAGGCGAGACAGTACTTCACGTCTGGTCAGCGCCTTAACCTCTATAAGGCGCAAATTCGGCCGCACATGGAGTACTGTTCTCATCTCTGGGCAGGAGCTCCCCAGTACCAGCTACTTCCATTTGACCGCATTCAACGTAGGGCTGTTCGACTTATAGACGATCAAGCTCTTTCCGATCGGCTTGATACTTTAGCTCTGCGTAGAGATGTTGGATCACTCTGCATCTTCTACCGCATTTATCACGGGGAGTGTTCTGAGGAATTGTTCGAACTGATCCCGGCCGCAGAATTCCATCATCGGACATCGCGCCAAAACCGTAAATTCCACCCACACCACCTCGATGTCCAGCGTTCCACAACAGTGTGATTCCTTAGGCATTTTCTGCCTCGCACAACCACTCTGTGGAACCAGCTGTCGCCGGCGGTCTTTCCGAACCGTTACGACCTGGCAACCTTCAAGAAGAGAGCGTATTCTTTCTTGAAAGGCCGGCAACGCATTTGCAAGCCCTGTGGTGTTGCAGATGTCCATGGGCGGCGGTGATCACTTACCATCAGGTGAGCCTCCTGCCCGTTTGCCCCCTTTGTCCCATAAAAAAAAAAAAAAAAAAATTACATGTTACATTTTATCTACAATATAATCATTAATTAAATAATAAGTCTTTTCTAATAAAAATGTCTTCAATCTCTGTTTAAATATATGATTTCATAAATAACGATCGATCTCGAGATACTCGTATCTCATAATACGGTCTCTTAAAAAAATAAATAGACAAACGATCTGGTTCTTCGTATAGCAAACAACAGCTAGCCTCGCCTTATACGTTGATAATGACCTACTAACGTCGCGTAGGTTGTCTTTAAATGGTTTGAAGTTGTACTAGAATATATTATTGAAACTAATAAAAATAAAAAAATGATTTATTTGTACGCTTATCCTCGCTCCGTTGTGTTTTTTCTCAGAGTAGTAATATTTTTTTCCCCAGTAAAAAGTATCCTACATCCTGACTCGGATAACCATCTATCATAATACCATATTTCATTAAAATCTGTCAAGTACTTTTCTCGTGATGCGCCCACAGACTGACAAACAGACAAAATTTTTAAAAGCTAGATTCGGCCTCTGTATCGATAATAATAACTATATCAATAAAATATGAAACTACCTTTTCGGATTTTGACGCGGATTTATTTTGATTTTTAGTTACCGAATTTTCGAATGCTTTACAGCTCGCACATGGTCACGGGAGAGACCCCCGTCTCTACCGTGACCAAGATTCAAAATCTGCGACAAAATCCGAAAAGGTAGTTTCATTTATAATGTCGAATATTAACGTTAAAATGAAAACGATAAGCAGTTGTTCTTGATATATATTTTTTTTGACAAGAAAGGCGATAGTATATTCTAAATACGACCTCTTTAATTTATAAGTTTACAAATTTAGATTTTACGTCCAAAGTAACTCTGTAAGGTACATTTAAGTTCTAATTCGACACGCTACAGTTAAAACACCTTGGAAATTTATTATTTACCAAAATGATAATTACAGACAATAATTAAGATTGTATCTAAGTACTATCTTTATATATACTGATACAAAAATAATCACTACAATTATAAAACAAAGTCCTCCGCCGCGTCTGTCTGTCTGTTCGCGTTTAACTCAAAAACTACTGCACCTATTTTCATGTTGTTTTCACCAATGGATAGAGTGGTTATTGAGGAAGGTTTTAGTATATAATTTGTCAAGTTTTTGTATACATTTACTAGCGGAACCCGCGGCTTTGCTCGCGCTAAATCTAGGGACGAGCACGAGCGGAACGAGGACGAGTAGCTTGTATAATTATATAAAAATAATTAAACTGTTATTTCCAATAGTATTTTATTGAGAGCTAGGCATTTTCTAAATTTGCAGAATCAACATTCTCCATTTAACATTAAGGCACGTACATTAATAAGTATGAGGAAAAAATATTTTAAACAATATTATTTTCTACGTGTTTACATTTTTTTAAAAGAACACGAATGTGTTATATTTTTACCAGAAACCAAATTCATCTTTTTATATTAATTTGAATTTTCCTTATTTTTCAATTTGCATAATTTTTACTGCCAGATATAAAAAAATGGCCAGTTAAAAAAATATTTATTTAACATTAAAATAACGAAACCTTACTGGTTTTAAAAAATATATAAAAAAAGTGCGATCGTAAAATAAGTCATAATTAATTACATAATATAATTACATATTTCATTTTTATATCAATTAAGTCGTTTTTACCTGTGCCTTATTAAGTACGTAGAGTAATTAAAAAATTGAAATACCCGACTGCGTTTCCGTGTAATTTGGAAATGGAAAAAACCAAAAGTATGTTGTATTCTGATTCAAAATTTACACCCGGTGTCACTTTCACAATTAATACGAATCTAACGACACCTCTCAAGCTAAACTCCATCGAGCCTTTCAGGCCGTAGAGCGTAACATACATACATACTCTCGAAAAACATAACCCTCCTTCTGGCACAGTCGGTTAAAAAAAATAATCGCTTTCCGCCGTCTGTACGCCTAGATCTGTTAAACTACGCAACAGATTTTGATGCGGTTTTTTTAATAGATAGAGTGATTCAAGAGGACGGTTTATATGTAATAATTCATGTTGTAGTAGAAAAAAGCCAAGGAAATAGCTTATTTCTTAGAAATCAATACCTTGATAATAATAATAATAATGTCCTCCCGGCCGATTACGGCCACGGCGGCCAATCTCATTGAGACTAGCCAACGGCGCGGGACATATTATAGTTCACGAGTGTATGCGCAGATACAAGTGCACTCTCTATTCCTTATCACTCTCATACTCCGGTGGGACGACTGCTCGACACGACCAGTGAGAGTTAAGGCGCAGGACCGACGGCTTTACGTGCTCTCCGAGGCACGGGGGTGACACACCGCCAACTTCCCAACTCCGGGCTGTTACTGAGCCTTCGAAATAGACAGACTCAATAACTAAACTTGGCCCGACTCGGGACTCGAACCCAGGACCTCCCGGTGTGCGACCGTACATGCTAGCCACTACACCACCGAGGCAATACCTTGATAAATAGGTAATGTTCGATCATTTTGCTCAGTTTGTATTGGCCTTACTCGCTGTGCCAGTGCTCGCGGGTTTGAGTCCCGCTGGAATTATGTATTAAAAGTTATATGAAACTTACTAAAAATAAAAACTAAAAGTAGTAATTTTTTGAGTTTGTCAGTTTAAAACAAGTTTAGTAGAGTAGTTCTTTTTAGTTAGTTCTTAGTTTAGTTAGTTCTTAGTTCTAGTAGATTTTAAAAACTCAATGTAATTTAAAGAAGCCACCACCGGCTCGGTGAGCAGTTCTCATTAAAAATATTATACATACATTGGAAGAAAAAGATTTTTGTTAACACTATTTTTAAAATTAAAATCAATGACTGCGCAAAATTAGAACTTTATCTAATAATTATTATTAAAAAAAAGGTACATCCGTCTGTAACATTTTTGTAAAGTTTCGTAATACTTATTAAAAGTTTCGAGGGTTGTTATATTAAAAAATATATTTTGAAGAATTACAATTTTTCCGACTCATGCTTGGGTTTGTCCATAGATAGTAGGTACGTAGAGTATTACATTTCTAAGAAATGACATATTTTCTTAGAAATAATATATTTTCTTGCCTTTTTTTTATACTAGAATATTAATATACACATATACCTTTCTCTTGAATCACTCTATATATTGATGAAAACCGCATTAAAATCTGTTGCGTAGTTTAAAAGATCTGAGCGTACAAACGCGAGAAGCTATTTTGTTTTACACTACGAGTATGAAGCATTCAAAATAGCTTTGAGATTCGATATCCTCTATTCTGGTGGATGGTATACGACAAAGCAAGGAAAGATGCCCAGAAAATCAGTACATATGAATACAATTGAAGTGTCTGTTTGTAATTTCAAATTAACAGCTTTTCACTAAATGCATATTATGAAAGTATATACGGTACTTATATAAATAATAAATAAATAAATAAATAAATAAATATGTTGGGACATTATTACAGCAGCGCCATCTAGTTCCGCAGTAAGCTACGTAACGTGCTTGTGTTGCGGATACCAGATAGTTGATATACTACACATATACATTTTTAAATACATACATATTATAAATATAAACACCCATGACTGGAGTACAAACATTCGTGATTAGCAAATGAACCAGCGGGACTCGAACCCGCGACCGCTGGCGCAGAAAGTAGGGTCACTACCGACTGAGCCAAACGAGTCGTCGATAGTCGTCGACTTATATACATCAAAAAACATTTTTTTTTGTTTTTGTCTGTCTGCTTGTACCGGCTAATCTCTGAAACGGCTGGACCCATTTTGACGGGACTTTCACTCGCAGATAGCTGTTATAAGGAGTAACTTAAGCTACTTTTATTTTAGAAATTTTATTTATTTTACACCTAGGGACGAACCCGAGCGAAGCAAGGTTGAGTTGTTAGTATATAATAAAATTCGAATTAAATTGAGACGAATTTGTACGTTACATATTTTTGGAAAATCTAATTGAAATAATCATTATTATCGATACAGAGGCCGAATATATTTTGTTTTTCTGTCTGTCTGTCACTTTATCACGATAAAACTACGAAACAGATTTTGTTTGGCATGAAAATAACTGGTTATACAGATAAATATATTAGATACTTTTTACTACAAGAAAATATGATACTTCAGAGAAATCTGTAATAACCGAAAACAGGGTATTTTATACTCCATATGAAAACCAATCTAAAAATGTATTATTAAGATAGCTTAGACAAAAAGCGTTCGGAAAATGTTGGTTTTAGTTCATAAAATAACAAAATAAGTTTTAAAATTAAATTCAAAGATTTTTAAGTCTGTTTTTAAACACCACGAAATAGTAGACGCCACTTTATTACGTCATACCGCCGTGTAAGCAAAAATAAATCCATTTGTTCGGTGTTTTTACACTAGTATTCTTGCATTCAGAAACAGAACACCAACGATAAGTAGAATAATAAACTCATTTTTAAACTATAAACAATTATCAATTTCATATTAATTATCAGCGCATTTGCAAAACCCACTGACGTATTGACACAGAATAATAATGGCGTCCACTGCGTTCAACGTTTTCGACCAATGAGGCGCGAAATTTGAAAATGTAAAAATTTAAATGCATTTTTATAACACTTATCGATTGAATAAAAATTTGGTATTTTTTAGTGGTTTATTATCACTACAGAATCTAATTGAAACACTTCAAAAATTGATGTAATATCCCATTAGGGACGAACAAGAGCGAAGCGAATCTAGAGTGTAAATATAAACGACACGTCGACGACACGTTTTGCGCAGTTTATAGTGACTCTACTTTCTGCGCCAGCGGTCGCGGGTTCGAGTCCCGCTGGGGTCATTCATTTTCTTGAGCACAAATGTTTACACTCCAGTCATAGGTGTTTATATTTATAATACGTATATTGTATGTGTTTAAAGTTGTAAATGTGTAGTGTATCACGTATAACCTCCTTCGGCCTTCGCAGTTGGGTAAAAATAACAAAATATTTGTGATTAGCAAATGAACCAGCGGGACTCGAACCCGCGACCGCTGGCGCAGAAAGTAGGGTCACTACCGACTGAGCCAAACGAGTCGTCGATAGTCGTCGACTTATATACATCAAAAAACATTTTTTTTTGTTTTTGTCTGTCTGCTTGTACCGGCTAATCTCTGAAACGGCTGGACCCATTTTGACGGGACTTTCACTCGCAGATAGCTGTTATAAGGAGTAACTTAAGCTACTTTTATTTTAGAAATTTTATTTATTTTACACCTAGGGACGAACCCGAGCGAAGCAAGGTTGAGTTGTTAGTATATAATAAAATTCGAATTAAATTGAGACGAATTTGTACGTTACATATTTTTGGAAAATCTAATTGAAATAATCATTATTATCGATACAGAGGCCGAATATATTTTGTTTTTCTGTCTGTCTGTCACTTTATCACGATAAAACTACGAAACAGATTTTGTTTGGCATGAAAATAACTGGTTATACAGATAAATATATTAGATACTTTTTACTACAAGAAAATATGATACTTCAGAGAAATCTGTAATAACCGAAAACAGGGTATTTTATACTCCATATGAAAACCAATCTAAAAATGTATTATTAAGATAGCTTAGACAAAAAGCGTTCGGAAAATGTTGGTTTTAGTTCATAAAATAACAAAATAAGTTTTAAAATTAAATTCAAAGATTTTTAAGTCTGTTTTTAAACACCACGAAATAGTAGACGCCACTTTATTACGTCATACCGCCGTGTAAGCAAAAATAAATCCATTTGTTCGGTGTTTTTACACTAGTATTCTTGCATTCAGAAACAGAACACCAACGATAAGTAGAATAATAAACTCATTTTTAAACTATAAACAATTATCAATTTCATATTAATTATCAGCGCATTTGCAAAACCCACTGACGTATTGACACAGAATAATAATGGCGTCCACTGCGTTCAACGTTTTCGACCAATGAGGCGCGAAATTTGAAAATGTAAAAATTTAAATGCATTTTTATAACACTTATCGATTGAATAAAAATTTGGTATTTTTTAGTGGTTTATTATCACTACAGAATCTAATTGAAACACTTCAAAAATTGATGTAATATCCCATTAGGGACGAACAAGAGCGAAGCGAATCTAGAGTGTAAATATAAACGACACGTCGACGACACGTTTTGCGCAGTTTATAGTGACTCTACTTTCTGCGCCAGCGGTCGCGGGTTCGAGTCCCGCTGGGGTCATTCATTTTCTTGAGCACAAATGTTTACACTCCAGTCATAGGTGTTTATATTTATAATACGTATATTGTATGTGTTTAAAGTTGTAAATGTGTAGTGTATCACGTATAACCTCCTTCGGCCTTCGCAGTTGGGTAAAAATAACAAAATATTTGATTTGTTCGCAGAAAAATGAATTACCTGCTAGAGGAGTCACCTCTAACACGCACAGACCTCACCAAAGACAAAATGACCGCGTGGGTGGAAGCTCAGCGGAACGGAGAAAACCTGGACATAGACGTGTATGGGAAACCTACGGAAAAACAACTGAAGGAACTCGACAATATCCGAAAATTGAGTAAGGAGCTACAAGAAAATTTACATGTAAGTATATATTTTTTGACGACACGTTTTGCTTGAACGTAGTGTCCTTGCTGAGCCAGCGGACGCGGGTTCGAGTCCCGCTAGCGGCATTCATTTGTGTGATAATCACGAATGTTTGTACTCCAGTCATGTGTTGTATGTATTTAAAGGTATATATGTGTAGTGTATCAACTATCTGGTATCCGTAACACAAGCCTCGTAGCTTACCACGGAACTACTTAGATGGTGCTGTGTGTAATGTCTTAACATATGAATGTCGTATAATAAATCATCAGATTTTATTCAAAAAAAAAATAAGGAAACGATACAATGATAAGTTTAAATGGCAACATCAATTTTAATAATAATCCTTTTGAAGGATTTGTTTGAACATAATACTTTATCTCCTAAATACTAATATTAAGTATACATACTATAAGTTATGTGTGAATCATTTCTAACATGATTACCACTTGTCTTACGGTGAAGGAAAATATCGTGAGGAAACCTGCATGTCTGAGAGAACCTAGCAAATTTTCGAAAGATATGTGCGTCCGCCAACCCACAATTCTCCAACGTGGTGGACTATGGCGTGATCCCCCTCGTATTGAAGGAGGCCCACCCCCAGCAGTGGGACGTTAAAAAGGGCTGAATACTATAGTCTTAACTAATATCCATTTTAAATGTTTCACTACTGCCATAGTCCAAGTACTGGTACGGACTCAGCATGTTCTTCGAAAACTCGTTACTTTCTCTCAGACATAGAGATCTCCTCACGATGTTTTTCTATGCCGTTGTGCTACAAGTCATTTTGAAAATAATTCATACATGAGTGACTCGGGATTAGAACCCGCTTCACTTGGTTTAAAAAGCAAGAGCTTACTTCTTCAAATTCAAAATATTTTATTCAGCATGAAATTATTACAATATTTTACTGAACGTCATGAGTCTACTACCAGTTCGGAAAGAAGAAGCCGCTGACCTGAGAAGAACTGGTAAAAGTAACTCAGCGGGACTAATATATTTTCTGTTGTCGTAATTAAATTGAAATGAACAATAAGTCTATATACCTAGGTTGAAACTGCCTGGAGGCGATCACATGACACATCATTGCCAAGGCGTACTGTCTTCTAAAAAATCGTTAATCGTAGAATATCTTTTAATACACAAACGTTCTCTCACAATTTTTTAAACTTCATATACTAATGTCACGCGATGCACATAATCCAGGGTTATTAACCTGACTTAATATGAAGTGTAGGTGTATAGGTTCTGGGGTTTTCCACTTTTTTTTACTCTCTGACTGCGGTTATAACGGAATAACAAAGTCAAGTACTCATCACAGCGGCAAATATAAGACGGTTGAAAACATCAGTTCAACATTTTTACTTTAGTAAAAGTCAAGTTATTATCGTATTATCGGTTTTTAACTTACTTCATCTTGTTCCGTTCGAGCTTTATACATACACTAGCGACTTGCCCTCGCTCCGCTTTGGCTCGTCCCTAGGTACGTTTTGAGAGTTATATAGATTTATCAGAAATTAGATATTTTCTCGCAGTAAACATTATCCTATATATATTGACCCGGCTAACCAGCTATTATCACACCAAATTTCATCAAAATCCGTTCAGTGGTTTTCACGTAATGCGGTCACAGACAGACAGACAGACAAAAATTCTAAAAACAATAGATTCGGCCTCTGTATTATTAATAATGACTATTTAAATTAGAATTTCCAAAACAAAACATTCAATGTACAGATTCAACTACGAGTTAGTTAGAATTTTATTATAATATGTAGGTATAGATTTTAAATTTTAGTACGTATTTCTCAGAAATAAGATATTTCCTGTAGTAAAAGTATACTCTATGTTACCCGGGTATAAGCTATCGTTAAACTAAATTTTATCAAAACCTGTTCAGTGGTTTTCTCGTGATGCGGTCACAGACAAACAGACAAAAATTCTAAAAACTATAGATTCGGCCTCTGTATCGATAATAATGACTATTGTAATTGGATTTTCCAAAAAACAGAGAGAGAAAAAAATAGATTCGGCTCAGTTATATTTTATTATTTGTCGATTTGCTTTCGCTTTGATTAATTTTGAAGTAAGTATATATAAAACTTGTGATGTTCCAGACAAATGATGTCAGCTTGAAATGAAACTATGCAGATAAAATTTTTACTAAAACGCATATTCTAGAACTCTATATGACCGACGACGGTATTTACCTATTTATAAGAATTTAAATAAATTAAAATTAATGTTGGGACATTATTACAACAGCGCCATCTAGTTTCGTGGTAAGCTACGAGGCTTGTGTTACGGATACCAGATAGTTGATATACTACACATATAAATTTTAAATACATACATATTATAAATATAAACACCTATGACTGGAGTACAAACATTCGTGCTCAAGAAATGAATTTCGGGACTCGAACCCGCGACCGCTGGCGCAGAAAGTAGAGTCACTGCCAACTGAGCCAAACGAGTCGTAAAATTTCTTGTCTGTCTGTTTCTCCAAATCGGTTCGACTGATTTTGACGCGACTTTCACGGGCAGATAGCTGAGGTTATAAAAAGTTACTTACGCTAATTTTTATTTAAAAACAAGTAGGATTCCGCTTAAAAATTTAAACCAAAGCATACAGACTATTCGAAAAAAAAATTTTTTTATTTATTATAATTTCCAAATTTGCAGGAATTGGAGAACTACTCCCGAGCAGACGCCGAAAATATAGCAATGAATCCACCAGCACCGATCTTGGACTTCTCAGAGAACCACGAGTTTGTCTCCGCTAACGAACTCGACGACTACTACGCGCAAGAAGACGAAACAGACGCCAGGGAGGCTGAAAAGCAACGACTGACGAAGGGTAAAGGAGCTATGACCGAGATCCAAAATTTTTATAAGGATCAGTGCGTTTTTTTGACTGGTGGTACAGGGTTTTTGGGCAAAGGTGAGTACTGCATGTTGTGTTTGTATACTATAATTATCATTTCCCGCGGTTCCACCCGCGTTTTAAGGTCAACTAAATACTTAGATTTCACATACCGTGTGATGTTTTACAGTCGGTTTTTAACGGTTACTTGAGATTTCTCAGAAATGAGACATTTTCCAGCAGTAAAAAGTATCCTATATCCTGACCCGGACTCAGCTATCATCATACCGAATTTCATCAAAACCTGTTCAGTGGTTTTCTCGTGACGCGGTCACAGACAGACAGACAAAAATTCTAAAAACTATAGATTCGGCCTCTGTATCGATATTAATAACTATTTCAATAAGATATTCCTAAAATTATTTAATATGCACATTCAAATAAGTTAGAATTTTATTATATTTTATTATATGTAGGTATAGACCATTGTTTTCACCGGCTTCGCCCGTGTTTTAAAGACCAGAAACCAAATTAATACATTTTACATATTATTATACCATGTGATGTTATATAGTCTATAGTCTTCCTCGATAATTGGACTATCCATCACTAAAAAAAATTTCCAATTCGAACCAGTAGTTCCTGAGATTAGCGCGTTCAACCAAACAAACAAACAAACTCTTAAGTTTTATATTAGTAAATATAATCGATTAATTAGTAAATATAATCGATATAGTAAATATAATCGATTTTCATATTGATTTTAAAATAATATCAATATTCATATTTACGTAGTTTTATTGTATTAAAATTATTTTTATTTTGGTAACACTTACATTAAATATGACCTCAGCATATTTATTAAGTTAAGTACCTACTTATATGATTAATTCAAGTATATACATTTTTAATAATAAATGTTTTTGAATGTAAGTTTATCATATTTTAAAAACGAATTATAAGATACGAATTACAAATATGTTCTTTAACCCCAAATATGAAAGGTACTGATTAATATAAAAAAGTAAAAGAAAGACACCTCTTTAAAATCCGTAAATCCAAAAGATTTTATGGTTTAGAATATTTATCAAAATATCATCATCAGCTGTTTTTAACGTCCCACAGCTGTGGGTGGGCCTCCCTCAGTACGAGGGGGGTGAGGCCATAGTCCACCGCGCTGGCCTAGTGCGTGTTGGCGGACTTCACATGTCTTACGAAAACTTACTAGTTTCTCTCAGACATGCAGGTTTCATCACGATGTTTTCCTTCACCGTAAGACAAGTGGTGATCATGATAGAAATGATTCGCACATGAATATATCAGAGGTGCGCCGTGCGAGACCTAGATTTGAACCCGCATCACTCGGTTATCCAAGCGAGCGCGTTACTACTGGGCTACCACTGCCTTCTTTTCCATCAAAACGTACTTACCAAATAATGAAATAAAATTAGTAATCACATCACTTGAGGACAGCCGGAGGCAAATAATGATTATATTTGCGTCAAATTAACATAAATTCGTCATTTTTTTCTGACCAATCGACTTTTGATGATCATTATGAAGGTTACTGGGTATAGATTTCTTAGAAATGAATATTTTTCCGCAGTAAAAAGTATCCTATATCCTGACCCGGATAACCAGCTATCGTCATACTTCATCTTCATCAAGTTTCATCAAAATCTCTCCAATGGTTGTCTCGTTATACCTTCACAGACATACAAAAATATTAAAATTTCAGTATGATTCGAATTTGCTAGAATTTTATTATATGCATCGACTTTATTAAGGAGTGTTTGAAAAATTCTGTTTTGTTTTTATTTTGATTTTAATTAAATAAATATATATTATATTTTCGTAATATATTTTCTTATCAGTATATTTATTATATTTATAATATGTATGTATTTAAAATTTATATGTGTAGTGTATCAACTATCTGGTGTCCGTAACACAAGCCTCGTAGCTTACCACGGAACTAGGTGGCGCTGTTGTAATAATGTCCCAACATATTTATTTTATTTACTATTATCAGTATTCGTAGCGGAATATTCTATTTCATTTTTATATAGGTGTATTTTTTTTTAAAGTATTCATGATAATTAAAAATTCATTGAAAAATTAAAAGTAAAATTAATTTGAACCTAAATGTAAGTCTTCTGGATTAATGCCCAGCGAAGCGATGAACTTAATATGATTTTAATTGTTATTGAGCGGAAACATAAGTTGTTTCGTATATTTTGAGAATTAATTTAGTATATTATTACATGTATAAATTAATCCTTACTTTAATATTATAAATGCTAAAGTAACTCTGTCTGTCTGTCTGTCGCGCTTTCACGCCAAAACTACTGAACCGATTTAAATGAAATTTGGTACACAGATAGTCTAGAGCCTGAGAAAAGACATAGGCTACTTTTCAAGGCGAAAAAAGGGCTGCAAGGGGTTGATAAAGGGGATGAAATTTTGTATGGAAATTACGTCATTTTTAAAGCTACAAGCTTGAAACTTATTTTTTGGCTTTTGATTAGATATAAATAAGTAAGACAATCAAAGTTTGTAAACATTTTATTCTAAAGAAGGTACCTAGGGAGTAGGGACGAACCCGAGCGAAGCGAGGGTGAGTCGCTAGTATTAAATGTAATACTTTAAAATAAAATTTCCAAATAAGATATGGAAATTGAAAAAAAAAGTTTTGAGGTAAAAGTTATATTCTTGCATGGTGTGTGTGTGTTTTTTTAAATACTTATAAAACTGTAACAGTTATAAGAATAATTAAGTTTGTATATTATATATTTTTTATTTGTTGTGTTTGATGTTTTTGTTTTATTTTTATTTTTGTGTTGTTTTTTGTGTTCGGGCATTGTGTTTGTTATTGTTTTGTGTGTGTTTTTGAATATTTTCTGCATGTTTTTGTGTTTTTGTTGGAGTTGTTGTTACGCTTTGTGTTTTTTAAAGGTAAGTTTGTTTTTCTGTATTATAATATGATATTTTAAAAATAAGTATTGACTATTGGTGTAATTTTACTAATGATATAAGGTAGCAGGATCGATACCTATCTAAAATACTATATAGACTCTACAAACTTCTAACGGTTGGAAGAAAAATTTTAATTTTATATGAACAAAGTGTGGAGAATTTTGTGAAAAAAGTAAATTTTCACCTTTATAACAGAGTGTTTTCTAAACAATTCTTTTTATATAAAGATTTCGTACTTAATATTTATTATATCCAAAAGTATTATTAAATAATGTTCTCCGACCGACTTCGGCCATGGCGGCCAATCTCAATGAGACTAGCCAACGGCGCGGGAGATATTATAGTGCACGAGTGTACGCGCAGACACAAGTGCATACTCTGTTCCTATCACTCTCATATTCCGGTGGGACGACTGCTCGACACGACCAGTGAGAGCTAAGGCGCAGGACCGACGGCTTTACGTGTTCTCCGAGACACGGGGGTGAAACACCGCCAACTTCCCAACTCCGGGCTGTTACTGAGGCTTACTAAATAGCAAGACTCAATAAATAAATTTGACCCGACCCGGGACTCGAACCCAGGACCAACGAGACAGTAAAAACAAAGTAAAAGTATTATTATATTATCTACTTTTGGATATAATTAATATTAGCAATAAGATAGGTTTCCACTACAAAAGAAAAAAATCATAACCGTCATACAAAAAATCTAATATATATAATGTTTCTTAGCAAAATTTCAATTGAAGTTACGAAACCGATATAATCTTGGATCTAGTAATAAAATAAAAGGAAAATCAGTAGAGCTACAAAAACCTTCACCTGAAACGCAAGGCTAGCAAATTAATTAGTTATTAACCATATAAACTAATTTTATATAGCTCTTGATACATGGAGGTCTCAGTTTGTATTGATCAAGGACCTTTGCCTTAGTAGTAAACATTAAAAAAAAATACTAGGCAGAATAAAGAACTGTCTTTGTCAAATGATATTAAAAAATGTATGTCAAAAATAATGTATATTTTTAATAATGTTTACATTTTTCTTAGTCATAAAACTTACTCGATAAATCCTACTAATATTATAAATACGTTTAATGAGTATGAAAGGATGTATGTTTGTCACTCTTTCACACAAAAACTACTGAATGGATTTTGATGAAACTTTTCAATAATGTAGCTTACACTTCAGAATATCACATAGGCATGGCATGACAAGTAAATTATAAATGTATGTACAATATAACGTACTGTGTATGTTCTAATTTTATATATCTTATTTTTTCAGATGGAAGAATAAGTTTGAAGGCGAGTCGTGTGGTGGAAAAGGTCATCCTGTAAAGCGCTCGTATTGACTTACAATATATACTTACGTATTTATTCAAGGTGTTTGCTTAGAATTAAAAAATAAAAATTTGTAAAAAATGTGTTTTATTTTAGTAATAATCATGTATATTCCTTTCAAGAAATTAGTTCGAAAGTAAAGGCTAATCCTACTAATATTATAAATGCGAAAGTTTGTAAGAATGTATGAATGTATGTTTGTTTCTCTTTCACGCAAAAACTACTGAATGGATTTTGATGAAACTTTACAATAATATAGCTTACACTTCAGAATATCACATAGGCTATAATTTATAAAGACACAAGCGGAACCTGCGGCTTCGCTCGCGTTTTTTTTTTTTTTTTATGGGACAAAGGGGCAAACGGGCAGGAGGCTCACCTGATGGTAAGTGATCACCTCTGCCCATGGACATCTGCAACACCACAGGGCTTGCAGATGCGTTGCCGGCCTTTCAGGAAAGGGAGGGAGGGAGGAGGGAGAAGGACGGGAGTAGGGATGGGGAGTGGGCCTCCCGGACTCTCACTTACCGGACGAAACGCGACAGCATAGCTGCCACTTCACGCCGGTCTCCTGTGAGAGAGGGGTACTATACGGGGCGTGCCGGCCCATTCGGCTGCTACCCGAAGGTAACGAGCATGGCACTACCACTTGAAAAAAATGAAAGCGTTAAATCTAGGATAATTGACGACACGTTTGGCTCAGTTGGTAGTGGCCCTACTTTCTGCGCCAGCGGTCGCGGGTTCGAGTCCCGCTGGGGGCATTCATTTGTTGAACACGAATGTTTGTACTCCAGTCATGGGTGTTTATATTTATAATATGTATGTATTTAAAATTTATATGTGTAGTGTATCAACTATCTGGTATCCGTAACACAAGCGTAGCTTAGTACGGAACTAGATGGCGCTGTTGTAATAATGTCCCAACATATATATTCAACATATTTAGGACTAAAAGTTATTCAGAATTATTTTATCTATAGGCATGATTTTGTTTTCAATTCAAATGATCTCGCACTAAATATAAGCTTTACATCTAGACATATTATTTAGAGATAAATAAAATTATAGATTCTGTTTTTAATTTCAAAATAACAGCTTTTTACTAAATGCATATGAAAGTATATACGGTAGTTACATCAAAAATCAATATTTAAAATGTTTGTCTGTCTGTTTGTCCCAGCTACTCTCTGAAACGGCTGGACCGATTTTGACGGGACTTTCACTCGCAGATAGCTAATGTTATAAGGAGTAACTTAGCCTACCTTTTATTTTATTAGAAAATTATAAAAACCGTTTATTTTAACTTACGCCAAGCAAAGCGACCCGGCTAGTAATTAATCATTATTATTTAACTAAAATTTATTCAGTATTTTTTTCCATAGGCGTGTTTTTTTTATTAATAATCTGTTATAACATAGGTTTTGGTGATCAATATTAGGGATGCCTCCTTTGCAAATAAATATATCGATATCTCCAAAATTCGTATCGGCGTTATTACTTTTCCGATACAGCAATTTTCCATAATACGAGGTTTGGTAGGAATTTATGTTTGTATAATAAATATAGTATCATCTATATAATATATAAAAATGAATCCCTATTTTCCTTGGTAACGACATCACGCGTGAACGGCTGGACCGATTTCGCTGATTCTTTATTTGTTGTGTTTGTTATTGTCAGGGGAAGGTTTATATAAAAGAAAAAAAATAAGAAAGTTGTGCGGAAAATTAGGAAATTTAAAAAACTTCAATGATATTATAAGTAAAAAGGTGTAGATACGTTACCTAAACGACATTCTATCTTCAAAAACGGCACACTAACGCACACATGAATAACTAAAAATATTGCAATAACACACTACATTACGATTAGTCGTCAAAATAGGATGGCATGATTCAAGTATCGCCAGTGAAAAAGAGACAAATATAATTCTCGACAGTGCGTCGTCAACGCGTGAGTATGTTCAGGTAGGCCAATTAGCCTAGCTTTAGTGTGCCACTTTTTGAGCGCGTATGACTTATCTACACCTTTTTTCCTAGTATATCAATGAAAAACTTTATAAAATTAACGGCGTTTGACGTATCATGTTATGACCGTTGCCATGGTGCGTGCAATGGTAATGAGAGGTCTCACTGCGAGTTTTAGCCGTTGGTAGCGCTACAAGCGCATAACGTAAACAACGTCAAGAATGTATATGTAGTGTATGTCAAATTTTATGTCAATTTTGTTAATTCGACAATAGTTAAAACACCGTATTTTACATCTTATATTTGATTTTACACAACTTAACTAAACTATTCTATAATAATAAACGCGTCTGTCAAAATAGGCGGCATTGAGGTTTTCGTTGGTGACGTTATGCGCTGGTGGCGCCATCTGAGCCGAGCTTGGCGTGAAACCTCCCATAAATCAGCAAATAAATACCGGGCGGTGCGAAATAAATATATATAACACTTTGATTTGAATTGATTTGGCTAATTTTGGTCTTGAATTATTTGTGGAAGTCCAGAGAAGGTTTAAAAGGTGAATAAATATATGAAAAAAAAGTTTAGGTCTTTTATTTATCGATCGAGGCAGTACGAAGTCAGCCGGGTCACCTAGTAGTATTATAAAAATGAATTTTAAATATAAAAATTTGTAATCTAAACATTATTAGGCATTAAATTGATAATGTGATAGAAGTATAATTAGTATTGTCAAAAAAAGTAATCTAATAAGCTACAATTTCCGCGTTACGCCAGTTAACATTATAAATAAATATTATACAATGTAATTCTTTTTCCTATATTTTCTAACCTAATTCCATAGTTTTTGTTGTTTTTTTTGTTGATTTATTGTATTTTTATGCAAAACTAGCATTTCCCGCGTCTCCGCCCGCGTTTTAAAGACCGGAAATATATTCTTTTACATACATTGTGTGATGTTTTTACGACCGGATTTTAACGGGTTGACTTCTCAGAAATGTGTAATTTTTCGGCAGAAAAAGTATCCTATATCCCGACCCGGATAACCAGCTATCATCATACCCACAGATTAGATAAAGAGAATAGATTGGCCCAAACGGGTAATTTGTATGGGAACCACTGTCGCCACTTTTCAAATAAACACACATACGCAGCTTCTAACGCAGCCCTCTGATTGGTCAACACACACATAAGCAACAAACGTTAGTGGTTGACAAATGAAGAAATATTATGTTATCGATATTTTTGTCGATAATTTATTTAAAATATTTATATAATATTTGTTTATTTTATAAATTTATATTATAAATGAATTAGATTAGTTCAATTATAAATAAAATAAAACAACGTTTAACTTCTAATAATATAATAATAAATATTTTTTAATGTTACATAATATGTAGTAGGTGAATTCTTAATTACGTTTTATAAAAAAAAATGAAATATGCAATCGCCCACCAATTTATTATTTTAGCAATATATTTTCTTTTAAGAAAACAACTTTTAGCTTAGATTTTTGGGAACCTAATAGTGACTTTTATATTACCAAATCTTCAGGAGATATTTTTAGGTATTATAGGCATATATAAGTTTATTTATTTTTATTTCTAAATTACCCTGTATATTATTTTATATTGGTCATAGAAAGCGGTCAATTACATTATTAATCAATTACATACAAAAAAAAAAACATTTTCTTATCGATTATTTTGTCTTACAACAAAAGCACAACATTAATTATAATAGGCAAATGCGAATGATCAATGAAGGTGAAGCTGTGTGGGTTTCGTAAAGGACGCTATTCATTGCGGACAACGATGGCGCGTTGCTTTGAATATGCGCATGCAAAGCAAGCAATGTATATTGTTTGTTTTAGCTTATTGTAATAATATCGTTTGTAATGAATTTGGTAGTCGTTGTTATATTTTTGTAACTAAAGGTATATTATTGATATTTTTGACCTATCGATGAAAGGGTTATGTACTCCTTGGTCGATACTCGAAGTCTGACATTTAGTCTTACAAGTAATAATAGCACAACACGGCATTATAACACTATTTATCGGAGCTCCGTTCTCGACGCACTCTAAACGCGGACTACAAGCGGTGATCGCCTGAATCGGTTGAAGTATGATTGTTTAATCATACTTGCGGCGCGGCCGTTACGCTTACATTACCGTTCCATCTTTTTTTACCTATTCCGTGATCATACCAAATTTCATCCAAATCTGTCCAGTGGTTTTCTCGTGACGCGTTCCCAAACAGACAGACAGACAAACATTCTAGATACAATAGATTCGGTCTCTATATCGATAATGACTATTTCAATAAGAATTTCCAAAAAATATACAATGTACAGATTTAAACTAAGTTAAAATTTTATTATATGTATAGATTAAAAAAAACAACATTCTGCATTCCTCCGCGCCGCGTCCGCGCAATTTTCATAAAAAAGGGTACAAAGTTTTTGTTTCACGTTAATTTAAAGATGTACCAAATAGCAGAGTTAAGATAAGAAAAACTAAGAATCATCAAAAATATTACTTCAGATAGGTATTATACATTATTTATTATATATTATTACAAGTAAATTATAAAATGTAGAATACAAGGTATTACTATTAATAAGAATTCTAAAATTATATTAAAAGACGCTCACTGCCAAATTTAAACCGTTTGTAGCCCAATTAATTAACGACTTACATTAAATCTTGCGAGAACCCTTAGACATCCTTAATCCGGCCCTGTCGCAAAATCCGTTCTAAGCGAACGTCTCCTTACTACAAAATCCTTAGTCCCTGCCAAAATTCATTTTTATACGACAAACGGTTCTCGATATTTCGTGATGGGCGAGTGAGTGGTCTTTCGTTTTTATAATTTAGTACAGTTAGAATCGCCTTTATAATTAAATTATGCAGATTTAACTGCCTCGGTGGTGTAGTGGCTAGCATGTACAGTCATACATCAAGAGGTCCTGGGTTCGAGCCCCGGGTCGGGCCAAGTTTAATTATTGAGTGTTTCTGTTTAGTAAGTCTCAGTAACAGCCCGGAGTTGGGAAGTTGGCGGTGTGTCATCCCCGTGCCTCGTAGAACACGTAAAGCCGTCGGTCCTGCGCCTTAGCTCTCACTGGTCGTGTCGAGCAGTCGTCCTACCGGAATATGAGAGTGATAGGAATAGGAGAGTGCACTTGTGTTTGCGTGTACAATTGTGCACTATAATATCTCCTGTGCAGTTGTCCAGTCTCAATGAGATTCTCCGCCATGTCCGAATCGATCGGAAAACATTATAACAGATATATAATAAAATATTGAAAACAAAAATGCATTGTCATATATATTATATACATATTATTCGTAATGATTTTACACTAATATCTGTTATATCTTTGTATATCCTGTGCAATTCCTGCAAATTTATTTTTGCGATTTAGATTAAACATCCTGGAAGATAAGTAAAAGCAAAAATAAAAATGTATGATTCCGGCCAGGATCGAACTGGCGGCCTTCTGCGTGTAAAGCAGATGTGATAACCACTACACCACGGAACCCGTTACACGTACTGTCGAAAATTTAGTACCGCATATGATATGTCGTTAGTGAAAGTAAAGCCACAGCGTAAAAAAGAACTAGTGGGACATCGCGTTTGAAGTCACGTGAAATGACGATTTTGTGTAGGCATTTATCATTGCTGCAGGGTTGTCACTTGTCACAATATATAAATATATATTTATAAATATGTAGAGTACCAGGAATAAAATGAAAAAATATTGAAGTATATAATATGACGAGTTTTTTTATAAGCAAAATATAAAAATACAAATTAATTAGCTATGTTAGTACAGTACTGTAATAATATGTTCAAGACACCAAAATAAAAAGATACTGAGATACTGATTCGTTTAAAATCCACAAATGCGAAACTGAAAGGTATTTTCGACATTTGGATTGACTAGTTTTCAGATTGCGATTGTTGAATTTGACTCATACGTAGAAACAATTTTAATAAAGCTGGACCAGACAGACAGATAGACAAAAATCTTAAAAATTGATTTTTCGATGCAAATACCGTATATACTTCCATATGCATTTAGTGAAAAGCTGTTAATTTGAAATTATAATTTACAAACACACCAATTTAATTTATATATGTACTGATGTACTGATTACTAAGAGATCGAGGCGTACTCGGAGTTTTTGAGAAAAGGTATAAAAATTGCGTACTTTTAGAAGATTACTACTAGTAAACTGTATACGGTGTCCGAGATACACGAAATATTATAGTTTAATTTAAGAAGAGAAGAAGAAAGTATTTTAAAAAAAGAATAATATTCACTTTTAGTATTTGAGTGAAAAAGGTAATTCTTATAAAAAATCTGAATCAATCATGTACATTAAATATTTACAAAAAGGATTTTGTGTGTCTGTCTGATTATATACCTAATAACCGCTAAAATAAAAGTAGTGACGAAATTTATGAAGCGAGGGTGTTTTACAAATATATTATTCGATATAATATTCGATTAGCGATTTTTTAGAAGACAGTACGCCTTGGGAATGATGTGATCGCCTCCATGTTTCAACCTAAGGAATTATTGTTAATTTCAATTCAATTTAAAAAAGAAAAACAGATAAAGACAAAAAAATATATTAGTCCCGCTGAGTTTCTTTCGCCAGTTCTTCTCAGATCAGTGGTTTCTTCCTTCCGAACTGGTAGTAGACTCGTGACGTTCAGTAAAAAATTGTAATAATTTCATGCTGAATAAAATATTTTGAGTTTCAATAGAAATCCTCCCCGTTTATCACTCTTCCTTTAAGTGAAAATCGCATCAAAATCCGTTGCGTGGTGTAGAAGTGAGTGGACAGACAGACGCAGATGGCGACTTTGTTTGACTATGTATATATATTTTTGTTACAGTTTTAATAGAAAAACTATTGAGGTCCTGCGGAGAGATCGACACTATATACGTCCTCGTGAGGGCTAAGAAAGGCAAAGACCCTACTACAAGAATTCACGACATGCTGGATGAGTTCGTGAGTAAAATAGTATTAAAACTAATTGTTATGTTATCCGATTTATCTTTAGAGTCTAGGGGGCTATAACAATATGGTTATAATAATATAATAGCAATAATCGCGGCTCCACACGCGTTCTTATCACTATTAAAAATAGGGATTGGTGGTAGAAGGATGATTTGTTCTGAGAGCTATCCATATCACCTAGGGGAATAAAAATTCCCTACGATCTATTTTCAGACCTAACTAATTCCATAAAAATCGGTCAAGCTGTTACGAAGGTGTTCGATAACAAACACTTAGACGTAAGGTTTTTCATATTAGAGAAGATTATTAAGTAAAAGGGATTTACTTTACCTTATAATGTAGAATATTATGTCTAACGTTTAATTGGAATTTTTAAACTTTTCCTCCGCAGTTATGCGTATAATACGATACATTAGTTTTGTGACTTCAAATCCATATACAAAAGCAATTATTCCACTCTTTTGAGTGAAACTTTTTGAAAATATGAGACCACCTTTCAGTTGTAACAATTTATAAAAACCGGTCAAGTGCGAGTCGGACTCGCGCACGAAGGGTTCCGTACTTCAATTGTCTAACTATCACGGTTGATAAGATACAGCCTGGTGACAGACAGACGGACAGCAGTCTTAGTAATAGGTTTTATCCATTGAGTGCGGAACCCTAAAAAAGACGAATTCAGTACTCAATTCAGTTCAATTTTGCCTTCTAGTGCCAGTTAAGTTAACTGGTTTGTGAATGTAAATATTATATTTGCTTACTTTTAAACCAACGAGATAGCTTCTCGTACCAAGGTAAATAATGAGCAAACTACTTACGTACGTGTTTAGAATAATAAGTTGGGGGTATAACCTTATAGAAAAGTGATGAAATAAATTAATTTAAACTGGTCAAGCGTGAGTGGATTCCATCATATTTAATGCAATTTTATTTTTTAACTTATTGTTATAAGAACTTGCTATGTTATTAAAAAGGCTAGAGTTTGTTATATTCAGCCCTTTTAAACGTCCCACTGCTGGGGGTGGGCCTTCCTTTAATACGGGGGGGATCAGGCCATAGTCCACCGCGCTGGCCTAGTGTGGGTTGGCGGACTGAGCATGTCTTACGAAAACTTACTATAGACCGGTAGAAGCCTTTAAAAATAATAATAAGTGAAAAAAATATAGAAGGATGAGACCCATTGGAATATGAGAAGAATATTATAAAAATTAAAGGAAAATTTTTCTTTCATTTTTATAATATTTTCCTCCTTTTCTAGTGGGTTTCATCCTACTATTATTTTTTTTGGTTTCAAAAATTATCGACACTGGTCTACTACGCTTCTACTACTTCGGTAGTTCTCCCTCAGCGAAAGACAAGTGATAATCATTTTAAAAAATGCTTCGCACATGAAATTACACGGGTTTTGAATCCACTTGCATGTTACCACTGGACTAACAATGTCTAAATAGTCAATGTAAAAGAAATAGAGTGTGTTCTCTTCTTTCTTCGTAATTATTTAATGAAAATGAAGCACTATATAATCTTGTTTAGTTTTCTCCTTTTTAGGAACAACTATATAAAACTCTTCAATTGTTCCGTCACATTCTTACAGGTATTTCAAAGAGCTCATGAGGAAAACCCTAAAGGCATACACAAAGTGGTACCGATAGTAGGGGACATGGAGCTGCCCGGTTTAGGTCTTAGTGATGAAGATAGAAAATTGTTGGTCTCCAGAGTAAGTGCAAAGAAATATTTCCTATATCTCCGATACTTCTTTCTTCTAACAGCCTCTGTTAACTGGCTCATTTATTTAGTGGCTAGCGTATGGCTGCACTCCGGAGGTTTTGGGTTCGAATCCCGGGTTGTGCCAAGTTGCCTCGAAGAGCTCGTAAGCCGTCGGTCTTGCTTCTAATCTCCTACTGGTCATATCGAGTAGTCGTTTCACCGGAGTAAGAGAGTGACAGGGTTATAGACATTTGCGACACGTTTTGCGCGTTCTACAATATCTTCTGCAGTTGGCTAGTCTTAGTGAGATTAGACGCCGTGGCTGAAAACTATTACATATAGTTGATACATTACACATATTATATAACTTTAAATATGTACATATTATAAATTACCCATGAATGACATGACCATAAAATTAATGCCCCAGCGGGACTCGAACCCGCAACCGCTGGCACTACAAACTGAACCTATCGTGTCGTCAAATTAATGTTTTAATTTATTGTTAGGTAACAATAATAATAAACTCAGCGGCTACTGTGAAGTTCGACGAGAAACTTTCGACCGCTACAGGGATCAATGTCAGAGGGACCAAGGAAATGATACAACTTGCTAAGGAATGTAAAAATTTGAAGGCGGTGACGCACGTGTCGACCGCCTTCTCGAACACTCACGTGGAAAATATTGAGGAAAAGTTAGTTTTACTACATACTTAGATTTACGCGAATATTTGTCGTTATAACTGAAACTATCTTTTCGGATTTTGTCGCGGATTTATTTTGATTTTTGGTTCCTGACGTTCCGAATGCTTTACAGCGCACATGGTCACGGGAGAGACCACTTACAGAGAGTGCCAATCCACAATTTTCTAGAAATGTTCAAAATGGCACTGACACTGGTTGTACACATTGTACAAAATGTATTTTTGTCAAAAATATTAAAAATTATAACTAGGTAACAAATAATGTAAAGTAAATGTGGTGCCATTTTGGTATTTTTGTAATCATTTTGCAAATTTTGTGGGTAGACTGTCTGAAACTGCTAGGTTGTAATGCCTTTGAGACCTCTAAGACCTGAGTCTGTCCCATGACCAGTTTTTACAGCTTTTCTTTTAACAAAAAATGAATGTTGGTAAGCGCATAACTCAAGAATGGCTGGACCAATTCGGAAATTTATTTTTTTATATGTTCCTCAAGGTTCACGGAAGGTTTTAATACTAAAAAAAAAAGAAAAAAATGAATGTTGGCAAAACTCAAGAATGGCTGGATCAATTCGGCTAATTTTTATTTTGTATGTTCCGTAAGTCACACGGAAGTATTTAATAATAAAAAAAGGTGTGTGTGCGATTTACACACGATAGAAGTGAAACTTCAGTAAATCGACAAAAGAATGAGATGAATATAAATAAAAAAACAAATGTCAAAAAATAAACAACGGTTACCATGGCAACATGGGAATGTATTCTATCTCATTCTCTCCGACTTAATCCTATACTTTTATGTATTTCTTTCTTTATCGTGACGCATTTTCGTTTTATCAAGTTTCAAATCACAATGATTCTAAAGAAGTTTCACTTCAAAAAAAGTTTGTAAAAACTTATACTAAAGGGAGTAGGGACAAACCTGAGCGAAGCGAGGGCGAATCGCTAGTTTAACAATAAATTTGATATTAAAGAAACGACGCACATAAGCAAGTCGAAAGCGTTGTAATGCAAATACCATTTAAACTGTGGATGTGTGTGATAAAATCTTTTTTATATTTTAGATTTTACGACCCCCCAATGTCTGTAGAAGCACTGGAAGCTGTGTCACAATTGGACGACGATCTGATTGAATCTATCTTGCCCGCGTAAGTTTTTACTTTAATCGTAACCTTTATATAATACTAGTAATTCCCACGGCTCCGCCCGCGTTCTAATTACTATTTACAATAGATATTGGTGGTAGAAGGATGAAAATTTAGGGTTAAAATTATTTATCATTCCAAATCATAAAAAAATAATAATTTGGTTAGACAATAAAAAATAAAAAAACTGAAAAGGGCCACCCTTGTCATCTAGGGGAATAAAAAGTAAAGTATAACAAACACTGTGACACGAGATTTTTGTATATTTTTTAGAAAAAAGAAGAAGATTATTTTTTATAACCGAATCAATCTTGGTTGACCAGTGGCTAATATGTAGATATACCGAGGTCCTAAGTTCGAATTCTGGGTAGAGCCAAGTTCAGTTATTGAGTCTTTCTGTATAGTAAGCGTCAGTAGATACTTGTTTTTGGTAAATGTGCGGTGTTTCACCTCGTGTCGTGTCAAATTGTTATCCCATCGGAAAAAAATGCACTAATTTCTGTGCGAAGTTGACAAAATAAAGTTAAAATTGAAATGTCTGTTTTTAGTGGCTTGAAAGACAAAACTGTCGGAGTAATATCATCATTAATGAGTTTTTTTAACACAAAGTAAAAAATAATAGATAACAGCTTTTTCATTTAGTGAAAATCGTATGAAAATTTGTACAGTACCTAGATGATTTTTGAGATTATAACGTACAAACACAAACTCAGTGCGATGTGAGATACACCTACATTACGAATATTTCATATATCGACTATTATTGACCTTATTTGACTGGACTATATCATATATGGATACCTTATCGCTCCGCTTAAGTTCGATCCCCACGATTATCTAGATATATTTTCTGCAGTAAAAAGTAAAATATATGTTGATCTGTATAAGCTATCCATACCAAATTTTATTAAAAATTGTCCAGTGGTTTTCTCGTGATGCGGTCACAGACAAACAGACAAACAATCGAAAAACTATAGATTAGCCTACGACCTATTCTCAGACCTACCAATACATACATATTATAAATATTAACACCCATAACTGAAGTACAAACATTTGTGCTCAACAAATGAATGCCCCCAGCAGAACTCGAACCCGCGACCGCTTGCACAGAAAGTAGGGTCACTACAACTGAGCCAAACGTGTCGTAAAATATACATTTGACATCACGGAAGGAGACTCAAGGCTTTGAATAAAGCTGACTATTACATTGATGACAAAAATTAAAAAGTATTATCGAAATCCGCCCATTCACTTTTAATGAAACGAAATAAATAACCGATTTATTTTGACGACGTGATTTAAGATTTTAATAATAGATTAGATAGATAGTGCAGTATTAAGTTTGTGATTTTTTTTTAAGAAGATCCGACTTTATAATGTATTTTAGAATAAATATTCTAGACTTAGGCAATCTCATTAAATATCTCAATACGAGGGAGATCAGGCCATAGTCCACCGCGCTGGCCTAGTGCGTGTTGGCGGACTGAGCATTTCTTTTCAAAACTTGCTAGGTTCTCTCAGACATGTAGGTTTCCTTACGATGTTTCTTTTTACAGTAAGACTTTCTACTTTACTAATTTTTTTTACAAAAGCACATGAGAATATCGTACCGGGATTTGAACCCGCTCCATTGGTTTTCCAAGCAACAACTGAGCTATCATCTCTTCATCTTATATCAGTACATACATAAAGAAACATTGAATTGTTTGTTTTTAATTTCAAAATTCAAGTTAACAATTTTTCACTAAAAGTATATCGTAGTAGTAAAAAATAAATTTTTAAAAAGTTTTGTCATGCCTGTCTGTTTGTTCCGGGTAATCTCTGAAACGGCTGGACCGATTTTGACGGAACTTTCACTCACAGATAGCTAATGTTATAAGGAGTAACTTAGGCTACTTTTGTTTTATTAGAAAATTTTAAAAACGTTTCATTTATTTTAACGTACGTGCTAAAATGTACTAATAAAATGTATTATTTTCAGTATCTTAGGAAAGCGTCCCAACACGTATTGTTTTACCAAAGCTATTGCAGAAGAAGCTGTAAGGAAGTACGGAGAAGGAATGCCTATATGCATACTCAGGCCTTCTATAAGTAAGTATTTTGATTCTTATAAACTTATTCGATAATATAATGTGAGTGTTTATATTGATAATTTTTTTTTATTATAATGATCAACAGACATTATTTCTTTTTAAAAATACAAGCGACTCACCGTCGCGTCGAGTTCGTATCTAAGTGCCCCCTGCAAAAAAGTTAGTAGCACAAAAAATCAAGGACCTTAATCCAGCCCTGTCGCAAAATCTGTTCTTAGTGGAGGTCTACTAAATATAAAGTACGTCCCTGCCAAATGTCATTTTTCATCAGATGATCAGTGACCTTTCGCTTTGATATATTTAGATTGTTCGAAAATCTTAATTTTATTTTAAAATCATTAATTATTTATGTATAAGGAAATCGATTAAACAGTTTAAATTTCATTATTGATTTTAAATTTGTATGAAAATGATATTCATTATTCAATGTAAATGTTCTTGCAAGTGGCCAATAATATTAATAAATAAACGTTGTGACATTATTACAACAGCGCCATCTAGTTCCGTGATAAGCTACGTTACGTGCTTGTGTTACGGATACCAGATAGTTGATATACAAGACATATAAATTTTAAATACATACATATCTATATCTATACTCTATACTAATATATAAATCTGTAGAGTCTGTACACTCAATTTTTTTGCCGAATGTCATAAATATTCGTTTCATGACTCACTGACATCAGTTTTACCATTTTAGAATGTTTTTTTCTGTATGTTCCGATATAACTCGAGAACGGTCGAAACGATCATTATAAAAATTGGTATACAGTAAGAACATGTGATTGCGCAAACTATTATTTTTAGATTATATTAAACAATTATTTTAGATAGGCTAATCTATTATTTTTAGATTTTTTGTCTGTCTTTCTATCTGTCTGTACGTGACCGCATCACGTGAAAACCACTGGACGAATTTGAATAAAATTTGGCATAATGTTAGATGGTTAACACTTAACCGGGTCAATATATAGGATACTTTTTATTGCGGGAAAAAAACTAATCTCTGAGAAAAATACAAAGAGGTTAGAAATTAAACTACTTTTGCAATTACGTCTTTAGAACGCGGGCGGAGCCGCGGGCGCTAGTAAAATACAGTGTAAACTCCATGTAACGTCACTCGATTTAACGACAAATTCCTTAAAGCGTTAAAATCACTTTGCTTTGGTTGTTTTAGATTTTTTTTCATACAATGATACACTCTATTTAACATTACACCCACTCTCAATAACGACAACAATAAAATAATAAATAGTACTTTTTAAGTTGTCAAAATTAGTAAAAATTCCGCCGTGCATTCAAAAAGCCCTGAAAGCAGGGGAATTATTGGCAAAGTACTTTCTTTATCACCAAGATGCCTCAATATCGCAAGGTATGAATAAAATAAGTAAAAAATACATCAAAATTATTCGTGCAGCAAAACACGTCAGACGAAATTAACAAACTATACACAATAGCGTTTTAATAAGAATTGTTTTTATGTATGTAATTATTAACACTAGTGTGAAATAAGCATTTTCTTTTTCAAATTTTAATTTTTATACAAATTTTCCTTCTCTCTACTTAACGACAACTCTCTAAAACGTCAAAAGTTGAGTGTCGTTATATAGAGTTTACACTGTAATAATAAATATTAAATAAGCAAAGTAAGCATCAACAATATTTTCTTTTTAGTTATATCTACTTATGAAGAGCCAGTGCGAGGGTGGACGGATAGCGTGTACGGTCCCACGGGTTTGGTGGTTGGGATCGGTACAGGAGTAAGTAGACTTTATTTTTTATTCTTATACTTTATACTTGGCTTATTTATTCTTCTTTATTTCCCTCTTTCAGAACAAGCAATTTTTACATACATATCTTATTTCTACGAGTAGTAATCAATCAAAGCCTTCTTTATTACACCATTAATCAGCTTAAACTCTTCAAATTAAAATGGATATAGTATGTTATCCTTAAGAGATAGACATATGTCATCGCGGACTTTTTGTAGACTTATATAAGATACACAATTCTACCATACATCATTTTGTTATATCTCAAAGGGTTTAGGCAGCGTTTTCATTGAAAGCTCCTAGACGGCTTATTTTTTCCGACATCTTCAACATTTATCATTATATTTTAGCCAATGTAAACATAAACTTGGCAAATTATATACTAAAACCTTCCTGGATAACTATTCTATCTATTGGTTGAAACAGCATAAAAAACGGTGCAGTAGTTTTTGAGTTAATCGCGAACAGACAGACAGACGCGGGGGAGGACTTTGTTTTATAATATGGAGTGATGTACAAAAACAAATATAAATAGCCAAATTTAAAATGTCCCTTTAAAGTTTATCTTTTAAGTCAGTTAATAAAACAATCCAAAACTTTTCAGGTATTGCGAACTATGTATATGGACTTGAACAAGGTAGCCGACATGGTGCCAGTCGATTTAACCGTGAACGCCATCATTGCATCCACTTACCACACCGCGAAACATTTCAGAGAAAAGTAAGTGTGATAAACTTATTATGTACTTCTAAAATTTCTAAAATAAAAGTAACCTAAGATACTCCTTATAACATTAGCTATCTGCGAGTGACAATCCTGTCGAAATCGGTCCAGCCGTTTCAGAGATTAGACGGGACAAACAGACAGACAGACAAATTTAATATTTTTTGATATAAGTATCGTATATACTTTGTTTAGTGAACATCCTTTTCACTAAATGCATATTATGAAAGTATTTGCGGTACTTACATCAAATAATAAATGTTTAAAATTTTTGTCTGTTTGTTCCGGCTAATCTCTGAAACGGTTGTACCGATATTGACGGGACTTTCACTCGCAGATAGCTAATGTTATAAGGAGTAACTTCGGCTAATTTTATTTCATTAAAAAGTTATAAAAACCGTTTAATTTATATCAACTTACGCCCATCGAAGCGGACCTTTTAGTTTCCTAATAAATATTGTTTATGTTTCCATCGAGGAGGATTGCAATTCAATTAAATAGGAGACACTTTGCAATTCAATTAAATAAGAAACACTTTGCAATTCAATTAAATAAGAAAAGGAAACTGCTCAAACAGTAACTATAATGACAATAATTTTATTTTTCAGTCAAACCTCACACATACCGATCTACAACTTCGTGTCGGGAGCCCAAAACCCCTTGACGTGGAGGGAATTCATAGAATACAACATGAAATATGGCGTTCATAATCCTACTATTAAGGCCGTATGGTACGTATTTCTTAATTAACTGCCTCGGTGGTGTAGTGGCTAGCATGTACGGCGCACCAGGTGGTCCTGGGTTCGAGTCCCGGGTCGCGCCAAGTTTAGTTATTGAGTAACAGCCCGGAGTTGGGAAGTTGGCGGTGGTTCACCCCCGTGCCTCGGAGAGCACGTAAAGCCGTCGGTCCTGCGCCTTAGCTCTCACTGGTCGTGTCGAGCATTCGTCCCACCGCAATATGAGAGTGATAGGAATAGAGAGTGCACTTGTATCTTCGCGTACTCTCGCTGTACTAACATATTATCTTCTGAACAATTGGCTAGTATTAATGAGAATTATTCTAATTAATAAAGTTTCTAAACACTTTTATATCGATAAACTAAATAATTTTCGATAATCACATCATTGCCATTCAGCCCTCTTTAACGTCCCACTATTGGGCACGGGTCTCCCTTCAATAAGAGGGGGATCAGTCCATAAGTCCGCTACGCTGGACAATTGCGGGCGGACTTCACACGTCTTTCGAAACTTGCTAGGTTTTCTCAGACATGCAGGTTTCCTCACGATGTTTTCCTTCACCGTAAGACAAGTGGTAATCATGATAGAAAAGATTCGCACATGAAAAATCAGGGAGTCCCGGATTTGAACCCGCATCACTCGATTATCCAAGCGAAAGCGTTACCACTGGGCTACCGCTGTCGCTTTTTAGTTAAAATAATAATTATTAAATTTCAGGTACTATGGACTGAACCCAACCAATAATTACTATTTGTTTCTATTTTACAATTTCTTCCTACACTTCATGCCGGCCCTTCTCATAGACATATTCTGTGCTTTAACAGGGAAGAGACGAGCGTAAGTATATCGTGGGTTCGTTCTTCTAAACGAGTCAAATTGACTTAACATTTTCTTTTTTACCCGACTGCGCCAGAAGTAGGGTTATGTTTTTCGAGATATGTATGGCAGCTTGAGCTGTTGCCCGACTATATGCCTTATAGGCTTTGGTATGTTATAATTGTTTGGCACGCTCTGCTGCTTGAACGGCTCGATGGATATTTTAACTTGAGAGGTATCGTTATTCGTTCGTTTTAATTAATTATGAACGTGACAACGACTATAACATGTTTTAGAGTTTTATATTTCCAAATATACAGAAATGCAGTCGCATACATAATATAATAAAATTCTAATTTAGTCAAATTTGTACATTGAATATTTTTTGCAAAATCTTATTGAAATAGCCATTAATATCGATGCAGAGGGCGAATCGACCGAACCGAACCGAAAACCGAAGTTGTAGAAATTTTGTCTATCTGTCTAAAGTTTGTAATGATATCACGGGAAAACGACTGGACAGATTTTGATGAAATTTGGTATGATGATAGCTGGCTTTCTGGGCAGTTTATAGGAATTTTTGAAGTGAAACTTCTTTAGAATCGTTGTGATTTGAAACTCGATGAAACGAAAATGCGTTACGATAAAGAAAGTAATACATAAAAGTATAGGATTAAGTCGGAGAGAATGAGATAGAATACATTCCCATGTTGCCATGGTAACCATTGTTTATTTTTTGACATTTCTTTTTTTATATATATATTCATACAATGATATTATAAGTAAAAAGGTGTAGATACGTTACCTAAACGACATTCTATCTTCAAAAACGGCACACTAACGCACACATGAATACAGAATAACTAAAAATATTGCAATAACACACTACATTACGATTAGTCGTCAAAATAGGATGGCATGATTCAAGTATCGCCAGTGAAAAAGAGACAAATATAATTCTCGACAGTGCGTCGCGTCGTCAACGCGTTGGTAGGCCAATAGCCTAGTTTTAGTGTGCCACTTTTTGAGCGCGTATGACTTATCTACACCTTTTTTCCTAGTATATCAATGTATTCATCTCATTCTTTTGACGATTTAATGAAGTTTCACTTCTATCGTGTGTGAATCGCACACATTATCCATTTTTTATTTAACTGCGATATAATATTCTTATATTTTTGTCACTTGAATGTTACCGTTAAAATTGAATAAAAAATAATTATTACCTCTTTTTCAGAATGCTAAAATTCTATTCGAAAGTGACAAAATTGGCGAATATTCTGTTCTATTTCTCCACACAAGACTGGAAATTTAATGATAACGGAGTAAGAGATATGTGGAAGTCGTTGTCACCGCAAGACCAGATTGTGTTTCCATTCAGCATGGCTGAGATGTCATGGGATTACATGGCGGAGACTTTCTTATTAGGTGAGTTTGGTTAAAATGCCCACGAATTTGAAATTTTTTCCGTACTATTTAATATAAACAGTACTTCTGATAAATAAATGAATATGTTGGGACCATAACTATATATTATATATAGTACACTATTATGACTGGAGTACAAGCGTTTGTGATTATCACACCACAGTTGCCCCTAACGGGACGCGAATCCGCGACCATTGTCTCAGCAAGTATGGTCGGTACATACAAAGACACGGTCGTCAGAAATATTAATAAGCGTGGCTCTGTTGTACAGTTCTCACTTCTATTGTTTATTATTAATGTATGTTCTTTAAACATTGTATGCTGTACAAGGAATATATCCGTAGTTCCGTACCTATGCAAAATAAGTAGTTTTTAAAACGTAACTAAGAAAACGGTGTCTGTGGGATGAATCCTTATATTTAACTTTACCTTTTTGGAGTAATTAAAATATGCTCAATAATATAAAATAGTATCTCTTCTTGACACTTTGAGAATAACTGGTTTTAAAAAAAAATAACGGCTAAGCGTGAGTTGGCATAGGTATATATGAACTGTCAGAAATTCCGACGACGTACGAAACCCTAAAAAATATTACATGTTGTAATTATAATTCACTACTAACTAATATACATATTATAATATAATTTTAATCTTTCAGGACTTAGAGTGTATTTGGTCAAGGACGACTTATCCACAATGCCTGAAGCCAGGAAAAAGTGGAAGAGGTATGACATTTAACTGTTTTGCTCTTTTTAATCGATTTTAAAGAAGAGGATACATAATTCTGTTGATTTTTTTTTATTTCCTTTGAATCAATTTTGTTTGTAAAATTAAAATGATTAGATTTATTTTAGATAAACGCGGCCCGTACTTTTAATTTATTTTTACGTAGTTAAAATAAATTAAATGGTTTTTATTGTTTTTAATAAAATAAAAGTAGTCTTAGTTGTTTCTTATAACTTTAGGTATATGCGACTGAAAGTCCCGTCAAAATCGGTCCAGTCGTTTCAGAGATTAGCTGGAACAAACAGACAAACATTTTTAAAATTGATTTTTTGATGCTACTACCGTATATACTTTCATTCTTTATACTGCCTCGGTGGTGTAGTGGCTAGCATGTACGGTCACACACCGAGAGGTCCTGGGTTCGAGTCCCGGGTCGGGCAAAGTTTAGTTATTGAGTCTTTCTGTTTCGTAAGCCTCAGTAACAGCCCGGAGTTGGGAAGTTGGCGGTGTGTCACCCTCCGTGCCTCGGAGAGCACGTAAAGCCGTCGGTCCTGCGCCTTAGCTCTCACTGGTCGTGTCGAGTAGTCGACCCGCCGGAGTATGAGGGTGATAGGAATAGATAGTGCACTCCTGTCTGCGCGTACACTCGTGCACTATAATATTTTCTGCGTATTTGGCCAGTTTAATGAGATTGGCCGCCATGGCCGGAATCGGTCGGAGAACATCATATACTTTCATATGCATTCAGTGAAAAGCTGTTAATTTGAAATTACAAACTGTACACTTCAATTTGATTTATATTATGTACTGATTATAACCGTATATTTTTTTTTCAGGTTGTACTATCTCCATCTGTTCGTGAAAATCACAACATTAAGCATCGTTCTTTATTTAGGATATTTATTAATTAGAAGCTTAGTTATGTTAGTATTTGGTTAACAGTTTTCGTTGTTAAATCAAAGTATGCTCTATAGTATTAAGTATAATGGTGATATTTGTATAGCTGTGGTTTAAAAAAAAATATAAAGGCCGAATGAAATTTTGGCACTTGAAATTACTGCAAATCTATTGTAAGTATAAATAAATATTATCTATATTGCAAAATGGAAACATTTAAATTCCTTTTTCAAAAAAAAAATATGATAAAAAAAATATTTTGTTTTTTATGAGTCCTGTAGTTAAAAATATTAAGGTCAGTAAATTGTGTTAAACCATTTACAATGAATTTTTAATTTAATAATATTTTTGCTGTGACGTATTAAGACAAATTATACGTTCAGGATTAACGCCATCTATTATCTATTGAAGCACACAAAAATAGCCCGAAGAGTATAGAGCGTCCAGTTCCTTTGTATGGGATGAGACATATGTACTATAGTCTGTTTGCGTTAAGAATGCAGTAAGTTGTCAGTGCTACTACAGCGTAAAGGTGCAATCACAGTGGTCTCAAAATTATTACTACTATACTATGAATTTAAATCACACGCTTTAAAGAATTTAAGAACATTGTAAATTCGTTTTCTTTCTCCGCTGAATTACCGAACCACTTATTTTGACGATAGGTGAAGTATTCATTTTAAAAATTTAATTTATTTACAATCAAAGGACAGGCACAATGTTGCGTTCGAAATGTTTGTGCCTTCAACTGGTCACTGTGGACGCGACTTTCTAATTTGAGATTTCATTGGTTAAGGGGCATTGCAAGCCGGTAAACAATTTGTTATTTACTGCATTCTTAACGCGAACGAGGTATAATATAGTATTATGCGATCTTTACTAAGATTACATTAGAGTTTTAATGTAGATATAAAATATACCAATATTTCAACGGGTAAATTTGTTTATTCTGTAGCTTACAAACCGTCATTTCAGTGCTTGTTTGTTGAAACGACGAATTTACGTACAGTATTTATTACAAAATTGTTAATTAAAATTCGAAATAAAATTGCATTTTACTTAAAAAATGCTAATAAAATGTATTATGTCTATACTAGCGCGTAATAGATTTAGCGCGAGCGAAGCAGCGGGTTCCGCTAGTAAATGTATACAAAAAGTTGACAAATTATATACTAAAACCTTCCTCGAGAACTACTCTATCTATTGGTGAAAACAGCCTGAAAATCAGTTCAGTAGTTTTTGAGTTTATCGCGAACAGACAGACAGACGCGGCGGAGGACTTGTTCTATAATAAGTAGTGATGTAATCTTAGAAAATAAAGCTGTTTTTAAAATAGACCAAAATAGATCAACTGTAGTAACTTAGTTGTTCGAACAAATAAGCACTAAAATGACGAATTGTAAAGCAATAATTTTTTTTTATTTAAGCATAAGGTACGAGATAATATTACATATGAATGGGGGTTTTAAACTGTGTACAATAGATTATAATAAAATTTTATATAATTTTTGTATGAATAATTTTTTTACATTATATAAAATGCAAAATTATGATTTTTAATAAATATTTGGGTAATTTTTTAGTTTTAAGGAATACAAGCTTAGAGCTGTTAAATGTTCGATTAAAAAAAATTATGTCCTATTATTGAGTTTTGAAGTCATGGAGATTAGAGAACAGGAGAACCAAGGCCCTAGAATGTAGTGTCTCAGAAATATTGTCAAACCAAGGAGGCGCTGCGATCGCTATGTTGTCTCAATGCCTAACTTCACGTTGTCACAATAGTGACAGTACTCATAAATAGCTAACTTCACAGATACTACTTACCGACGGCAGCGCGTTATAAATTCTACACATTTTCAGAGACAGGTGGGTAATGCTTTAGTATGAAGCGATGGTCCTCCTGGTCTTTAATCTCCATGTTTGAAGTAATAACAAATGACTTTTTACGCGATCATCTTTTATGTATATAAGTCGAGGCCATATTGTGTATATATAAATAAATAATGTGATTTTAGAAATTATGTAATATATTTTTGTATTTTAAAAAATAAAGCTTTTAAAATTTGGAATGTGTTATTATTAACGTGTAAATCCTATTATTTTTCGTGTAAGTTATTCTGTCCTGAGTTTAGAATTTGGAAAGTAAAAGTAACTGGTATTGAGATAAGCTATTTATGGGATACTGTAATTGACTGAAAAACCCAACACTCGACTCGAGAATCGAACTCAGGGCCTCCAGATTTTCCGCTGACTTTGTAGATTTGCATGAAAAGGTATGGAGTGTAGAGATAAGGAGTACTATCTTATATGTATGCAAAGTTGAAACAGTGTCCACCTGTAAGCGGTAAGTTAAAGTTCAAAAAACCCAGCAGGATGGCGCTAGTGTAGCAAAAGGGTATGAAATGAATATAGCAGCGGTAAACTGAGTGAAGTGTGATTAACACACTTGCTACCGTGGTGCCACCACAAATAAGATTTTAAAATTTAGTCAGATGCTAATGTGGCGCCACCCTTATTTAACGCATTTCGTCATACACAGTGATAGCCCTCCTTTCCTCCATATGAAAAGGTAACAGACAGACAGTTACTTTCAAATTTATATTTTTTTTTTTTTTTTTATGGGACAAAGGGGGCAAACGGGCAGGAGGCTCACCTGATGGTAAGTGATCACCTCCGCCCATGGACATCTGCAGCACCACAGGGCTTGCAGATGCGTTGCCGGCCTTTCAGGAAAAGGAGGGAGGGAGGAGGGAGAAGGACGGGAGGAGGGATGGAAAGTGGGCCTCCCGGACTCTCACTTACCGGACGAAACGCGACAGCATAGCTGCCACTTCACGCCGGTCTCCTGTGAGAGAGTGGTACTATACGGGGCGTACCGGCCCATTCGGCTGCTACCCGAAGGTAACAAGCATGGCACTACCACTTTAAAATTAGTAATTATATAAAAAAAATTATATTAGTATTTACTAATTAAGCCATTTTATATTGTGAAAAAGAATAAAATATAAAAGTAAAAACAAGTGTTTTGTAAAAGCATTTTATTGCCAACTATACAATACAACAATAATTATATTTTTACATACAAATAATTTCAATAAATTGATAAAAAACTTTGTATGTATCAAGATTTTTTAAACGTTACATCTTTTACCTATTTAAAAAAAACTAATATTAATATATTACAAAAAAAATATTAATATTAAAATTCACAAAGGAAAAGACAAAAATGATAATACATAATTATGTACTATATGTAAATTACTTATATTTTAATTCTCACATTACAATCACATTTTATAAAAACAATACAGTTTGGGAAATGTTGACGGAAAAATATTAAAAACAAACTTTTTTCATCCTAGAAAAGTTTAAAAAATTTTAACATAAAATTGTTTTAATTTAAATATTTTTGTTCAATTTTATACTTAATGTATACATTTTAAAAGTTTTTAAAATTAATATTGTTTAAATAGATTGTTTACAGATTTTATATACAGTACTGTATACAGCGAAAGGCTATTTTTTTATTATTGCTCTTCGTTTATATTTTTTTACATTCCCGTAACATTTCCTTAATCCTAAAAAAATATTTAATGATAGAGTTTCAAAAGATAGACTGCTTTTGCGTATAGATTAAAAATAAAATATTTTTTTTTATAATTTTCATTTGGCAACTATGTAAAAATAAAAAAATAAGATTCATCTTTGAATAAAAAAATTTAACCTATGTCTTTATGTGCTTATAGTTACTGCTATACATGGTGTGCATAAGTTGATTTATTTTTCATATTTTATACAGCTTGACACAAAATATATATATAAAAAAATTCTATTCTAATCTGTACACAATTAAAAAGTATCGGTTTGCATGAAAACAGAAAAAGGGAGAAAAATGACATATTTTTTTTAATATTTCCTAGTAACTGAAACCGTATAGGTTTTTCGCGTATTTATTTTGGTATTCGATGTTTCGAATGCTCCGCAGCAATCATACATATAATGAAAAAATCCAAATTTTTTTTTGTTGCTGACATTTTAACAAACAATGAATTTTAGATTATATTTGAATTAAACACACATTTGAGACTTTTATTCAAGTTATATAATTTAATTTTCCAGTTTCATTATTATGTATATAAAAGACAGTCTGTCTGTCCGTAACCACGGCTGGTGTTACGTAGCCATACGAATTCACGCGGTTAAGTCCTATAGTGCCTTTAATATATAATTAAGAATATCTTGCCAATGTCAACTTATTTAGAACTACCCTTAATTTACACAATAATTCTTGTACCATTTTTAAACAATTAAATTATACGATTTTTGTTTCACTATAATATATAATTTACATCTACGAGAGCAATAACACATCATTCATATCATTTAAACTATCGACATTTTTCTACTACTTTCTAATATAACATGCATTCGGCCTTTTTAATGTCCCACTACTAGGAGTGGGTCTACCTTCAATACTATAGTCCATAGTCCACAGAGCTGGTAAAGTGCGAGCGGACATCACATTTCGAAAACTTGCTAGGTTCTCTCTCTCTCTCTTTCTTTCATCTCTCAGACATCAGGCTTCGCTCGCGTATTTTTACTATACATATTCAATCCTTGTTTACAGTCCCACTGCTGGGCACAAGCCTTCAATATAAATAACACCTGATTATAGCCCACCACGCTGGCCAATTGACACGTGTCTTTAGAAAACTTGCTAGGTTCTCTCAGACACGCAGGTTTCCTCACGATGTTTTCCTTCACCGTAAGACAAGTGGTAATCATGTTGGCAATACATAAGGATATGTTAAGTACGAGGTCCAAGATTTAAATTACTTTCACTGCCTTTTAATCTATTATAATATATCAAAACGTATCCCTCACAAACATTTTGAAAGAAATTTTCTTAGCAATATTAAAAACCTTTCATTGTTGAATACAATGAAATAGGTAGAGTATCTAAACTATTTATATAAAAGCGAAAGGTTACTCACTGACGCATCAAAAAAATACACGCGTTCAAGTCCCGTATTGCCATATATACATCTTTACATATTATAAAACAAAGTCCTCCGCCGCGTCTGTCTGTCTGTCTGTCTGTTCGCGATAAACTCAAAAACTACTGCACCGATTTTCATACAGTTTTCGCCAATGGATAGAGTAGTTCCCGAGGAAGGTTTTAGTATATGATTTGTCAAGTTTTGAAAGTGAAAAGTGAGGAAATTTAAAAACTATAAAATTAACGGCGTTTGACGTATCATGTTATGACCGTTGCCATGGTGCGTAATCAAGTCATCAAATCAATAATCAAGTCAATATACCGGGAGGTGCGAAGTAAATATATACAATATCTACAGACAGATCTATCCCTTTCTTGAGGAATGATTGATTTCCCATACAAAAGTACAATCACAACCCCCCCCCCCCCTTTTTTTTTCACCATCTTATGGGATTTCCGGCATAAAAACTTCACCGTAATCGGTTTAGGGGATTAAGTGCGAAAAGACAATAGACAGACAGTTACTGTCGCATTATTAATGTGAATATGGAAACATTATTTATAACTTTATAACAAATATTCTAAGGCAAACCCCCTAATTTACAATATATCAATATATACATACATATACTACGTATTTACATATTCCTAAGTATAGGAAAAAAGGAAGACTTAACTATTATTAATATAAAATTCGCATCACATTTGGAATAGCTAAATAAATTACTCTTTAATAAAAATAAAATTTAAAAGTGCGTGCGTACAAAGTACACATGTCAGAAGTGAAACTTCTTTGTTTATAAATTTAACTCACTGTTTACACACTGTATAAATACTAATGATATTGTAATTTCACTTCAAAAACAATTCCTCACGATCACCAGCATGAGCAGCCACGTCATAAGTTAGGCTGTGTATTGTAATACTTTTGCTACACATGACGTCACATCAAAAATCCCCGACTTGCGGTGGGCGAGACCCCCGACCTGCGCATCTTGACCGTCTGAGGGGTGGTGGCGCTAACTCTTCCCCGTCTCTGAGTGCCTGGTACTTGTACTGGTACTCGTTTATATTTTATACTAATCTAAAGCTTTAGATTTCCGAGACTTAGAGGGAGGGAAAAAGAAAGATAAAAAAATAAATTATAATAATATTATTATAATTTTGTAATTAAAATAATAAAAGTATCGAAAATTAATGCAAATGCTCTTTCTCGCTCTATCTCAATCGCTCTCTCTCTCTTCTTAAATACTTGTCACATCCGTTTCATGTCGCGTTTCAAAGAAGTTTTACTTCAAAAACAACTAATGTGACACTTCTATAGTCAATGAATGTTCAGTTTTTAATACAAAAACGGCATAACTTTGTTAAGACTTAGGACGTTTTTGCTTAATTGTATGACAATATTATAATTAAAAAATAGGGATTGTGAACTGATTATTTTAAAATAAGTTCCATGTTGTTTTGACGACACGTTTGGCTCAGTTGGTAGTGACCCTACTTTCTGCGCCAGCGGTCGCGGGTTCGAATCCCGCTGGGGGCATTCATTTGTTGAGCACGAATGTTTGTACCTACTCCAGTTATAGGTATTTATATTTATAATATGTAATGTAATAGTATATAAAAAAATTGTAGTATATCAACTATCTGGTATCCGTAACACAAGCACGTACCGTAGCCTACCACGGAACTAGATGGCGCTGTTGTAATAATGTCCCATCATATTTTGTTTTCCATTCGTAAATAAGCTAATGAACTGTAAGCTTTAAGCTTTTAAGTTAAATAATAAGCTTAGTTAATTGTTATTGTTCAACATTAGTTTGAAGTTGGTCTTGCATTCTCTATGAACGTCAAATTACACCAAAGAAGTTTCACTTCGTAAATGAAATAAAAAACAATTACGTTTTTAAAATTCTAACCAATTTTTTTCATAATTGTGTATCTTAAAAGCATATGAGAAAGATTTACAGTAAAAAATGTAGTAATAGTTTGTTATATACTAGTTTTTAAACATAATAAAGTGGCCTTACTCATAATTTAAAATTAAATACGAAAAATTTGACTATCGTTTGTTTATTTTTGATATTTTATAAGAATCCGACATAATGAGGGAGTTGTGAAAAAAATATGTAATCAGCAATCTTATAGCGGCCATCATGGACCGATTTTCATCAAACATAGCTAAGAACACTCCCGACTAATTCATCTTTGAAACAAAAAAAAAACAAATTTAAAATCGGTCCATCCGATCGGACGCTACGATGCCACAGACAGCAGACACAAATATATATACACACACACACTCATACAAACACACACACACACACACACACACACACACACAGACACGTCAAACTTATAACACCCCGTCGTTTATGAGCCGAGGTTTAAAAACAGAACTTATGTATATTGATATACGATTTAAATTTTGAGATAGGCCACTTTAGCCTGAATTATGTTCTTATAAATTCGATAAAATTATAGTATTTAGTAAAATTTCTGTAGCTGTCATAGATTTATAAATTAAATCGTTTAGAAACCACAATCAATAGTGTTATAATACAAAATTAAAAAACTACAATATGTATATCATGTTTTAAAATCACATTACAATATGAAATCGAATCTTGACACTTAATGTAAATAAAAAGTTTGTTTTTAAAAATTTTGTGTTCCAAGAAAATATTTGTTCAAAAAGACTCGTTTTTAAAACATCAAAATAATCCTTATTTTATTTGGCAATTATAATATTTTTCAATATTTTAACCACGCTCAATAATATCTATTTTCAATGCTCATGTCCCATAGTCAATAATACTGGCATCATTGCACCGATAGCAAGTATAATAACTTCGCATAATGGCAACCCTCCAAATCCTTTTTTATTTGGGACGCCATCTTGCATAGGTAATAAAGTATGAGTGTGAGAATGTGAATGTGTGAGTTCTGGTAAAACGTGAACAGTTGCCACATACAAAAATGTGCCAGCTGAAAACAACATGGCAATACCTGGAAAGAAATTTATTTTTCTTAATACCGTAATTAAAAAAATAATTAAAAGGATTATTTAAAAGGATTTTTATAAAAAGCCATCAAATTGGATAAACAATACCACCTTTGCTCACATTGATCTCTGTATAATTTGTGTAACATAATTGAATGTGCAATAAAGAATATATATAATATGTTTTCTAACTTATGAATGTTGAAAGCAGCCCTGCTCAAGTGCTTATAGAAAACACAGCTTGTACTATGGATGTAACGAATGTAAATTTTTAGGCATTCGCGAATGCGAATGCGGATGCGAACATCTCACATCGATATTCGCGAATGCGAATGCGAATGCGAGTATTTCACTTTTGAATTTGGCGCTATCTATGATTTTATTTTGGCAGCTTCCTCAGCGCGCGAGTTACATAGCTGCACAATTTTAGCTCCCCATCGAAAGATTTTTGAAATCAAAATGACTTTAATCGATAGGTCTACGTTCGGTCTGTTTAGGTCCACTATCATTTTCGTTAGGTCACCTGTAGTTTTTAATTAATAATTTTTTAAATTTTGCAAAAAAATTGCAACTTAGCACACCTCATTTAAACGGAAACTGATTAATCTTTATATTTCTACATTCTTTATCGTAGGTCAGTATTGGTCTCTATAGTTTTTGCTTTTATGACCTTGAAGTTAGCCGACATCCGACATTCTAAAAATTCCCTAACTTTATGAAAAAAAATTTTTTTTTGGATTTAAAAAAAATACTCGTGTTTATTTTTTCAAAATTAAGACAATAATATTTTTAGTTGAGTAAAATAATAATTATCTACGTCATAATTAAAAAATAAATTTTTAAATCATTTATTTCTAGGTTCTAACTTCTAAAGTGATACTTGAATTATTTATAATTGTTAATAAAAAAAATAAATGGATAATATAAAAGCAAAAACTATAGAGAATACTGACCTAACGATTAATCCAAAGAGTAAATATATACTATGGATTAATCTGTTTCCGTTTTAATAAGGTGCTAAGTTGCAATTTTTTTTTTTGCAAAATTTAAAAATTATTTATTAAAAAACTACAGGTGACCTAACAAAAATGATAGTGGACCTATACATAAATTTACTTACAAGCCCTGCCGCTTGTAAGCAATATGGCGATCGCTAAGCGGTAAGCGCTGTCAAATGGTAAATAGCTATTTTCCTCTAGGACGCTAAGTTAGCTTGCTTTGTAAAGTATTAATATTAAAGAAAATATTTTTGGACTGACATTATTATTTATATTACTTGAAACTAATTGCACAAAACATTAATTAAACAACTTATAAACTCTACTTCAAAAAACGAAATAAATAAGCAAAATAGCGGATTGAGTCAGCGCTACTGAAGTTATCAAACGTGTCCTGGCCGAAAACAGTAGTTTGTTTTCAGCGCTGGTAAGCGCTTTTAAGCGCTTTTTTGCCAAACAGCGTGTCTAGGTCCTTATTTAAAACGTAATAATATGGCACGCCTGGAAGCCACAGAATAAAGAACATAACATAAAACGAACCTAATAAAACAAAATTATTATTTGACATTTATATGTGTCAATTTAGTCTGAGATTAAAAAACAGAGTAAAGTCCATTAAAACATTGTTTTCTGAATTAATAAACAATATAAAATTATATGATGTTTTATTTGGCATTAAAAATGTTCGCAAAATTATTAGCATTTCTTATACTCAGCAATTGGCACTATTTTGGCAGAATTTTAACGGCAGTTTAGCATATTTTTATTGGTCTTATTTGTTGTTGCCTGTTGGCAACACTGTTAGTAGTGTAGTAAATAATTGAACTTCAATTTTCAAACTTGTCGTTAACAAATGTACGAGAATTTTGAGTGTGTTAACTTTATACTTACTAATCTCTTAACGCAAGTTTACTAATATATCAGCAACGCCACACTGTTAAGTGATTTTTTAGGATGAATAAAGTTTCTAGTGAAGTATGGACTTATTTTACGCTTAGTGATGCTGAACGAGCTAAATGCAAGATATGTAACCATAACTATTCACGAAAAGGAAGATCTACGACGGCTTTAAGAAATCACTTAAAATCAATGCATAAAACAGAATTTTATGAATTAGAAAAATGCGAAAAACAAAGACAGGATCAGGGTAGAGCGACTTCTACCCAGAAAAATGTATCACCATTTGAAGTAAAACAAATGTCGATTCAAGAATGTGTGGATAAAACGAAAAAGTGGGATTATAAATCTGTGAAGTCTTTGGCAGTTGATAAATTAGTAAGCGAGATGATTGTGTTGGAAGATCTTCCATTTAGTATTGTCGAAAGTACTGGTTTAATAAGACTCGTGAAACACTTATGTCCGTCCTATAATTTAAAGTCTCGTCAGTACTTTACTTCTCTTATCTGCGACGAATTATATGGCAAAGTAAGGCAGAAAATCCTTCAATTGCTGAAATCCTTTGAAAAAATGTCATTTACTAGTGATATTTGGTCTGATTCTTGTTCTGGGGTCTCACTTTTGAGTTTGACATGTCATGGGATAACTGAAGATTTTGAAAGGAAAATGATAGTGTTGAAGGCAAGCGTTTTCAATGAGAGCCGCCATACCGGAGAAAATATTGCTTGTAAACTCGAAGACTTATTGTCATCATGGGAAATACCTAAACAAAAAGTAAAATGTTTAGTTCGGGATGCAGGCTCTAATATGAAAAAAGGAGTTTCTTTATTAAATATTCAGCATATCGACTGTGCTTCACACAAAATTCAAAATATCATAAAAGAAGGGCTCAAAGCTCAAGAAACTGTCGCAACTGCAATAACAAAATGCAAAAGGATGGCGACACACTTTCACCACTCTAATACAGCTCAAGATGAGCTAAAATCTATTCAGAATAGGCTTAATCAAACCCCGCTTAAGATTTTACAAGAGTGTACTACCAGATGGAATAGTACCTTTTACATGCTTGAAAGAATTTTGCAACTTAAAGAGTCATTATGTCTTTATGCATCTACAAATAATAAAATTCCCCAACTGACTTCTGAAGAGTGGACGCTTATAGGAAAACTAGTTACTTTATTAAGACCATTCGAAGAAGTGACCAAAGAATTAAGTGCGGCTGATGTTTCTGTATCATCATTAATTCCATTAATCACCACTTTAGAAAGAATTCTTAATGATTTTGATTCAACCGATGAACTGATTGGTGACACGACAGCCATTTTACAACAAGAGCTTCTTAGCAAATTTTCTAGTTTAGAAAATGAAGTATTATTTATAACGGCAACCTTCATTGATCCAAGATATAAAGTGAAATTTTTCAAAAATACCTTGACTAAAGAACGTGTCATAAAGCACATTTTAGAGTTACTTGAAGATAGTCAAGCAGACGCATCTTCAAGTTCTCGTAGTTGTCCAAGTTCGAAGCGTGCCAGATCAGATGAAATCGATGATTCCGGCAAATTTAAACATTTATCTTTGAGGGACATGATGGCTTCACTGATAGATACAAACGACAGTGAAATTGAAGACGAAGATGACATTCCTCTAATTGGTTACCAAAATCCTGCTTATCTTTTAATTACAAAGTCAATTACGGAATATTTAGCTGAAAAACGAGTGACAAATGAAGTTGACCCTCTTACTTGGTGGAAGTTAAATAAACAGAAATATGGACTACTGTCTCCTATAGCGAGGCAGTATTTGGTCACACCACTAACAAGCGTTCCTAGTGAGCAGATGTTTAGTGGTGCTGGGATTATTTATACTCCTCATCGTAATAGACTTGAAGGAGAAAAAGCTTCTAAGCTATTATTTTTGAAGTACAATATTCCTCTACTAAAGTATGATTATTAATTTGTTAAAAATATGTAAAATGTTAAGCATTTTGCCCACATAAGTTGAATAGGTGGTTTATAATCTTTTTGATATTATTGTTTACAATTAAGTAATTATTTTTAAAGATTATGAAGATAATTCTTAAAGTTGTGTTTTGGTTCTTACAAAATTTTACTTTCATTTAGGATGAAAGTAAAATTTTGTAAGAACTAAAACACAACTTTAAGAGTCGAACATGTTTGCTAATTATTAGGTCAAGCTAATATTTTTGTCTAAAAGAAATTTTATAGAGGTTATCTTTTTTGTTTTGTTTATTGAAGACTGATTAAAGTATAAGAGAAGAAGATATTTTAGTTTGATGAATATTAAACATTAAATAATGTTTGAAAAATTATAATGAAAAGTTGATTATTTACAGTACTAAACCAATACCAAATATTAAAGTGGAGTGTCTCATTACAATTTAATAAAAGTTGATAATTATAATTGCATGACTGCGTTACTTAGAAAGTAAATGGTTTTGTAATAAATATTATAAGAAAATATCATTATTTTTAATTAATAAAAGAAGATGATCATTTTTAAAGTCCAAAATGAAAGTAAAATTTTGTAAGAACTATATCACAACTTTAAGAGTTGAACATGTTTGGTAATTATTATGTCAAGCAAAATATTTTTGTCTAAAAGAAATTTTATAAAGGTTATCTTTTTTGTATTGTTTACTAAAGACTGAATAAAATATAGGAGAAGAATATATTTAAGTTTGATGAATGTTAAACATTAAATATTGTTTGTTTGGTAAATTATAGTGAAAAGTTTATTATTTACATAAACACAAACCAATAGCAAATATTAAAGTCTCATTGTTAATTTAGAAATTTTATGGTTTTGCAATAAATATTATAAGAAAATATCATTATATTATGGTTCTCTAATATATATTAATTAAGAAAAAAATATTTCATTGTTTGATTTACCTTTTCGTTATTGACATCTCATTTACTTTTTCCAAAGTCTGTCTGTCTGTTAAGCTATCAAGGTCAATTGGGCAGTATCACTTAAATTTTTTCAGAATTAAGTGCTTATTTAGTGACAATTTAATGCTACAAAATTAAATTTTACGCTGCAGTAGATTAATCAAAAATTAAAAAACTGCTACCTTTTAATGAAGCTAGCATTGTCTGCGTCTAAAACGCTAACCGCGTAACACAGCATCAAATCAATCTAGCATTAATTTTGTGCTCAACTATCTAGGCCTGCACTAGAGGGCCTGAAGAAAAATACATAAATTTATATACATTTTTTATGTTTATGAAACAACGGTGGGCCGCGATTTGACGAAAAGAAAGATTATTTTTTTCAATATCTCGCTTACTTTTCGAGGCATCGATAGACAATAGCTTTCATTTTTCGATTTCCAAGTACTTGTTAGCGTTTTAGAAGCAGTTTTACTGCTGGAAAAATTTAATTTTGCAGCACTAAATGAGCACTTAATTCCTGCAAAATTTTAAGTGATTCTGCCCAATTGATCTTGCTAGCTTAACATACGTTTTTTTCCGACGTTCATATTCGCAAAACATCCGCGTAAAATTTACGAATGCGAATGCGAATACGAATGTCAAGAAATATGCGAATATTCGCGAATGCGAATGCGAATGCGAACATTCGTTACATCACTAGCTTGTACCAAAGTAGTAGTTACATAATTGATAATATGGACTAAATAAGACTGTAAAGTTAGTTCCAAAATAAATTGCTAATTTGTGTTGCAATCTAGACCTAATTGTTTTTTTATTTATAAAACAAATATCAAATTGCTTAACTTAAAACCAACTATGCCTAAATGGCACTCCTAGAAGCTATTAAAGAAAATAATTGAATTGAAACCAACTATACAGTAATTTATTAAGTTCGCAGCAGAATAAATATAAAGACACTTTATTTTATTGTAATTTTAAATAACTTTTCTTATAAAAATATTTGACTAAATTGTTTTTTCTTTAAGCTATTTTGTTGCTCAAATGATTTATTGAACATAACAAAACATTTTAAACAACATTTAACAATAAAATATTGATAGTTCGTCTAATTATTCATAAGGGCGTTATCGGGTTCGAAGGACCAATTATTCAAATTTCAAAATAAACTTACCAGTTGCATTAAAATCGCTTAAAGTTTGCTTACTTTCATTACCAATACCGAAGTAAGTAAGTAAAGCGAGTAACGGAGCGGAACAAGAAAATATTAATAGATGTTTCCTTATTCTATTCCTGAAAATAAAAAAAAAATGTGTTGACTATATTAATAGTTAATAATGTGTTAACTATGTTAATTATATTAATAGACAGTTCTTGGGATGTGCTAAGCATTAGGAATTCCTATTTGTATTTTCCACACTCAAAAATTTACTTTTAACGAGAATCGAACCCGCGGTCATTAGTACAATAAACGATGTGAAACCCATGCATAATATACTTAATATACACATAACATAATACTTTATTACTTCTTGAAGGTCAATTCTTTGTTATTAATCGATTATTATAGTTTATTAAATAAAAACATAACAAAACTAGTAATTCAAAGCAAGTTTTTTGTTACAAAATTTAAAAATACATTTAAATCTCTTATATCCTCATCGTTCAGAAATCATTTAAAAATTAAGTAATTTTACAATAATACTTTCTTAGATTTACGCGAATATTCGACATTATAAATGAAACTACCTTTTCGGATTTTGTCGCGGATTTATTTTGATTTTTAGTTCCCGACGTTTCGAATGCTTTACAGCAATCATGGTCACGGGAGAGACTCTCCCGTGACTATGACTGCTTGGGAACTAAAAATCAAAATAAATCCGCGACAAAATCCGAAAAGGTAGTTTCATTTATAATATTTTTACAATGATCACATTGCTAGAATATTTTAATACCAAAGTAACCAGCGCGCTTCGCTGGGCGTAAGTTCAAATTAAATTAATTAATTTATTCCTTATAATATTAGCTACCTGCGAGTGAAAGTCCCGTCAAAATCGGTACAGCCAATTCAGAGATTAGCCGGAACAAACAGATAGACAGACAAAAATTTCAAAAATTGATTTTTCGATGTAAGTACTAAGTATCGAAAAGCTTTTAATTTGAAATTAAAAACAGACACTTCAATTTTATTTATATATACTGATGTAAAGATTATTTTGTACACTCACAATGCCACCTTCTGGCAAAAATTATAACTAACAATAGCCTGTCTGGTACTTTAGGTAGTTTATCCGTATTCTAAGCATTCAAATACCAGCCAATTCAACGTGAAGGACAAACAAACAAAACTGAAAACTGTCACAAATATCATAATAAAAAACTTCATTTGCATATCTAATATTTCAACACTTGCTTTAATTCATTTTCCCCCCCACTAGTGCCCAGCAGTGGGAAGTTAAGAGGACTGAATACTCTATGTATTATGCATTAATACATGGACTAAACACACAACTAACCTTTCTAAGCCTGCGTGCATGAGAAAGGTGACTAAACCAAAAGCAGCAGGCGCTTTGTGAAGCATTATTGCTAGAAAAACTATTATTTCGACGTCCGCGTGAGACGTCGTCGCCGCTGCACCTAACGCTATCCCATCCGCTGTAAATTACAAGAAACTAATTTGATATACCCAAAAAGAAACAGATTTATTAATAATTCGAGCATTATGTTATAAAATATTTAAATGAAATTAGCACTGTAAAACTTAAATAACATAAAATTTTCAAAGACGTTCGCTGTAAAACATTCGAAATCTCTAAAATCAAAAATCAAAATAAATCCGCGAAAATTCCGTAAAGATACTTTTATTTAAACGTCAAGTATTCGTGTAAGAAAATATTCTTGTATCGCGTTAGTAATAAAAAAAACTTTTAATTGTAATAAAATATAATAACAAAGTTTAGCTGCGACTTTACCTTATCACGATCATAATGAACCGGTGCAATAGTGACTCAACTTAAAAAATATTTATAGAGCAAAAATACAATTATTGTACGAACATTAGAATCCATTACATAATAACAGATAACAAAAGTACGTTGCAAATATTACATAATGTATCAATTTCATAAAATACAAGAAAAATGTCACGTTTCGAATAGTTTTATTTTTGATAATTTTTACAACATTTTGTTGAAAACATATTATTACGCAGAAATTATTTAAAATAAAGACCCATTTTACGTATTAAATACTTATTTCGGATTATCTCGCGTATAATATATGTAATTATGACTGCTATTATTTATTATTATTAATTTATTATTAAAATACAGCGGTAGCTCAGCGGTAACGCGCTCGCTTGTATAACCGAGTGATGCGGGTTCAAATCCGGGTCTCGCACCTCTGATGTGTTCATGTGCGATTCTTTTCTATCCTGATTACCACTTGTCTTACGGTGAAGGAAAACATCGTGAGGAGACCTGCATGTCTGAGAAAACCTTTCAAGTTTTCGAAAGAAGTGTGAAGTCCGCCAACTTTCGCCGTACTAGGCCAGCTTGGTGGACTATGGTCTGATCCCCTTGTAAAAGGACTAAATTACAATTTATTTTATAAACTAAAATAATATTTTATGTGTATAAGAAAAATTAAATACATAATTTTTTTTTAGTATTCTGAGTTAGGCCACTTTTATTTTGAGTGTGTTTACTTACCGGCAGCGTGAACCACTAGACCGACGGTGGCAGTAATATTCTTTTCCGTGGGATTACCCGCATCATTATATCTGGATGACATCTGATCTACTAATAACATGAATACAAAACCTGAAAAAAAAATGTCTGTAATATAATGTCATTCTGGCGACACGCTTTTCTGGCTTGGACTTTGTGGTGGCCCTACTAGTTGTGCCAGCAGTCGCGGGTTCGAGTCCCGCTGGGGGCATTCATGTGTGCAGCATGTATGTTTCTACCCCAGGCTTGTGTTACTTATACCATATGTTGTTGTGTCCCAACATATGGTATAAGTAACACAAGCCTGTAGCTTGTTCTTGAGACAGAGCTTGGAACATCACTAACTTCCCAATTCAAGCATTGAGAATTGAATACAACCTTGACACAAAACACCAACTATACTTTATCATACACAGGTCTCAAACCTGGGACTTTGGTTGCATATTCATGCATGGTAGATACCACACCATCTAAGCAATTTGTACAATGTATAACTACTACGCTTTGAGACTTTCCTTAAGATTTATTTATCCTACAAATACTTTTTACATTAAAACAATACAAATAATAAAATTAAATACAAAAATGTTTACCTAAAACTAAAGATATTCCAATAACAGAATGTAAATCATCGTGCCGACTTGGTTCAGGAGTGTAGTCTTTAGTGACCATCACTGTCCTTTCTGAGAACAACGCTCGCACTCCCTCAGGTATTATCACAGCTAAGGCGGTACCTACTAATAGGCCTGCACCAAAAACTGTCACTTTCAGAAGTTTATCCTAAAAATATTATTTAATTAGGGTTGCCATAAATATATTAAATTATAAATTAAAACTACAGTGGAGTTTATGTATGTTTAACAAATAGGAAAATTGAACTTATCTTTTGGCCGTAAGATATAAAATTCTGAACTTTAGTATTTACAATATTTGTTAAAGTTGCTTTATTTATTTGTGTGCAGTAAAAAATGCAAAACTATACACAATATTATAAAACTACTAGCATTCCCGCGGCTTCCCCCGTGTTCTACCTACCCTTATCACCTAGGGGAATAAAAAATAGCCTACGACCAAAAAATTCATAAAAATCAGTCTACGCGTTTCGGAGGAGTTCGATAACAAACACTGTGACACGAGATTTTTATATAGGTATAAGATAAGATAATATAGAGTAAAAGTTGTAACAGACCAACACACATAATATGCTTTTGTAATAAGAAATTGAGTCACAAAACAACTTTCAAAAAATCAAAAGTCTATTTACACTAGAGAAGAAAGGGATATCCGGTAACTATCCGGTATCCGGCCTATCCGGCTTTGTTTTTACTATCCGGCCGGATACCGGATAGTTAGTCAGTATCCAACCCGGGCCGGATACCGGATAGTGAAATTAAAAAAAACTCATTATTTTACACAAGGCAAATCATACCACAATATCGCACGTCAAAAATGTTTGTTGCTTCTTTGCGATCGATTCGAGATGTTTTTACGAAAATTCAATCTCTTAGCAATAGGATTGTATTTTTCTTGATCGCCACAATCACTACGATCGATCATGGGACGCCTCATTAAGACGGGTGAGGTCTGTTGTGTTTTAGTGTGTAGTACCAATGATATTATATACAACATACGCCACAAACGCACTAAACGCGTGCCGTGGATTGGTTCCATTTGTAACCAGACATTCGAGCTGTCACCTGTTATTGCGAGCACGCGTGTCGAATAGCTATTTCTTTCACTTACAGTGTTATTAAATGTGTATGTGTGTGTCGCGGAACAATTATGTTGTGCGTGCAGTATGAACGTAACATATCTTGTATATAATATCATTGGGTAGTACTGGCTTTTCTGGCCAGAGTCCCACATACAACTTCTAGTTTGCGTTAATGCATTTTTCAACATTTAAAAAAGAGTGAAACTACAGCAATCATGTTGTAAAGCATTCGAAATGTCGGGAACTAAAAATCATAATAAATCCGCGACAAAATCCGAAAAGGTAGTTTCATTTATAATGTCGAATAATCGCGTAAACCTAAGAAAGTATTATTAAAAAAGAGTGTTAAAGACGGCGATAATCTGTTACTGTCAGAAGATATGTCAAAAGCGTTTTTTTATACTCTATCAATGATACTCTATCATTCACTGCGCTTATATATACAAATCAAACTGATCGCGTCATGTATTGCGATATAAATGATGCGACGGATATCCGGCGCTCCGGCCTGGTAGCATGCCGAATATCCGGTATCCGGTATCCAGCCAAACCACTATGTATTTCATCTCTAATTCACACCATCATTAGACATTTGCTTTTTAAAGACAAAAAATTTTGTTAACTTAAAACTGAATTGAAACAATTATTAAATTTACCTTAAACCTACTTTTACAACATAAATGTTTTATTATAAATGAAACTACCTTTTCGGATTTTGTCGAGGATTTATTTTGATTTTTAGTTCCCGACGTTTCAAATGCTTTACAGCAATCATGGTCACGGGAGAGACTAAGGTATTTGACGTCTCATAGGTTTATATACTTGTTACAGACAGTGCCTACCCACAATTTACAAAAAAATTTTAAAATGGCATCAGAGTACCTTATAAAATTTTAATTCTAAACATTTATATTTAAATTTAAATAATTTAAAAATAATTTATAATTATGGCAATATTATTAACTTTTTTTAGCTAGTATTATTATAATTATTATAATTTTTATTTTAATATTAGTTATTCAATTCATGTTTTCGATTTTTTTAACTTCACATTTTAGATATAAAATAACTGATACACATTTTTAACTTTACAAAAAATATTTAAAATTCAAAGGTTTTTGTAGGAGATATACTAATAGTATATAAATATATATCAATCCTAAACTCCTACTTCGAAATGTTACTAAAATAAAGTATTTTACATGTAACTAAAACGATATAAATTAGGCAAGTTTGTAGAAACATCTATCTTAATAAAACCTATTTTTTTATCATAGAATTTCAAATGTTAATAAGTTGTAATATTAATAATAAATTACAAGTATATAATATAAATATAACATATAAACCATAATTTTAAGTAGACTTACTATTTATATTGTTAGTGTTCAATATAGACGGAGCAAAAATATTTAATAACGTTTTATTTCTTATTTTTTTAATTTTTAATTAGCATTAAGATATTGTTTACCAAGACTATAAACAGCTGTCACAGAATCAATTGTGCAAGAAAAGATATTTAACTAATTATATAGAAAGTACGCTTACCTCAGACATGTTTACATTTAGAGGAATACTTCCAGCGACATATGAACCAACTAGCATAACTAATGCCAGCAATATAAGGATCCAAGTACCATCCATTTTCAATTTTAACAATAATCACAATTTAACACTAAAAAAAGATATTATTCTAAATTGAAAAATCAACTATTCAATGTGTACTGTTTATTGCGAATTGTTTCTTTCAAAATATGCATATACTTCAAGTAAAACAAGGGTATTTAATAAATAGAAAGGACGATATATTATAATAATTTTGGACAACACGACAAGTTCACTACAATTCCAAATGACAATTTGGACATTTGACAGCTGTTATAAGTTATTTACTTTTAATGTCAAAAGTGATTGATTAGTGATGTAGAAATCTGTAACTCTATAATGATTTTTGTCTATGGTGAAAATATTATTTCTGTTGTACAAGCAATAATTTCTTTTAGTTGCTTTTTAACAAGTAAGCACCAATATATACATACATATATTGACAGTTAGTTGGTACCGCATTACTTACTCTCGTTATGTATTACTTGAGGATAAATATATAAGTATTTTGTATACTGTCCATCACAACCCTTTATTATTTAAACAAGTTACAATCTTACACACATACTTAATATACAAACTTTCATATTTATAATAATAATTCGTCCAATATTATGGTACACAAAATATAAAAGACAAGAATCGATGTTTACTAATTAATTTAATATTAGACTCATGACTCATACATAATATATATTATGATTAATAACTCACATTTTCCTTCCTTTTAAATATTATGATATTATCACAATAATTAGTAATATTTTGGCAATGAATGTTCTCTTAAAATGTTCTCTTACTTTGGCTCAAGTTTCTTTGATTTTATTACATATCGTTGTTATTGGTAAGTACGTTATGTTATTAAATTAAGTATATGACTTATTTCCTAATGAGTTTTAATAAAAATAATAATTATTTAATATAAAAATGTTTATAGTATAAATATTGTGTAGTGCGATACCTGCGAAGAATTTACCAAAAGTTTTTAACGAAGTTTTTAATATCGTATCAACCCAATTATTTATTACAATTGTAGTTTTCATTGCAGATCAGTGCCAACTTTCTCTAGTACCTTAAATCGCTTGAGAGGGAATTGTTTCTTTAAGTTTTATTATATAATTAAACTAGCATTTCCCGCGGCTTCGCTCGCGTTCTAAAGGCTGGAAATCAAATTCTTTGGTCTGTTCACCCGACTTGCGCGCGTGATCATTATTAATTTATCGCGAAGTTATGTTAAAATTATGATATCTCATAAGATATTTATTGAAATCAAATGATGCCAAGAGCAATTTTGTTCAAAATTAAATACTTGTGATCAATAAGTTATTTATTTGGATAAGGATTAATATCATGTTTATTAAACACTTTCGCAAATAATGCATTATCTTAAAATAAATTTGATTACCACAAAAAAGGTTATGTGAAGTGAACAAGTGAACCTTAAAAGCTAGATATATTTTATTGCGGACTTTTTTATAGAACTTTTAAAGAGAAACAATTTCGTCATACATGATTTTTGCATAACTTTAACCGTTTACGCAGCACATGCAGCGGAAGCTATCAAAAGGAATATTTTTCTCCCGTTTTTGCAACATTTTTCATTAGTGCTCCGCTCATATTGATCGTAGCGCGATGTAATATAGCCTATAGCCTTCCTCGATAAACGGACTATCCAACACAAAAAGAATTTTTCAAATCGAATTAGTAACTCCTGAGATTAGCGCGTACAAACAAACAAACAAACAAACAAAAAAACAAACAAACAAACTCTTCTTCAAGCTTTATAAATAGTGTAGAAGAAGAATAGAAGATAAACAGATGTGACCTTTTTTATTTTAGCGATGTTAATACCTGTAACTTCCGAGGACATTACCTACAGTGGACCAATTGACATCGAGTATATATCTAATGAAAATATTAAAGCACTAATTAGGTTAGAGGACCCGTTGAAATGCATGGATAAGGCAGAATTGAAATACACGTGTAAGTGAATTCACAAATTTAATATTTTTATTTTAACGTTTTTTTTATCTTATTATAGTTATAACAAATGAAATAAAATTATTAAAAAAAAATATTTAAAAAATTTCAGCAACAGAGACCATTGCTGATTCAAAAAATTTGACCGGACAAGTTCAAGTACATATGAAAATAGAATTAAGAATGTTAAAGTCTTATAGTAACACTACGGCTTACATTTCTTTTTACACAACGGCAGCAGAGAGCAGTTTTGAAAAGCATAATTTGTTTACTTTTAAAGGAAAGTCTTGGAGAGGTAAATAAGTTTAAGTTAAAACTTACTAATTGCTTGATTTGTTTACACTATTACTTGCTGTACTTTACAGAGTTTAGAGATCTTCATTCTATTTGACGACACGTTTGGCTCAGTTGGTAGTGACCCTACTTTCTGCGCCAGCGGTCGCGGGTTCGAGTCCCGCTGGGGGCATTCATTTGTTGAGCACGAATGTTTGTACTCCAGTCATGGGTGTTTATATTTATAATATGTATGTATTTAAAATTTATATGTGTAATATATCAACTATCTGGTATCCGTAACACAAGCCTCGTAGCTTACCACGGAACTAGATGGCGCTGTTGTAATAATGTCCCAACATATTTATTATTTTAAAAACAAAGCTTTACTTATAAGGTTATTTAAAGACAATAAATACTTAAATAATGTTTATTTTTTTACTTTATTGAAGTATATAAGACTATTTATATTTATAAATTACCAATAATAGAATTTACATTTAAAAGATAACAATACTTGTTGGGTGAATTGTTCGAATAAAAAAATACGGTAAGGCTATTCGGACACCAGCGTGACTACAGCGGTAATTTAGCGTGACTGGCACAAAGATTATTTTCTTTCGATTTAGATAACATAGGTTCAAAAGGTTAATCTTAAAAACTTCTCTTTCTTTCTAGGTTGGTTAGGTTAGGTTAGATATATGACCAAATCGCACGAGCCGAGCGAGCGCAGCGAGCGTGCCGCGGCAGCTGCCGGCGAGTGCCAACGATAATCAAAATATATTAACGCTAATTCTTTAGATAATTTATCTCGAGTGCCAGTCACGCTAAATTACCGCTGTAGTCACGCTAGTGTCCGAATAGTCTTACCCAAAAAAATAAGCACGCACACGACGCAGTATAGAAATTATTATTCAGTTTTACAAGAAACCTTCTCTAAAATGTTTTTAAATATGAAAAGGTATAAAGACACTCCTATCTTGTGTAAAAATATTATAATTTAATGTTAGCAATAATTATATTTCAGAGCCTTATGAAAAAAAACACGAGTGCTTAAACCACTGTACAATTATTTTTAATATCAAGGAAGTGTTCAAACATTTTTGCCAATATAACAGTCGATATAAAAATACTTGTTGCGAATCAAATGAAAGTTCTTTGCCGCCAGTCCAACCTACCCTGGATCATGAACCCGAAGCGAAGGATAGAGGTAAGGAAAAAAGAGTAACTTTAATTTAACGTCAATAACTTACAATGATTATGAATATATAATAAAAAAAGTAAATTAATTAATGTAATATAATTGATTTTTTTTATATTTGGGAAGACAAAATACTTGTACCTACTTATTTGTTTTTCCATTATATTAAATTATCTGCCTTCATAATAGAAAATGTCTATACCTCGTTCGCGTTTAGAATGCAGTGAATGTATAGAGAGTAGTAGTAATTTTGAGACCACTGTGAACACATCTTTACCCTGTAGTTGTACTGATGACTCACTGCACTCATATTAAAACGCGAACGGACTACAATTACAATTCTACTATTATTTATAGCTTAAAGGTATTAGTTTCAAAAATTAAATTAAAAAAATCTGTAATTCCATTATCTGAGGGAATTCCATACATACAGTAGAGCAAAAAATATTTACATAACATAGTAATATACGTTTTTATAATGAAAATTACATAGTGAATAATATAATAATAACCTAAAATCATTCGTTATATATAATTGAATAATTAAGATGCAGGTTTGTCGCTAAGCTTTATTTATATTAATTTTATTTTATTTACTGTTTCAGATTATGGTGCAAAAACAAACAAACAAAAACAACAAGTTAAAATTGACATTTTTCCAAATGAAAACGAACTTTACTACACCCCTGGCAAAAAATATAACTTTGAATGCAATGCATCAAGTTTCCTACATAATCCGAAATTACAAATAGTTGTGAAAAATTCCAATGGTACTTACTATTAATTAAATAATTATTTGCAAATATAAGCATAAAATAGGTTTTCGTATTGTTTTTATCCTTAAATGTAAATATAATATTTGATTTCCATTATATTTGTGTTTCACATTTTGATGTTCTTTTTCGTTTTGCTTTAAACTATCGTTAAGTTTGATTGAAGTCTACTCATAAAAACAGTCAACAGTCAAGCTAAGTTGATGTGCGCGTTTCACGCAAAAAAAGCCATGGCAAGACAGTAGTATTTGCAATTAATATGATGAATGCTTTACTATATTCAGGGAACGAAATCCTCACTTCGGCTTATAGTGACAAAACTAGCTTAAAAACCAGTTTTACTTTTACGAAAATACATAATAAAGCAAGGATTTATTGCCATATAAATGAGTTTATTAAGTCACAGGAGATTACACTATTTGTAACAGGTACGTGGAATTTAAGTAATATAACATGACTTTCTAAGATTTCCGCGAATATTTGACATCTATATATATAAAAATGAAACCCGTTTTCCGTTGTCACGACATAGCATGAAAACGGCTTGACCGATTTGGCTAATTTTGGTCTTGAATTATTTGTGGAAGTCCAGGGAAGGTTTTAAAGGTGAATAAATATGAAAGTTGTGCGGAAAAAAAGGAAATTAAAAAAAATCTTTATAAAATTAATGGCGTTTGACGTATCATGTTATTACGTTGCCATGGTGCGTGCAATGGTAATTAAATCAGCGAATACATACTGGGCGGTGCGAAGTAAATGTTGTTTTGCGAATGCGTAATAAAACATTTCACCGGGAGGAAAAGTTTATAAAAAGTTTGTATGTAGACAGAACAACGTCTGTCGGGTCCGCTAGTTTTAAATAAAACGATGTTTTCTAATTCGGAGAGGAATTTTTACTGTGATTACGATTGCTGTAAAATATGCGAATTGTCGGTAACCTATAGGTACCGAAATAGATGCACGAAAAATAATATATTTATTTTAAACGCATTTGATATATTTCTGGTGATATAACCCGAGAGCACTCACTTCTCTCAAGTCTCACTGTAATTACATCACCACATATTATAAATACAAGGTCCTCCGCCGCATCTGTCTGTCTGTCTGCTCGCGATAAACTCAAAAACTACTGCACCGATATTCATGTTGTTTTCACCAATGGATAGAGGGGTTCTCGAGGAAGATTTTTGTATATAAGTAGAGGATCTTACGGCTTCGCTGGCGCTAAATCTAACCCGAGTGAAGTATGGATGATTCACTAGTATAAAATAATACATGCCTCGAAAATGCTCGCCTCAGTGCGATTAATAGCCGTACTCTAACAAAAGATTTTTTTACAGACAGATTTAAAACAAGTACTGAAAGACTTGAAGCTTCTTCAGCTGTTTTCTATAACACTCTTAGTGATAATGTTGTTATGAAAAGTACTGATTCAACCGGTAAGCTTTTATTCTTAACTAGCCCAAACTAACACCCGGCCTGTTTCGCTAGGCGTAATTTTGTAATAAACATTTTGTAGCCTATGTTACTCCTTATAACATTTGCTGTCTGCAAGTGAAAGTCCAGTCAAAATTATATCCAGCCATTTCAGAGATAATTGGGAACAAACAGACAGACAGACAAAATTTTTAAAAATTGATTATTTGATGTAAGTATACACTTTCATATGCATTTAGTGCAAAACTTAACAAAATAGACACTTCATTTTTTTTATTTGTACCTCAGAACAATAACTAAAGCATAGATGGCGCTTTACGACATTTGAAGTGTACGCTGTCATAAACAAAAAAGTATTAGCTAGTGATGTGACTATGCATAAGATAAATACTGATATTGACTTAGTTTATTTTTTAATAAAATGACAAAGACGTTATATACAAATGTATTGATTGAAAGAAATGGGCATCAATAGTTTGATCAAGTATTACGGGCGTGCGACGCACATGCGGAGGCCCTCATCTTTAAAAAATGATTACGCACAAACCAAACGATTTATCGAAGATTTGCTTACATACGATTGATCTTTTTAGAACTTAGTTGGATGTGGCTAACACGAAATGTAGCATACCATATAACGTGAAGTGACTGGGTAACTCACGTGAAATAGTTTTTTAGATTAGTTCCACTACGAGTTTACTAAGAAAAATTTTAATAATAGATAATAGTGTATAATTTTTCTAGGTTTAGGCTATATTGTATAAATAACACACACAGGTCACACTCAAATAAGCCCTCCAATATATAACTGGCGCAAAAGTGCTCTTAACACTCGCCTCTCTTAACTCTGCTCCAGATAGGAACAGAACGGGGTCAAGCCCGTAAGTAATATGTATTAGTTATTAAGTATATTTAAGTATATTTCTTGTGAGCCCCACCCAGCTAAGTTATAAAATACAGTTTTCTGTAGTTAAAGAAAGATAAACGGTAACATTTGCTATCTAACTAAAGTGCACCTTTTTTATAATGTAACTATAGTTCCAAAAAATACAAAGTACCTGCTAGCTTCAATCGTATGTAAGCAATAGCAATTCTTGTATATATATATATATATAATCTGAATCTCGGTAACGGCTCCAACGATTTTCATAAAATTTAGTATACAGGGGATTTTACCGTCCAGGTACTTTTTGATAAATTGCTCCTTCTATGCTTTAGTTATTGTTCTGAGATATGTACTGATGACAATGCATGGCTTTAAATTTCAATATTGACATAATATGTTTCTCATAAAATAGATGACGCGCGACAAGTTAAATAAATTCTAATTACGTACACATGTTTTCCTAAAATTTGAAGTAATAATAATAATTATTGCTGAATTTCGACCGTTGGGCGGATAAAGTGAACGAAACATTTTACCCGAATATAGAGATTAAAGTCAGTAAAACTAAAACAGGGTTAAGCTTGACCCTATTTTTAAATGTTATTTGAGAGAGGTTACTTATTACTTAGTAGTTTTTTATTTTTGTAATTTAGCGCACATCGTAAGGTGTACGTACGGACATACAATATAATAATATAATAATATATGTTGGGACATTATTACAACAGCGCCATCTAGTTCCGCACTAAGCTACTTAACGTGCTTGTGTTGCAGATACCAGATAGTTGATATACTACACATATAAATTTTAAATACATACATATTATAAATATAAACACCCATGACTGGAGTACAAACATTCGTGATTAGCAAATGAATGCCCCCAGCGGGACTCGAACCCGCGACCGCTGGCGCAGAAAGTAGGGTCACTACCAACTGAGCCAAACGAGTCGTCTTACCTTATATACTTACGTAACTACATAATTCAAATATTTTTCAATTTTATTAGAAAATTCATATATATTTTATTAGAAAAAAGCCTTTCGCTCGGCTTGATGTAATATAGCCTATAGCCTTCCTCGATAAGCGGTCTATTACATCCAATACAAAAAGAATTTTTCAATTCGAACCAGTAGTTCCTGAGATTATCGCGTTCAAACAAACAAGCAAACAAACTCTTCAGCTTTATAATATTGTAGTATAGATTAATATACACCCAGCCAGGCGGGCTGGGTTTGCTAGTCTATAAATAAGCATTTCAGCTCAATTGTTGAGGATACTGCAATAAAATTCATTTGCAATTTTTGGGTCATAATTATAATGAGTTATATGACCCCAAAAAACTAAATCAAACATTGTAAGTTAAATAAAGGGTTATAAGAAATAAATATTGTAGGAAATTATAAAATTATCTTTTAATCCCAAGTCTTCTATTCTAAACTTTACTAAAATCTAAATATTTTCGTTTTTTTCAGAGTTAAGTACATCTCACGGACAAGAAAAAGAAGAAGGAGAAGAAGGCTCTCTAAAGTTATTATGGTATATCGGCCCCATACTGGTAGTTCTGTGTGTTTCTGTTGGTGTTTTATATTTTTATTTTAAACGCAAGAAGAATAATGCATCAAGAGATACTGACGTTTATACATATGTGAGTATTCATATAAGATACTAGCGACTCACCCTCGCTTCGCTCAGGTTTGTTTATCAACATGGTTTTATGGGACCAGAGATTTTGTACGAATTCAAGTTCATCATTAAATTATTAAATACTTAGGTAATATTTTTAACTTTTTCAGACAACTCAACAACAACTTATGTATGCACAGCTTGAATTAGACTCGAGTAAGTCACATCCTGTACCTCGTAATAATGAGGGGATATCTTACACAACAATTGTGGGAGTACTCAAGCCAAAACAATAAAGGATGAAGTTTATTTTCTTTAACAGTACCTACTTTTGTTTACGGAGCGCTTCGAAAACTATTTGTACAGTTAGTACAAATTATAACTTAATTAAAATTAAAACTAAATAAAACAAATAAAAAAAAATAGACATGTAGCCGATGAAATACATTCTCGGCCGGCGGACGCTGGGTGGGCCGGCCAGACGCTGAGTTTGCGTCTCTCTTAATCTTTGTATCATAATCTAAAACGGATGGACGAGGTGTAAATATAACTACCTATATAATCTTTAAGTTATTTGTCTTTGTATATGAATCACTGACAGTAAAACCACAGAAATATTATTAATTATAAAATGTAAACTCAAATCTATATAGGTACTAGTTAGGTATAAGATTTTAATAAAATTCAAGCTGAATAAATTATATTAACTTTTTGTTATAACTCTAATAAATGAATGAATCATTATCAGAAAATATGGAAATTTGACTTAAGGACACCATTCACTGAATTCTGTTTTGTTAATAATATAAATTTATCGCATTTTTTCTTTTATATAATACTAGCGACTCGCCCTCGCTTCGCTCGTGCTCATCCCTAGGCGGTGCGGTAGGCGATTCGTAAATCGGCGGTCGCGTCCGTAATTTTTTTACGATTACTCTTAAGATATTCGTTTAAATTACTTGATGTGAAAGAGTAATATAATGTGTATGAAATGCTTAAATCCTCTAACTTATTTATAAACCTTCCTCTTGAATCATATTCTATCTATTAAAAAAAACCGCATCAAAATCCGTTGCGTAGTTTTAAAGATTTAAACATAGTACACAGGGACAGAGAAAGCGACTTTGTTTTATACTATGTAGTGATGCCCTTTTTACACGCTTTTTATTAGCTTCACCTGTATGTTTGTATGTTTGTAACCGACTTCTTTGGGCGCGATTTTGACCCACTTTAAACGGCCAGATTTCGTTCAAACTTTGTAGATTTATCGAGGACCGATGACATTACACTAATTTGATAAAATTATTCCATTTTTAAATTTGCAAAATATGATTTTTGCTACAAAACAAATAATAGTTTTAAAAAACTAAAAAATCACGCTTTTATAAAATATAAACCAAAGTAAAAAATAAATAATAGTTTAAAAAACTAAAAACACGCTTTTTATAGAAAACCAAACTAAAAAATAGAAAGTAAATTTTAATGAATTTCAATTATTTTCTAACGTTCAGATAGTATAGTTCACCACGGTGGTCAGACCTGCAAGAACTCACGATGTTTTCCTTCACCGTAAGACAAGTGGTAATCAGGATAGAAATGATTCGCACATGAAAATATCAGAGATGCGAGACCCGGATTTGAACCTTATTCATTACTTTTTTTTAAATTATTATTGTGATGAAGAGTGTGCCGGTTGTAACTGAAGTGGATTATAGTATAATAATTAAAACAGTTCAGAAGGGTTTCAGACAATAGTATTCAATAGTTAACTATTTCATTTATTGCTCTCTCAAATGCTTGTACAATTGTATATATCTTAGTATACTTCGCATCACGTAAAAAGAACGCTGGAAGAAAGTGGTGGGGGTGTTTGCGCATGGATACATTTGCGCACTAAAGTACTAGGCCCACTGACCTCTATAATACCACTGGACTGGCTGTTGTCAATGTACTTTTGTGGCTGCTTGACATTCGCCATTTTGGCGCTGTCGGACGTAGCGAGACGTAGCGAGAGTTTGTGGTACTAAAACTAATGATGTCAATATCAGCGAGCAAATATCGATAACTTTTAATAATAAGTTTTTACAATCAATAAAACTGTTTCAAATAAAGATTTTTATTTTTTGTTTTTATTAATCAATAACCGTATCATCATAATTACTACTTATGTTATATTAACAACGAAAATGCAAAATTACTTTCAAAATTATATAAGTGGTAGTGCCATGCTTGTTACCTTCGGGTAGCACCCGAATGGGCCGGCACGCCCCGTATAGTACCACTCTCTCACAGAAGACCGGCGTGAAGTGGCAGCTATGCTGTCGCGTTTCGTCCGGTGAGTGAGAGTCCGGGAGGCCCACTCCCCATCCCTCCTCCCGTCCTTCTCTCTCCTCACTCCCTTTCCTGAAAGGCCGGCAACGCATCTGCAAGCCCAGTGGTGTTGCAGATGTCCATGGACGGAGGTGATCACTTACCATCAGGTGAGCCTCCTGCTCGTTTGCCCCCTTTGTCCCATAAAAAAAAAAAAAATTAGTTCTCGACCCTCTCGCTAGTGGCGCTTCAAATGGACACAAAAAAATTGCTGTCAAACGCTTGGAACAGCCTGTCCGGTGGTATTATAGAGGTCAGTGACTAGGCCTATTCTTATATTTTTAAACTAGTCTTTCGCTCGCGACGTATATAATATAAGTAGGTACATTAAAAAATGTATTAGATAGAATATAATTAAATAGAATTCTATTAATTAATAAAATATGTTTGATTCAGTGTAGCATGTTTAATCTAGTTATAAAAAATTAAATTAATTCGTTTAATATATATTTTTTTAAATTATTGCCTACATTATTATCAGACCCTCTCTTTATAAAACAATATACTTCAAATATATTTTTTTCTCTCTTTTCTATATAAAATAATTTGGTAATTAAAAACATTTGTGCACGCGATTATATTTTGAACTGATGAACCAATAGCGAGCCGGCAAGCGGCACCAAATAGATTTATCAGTCTATTTGGTGCGGCGCGTGCCCCACCGTCTCGCGCCGCACCAAATAGACTGATAAATCACCTCTGCGCAGTTTGAAAGCTATATAAGCTATATATATTAGCGTTATTATTAGCGTTAAAGCTATATATATAGTAACGCTATTATTAAAAACTAAAGAGGGTAATTAGCAAATATGATTAGCCTATTTAGTATAATTATTTTAGTTGTGCTGTGCTATTAAGTATATTTAAATCGCTACAAAAATAAATTAGACCATTACGTGTCAAATAAACGTGTTTTTATTTCTATCACCCATTTATAAACATACAAAAAAAAAGAACTATCGATATCACTCGTCGACTGCAGTAATGCACAGCGTAGTAATGCACAATGCCGTGCCATAAGGCCCGTGAGTGGGAAAGAGAGCGAAACACTCGAATGATTTATGGCCGAGTCTGCGGCGAGGTATTAACTCTACAATAGCGTTCTTTTTACATGAAGAGAGTTTATTCGAATCGCCGCTGATTTTCTTTTTGACATAATATTAAAAATCAATTATAAGTCCATAAAAGGCAAGAAAAACATCTCCCTAGATGTGGTTATATTCTCCACAAAGAAGAATAAAATATATTTGCTTGATATTAATTCTTATCAATTTGTGTATATATTAAAAATAAATAAATTATTCAATGTTGCCTTCATCATCGTTGTTTTATTGTATTATTAACCACTAGACGCCCGCGCATTATGACATGCAACACCGAATAATCACGGAGCCCGTTTGACATTTTTCGCCGATTCTACCATAACATAAAAAAACATTTACAATTTAAAATATACAGCAGCGATTTTAAATGTTTCAGTTGTTTTGGATTCTTAAATAATTTGAGCATTTATGAGAGTATATAAAATGTACTTTAAACTATTGATAAATCATAAATAAGCTTGTAAAATATTAACGTTAGCTAAAAATTTTCTACTTTTTGTATTACAATGATTTCTGATAATACCAGGGTTTATATTTACACTAATTTTGAAACACTACTTTGTGAATAAACATGTAGTCACACAAAACCATTCATTGAATTATTTTCATTAGTTGTAAGTAACAATCACATTCAAAACTTTATAAATATCGCGGCTCGTTCGATGTATTTACACAGCTTACCGCGCAATTTTAAAAGCATCAGGATTAGGTATAGTGAGTAGATTCTTAGCAAAAGTTACACTTAAATACATATTAGTTCTTACTTTAAAAACATACACCAATAAATCAATGAACACAATCCACTGTGATTAGAATTCAGTTGGTTTTATTATAAAAGGGAAAAATTGAGGTTATTTTTAAAAACACTCGTATTTCAATATAAATCACATTTTTGTATTTATTATTTAGAATGGGTTAAATTTTAAATATACAAGCTAAGCATTATCACTTATATTATGAAACCTTTATACTTTTCATTCAAGAAACTAAATATTTAAACATGTAAAGTTGTCCAAATTATTGTACTGATAATAATAATTTTAAATATTTTGATGCGTAGTAATGCTGTACCCCTCAACAGTCAACACAAAAAATTATCGATAATTGTTGTGAACGGCGAAACAAATATAAGCAAAATAATAAATTTTATATTTATGTATAGCAATTGAAATCAGATATTTTATTTTTATGCATATATATACGAGATTTAAAATATTACTATATTGAGCATTCCAATTTTTATAAAATATAAAATAAAAAATATTATAATTATCTCATAAATGCAGTCAGAAATCTGGCCATCAGGTTAAGTATTTCGTAATATGGATATAATTTATGGAATACATTATTGTATTTTATTATATTAGGTATTTTTTTTTGACAAAAATAAGACAGTACCTATATTATTTTCGAATCTTCAATAATCTAATCATAAGTTGTATAATTTAAATTGTCCATAATATAGTATTTTCATGAGAAATAAAGTCAATTTTGCATTAAAATTTGTAATTGCAAACTCTCAAAACCTAACAACATATCTTGCTAAAGTAATAATTCTCATTGAAACTAAAATATGGGAGACAAGTTTTATATAAAAAGTTCAGTTAGTTTTAATTATTTAAATAATATAATAAAATTATTCCGCTTATATGGTACAAAAATTTTATTTTGCAATTCAATAATATCGCTCTTATAGTTTTTGATGACTAAAATTGATAACAAAAAAGACCATTCGTACAGTATTTAGTTTAACGTAATTGGACTCAAAGATCCTTATTTCTAAAATTTTCTGATCTCACCTTTTAATCCAGATAATCCTTTAGGTATTCAAAAGCAAACTAATAATTTACTCTAGATGATTGTCTTTTTCTTATCCAGTATTCAAAGCAGCAATAAATTTACAAAAAAGAATTTTCATACATTAATATTATAAAAAGAAAAAAGATTTCACTTGTTTCATTGTAATGTATAGGCTCCGAAACTCCAAAACCAATTTATAAAATTCTTTCACCTAGAGAAAGCTTTATTTTCAGCGAGCAGCACAGACTTTATTTTATTTACAAAAAATGATTAATTTACTATAAAAATGACAATATTTTTAAGCAAGCTATGACCGGGTCTTGATGAAATTATTTAGTAAAAATGTATCATATGTATCAGAAAAAGTGATTTTATCGGTTTCATGACATTAATCCTTTTCTTCTTTATTGCTTATAGAATTACTTGGAAAAATTCATGTTCTATTGACTATTTTGGAATACTTTAAATACTTGTTTTTATTTTCTTGGAAACTCTCTATAAGTTTATCTATAAAAAATAACTGAATAATAAAAGTATATAACCGTTTATTTTATATCGAAATCATCAAAATGTATATATACAAACACTATCGTCCGTAGGGGACAATAGTTTGTTTATAAGTTATCTAGGTATATACGTGTTGTACTCGTACACCCATTTCAAGCTACTATAAACACTCGAGATCGTCAAGAAAAAAATATTTTATTTTAGAAGGTCTTTGTATTGCTATTATAATAATATAGTATATTATGTTAGACTTTGTATTGAAACTCTTATGTGTACTTGATTTAATTTATAATACATAAGAACATTTAAATTTTATATAACATTTTATTCTAGAACGAGCTAACACATTTATCAATATACATTTTTTATATTAAAATATCGATATCAACGATAGCATAATATATCGACATGTGTCAATGTCTAGCTCAAATTTGAGGAAAGTCAAATATGTCACATTTGACAGCTTATAGGCTTATATTATTATTATTTATAAATAAACACATTTTATATTATAAAACTATTGAAATATGCCAAAAAAAACTGAAAATATGAAATTATATTTATTTTTCTACAGTAATTTACCTTTATCAGATACTAAATAAGTGAGTAATAGTCCAAATTCATGTAAAATAATGGCGACTTTATTTACAAATTTCAATACATCAGAATTACTTTAACCAAAAAACTAACATTATAACGTAAATATAAATTAATTAGTATATCAATAGTAGCAAGGAGAATTAACAATTAATATGCCTGCGTTTAAGGCACAAATTCACTTGTTTTCAATTTTTAAATCTCACTAAACCAATAGCGAGTCGCGCGCGCTTTACTTTAAATTTTAACAACTTTTGGCGCATTTGTTTTTAATGTTGCCGGAATCTGATTAAAATTTTATTTTATTATATATGTAATAAAATTTCTAAAGGTAGTGTGCATTACTTATTTAGCAAAAAATATAGCGATTTAGTTGAGTAATAAGTGATAAAAGCGCAGAGGGCGAGGTGGTACACATAGGTACCAGCGGGGATCTACGGTAACGCCGGAAGTGGTACACATAGGTACCGGCGGGGATCAAGTGGTTAATATATTTTTCAAGAACAAGCACGGCACTAGCACAGGAAATGTCAACGTCAATAATTGTCTATGGAATTATTTTGGCGCACGCGGAAGTGCATAGAAACAGTTTCCTTTTCCTAAAAAATTTCAAATTATATACAAAAACTTTGTTTCAATAATATATTAGTAAACTACATAACGCTACTAAATATTTGTAAATACAATTGCTTGGAGAGTTTTAATAGCGAAGTAATTAACATGGAAGTGACTGACATTAATGATTTGTTGAATGTAAGGGGTATAAAAATGGAAACTGGAGATAATACTTTTGTAGAAGATAGTGAATGCGTTGAAACTGATTCACTATCAATCATGCCACAGTATGTAACAGAGTCGGATTTAGGTGAGTTAATATATGTATATGTAACTTATTTGAAGGATGTTTTAACACAAAACATTTTGTTGTTTTTCAATTTTAAGTTTCCCTGTAACTTTGACCTTATTATATTCTGTTACATCTAAATAACTAATTGTATATTCCTTTAAATTTGATGTGATTACAATGAATCAAGAATTAATAAAGTTTAATGTAAAATATAATTAAGGATTTAAAATAAAAGATAATATGATTGATAATAGATAATTGTAGGTATTATTTTATAAAAGCAAACAGTAATTTAAATTTCGTTACTACAAAATATCATAGAGATAGTAATATAATGTCATCGGTAACTGTAAGAAAACAAATTTTCAGGCCTTTTGCAAACTGGTACTGAAATACTTGAAGCCCCATTAGCTGTTTTCAATGACACTCCTGACGATGATGATACTATGCAAAGTACTGATTCAAGTGGTAAGCTCTTATTCTTAATTGGGTAGTATAATAAGTATCTTTTTGTGGACAAGGTAGCATCCGGCAATCTTGTTGGCGTTGACATAGTGGGTACTGGTTTCTTTAACGTTAGTTCCACATTGAAACGCACTGAATTTTTCTTGAAGTGACATTTTTTTCTTTTACTTCTAAGAAGGCCATATACAATAAAAACTTATTTTGATAGAAAATAACACTTATAACCTGTATGTACACAGGTTAGCAAATATTTGAATAAATTTAAGAAAGTATTGTGTAGTAATTTTTACAAAAAAGTATTATTTCAGAAGAAGTTATAGTACAACTTATGGACATAAGGACGAGGCTTTCTCGACTGAGGTCAATGTTAGAAAGACGCTTAAATATGGACCTATCTGATTATACATTCTGGCTTCAAGATGCCAAGATGGTAAGTCTTATAATATATTTAAAGATATTTTAGGAAATATATTAGTTATAATCATAACAAATTTGAGTCAGCTTGTAGATAACCTTCTTGCTGCGCCAGTGGTTACGGGTTCGAGTCCCGCTGGGGGCATTCATTGTTAAGTATGAATGTTTGTATTTCAGTTATGGGTGTTTATATTTATAATATGTATGTATTTAAAGTTATATATGTATAGTGTATCAACTATCTGGTATCCGTAACACAAGTCTTGTAGCTTACCTAAGAACTAGATGTCATTGTGTAATATTGTAATTTTTAATGTCCCACTGCTGGGGGTGGGCCTTCCTTCAATATGGGTGGACTATAGAGTCCACCATGCTGGTCAAGTACAGTGGACTGAGCGTGTCTTTTGAAACCTTGCTAGGTTCTCTCAGACATGGAGATTTCCTCACGATGTTTTCTTTCACAGTAAGACAAGTGGTAATCATGATAGAAATTATTCGCACATGAAAATATCAGAGGTGCGAGACCCGGATTTGAACTCGCTTCACTCACTAACTAAGCAAGAGCCACTATAATACCATAACGAACTAACTAACTAACTAACCACTTTATAATACTACATAACCTTTGCCTTTTGCTATATTTTCAGCTTGAAAATCATAAAACGTTAGTAGAACAGTGTATAAGAGGATCAGGCGTAGTGCAAGTGAATATTCAGATAAGAGCGTCCCAAAAGAAAATAAACATCATGGATGTTCTAAAACCAGATGAAGAGTTGCTGCAAATTCCACAGGAGGAGGAGTGTTAGTTCAATTCAATTCAATTCTTTGGTTTGTTGCCTTCAATGTGTGCCAGTTGAGTACAAATGATTTCACCAATGTCATGTTGAATGGAGGAGTCATGTTTGAGATTGGCCGGTGACATTTTATTATATTCCACAAAAAGATTGGATTCACAGTATTAAGTAGTAGGGTTTTATTTTTACAATATTACCTCCAACTAAAAACATATAAAGGACTCGAAGGTTATTGATAATTTATCCAAAAAAAGTATATTGAAGTGAAACTTCTTATGCGACTTCCAACAAGGTTACGTTTAACGCAAGAAGAGACGGGGAAGAGTTAGCACCACCACCCCTCAGACGGTCAAGATGCGCAGGTCGGGGGTCTCGCCCACCGCATGTCGGGGATTTTTGATGTGACGTCATGTGTAGCAAAAGTATTACAATACACAGCCTAACTTATGACGTGGCTGCTCATGCTGGTGATCGTGAGGAATTGTTTCATTAGTGTTTATACAGTGTGTAAGCAGTGAGTTAAATTTATAAACAAAGAAGTTTTACTTCTGACATGTGTACTTTGTACGCATGCACTTTTTTTTTCAATACAAACACACGTAAAACATGCTTAAACTTAGATTTTGTATCTATCTATAGGCTTGTGCTTTGATGTGGTCTTCTATTCATATAATAAAATTCTAACTTAGCCGAATCTGCACATTGAATATTTTTTTGAAAATCTTAATGTAATAGTCATTATTAATGATACAAATGCCGAATCTATAGATTTTAGAATTTTTGTCTGTCTGTCTTTGAGTGCGTCACGAGGAAACCACTGGACAAATTTTGATGAATTTTGGTATAATGATAGTTGGTTATCCGAGTCAACATATAGAATATTAGTGACTGCTGGGAAATATCTCATTTCTGAGAAATCTTAATCGCGGGTGAAGCTGCGGTAAATGCTAGTATCTTATATAAGACTTTCAATGAAACACGCTGCATCGTATTGTTATAACCCTAACATACTCTTCTTCTTCTTCCTGTCCTTATCCCACGCTACGTGGGGTCGGCACAACATATCTCTTTCTTCCACTCTCCTCTGTCATTCTTTGACACTCTTATACATGTTGTAATTGGTTTGGCAAGAAATTTTACAAGGCCGCCTGCCTGACGTTAACCCTCTTTAGGAATGCTATTTTCGGTGGAATTAATATATAACAGCCACCACTCGATTCAATTCCTAACATACTGCTTGAGTAATATTTTTTAATATATAACAAATTGTTTAACTATGTCGTAAGACATTATGTTCTGTCAAGTCAGCCATTACAACATGTTTAAAAATGTACATTTTTCTCAAATAAATTAGTTTCTCGGAATCACCCTTCGGCGACAACTCATAACACTGCAAATAATTATTGAGGGTTGAAATTCCTTGAACATCAATTTTAAGGAAATGAAAGTGTAAGGAAAAGTCTTTGGTTTTTCTTTAAAAACCCCGATCCCAAGAGTTGGCGAAGCAGTATGAAATAAGTTCCATGTATCCACGAGCGAACTAAAGCAAGGTCCTCACATTTATAAATATAGAGATTAATTGATTGTTCTTTGACATTTCGACTTCACACCGACCAACAGACAGCGAGCCGCCGCAGGACGCGGCCGCGCCCGCCGCGCCGGAGCCGCCGCACGCCGCCGCCGTCAAGTGGGTGGTGGACGCGCACTTCCGCGCCGACCGCGGCCGCGCGCGCGTGCCCGACGACCCCGCGCTCTGGTGAGACACGCGCACTCACTCACAAGCACACTAACACGCACACTCACTCTTTTTTTTTATGGGACAAGGGGGGCAAACGGGCAAGAGGATCACCTGATGGAAAGTGATTACCTCCGCCCATGGATATCTGCAACTGCTTGCAGATGCGTTGCCGGCCTTTCAGGAAAGGGAGGGAGGGAGAGAAAGGTATGGGGGAGTGAGGGGTGAGGTAAGAGGGATGGGGTGTGGGCCTCCCGGACTCTCACTTACCGGATGAAACGCGACAACATAGCTGCCACTTCACGAGACGTGCCGGCCCATTCGGCTGCTACCCGAAAGTAACAAGCAGGACACTCACACGCACACACATTCACTCGCATACTCACTCACGCGACTTCTACCTATGAGACTGAAGTGCTGAAAGACCTACGCACCCAACAACAGAAAAGAGCTAACATGTAGCTGAAAGAGGAAATAGCTGCAGCTAAATCCTTCCCTCGTGAAGTAATGCTTAACGACGATCCCACAGGGAACTATGAAGGTATAGAAGAGGAGACGGGTTTTTTAGTCGGTATAGTTGAAATGAAGAGCCGAGCCCGACACACGGGGTCACTAACGCCTTGACTCTATGATACGTAATTGTATTTTTCCCGTCTCCGGAGAAAAAAAAAACACTCACACGCACACACTAATACGCACAGACAAACACACACCACGCACACACACACACACATACTGTAATGTGTATGTGTAAGCCTTCCCGTACCTACGTATATATTGTACAACTTAGATTATTAGAGACAGTAATAAACGAACCTTGGAGTCAAACAGTTCTCTCATTTGCACCCACATTACAAAACACACACACGCACGCGCACACACATTCACTCGTACACTCACACACACGTACACACTAACACGCACAAACAAACGCACACACACACGCGCACGCACACAGCTTCAAGGGATTGTAAATAAATAATAAATAAATATGTTGGGATATTATTACACACAGCGCCATCTGGTAAGCTTGAGTTATGGATACCAAATAATTGATACACTAAACTTATAACTTTAAATATATACAAACAAACTTCATCCACGCGTTAAAAAAAAGAGTTCTGACAGACGGACTAAGTCGAAGGGCTCTCGCAAGTTTGTATGAAAGTCCTTCATTTTTTTGTGCTACAAACTTTAAATTTGGCAGGGAATACCGCTATCTATATCTATATATGTAATATAAAAATGAATCGCAAAATGTGTTGGTAAGCGCATAACTCAACAACGCCCGGACCAATTTGGCCAATTCTTTTTTGTTATGTTTGTTATTGTTAGGAGAAGGTTCTTATGAAAGGAAAAAATATTTGAGAGTTGTGCGAAAGATTAGAAAATTTAAAAAAACTTTAAAAAATTAACGGCGTTTGACGTATCAGTTATGACCGTTGACATTGTGCGTGTACCTAATGGTAATTCATATTATAATCAAGTCAAACAATGATATTATAAGTAAAAAGGTGTAGATACGTTACCTAAACGACATTCTACCTTCAAAAACGGCACACTAACGCACACATGAATACAGAATAACTAAAAATATTGCAATAACACACTACATTACGATTAGTCGTCAAAATAGGATGGCATGATTCAAGTATCGCCAGTGAAAAAGAGACAAATATAATTCTCGACAGTTCGTCGTCAACGCGTTGGTAGGCCAATAGCCTAGTTTTAGTGTGCCACTTTTTGAGCGCGTATGACTTATCTACACCTTTTTTCCTAGTATATCAATGAAGTCAAATATATAGCGGGCGGTGCAAAGTAAAAAATATATACAACACGTACCTAGGGACGAACCCGAGCGAAGCGAGGGTGAGCCCCTAGTTATATATAAAAATGAATCCCTATTTTCCTTGGTCACGGTATCACGCGTGAACGGCTGGACCGATTTCGCTAATTCTTTTTTTGTTGTGTTTGTTACTTTCAGGAGAAGGTCTAATGAAAGAAAAAAATTAAGAAAGTTGTGCGGTAAATTAGAAAATTTAAAAACTTAAAAAATTAACGGCGTTTGACGTATCATGTTATGATCGTTGCCATGATGCGTGCATGTAAGTCATATAATTAAGTCAAATATATCGGGCGGTGCGAAGTAAATATATACAACACGTACCTAGTTTTTTTTTATTTATTAATGAAATGTTCCACAGGCATTAAGCGCCCGTGTCTTTTGTTATTTTTTAATCATTAACAGTTTTACAATTTATGTCGCCAAATACCCTGGGCGCCGGGTACCCAGTTCGTTGGTATTAGACGAATATCTCGAATATAACGACGTATCGCAATTATAATGTAACTGATGGACGTAAGTACACATGATTTGCTGGTAATAAAAAAGAAACTGATTTATGAGGGTCTGGTACCCTCGCTAGTGGCCTCCAACCTCCCCTATAGCCACCCCGAGCCTCGCTAAACTGATTTACGAGCGACTGAACTCACGATACTGAATTCAACACTCTAGGATCTAATTTATGAGCAACAACGGCTCCCACGCAACTCCACTGAGTTGCTGCTGATAATTTATGAGCAACAACGGCTCCCACGCAACTCCACTAGTTGCACTGAATCTCTAAATATAATTTATGAGCAACCACGGCTCCCACGCAACTCCACCGAGTTGTACTGCTGATAATTTATGAGCAACGGCTCCCACGCAACTCCACTAGTTGCACTGCTGATAATTTATGAGCAACGGCTCCCACGCAACTCCACTAGTTGCACTGCTGATAATTTATGAGCAACGGCTCCCACGCAACTCCACTAGTTGCACTGCTGATAATTTATGAGCAACGGCTCCCACGCAACTCCACTAGTTGCACTGCTGATAATTTATGAGCAACAACGGCTCCCACGCAACTCCAATAGTTGCACTGCTGATAATTTATGAGCAACAACGGCTCCCACGCAACTCCACTAGTTGCACTGCTGATAATTTATGAGCAACAACGGCTCCCACGCAACTCCACTAGTTGCACTGAAACTCTAAATATAATTTATGAGCAACCACGGCTCCCACGCAACACCACTGCATTATCACACGCTGGTAAAATAAATTCACTTACTTGGCAAACACGGTGTTGCGCCTGATCTGCCTCGCACCCACAGAATACTTTCACTTGGGAGCTCGCACCTCATCAGGTCAGCGTCCCGTACACGACCGCGTTTCGAACACGTCTGTTTCAAATCTCAATATATTCTATTTAGCTGTCATCGTTCTACCCTCACGTTTATGACAAACAATATTAAAATATTTAAACACTTATATCGCGACTACCCTACGGTATTCGCGACAATTTAATCATTAACAGGTTTACAATTTTTTGATACTTAAAATTACAAGCTATAAAAATACAAGCTAGCAATTTATATAGACTATTCGGACGTGGTCCGACACCGACTCTAATATAATATGTTTTTTTTTCTGTTTATATGTGATAGTATGTTATAACATGCTTATGAAATATGTACATATTTTCCTATTGTAAAATTATACCTACTTATGTTAACATTTTAATACTTAACATTATGTTTATTCCAATTATAACACATTTTATCATTATCTTACGTACTAGTCCTTAATTCTGTATTCATTTATGTTTATGTCTTAAATTAACGTACCTAGTTAAAGTATAATTATTATTATCATTTAAAAAACCCCTCATTTTCCACCAGGTCGGTGCAGCACGTGAAGTTGTGGATTCAGTGGGCGGTGCGCCAGTTCAATCTCACCGGCATCAAGCTCTCCGACTGGAACCTTAGCGGCACCGAACTGTGCAACATCACTAATATCGATTTTAAGTAAGTATTGAGTTTAAAATATCGACTTCGTGAGTATCAATTTGTGTGATATATCGATTTTATGTGAGTATTCTGATTTGAGGTGCTTTTCTCTAATATCGATTTTATTTAAGTATCGAGTTGTATGTTATATCGATTTTAGATGATAATATGAGTAAAAAGGCTTATTATGAGTTGACACTTATTGATTTTAATTAGTTGCTTATTATCGATCTGTCGGTAATATTGATTTTAAGCGAGTTGTATGTAATATCGATTCCATATGTGTATCAAGATTTGAGGTAGGTATTGACTTGTTGTTGATCTTGTTACTAAAATCGATTTAAAAATAATATCGAGTATTTGTCATTAATATCGATTTTAGTAAGTATCGATTTGTTATACTAAAATATTTCTATTTTAGTAGGCATTGAGCTACTAAAATTTATTTTTAATAATTTTGTTCACAATTTTCAAAGTACTATAAAGTAATATAAAAATTTAAATTAAAAAAAATAAAATAAGTATCTCTATTTATTAAGAATCGTTATAGAATTTTAAAACAATTAAATTTGTCTATATGTAATATATAAAAATCTCGTGTCACAGTGTTTGTTATTGAACTCCATCGAAACGGCTTGAACGATTTTTATGAAATTTTTGTATACTTTTGGTAGGTCTGAGAATAGGTCGTAGGCTATTTTTAATTCCCTACGTGATAAGATGGACCTCTCCAGATTTTTATTTTATTCTTAGACCAAATATTTTATCATGTAACAACAACGCGGGCGGAGACGCGAGAATTGCTAGTAATGTATAAATAAAATAAATAAATATGTTGAGACATTACTACAACAGCGCCATCTAGTTCCGTGGTAAGCTACGAGGCTTGTGTTACGGATACCAGATAGTTGATACACTGCACATATATAACTTTACATACATACATATTATAAATATAAACACCCATGACTGGAGTACAAACATTCGTGCTCAAGTCCCCCAGCGGGACTCGAACCCGCGACCGCTGGCGCAGAAAGTAGGGTCACTACCAACTGAGCCAAACGTGTCATGTCGTGTCGTATAGTTATATCTACGGTTTTGTGTTTCAGAGAGAAGGTGCCATCGGATCCCGGCGATTTGTTTTGGACGCATTTTGAACTTCTAAGGAAATGTAAATTTATAGGTAATTGAGTTACGCCTTACATATGTTACTAGCGATTCGTCCCTGGATACGTTTGGTTTCTATAGATTTCACAGGAGTGAGATATTTTCTTGCAGTAAATAGTTATATGTTCATCGAGCCAATGCCAAATTTGGCGCCAAAAATCCGCCATTTTTTTTTCAAGTGTCACTCTCACAGTAAATACGAATCTAACTCCTCTCAAGCTAAAATTTATCGAGCCGTTCTGGCCGTAGAGCGTGCCAAACAATGGGGTACATCAATTTTTGAAAAGTGTCTCATTGGGAGGTTTCACGCCAGGCTCGGCTCAGATGGCGCTACCAGCGCATAACGTCACCAACGAAAACCTCAATGCCGCCTATTTTGACAGACGCGTTTATTATTATAGAATAGTTTAGTTAAGTTTTGTTAAATCAAATATAAGATGGAAAAATACGGTGTTTTAACTATTGTTGAATTAAAAAAATTGACATAAAATAATTTGATTTGAGTAGTGTATACTACATACATTCTTAACGTTGTTTACGTTATGCGCTTGTAGCGCCACCAACGGCTAAAACTCGCAGTGAAACTGAAAACTTTGAATTTAAATTTTAAAATTTATTTTGTTATTTTAACTACAACCAACATTTTCCGAATGCTTTCTGCCTCAGCTATCTTAATAATATATTTTTAGATTGTTTTTCATATGGAGTAAAATACCCTATTATATATACATATTCCCGAAAAACATAACACTCCTTCTGGCGCAGTCGGGTAAAAATCTGTCGAGAGGTTTTTCTCATGATTCGAGTGACAGACAGACAGACAAAACTTCTTAAAACTATAGATTTGGACTCTGTATCGATAATAATGATTATTCCAATATGATTTTCCATAAAAAATATTCAATGTACAGATTCAACTAAGTTAGAATTTTATTCTATGTATTATAGATGCATAATATAATAAAACTCTAATTTCTGCTCCAGCGGTCGCGGGTTCGAGTCCCGCTGGGGGCATTCATTTGCTAATCACGAATGTTTGTACTCCAGTCATGGGTGTTTATGTTTATAATATGTATGTATTTAAAATTTATATGTATAGTATATAAACTATCTGGTATCCGTAACACAAGCCTTGTAGCTTACCACGGAACTAGATGGCGCTGTTGTAACAATGTTCCAACGTATTTATTATTTCTAGCGGTCGTGCAAACTAATGATGAACAACTGCCAGTACCCGCTGTTGAGAAAGATCCATTAGAATTGCCACAGTCCGCTATTAAGAAAAAACCTAAACAGGTAATCTATATATCTATTCTAATAAAATAAAAGGTAGCCTAAGTTACTCCTTATAACATTAGCTATCTGCGAGTGAAAGTCCCGTCAAAACCGGTCCAGCCGTTTCAGAGATTAGATGGGACAAACAGACAGAGATATATATAAAAAATGTTTTTTGATGCTAGTACCGTATATACTTTCATATGCATTTAGTGAAAAGCTGTTAATTTGAAAATAAAAACAGACACTTTAATTTTATCAATATGTAATGATGTACTGATTAAAGTATATATTGAAGTTTTTTTTCTTTCTTACAATTATTATTACACGATTTTTTTTGTGGATTTGTAAGTCTTTCTGCTTGAAAGTGAAAGAGACAGACTATACATTTTGTTTCTCTCTCCCTCGCACATTGCTCTATAACATCGTCAGTTGACAAGTCTCAATGAGATTGGCCGATTTACATTATTAGCATATAAAAGGCATAAGGGGAAAAAATAGTATTTAGCGCAAAAAATGAAGGACTTTTATACAAACCTGCGAGAGCCCTTAGACCTCCTTAATCCGGCCCTGTCAAAAAACCCGACTAGCAGACGTCTACTAACTATAAACTACCTTCCTGTCAAATATCATCTTTATACGCTGCAAGCTGTATTAGATATTTCTTGACTGTTTCTGTGTTCCACTAAGCGCCCACAACGATCAAAATGCTCCTTTAGTCGTTCCACATGACGACCGCGGTCGTTGTGGTCGCGGTGAAAACGTCACTCATGACGTCATGACTTACGTTCACACGAAGACCACGACGACCCATCTAGAGGTGGGTCGAAGTGGTCGTTGAGAAAATTAGCGGCAATTTCAAAATTAAAAGCATCAAAGATGGCGACCGTGAAATTTATGTTATTTCTTGCGGAAAGAGATATTATCCAAGTACCGCCGCATTAGATATTTTAATTACATTTGAACGTAAATTAATTTAATTATTAAATAATATTAAATATATAAAAATTAATTATATTTTTTTTCAATATAAATCGATTTAAACAAATTATTTAAGTTTATTTTCAAGGCTTGCAGATTATAAACTAACCTCGTAAATCTTTTGCTTTCTTTTTACTAACTCGTCGTTTGTAATTTGTATTATTTACCTCTACGCTCAAAACGCTCTATAATCCATTCCACTTGAATAAACGACAGTAACGCTCACAAGCAAGTGGAACGGAAAAAACTGCGGTCGTGAGCGTGATCGTTGTGAACGCTTAGTGGAACGTAGCACGTATCGAACGTATAAAATGATTAATTTCACAAATAAATCATTATCAGCCCTTTTTAACGTCCCACTGCTGGGGGTGGGCCTCCCTCAGTACGAGGGGGATCAGGCCATAGTCCACCGTGCTGGCCTAGTGCGTGTTGGCGGACTGAGCATGTCTTACGAAAACTTACTAGGTTCTCTCAGACATGCAGGTTTCCTCACGATGTTTTCCTTCACCGTAAGACAAGTGGTGATCATGATAGAAATGATTCGCACATGAAAATATCAGAGGTGCGAGACCCGGATTTGAACCCGCATCGGTTATACAAGCGACGCGTTACCGCTGGGCTACCACTGCCTTGCTCACAAATAAATAAATAAACCAAATTTAAACCCACCAGTTAATAATCCGTCAGTCGCAAGAGGAGGACAACTACATGTACGCGTGCAATCGCAACGGTAACAACGGTCAGATCCAGCTTTGGCAGTTCCTGCTCGAACTGCTGACCAGTGCTGAATACTTCGACGTCATCAGGTGGCATGGTGGGTGTGACTTTAAATATTACGTCAGCATATCACATTACGTCACAACATATTTTATCCTATTACATTACATCACAATACATGATGTATTACGTCACATCACATTCTATCACACCACATGTTTTGAGTATGTCGACGTCATCAGGTGGCATGGTGGGTGTGAATTTAAATTTTTAGCCACTTCAATAAAAACAGCGTTATTGATGACACATATATTAAATTTTAACAAAAACTAGTTAAAACAATTTATCATTCAACACTTTGTTAGTATGTTCGTACAATTCTACTTTTTAATATATTTTCTTTGCGTTTCGTGCTCAATCAGTTCCCTCTGAATACCATCGTTTTTTCCACCTTCGTTTTGTTTGACCATAGACTTCTTTTAGTCTATGGTCAAAGCAAAGTTTGTATATAATTAGAAAATAATTATTTTCTTTTTTTAAAGTAAAGATATAATTAAAATATTTACGCTATATAGTTTCATTACTTATTAAAATATTGCACGTTTCTTTATTAAATATTAACAATATCTAAAGTTGGTAACAAAATATTACGTCATCATATCACATTACGTCGCAAGTCGCAACATATTTTATCCTGTCACATTATATCACAATAATAATATTACGTCACATCACATTAAATCACGTTCTATCACACCACATTTTATCGCATTACCAGTGTTGAGTTCAACGTCATCAAGTGGCATAGTGGACTATTCTTCTTTCTTCTTTCCGAACTGGTAGTAGACTCATGACGTTCAGTAAAAAATTGTAATAATTTTATGCTGAATAAAATATTTTGAATTTGAATTTGAATTTGAATATTGTTTATGTAAGTTCAATATAATAGAAAATAGAAAAAAAAACATGGAGTAGGTGAGGTCTTCGCAATCAACTGACACGTGATGTCTAATGTTGGTTTTTCAAAAGTATGATATTTTTACTACGTATTTGAAAAAAAATATACTTATTAGTATTATAGTCTGTTCGCGTTAAGAATGCAGTAAGTCATCAGTGCAATTACAGGGTAAAGGTGCATTCACAGTGGTCTCAAAATTACTACTACTATACTGTCCGCAGTCGAATTTAAATCACACTGTTTAAAGAATTTAAAAACATTGTAAACTAATTTTCTTTCTCCGCTGAATTACCGAACCACTTATTTTGACGAATAGGTGAGGTACCTATTCATTTTAAAAAAATAATTTATTAACAATCAAAGGACAGGCACACTGTTGCGTTCGAAATGTCTGTGCCTTCAACTGTGGACGTGACTTTCTTATTTGAGAAGATTTCATTGGTGAAGGGACATTGCTAGGGCGGTAAAAAATGTGTTACGAAACGAGGTATCATCATCATCATCAGCCCTTTTTAAACTCCCCACTGCTGGGGGTGGGCCTCCCTCAGTACGAGGGGGATCAGGCCATAGTCCACCGCGATGGCCCAGTGCGTGTTGGCGGACTTCACATGTCTTTCGAAAACTTACTAGGTTTTCTCAGACATGCAGGTTTCCTCACGATGTTTTCCTTCACCGTAAGACAAGTGGTAATCATGATAGAAATGATTCGCACATGAAAATATCAGAGGTGCGAGACCCGGATTTGAACCCGCATCACTCGGTTATACTAGCGACGCGCTACCGCTGGTAATAAGTATTTGCAAAGCATTTTTTTTAATTTCAGGCACAGAAGGAGAATTCAAATTGCTAGAACCCGAACGAGTGGCTCGACTTTGGGGCAAAAGAAAACACAAGCCAGCCATGAACTATGAGAAGCTTTCGAGAGCACTACGATACTACTACGATGGGGATATGATAGCCAAAGTCGCAGGGAAACGGTGTGTTTCTGTGTGCTTATTGTGTTTCTTAATACTTTTATTGGAAAGTAAAAAAAAAACATGTTTTTTTTGTGTTTTTTGTGATTTTGGCTCGGGAGTGCCACAGGGAGGTGTATTTAGCCAATTAGTTATTCTGTAGTATAATAATATTTGTATGTATTGAGATTTCAATGAAATTTCAATGGATAATCTAAAAAAATATATAACAAAGGCTTTTTCTTACATAAACGTAAATTAAATATTTCACAGTTTCTAAAAACTGCTTTCTTTTCGAACATTTTTGCTATCACATTTTGTCTGACGTTATGAATGTCATACAAAACAATCGCTTAGCCTCTTCCGTAATCAGGTTTTCTTTAAAGACAATTTAAACATGTATACATATAAATAAAATTGAGGCGTCTGTTTGTAATTTCAAATTAACATCCTTTCTCTAAGTACATATTATGAATGTATATACGGTACTTACATTAAAAAATAAATTTTTAAAATGTCTATCTGTCTGTTTGTTCCGGCTAATCTCTGAAACGGCTGGACCGATTTTGACGGGACTTTCACTCGCAGATAGCTAATGTTATAGGCGTAACTTAGACTACTTTTAAATCGAAATTTATTTATTTTAATTACGAGATGAATTTTTGTGCTAAAAACTTCAAATTTGAATATAATTAACTATTATATTTAAATTTATGTCCACAGATTCGTATATAAATTCGTGTGTGATTTACGTCAGCTGCTCGGCTACGACGCAGGCGAACTCGCAGAGCTGGTGAAAGAGGTGTACGATACCATATCTGAGGAAAATCTTAATATTACCTAAGTAATAATTGGTAATCAATGTATTACTGTCTTCTGTAGGTGTATTTTTGTTCGTTTAAATTTTATTTTAAAGTATATACATATATTACCTGAGTAATAATTGGTAATCAATGTATTTCTGTTTCCTGTAGGTGTATTTTTGTTCGAATTTTATTTTAAAGTATATACATATATTACCTGAGTAATAATTGGTAATCAATGTATTTCTGTATTCTGTAGGTGGATTTTTGTTCGTTTAAATTTTATTTTAAAGTACTATAATATACATCATCAAATTTACATTTTTTTCTTAAAATATTTTTTTTATATCTACCTACTGTCTGTGACTTCACTTGCGTATGTTCTATGTAGTTAGGTATTCAATTTTCCCGTGGGAAATATTTTGACGACACGTTTGGCTCAGTTGGTAGTGACCCTACTTTCTGCGCCAGCGGTCGCGGGTTCGAGTCCCGCTGGGGCATTCATTTGTTGAGCACGAATGTTTGTACTCCTGTCATGGTTTATATTTATAATATGTATGAATTTAAAATTATATGTGTAGTATATCAACTATCTGGTATCCGTAACACAAGCCTCGTAGCTTACCACGGAACTAGAAGGCGCTGTGTATTAATGTCCTAACATATTTTTATTATTAAACATTAAAATAACGCCTAGTGATTAAAAGGCAGGTGAGTCGATAGTATATTATATAGAAATTAAAAAGAATCTATTTTGATTACATTTAATACGCTCTTAGGTTTACGCGAATATTTGAAATTATAAATGAAACTTCGAATTTTGTCGCGGATTTATTTTGATTTTTGGTTCCCAACGTTTCAAAATCAAAATAAGTCTGCGACAAAAAAAAACGCGATAAATCCGAAAAGATAGTCTAATTTTTTGATTAAATTTAGTAATATTTTTTATTAAATTAGCCATAGTTTATTATCATGGTCTGAGTGTTACCCTATTCAATTGTAAAGTAAATGTTAGGATAGTGTGAGAGAGATGAAACGAGCGTGCGGCTAGCAGCCTGCCTGAAAGATTGGGTGTTGGCCGTACGATCGCTTCCTCCCTTTCTAGAACTGTAAATGTCAGAGAAGTGTGTGAAAGAGATGAAATGAACGTGCGGCCTGTAGTTGTCTTTGTAAAGAATGTTGATATGTCCACGTATGGTACCACGCTTTTATTACTCTACAAGACAGAGATAGGTATTGGCCGCACGATAGTTCTCTCTCTTTCTAGAGAGTGAAAATGTGAGAATGAGAATCAATTCTCTAAGTTTAGTTTTTATGTACTAGGATATAAAGTGTATTTTTGTATAAATAAAGTTTATTTTTGTTATATTGATGTTTGTTTTATTTTTTACTAGCAGTACCCGCGGCTTCGCCTGCGTGCATGTTTTTAATCGCAACTAAACTTCAAGCGATAATTCACTGAGTTCATCTATAGATTAAGAAATTAGTAAACTCAGTAATAATCTTAAAGCACTTTGGGATACACTAAAGCGAGTAACGAACTCATCTAATACTAAAATTTAGTAATATTTGATACTCCTCAACATAATAGGAGGTTTCACGCTAAGCTCGGTTCAGATGGCGCCACCAGCGCATAACGTCACCAACGAAAACCTCAATGCCGCCTATTGTGACAGACGCGTTTATTATTATAGAATAGTTTATTTAAGTTTTGTAAATTCAAATATAAGATGGAAAAATACGATGTTTTAAACTATTGTTGAATTTAACATAAAATTTGACATACACTACATACATACTTGACGTTGTTTACGTTATGCGCTTGTAGCGCCACCAACGGCTAAAACTGGCAGTGAGACCTCCCATTACTAACATTGTCTCCTTCACCAACTGAGTAGTGTAATTTAGTAAATTCATCTTTTATAAACATTGGGGAAATCCTAGCAAAAAAAAAAGCCGTGTGTGCGATTCACACACGATAGAAGTGAAACTTCAGTAAATCGACAAAAGAATGAGATGAATATATATAAAAAAGAAATGTCAAAAAATAAACAACGGTTACCATGGCGACATGGGAATGTATTCTATCTCATTCTCTCCGACTTAATCCTATACTTTTATGTATTTCTTTCTTTATCGTGACGCATTTTCGTTTCATCGAGTTTCAAATCACAACGATTCTAAAGAAGTTTCACTTCAATAAAATATGTTATGTTCTTTAATCTGTGGCTTCCAGAAGTGCCATTTGGGCACAAATTACTTCGCCAATGTCGTGTAGAATGGAGAAGACACGGTGGAGATTGAGAATTGCTCGGTGTAGAGAGAGAAATTCACACTGAAGACTGATAACTTATTTGGTAAATTAGTGAGGAATTTATCGTATAATCTGGACCTACAACAAACAAGACGTCACAATAAACTACATGTTATAAAAACAAATATATAAATAAAAAGAAACAACTGTTAGAGTAAATTAAATATACTGTCATAATTATAATTTGATATTATTACCTTTAACATATTTACATAAAAATCTACATAAGGGACTGTACACAAACATTAACAAACAATTAACACTAATAGGACGAGGGACTTTTGGAGGGAGGACGTCATATAGAGGATGGAGGAGTTTAGGACAACTAAAAAAGATGTGGGATAAGTTACCTTCGTCGAGGCCACATTCACACAGGGAATGATCCCTGACTCTGATTTTTGCTAAGTGAACAGGAGTGCATGCATGTCCAAGACGAATACGACTGATGGTAGATAATACCCAACGATCTATCAGTTTGCAACGAGAGAACCAGGGATATTTTGGAATCTGTGGCTGTATTTCAGCATAATGTTTACCCTTAAAAGTTTTTGATGAGTTCCAGTAATTACTCCATTCTTTGTCTAAATTAAATTTTGCAACCGATAGAAGGTCTTGGGTGGAGTTGGCAAAGTGTTCTAAAGAACCACACTGAGTAGCAGCCTTAGCACACGAATCTGCAGTAACATTACCAGCAATGCCTGAGTGTCCTGGAATCCACACTAAAGTTAGAGCTAAACCCTTACGATGACATGAGAGCAATGCTTCACGAATCCTCAAAGTAATAGAACATCTTGATTTGCTACAAAAAGGGCTCTCTTTTATGGCCAACAAGCAGCTTAGTGAGTCAGTAAAGATTACAGTCTGATTGAAGTCATGGGAAAGGGAGAACCGGATTGCTTCTAGGATAGCAACAGCCTCGCCGGAAAACACTGTAGTTTGAGGAGGACATTTGAATTGAAGAATAATTTTGAATTTGGAAATCCAGCAAGCTGCACCAACACAACCCTCCTGAGAAAGCTTTGAAGCGTCAGTAAAAATAAGGTGGTGGTTCGACCAATTTTGGTGAACTAATGATTGGAATTTTGTGTTGGTGTCAGAAGCTCCCTTGGTCAAGCCAAGATCTGTGATTATATGGGGAGTCATAATTAGGGCGTCATAGGGAGTGCAAAAAAGAGGATTAGTTGAAAAAGAAGATATGGGATGAGGTAGTTGGGTAAACCTAAAATAACTGTGAAGTAAATAAGGAAATGATTTATTGTTAGGGATGAGTTCAGCTAAGAGGCGTAATTTAGGCCATAAGGGATGGGAGGATAACTGTAACATTTTTGCAACATATCGATCCGACAGGAATTGCCGACGGAGAGGAAGAGGGGGATCAACACACTCCACTTGTAAGGCATTAGTGGGGGAAGACCTCATAGCACCTAAAATTAACCGGAGACATTTATATTGAATTTTATTTAATTTCTCAGTAGCTGCTTTGTTAAAGGGGTCCATAACAAAAAGTCCATAATCTATATGACTACGAATCAAAGAGCTGTACAATAGTTTAAGAGTATAAGGGTGTGCACCCCACCACACACCAGACACCGCTCGTAGAGCATTGATGCCCTTTTCGCATTTTTTACTGATATATTCAGTATGAGCAATTCCATTCAGAGTTTTATCTAGTACAATGCCAAGGAATTTAACCCTATCAGTCATTTTAATAAATTGATTCTCATAAAGAAGATCAAAATTGGGAATTGATCTCTTTTTAGTAAACACAACCGCTTGACATTTATCTACTGATAACGATAAGCCATGCTCAGTCAGCCATTGGTTTAGATAGTGCAAAGCAGTATTTAAACGATACGAGATGTCCTCTACAGATTTTGAGCTGTAATAAAGGACGATATCATCAGCATACTGAAGGATATTACAAAAGCTGTTGACAGACAGTTCGAGGTCATGGGTGTAAATGTTGTATAGTAAAGGGCTGAGGACCGAGCCTTGAGGAAGACCTTTCCAGACAAGCCTGGGAGGTAAAGTAAGAAGGCGGTGTTTAATAGATATACTTCTACCGGACAGCAGATTACATATGAAATGAACCAACCTCGATGGTAAACTCAGCTGATGCATCTTCTGCCTGAGCAACGGAAGCAGAACATTGTCATATGCAGAAGCAATATCCAAAAAGACTCCAACTAAATACTCTCCTTTGGCATAGGCTAGTCGAATGTCTGTCGTAAAAATGCTGAGACTATCAATTGTGCTTAAACCCTTTCTAAAGCCAAATTGAGAGGGCGCAATAATATTTCTGCTTTCCACTATCCATTCCAGGCGATATTTTAAAAGCCGTTCAGTAATTTTTGCTAATGTAGATGAAAGAGCAATGGGCCGATACGAGTTTGAATCGGAGGGACATTTCCCAGGTTTCAAGACAGGTATAATAATTTGGGACTTCCAGGATACCGGAATAGTGCATGATTGGAATATAGTATTTATTAAATTAAGAAAATAATATTTCGCTTTATAATTCAAATTTCCAATAAAAGAATAAGGGATACCATCCGCACCTGGGCAGGTATCTTTTAAACCCGTAAGGGCGTTTTTTAATTCATCAAATGAAAACGGAGCGTCCATCTCATTCAATGTGAAAACAAAAGGCGGGGACAATACTGAGTCCTGATAGGGAACAAACGGGGGAGCTAGTCTGTCGGCAAAATTGTTAAGCCACTCGGAAGGGTTATTGGAGTTAGGACTTGAGACATCATTAAGAGAACGGCGAAAGCTCTTAAGATGTCTCCATACAAGGGACGATGGAGATCGAGGGCTAAGGGATTCACAGAAAGTGGCCCAACTAAGTTTTTTCTTTTTACGAATCAGTCTTCGAAATTTTGCATCATTGCGTTGATATTCTCTAAAGTTCTCCTCTGTCATATATGCTGCATATGACCGCTCGGCAGATATTCGTCGATTGACAAAATCAGTGCATTCCTGATCCCACCAGGGATTGGAAGGCAATTGATTTTGTGAGGAGCGTTTCTTAGGGAAATGAGAGTCAGCACTAGATAATAGACATGAGAGGAACCCATCATAGCAAATAATGACATTCTCATCGCCAATAGATTCAGGAAGGGATGCCAACATGTTATCAACAAAATCAGCAAATAAAGACCAATTACATTTTTTTAAGTTGAACTTAAGCAATGGATTAAGATTTGGAGAGGGAAGATATCTATTATTAAGTGATAACATGATGGGGAAATGATCACTTCCATACGAGGAGGAAAGAACACTCCAAGATAATTGAGAGGAAAGGGATGGGGAAGAAAGGGATAGGTCCACAGCGGTCTTGGGGTTCTGGTTGGGATACACTCTACGAGTTGGTGTCCCGTCATTGAGGATACAAAGGTTGACCTCATCAATCAAGTCTACCAACAAAGGGGAGAACCCGTCACAATAATAACACCCCCACAGAGTGTGGTGGGTATTAAAGTCACCCATTACCAGAAGAGGGCCAGGAAGAGATAAAATGATAGACTCCAGCTCAGGGAGAAGAGAAGATGAAGGGTGTGGAATATAAAGGGAAAGGAATGATATATTGAAGGCTCTTATAGCAACAGCATTAATCTGTTGACTATGAGAGGGAAGAGGAAGAAAAGAGTAGGAGATTGAGTGCCGAATGAGAAGGGCACTACCACCATAGCCATCATCCCTGTCATCCCTCAGACAGGCAAAACCTGGGATCCGAAAACGGGAACCAGGAATCAACCATGTCTCCGAGATGGCAAGGATGACAGGATCATGAAGGGAAATAATAGAGATGAGTTCATGCTTTTTAGGACGGATACTCTTACTGTTCCATTGAATGAATTTCAGTGGGGCCATTATTCAGGGATTGAGAGATTTGTATCAAATTTTGGGCAACGTTGGACGGTATTGTAATATTTTCATAATTTGAAATGATATTTATTAAAGTTTCCATAAGAGAAATTAAAAGACTAGATTTGGAAGTAGATGCTGGGTTATCTGGGTTACTATTAAGAGCACATCCATTAGCAAGAGAGGAGGAGCAATTACTGATAATGGATTGGTGTGCTATTCTATCAAACCCCTTTGAAAGAGGAGTTCGGGGACGGGGTGAACGGACAACAGTTTTGACATATGAATTCTTAATAGATTGATCATTAGGACTGGATACAGGAGGAGGGGAAAACATTTCTTTGGCAATGTCTGCATAAGAGCGTTTCACAGGGGGGAAGCGTAGTGATGATTCCATGTATGAGATGTTTTCCTGTGACATCAAAGTTTTAATGTTCTGTTGTCTATTGTATTCAGGGCAATTCTTGTCAGTTGCAAAGTGTTTTGATGAACAATACAGACAGGTGGAATTCTCTTTTAATATATCACATGCATCTCCTGTGTGCGGCTGAGAACATTTAAAACATCTAGGTTTGGACCTGCACTGTGTTTTTATGTGGCCAAAACGACAGCAATTTAAACATTGTATTGTTGGCAGATTATAAGTTTCAATTGGGAGAGAAGAGTGATATGAATATACTTTTGAAGGAAGAACTTGACCACGGAAAGTAAGAACAACAGATTGTGTAGGAATCCAAGAAACAAGACCTTCATTAATACTCTTACGATTCAATCTTCTAGCTTTCAAGACTTGACCGCATCCAGAGGGAAGTTCTAATGAAGCAACAAATTCCTCCATTGACCATTCCACAGGGACACCCTTAACCAAGCCCATCCTTGTTACATTAAAAGTAGGGATAACTGCAGTATATTTATAAATAGCTAAGATGGGGTTAGATAAAAAGTTATTAGCTGCCGAAAAGGATGAAAACTGGACCTCAATTTTATTTCTACCTATATTCTTAACACCATCATTAACTATGTTTTGAATTTTGTTATGATAGAGAAATTGGCCAAATTTGATTGCCCGGATAGTGGTTCCTGCAGCTGGGTCAGGAACTTCTCTAGAAACATAGACAACAAAGGGTCCCTTGTCGTCATCTGTATATAACTTAGTACCTAATAAGAAGGGGTGAGTGTAAATATGTTGAATTGAAGGAGTTGCTGAAGATGGGTCAATAATAGTTTTTTTGCTCAGAGAGTCGGAGTTACTAGGAACTTCCTCTCCCTGACGTTTACGGGACATAGCAAGTTGTGGTAGTACTGGAGAACCAGGGTCCGGTGGTTCAGGCGGGGGATCAGGTTCCATAACTATACCTTAAAAAACTAAGTATTAAAACTAAGAATAAACATGCAAAACTTACACAAACCAATCACCAGGTTAGTAAACTAAAAGAATACAATTAAATTCACTTCGAAAATCAAGAATTATATGAAATTAAGACTCGAATCTCACAAGCACGTGTATTAACCACAGCTAACGAAAGACGAAACTATTTACTCTTCAATAAAATAAGTAGGGAGTCTAAAAGCAACCCACACATCAATCAGTCTACAAACAACAAACTCAAATGATAAACTATCGAAATCTTCATTTGTTCTTGAACCCACAGATGCTAATGAGATTTATTTAATTTATTTATTTACATAGGCTTACCAACAGTATACAAAAGTTTTTTGTTATAAAATAATAATTATTATTATAATAGAAATCATCTTAAGTATACCAATAACAGGTAAACACAACATTGTTAGTAACATTTAACAGAACAAAAAAAAAAAAAAAAGAAACAAAATAAACTTAATTTAATAATAATAATAATAAGCTAGACTAAACAAGATAAAATAATTAATTAATTAATAATATTGACGACTCGTTTGGCTCAGTTGGTAGTGACCCTACTTTCAGCGCCAGCGGTGGCGGGTTCGAGTCCCGCTGGAGGCATTCATTTGTTGAGCACGAATGTTTGTACTCCAGTCATATTTATAATATGTATGTATTTGAAATGTATATGTGTAGTATATCAACTATCTGGTATCCGCAACACAAGCACGTAACGTAGCTTACCACGGAACTAGATGGCGCTGTTGTAATAATGTCCCAACATATTTATTTATTTATTATTCATTTAATATTATATATTATAAATATATTATATTATTGAATAATTGAACAAAAACATTTTATAAAATAAAACAATAAAAATTAAATAATTATTTTTTATAACAGTTATAAATTCCTTACAATCAAATGCTGGTTGTGATGGCATATAACCCTCATTCTTGAAGAAATACTTAACCAATCTGGCACCTATTAAGCCTCACGTTTAACCTGCTTTGAGATCGCGGTCTTTCCTATCTCTCTTAAAAAGGCAATTATTCATCCAATCTTCAAGGCAGGTGATGGAAGCCTTCCAAGTAATTATCAACCAATAGCAGTTCTGAGTGCCTTATTTAAAATACTAGAACGATTAATTAACAAAAGACTAACCCACTATCTCGAACATTTTAATACAATTCCACAACAATAATTTGGATTTCGCAAAAATAAATCAACCAATGACGCTGTTTTAAGCTTGACTGATCATGTCGTACAAAACCTTAATGAAAATAAGAAGGTTCTTACTGTATTCATTGATCTCAAGAAGGCATTTGACAACATTCCCGTCACCTCTCTTTTACGAAAACTTGAAAATATAGGTGTCAGAGGGTTACAGTTAGATCTATTTCAAGATAACATTACAAATCGTTCTCAGATAGTCAGGATAGAAAACCATGACAGTGATGAGTTCCCCATCAAATATGGGGTCCCACAAGGAAGCATTCTAGGTCCTACCCTATTTCTGGTTTTTATTAACGATCTTTGTGACCTAAAAATCCCAAATGCTAAGGTTATATCAAATGCCGACGATACTGCTAAAACTTTGGTTGCGGATACCTGGTTTGAACTTGAGCATACTTAGCCTTAAACTGGTTACATTTCCACACTTTGACTGTTAATATCACAAAAACTAATTTCTTTACATATTCAATCACTTCAGCCTCTTCACCAAATTTTCCGATGTCCCTTAAATTCGTTTCCAATAAGACATACTCGTAATTCAATAATTATGATTTAATTTTTATGAGTCTATGATAAAATAGGATTTATAACTGACGTAAAAGATTAAACGCAAAGCAAATGATTTTTTTAATTTATAATCTACATTCAAGCATTCCATTTTATATAAAAAACTTATGTATTTAGTAAAATATCAAAATAGCAAGGGACCATTTATAAAATACATCGCATTTTATTTATTTAAATTATCTAGATTCCTTTATAAACAATCTGTGACGATTATTAAAACGATATAGGTAAGTTTCAATTTTTGAAGTGAAACTTCTTTAGAATCGTTGTGATTTGAAACTCGATGAAACGAAAATGCGTCACGATAAAGAAAGAAATACATAAAAGTATAGGATTAAGTCGGAGAGAATGAGATAGAATACATTCCCATGTTGCCATGGTAACCGTTGTTTATTTTTTGACATTTCTTTTTTTATATATATTCATCTCATTCTTTTGTCGATTTACTGAAGTTTCACTTCTATCGTGTGTGAATGGCACACACACCTTTTTTTTTATTTAAATAATAAATGTATTTGAACTTTAAATTTAAAACATTTTAGAAAAAATAAGTAAATAAATGGCATAAAGGTTTTGTTTATGTGAATATTCGACATTATAAATGAAACTACCTTTTCGGATTTTGTCGCGGATTTATTTTGATTTTTAGTTCCCGACGTTTCGAATGTTTTACCGCAATCAAAAAACGAAGTATTATTATTAAATGAAATTAAAAAAGGCATTATAAATGTTATAAGGGCATAAAGATTTATTATTATTAACCACTATCATGTACATTCAAGCCAAAGCCTCAGTTCGCTAGCAGTTGTTTTATACAAATGACCCCTTAGACAATTTTTACATAGTATTATAAAAATATTTTCCATTTTATTTAAAAAAAAAATTTAAAATAGATAAATATCCGAAAAATCAAAAAATTTTTGGTACATCATAAAATATAAAATAATACTATAAAGGCGTTTTGGATAAATTGATATGGAGTCAGATAGTTCCATATGGAGTCAGATAGTTTCATATATTTAAAAAATAAACACTTGTAGATTAGAACCAACTACCACTACAATATTTCCAGTCTATTTAAACGTTAGTTAAAATAATTTGTGATGTTCATTACTCGTATAAACTAGAATCAAACTAACAAACAAACACACAAGCTATATATTAACACGTATATTTTCCCACAACACAAAAACGCCCAAAAAAGATTATATAATATCTAAAGCCATTCGCACAAAAGTGGCGTGGCCAAAGATAACACAATTATATAAAATATAATCATTAAAAAAAACGATAAACAACATCACGATAGACCAAGACGTAAGTGGAGATTTGGATGCATTTTACAACTTCTAGCAAAAAGTAGAACGGTAGTAGAAGCAGAAGAGAGGTTTTTGTCCCACTGTAAAATAAAAACGACTAAAAAAATAATAATAAGTATATGCGTGTATTAATCCGCGAAATTATAGATCAATATTGCCCAGACTCTGAGTGAGAGTTATTAAAACTGTTGACATACGAAAATATTTTCTAAAATTCAAAATATTTTTAACTTATATCTAATTATAATTATTTTTTGACTGTAATCGATCCAACACACGAAATAATAGCCCTAAAAATTATAACGAACCAAGTCCAATTTTTTTAAGTTATGCCACTTTTGCTCAGACAGATTAATTTATACCTTACACGCCTAAATTAAGACAACATTATATAAACAGCTTCACCAAAAACCATATAAGTCCTAAAAGTCCAAAAACAAGTAGAGAGACTAAGAAATAATGTAAACATGTTAATTTGAAGTGCTTCTTTTCAGCTTGCGGGATGGTTTCCAAGGGGTCCTTTATCAAATATAAGCGGACCCCTATGACATAATTTTTAAAATATTCCGACCATTTCAAACTTTCTATATCAAAATTGAATATCCGTCTGTCCGCGTCGCCCAACTCCTTTTGTAGCTGCACCGTATTTTTGTTGTGGAATATCCATTCGCGAGTGGCGAAAAAGCTTATTACGTCTGAGAACTTTCCGATTTTTTTGTAAGCTTTTACTAATCTGTAAAATAATAAATATATTTTATGAGACAGACTTTTAAATTAGGCGGTGGTAGTCCAGTGGCAATGCGCTGGCTTTTGTAATAGAGTAAAGCGGGTTCGTATCGGGTCTAGCAACGATAATATTTTTACGTGCGAATCGTTTTCAACTTGACCAAAACATTACTTGTTTTACGGTGAATTAAAACATCGTGAAAAAACCTGCATGTTTGAGAGAACCTAGCAAGTTTTCGAAACTGTGAAATTCACCAGTCCGCACTTGTCCAGCGGTGGACTATGGCTTGATCCCCCTCGTATAGAAGGTGGGAACGTGCCCAGCTGTGGGACGTTAGAAAGGGCTGATAAATTAAAGACTTCGTTTTTATATAGATAGGTAAATTCTACTTAAATAAACAACAACAAAACTAGACTTACACAGGCTTTTTCCTTATCAAAACAGCGATGGTATCTACTATATAGGCCGGGATCCAATGCATAAACAGAACGTATAAATTGTACATAAACTTCGAGGGTGTGACCCAGAAGAGGTACATCCACACAGTCCGAATCGACCGCACTGGGATTCCATATACTTCTGTATAGTTCATGAATCTGGCTGAAAAGAAATAAGTGTAAACCATTAAATTATTATAACGACACTATTTGACTTATTTTAAAAATTAAAATCGAACTATCCTTTTGCACTCGAGTTCGACCCGAAGATAGTCTTAATTAATAGATACCCCAAAAGAACTGTATTTTTTTTAGGAAATTAACATTTGTGCTATTTTAGTCTATAATCTATCCTGGTGTCGAATTTTATCCAGATCAGCTCAGCCGTTCTGAAGTGATTGAGTAACAGATTTAGGTACATCCATCAATATATAATATTTCTAGGATTGCTGAGGCGCAAAAATTATCCGGGCAAAGTACAGAAAGCCCGAAATGGAATGCGCTTCAGCAATCCCTCAAAAGTCTCAACAACAACCTTACCAGTCTGGGCAACCAATTGGACACACTCCGCCGCGAGGTAGGGCACATAAAAACCCTCGCGGCGGAGCCACCAAGATTGCCCAAAGCTGAGCTCCCACAAGTACAATCACAAGACACGGGTCTAGTCGAAATGCTAGATAAGATACACAAAACACTTCACACAATACAGCAGACTCAAATAGAAATATCACAAACCCACACATCATCATCCGAACCACAAAACGATGTGACTCCGAAGTTCGAAAGAATTTCGGAGCGTCTTGATCTGATGCATGCCGACATCCGCGCTCTAAAGGACGATACGCCCAATGTAGCCTCACCACCAAGACCTTCTCTGGAAACAGAGCTAGCAGTACAGGAGGTGAAACAGACCCTAGACACTATGCTAGAGCATCCAACGAAAAGGTAACCACGAAAGGATGTGTCCAAGGATCCATCGGAGGACCGACTTTCTGGAACCTAATCTTAGACTCCCTACTCCACAAAATGGCAGAACTAGGGGTATATTGTCAGGCCTTTGCGGATGACGTGGTCCTCATATTCTCTAGTCATCTCACCAGCGACTTACAATCTTCAGCTGAATCCGCCTTAGCTGTCGCGCAAGAATAGGGTGTTGCCAACAAATTGAGCTTTGCAGCGCACAAGACAAATGCGATGCTTATCACCAAAAAGCTCAAATATGACATCCCGTCAATTTATATGTCTGGAATTCGGCTGAATCTGGTAACAGAAATTAAGTTGCTGAGTCTCATAATAGACTCCAAACTAACCTTTAACGCACACGTGTTTGCAACATGTAAAAAGGCAGCAAATATTTATAAACAATTAGCGTGTGCCGCAAAGTTGAACTGGGGTCTCAACAGAGAGACAGTGAGGACCATCTACGTGGCGGTAATAGAGCCCATCGTCCTGTACGCTGCAAGCGTATGGTCTCCTGCAGTAGAGAAATTGATGATAAAAAATCAACTAAACTCTCTGCAAAGAGGCTTTGCTCAAAAAATATGCAAGGCCTACAGGACTGTTTCTCTGACATCGGCACTCATTCTATCGGGCCTACTACCCCTTGACCTTCGCGTTCAAGAGGCGGCGATGCTTTTTAAAACAAAAAAAGGGTACTGCGAGGACCTCTTACCACCAGGTCGAGAATTAGAGCGCAGGGTGGGACCTCTACAAAATCCCCACCCCTCACAACTCATAACAACTGAGTACGAGCGCTTAGAGAACCTGGACCCTAAAACCCTCGAAAACCACCAGATAGTCGGTCCCCTCATTTTCACCGACGGCAGCAAAATAGAAGGAAAAGTTGGAGCTGCCCTAACGTGGTGGAACGAGGGAAAGGAGACCAGGTACTCAACATTCCGACTAGAACGACACAACACTGTCTTCCAATCGGAGATGTATGCACTTCTCAGGGCAATCAGGATGGCGAGGAAATCGAAAGTCGGCTCAATCAACATTCTGAGCGACTCAAGATCTTCGCTCGACCTTCTGAAGAGCCCATCGGTTACTCATCATCTAGCCCTAGAGATGAAGCAGTGCATACGAGAAATCAGAGAGGAGGGCAGAATTGTGAGGTTCTTCTGGCTAAGAGCCCACGTAGGTACCCTGGGCAATGAAAGAGCGGACGAGTTAGCTAAAAAAGCAGCCTTAACGAAAAAGACGGCTCCTGACTACGATAAAGTCCCAATATCGTATGTCAGAAGGCAGATACGTGAGGAGACGGTGAGACGGTGGCAGCTGCGCTATGACACCTCTACAACTGGCACGGTCACAAAGGTGTTTATCCCTGATGTAAAGATCGCCAAAAAGATCATTAAAAACACGACATTAACACCAGTCGATGTTCAAATGTTGACCGGCCACGGAGGATTCGCGGCGTATCTACACCGTTTCAACCTTAAGGACAGCCCCTCTTGTGTCTGCGACCCCGAATGTGAGGAAACAATATTCCATATTTTACTGGAATGTCCGAGATTTGGCCAGGAAAGGCTAGAATTAAAAAACAACCTGCAACTGGAATTAGATCAGCCCGCTTTACCCACCATCATGGAAAACGAGGGCACTAGAACACCTTTCCTCACATTCGCAAGAAAAGCCGTCCAAGTGGCAGCTAAAAGGAATGGTTCGACCGCCATACCATCTGCTACAAAAACAATCACTACCATAACCACTTCCACTACCACAACACTAACAACTCCATACATCTCACATACCACAAATACAACCAGTTCTACACAAACCACGCACATCACAGACACCACACACACAACATCATCGACAAACCCGCTAATAACATCATCACAAACCACTCTGACGCAGCGACTCCGTTCCATTCCAAACACCCTACGGAGTCTGATCATGAGGACAGCCATACCAATTACACCTACACAAACAACTTTCCCTACAACCCTATCCGAGCTATTGCTAGGAATGGGAGAGACTGGAGATCAGGGCATAAGGCTAAAGGGTGTGGCACTCTTTATGAGCTGTGATATGGAAAGAGTGGGTATAAGCTTCTGTCGCTCAGAAGGCCCGGGCAAAGTGACGGTGTCGCCGGGGCTCGCCCTACTGATAAAGGGGAGCACACCTAAAACGAGCATTAAGTGCACGAAAATCGACGCACTCACAGTGCAGAGGGAGGATAACTAACCCTACCGGCTGGTGTGGGTGCAAAATAAAGCGATCGCACTCTTCGAATGGGGAAGGGAATCAGCCTTCACACTTGCATGCTCGGCGCTCTCAAGACTCAGTGGGGGGAGCGACCGCACACCCTCACAAAAGCTCAGTGTGGACGCCATGAGGGTAGGCTCTATAAGAGGCGATGTGGCTGATCGCTACGGTTGCCTATTGGCCTCATCAAATCATGAGGTCATTGTCTACGAAGACAGAGGGGAAGACCTGACCTTAATGAAAGGAGAGGTAAAACAAAACCCCCCCTTTATGGAGCAACCCCCCATGGGGCCCCCGCTGAGTGGATCTGAACGCCTTCAAAAACGGATAGAGGCACAAAATGAAGCCTCCAGCGCAAAGACCTGTCGGGGGGAATGGCCTAGCCAGGACCCCCGACTGAGGGCAGTAGATAAAGCCATCCACCAAGTGGTCTCTCTTAAACAGCGAACAAACGAGGATAGGCAGGCCATGGCGATAATGGAATTCTTTAAAGTCAAAAGCTTGGAGAAACCTGAATCGCCACGCACCAGCGGCACTAAAGCTGATATGGGACAAGTAACACCACCGAAGCTAAGACCAGCATCAAACCCACAGGACCATGCCATTAACGCATTCGTTGAATTCCTGGCAATAATAAAAGGAACCCGAGAGGTTAACCTAGCCACCTGTCAAAAGATCATGCAGGCCTACCAGCGAGGAAGTGAGAAGCTGCTGGAAGTGGAACTCAACAAAGCCGAAGCGGCCATATACGACAACGACACTTCCCAGGTAATACATGGAGAAATGTATGGGTCGTATATGACCGCTTATAATACCACGAATGGCTTCGTGGGACTGGTCGAAGCTGAGGGGTGTAAAGATGAACCCCCAAAATTCCAAACACCTCCAGGAGACCCACTAGTTGTGGTAGCCAAGTGCACGAGGATAATGCTGGACGACAGGATGCTCAAAATGGTTAAAACCATATCGAACGAAGTCGATACCGGCATCATCCTTGCGAACTGGAAACTGCCAAAAATAACGTGGACAAACGGGGTACCCGGATGCGGCAAGACAACTTACATCATCAGGCACTTCGATAAGGATAACGAAGTAGTAGCCACCGCCACAGTCGAGGCAGCAAAGGATCTAAGGGAGAAGCTCGTGGAACGGTTTGGTGACAGAGTCAAATCCAAGGTGCATACCATGGCCTCCATACTGGCCAACGGTTTCAAAGAGGGCACTAGGTGCAACCGCCTAACTGTCGACGAAGCCCTCATGAACCATTTCGGAGCCATAATCATGACAGCCCGACTGTCAGGCGCAGAAGAAGTGGCACTTATCGGAGACATAAACCAGCTGACTTATATCGACAGGGAAAACCTGTTCGAGCTGAGGTATTGCTGGCCAACTCTGGTGACTAACATCACACGTGAGTTGTCTTGCACGCATAGAAACCCCATGGACGTTGCATATGCCATCAGCGAGGTCTACGGAAATATATACTCATCCAGCAAAATTATCCATTCCTTGAGCATGAAGAAGTTTACTGGCGCGCGACTTCCATCGACCCAACAAGGAACTCTATACTTGGTCCACACTCAGGATGAAAAGAAACTCCTGATGGACCAAGGATATGGATCCGGTGAAGGGTCGCGCGTTATGACTATACATGAAGCGCAGGGTCAGATCTGCAGAGAGGTCATTATCGTTCGGACAAAGTGCAAGAGGCTCCGCATTCACGACAGTGTACCACATGCGGTTGTAGCGGTAACTAGGCACACCAACACCTGTGTCTACTACTCAGATGACGGTGACGACGCGATCGGCAGGTTTGTTCGTCGAGCGGAACGGGCCTCAGCGAAAGCCATTCTGGAGCACAGCCTTAAAATTTCCATCTTAAAACGTGACACAAACATCTCCGAGGCTGTGCTTTCCCAACTGCATGAGGGGACAGGGTCCTAATGTCATAGTGTGAATTTAATACATAAACATAAATGAATACAGAATTAAGGACTAGTACGTAAGATAATGATAAAATGTGTTATAATTAGAATAAACATAATGTTAAGTATAAAAATGTTAACATAAGTAGGTATAATTTTACAATAGGAAAATATGTACATATTTCATAAGCATGTTATAACATACTATCACATATAAACAGAAAAAAAAAACATATTATATTAAAGTCGGTGTCGGACCACGTCCGAATAGTCTATATGTATTGCTAGCTTGTATCGCTAGTTTTAAGTATCAAAAAATTGTAAAACGCCAAACTGTTAATGATTAAAAAATAACAAAAGGCACGGGCGCTTAATGCCTGTGGAACATTTCATTAATAAATAAAAAAAAAAACAAAAAAAAAAAAAACAAAAAAAAATTTCTAGGATAACAAATATTCTATTAAATGTAAGAAAGAAAAATTATTTTTTTCCAAAACGGATCTATTTTAGAATGATATCCACGATTCTTTATTGGTTTTTCTTTACCAATTGAGAACTGATACTGAACTTTAGGTAAGTATATTATGGTGAATGAGGAATTTCGTATCGAACGGACGAATTTATATATGAGTACTCTTACGTGTTGTATAATATATTGTACCCCCTTCAAAAGTTTTATAAGATACTGTTGCGCGCAACAAGTAATGATCGGGACATAGTGACGTTACGTATACCTAGCACTAGCGCCATCTAGTATCAAGTAGCGGAACTAGTAGTCGAGATCGTTCTAGAAACTTCGATGATAGAACTTTCCAGAACAATCTCGATCTATCGATCTATGATCGATCGGGGCCGGTATGTACTCGAACATTCTGGAAGTTTCTGCAGTCGAAGGTTCTAGAACCATCCGAGGCCCCTATATAAGGCCGGGTATGAGCCGCGACTAGTCAGTACGGAATCAGCGATACAAGCGATAACATCGAAGCGATCTACGAGTGCTATTTAAAGTGATTATAGTGCGATTGTGTTTTATAATTTAGTGTGTTATTTTGTCATTGGTGTTGGATAATTAAAGTGTCTATTTTTTTTAGTAGTTTAATCGGCTGTTTTAATTGTAACGAACCCTAAGTCGTAACAATTGGTGTCAGAAGTGTGGGATTAAATCATGCCGATTTTACCCAAGGACGACACGGAAGGTATCCGTACCCGGAGCCAGCAACGCCAGCAGGAGACGGACCAGAGGCGATTTGGAGGAGCATCGCCGCAGACTTCTGAGGGACAGCTGCCGACCACAGAGGCCGGCCCGTCAGCTGCCCCTGCAGCAGCTCCTGCATCTACAGCACCTGACCTGGGTGCTCTGATGATGATGCTGGAAGAACAGGCTCGTCGGCTGGAGAGACAGCTTCAGCGCGATAAGGAGGAGCAGGCCCGCCGGCAGGAGGAGCAGGCCCGCCGGCAGGAGGAGCAGGCCCGCCGACAGGAAGAACAGGCTCTTCGGCTGGAGAAACAACTTCAGCGCGATAAGGAGGAGCAGGCCCGCCGACAGGAGGAGCAGATGCTCCTCATGAAGGACCTTCACGCTACCTTCAGGAAGGAGATAAAGGAGGTGAACAACCGCCTGTCAGAGGCTGAAACCCGAATCGAACAAGTGAATAATCGGGTTAACAATGTGATGGCTTACGTGAAGAAAACGTTGGACAACCTGAAACTTGAAGAAGCGGCTTCGGCCCGCGGTTTCAAAGTGCCGCCATTCGACGGGACGTCTTCTTGGTCGGCCTATAAAATCCAGTTCGAGGCTGTCATGAAGGCGAATGGCTGGAGTAAAAACCACGCCATGACTGCTCACACCCTAGGTCTGCGCGACCAGGCCTTAACTGTTCTAGAAGCTCTCGGTAAGGAAGTGACTTACGAGCAGCTGCTGGAGGCGTTGGAGGCTCGGTATGGTGACGCTCACCTGGAACACGTGTTTCGTGCGCAGCTAAAGGATCGCGTGCAGCGCAGTAGCGAAAACCTGCAGCAGTGGGCCCTAGAAGTGGAGAGGCTGGTTCGGAAAGCCTACCAGTCTATGCCCGTTGTGATTGAAGGGAACTTGGTGCAGGCATTTATCGACGGCATCCGTGACCTTGAAGTGAGAGCTGCAGTGAGGCTCGGGCACCACGGGACGCTCAAGGACGCCTTGGCCCATGCACTGGAGGTGGAAGCTATGCGACAGGATCATCGTTCCCATCGCGTCAGGGATTCTACAGCGGCTATAGTTCGCGACCGTAGTAAAGGATTCAGCCCTAGGTGCTACGGCTGTGGGGAAAGGGGCCACCTTCGATCCAGTTGCCCTAAACGGACTGCAGAAAAGAAAAATGACCTTGAAGTGAGAGCTGCAGTGAGGCTCGGGCACCACAGGACGCTCAAGGACGCCTTGGCCCATGCACTGGAGGTGGAAGCTTTGCGACAGGATCATCGTCCCCATCGCGTCAGGAAGGTTACAGCTGCTATAGTTCGTGACCGTAGTAAAGGATTCAACCCTAGGTGCTACGGCTGTGGGGAAAGGGGCCACCTTCGATCCAGTTGCCCTAAGCGGACTGCAGAATGGAGAAATGGCCAGTCTCGAGAGGGTAGTGAATCTAACAGTATTGCCCAGCAGCAGCAGGAATACGACTTTGTGGTCGAACATCGCAGCGGAAAATCCCATGGCAACGCAGATGCATTGGCAAGAAGACCTTATCCCGAAGATTGCAAGCATTGTGCTAGGCAAGAGGCTAGAGCAGTGGTACCTGTGAAGATGCTAAGGGCAGACCTGATCACCGGGATACCACCGGATGCCCCAAGCTGTATAACCGATTATGCGAATGACTTGCGAAACAAGATGGATGACATTTATGAGCACGTCAGACAATCGGGTCAGAAAATGTCTGAAGAGATGAAAACCCGGTACGACCGCAAAATGAACAACAAAGGGTTCGACGAGGGCTCACTAGTATGGTTGCACAATCCAGTTCGCAGCAAAGGAAAATCTCCTAAGCTTCAAGCTAAATGGGATGGACCTTACCGGATTGTAACAAGGATCAATGACGTAACCTACCGGATACGGAAAGGTGCAAGAGGTACTCCGAAGATCGTCCATGTGGATCGACTAGCGCGCTATTATGAGGCCGATAATGCTCGGGACGAGCATGTCTTAGGAGGGGGCAGTGTTGCGCGCAACAAGTAATGATCGGGACATGGTGACGTTACGTACGTAGCGGAACTAGTAGTCGAGATCGTTCTAGAAACTTCGATTATAGAACTTTCCAGAACAATCTCGATCTATCGATCTATGATCGATCGGGGCCGGTATGTACTCGAACATTCTGGAAGTTTCTGCAGTCGAAGGTTCTAGAACCACCGACTAGTCAGTACGGAATCAGCGATACAAGCGATAACATCGAAGCGATCTACGAGTGCGATTTAAAGTGATTATAGTGCGATTGTGTTTTATAATTTAGTGTGTTATTTTGTCATTGGTGTTGGATAATTAAAGTGTCTATTTTTTTTTAGTAGTTTAATCGGCTGTTTTAATTGTAACGAACCCTAAGTCGTAACAATACTTTCGTGTCATTTGAAACGTCGGGAAGTAACGTCGTCAAGTATGATTGATTTCAAATAAACAGCTTTTCACTGAATGCATATGAAAGCAATACGGTACTAACATCATAAATCAGTTTTAAAAATGTTTTTCTGTCTGTCTGTTTGTTCCGGTTAATCTTTGAAATACCTGGACCGATTTTGACGGGCATTTTCCGCGCATCTGCGAGTAACTTAGGCTAATTTATTTATACTTTTTTACTAGAATATTAAAAAAAACGCAATTTATTTTAACTTACGCCCAGTGGGCCGGGTTTGCTTGTTTCGAATATTCGCGTAAACCTAACAAAGTATCAAGCTTACCCCAAATTAAAGGATCTCGTTTCGAAGACACATAATTGTACACTACAGGTGAATTTTCGGCAGAAGCATGTTCATGATTTCCTGGATAGTCCTTTGCGGTCTTCCAGGCGGCTGCTATGATTACGTTCACCACATAGTCCCCTGGCACCAGGTCCGCTTTGACTTGCGGGTCGCAATGCAATGCGTGTAGGATGCCCAGACCCGCTCCTACTACAACCTGGAATTGTTACACGGTCTAAGTGCTAATTTGTCCAGACAACCAATTTACCGATAGTTTTAATACAGAATTATTGAGATATTTTATACACGTTTTAATTTAGAAAGTAAAATATGTATATTATGTATTTTTACTATAAATAAATGTATGAATATAAATGTTTGTAAGAAACACACACACACACACACACAGAGAGAGAGAGAGAGAGAGAGAGAGAGAGAAAGAGAGAGAGAGAGAGAGAGAGAAAGAGAGAGAGAGAGAGAGAGAGAGCAATTGAATACAAAGAGGAGGATAATAAGGCCTACAGTAAAATTTAGTAGGCCTTAATAGCCACCGACAACGTGTGTAAGGAAATATGATTCTTATATTAATATGATTCGAACCGTAATATAATTAATACCGTAACCCGTATAGTTAATACCGTAACGTAATAACGTAACCGTAATATAATTTAAGCTCCAAAGATCATAAAAGTATGAAAATACAAAAAAAAGTATAATTACGTAATTATATAAAATATTCTAAAGAATACTTGCGTTTCCAACAGACGATTTTTTATTATTCGTGCTGTACAAACGCTTCCCACAATTAATGACGCTACCTATGGCATCGCACGAGCTATCCTGTCGTGATATGTTCTAGGTGCCATCTTTAGGTGTTAGCTACCGCGTACCTACCTTTGTGAGCTTGAGCGATTCAAAGAATTTAAAATAGGATTTTTATTGCTTAGGCCTTATTACCCGACAGGACTTATTACCCGAACCTACCATATATCACGTTCACTGCGGTTCACCCACAATCGGCCCGACGCGGTATCAACTCAATGTGCGTACAGCAAAAATAGGTCTTTCTCGCTGGTGCGGCACCTGTTTCCTGGGCATTTCTACGAGTATGACAAAGACAAATATAGCTTTCGATTTGTGAATAACAATGTATAAATATAGTTATTTAATAACGTGGCAGGCCCTTTTTGACCTCCGCCGCATAGAACATAAAAAAGTTATCTCAGTGCGGGACTGGGCCTTTTGGGTGGCCGACCGATCGCGACCCGTTGCCGCACTGAGCAGATGCGTACGCGTCGAGCCGCCAGTAGTGTTGTGCTTGCTACGGGAGAATGACGATATTTCGCTCGTGCAAACTTACTTACACTGGCACATAGTAAAATCAAAAAAATAACATTAGACAATAATAGCGATACCGGTTCAAATTTTTAAGTCCATTTTGATACCCATATTGAGAGAGTTTTGTAAAAATAATATGTAATCCTATTTTAATATAATAATAGCTACGAACACTTCCGACATTCCGAAATAATAATAATAACTTTTCAAACAAAAAAAAACAAAATTGGTTCATCCGTTCTGGCGCTACGATGCCACAGACAAACACACACACACACACACCGCGCGAGCACGCACACTCACACACACTAACTTATATCACTCCGTCGTTCTTGTCTCGGGCGTTAAAAATAATAAAAATTAATACTAAAATGTACATGTAATAAATAATGGCTCGATATTTTCTTTTCTTTCACTATCCCATCACTAAATTATATTAAACATATTACACTCTAGTGCGTTACCGGGCCTTGTCGACCTCACATTTTTGATTGGTAATTTCTCATTTTCTGTTTGGAGGATCCAGGGGCGAAGCCAATGTATAGACAAGTGATCCATGAGGATTATAAAAACATAAAATTTGTAATGTATAAATACACTTTGGCTGAGATAATAGAGCTTTAATACCACCTAGAGGTGTCGGGTCGATACGGCCCGCCACGCACAATAAGAAAGTCAAGCGAGGGGCCTTTTGGACCCCCGCCGCACCAGGTGAAAGTCACTGTTTTTTCTTACGCAGTGAACGTGTTAATATGTATTTTTACTATAAATAAATGAATGATTGTAAAAAGGAAGCTACTGTAAACGACGACAAGACATGTCTAATATCACGTCGATGACGGTAGTCGCAAGCGACACACGTCAAGTTATCTCCGTTAATAAAATAATTTTAATTAAATAGTATTAGTAACCTAAAATCAAGTCATCTACAGTTATAAATGCTTAAAGTGTAGTATGGACTAAATGTACGTGTACAATAATATAAATATTTCAAATATCATTTACTTAAATAACTTTCGACAAAGGACAAAGACTAAGTGTATAAGATTGACCGAGGAAAGCTTAGATCATGGTCGTAGCAATTAAATTATGTGCAACTAGACTGTGTGTAACAACTATAAAACCAAAAAGTGATATAGTGAAGTGTTGAGTATACGTGTCAGTGACCTCTGCAACAGTGTAAAATGTCCTTATGTAAAGCCCACCCAAGCGCGTATACGATTCAAGAAATTCGCAGTAAACTGTAAGTCGATAGTTGGCCCAGTGCCTTAGAACTAACTTTGTACGCGACGGTTCCGAGATCGATCCCCGCTTCTGACTTTATAAAAATATATTTTTCTTTCCTTATAAAATATAAATTGAATATTATTAAGCAGTATGAATGAACCAGCGAAAACTAAATCTACCAAGATGAAATTTGAATGTTGCAACCGACAACAAAACTCAAACGAATTTATGACATGTTCTCAGTGTTCAAAGAAATATCACTATGCATGTGTAGCGACAACTACTACACAATACAAGGAACTTACTAGTGACGTTAAAGTGAACTGGCTATGTCCGGAATGCAATCGTCCCAGAGCCGGATTAGATAACTCGAACACACCCATCAGAGCAGCGGCTACCCACGTCCATGGCAACGACAAACAAGACTCCTTGAATGTGACTGTTAGAAACAAACAAAAAGTCCCTAAAGCATCAGAAACCGACATGTACGCGTTAACACCCGCCGATGTTCGACAAATCATTAGGGAAGAGTTAAATACTATTTTCAATACATTCCAAACAAAAATTGAAACTAAACTAAGTAACAAAATATCCGAAATATCGAGTCAGCTTACCCAAGTCACTGAATCCATAACATTTATGGAAAAAGAATATGAGGAAGTAAGACGAGATATGCAGCAAAAAATAGAAGCAATCAACCAATTAGAGTCAGAAAACAGGAATTTACGTAGCTACATACATGAAATGGATTCACGGCTGTCTCAAATGGAAAAACATTCACGAGCAAGCAATGTAGAAATACAATGCGTTCCAGAACATAAAAATGAGAACTTGGTTACTACAGTGAAACAATTAGCCCACACTATAAAATATAATTTAATTGAATCCGACATTCATCTATGCACAAGAATATCTAAGATCCAAAAGAATAGTAACCGACCACGATCAATCATAGTTAAATTTAGTTGCCCGAGAGTACGTGATGGCTTCTTAGCAGCCGCTATCTCATTCAACAAGAAAAACAGCACAGACAAGCTAAACACCAGCCATATCGGGATAGGTGGCGAACACAAGCCAATATACGTCACGGATCACCTGTCTCCATCAATGAAGGCATTGCATGCAGCTGCAAGAGTTAAAGCAAGGGAACTGAAATATAAATATGTGTGGGTAAAAGGTGGATATGTATATATGAGGAAAAGTGACTCTTCTGACTACAAGTTTATTAAAAATATGGACACTTTAAACAACTTAAATTAAGTTTTTATTTTTAAATATTAGTACAAAGCATGATATTTTATTTTTAATTATATAAAATTCGATTCCATTAACTGTTATTATCAAAATGTTCGTGGTTTAAAATCATTTACAACTGAGGTTCGCTTGCAAATCTTAAATAACAACTACGACATAATTGTGCTAACTGAAACATGGCTTTGTGACGGCATTGTCGACGCTGAAATTTTTGATAACAGATATGAGGTTTATAGACGTGATCGAAATACATCCCCATTTAGCTGCAATAAAAAGTCGGGTGGTGGTGTGCTCATAGCAGTTTCCAACCGGTTCACTTCTTACCGAGAACCAAGTTGGGAGAGTAACTGTGAAGACCTATGGGTAACGGTCGAGGTAAGAACTATCAACAAAACTATATCCCTACATTTATGTACAGTATATTTGCCACCTCCAATTCACATAACTCTTCTTGACAACTTTTTGGAAAGTGTTAATAATGTTCTGGACAAGACTAATAACAATTTTACTCTCATAATGGGAGACTTTAATATGAGTGGCATACTATGGACTAAAATGAACAACACAACCTATACTAAGCCTGCCAACTATAGTAACTGCTCATTAAAATCTGCTATGGTGGATTTTATGTCCATGAATAATTTAAATCAATATAACATGGTATATAATCATCAGAATAAAATTCTTGATTTAGTATTATGTAACGAGGAAATTGTTTCAATATGTGAAAGTCAAAATTCACTGAAGTTATGTGATAAATACCATCCACCTATTGACATCTCACTTAATATACCTTTTATTCAAAATTCCAAATTAGCTTCCAGAAACCAATATAATTTTTATAAAGCTGACTACGAAAAAATCATAGTAGAGTTGGACCGAGTGGATTGGTTACAAGAATTTATCAATTGTAAAACAGTGAATGAAATGCTTGACACTTTTTATGTGATTATTAGGAAAATAATAAAAATACATATGCCTTTGAGGAATACCAAAAGAAATTCCCATCCGATCTGGTATACCCACCAATTAATTAAATTAATTCACCGAAAGCATAAATGTCATTTGAAGGTAAAAAAATATCATAATCCATTGGATATGTTAGAATTTCGATACCTAAGAAGAGACTGTGATAAGCTTATTACATTGTGTTATAACAACTACATTCGTAAAATAGAAAACGAAATAGGCAAAAACCCAAAGTTCTTCTGGACCCATTTAAAGAACCTCCGTAAAACCAAGAGTACATATCCACCTGTGATGACATGTAATGGATTAAAAGCAAAAACACCTGATTCCATATGCGATCTCTTTGCTGACTATTTTTCGTCCGTATACGAGAGTGACAACACTAGTGAGTCCATCACTACAAGTACGGTCATTAATACATCTAGTGAAATTGAAACTCTGCAATTATCACAAGACTTGATTTACAAAAAATTAAAGAGACTTGACCTAAGTAAGGGGGCAGGGCCAGACAACATACCACCCATATTTTTATCAAAATGTGCTAAACAACTCTCATTACCATTATTCGTTATTTTCAATAGATCCCTAAAAGATGGTCAGTTTCCCGACATATGGAAAATAAGCAGAATTGTCCCAATACATAAATCAGGAAGAAAAGACATTGTAAGTAACTATAGACCTATCTCAATTATATCTTCAATGGCCAAAGTATTTGAATCTCTCATGTATGCGCATATATATAATCATATAAAATGTAAGTTACATAATGAACAGCATGGTTTTATGTCTCGACGGTCTACGAACACCAATTTATTATTGCACGCGTCTTTTATATGTGATAATATCGATCAGGGAAATCAAGTAGATGCCATTTACGCAGATTTCTCGAAAGCATTTGACAAGGTTAACCACAGACTACTTTTGAAAAAGCTTTCTGCATATGGAATCTCAAACAAGCTCCTAACATGGTGTGAAACGTATCTGATTGGCAGATAATCCACAGTGGTAATAGACGGCTGCCAATCACAGATGTTTGGTAATCTGTCAGGTGTCCCACAAGGATCCAATCTTGGTCCATTATTATTTATAATTTTTATCAATGACATAAATAATATTTTTAAATATTGTGTCCCAAGTCTATTTGCGGACGATTTAAAATTATTGCGTGTTATTAAAGGAATAGACGATCAATATTTACTTCAAGAAGATTTACATAGATTGACGGAATGGTGTAAAACAAATAGAATGTATCTAAATATTGAAAAATGTTATCATATTCAGTTCACACGCAAAAAGAAACCTACTCAATCTAAATATTACATCGACAAACATGAATTGACTGAAGTAACTCAAATTCGAGATCTTGGTGTTATTATGGACAGTCGCTTTACCTTTAGTCCTCATATTGACTACTGTCTGGAACTGGCCAATAAATCGCTGGGTTTTATTATGAGGTCCTCTAAAACTTTCAAGAATCCACTAACAACTATACAATTATTTAACAGTCTTGTACGCAGTCGGCTCGAGTACTGTTCAATAATATGGTCACCTTATATAAAAAATCATATCGCTAGACTAGAATCTGTGCAGAAGCGTTTTCTACGACAATTATCATATAGGTTTAAATTAAGATTTAATAACTATGACGAAAGACTCAAACATTTTAATATTAAAAGTCTTCAAAATAGGAGGGAAATGTTAGATATGACTTTTCTCTATAAAGTCCTAAATAATGAAGTTGACTGCCCTGATATTTTTAATAAATTTGCATTCCACGTCCCATCCAGAATACCTCGACATCCGTGTAACTTTTTGGAAATAAGGGTCTACAAGACAAATCTGGGAAAGACTTCTCCTATAACAAGGATGTCGAGACTATATAACAGCATCTCCAAACAAAACTTAGACATAGACATATGCCATGACAGACTACCTCAATTTAAACACAAAGTTCTCGAATATCTATCTGAATTGTAATTTTTTTTATTACCCATATGACATTTTTTAATTATTATGACCAGTTGATTATTTTAATTGACTCTATTATGTATTTATCGATTAGTATTGTTTTTTTTTTTTGATTTTTCTGTATCTTTTAATAAAATTAATTTGTAATTTATGTAATTTCATATATTGTAACTTTTAATTTTTGACTTTGTATTTTTAAAATTATATTAACTGTTATATGTATATATTTTAATTGATGTGACATTGCATGGTGTGATAACCTGTAATTAAAAGAACATTTACCAGATTGTAATATTAGAAGTATGTAATAGTATAATTAATGTATCTTTTGTTGGTTATCCATGAATAAATAAATAAATAAATAAATATATTAATAGCTGAAACGGCTAGGCTAGGCTAGGAGTGAATCGTAAGCTAGCAATTTTTCACATCTTCAGCTATGTAGCATTCATAATATTTTTTCTTTATGTTGGAACATTAACACACAGCGTCATCTAGCTCCGTGGTAAGCTACGAGGCTTGTGTTACGGATACCAGATAGTTGATACACTACACATATATGACTTTAAATACATACATATTATAAAAAAGAAATACCCATAACTGGAGTACAAATATTTGTGCTCATCGCAATTGTTTCCAACGGGACTCAAAACCACGACCGCTAGCACAGCAAGTACACTATCAGCTGATTCAAACGTGTCGCCAAATAATAAAATTTTCAAGTTGCAAAACACGTTCACTGCGTTGTGAGGTCATATTGGCTCATAGCGAACTTTCATGTGATGCGGCGAGCAAGATAGCGTTTATTCCCTTGGTGCGGAACTAATAACTTTGTGTATTTCTATCGTGGTAAAGAGTTTTTTACACCATTGTTATTGCCGCTTTAACGTGAACAATCCAGAATTTTAAAACACTTTGACCTCACCCGCACCTAAAGGAAAATGTTTCACTTTAGTGCGGTGTGAGGTTAATATGACCTACCGCTCCACGCACTCCACACCCGTACTGAACGATGCGGTCGCGCCATTCCATGCACCTAGTGTTGTTCCACGCTATCGACAGTGACGACGCTCGCGTCGTTTGAAGCCATTTTTCGCGCCTACGTTTTCGTCTATCTCTTGCAACTTTTTATTTAAGTATATTATTTATCATTATATTATGTTTATTAGTCGATTATTAGTCCATATGAATATAAGATTGATAAGTACTTTAACTCGTTGTTAAAGTACTTATCAATCTCTATCTGTGTACCCCTATTTAAATAACTCTGAAATAAGGATTGCGAAGTCCATCTAATGCCAGTAGCTTCCACTTTTTGCATGAGACTAATATATTTTTTCCGTGGGAAAAGTTTTTTATTTCGCGGAAAATATAGCCTGTGACATTCGGAAATATAATAAGCAATCATGTTGTAATTTTTCATCAAAATCCGTGCAGTAGTTTCATGAAACAGCAACAAACATACATATATCCATACATTCTCATTATCGCATTAACGGCTGCGAACAGCGGTACTTCCGCGACAATATTCTCCAGAAGTTCATCACTAAGTTCTAAAAAGATCACTTCTATTCTCGCCTCGCTCGACTCAGATGTGAAAAAATATTTTTGAGGCATGGGAGAGGTCGCAGGATGCTCTTGGGATATTCTATGACTTATCCAAGGCCTTCGATTGTGTGCATCACGTGACGTTGATCAGGAAACTGCATCATTATGGGATTAGAAATAAGGCACTCGACCTCCTGAATTCCTATCTGAGTAATAGAATACAGAAGGTTGATGTAAATGGTAAGAGATCCCCTGGGGCTCCGTTAGATATGGGGGTTCCACAAGGCTCTATTCTTGGCCCATTTCTCTTCCTAGTTTACATAAATGATTTGCCATTTTTTGTGCAGGACAAACATGAGATAGTATTGTTCGCTGAAGACACTTCACTTATTTTTAAGGTAAAACGTAATTTACATATGTACGACGATGTAAACGATGCTCTCTCAAAGGTTGTCTATTGGTTTGATTCGAATAATTTATTATTAAATAACAAAAACACAAAATTAATAAAATTCACAACACCGAACGTTAAACTTGTTGATAATGGTGTAGTATTAGGCGGAGAAATGTTAAAACCGTTACAGTCTACTAAATTCCTAGGTATTATCATAGATTCGAAATTGCAGTGGGATCTCCATATTGAGGAGCTAGCGAAAAGGCTTAGCTCTGCAGCGTTCGCGGTTAAAAAAATTAGACTTCTTACTGACGTAGATACAGCTCGCATAGTATACTTTAGTTATTTTCATAGTATTATGTCATATGGTATCTTATTATGGGGAAATGCAGCTACCGTTAATACAAGTTTTGTCCTGCAGAAAAGAGCTATTCGTGCAATTTATAGTTTAGACCCTAGAGTATCATTAAGAGATAAGTTTAAAGAAATAAAAATATTGACTGTTGCTTCTCAGTACGTGTACGAAAATGTTTTATATGTTCATAAAAACATACACGAATTTCCCAGGAACTGCGACATGCATAGTATTAACACTAGGAGTAAAAATAAACTTGTAATGCCTGTGACTCGCTTACGCCGAGTCAGTAATTCTTTTTATGGACAATGTATACGCTTATACAACAGGATCCCAGAAAACGTTCAATAAGCTTCTATTGCCAAATTTAAAAAAAATGTGATAGAACGTTTGTGTACTAAAGGATATTATACGATTAACGATTTTTTAGAAGATAGTACGCCTTGGGAATGATGTGATCGCCACCAGGCTATTTCAACCTATAGAATTATTGTTAATTTCAATTTAATTAAAAAAAGAAAAAAAAAATTAGTCCCGCTGAGTTTCTTTCGCCAGTTCTTCTCAGGTCAGTGGTTTCTTCCTTCCGAACTGGTAGTAGACTCATGACGTTCAGTAAAAAATTGTAATAATTTCATGCTGAATAAAATATTTTGAATTTGAATTTGAATTTGTGACGTTTATTTCCTCGAACACCGCTCGAATTTTTCTTGGGAATAAGTTATTTTGCCGCAGGAAATAAATTCTATAATATTTTATTTTGATTTATAACATATTACGATGAAGTGGCAAGAGTTGCCCCATTGTATGCCTAAACATACAGTAGAATATATACAGAATCTAGTTTCCTTTTGTTATTTTAACGCCTGTGACTTACAAGGTTAAAAATTAAATTGTGAATCAAATTTTGGGAAAAAATTATCGAGTGCTAAATAACAGACGTGTTAATTCAGGAGAATAACGTCACGCCCTAACGAGAAATCAGGTGTCAAGATGTATATGCTGTGTGAACGAATGAATGTCTACATATGAATGAATGCAGTATGTTTGTATACGATCTACTTACACCGGTAGGTCCATATACATTGTCGATCCATCCTGGCACAGGCTCACTCTCCGTCGATATCACTGTAACGGAACAAAAATGAGTATGCTTAAAACTTTTTTACTGGCAACTCATTTAAGTAAATTACCACTGAAAGATCGATATAATACATTTATTTGGTAATAATAACACTCCAATAATAATAGTAGAGATACTAGCAACCTAGCCCTCAATTTGGTCCCTGGCCTAGGTTTCGGCATTTTCCTTTTACTCCAGCTTATAGTTTATCTGTGTACTAAATTTTATCCAAATCTGTCACCAAATTCAATATTTAAATAAATGTATAGTTTTATTTACCTGCAACAGTAATTCGATAAGTAAATTTTGTAGGTAAGTCATAGTATCGACTAGAAAAAAAATGTTTCATGCTTGAAAGATCAATCTGCCGAGTTTCTCTACGGTTCTCCGTTAAAAGTATTAGATTTCCACAAATATTTGAAATTTTTAATCTATTTTTTCAGATTTTTTGGCGGATTTGTTTAGATTTATGGTTCTCGACGTTTCAAATCCTTTGAAGAAGTCATGTTTACGGGAATAATATCTTACAGTTAACAAAATTTACCTACGGAAGGCCTAACGAGAGCGACGGGGAGTCCTTGGGAGTATTTCTGCACAATGTCTTCCGCTGCTGACTTAGAATAAACGTAGGTATTGGGAAAGTCCCCTAATAATCTGAGAAAAAAATAATAGCTGTAACTTTTACATATAATTTATGTATATTGTTTTTTAATTTTCGCTCCTCCTCCTCCTCATGGAACCTGGCAAGTTTTCCAAAGAATTGCTAAGTCCGCGAACCGCACTTGGCTGGTGTGGAGGAATATTGCCTGATCCCCTCGTATTGAAGGACTTGGAGGAAGGGTTGAATTGGATAAAATGATTATTATATATATGCTCGTACACTATTTAAACATTTACTCATTTACTATAACGTTGGGACTTTATGCACATAGCGTCATCTAGTTCCGTGGTAAGCTACGAGGCTTGTGTTATCGATACCAGATAGTTGTAAGTTGACACATTACACATATAAAACTTTAAATGCAGACATATTACAAATATAAGCACTCATGACGAAAAATTTGTGCTAAACAAATGAGTGCCAGCCGGACTCGAACCGGCGACCAATGATGTAGAGTCACTACGAACGTGTCTATATTACTCGTACCGCACGTAGTAAGAGGACATAGCCCTACTTACCCTGGCGTAATCTTGCTTAAAGTATTTTCGTCTAAATTTTCAACGAGGTCGATCAGCTGGTCACCGGAGAGGTTTATTTTGTAGAACTTCTCGTCGATTTCTCTCAAGTGACAATTACTGAAACGAATAACAAATAAAGTATAATGTCTCTGTATTGAAAAACCATGCAGCAATGAAAATAAGCAAGGGAGCAATTGATCGATGTTTTTTTTTTAAATATTCCAAAATAGGGTAGGTTTGATATGTCGTTAAAATAATATAATATTGACACAGTATATTTTAAAAAGGTATAGAATTAGACAAGTACTTAAATAAACTTAAAATCATACCTTTGATTGAACCGAAAACTGTAATTGAGTACGGCACGGGGTGAATTGGACCTCGTATTTTTGTTATCCTACAAAGCTAGTCTAAACACCCACAGATGTTGACATACGCCTTAAATTATAGATCAATCAATTTCAGATTTAAAATTTAGATTTTAGTTTTATAATGCTGAACGGGGCTGAATATACCTCGTGCCGTTACAAAGGTAGTTTTAGGACGAGGTCTAAAACGCCTCTTACCGCAGAAATGAAAAGAACAGATAAACCAGTGCCGCAGTGAACGTGTTAACTAAGATATGATTTGCTAGGGGCAATAAATGGGGACATACTATCATGTTGATGATGATGTTCTAAGAAAACATTATCAAAACACCCCACCTGAAAGCAGTTGACACATGAATATGAGCTCGTAGCTTCGTACAGGCTCGAGCTAGCTGCAGTATCTCCCTAGTCCCTCGCACGTTGATCTGCACAACAGTCTTCAACGCTTCATTAAATCTAACATTTGCTGCACCATGGAAAATGAATTCAACCTGGACAAAAGACGAAAATTCTAAATTAAAGATTGAATACAAAAACCTAGTAAAAGTAGGTTTTTGTATTCAATCTTTAATTATTTATTTTAAATTATGTTCTTTTTTTGGTCAGTGGCTTATGCCAGTATAACAATCTTTATGTCCTGATGTACAATTTGTTAGGGATGGGATTTGAACCCGTTACACTCAGTTTCCCGTGCGTTACTATTGTCTGCAATTACATACCACTTTTGTTACTACGTTGAACAAACGTCATATAAAATTATGTAATTTTTCATTAAGTTTTCAAATGGGTGATGATATTTAAAAGAAAACACTTAACTTGATAGGTGTCAAGGGACACCCGGATGGAACGAAGTTCCTCTCGGTTAATTAGTGAAGTAATATAATATATTAAAAATATATTATAATATCATCTATGACGTGTACGAAAGAATAGACAGACAGAGTATATAATTTTTTGTATAGTTAATGATTATTATATATAATAATCGTCGCGACACCACACTGTTCAATGCGAAATAGAAAGACGAAACGAAAAAATCTAGTAATATGTCATATTCGTAATCGGCACCCCCAAAAACTATGGAAATGATACCAATATTGATTTTATGAAAAAAATTGCGTCCGCCATCTTGAATCTAGAGAAAAATCTAGTAATATGTCACATTCGTAATCGGCACCCCCAAAAATAGCAAAAAGTCGTTACAACTTTTCGTATGAATTTTTTCCGTCTAGCCCCCTTTCACAACGCGCGATAAGGAACTTCGTTCCAATAATTTAGGCGTTATAAAACACGTAATAAAAACAAAAACGTTTTAGACGAAAAGCTACATAAATTCATGAAGTAAAATCATAGTAAACATTTGAACGGTAATAATTAGTAGATACTATACATATCTTAGAGATGAAATATCCTCTCGCATTACAAAGTATCCTATTTGTTGACAGATTTTGATAAATTTCATCAAAATCTGTCTGTATGGTTCCGGTTTTCTCATGATGCGACAGAAAGACAGACAAAGACACTAAAAACTATAGTTTCGGCCTATGTATCGATAATAATGAGTTTTTTTTATCAGGGTATACCTGAAATTACCCCAGGGCCTATAGCCAACCGGCATTCGTTATGAAGCGATTCGATTTCTACAATCGTCATCGCTTAAACGCAGCGTATGCATCTTGAACTTTAAATCACTAATAATTGAAATGAATGTACATTGTCTACCATCATCTATTCGTTGACAACAGATCACGTGACATATCTAAGTCATATGTCAAACCCATACATTTTGGACTTTTCTACTATCGCTTTCGCTAATCGATTGTTACTTTGTCTAGGCCCTCAGGTCATTCTATCCGAACCCACATTGCGTTCTCCTTGTCGAGGAGGAGATAAAAGGGAGTTAGGGGTCTGTTAGCGTCCAGTAATACTAATGCTAATATCCTCCCGGCCGATTCCAGCCAGGGCGGCCAATCTCATTGAGACTCTGCAGGACATATTGGATATATGGACATTATACAATACAAGTGCACTCTCTATTACTATCACTTTTTCATACTCCGGTGGGACGACTACTCGACACGATCAGCGAGAGTTAAAGCGCAGGACCGACGACTTTACGTGCCTCCGAGGCACGGGGGTGACTATAATCTCGGCCCAACCCGGGACTCGAATCCAGGACATCCGGATGTGCGACCGTACATGCTTCCACGAATAAACATAAATAAATATACTCACAGGCATACTCTTAAAAAAAATCTTATTTACCTCTTGTATCAACTTGCTTCGATCGGTGTCACTCATGCCAAGATTTATTAGACCTAAATCACCTTCCACAATACTGATTTTTTCTAAAAAATCCGGCATTTCCGTCCTCAATTTATCGTAAAGCTGTAAAAAATGTGAAAAACTAATAAAATATAATTTTAAAGGCAGCAATTTTTATCAGAATATAAAGGCTTAATCCGTCAAAGGATCTTTAAAATAGTTTTACTTAAAACATAATTATTATCGTACTGTTTTTTTACCGACTTTAAAAAAGGTGGCACAAAATATTAGCTTTTTTACATTATGGATGTAAAAATACTCTAAGAAGTTTATCCTTATATATTTCAATTTAAAATATATACGTACAAGCCTTACTTTTTAGTTATTTTGTTTTAAATATTTTGTTACCATTAATTAGAAGACTCACTTTGGCTTGGCTAGGGATCGTACCTCAAAAAGCAAAAACGAACCTATCCCACGAGAACCGGATTCTTCCGGGATAAAAAGCAGCCTATGTGCTTGTCTAGACTATAATCTATTTCTCAGTCAAATTTCATCCAGACTAGTTCAGCCGTTCTGACGTTATTGAGTAACAAACATTACCCACATGCAAATTATTATTATCTAGACACAAATAAAATTTGAAGTGTCTGTTTTCAAATTCAAATTAACAGCTTTTCACTCAATACATATTGTCCGGATTAGGCATGCACACCGGTGAACATATTTTATAATTTATGTAATTGCTTTAGATAAGTTCTTATTTATTTAGTTCCTCGATGACTGCCTAGATGGCGTTGTCAGATTTGTACAACTTTCTAAATCACGCTATGGTTTGGTTCGTCAGTGGGGCAGCATTGTAAAACGCGCTATGGTTTGGTTGGGCTGGAAGGTATAAGATATGTAAAAATAATTTGTTTGGTATGAATCGTTGTACGAGGAAATAAAAGCTTAAATTTGTGCTAAGTGTTTTATTGCAAAGGTAGCCTGCCGGAGTTTTGTTCACATATGAAAATATATACGGTAATTACATCAATGAATGACCAATTTTTAAAATTTTTGTCTATCTGTCTGGCTGTTTGTCGCCAAAATCAAAGCCGAAAATTATTAGAAACTTTCGGCTAATCTCCGAAACGGCTGGACCGATTTTCACAGTACTTTCGCTCGCAGATAGCTAATGTTATAACTTAGGCTGATTTTGTTTAAGAATTTTTATTTATATTAATTACAGGACGGATTTTTGTAGTACATATATTAAATTGGGCCGTGAGCGCCTAGGGACGAACCAGAGCGAAGCGAGGGTGAGTCTCTAGTTTAAAAATATATTAGTAGATGGACTTACCAAATCATCAAACTGTTCTTGCAACCTTTTCGTTACATCTTTATTTTTCTTGGGCCTGGCTAATAAATACAGCTTTCTAATCTTCGGACAAGATCTGTAAGAATGGAAAAAATACTGTTATTTTCTAATATAAACCAGTTGAAGTCGTATTTAGCCCTTTTTAACGTCCCACAGCTGGGCACATGCCTTCCCCAATACGACAGGGAGAGGTTCACTGCACTGACTAAGAGTGGGTTGGCGGACTTCACAATATGTCTTTCGAAAACTTGGCAGGGTATCTCAGACATGAAGGTTTCCTCACGACATTAAAATTCACCGTAAGACAAGTAGTAATCTGTTGTGAATGATTCGAACATGAAAATATTGAAACCCGGGATTTGAACTCGCTTCGTTGGATTTTTATATCTTTCTTCTAATATATAAAAATCTCGTGCCTCCAAAACGGCTGGACCGATTTTTATGATTCATTTTGTGTATATTTAGTAGTTCTGAGAATAGGTCGCAGACTATTTTTTATTCCTCTAGGTGATAAGGGTGGCCCACTGCAGATTTTTTATTTTTGGACCAAATTACAAGTATCTTTTTCATGATTTGGCATCAAAAAATACTTATAACCCTAAATTTTCAACCTTCTGTTGAAATTGTCCTCTTTCTTCTAACCAATCCCTATTTTTAATAGTAATTACAACGCGGGCGGAGCCGCGGGTATCGTTAGTACATTATAAAAACTAGCCACCAAACCAAATGCAAAACTCCGGACAGGTATTACGATTTTCTTAACAGAAAACCTAACTGATTAAACTTGTTCCGATTCGAGACTCGAACCCAGGACCTCCAGAGTCCAAATTGCAATCGCATATGCCACTAGACCACCAGTTAAATATAAATATTGGTAATTTAAAATTGCGTGTAATGTTAGCCTTTTTACCTAATCGGACATCAAAATTACGGCCTCTTCCTCATTGTTAACACAATATTCAAATATAAGAATGTACATGAGTAGGTATGTACTATATGGATGAGTTTTGGATGGGTGACCTTGTGAAATTTTCCACACTAATTTTAGTTTAAAATTGAAGTTGTAAATAAAAATCATTAATCATTTCCTTTTTAGACATAACTTTCATGATTAATTTGTAAGTTAACTAGTAAGCTTCTCTCACTTTACTTGCGTGAATTCTTATCATGTTCATACTGACGATACGTTTGGCTCAGTTTGTAGGGACCCTACTTGCTGCGTCAGCGGTCGCGGGTTCGAGTCCCGCTGGGGGCAGTAATTTGTTGAACACGAATGTTTGTACTCCAGTCATGGGTGTTTATACTCGTACTTATAATATGTATGTATTTAATAGTTATATTTATAATATGTATTATAGTGTATCTGGACTAAAATAAAACAAGGTTTGACAAAAATATACAAGAAGAAAGTTCACGTATTCTAATTAATTATAGTATCTTTGATTTTTCATACCGCGCGGTTCCGGTTTAAGAATGTAATCGCTCCATATCTCACCATGGATGTCTGTCGCAGTGTGGGTCATAGTGTATGGCTAAAATAAATAGGACGCGATTACCCACCTTTTGATATTTTGTAAAAGGGTAACTTTTAACACAACCCTGTTGGATCGAGTGGTGGCTGTTATATACTAATTCCACCGAAAATAGCATTCCCAAAGAGGGTTAACGTCAGGCGGCCGGTCGTAAAATTTTTTGCCAAACCAATTACAACATGTATAAGAGTGTCAAAGACTGACAGAGGAGAGTGGAAGAAGAAGATGTTGCGCCGACCCCACATAGCGTAGGATAAGGACAGGAAGAAGAAGTGTATCAACTATCTGGCATCCGTAACACAAGCCTCGTAGCTTACCGCGGAACTAGATGGCACTGTGCGTAATAATTTCCCACCATATTAAAAAATATATATACTATCGGTATTAAGTAGTCGAGTTTCGTTCCACCCCATTCCAGTCACGAATCACGATCAATCAAAAATGTTCCTTTTGAGAGCTTGATGAGCTTCCGTTGCGTGCGCTGCGTAAACGGTTAAGGTCTTGCAAAAATCATGGATGACAGACAGAATTATTCCACTTTAAACGTTCTAAAAAAGTCCGCAATAGCATAATAAGTATAATATCTTTTAAGGTTGACTCGCTATGACTTTTTTTATGGTAATCAAATTTGTTTTAAGATAATGCCTTATTTGCGAAGGTGTTTAATAAACATGATATTGCTTCTTATCCAAATAAATAAGTTACTCAACACAATTATTTAATTTTAAACAAAATTGCTCTTGGCATCATTTGATTTCAATAAATATTTTACGAGATATCACAGTTTTAACATAACTTCGCAACATAATCACCGCGTGCAAGACGGGACGAGCGGGACGAAAGAATTTGGTTTCCAGCCCTTAAAACGCGAGCGTAGCCGCGGGAAAGACTAGTATATAATATTTATAGTCATTATAATCGATACAGAGGCTGAATCTATAGTTTTTAGAATTTTTGTCTGTCTGTCTTACTGTGATCGCATTATAGTCAACATTTAGGATGCCTACTTATTTACGAGTGAAAATACCTCATCCATGACCTAGAGACGAAACCGAGCGTAACGATAGTGTTATAATACTTGTGATTCATGATCTAAGTCTAATTTTAATTATTATTAAATGTTAAGAAAATTTTGAAATTAAGGACATATTATTATGGAAGTTTAATTAAAATTTTTTTACAATATCAAGAAATCAGATTCCCTCTGGAGGCGCAGGTTCGAAAATTTTTCAGGTAAACATTTAAAAAGTTTGTTTTTATTGCTAGGTTTAAAAAAAAAAAGAAAAAATACGTAATTTGCGATTGGTCGAAAGTTTACATCAGTAAAAATATAAATAAAATTGAAGTGTTTGTTTTTTATTTCAAATTAACAGCTTTTCGTTAATTGCATACCACAAGTGGACAAGGAGACCACCACCAAACATAAACTCTTACCTTAACAGCTTCTCCACTAAAAGTTTTCCAAGGAACCCGGTACCTCCAGTTAAGAACACCGTCGAACCAGAGAACATCTTCTGTATCTGAGACTCTTCCATACCTTCCATTATGAGTGGATGGCTGTCGCTTTTCAAATCTGTTAGTCCGTTTAGCTCCATCTGTAAAACGATTACTCATTAACTAACTGACCCGATAGATTTCACAAAACTTTATCAACTTAACGACTCAACCTAAGATACTTCTGAAGAAAAAAAACTAGCTGAACCTAACCTCGAAAACGCCAAAAAAGTCCACCAACACGCACTAGGCCAGCGCGGTGGACTATGACCTGATTTCCTCGTACTGAGGGAGGCCCACCCCCAGCAGTGGGACGTTAAGAAAGGGCTGATGATGATGATGATAATGATAAAACCTAACCTCATAGTATTAAATGAGCAATTTTGGTACATAACAAAATTCTAACAGAGTCGTCTAACATTGAATATTTTTTTGGAATATCTTATTGAAATAGTCATTTCTGTCTGCCTGTGACCGTATCACAAGGAAACTACTGGACGGGTTTTGATGAAATTTTGTGTGGTGATCGTTAGTTCTCCGGGTCTGGTATCTATCTAATCTTCAAAATATATCTAGGGACGAGCGTTAGCGAAGCTACGGCGAGTCTCTAGTATTATAATAAATTTCTAACCAAGTCGAATGTGTACATTGATTTTTTTTTTGGAAGATCTTATTGAAATAGACATTGTTATCTTTTCGGGGCCGAATCTTTTGTCTGTCTGTCTGTGGCCGTATCACGAGAAAACCACTAGACAGATTTTGATAAAATTTGGTACGATGATCGCTGGTTACCCGGGTCAGGATATAGGATACTTTTTATTACTGGAAAATATCTCATGTCTGAGAAATCTCAGGTAACCGTTTAAACCCGACTGTAAAACATCACACGGTATTAACTTAGTTTCCGGTCTTTAAAACGCGCGCGGAGCCGCGGGAAATGCTAGTGTAAAAATATAATAACTATTTTAAAGCTTTACATTGAATAACAATGAGTATATTAAAAAAAATATATTATAAAAAATAATAAGATTTTTCAATATTTAAAAAATAAACACCTTTAATAAAATCTCCGAAAGAAACACAATATAACTTGTACAGTGTACACGTCACTGTCACGTCTTCTCTCCACGGGAAGCAGACGACCACTAAATAGTTTCATAATCGGCTTATAATAATAGGGGTTAAAGTATGAAATTCCCGACTTGTACTGGAAAATTTAAGTTTAAGTTAACATAATATTTAATAATACTTTCTTAGATTTACGCGAATATTCGACATTATAAATGAAACTAAGTACCTTTTCGGATTTTGTCGCGGATTTATTTTGATTTTTAGTTCCCGACGTTTCGAATGCTTTACAACAATCATGGTACTCATTTACATTCTCTTTGATCATGGTCACGGGAGAGACTAAGGTATTTGACGTCTCATAGGTTTATATACTTGTTACAGACAGTGCCTACCCACAATTTACAAAAACATTTGAAAATGGCATCAGAGTACCTTATAAAATTTTAATTCTAAACATTTATATTTAAATTTAAATAATTTAAAAAATAATTTATAAATATGGCAATATTATTAACTTATTTTTAGCTAGTATTATTATAATTATTATATTTTTTTAAATAAAAAAAAAGTTATAATTCAAAAGAACACTTTAGACACAGTAAGAAATACATAAAACACTACATTAAAGTTAAATAATTGCATTGATATACTAGGAAAAAAGGTTTAGATAAGTCATACGCGCTCAAAAAGAGTTTGTTTGTTTGTTTGTTTGTTTGTTTGTTTGTTTGTTTGTTTGTTTGTTTGTTTGTTTGTTTGTTTGTTTGTTTGTGTGCGTGTGTGTGTGTGTGTGTGTGTGTCTGTGGCATCGTAGCGCCAGAACGGATGAACCAATTTTGTTTTTTTTGTTTAAAAAGTTATTATTATTATATGTCGGGAGTGATCTTAGCTATTATTATATTATTATAGGATTACATATTTTTACGAAACCCTCTCAATATGGGTATAAAATGGTCTTAAAAATTTGAAGCGGTATCGCTATCATTGTCTAATATTATTTTTTGATTTTACTATGTGCCAGTGTAAGTAAGTTTGCATGAGCGAAATATCGTCCTTTTCCCGTAGCAAGCACAAAACTACTGGCGGCTCGACGCGTAAGCATCTGCTCAGTGCGGCAACGGGTCGCGATCGGTCAGCCACCCAAAAGGCCCGGCCCCGCACTGAGATAACTTTTTTTATGTTCTATGCGGCGGAGGTCAAAAAGGGCCTGCCAAGTTATTAAATTACTATATTTATACATTTTTATTCACAAATCGAAAGCTATATCTGTCTTTGTCATACTCGTAGAAATGCCCAGGAAACAGGTGCCGCACCAGCGAGAAAGACCTAGTTTTCCTGTACGCACATTGAGTTGATACCGCATCGGGCCGATTGTGGGTGAACCGCAGTGAACGTGTTAAGCAATAAACTATTTTATAGTGACTATTAGTTTGTTTGACAATTTTAGGTATTGTTATCCTCAGAATTTTATAAATTAATTAGGAAGGAATAGTTTTCATCAGTTTTATCATAACATTTTGATTAAATTATTGAGAAATAACGTTTAAGCTCAAAACACTATTATTGTACCTGCTCGCTAAATAAAAATGAAACGCGTTAATTTTTTTATTTTTCTTGAATACATTAAAAGGAGATAAAAGTTTAGTATTGAGTGTGACCCCCTCTTGCTGAAATCACAGCTTGCATTCGTCTGGGCATGCTTTCATGGTTTCTTGGGGAATACGTTCCCACTCCGCGGTTATCACATTCTTTAGCTCTCTGATGGTCTGCGGAGCCGGCTGCACTGATCTCACTCGTCGCTTCAGAACGTCTCAGACATGCTCTATGGGATTGAGGTCCGGACTTCTAGCTGGCCAGACCAAACGACGAATTCCGACTTCTAGAATATACGCTTCCACATCGCCAGACCGGTGGGCGCGAACGTTGTCGTCCATAAAAATTGAGTTTTGGCCAAGAGCGGTTAAAGCGGGTTGTGCATAAGGAATTAGAAGTTCCGTTATGTATCGGTGTCCAGTCAGTGTACCGTTTTCGATGAAGACTAACTCCGTACGATCCATAGAATTTATTCCTGCCCAAAACATAACAGAGTCCCCTCCATAAGGTGTGATTTCTTCAAAACATGCCTCTGCAAAGCGTTCTCCTCGTCTACGTAGCACTCGCCGACGTCGGTCTTCACCATGCACAGATATCCTGGCTTCATCGGAGAACAATACCCTATCCCAGTCTTCATGAGTCCATGACACATAATTTCGAGCGAAGCTAAGCCTGGCAACTCGATGTCCACGGAGTAATTTATTTAATTTAGGCCGCGTGCCGGGCGATCACTGTGTATATTAGCAGCGAGAAGCCTCCTCCTGACCGTCCATAGACTAATTTGTACATTTCTTACTTCTTCGAGGCTGTTCTTGAGGTCCACATAAGAAGATTTGCGATTTCTCAACGCTTGACTAACTAAAAAACGATCATCCCGTGGTTCGGTACATGTCTTTCTGCCAGAACCAGGCCTTCTCTTGACGGAACCGGTGTCTTGATAGCACTGCCAGGTCCTTTGAACTGTCGACTGACTCACATTTAGCCTCTGAGCCACGAAGCATTGACTGCAACCTTCTACAAACAGCGCAATAATTTAGCTCGCTTTTATTACTTTATCTGCCATTTTCGAGATTGCTAAACAGCAATAACAATAAGTTTAAATGTCAAGGACTTTATCTAATTTAATAAAAATTGACAAAAAGTTAATTAGAGTCGATATTAACTATAGGGAATTCGCGCCATAAAATTTAGTTAAAAGTTGTTTTCTTTGAAAACCAGGCTCCGTCAAAAATTTGAATTTGGAATGTACTCTTATAAACATTATGGCACCTTTATAACTGGCCAGTAACATGTTCAAGTGATTAAAACCTTTTTGGTATTTTATTTTTTTCAGCCAGGAAGAAAATCGAAACGGCCCGTTTTTTTTGAAATTGAGTTTATTTGTCTCTTATTCACTGGCGATACTTGAATCATGCCATCCTATTTTGACGACTAATCGTAATATAGTGTGTTATTGCAATATTTTTAGTTATTCATGTGTGCGTTAGTGTGCCGTTTTTGAAGGTAGAATGTCGTTTAGGTAACGTATCTACACCTTTTTACTTATAATATCATTGAACAATTGTATAATTGTCTCGCATCTCTGATAATTTCAAGTGTGAATAATTTCTAACATGATCACCCCTTATCTTACGATGAAGGAAAACACTGTGACAAAGCCTATATCTCTAGGAGAATCTAGCAAGTTCTTGGAAGTCACCCCTCTTATAGAAGGGAGGCTCACCCCCAGCATTCAGACTTTGAAAATAGAGCTGAATACATACTTCACTGATCACATTATTAAGGATCCAAAAATTGCGCAACAATCAATTAATATACAAAACTAGTTCAGTATTTAAAAGGCAAATATAACTGCAATCTATAATAAGAAATTGTTATTTACATTGAATCGAACTGAGACCTAACTTGAACTATGTAACCAAATTATTACAGGTGTAAAATTATATATTCCTATACCTCAAATTTAGTAACAGGCTCGCTTTGAAAACCGAGTAACAACATTTTAAATAAACACACACACACACACACACACACACACACACACACACACACACACACACACACACACACACACACACACACACAGTACACCATATTTTGTTTATCTATATCTATACTTCTATACTTAATAATAATATTATAAAGAGGAAGTATTTTGGTCTGTAACGAATAAACTCAAAAACTACTGAACCGATTTTATTGAAAGTAAGTACACAGAAGAATCTTGTAACTTATTATTTAGCCTTTTGTTACATATAAATAAGAAAGACATTCAAAGTTTGTATAGGTCGCGCGATGGTTTAAGATCGAGGCAATCGGCGCATGTGTACAATCACGCACAGAAATTCTTTGTGTGTATTAATTATTTTTTATTTCTTATTAGCGAACAGGCATGTGATTTAAATTTGGTTCATTTTTCCCTAATAATTTTCGAATAGGTATTATATATCTACACTATCATTTTCTCATTTAGTTAATTTTTAATTGCATAAATTAATAGGTAAACACTGCTAAAGTCTATGCTTTGATTCAATTTTTTTATGGAACTGGAACATTTTCAACGTTAATTATAATAAATTTAGTTAAAAATGTATATTAAATTCCAAGAAACATTTGTTCCTATTATTGATTTATTTATTTCTTTTAAATCACATATAAATTCATGTGACTCAGTTTTAATAAATTTATTAACTTCGTACACCATTTTTCTTGCCTGCCGAGTTAAAATCTTGGTTTTCGGCATCTTAATAATTAAAAAAAATATATATATATTATATATAATTACGTAATGTAAAAAGTTTGCTAAGGTAGTTGCGCGCGCGACTGTACTAAAGGGTAAGCGGGACGTTCGTGCGGTGCAGACTGCAGGGGAGCGGCGGGAACTGATCGAGCCAATAGCGCACGCCTCACCCGCGCGTCCCGCAAAATATACCCAAAAATTAACTTCTGCGCATTCAAGGTCAGCGCTCTTAATTCGTTGCGCGACTTATATAAATTGTATGCTAAAGGGGGTACATAATTCATAATTGGTAATTACCGGCGACTTACTTGAATTGTGTTTTTAATACTTAATATTTATGGAAGAAGTACGAGTAAGTATCCTACTAATATTATAAACGCGAAAGTTTGTAAGTATGGATGGATGGATTTTTATTACTCTTTCACGTAAAAACTACTGAATGGATTTTAATGAAACTTTACAATTATATTTTTATTTATTTATTTATTTAATTCATTTACATAATAGGATACAAACATACTCTTTAAACTAATACAATTATTATGTAACTAAATATAGGCAAATGGAGTGCTGAGACGCACGCAATAGGATACCCTGTGTCGCGTACGTCTAACCTTCCACGGACCCTCTTATCTAATTTAAGACTAAGCTGAAGGTGGCAAGACAACAATTACAATGTAAATATAAATAATAATTAACATTTATATAATTAAATTCTACATTATTATTATTATTTTTATTAAGGGACTATCTAATAATATGGTAAAGATTAAGTGTGCATGTGCGTGTGCGTGTACGTGTGCGTGTGTGCGTGTGTGTGTGTGTGTGTGTGTGTGTGTGTGTGTGTGTGTGTGTGTGTGTGTGTGTGTGTGTGTATGTGTGTGTGTGTGTGTGTGTGTGTGTGTGTGTGTGTTGTGAGGCACTAATTAACATATTGGTATCACTTTCAATAAATCTTCCGTATCAGAGTAGCTTAAACTCTTAAGCCAAGTTTTAATAACTGATTTACATTTGTTAGTTGTCAAGTGTAAAATATTGAGATGTCGATTGACTTTATTGTATAGTCGCGAGCCGAGGACTTCGAGGTACCGACCTGCAAGGTATGTTCTATACCGTTTGTGTTAAAAATGTCTGGAACTCTGCGGTTATTAAAGCTTGGGATCTTACGTGCTGCTAGCGGGTGAAATTTAGAGATTGATTTCAAGATATATAGTTGTCTTACAGACAACGCTTTGCATTCATTGAAGAGAAGATGTGTGGGATATCTTATTGGTTTTTTATTATTATTTTGAGTATGGCTCTTTGAGCTCGTTCTAGAGGCAGGAGAAAGGAGGTAGAACAGCCACCCCAAGCTGTGATACAATAATTCAACAAGGACTGGACCAGCGCATGATAGATCATCATTAATAAATCGAGATCGTCAACATGAGCAGACATTATCAATACGTGGGCAGTAATGTAATTTTATCGTAATATAGCTCATACATCAGAATAACACATAGGCTACAATTTATAAAGATATTGTGTGAATTGTTCAAAATATGAAATAAGTAAGACATTAAAAATTTGTACAAAATTGCATGCTAAAGGGGGTACCTGCCTTGAAAATAAAAATAAACAATAATGTTTTAAGAATAATTTGATATTTATACTATGACGATTTAATATAGTGTACACGTTTTGGATTAAAAATGATTAGAAAATAAATATCGAAATATTGAAACAAATGAACTTCAATTCAAAATACTTCATAAGAAACAGTTTGGCTTCACAAAAGGTCGCTCCACAGCAGATGCTAGTGTTGAGCTAGTTAAAAATATTTTTGAGGCATGGGAGAGGTCGCAGGATGCTCTTGGGATATTCTGTGACTTATCCAAGGCCTTTGATTGTGTGAATCACGTGACGTTTATCAGGAAACTGCATCATTATGGGATTAGAAATAAGGCACTCAACCTTCTGAATTCCTATCTGAGTAATAGAATACAGAGGGTTGATGTAAATGGTAAGAGATCTCCTGGGGCTCCGTTAGATATGGGGGTTCCACAAGGCTCTATTCTTGGTCCATTTCTCTTTTTAGTTTACATAAATGATTTGCCATTTTTTGTGCAGGACAAACATGAAATAGTATTGTTCGCTGATGACACTTCACTTATTTTTAAGGTAAAATGTAATTTACATATGTACGACGATGTAAACGATGCTCTCTCAAAGGTTGTCTATTGGTTTGATTCGAATAATTTATTATTAAATAACAAAAAAACAAAATTAATAAAATTCACAACACCTAATGTTAAACTTGTTGATAATGGTGTAGTATTAGGCGGGGAAATATTAAAACCGGTACAGTCTACTAAATTCATAGGTATTATCATAGATTCGAAATTGCGGTGGGATCTCCATATTGAGGAGCTAGCGAATATGCTTAGCTCTGCAGCGTTCGCGGTTAAATAAATTAGACTTCTTACTGACGTAGATACAGCTCGCATAGTATACTTTAGTTATTTTCATAGTATTATGTGATATGGAATCTTATTATGGGGAAATGCAGCTACCGTTAATACAATTTTTGTCCTGCAGAAAAGAGCTATTCGTGCAATTTATAGTTTAGGTCCTAGAATACCATTAAGAGATAAGTTTAAAGAAATAAAAATATTGACTGTTGCTTCTCAATACGTGTACGAAAATGTTACCTATGTATGTTCATAAAAATATACACGAATTTCCCAGGAATTGCGACATGCATACCATTAATACTAGGAGTAAACATAAACTTGTAATGCCTGTGACTCGTTTACGCCGAGTCAGTAATTCTTTTTATGGAAAATGTATACGCTTATACAACAGGATCCCAGAAAACGTTCAAAAAGCTCCTATTGCCAAATTTAAAAAAATTGTGAAAGAACGTTTGTGTAGTAAAGGATATTATTCGATTAACGATTTTTTAGAAGACAGTACGCCTTGGGAATGATGTGATCGCCTCCAGGCTATTTCAACCCATAGAATTATTGTTCATTTCGATTTTCATTTAAAAAAATATTAAAACAGACAAAAAAAAATTAGTCCCGCTGAGTTTCTTTCGCCAGTTCTTCTCAGGTCAGTGGCTTCTTCTTTCCGAACTAGTAGTAGACTCATGACGTTCAGTAAAAAATTGTAATAATTTTATGCTGAATAAAATATTTTGAATTTGAATTTGAATTTGAAAAAATTTAAATTGACAGTTCAAACGGCTTTTATAAGTCAATTTATAGATATAACAAAAACTAGCAACACCCGCGGCTCCCCCTCGTTCTAAAGACGGAAATGCAAGTTACCATGTTAATCTTTACGTGGTAGAAGTTCAGTGGTAATGCTCTCGCTTAGTAAGTAATAACGTAAGACACGTGGTAACCATGATAGAAAAGATTCGCACATGAAAATATCAGAAATGCGAAATATTTGAGGTACAGATTTGACCCAGCATTTTATTATATGTACTAGGGTCTTACCCTCGCTTCGCTCGGGTTCGTGCGATGGATAAACGAGTCGGTACTACTTCGTTTCGGTTCGAATCATCATATTGATTCGAATCAAGGGTTTATTCGAATCATGATTCGATTTTTTCGTCGGGTGATTCGAGTTATTTCGAATATTTAATATTTAATATTCGAAATAACTCTCGATTCGAGTCCTATCACTAAAAATAATAAATTATAGGAACGACTAAACAAAGTGAATGTCAATGTCCACGCATAAAATGTACTCAACCTACCCGAACCACCCCGCGGCTCGCTTCCCCCGCCCCTCTCAACACAGAGCCCGTCGTGTCTAGCGTTGATAAGATTTTTTCTTACATATCGCCCGAACTATGTACACGGGTCGTGCGTAGAAACGACACGAAGGCCCGGCGACTTTTCTTACCGTGTACAAGCAGCGTAAAAGTTGATAAACAATACTCTCTCACTCTCAAGCAGTTAAAGGCAGTAGAAAAGTCGGCACCGACCTCCAGAGAAAATTACAATATTGCTCTTATTGTCTTTTCTTTTATTGTATAGGATGTCCAAAATTAACGCTTTGTTTTTTTTATTGAATCATAAAGTACATAGGATAGGGTTATTTATGGAATAACACAAGCAAGCAGTGACTGTTACTGGTGCTCGATATCGCGACATGTTAACACAGTTCTTTTTACCGAAATTGGATGATATTGATGTGTCCAGTATGTGGTTTCAACAAGACGGTGCTACATGCCAAATCTTGCGTTAATTTTGGGACACCCTATATTTTACAATTACTTTACTATTAATTTAAGCAATTTGATGCAAAATCAATAATTGGGTTAAAATAATAGTTAAAACTTAGATAAAAACTTTTGGTTAAAAACTAGAGATGTGCCGACTATGACTTAGGCCGACTAGCCGACTAGCCGACTAGTCGGCCAAGCCGAATAGTCAAGGTCGTCACAGTTTTATTGAAGACTAGCATTTATCGCGGCTCCACCGGCGTTCTACAGTCCGGCAACCTAATTCTAAATTTTTTTTAACACTCAGAAAGTTTTGCGAAAATAAATTAATAAAGTGGTCTATAGGTCAATATTTTTTATTAAATCTTTTCCAAGTACTCTCCACCAGCCTATATACAAAATTCCATGCGTGTCAACTAGTTTTTGGAACAACTTTTTCAGTCCGCTGCAGACACCTCGTTTACAGCCTGCTCGAACGTTCATGGCGCATTTTCAGGCAACGAAAATAGCATGCTTTTTAGATTATTTTTTATTTTTACAAATAAAAGAAGTGACACGGTGCTAGGTCAGGTCTGTAAGAAGAGGGATCCAGTAGTTTGGCCGGCGTACTGTCCAGGAAAACCCTCGTTTTGGGCGCGGTGTGGCGCATTGTCATTGTAGCCTGCGAAGCCTTGTGCTTGGTCGCTTGTTGCTCACAACAGAAAAATATTCTGCCAAGCATTTTGTAGTATACCATGCAGTGTTATTGCTTCTTTGGTTACGTAAAGGAATTGATATCAAATAGCCAAATTGAAAAAGCTCGCGATTAAAATTTGCCCCGTTTCTAAATCGCTTTACTTTTGTAGGCGTGGATTGATACATCCAGGACCTGTAGAATTGGTGAAGTTGTGTGGCACCCAGCATGAAAATGAATCCTCCCGCAAAGATGCTTGTGAAGGATCAAATTTTTTACTGCTAGCACGTTCTTTCGTAACAGCCGTCACAGGGCGACCATTTCTTTCTTTGTCCCCTAACTCCTAAAGTTAGACGACCGCCCTTGAATTCGTTGTACTAACGATACATTGGAGTCTTATCGTACGATTCGTCAGGCGATACATGAAATCGTAAATAATCATAGCGCAAAGATGTTCCCGGCGTAAATCAATTTCTCAATGAGACATGATAGATTAAATTAGCTTGCAATAAATGTGGTAGGAAATTTTGAAACTGTAACGTTCCTATGTTAGTATGTTTACTTATAAATATTCATATTTTCACAATAGTTTATCCAGTCTCTCGCATAAAAACTTTTTGTCGCAATACTTTTTGAGTGACCTGGGTGTTTAACTCTTAGTTCAGATTTCTCAGAAATAAGATGTTTTCGTACAGTAAAAGTCTTTTATACGATAACCCGGATAACCAGTTGTCATGATTCAAAATTTCATCAATATCTGCCCAAAAAATGTGTGGTTTTCTCGTGATGCGGTCACACAAACAGATAGACAATTAAATTTCTGAAAACTGTAGATTCGGCCTCTGTAAAATAAATAAATAAAAAAAAAAATAAAAATAAAAAAGCCTTTTATTTCTCGCTTTCCATAATCAGTTGCATGCAGTACAATGACAATGTTTAATCTTAAACATTTATATTACCTATTCAATTTAATTTAATTTAATTTAGAAACAATTAATGATATTAGTACAAATTCTTAGTTTTTAAACATAATGCAAGTTGATTCTTATTCATTTTAATAAATCAATATAAATTTAAAAATATAAAATTAACAAATTAATAAATAAAATTAAGGACATGATTAAACAAATTCATAATCATAAATTTTAATTGAATTGTAATAGTTGTTGATTATATTAATTAGATATAGATTTATTCAAAGGTTTCGTTAGCAAGAACCCTCTCCATGAAAGGTAAAGGCCTCCTCCAGAGATGACCAGTGCTCTCTATTCTCTGCCACTCGTGACCATTGAGTACCTGCTACTTTTATGATATCGTCCTCCCAGCGTGCATTTGGTCTTCCTCTTCTTCTCTGTCCTAGTGGGCCTGTCCATTGTGTTGTTTCTCTCGTCCATCGCTTATCGTTCAGCCTCGCTACGTGTCCAGCCCATCGCCATTTAAGCTTTTGTGAATGGCTGAGAGCATCTGTGGCTTTGGTTTTCTGTCTTATTCGGGTGTGGCGAATCTTTTGGATTTTCTTGATTTTCAGAATACTTCTCTCCATACTTCTTTGGCAGGATCTAATTTTGTTTTTTACTTTTGTGGAGAATTTCCAGGTTTGACAGGCGTATGTTAACGTGGGGAGTAAGCAGGTGTTCATGACTTTCGTTTTCATTCGTATGGCCATATCACCTTTGAGTATTTCTTTCAGACTCCAGAATTTTTTCCATGTCATGTTGACCCTTCTCTCTATTTCTAGATCATTATTTTGTTGGTTGAACGAAACTTGTTTTCCCAGATAAATATAAGCATTAACATATGTTAAGGGTACATTTTCCAGATATATTGGTCTTTCATTATGGTTCGTCATGATGTTAGTTTTGGTTAGGTTCATTTCCAAGCCCACCTTTCGACTCTCTTCGTGTAAAGTGTTTATCATTACTTGCAGTTGCTTTGTACTTTCTGAGAGCAAGACTATGTCGTCGGCAAATCTCAAGTGGCTCAAGTGACGACCATTTATACATATGCCAAATTCTTCCCAATTTAGTTTTCCAATAATAGCCTCCAGCACCGCAATGAAGATAGTCGGCGATAGTGGGTCTCCCTGCCGTACGCCTCTTCCTATCTGTATGGGTGGTCCAGTAGTCTCTAGTTTCACTCTACTAGTACTATTGTCGTAGATATTTTTTAGGGCTTTTATATAGTCTAGTGGCACTTCTTGTGAGAGTAGAGTTTCCCATATTGCTGAGTGGAACAGAGAGTCAAATGCTTTTTGGTAGTCGATAAAGGCAATGTATAGTGGTCGCCTAAACTCTTGGTATTTTTCTATTAACATTTCTAGTGAGTGAATGTGATCTATAGTTGAAAAACCTCTTCTGAAACCCGCCTGTTCAATAGGTTGATATTGTTCTGTTTTTTCTTTTATTTTTTTCTCTATTATTGAAGAGAACAGTTTGTATAGTGATGGTAGTAGGCTTATCGGTCTGTAATTATTTATATTATTAGGATCTCCTTTTTTGTAAAGCAAGATAATATCGGACTCTGACCATTGACGAGGGGTGTACGAGGTGCGTAGTATTTGATTGAACAATTGAGTTAGTGGCTTTGTCAGGTACTCGCATCCAATCTTTATGACTTCGTTGGTGAACCCGTCGGGACCTGGGCTTTTCTCCATTTTTAGTAGTTTAATCCCTTTAGTTACTTCGGATTCATCTATAATAGCTCTCTCCTCTAGTCTGTGTGTGTTCGGTAGTTCATATTCAAGATGATCCGGTGCGCTGTATAGGTTCTTATAGAATTTTGTTGCTATTTTCAATATATCTGCTCTATTTTGGGTATTGTTTGTGTTGTCCTTCAACTCTTCGATCCATACCTTGTGTGTTCTCAATTCTTTGTATGCTTTTTTAACACTATTTGCAGTATTAAGATGTTTTTCAATGATTCTTGTGCGGTGTGCCTTATAGTCCAGATTGATAAGTTTACTTATGAGTTTGTAGAGTGCTTTTAGCTCATTTTTCAAGGCTCTTGATTTTGTCTTTTGCAATTCTTGTCTTTTGTAGATTAATGCGCGAGTGCGGGCTGATAGTACTTGGTTTTTCCCTTGTTTTGTGTCGTGTGAAACCTCATAAGCTTTTTTCAAACTGGTGTCTATTGCATTTGTGATATCGTCGTAGAGATTCTGAACGGTGCTCTCATCTCTCCATTTCTCTTGTAGATTTACTACGTTATTTTTTAGCATTTGTTTATAGGTTTGTACTTCCTCTTCGTTTTTTAATTGGGATCTGGGGCATTGGTTGAACTTGAACCGACTTTTTGTTTTGGGAAGAAAGTTAAATGTTGCTCTCACTGGTCTGTGGTCCGAAGGGTAAGTGACGTTTAAAACTTGAATATTGTTTATGTTTTTGTGTAAATTCGTTAAGATGTAGTCTATTTCATTCTTTATTTTGCCATTAGGAGATCTCCAAGTCCATCTTTGTTTATTATTTTTTTTGAAAAAAGTGTTCATGATAGCGAAATTGTTCTCGTGCGCGAAGTCGATAAGTCTTTTTCCTCTGCAGTTTCTGTCTCCGTACCCGTGGTTACCAGTAGCGATTTCGTTGGGATTGGTTTGTCCTATTTTGGCGTTGAAGTCGCCCATGACTATTATATTTTTGTCTGATAGTTGTATAGCTTTGTCGACTGTACTGTAGAAAACTTCTAATTCCTCATCGTTCGACGCCTCTGTTGGTGCATAGACTTGAATAATGCTTAGTTCTAGGTTATTGATATTCAGCCTCAACAGCGCTACTCTTTCTGACAGACCTGTGAAGCTTATAATATGTCTTTTTAAATGTTTTTTGACTACAAATCCCACTCCATATAATCCAGGCGTTTCTCCAATGTAATAGAAAATAAACTCGTCGTGTTCTTCAATCGTATTTCCAAGTTTTCTTATTTCAGAGAGACCAATAATATCAAATTTTATATTATTCAAGCATTCCGTTAATTCTAATAGTCGTGAGTATGTTGACAAAGTTTTGACATTGTATGTTGTAATGTATAAAATATTCTGGTAGCTGTTTTTTGTGCAAATTGTTGATAATTTCTCTGGAGGGTTTTGGTCGTGATCTTCCTCGGTGACCAGCCGGCTTGGAAGATGTTTTTTTGTTCTTTGTTTCTGTATTTAGTGTGTTTTCCATGTGAGAGGGGGGCGCTAGTTGCTATTGTTTCATGTTTTTATCTAATTGCTCGTTAGGTGAACTTCCAGGGTTTTTGTTGGTTATAAAACTAAGTATTCCTGGTTTGAGATCGGCCTCTGTATCGTTAATTAACTATTTCAATTAGATTTTCTTAAAAATATTCAATGTACAAATTCAACTAAGTTAGAATGTTATTATACGTATAGCAGTATTATACGTAAGGCAGTGGTAGCCCAGCGGTAACGCGTTGCTTGTATAACCGAGATATGCGGGTTCAAATCCGGGTCTCGCACCTCTGATATTTTCATGTGCGAATCATTTCTATCATGATTACCACTTGTCTTACGGTGAAGGAAAACATCGTGAGGAAACCTGCATGTCTGAGAAAACCTAGCAAGTTTTCGTAAGACATGTGAAGTCCGCCAACTGGCACTGGGACAGCGCGGTGGACTATGGCCTGATCCCCCTCGTACTGAGGGAGGCCCGTGCCCAGCAGTGGGACGTTAAAAAGGGCTGATGATGATGATGATGATGATATACGTATAGAGTAAAAACTCAACCTCGCTCCGCTTGGGTTTGCCACTAGGTTCACTTTAACAATTAGTACAGATTTCTCCGAAATGATATATTTTCCGGAAGTAAAAAGTATACTACATCATCTACATGTTAATCTGGATAACCAACTATTATCATACCAAATTTCAAAATTTCATCAAAATCTGTCCAGTGTATTTCTCGTCATACGGTCACAGACCGATAGACAAATCGAGAATATGTATCGTAAAGATTCGACTAAACATTTTTTTTATAAATGAGATAAAAAATATATGTTATGTTTTTTGTTATCAAGATAATTCGTAATTGAAATTAATTAATTATTAATAAAATATGTGAAAATAAAATATTTTTTATATTCAAGTAAGTGGTTTGAGAAAGTAATTACCAAAGGAAAGGTTGCTTTATATTTCAAAATGTGTGAAACAGATTGTTAACGAGAAACATAATGACATTAACGACCAACCTTATTATTTAATTTGATTCCTCCATATATTTTATTGAGAAATACATACAAAGTAAGAAGCCGACTAGTCGGCGTTTTATGCCGACTATTCGCCGACTAGTCGCCGACTACAAAATTATTTTTAACAAAAAAACAAAAACCAACTTCCAAACTTAATAAATCTAAACTAAAAAGTAGGAAATAATACTTTTAAGGACTTTGTTAATTTTGGAGTCGGTGCCAGCCAGGTATTTTGATTATGTTTACAAAATGATAGATTAATCGAATATGTATCTATTTAGGGTTATTTTGCTTTGGCTGGCTGTGTTAATGACTATAAAAATTTACCTTCTATTATGAGGTAAACCTAATAGCCTGAAAGTATACAACTATCGGTCCATAATTGCGTATTATATTGAAAGAATTTTCTTTAAGCTGCTAACCGTTGAGGAATTGTACCTTCCATCATCAGTAACGGTACGTGACTCAAATATCCATATAGCCTATAAAAGATTCGGCCGAGCATCGTTAATTTGCTCCTAATAATTGGAGAGTTCCGATACTTTGTCATGGATCCCATCATCAGAACCTTACCAAACTCTCATTAAACTACCCTTGAAGTATATCTTTTCCATTAAAAAAAGAATCATCGAAATCGGTTGGCGTGATATTGAGTTATTCATCCATTTGTCGCGCAAATACTTAATGCAAATTTAAGACTTTTATGGTTTTCTCATGGATACCATTGTCAGAACTGGAAAATATTAAAATGGGACCACATGGGAAGCACTACCTTTCAAATAAAAAAATAATTATCAAAATCGGTTCACCCAGTTCAAAGTTATGAGCTAACAAACATAAAAAAAATACAGACGAATTGATAACCTCCTCCTTTTGGAATTTGGTTGAAAAGTGGCCGACTAGTCGGCGACTAGTTCAACGCAATTATGTTCTTAATGGAAATCTTTTTTTTTTTTTATGTGACAAAGGGGGCAAACGGGCAGGAGGCTCACCTGATGGGAAGTGATCACCTCCGCCCATAGACATCTGCAAGACTGCAGGTCTTGCAGTTTTGCAGATGCGTTGCCGGCCTTTTAGGAAAGGGAGTGAGGGGGGAGGGAGGAGGAAGAAGGACGGGAGTAGGGATAGGGAGTGAGCCTCCCGGACTCTCACTTACCGGACGAAACGCGACAGCATAGCTGCCACTTCACGCCGGTCTTCTGTGAGAGAGTGGTACGATACGGGGCGTGCCGGCCCATTCGGCTGCTACCCGAAAGTAACAAGCATGGCACTACCACTACAAATCATAAGCTTCTCGATTTAGTTTTTTCCACTGACCCTGCTAGTATTACTTTAACTTAGTTTCAAGTCATATAATACCGTCAGAAATTCATCACCCTCCTTTCGAAGCATGTTATCAAACGGCGTCATATAAAATATAATGAAAGTGATAAGTCTACAGCATCTAATTTAGTTTCTTATGTATCAAGTATTGCAGAAGGTTTAGATAAGCAGAAAGAAGTCCATGCTTTATACACTGATTTTAAAAAGCATTTGATCTAGTGGATCTGTAAATATTCGTGGCTTTAAATCAGAAGAGTGCGAAGTAACTTCTGGAGTTCCCCAAGGGTCGCATACAGGCTCATTGCTATTTTTAATACTTATTAATGAGCTATGCAATAATATTAAGTAAAGTTTATCGAGATATAAATGACGATTTCGATAAGAAAATTTCACAAACAGACAAACGTTATTGTTGATTGCTGTAATTTAAATGAAATTTACCTCAATCCTACAAAGTGTTTCATTTTAAAAATTTCGTAAAAAGGAATATGCAAGAAGTTACAAGTATTCGAGACCTAGTTGTAAGGCATCATTATGACAGTAAAATAAAGAAAGCTTCAAACAATGATGTTATACAGGACTAGATACGCAATGTACGGCGTCGGTACGTGAAAAGCTTGGATATGTCCGCTGACATATAAGACCTCAGTTGTCAGCTTGATGTCATAGGAGTGATTGCTTGGCAATAAAAAAATACAAAATGGTGAAATGTGTAGTTAAAGTGTGCCAATCACGGTCTGAAAAGATAAAAAAAGCAAGTGGTGTTACTTTTCACAAGTACGTTTGGTAAATTTTCTTCAAATTATCCATAAAATCATTATAAGACGAAATAAATTTTTCAAAGATCGTTTTGTCATTGATGACACATTAATGTGACCAGAATATTCGATTTTGAATTTCCCGGATTGTTGAGAGTTTAGTGAATAACGTATGTACTCGTATGTATGTTAGTGTAAGTGTAAATTTATTATTAAAGTCGGTTGTGTTAAACGCACTGTAGTATCATACTCATTTAACGAAAAAATAACACACTCGCGTTGACAGTTTACTTTACCTTAATAATAATAATAATAATAATAATAATTTAGTTTAATGATGGATAGTAAACGAAATGCGCGATTAGGACCGCTACCTGGGGGTCGCCAGGGCGCGCCTGGAGCTGGCGCTAGGCGTGGCAGCATGCGGGCCGCCAGTACTACCAGTCGGCCGACAATACCACCTAGCCGGCCGACATATCCATCATCCCCACCAGAGGGCTTGGCACCGACAGGATCCTCTAGGACCCAATCTTCGGGGCCCGCCGCTGGTGGTGTACGCCGCATGAGATGGACATCTCAAATGAACGAGAATGTCATGCGTGCGTACTACAGGGCGACAGGAGGGGAAACCGGACGGACTGGCTACCGAGCGGCAATGCATCGCGAGTTCCTGCTGCTTGAGTCGACTTTAACTGTCACGGAACAAAACCTGGCAGATCGAGCTCGGTTTATTCAGCGTTCGAACATCTTTAACGCTACCGAGCTCGAACGATTACGACGTGAGGCTGTTCCTGAGGTGATTTCAACAACAGAACAAATCGTGCCTCCAACTATTTCTACCCGGGAGGACATAGTTACCACCATCTACGATTTGCCTGTTGAGGAAAGAACCCAGGGAACAGTCTCCCTTGATTTAGAGCGGATGAGAGGGATTCTAGAAGAGGCGATTTCTGAGATTCGGAGCACTCCTCTGGAGAATCGTATGCGGCTCTCCCGCCTCACATTGAATGTGGCGACGCGGGATGTCATTGAGGCCATTAACCAAATGCTGCCTCATTACCTAGAGAGCAGCAATGGTCTGGATGACACGGCTTCTATCCTCTTCGGTGCGGCTTTAGCTGTGCACCGATTTGTTGGAGCCAAGACACCGGGTCCGGGACGCGATGCTGCCGCAAGGCGCAAAGCGGAACCGGCCTGGAAGAGGAGGATAGAACGCCGTATCAACCAAACCAGAGGTCTCATTGGCAGACTGCAAAGCTTCAGGTCGGGCAATACCAGGCCAAGGATTGTGCGCTCCGTTAGAATTGCCTTCAACGGGCTTGGAGTTAGGTTGGATCAGCCCGACATAACTCAAAAACTAACAGAGCGCATCGACGACCTGAAGCAGAAAATCGCCGCATGGGGGAACCGCATTCGACGATACTCGGAAAGAGTCGAGCGCTTCCAACAAAATCGTCTCTTCTCGAGTGATCAGAAAAGGTTCTATAAAAGATTGGAGTGTCCGGCAGTCTGCTCTACCTCTCAACGGCCGAGTCCGGCCGACCTCGTCGCCTTCTCGCGAAATGTATGGTCACAAGAGGTAGAGCATGAAGAGGGCCCTTGGATTGCGGCGGTAGAGGAAGCATGTTCCGTTATTGAACCGATGAGCCCGATAGCCATCTCTTCGGAGGATGTAGCTGATGCAGTACGGCGGGCCCCGAACTGGAAAAGTCCGGGTCCTGATGGGCTGCATCACTACTGGCTTAAGGGCTTTTCGGTTTGCCATGCGACCTTGGCTCGACAATTCCAAGAAGCTCTCGAGCAGAGGACGCTTCCGAACCTTTTCACAACTGGGATCACTCACCTAGCTCCAAAGTCCACGGATGCCGCTGATCCGGCTAAGTACCGCCCCATTACGTGTCTTACGACCATCTATAAGACACTGACATCTGTTCTGAGCCTCAAGATATCTCGTCATGTAGACGACAATAACATCATATCTGGGGCTCAGAACGGATGTCGGGGTGGTAGCCGTGGCACTAAGGAGCTCCTTCTCATCGACTCCGTTGCGGGGCAATTAGTCAAGCGAAACCGCCGAAACTTCTCCGCCGCCTGGATCGACTATAAGAAGGCATTCGACTCGGTGCCCCATTCATGGCTCTTGAGGGTCCTTGAGCTGTACAAAGTTGACGGTACAGTTCGAGACTTCCTCGAGAAATGCATGGGGCAATGGAGTACAATTCTTTGTCTCCATGGTGAGCGGATGGCGGCTGCTGATGACCGGATAAGGATACGGCGGGGTATCTTCCAGGGTGATTGTCTGAGCCCGCTTTGGTTTTGCCTGTCTCTAAACCCGCTCAGCTTATTGCTGGAGAGTTCGGGGACGGGCTTTCAGTTTCGGAGAGGAGGGACAAGAGTACCTCACCTTCTCTACATGGATGACCTCAAACTGCTGGCACCCAACGCCACCCGCCTGCAGGAATTACTGAAGATCACCACTGAGTTCAGTAATTCTATCAGGATGGGGCTTGGGCTGGATAAGTGTGCGGTCTTGCATGTGGTGAGGGGGCAGGTTACTCATTCGGCCGAAATGAATCTCGAGCCATCGAACATAAGAACCCTTTCCGAGGCTGAATCGTACCGGTATCTGGGTATGTCGCAATTGATAGGGGTGAATGAGGCGGACATGAAACAGTCTGTTTGCGAAGCCTTTTTTGGCCGTCTGACAAAAATCTGTAAAAGCTTTTCGTCGGGTGCCAATAAGGTCCGAGCCTATAACGGCTGGGTTGTGCCCGTTCTCATGTACACCTTCGGCGTGCTCAGATGAACTCAGACCGAACTTAACACCCTGGACAGAAGGGTCCGCACGACTTTGACTCTCTATCGCATGCACCACCCAAAATCGTCTGTAATGAGGTTGTATATCCCCCGGAAATGCGGTGGTCGAGGCCTTTTGAGCGTCAAGACCATGCATAACCGGGAGATAGCCAACCTCAGAACATACTTCGAGACGAAGAGGGAGTCGCCCATGCATAGAGAGATCATAGAATGTGATAAAGGACTCACCCCCCTATCCTTAGCCAAAACCGAGTGGCAGGCCCCGGTGGTGCTTAGCACCTCTGACCGGGAGACCGTGTGGAAGGAGAAGGAGTTGCACGGACGCTTTTTTAAAGCTCTTAATGAGCCTCACGTAGATAAGAAAGCGTCCGTGCAATGGCTGCGCTTCGGTGATCTCTTTGGGGAAACCGAGGGTTTTGTCTGTGCGATACAGGATCAGGTAGTTAAGACGCGAAACTACCGAAAGTACATTCTAAAGGATGGCACTCACGACATCTGTCGAGCCTGTCGCCATCCCGGTGAGTCACTCAGACATGTGCTTTCGGGATGTTCGGCGCTTGCTAACACTGAGTATCTGCACAGGCACAATCAAGCAGCCAAAATACTTCACCAGGAGCTTGCTCTGAAACACGGTCTCCTGGATGAGAGGCTGCCGTACTACAAGTACACGCCGATGCCTGTACTCGAGCGTGACGGAGTCCGGCTCTATTGGGACCGGTCCATCATCACGGACAGGACTATTCTAGCGAATAAGCCTGACATCGTGCTGATGGACCGGGCACAGTCGCGGGTGTTTTTGGTGGACATTACTATTCCATATGACGAAAACCTTGTGAGAGCTGAGACGGAGAAAAAACGTAAGTATCTAGATCTGGCTCACGAGGTTTCTGCCATGTGGCATGTAGAGTCCACTGAAACCATCCCTATCGTCATATCTGCCAATGGTTTAATCCCAGTTAGCCTCGCTCACCATCTGAGGCGACTGGGATTCCGTGACAGTTCGCTCGCAGCCAGGATGCAAAAAGCGGTGCTGCTAGACTCGGCTAGGATAGTCCGCCGGTTTCTCAACCTGTCGCCCTGACCCCCGATCGTTTGGTCTCCCCTGCCGGGGTGTAATCCTCCGCCCGGTACAATATTTATTTATTCTTTATTCTTTATTCTTTATTGCACTTTGAAAATGTGTACAGTGATGCAGATACAAATATAGTTTGCAACGGTGGACTTATCTCTATAAGAGATTTCTTCCAGCCAACCTGTGATAGTGAGAGATAGTGTTGTAAAGCAGGCTAAGATAGTGCAGTTTCAGTAAAACGATAACTATAATATACATACCATACGTTACATATTTACATAAATACTAACATACATACATAAATACATACATACATACATACATACATACATGCAAACAAACATACATACATACATACAAACATACATATATATATATATACAATAAATATACATAATATCCATATAATAGAATACATAATAATAGTAATCAAGAAAGGTTAAGATAGAGTGAGAAGGTGCTGTCTTATTTTTTTCTTAAAAGTATTAATAGAGGGACAAAGTTGGATGTTCTTAGGAAGATTATTCCAGAGCCTTGCTCCGTATACTGTAAAAGAGTTTAGGAGGAACTTCGTGTTGCTCTTTGGAATGTCTAGCATTGCAGTGTGGCAAGAGCGCATGGAGCGAGAGGGAGTAGGAAGAGTTTGGAAACGGGAACGGAGGTATGAAGGTGAATTAGGGTCATTAAGAATGTTGTAAAGGAACGAAAGGATGTGCATATCACGGCGAAGGCGGATTGGGAGCCATTCAAGCTGAGCACGAAAGTTTGATATATGGTCATGCTTTCGCAAGCCAAAAATAAAGCGAATAGCGAGATTTTGAAGACGCTCTAATTTGTTAAGTTGCTCCTCGGTCACATCTAAATAGCATAATAATAATATAATAATATAATAATAATAATTTATTTGCATAAGGAAAGTTTACAGTAACAAAGATTGTGGTTGGGATCCCCTTTTAAGCAAATTTTTGCTTGTGTTAGAGGATCTCGCCCTTCCATAACAAATATATTAATTTATTCCTTATAAGGTACAATTTAAACATATATATATATATATATATATATATATATATATATATATATATATATATATATATATATATATATATATATATATATATATATATATATATATATATATATATATATATATATATATATATGAAATAGTAGTAAGTAACATAGTAAGTTAATTCTTAACGTTAGTGATTGTGCATGAGAATGAGTGCGAATGTAAGTATAAAATGTGTATGTGTGTGTGTGTGTGTGTGTGTGTGTGTGTGTGTGTGTGTGTGTGTGTGTGTGTGTGTGTGTGTGTGTGTGTGTGTGTCATTAGATAATATTTTGTAATAGAGCTTCGGTCTCATGATAATTAAATGTATTGATCCAATTTATTAAGGTCTTTTTGCATTTATAAGTGTTAATCTCGTAAATCGGGAATATAAGGCCCGAGTGAAACGAGGGTGAGTCGCTAGTGTATAATAAATTCACTGATGGATATTTTGTTTTTTACTAAACCCCGACGCAAAAACGACAGGTTGTTATAAGTTTGACATGTCTGTGTTTGTGTCTGTCTGTGGCACCCTAGCGGATAAACCGATTTTGATTTTGTTTTTTTTTTCATTTGAAATGTGAATTAATCGGAAGTGTTTTTAGCTATGTTTGGTAAAAATCGGCCCGAGATAGCCGCCACCACAAAATGGCGATTTACATATTTTTTTCACAACTTCCTCAATATGGGTATCAAATGAAAGGGCTCGACTAGAAAAATAATGTACACTATATTACAAGGGAATGAGGAATATTAACTAAGTAATTAAAACTAAACTAAGCTTGATTTTTTTTGTCTCATCAATGTCTTAGATTTATGAGGAAAGTGGAGTGATCACTGGTATATAGAATCTAACAAATAATCTTTTTTATTACTATTATTTTGTCTCAGAGGTTTTTTTAAGTTTTAATTTTGTTTTATCTTATATATTACTAGCGGGGCCCGCATCTTCGCTCCTGCTTAAGGTACTAAAAATATTTTGGCTTTATGCTATTACTTGTTGTGTAACAACGAATCATTCCTCATTTAAAGGTCCACCCTCTTTTATGAAGACTACTGTTAACTGTATACAACCAGCTACTGTGTTTTCCTGTGGAGACATAGACTTACTATTTCAAACTGTTCGGTAGGTCTTACAAAACCATACAGAATATCCTAAATTAATACATAATTTTGATATAATCTTTTAAATTTTAGTTAGAGTTAGCCATATTTTGTTGCCCTTATCCTTATCGTTCAATAGAACCAGTTATTGTGTTTTAACGTATGAATTAAAAATTTTACTTCATTAAAAGGTATTTTAAATGTTGTATCGTGTATATACGTATGACGTATCAACTGTACAAAATTTACTTCAAATCAGTACAGAACTTTTTGCCTGAAACGCGTACATCTATATGCTAAGTTACTGTTTTTATATCTACTGATAAAAATAGGTATTTATTTTATGATGCTAGGTTAATGAATACCATTGATTGATTTGATATGACTTTATTACTTTAGACTCAAAGACGTGACTCGACAATCGACATTACATTAAAATGATTGAGACCAGAGACATAGATAAGACATAGACAATAGTTACAATCATAGAGTTCTTAACATAGGTAGACATAATATAATAGATTACAGATATGCAACAGTATTGAGGAGAGGAGATAGGAGAGGTTATTTTATATTTTAGACATTTCTGTCGGACTTTTTAATACCCACAATTTCCTACTATATAGTTTTGATATATCTCTCAAGATTTAGCCAGCGCTAGGTTCTTAAGACGACTCAAATGAACTAATTATTTTGTTTTAATGTATGTTCAGTGGAAATGAAATATTTTTCTGCAATAAAAAGTATCCTAAGTCACGACCCCAATAATAAGTAATCACGTCACAAAATTTGATTAAAATCCGTGCAGTGCTTTTTGAATTAAACGATAACATTCAAATAGACAGACATACAGGCAAGACGTAAATTTCTAAAACGACTTTTTCGAGGTCTAACAAAATAATATGTTACGGTTGTTGTTTTATTATAAGCATTTACCTTAGATTACCCCCCCCCCCCCCTAAACAAAATCCTGGCTACGCCCTTGTCTAGATTCCTTTATAAACAATCTGTGACGATTATTAAAACGATATAGGTAAGTTTCAATTTTTTTATTTAAATATTAAATGTATTTGAACTTTAAGTTATGTTTTAAATTTAGAAAAAATAACTAAATAAATGGCATAAAGGTAAACATTCTTAGGTTTATGTGAATATTCGACATTATAAATGAAACTACCTTTACGGATTTTGTCGCGGATTTATTTTGATTTTTAGTACCCGACGTTTCGAATGCTTTACCGCAATCAAAAAACGTAGTATCATATTTTATAAAGGCATAAACATTTATTATTATTAACCACTATCATGAACATTCAAGCTAAAGCCTCAGTTCGCTAACAGTTGTTTTAAACAAATGACCCCTTAGACAATTTTTACATAGAATTTATATTTTCCATTTTATTTAAACAAAAATTTAAAATAGATAAATAAACGAGAAATCAAAAATTTGTGGTACATCATAAAATATAAAATAATACTATAAAAGGCGTTTTCAATAAATTTATATGGAGTCAGATAGTTTCATATTATGGTATCAGATAGTTTCATATATTTAAAAAAGACGTGTGGACATTATATACCCAGTCACCTTGTAGGTATTACCACCTTCTTGGGATCCTGTAATTAATATAATAAAATCTAAAAATATTAAAAGTAATCATAATAGACAGTTGGATGTAGTTAGCTCATACTGTGTAGATCTTGATACAAGTAGTCAAATTTAATATATAATAATTTTTGTATGAATTGCAATATTGTTAAAATAGTTTAAAAAGAGCAAGTGTAGAGTTTCTTGCCGGTTCTTCTCTGCACAAACTGCCTTCCGAACCGTGCAGTAGCTTTCTTTTAATCTAAATTCTAAAAATTTTAAAAATTATAATTCAAAAGAATCTGTCAAAATCTAAGCATACTTTGATTTGATTAAATTATTTAAAATTTGCAGTAGTGTTGCTTAATACTTTAAAATAATCAAAATTCAATTTATATTTTTAGCAATTTTAACTTAATTTTCTTATATCAAATTAATACTTAATTTAAATTATAAAATGTAACTTAGCATAAACAATTTATAGGTAAGAAAATATACATATTATTATAATAGCAACACTACATAATACTTTTGAATAACTAATATGAAAATAAAAATTATAATAATTATAATAATACTAGCTAAAAATAAGTTAATAATATTGCCATAATTATAAATTATTTTTAAATTATTTAAATTTAAATATAAATGTTTAGAATTAAAATTTTATAAGGTACTCTGATGCCATTTTCAATTTTTTTTGTAAATAACCTAACCTAACCTAACCTAACCTACCCACAGTAGGCACTGTCTGTAACTAGTATATAAACCTATGAGACGTCAAATACCTTAGTCTCTCCCGTGACCATGATTGCTGTAAAGCATTCGAAACGTCGGGAACTAAAAATCAAAATAAATCCGCGACAAAATCCGAAAAGGTAGTTTCATTTATAACGTCGAATATTCGCGTAAATCTAAGAAAGTATTAAAAGATGTGTGGAACTCGGAGACTGCCGCGGTAAAGCTATTGCATAGCTGTTTTTATCAACTTATGCAATTATAATTATTTATTTATTTTATTTATGCAGTATTTTTTTTCCTTTGTTATTTTTTCTTTGATATTAATTCAAGTTACACTTTTAGAGCGTGGTGACCGATAAGAAAACATTTTTTTTTCTTTTATTAAATAAATGAGAAGTTAATATTGTTCAAAATATTTTTATTATCTATTGAAAAAAAAACCAGATATCCGCCATCTTGGATTTGAAAATGGACTTCATTTTCGCAATCAGCACCCCGAGAAACCTCGAAAATGACATCCATGTCATTATTGAAAAAAACCCGGATGTCCGCCATCTTGGATTTGAAAATGGACCTCATTTTCGCAATCAGCACCCCGAGAAACCTCGAAAATGACATCCATGTCATTATTGAAAAAAACTCGGATGTCCGCCATCTTGGATTTGAAAATGGACCTCATTTTCGCAATCAGCACCCCGAGAATCCTCGAAAATGACATCCATGTGATTATTGGAAAAAACCTGCATGTCCGCCATCTTGGATTTGAAAATGGACCTCATTTTCGCAATCAGCACCCCGAGAAACCTTGAAAATGACACCCATGTCAATATTGAAAAAAAACCGGATGTCCGGCATCTTGGATTTGAAAATGGACCTCATTTTCGCAATCAGCACAAAATGTGTTAGGTTATTTTCGTTACGGAATTTCTGGATTCGGTCTCCACGCTCAAGGCCCGCGATAGAAGCTATGCAATAGCTTAAAAATAAACACTTGTAGATTAGAACCAACTACCACTACAATATTTCCAGTCTATTTAAACGTTACTTAAAATAATTTGTGATGTTCATTACTCGTATAAACTAGCTTCAAACTAACAAACAAGCACACAAGCTATGTATAAACACGTATATTTTCCCACGACACAAAAACGCCCTAAAAATGTTATATAATATCTAAAGCCATTCGCACAAAAGTGGCGCAACCGAAGATAACACAATTATATAAAAATATAAGTATTAAAAAATCGATAAACAACATCACCACCATAGACCAAGACCTAAGTGGAGATTTGGATGCATTTTAAAACACTGGCAACTTATCGCAAAAAGTAGAATGGTAGTAGAAGCAGAAGAGAGGTTTTTGCCCAGCTGTGGAATAAAAACAACTAAAATAATAATAATGCATGTATTAATCCGCGAAATTATATATCAATATTGTTCAGTTATTGAAGTGAAACTTCTTCTGCGACTTCCAACAACCAAGTACCTGACACTCAGAGACGGGCAAGAGTTCGCGCCACCACCCCTCAGACGGTCAAAATGAGCAGGTCGGGGATCTCAATATACAGCCTAACTTATGACGTGGCTGCTCATGCTGGCCATCGTGAGGAATTGTTTTTGAAGTGAAATTACATTATCATTAGTATTTATACAGTGTGTAAACAGTGAGTTACTTTTTAAAGATGTTGACATAAGAAAATATTTTCTAAAATTCAAAATATTTTAACTTATATCTAATTATAATTATTTTTTGACTTAAAGCAACACACGAAATAATAGCTCTAAAAATTATAACGAACTAAGTCCAATTTTTTTAAGTTATGCCACTTTTGCTCAGACAGATACATTTATACCTTACAAAAAACGTCTAAATAAACACTACATTATATAAACAGCTTCACCAAAAACCATATAAGTCTTAAAAGTCCAAAAGCAAGTACAGAGACTAAGAAATAATGTAAACATGTTAATTTGAATTGCTTCTTTTCAGCTTGCGGGATGGTTTCCAAGGGGTCCTTTAACAAATATAAACGGATCCCTATGACATAATTTTTAAAATATTCCGCCCATTTCAAACTTTCTATATCAAAATTGAATATCCGTCTGTCCGCGTCGCCCAACTCCTTTTGTAGCTGCACCGTATTTTTGTTGTGGAATATCCATTCGCGAGTGGCGAAAAAGCTTATTACGTCTGAGAACTTTCCGATTTTTTTGTAAGCTTTTACTAATCTGTAAAATAATAAATATATTTTATGAGACAGACTTTTAAATTAGGGGGTGGTAGTCCAGTGGCAATGCGCTGGCTTTTGTAATAGAGTAAAGCGGGTTCGTATCGGGTCTAGCAACGATAATATTTTTACGTGCGAATCGTTTTCAACTTGACCAAAACATTACTTGTTTTACGGTGAATTAAAACATCGTGAAAAAACCTGCATGTTTGAGAGAACCTAGCAAGTTTTCGAAACTGTGAAATTCACCAGTCCGCACTTGTCCAGCGGTGGACTATGGCTTGATCCCCCTCGTATAGAAGGTGGGAACGTGCCCAGCTGTGGGACGTTAGAAAGGGCTGATAAATTAAAGACTTCGTTTTTATATAGATAGGTAAATTCTACTTAAATAAACAACAACAAAACTAGACTTACACAGGCTTTTTCCTTATCAAAACAGCGATGGTATCTACTATATAGGCCGGGATCCAATGCATAAAGAGAACGTATAAATTGTACATAAACTTCGAGGGTGTGACCCAGAAGAGGTACATCCACACAGTCCGAATCGACCGCACTGGGATTCCATATACTTCTGTATAGTTCATGAATCTGGCTGAAAAGAAATAAGTGTAAACCATTAAATTATTATAACGACACTATTTGACTTATTTTAAAAATTAAAATCGAACTATCCTTTTGCACTCGAGTTCGACCCGAAGATAGTCTTAATTAATAGATACCCCAAAAGAACTGTATTTTTTTTAGAAAATTAACATTTGTGCTAATTTATTCTATAATCTATCCTGGTGTCGAATTTTATCCAGATCAGCTCAGCCGTTCTGAAGTGATTGAGTAACAGATTTAGGTACATCCATCAATATATAATATTTCTAGGATTGCTGAGGCGCAAAAATTATCCGGGCAAAGTACAGAAAGCCCGAAATGGAATGCGCTTCAGCAATCCCTCAAAAGTCTTAACAACAACCTTACCAGTCTGGGCAACCAATTGGACACACTCCGCCGCGAGGTAGGGCACATAAAAACCCTCGCGGCGGAGCCACCAAGATTGCCCAAAGCTGAGCTCCCACAAGTACAATCACAAGACACGGGTCTAGTCGAGATGCTAGATAAGATACACAAAACAATTCACACAATACAGCAGATCCAAATAGAAATATCACAAACCCACACATCATCATCCGAACCACAAAACGATCTGACTCCGAAGTTCGAAAGAATTTCGGAGCGTCTTGATCTGATGCATGCCGACATCCGCGCTCTAAAGGACGATACGCCCAAAGTAGCCTTACCACCAAGACCTTCTCTGGAAACAGAGCTAGCAGTACAGGAGGTGAAACAGACCCTAGACACTATGCTAGAGCATCCAGCGAAAAGGTAACCACGAAAGGATGTGTCCAAGGATCCATCGGAGGACCGACTTTCTGGAACCTAATCTTAGACTCCCTACTCCACAAAATGGCAGAACTAGGGGTATATTGTCAGGCCTTTGCGGATGACGTGGTCCTCATATTCTCTAGTCATCTCACCAGCGACTTACAATCTTCAGCTGAATCCGCCTTAGCTGTCGCGCAAGAATGGGGTGTTACCAACAAATTGAGCTTTGCAGCGCACAAGACAAATGCGATGCTTATCACCAAAAAGCTCAAATATGACATCCCGTCAATTTATATGTCTGGCATTCGGGTGAATCTGGTAACAGAAATTAAGTTGCTGAGTCTCATAATAGACTCCAAACTAACCTTTAACGCACACGTGTTTGCAACATGTAAAAAGGCAGCAAATATTTATAAACAATTAGCGTGTGCCGCAAAGTTGAACTGGGGTCTCAACAGAGAGACAGTGAGGACCATCTACGTGGCGGTAATAGAGCCCATCGTCCTGTACGCTGCAAGCGTATGGTCTCCTGCAGTAGAGAAATTGATGATAAAAAATCAACTAAACTCTCTGCAAAGAGGCTTTGCTCAAAAAATATGCAAGGCCTACAGGACGGTTTCTCGGACATCGGCACTCATTCTATCGGGCCTACTATCCCTTGACCTTCGCGTTCAAGAGGCGGCGATGCTTTTTAAAACAAAAAAAGGGTACTGCGAGGACCTCTTACCACCAGGTCGAGAATTAGAGCGCAGGGTGGGACCTCTACAAAATCCCCACCCCTCACAACTCATAATAACTGAGTACGAGCGCTTAGAGAACCTGGACCCTAAAACCCTCGAAAGCCACCAGATAGTCGGTCCCCTCATTTTCACCGACGGCAGCAAAATAGAAGGAAAAGTTGGAGCTGCCCTAACGTGGTGGAACGAGGGAAAGGAGACCAGGTACTCAACATTCCGACTAGAACGACACAACACTGTCTTCCAATCGGAGATGGTTGCACTTCTCAGGGCAATCAGGATGGCGAGGAAATCGAAAGTCGGCTCAATCAACATTCTGAGCGACTCAAGATCTTCGCTCGACCTTCTGAAGAGCCCATCGGTTACTCATCATCTAGCCCTAGAGATGAAGCAGTGCATACGAGAAATCAGAGAGGAGGGCAGAATTGTGAGGTTCTTCTGGCTAAGAGCCCACGTAGGTACCCCGGGCAATGAAAGAGCGGACGAGTTAGCTAAAAAAGCAGCCTTAACGAAAAAGACGGCTCCTGACTACGATAAAGTCCCAATATCGTATGTCAGAAGGCAGATACGTGAGGAGACGGTGAGACGGTGGCAGCTGCGCTATGACACCTCTACAACTGGCACGGTCACAAAGGCGTTTATCCCTGATGTAAAGATCGCCAAAAAGATCATTAAAAACACGACATTAACACCAGTCGATGTTCAAATGTTGACCGGCCACGGAGGATTCGCGGCGTATCTACACCGCTTCAACCTTAAGGACAGCCCCTCTTGTGTCTGTGACCCCGAATGTGAGGAAACAATATTCCATATTTTACTGGAATGTCCGAGATTTGGCCAGGAAAGGCTAGAATTAAAAAACAACCTGCAACTGGAATTAGACCAGCCCGCTCTACCCACCATCATGGAAAACGAGGGCACTAGAACACCTTTCCTCACATTCGCAAGAAAAGCCGTCCAAGTGGCAGCTAAAAGGAATGGTTCGACCGCCATACCATCTGCTACAAAAACAATCACTACCATAACCACTTCCACTACCACAACACTAACAACTCCATACATCTCACATACCACAAATACAACCAGTTCTACACAAACCACGCACATCACAGACACCACACACACAACATCATCGACAAAGCCGCTAATAACATCATCACAACACTGAATCGCCGCGCACCAGCCGCACTAAAGCTGATATGGGACAAGTAACACCACCGAAGCTAAGACCAGCATCAAACCCACAGGACCATGCCATTAACGCATTCGTTGAATTCCTGGCAATAATAAAAGGAACCCGAGAGGTTAACCTAGCCACCTGTCAAAAGATCATACAGGCCTACCAGCGAGGAAGTGAGAAGCTGCTGGAAGTGGAACTCAACAAAGCCGAAGCGGCCATATACGACAACGACACTTCCCAGGTAATACATGGAGAAATGTATGGGTCGTATATGACCGCTTATAATACCACGAATGGCTTCGTGAGCTGAAGGGTGTAAAGATGAACCCCCAAAATTCCAAACACCTCCAGGAGACCCACTAGTTGTGGTAGCCAAGTGCACGAGGATAATGCTGGACGACAGGATGCTCAAAATGGTTAAAACCATATCGAACGAAGTCGATACCGGCATCATCCTTGCGAACTGGAAACTGCCAAAAATAACGTGGACAAACGGGGTACCCGGATGCGGCAAGACAACTTACATCATCAGGTACTTCGATAAGGATAACGAAGTAGTAGCCACCGCCACAGTCAAGGCAGCAAAGGATCTAAGGGAGAAGCTCGTGGAACGGTTTGGTGACAGAGTCAAATCCAAGGTGCGTACCATGGCCTCCATACTGGCCAACGGTTTCAAAGAGGGCACTAGGTGCAACCGCCTAACTGTCGACGAAGCCCTCATGAACCATTTCGGAGCCATAATCATGGCAGCCTGACTGTCAGGCGCAGAAGAAGTGGCACTTATCGGAGACATAAACCAGCTGACTTATATCGACAGGGAAAACCTGTTCGAGCTGAGGTATTGCCAACTCTGGTGACTAACATCACACGTGAGTTGTTTTGCACGCATAGAAACCCCATGGACGTTACATATGCCATCAGCGAGGTCTACGGAAATATATACTCATCCAGCAAAATTATCCATTCCTTGAGCGTGAAGAAGTTTACTGGCGCGCGACTTCCATCGACCCAACAAGGAACTCTATACTTGGTCCACACTCAGGATGAAAAGAAACTCCTGATGGACCAAGGATATGGATCCGGTGAAGGGTCGCGCGTTATGACTATACATGAAGCGCAGGGTCAGATCTGCAGAGAGGTCATTATCGTTCGGACAAAGTGCAAGAGGCTCCGCATTCACGACAGTGTACCACATGCGGTTGTAGCGGTAACTAGGCACACCAACACCTGTGTCTACTACTCAGATGACGGTGACGACGCGATCGGCAGGTTTGTTCGTCGAGCGGAACGGGCCTGAGCGAAAGCCATTCTGGAGCACAGCCTTAAAATTTCCATCTTAAAACGTGACACAAACATCTCCGAGGCTGTGCTTTCCCAACTGCATGAGGGGACAGTGTCCTAATGTCATAGTGTGAATTTAAGACATAAACATAAATGAATACAGAATTAAGGACTAGTACGTAAGATAATGATAAAATGTGTTATAATTAAAATAAACATAATGTTAAGTATTAAAATGTTAACATAAGTAAGTATAATTTTACAATAGGAAAATATGTACATATTTCATAAGCATGTTATAACATACTATCACATATAAAAAGAAAAAAAAACATATTATATTAAAGTCGGTGTCGGACCACGTCCGAATAGTCTATATGTATTGCTAGCTTGTATCGCTAGTTTTAAGTATCAAAAAATTGTAAAACGCCAAACTGTAAATGATTAAAAAATAACAAAAGGCACGGGCGCTTAATGCCTGTGGAACATTTCATTAATAAATAAAAAAAAAAACAAAAAAAAAAAAAAAACAAAAAAAAATTTCTAGGATAACAAATATTCTATTAAATGTAAGAAAGAAAAATTATTTTTTTCCAAAACGGATCTATTTTAGAATGATATCCACGATTCTTTATTGGTTTTTCTTTACCAATTGAGAACTGATACTGAACTTTAGGTAAGTATATTATGGTGAATGAGGAATTTCGTATCGAACGGACGAATTTATATATGAGTACTCTTACGTGTTGTATAATATATTGTACCCCCTTCAAAAGTTTTATAAGATACTGTTGCGCGCAACAAGTAATGATCGGGACATGGTGACGTTACGTATACCTAGCACTAGCGCCATCTAGTATCAAGTAGCGGAACTAGTAGTCGAGATCGTTCTAGAAACTTCGATGATAGAACTTTCCAGAACAATCTCGATCTATCGATCTATGATCGATCGGGGCCGGTATGTACTCGAACATTCTGGAAGTTTCTGCAGTCGAAGGTTCTAGAACCATCCGAGGCCCCTATATAAGGCCGGGTATGAGCCGCGACTAGTCAGTACGGAATCAGCGATACAAGCGATAACATCGAAGCGATCTACGAGTGCTATTTAAAGTGATTATAGTGCGATTGTGTTTTATAATTTAGTGTGTTATTTTGTCATTGGTGTTGGATAATTAAAGTGTCTATTTTTTTTAGTAGTTTAATCGGCTGTTTTAATTGTAACGAACCCTAAGTCGTAACAATTGGTGTCAGAAGTGTGGGATTAAATCATGCCGATTTTACCCAAGGACGACACGGAAGGTATCCGTACCCGGAGCCAGCAACGCCAGCAGGAGACGGACCAGAGGCGATTTGGAGGAGCATCGCCGCAGACTTCTGAGGGACAGCTGCCGACCACAGAGGCCGGCCCGTCAGCTGCCCCTGCAGCAGCTCCTGCATCTACAGCACCTGACCTGGGTGCTCTGATGATGATGCTGGAAGAACAGGCTCGTCGGCTGGAGAGACAGCTTCAGCGCGATAAGGAGGAGCAGGCCCGCCGGCAGGAGGAGCAGGCCCGCCGGCAGGAGGAGCAGGCCCGCCGACAGGAAGAACAGGCTCTTCGGCTGGAGAAACAACTTCAGCGCGATAAGGAGGAGCAGGCCCGCCGACAGGAGGAGCAGATGCTCCTCATGAAGGACCTTCACGCTACCTTCAGGAAAGAGATAAAGGAGGTGAACAACCGCCTGTCAGAGGCTGAAACCCGAATCGAACAAGTGAATAATCGGGTTAACAATGTGATGGCTTACGTGAAGAAAACGTTGGACAACCTGAAACTTGAAGAAGCGGCTTCGGCCCGCGGTTTCAAAGTGCCGCCATTCGACGGGACGTCTTCTTGGTCGGCCTATAAAATCCAGTTCGAGGCTGTCATGAAGGCGAATGGCTGGAGTAAAAACCACGCCATGACTGCTCTCACCCTAGGTCTGCGCGACCAGGCCTTAACTGTTCTAGAAGCTCTCGGTAAGGAAGTGACTTACGAGCAGCTGCTGGAGGCGTTGGAGGCTCGGTATGGTGACGCTCACCTGGAACACGTGTTTCGTGCGCAGCTAAAGGATCGCGTGCAGCGCAGTAGCGAAAACCTGCAGCAGTGGGCCCTAGAAGTGGAGAGGCTGGTTCGGAAAGCCTACCAGTCTATGCCCGTTGTGATTGAAGGGAACTTGGTGCAGGCATTTATCGACGGCATCCGTGACCTTGAAGTGAGAGCTGCAGTGAGGCTCGGGCACCACGGGACGCTCAAGGACGCCTTGGCCCATGCACTGGAGGTGGAAGCTATGCGACAGGATCATCGTTCCCATCGCGTCAGGGAGGCTACAGCGGCTATAGTTCGCGACCGTAGTAAAGGATTCAGCCCTAGGTGCTACTGCTGTGGGGAAAGGGGCCACCTTCGATCCAGTTGCCCTAAACGGACTGCAGAAAAGAAAAATGACCTTGAAGTGAGAGCTGCAGTGAGGCTCGGGCACCACAGGACGCTCAAGGACGCCTTGGCCCATGCACTGGAGGTGGAAGCTTTGCGACAGGATCATCGTCCCCATCGCGTCAGGAAGGTTACAGCTGCTATAGTTTGTGACCGTAGTAAAGGATTCAACCCTAGGTGCTACGGCTGTGGGGAAAGGGGCCACCTTCGATCCAGTTGCCCTAAGCGGACTGCAGAATGGAGAAATGGCCAGTCTCGAGAGGGTAGTGAATCTAACAGTATTGCCCAGCAGCAGCAGGAATACGACTTTGTGGTCGAACATCGCAGCGGAAAATCCCATGGCAACGCAGATGCATTGGCAAGAAGACCTTATCCCGAAGATTGCAAGCATTGTGCTAGGCAAGAGGCTAGAGCAGTGGTACCTGTGAAGATGCTAAGGGCAGACCTGATCACCGGGATACCACCGGATGCCCCAAGCTGTATAACCGATTATGCGAATGACTTGCGAAACAAGATGGATGACATTTATGAGCACGTCAGACAATCGGGTCAGAAAATGTCTGAAGAGATGAAAACCCGGTACGACCGCAAAATGAACAACAAAGGGTTCGACGAGGGCTCACTAGTATGGTTGCACAATCCAGTTCGCAGCAAAGGAAAATCTCCTAAGCTTCAAGCTAAATGGGATGGACCTTACCGGATTGTAACAAGGATCAATGACGTAACCTACCGGATACGGAAAGGTGCAAGAGGTACTCCGAAGATCGTCCATGTGGATCGACTAGCGCGCTATTATGAGGCCGATAATGCTCGGGACGAGCATGTCTTAGGAGGGGGCAGTGTTGCGCGCAACAAGTAATGATCGGGACATGGTGACGTTACGTACGTAGCGGAACTAGTAGTCGAGATCGTTCTAGAAACTTCGATTATAGAACTTTCCAGAACAATCTCGATCTATCGATCTATGATCGATCGGGGCCGGTATGTACTCGAACATTCTGGAAGTTTCTGCAGTCGAAGGTTCTAGAACCATCCGAGGCCCCTATATAAGGCCGGGTATGAGCCGCGACTAGTCAGTACGGAATCAGCGATACAAGCGATAACATCGAAGCGATCTACGAGTGCGATTTAAAGTGATTATAGTGCGATTGTGTTTTATAATTTAGTGTGTTATTTTGTCATTGGTGTTGGATAATTAAAGTGTCTATTTTTTTTAGTAGTTTAATCGGCTGTTTTAATTGTAACGAACCCTAAGTCGTAACAATACTTACGTGTCATTTGAAACGTCGGGAACTAACGTCGTCAAGTATGATTGATTTCAAATAAACAGCTTTTCACTGAATGCATATGAAAGCAATACGGTACTAACATCATAAATCAGTTTTAAAAATGTTTTTCTGTCTGTCTGTTTGTTCCGGTTAATCTTTGAAATACCTGGACCGATTTTGACGGGCATTTTCCGCGCATCTGCGAGTAACTTAGGCTAATTTATTTATACTTTTTTACTAGAATATTAAAAAAAACGCAATTTATTTTAACTTACGCCCAGTGGGCCGGGTTTGCTTGTTTCGAATATTCGCGTAAACCTAACAAAGTATCAAGCTTACCCCAAATTAAAGGATCTCGTTTCGAAGACACATAATTGTACACTACAGGTGAATTTTCGGCAGAAGCATGTTCATGATTTCCTGGATAGTCCTTTGCGGTCTTCCAGGCGGCTGCTATGATTACGTTCACCACATAGTCCCCTGGCACCAGGTCCGCTTTGACTTGCGGGTCGCAATGCAATGCGTGTAGGATGCCCAGACCCGCTCCTACTACAACCTGGAATTGTTACACGGTCTAAGTGCTAATTTGTCCAGACAACCAATTTACCGATAGTTTTAATACAGAATTATTGAGATATTTTATACACGTTTTAATTTAGAAAGTAAAATATGTATATTATGTATTTTTACTATAAATAAATGTATGAATATAAATGTTTGTAAGAAACACACACACACACACACACACACACAGAGAGAGAGAGAGAGAGAGAGAGAGAGAGAGAGAGAAAGAGAGAGAGAGAGAGAGAGAGAGAGAGCAATTGAATACAAAGAGGAGGATAATAAGGCCTACAGTAAAATTTAGTAGGCCTTAATAGCCACCGACAACGTGTGTAAGGAAACATGATTCTTATATTAATATGATTCGAACCGTAATATAATTAATACCGTAACCCGTATAGTTAATACCGTAACGTAATAACGTAACCGTAATATAATTTAAGCTCCAAAGATCATAAAAGTATGAAATAACAAAAAAAAGTATAATTACGTAATTATATAAAATATTCTAAAGAATACTTGCGTTTCCAACAGACGATTTTTTATTATTCGTGCTGTACAAACGCTTCCCACAATTAATGACGCTACCTATGGCATCGCACGAGCTATCCTGTCGTGATATGTTCTAGGTGCCATCTTTAGGTGTTAGCTACCGCGTACCTACCTTTGTGAGCTTGAGCGATTCAAAGAATTTAAAATAGGATTTTTATTGCTTAGGCCTTATTACCCGACAGGACTTATTACCCGAACCTACCATATATCACGTTCACTGCGGTTCACCCACAATCGGCCCGACGCGGTATCAACTCAATGTGCGTACAGCAAAAATAGGTCTTTCTCGCTGGTGCGGCACCTGTTTCCTGGGCATTTCTACGAGTATGACAAAGACAAATATAGCTTTCGATTTGTGAATAACAATGTATAAATATAGTAATTTAATAACGTGGCAGGCCCTTTTTGACCTCCGCCGCATAGAACATAAAAAAGTTATCTCAGTGCGGGACCGGGCCTTTTGGGTGGCTGACCGATCGCGACCCGTTGCCGCACTGAGCAGATGCGTACGCGTCGAGCCGCCAGTAGTGTTGTGCTTGCTACGGGAGAATGACGATATTTCGCTCGTGCAAACTTACTTACACTGGCACATAGTAAAATCAAAAAAATAACATTAGACAATAATAGCGATACCGGTTCAAATTTTTAAGTCCATTTTGATACCCATATTGAGAGAGTTTTGTAAAAATAATATGTAATCCTATTTTAATATAATAATAGCTACGAACACTTCCGACATTCCGAAATAATAATAATAACTTTTCAAACAAAAAAAAACAAAATTGGTTCATCCGTTCTGGCGCTACGATGCCACAGACAAACACACACACACACACACCGCGCGCGCACGCACACTCACACACACTAACTTATATCACTCCGTCGTTCTTGTCTCGGGCGTTAAAAATAATAAAAATTAATACTAAAATGTACATGTAATAAAATATAATGGCTCGATATTTTCTTTTCTTTCACTATCCCATCACTAAATTATATTAAACATATTACACTCTAGTGCGTTACCGGGCCTTGTCGACCTGACATTTTTGATTGGTAATTTCTCATTTTCTGTTTGGAGGATCCAGGGGCGAAGCCAATGTATAGACAAGTGATCCATGAGGATTATAAAAACATAAAATTTGTAATGTATAAATACACTTTGGCTGAGATAATAGAGCTTTAATACCACCTAGAGGTGTCGGGTCGATACGGCCCGCCACGCACAATAAGAAAGTCAAGCGAGGGGCCTTTTGGACCCCCACCGCACCAGGTGAAAGTCACTGTTTTTTCTTACGCAGTGAACGTGTTAATATGTATTTTTACTATAAATAAATGTATGAATATGAATGATTGTAAAAAGGAAGCTACTGTAAACGACGACAAGACATGTCTAATATATTAATAGCTGAAACGGCTAGGCTAGGCTAGGAGTGAATCGTAAGCTAGCAATTTTTCACATCTTCAGCTATGTAGCATTCATAATATTTTTTCTTTATGTTGGAACATTAACACACAGCGTCATCTAGCTCCGTGGTAAGCTACGAGGCTTGTGTTACGGATACCAGATAGTTGATACACTACACATATATGACTTTAAATACATACATATTATAAAAAAGAAATACCCATAACTGGAGTACAAATATTTGTGCTCATCGCAATTGTTTCCAACGGGACTCAAAACCACGACCGCTAGCACAGCAAGTACACTATCAGCTGATTCAAACGTGTCGCCAAATAATAAAATTTTCAAGTTGCAAAACACGTTCACTGCGTTGTGAGGTCATATTGGCTCATAGCGAACTTTCATGTGATGCGGCGAGCAAGATAGCGTTTATTCCCTTGGTGCGGAACTAATAACTTTGTGTATTTCTATCGTGGTAAAGAGTTTTTTACACCATTGTTATTGCCGCTTTAACGTGAACAATCCAGAATTTTAAAACACTTTGACCTCACCCGCACCTAAAGGAAAATGTTTCACTTTAGTGCGGTGTGAGGTTAATATGACCTACCGCTCCACGCACTCCACACCCGTACTGAACGATACGGTCGCGCCATTCCATGCACCTAGTGTTGTTCCACGCTATCGACAGTGACGACGTTCGCGTCGTTTGAAGCCATTTTTCGCGCCTACGTTTTCGCCTATCTCTTGCAACTTTTTATTTAAGTATATTATTTATCATTATATTATGTTTATTAGTCGATTATTAGTCCATATGAATATAAGATTGATAAGTACTTTAACTCGTTGTTAAAGTACTTATCAATCTCTATCTGTGTACCCCTATTTAAATAACTCTGAAATAAGGATTGCGAAGTCCATCTAATGCCAGTAGCTTCCACTTTTTGCATGAGACTAATATATTTTTTCCGTGGGAAAAGTTTTTTATTTCGCGGAAAATATAGCCTGTGACATTCGGAAATATAATAAGCAATCATGTTGTAATTTTTCATCAAAATCCGTGCAGTAGTTTCGTGAAACAGCAACAAACATACATATATCCATACATTCTCATTATCGCATTAACAGCTGCGAACAGCGGTACTTCCGCGACAATATTCTCCAGAAGTTCATCACTAAGTTCTAAAAAGATCACTTCTACCCCTCTAGACAAGTGGCAAAACGCTAGTAGAATAGAATAATCAATGTATGGGATTGACATAAGCTTACGACTAGTGATTAGATTCAACTATGGGTAGAGATAAGGAGAACCATCTCATATGGGGGGAAAGTTGAAAAAGTGTCCAGCTGTATACTGAAAATAAAGTTTCCATTACCTTATACCTACCAGAATAGCGCTGGCGTTCGAATAGTTTCAATATGAACATAGCTGTTATAAATGGAGTGAAGTTTGCTGAGTTCAAATATTTAAAAATTTTAATGACTCAAGTAGTTAGAAAAATGCTAGTATACAAAACCTCAACTATTTACGTAGTCTAAAAATGTTTTAGTAAATATAAACAAAATACTGCAGAGAGAAAGCGTAATTTTTTTCTAATTCCGTTTGGCGCTTTCTTTAAAATTTATCGACTGCTACTGCAGCGCCACCTTTACTGGACACTTTTTCGTACACGAGATGGTCCTCCTTAGGCGTTAGCGTTTATCGAAATAGAATCGGTACGGAGCGTTTGCCATTTGTCTAGAGGGGCTATTCTCGCCTCGCTCGACTCAGATGTGAAAAAATATTTTTGAGGCATGGGAGAGGTCGCAGGATGCTCTTGGGATATCCTATGACTTATCCAAGGCCTTCGATTGTGTGCATCACGTGACGTTGATCAGGAAACTGCATCATTATGGGATTAGAAATAAGGCACTCGACCTCCTGAATTCCTATCTGAGTAATAGAATACAGAAGGTTGATGTAAATGGTAAGAGATCCCCTGGGGCTCCGTTAGATATGGGGGTTCCACAAGGCTCTATTCTTGGCCCATTTCTCTTCCTAGTTTACATAAATGATTTGCCATTTTTTGTGCAGGACAAACATGAGATAGTATTGTTCGCTGAAGACACTTCACTTATTTTTAAGGTAAAACGTAATTTACATATGTACGACGATGTAAACGATGCTCTCTCAAAGGTTGTCTATTGGTTTGATTCGAATAATTTATTATTAAATAACAAAAAAACAAAATTAATAAAATTCACAACACCGAACGTTAAACTTGTTGATAATGGTGTAGTATTAGGCGGAGAAATGTTAAAACCGTTACAGTCTACTAAATTCCTAGGTATTATCATAGATTCGAAATTGCAGTGGGATCTCCATATTGAGGAGCTAGCGAAAAGGCTTAGCTCTGCAGCGTTCGCGGTTAAAAAAATTAGACTTCTTACTGACGTAGATACAGCTCGCATAGTATACTTTAGTTATTTTCATAGTATTATGTCATATGGTATCTTATTATGGGGAAATGCAGCTACCGTTAATACAAGTTTTGTCCTGCAGAAAAGAGCTATTCGTGCAATTTATAGTTTAGGCCCTAGAGTATCATTAAGAGATAAGTTTAAAGAAATAAAAATATTGACTGTTGCTTCTCAGTACGTGTACGAAAATGTTTTATATGTTCATAAAAACATACACGAATTTCCCAGGAACTGCGACATGCATAGTATTAACACTAGGAGTAAAAATAAACTTGTAATGCCTGTGACTCGCTTACGCCGAGTCAGTAATTCTTTTTATGGACAATGTATACGCTTATACAACAGGATCCCAGAAAACGTTCAATAAGCTTCTATTGCCAAATTTTAAAAAATTGTGATAGAACGTTTGTGTACTAAAGGATATTATACGATTAACGATTTTTTAGAAGATAGTACGCCTTGGGAATGATGTGATCGCCACCAGGCTATTTCAACCTATAGAATTATTGTTAATTTCAATTTAATTAAAAAAAGAAAAAAAAAATTAGTCCCGCTGAGTTTCTTTCGCCAGTTCTTCTCAGGTCAGTGGTTTCTTCCTTCCGAACTGGTAGTAGACTCATGACGTTCAGTAAAAAATTGTAATAATTTCATGCTGAATAAAATATTTTGAATTTGAATTTGAATTTGAATTTGTGACGTTTATTTCCTCGAACACCGCTCGAATTTTTCTTGGGAATAAGTTATTTTGCCGCAGGAAATAAATTCTATAATATTTTATTTTGATTTATAACATATTACGATGAAGTGGCAAGAGTTGCCCCATTGTATGCCTAAACATACAGTAGAATATATACAGAATCTAGTTTCCTTTTGTTATTTTAACGCCTGTGACTTACAAGGTTAAAAATTAAATTGTGAATCAAATTTTGGGAAAAAATTATCGAGTGCTAAATAACAGACGTGTTAATTCAGGAGAATAACGTCACGCCCTAACGAGAAATCAGGTGTCAAGATGTATATGCTGTGTGAACGAATGAATGTCTACATATGAATGAATGCAGTATGTTTGTATACGATCTACTTACACCGGTAGGTCCATATACATTGTCGATCCATCCTGGCACAGGCTCACTCTCCGTCGATATCACTGTAACGGAACAAAAATGAGTATGCTTAAAACTTTTTTACTGGCAACTCATTTAAGTAAATTACCACTGAAAGATCGATATAATACATTTATTTGGTAATAATAACACTCCAGTAATAATAGTAGAGATACTAGCAACCTAGCCCTCAATTTGGTCCCTGGCCTAGGTTTCGGCATTTTCCTTTTACTCCAGCTTATAGTTTATCTGTGTACTAAATTTTATCCAAATCTGTCACCAAATTCAATATTTAAATAAATGTATAGTTTTATTTACCTGCAACAGTAATTCGATAAGTAAATTTTGTAGGTAAGTCATAGTATCGACTAGAAAAAAAATGTTTCATGCTTGAAAGATCAATCTGCCGAGTTTCTCTACGGTTCTCCGTTAAAAGTATTAGATTTCCACAAATATTTGAAATTTTTAATCTATTTTTTCAGATTTTTTGGCGGATTTGTTTAGATTTATGGTTCTCGACGTTTCAAATCCTTTGAAGAAGTCATGTTTACGGGAATAATATCTTACAGTTAACAAAATTTACCTACGGAAGGCCTAACGAGAGCGACGGGGAGTCCTTGGGAGTATTTCTGCACAATGTCTTCCGCTGCTGACTTAGAATAAACGTAGGTATTGGGAAAGTCCCCTAATAATCTGAGAAAAAAATAATAGCTGTAACTTTTACATATAATTTATGTATATTGTTTTCAATTTTCGCTCCTCCTCCTCCTCATGGAACCTGGCAAGTTTTCCAAAGAATTGCTAAGTCCGCCAACCGCACTTGGCTGGTGTGGAGGAATATTGCCTGATCCCCCCGTATTGAAGGACTTGGAGGAAGGGTTGAATTGGATAAAATGATTATTATATATATGCTCGTACACTATTTAAACATTTACTCATTTACTATAACGTTGGGACTTTATGCACATAGCGTCATCTAGTTCCGTGGTAAGCTACGAGGCTTGTGTTATCGATACCAGATAGTTGTAAGTTGACACATTACACATATAAAACTTTAAATGCAGACATATTACAAATATAAGCACTCATGACGAAAAATTTGTGCTAAACAAATGAGTGCCAGCCGGACTCGAACCGGCGACCAATGATGTAGAGTCACTACGAACGTGTCTATATTACTCGTACCGCACGTAGTAAGAGGACATAGCCCTACTTACCCTGGCGTAATCTTGCTTAAAGTATTTTCGTCTAAATTTTCAACGAGGTCGATCAGCTGGTCACCGGAGAGGTTTATTTTGTAGAACTTCTCGTCGATTTCTCTCAAGTGACAATTACTGAAACGAATAACAAATAAAGTATAATGTCTCTGTATTGAAAAACCATGCAGCAATGAAAATAAGCAAGGGAGCAATTGATCGATGTTTTTTTTTTAAATATTCCAAAATAGGGTAGGTTTGATATGTCGTTAAAATAATATAATATTGACACAGTATATTTTAAAAAGGTATAGAATTAGACAAGTACTTAAATAAACTTAAAATCATACCTTTGATTGAACCGAAAACTGTAATTGAGTACGGCACGGGGTGAATTGGACCTCGTATTTTTGTTATCCTACAAAGCTAGTCTAAACACACACAGATGTTGACATACGCCTTAAATTATAGATCAATCAATTTCAGATTTAAAATTTAGATTTTAGTTTTATAATGCTGAACGGGGCTGAATATACCTCGTGCCGTTACAAAGGTAGTTTTAGGACGAGGTCTAAAACGCCTCTTACCGCAGAAATGAAAAGAACAGATAAACCAGTGCCGCAGTGAACGTGTTAACTAAGATATGATTTGCTAGGGGCAATAAATGGGGACATACTATCATGTTGATGATGATGTTCTAAGAAAACATTATCAAAACACCCCACCTGAAAGCAGTTGACACATGAATATGAGCTCGTAGCTTCGTACAGGCTCGAGCTAGCTGCAGTATCTCCCTAGTCCCTCGCACGTTGATCTGCACAACAGTCTTCAACGCTTCATTAAATCTAACATTTGCTGCACCATGGAAAATGAATTCAACCTGGACAAAAGACGAAAATTCTTAAAACATTAAAATTGGGTAGTAAAAGTAGGTTTTTGTATTCAATCTTTAATTATTTATTTTAAATTATGTTCTTTTTTTGGTCAGTGGCTTATGCCAGTATAACAATCTTTATGTCCTGATGTACAATTTGATAGGGATGGGATTTGAACCCGTTACACTCAGTTTCCCGTGCGTTACTATTGTCTGCAATTACATACCACTTTTGTTACTACGTTGAACAAACGTCATATAAAATTATGTAATTTTTCATTCAGTTTTCAAATGGGTGATGATATTTAAAAGAAAACACTTAACTTGAGAGGTGTCAAGGGACACCCGGATGGAACGAAGTTCCTCTCGGTTAATTAGTGAAGTAATATAATATATTAAAAATATATTATAATATCATCTATGACGTGTACGAAAGAATAGACAGACAGAGTATATAATTTTTTGTATAGTTAATGATTATTATATATAATAATCGTCGCGACACCACACTGTTCAATGCGAAATAGAAAGACGAAACGAAAAAATCTAGTAATATGTCATATTCGTAATCGGCACCCCCAAAAACTATGGAAATGATACCAATATTGATTTTATGAAAAAAATTGCGTCCGCCATCTTGAATCTAGAGAAAAATCTAGTAATATGTCACATTCGTAATCGGCACCCCCAAAAATAGCAAAAAGTCGTTACAACTTTTCGTATGAATTTTTTCCGTCTAGCCCCCTTTCACAACGCGCGATAAGGAACTTCGTTCCAATAATCTAGGCGTTATAAAACACGTAATAAAAACAAAAACGTTTTAGACAAAAAGCTACATAAATTCATGAAGTAAAATCATAGTAAACATTTGAACGGTAATAATTAGTAGATACTATACATATCTTAGAGATGAAATATCCTCTCGCATTACAAAGTATCCTATTTGTTGATCCCGGATAAATTTCATCAAAATCTGTCTGTATGGTTCCGGTTTTCTCATGATGCGACAGAAAGACAGACAAAGACACTAAAAACTATAGTTTCGGCCTATGTATCGATAATAATGAGTTTTTTTTATCAGGGTATACCTGAAATTACCCCAGGTCATTCTATCCGAACCCACATTGCGTTCTCCTTGTCGAGGAGGAGATAAAAGGGAGTTAGGGGTCTGTTAGCGTCCAGTAATACTAATGCTAATATCCTCCCGGCCGATTCCAGCCAGGGCGGCCAATCTCATTGAGACTCTGCAGGACATATTGGATATATGGACATTATACAATACAAGTGCACTCTCTATTACTATCACTTTTTCATACTCCGGTGGGACGACTACTCGACACGATCAGCGAGAGTTAAAGCGCAGGACCGACGACTTTACGTGCCTCCGAGGCACGGGGGTGACTATAATCTCGGCCCAACCCGGGACTCGAATCCAGGACATCCGGATGTGCGACCGTACATGCTTCCACGAATAAACATAAATAAATATACTCACAGGCATACTCTTAAAAAAAATCTTATTTACCTCTTGTATCAACTTGCTTCGATCGGTGTCACTCATGCCAAGATTTATTAGACCTAAATCACCTTCCACAATACTGATTTTTTCTAAAAAATCCGGCATTTCCGTCCTCAATTTATCGTAAAGCTGTAAAAAATGTGAAAAACTAATAAAATATAATTTTAAAGGCAGCAATTTTTATCAGAATATAAAGACTGGATCCGTCAAAAGATCTTTAAAAATAGTTTTACTTAAAACATAATTATTATCGTACTGTTTTTTACCGACTTTAAAAAAGGTGGCACAAAATATTAGCTTTTTTACATTAAGGATGTAAAAATACTCTAAGAAGTTTATCCTTATATATTTCAATTTAAAATATATACGTACAAGCCTTACTTTTTAGATATTTTGTTTTAAATATTTTGTTACCATTAATTAGAAGACTCACTTTCGCTCGGCTAGGAATCGTACCTCAAAAAGCAAAAACGAACTTATCCCACGAGAACCGGATTCTTCCGGGATAAAAAGCAGCCTATGTGCTTGTCTAGACCATAATCTATTTCTCAGTCAAATTTCATCCAGATTAGTTCAGCCGTTCTGGCGTTATTGAGTAACAAACATTACCCACATGCAAATTATTATTATCTATCTAGATTCTAGACATATAAATAAAATTAGAAGTGTCTGTTTTTAAATTCAAATTAACAGCTTTTCACTCAATATATATGAAAGTATAAACGGTAATTACATCAATTAATGACCAATTTTTAAAATTTTTGTCTATCTGTCTGGCTGTTTGTCGCCGAAATCAAAGCCGAAAATCTCTGAAACGGCTGGACCGATTTTCACAGTACTGTCGCTCGCAGATAGCTAATGTTATAACTTAGGCTGATTTTGTTTTAGAATTTTTACACGCTTTTTATTAGCTTCACCTGTATCTGTATGTTTGTATGTTTGTAACCGACTTCTTTGGGCGCGATTTTGACCCACTTTAAACGGCCAGATTTCGTTCAAACTTTGTAGATTTATCGAGGGCCGATGACAATACACTAATTTGATAAAATTATTCCATTTTTTAATTTGCAAAATATGATTTTTGCTTTTTTTAAAATCAAATTTAATTTAAATTCATTAAAATTTATATTCTATTTTTTAGTTTGGTTTTCTATAAAAAGCTTGTTTTTAGTTTTTTTAAACTATTATTCATTTTTTACTTTTTAGTTTGGTTTATTTATAAAAGCGTGATTTTTTAGTTTTTTAAAACTATTTTAATTTATATTAATTACAGGACGGATTTTTGTAGTACATTAAATTGGGCAGTGAGCGCCTAGGGACGAACCAGAGCGAAGTGAGGGTGAGTCGCTAGCATATACTCGTAATATATATTAGTAGATGTACTTACCAAATCATCAAATTGTTCTTGCAACCTTTTTGTTACATCTTTATTTTTCTTGGGCCTGGCTAATAAATACAGCTTTCTAATCTTTGGACAAGATCTGTAAAAATGGAAAAAATACTGTTATTTTCTAATATAAACCAGTTGGAGTCGTATTTAGCCCTTTTTAACGTCCCACAGCTGGGCACATGCCTTCCCCAATACGACAGGAAGAGGTTCACCGCACTGACTAAGAGTGGGTTGGCGGACTTCACAATATGTCTTTCGAAAACTTGGCAGGGTATCTCAGACATGTAGGTTTCCTCACAATATTTATAGATTAAGATCCCAGAGCGTTCTGACATAACCTATTTTCACATGGATGAAACCTATACGACTTAGTAGCGTCTAGTAGTAGTTTAAATACCTGCCTACTTGTGGAGCTTGCCCTGTGACACCTGGGCAGGTACCCAGGTGAGAAAGGTAACTAAAAATATGAGTTATCTTACTTAAATTTGTATGGCTGATTTTTATATATATTTTGTAGAATATTATTCTAAACTAGAATTATAAAGTGTCAGACACTTTTCATGGACCAGAGCTTTTGTCAGACGCTATAAAGCTCGACAAAAAATTAATGAACTTTACTTATTTTATCATGTCTGCCTTATAAAAATGTTATTCAAGTAACTATTACAAAGTTATATTTCATCAGTCAAGTCAAATTCGAGTGACCAAACATCCCTTAAACACAAAATTATTCAGCCGGTAGTGCGAGCGCGAGAGCACTATGCGCATGGGTCTCAGAGTAAAAAATTGAAATGTATTGAAAATACTTACTAATTTCAATCCAAGATTTTTGTATCCTTATTTCAATAAGATCCCTTATAAAAAAAAAAGATTTAAAAAGATTCAACCCATGCAAAATATATATCTATATATTTATCAAGTTGAATCTTTTTTTCTTAAAAAAAATGTCAGTTTGACTGTGACTGTTTCACAAGAAAACCAATAGACAAATTTTAATGAAATTGAGTATGGTCATAGGGGGTATCAGTACTGCAGGATTTGTTATTTCTGAGAAATCATATCATTACTCAACAATTATTATGTAAAAAAATGTTCTAAAAACGCATTCTACAGACCGGAAACCAAATTCTTAGATTGAAATTAAATATATGACTGGATACGTTATAACTCATAGTATATATTTCTGACAACTGAGATATTTACCTGAAGTAACGAGAATCCTATATATTGACCCGAATAACCAACTAAGATTATACCAAATTTCATCATAACGTGTCCAGTGATTTTCTCGTCACAGACAGACAAACAGACAAAAATTCTAAAAACTATATATTTGGCCTCTGTATCGATAATAATGACTATTTATTTATTTACTTGTTTATGTAATGGATAAAAGAATAATATAATAAGATTTTTAATTTAAATATTTAATGTACAGATTCGAATAAATTAGAATTTTATTATAATACTAGCAAATCACCAAAATCGGTCCAGCCATTTCAGATATATATATTCTTTTGACAGATAACACATCTAAATGTGAAGTTAGATTACTATGTTAAAGCATAAATCTATAGGCGTGACTGTTTTTCAGTAAAGTGTACCACAAAACGCTCTGGTTGTGGGATAGTGTTTGGTCTCGCTTCGCTCGCCCTAATAAATAAAAGATTGTATGTTTGTTCTTTATACATTTCTAAACTATATATTCTATCTGATGAAATTTTGGTAAGGTCTTCTAAGGACGCCGGGGGTTATTGACCAAAAAAATTAATTTGTGTGTATCAAATGAATATAAGAATTTGCACAGGTTTTATAATTCTTTAATTTTATTTTTAATTTACATGTAGTTATTTAATAGCATTGAGGGAATATGTTGGTAGGAATATAGTTTTATAGTAATAGTAACATAGGTGTTAATTTTAAGCTAAATTCTAACTTCCTATTCTCTAATCTACTATTGTTTCCGCTTTATTTACACAATGCACATATCAGTAGGTGCTTTACTTTACGAATATTTTTATTAATTTATATTCTGTAGGTACTTCAGGTGTGTATATATTTTTGTGTTTAGGGGATGTTTGGTCACTCGAATTTGTCTGACTGATGAAATATAACTTTGTAATAGTTACTTGAATAACATATTTAAAAGTCAGACATGAAAAAATAAGTAAAGTTCATTAATTTTTTGTCGAGCTTTAAAGCGTCTGACAAAAGCTCTGGTCCATGAAAAGTGTCTGACACTTTATAATTCTAGTTTAGAATAATATTCTACAAAATATATATAAAAATCAGCCATACAAATTTAAGTAAGATAACTCATATTTTTAGTTACCTTTCTCACCTGGTACCTGCCCAGGTGTCACAGGGCAAGCTCCACAAGTAGGCAGGTATTTAAACTACTACTAGACGCTACTAAGTCGTAAAGGTTTCATCCATGTGAAAATAAGTTATGTCAGAACGCTCTGGGATCTTGGAATATTAAATTCACCGTAAGACAAGTAGTAATCTGTTGTGAATGATTCGAACATGAAAATATTGAATCTCGCTCGCTTCGTTGGATTTTTATAAAAATCTCGTGCCTCCAATACGGCTGGACCGACTTTTATGATTCATTTTGTGTATATTTAGTAGTTCTGAGAATAAATCGCAGGCTATTTTTTTTCCTCTAGGTGATGGCCCACTGTAGATTTTTTATTTTTTATTTTTGGACCAAATTACAAATATCTTTTTCATAATTGGACCTAGTTCTGCAGAAAACAGCCATGTGCGAAAAAGTAACAACAGAGTTATAAGCATTTTTCTGTCGATAGTTGCACTTGGGTTATGTTTCGTTTTTCTGGTTATCTCAACATTGAAAAATATTTGTATAAGTATTATTTATTTTTTTATCCTATCCAGTATTCTGAACTGTTGCTATTAAAGTTTATAATTACGTTTTAGACTTGGCTGTTTTATACAAAATAGCATATTTTACAGTAACCACATTAAAGTTTAATCCAGCCACATGAGTTGGCTGTGTTTTGAGTTATTTTTAAACAGCAAAATAAATAAAAAAACAGACAAAAAATCTATAGTAACAAAAATCGTAATACAAAATAATAATTATTTTGCTGGATTCATATTGTTTTAGATCAAATTGGATTTAATAAATAAATTGTGATTTGAATAAAAACTTTGAAAGTGCATTAGAAGTGATTATTTAAAAAAAAACTTGAATCAGTTTAAGAAAAATTTTGTGTTCAGTCTTCAACGTCCAAATTAAAATCTAACTCAGTGTTAAATCCGTCAATGTCGTCTTCAATATCTTGCCACTTGTCAAATTCTCATAAAAATATCGAGCATCCTCTGGTATTAGATGTCTTATTGATATGATGTCACGTAGCTTAGACTCTGCGATAGGTTTTCCATTCGGCCATAATTTGCTTAACAGAGACTTAAAAACATATTTTCTTTCTATATTGGCAGAACCATAACGCCTATTAGATATTTTACGGGTTATGTCCAAACAGTCGTAATCTTCTTGATCAAAATCAGATTTCATATATATATGTGATATGGGTCTGCCTTTGTAATTTTTAATTCTCTTGTTTTCAGCCAATTAACTTTGTCATTACTTGTTGTTTTTTTTCGATTAATTATACACTTTTCTAAATTTTCAGTCGAGGACCGAAGTCCTTATCATTGGATAAGTAACTATGGCCTGGCATCAAATACTTAAAAGTAAAATTTTCAAGTGGTAGTGCCATGCTTACCTTCGGGTAGCAGTCGAATGGGCCGGCACGCCCCGTATAGTACCATTCTCTCACAGAAGACCGGCGTGAAGTGGCAGCTATGCTGTCGCGTTTCGTCCGGTAAGTGAGAGTCCGGGAGGCCCACTCCCCATCCCTCCTTCCGTCCTTCTCCCTCCTCCCTTCCGTCCTTTTCCCTCCTCCCTTCCTCCCTTTCCTGAAAGGCCAGGAACGCATCTGCAAGCCCTGTGGTGTTGCAGATGTCCATGGGCGGCGGTAATCACTTACCATCAGGTGAGCCTTCTGCCCGTTTGCCCCTTTGTCCCATAAAAAAAATACTTTCTAGGTTTGGTTTCATCTCCAGCACGGCTTTCATCATAAGAGTAATTTTAATATTCCTATTTTGGCCACCACACGAATCCGACCAAAGAATTAAATCTTTTACAATATCAGGGACATTCTTATCTAAGTGTTTTAGAAGAGACGATCCCACCTCTTGCGCACCACGTCCAGCCTGACCCTCTACCCATGTATAACAATAGCTTTAGTTATATTTAGCACTGTGCACACCCAAGTTACAAAGCCAGATTTGTCTTTTGTAAAATATGACATTTGTTTGAATCCGGGGTAATGGTAGCGTCTTTTGCATATCAAATGTAAGACATTCGATGTTTTCTTGATTTTAGCTAGGTTCATATCTATTTTTAATTGAGATGTGAATTGAGAAGAGCAAGCTCTTTCAGCGTGATGAAGATGTATGTTGTGTTTTTCTCTTATGGAGCTAACATCCCCACCGCTTCTTTCTACATTTATTATTTCGAAATGTATCGCAGACATTGCACGTATCTTTGCTTAGTATATATACTTATTATGTGAAAGTAATTATTACGATTGTCAAAAACGATGCGTAATCCACAGCGCGTGCTCACAAAATGAAAACAAACCCCTCCCACATATTGTGCCGCACCGCCCGCGCAGCGTTGCAGTAAACAAATAATAATATTATATCTATTTGCCGCGCATGCAAAATCTTATTCACTAAACAAGTTATAAGTAGGCGAGAAACGATATAATATACAAGTTAATTTTTACTTGCCCATGTGAATGGAGCTAATCATTTACCTAATAAAATCAATTATATTTAAATTCACAAAACAGCCAAGATGGTGTTGAAAAAAGCCAACTACCACTAATAATAAATATCTATTTGACAAGAAACAGCCATCACAGACTGGCTGCTTCTTACGTATCTTGAACACTGATATGTCCTAAAATTTTGAAATTTGTAAAAAACAGCCATATAGGTAGGCTGACTTCTGCAATATAAGAATTTTAGTTAGTGTCAAAATTGGCTGCATTTTACACCAACCTGACTGTTTTTTACGAAATGTATTTGTTCAAATGGCTGGATTCAACGGCTTATTATCTCCGACATTAATAAAGATATCAACCCGGCTGTTTTTGTAAAAAATTCGCCATGTCCAAATTAGCATGGCTGTATTTAAAACTCATTTTTGGAAAAACTGTGTAATGGCTGTTTTCTGCAGAACTAGGTCCAATTTGGCATCAAAAATACTTATAACCCTAAATTTTCAACCTTCCATTTATCACCAATCCCTATTTTTAATAGTAATTACAACGCGGGCAGAGCCGCGGGTATCGTTAGTACATTATAAAAACTAGCCACCAAACCAAATGCAAAACTCCGGACAGGTATTACGATTTTCTTAACAGAAAACCTAACTGATTAAACTTGTTCCGATTCGAGACTCGAACCCAGGACCTCCAGAGTCCAAATTGCAATCGCATATGCCACTAGACCACCAAGTTAAATATAAATATTGGTAATTTAAAATTGCGTGTAATGTTAGCCTTTTTACCTAATCGGACATCAAAATTACGGCCTCTTCCTCATTGTTAACACAATATTCAAATATAAGAATGTACATGAGAAGGTATTTACTATGTGGATGAGTTTTGGATGGGTGACCTTGTGAAATTTTCCACACTAATTTTAGTTTAAATTGAAGTTGTAAATAAAAATCATTAATCATTTCCTTTTTAGACATAACTTTCATGATTAATTTGTAAGTTAACTAGTAAGCTTCTCTCACTTTACTTGCGTGAATTCTTATCATGTTCATACTGACGATACGTTTGGCTCAGTTTGTAGGGACCCTACTTGCTGCGTCAGCGGTCGCGGGTTCGAGTCCCGCTGGGGGCAGTAATTTGTTGAACACGAATGTTTGTACTCCAGTCATGGGTGTTTATACTCGTACTTATAATATGTATGTATTTAATAGTTATATTTATAATATGTATTATAGTGTATCTGAATAAAATAAAACAAGGTTTGACAAAAATATACAAGAAGAAAGTTCACGTATTCTAATTAATTATAGTATCTTTGATTTTTCATACCGCGCGGTTCCGGTTTAAGAATGTAATCGCTCCATATCTCACCATGGATGTCTGTCGCAGTGTGGGTCATAGTGTATGGCTAAAATAAATAGGACGCGATTACCCACCTTTTGATATTTTGTAAAAGGGTAACTTTTAACACAACCCTGTTGGATCGAGTGGTGGCTGTTATATACTAATTCCACCGAAAATAGCATTCCCAAAGAGGGTTAACGTCAGGCGGCCGGTCGTAAAATTTTTTGCCAAACCAATTACAACATGTATAAGAGTGTCAAAGACTGACAGAGGAGAGTGGAAGAAGAAGATGTTGCGCCGACCCCACATAGCGTAGGATAAGGACAGGAAGAAGAAGTGTATCAACTATCTGGCATCCGTAACACAAGCCTCGTAGCTTACCGCGGAACTAGATGGCACTGTGCGTAATAATTTCCCACCATATTAAAAAATATATATACTATCGGTATTAAGTAGTCGAGTTTCGTTCCACCCCATTCCAGTCACGAATCACGATCAATCAAAAATGTTCCTTTTGAGAGCTTGATGAGCTTCCGTTGCGTGCGCTGCGTAAACGGTTAAGGTCTTGCAAAAATCATGGATGACAGACAGAATTATTCCACTTTAAACGTTCTAAAAAAGTCCGCAATAGCATAATAAGTATAATATCTTTTAAGGTTGACTCGCTACGATAGTGTTATAATACTTGTGATTCATGATCTAAGTCTAATTTTAATGATTATTAAATGTTAAGAAAATTTTGAAATTAAGGACATATTATTATGGAAGTTTAATTAAAATTTTTTTACAATATCAAGAAATCAGATTCCCTCTGGAGGCGCAGGTTCGAAAATTTTTCAGGTAAACATTTAAAAAGTTTGTTTTTATTGCTAGGTTTAAAAAAAAGAAAAAATACGTAATTTGCGATTGGTCGAAAGTTTACATCAGTAAAAATATAAATAAAATTGAAGTGTTTGTTTTTTATTTCAAATTAACAGCTTCTCGCTAATTGCATACCACAAGTGGACAAGGAGACCACCACCAAACATAAACTCTTACCTTAACAGCTTCTCCACTAAAAGTTTTCCAAGAAACCCGGTACCTCCAGTTAAGAACACCGTCGAACCAGAGAACATCTTCTGTATCTGAGACTCTTCCAAACCTTCCATTATGAGTGGATGGCTGTCGCTTTTCAAATCTGTTTGTCCGTTTAGCTCCATCTGTAAAACTATTACTCATTAACTAACTGACCCTATAGATTTCACAAAACTTTTTTCAACTTAACGACTCAACCTAAGATACTTCTGAAGAAAAAAAACTAGCTGAACCTAACCTCGAAAACGCCAAAAAAGTCCACCAACACGCACTAGGCCAGCGCGGTGGACTATGACCTGATTTCCTCGTACTGAGGGAGGCCCACCCCCAGCAGTGGGACGTTAAGAAAGGGCTGATGATGATGATGATGATGATAAAACCTAACCTCATAGTATTAAATGAGCAATTTTGGTACATAACAAAATTCTAACAGAGTCGTCTAACATTGAATATTTTTTTGGAATATCTTATTGAAATAGTCATTTCTGTCTGTCTGTGACCGTATCACAAGGAAACTACTGGACGGATTTTGATGAAATTTTGTGTGGTGATCGTTAGTTCTCCGGGTCAGGTATCTATCTAATCTTCAAAATATATCTAGGGACGAGCGTTAGCGAAGCTACGGCGAGTCTCTAGTATTATAATAAATTTCTAACCAAGTCGAATCTGTGCATTGATTATTTTTTGGAAAATCTTATTGAAATAGACATTATTATCTTTTCGGGGCCGAATCTTTTGTCTGTTTGTCTGTGACCGTATCACGAGAAAACCACTAGACAGATTTTGATGAAATTTGGTACGATGATCGCTGGTTATCCGGGTCAGGATATAGGATACTTTTTATTGCTGGAAAATATCTAATTTCTGTGAAATCTCAAGTAACCGTTTAAACCCGACTGTAAAACATCACACGGTATCAACTTAGTTTCCGGTCTTTGAAACGCGCGCGGAGCCGCGGGAAATGCTAGTGTAAAAATATAATAACTATTTCAAAGCTTTACATTGAATAACAATGAGTATAATATTAAAAAAAAATATTATAAAAAATAATATCATTTTTCAATATTTTTAACTAGCGACTCACCCTCGCTTCGCCCGGGTTCGTCCCTAGCTCGTACCCCCTTTTAGCGTACAATTTTTACAAACTTTAAATGTCTTACTTATTTATATCTAATCAAAAGGCCAAATAATAAGTTTCAAGCTTCTAGCTTTAAAAATGACGTAATTTCCATACAAACTGTCATCCCCTATTTCTATTTCAACCTCTTACAGCCTTTTTTCGCCTTTAAAAGTAGCCTATATCCGTCTCCTGGCTCTAAGCTACCTCGCCACCAATTTTCAGCCAAATCGGTACTGCTGTTATTGAGTTATAAATAGTGTAACTAACACGACTTTCCTTTATATATATATATATATATATATATATATATATATATATATATATATATATATATATAATATATAATATAGATAGATATTTAAAAAATAAACACCTTTAATTAAATCTCCGAAAGAAACACAATATAACTTGTACAGTGTACACGTCACTGTCACGTCTTCTCTCCACGGGAAGCAGACGACCACTAAATAGTTTCATAATCGGCTTATAATAATAGGGGTTAAAGTATGAAATTCCCGACTTGTAGTGGAAAATTTAAGTTTAAGTTAACATATTTAATAATACTTTCTTAGGTTTACGCGAATATTCGACATTATAAATGAAACTACCTTTTCGGATATTTTGATTTTTAGTTCCCGACGTTTCGAATGCTTTACAGCAATCATGGTCACGGGAGAGACTAAGGTATTTGACGTCTCATAGGTTTATATACTTGTTACAGACAGTGCCTACCCACAATTTACAAAAAATTTGAAAATGGCATCAGAGTACCTTATAAAATTTTAATTCTAAACATTTATATTTAAATTTAAATAATTTAAAAAATAATTTATAAATATGGCAATATTATTAACTTATTTTTAGCTAGTATTATTATAATTATTATATTTTTTTAAATAAAAAAAAGTTATAATTCAAAAGAACACTTTAGACACAGTAAGAAATACATAAAACACTACATTAAAGTTAAATAATTGCATTGATATACTGTCATGGTGTCAACATTGAAAATTATAATATAATAAATTTAACATTTAAAAACATTAAAAAAACACATTTTCCAATACTTAAATTTCAGTAAGATATTGTAAAAATATATAAAAAAAATCATGAAGATAAATGCAGACAATTTTAATCGGATGAGGGAAGACGAAAAAGACAACCTTCTATACTTCCTGAAATCACTGCTTACTAGAACAAGTAAAATCAGTGAAAACAATAATTCATTTGGCCATTTGAGAGAAATCTGAAGCTCACATAGAATACACAGATGATTAGCAACTACAGCGTTTTGAATAAAAGTAAGATGAATTCTACATACTTTGTACAAGAAGCATTAGATCTTGATTTACTTTTAGCTATTAGAACAAGTAAAAACAGCGAAAACAATAACTGGTATGGCCATTTGGGAAAAACTGAAGCTCACATAGGGAACACAAATGACTAGCAACTACAGCGTTTTGAATAAAAGTAAGACGAATTCTACATAGTTTTTTACAAGAAACACTAGATCTTGATTTACATTTAGCTATTCATGAATCCTGACATAAAGGTGTATTTAGAGGAAAGTTTTTGTGAATTATATGATTCCGTCCTGCATTAAGGAAGTAAAGACAGGCTTTGCAGAGCATTCTAATCAGTTATGGAGTATTAATGCCTTTGGACCCTGGACTAAAAGAAAACAAGGTTTGATAAAAAATATACAAGATGAAAATTGCTGCTAAGTTTCCTGTGATACAGCATGTTTTCTAATTAATTATAGTATTTGTGTTTTTAATAATTAATTGTTAAAGGGTAATTTTTAACATAACCCTGTTAAATCAAGTGGTGGCGGTTATACTAATACCACCGAAAATAGCATTCCCAAAGAGGGTTAACGTCAGGCAGGCGGCCGGTTGTAAAACTTCTTGCCAAACCAATAAAAAAAAAAATGCCGACCCCACATAGCGTGGGATAAAGGCGGGAAGAAGAAAAAGAATTGCATTGATATACTAGGAAAAAAGGTGTAGATAAGTCATACGCGCTCAAAAAGAGGCACACCAAAACTAGGCTAATTGGCCCACCTGAACTTAGTCACGCGTCGTAGGTGGAAGTGTTCGCACGTGTCTGTTTTAAGTAGAATCCTCCAAAAATGCCGTCGTGTGTCATGAGATATTGTACAAATTATACAAGCAAAACTTTTAAAAGTCAAGGAATCACATATCATTCGTAAGTATACTATTTATCTTAATATTTTCACAAAACAAACATAACGTTTCTAAAATATGGCATCAGAAAAGAAAGAGTGCAACAACAATTTCTTTTCTTCTAGTACACTTGAGGACGCACTGTCGAGAATTATATTTGTCTCTTTTTCACTGGCGATACTTGAATCATGCCATCCTATTTTGACGACTAATCGTAATGTAGTGTGTTATTGCAATATTTTTAGTTATTCTGTATTCATGTGTGCCGTTTTTGAAGGTAGAATGTTGTTTAGGTAACGTATCTACACCTTTTTACTTATAATATCATTGAACAATTGTATAATTGTCTCGCATCTCTGATAATTTCAAGTGTGAATAATTTCTAACATGATCACCCCTTATCTTACGATGAAGGAAAACACTATGACAAAGCCTATATCTCTAGGAGAATCTAGCAAGTTCTTGGAAGTCACCCCTCGTATAGAAGGGAGGCTCACCCCCAGCATTCAGACTTTGAAAATAGAGCTGAATACATACTTCACTGATCACATTATTAAGGATCCAAAAATTGCGCAACACTCAATTAATATACAAAACTAGTTCAGTATTTAAAAGGCAAATATAACTGCAATCTATAATAAGAAATTGTTATTTACATTGAATCGAACTGAGACCTAACTTGAACTATGTAACCAAATTATTACACGTATAAAATTATATATTCCTATACCTCAAATTTAGTAACAGGCTCGCTTTGAAAACCGAGTAACAACATTTTAAATAAACACACACACATACACACACACACACACACACACACACACACACACACACACACACACACACAGTACACCATATTTTGTTTATCTATATCTATAGTATCTATAAAATCTATAGTATGGAACATTTACTCAATTTACACAATAGGACTAAGTGCAAATTTATTATTTGCTCTTTTTCTTATTCCTCTTCCCTCACAGATGAACAAAATAGGTACATAAATAGCCTTAATATGGCTATTTACAATACAACTCACCGTCATAGTGACGCATTCTTTTATTTTGACATTAATAAATTTATTAATTATTCTAGTCTTAAGGTGACAAGGGATACTTTGTATCTACCTTTGTATTATAAGAAGAGACTTGCTACTTTAGTAGCTTATAATATACAAAACCCAGTTGTACATTGTACAACTAAGAACATTGCCATTATTAATAATTCATTGGACAAAACTAATGTTTCTATTGAAAGTGCTTGTACTAGTTTAAACTAGATATTAAGACAAAGCCTAAGTCTAATGGATTAAATATTGTGCATCAAAATATACAAGGCTTAGGTGGCAAAGAACTAGAACTGGAACTTTATCTTGTGAAATACAATATTCATGTTATATGCTTAATTGAACCATGGCTTAAAAAACATTGTAATATTTTAAATATTGAAAATTATAATTTGTCAACTTTCTTTTGTTAGAGTGAACGCTACTCGCGGTGGCTCTCTTGTATTAGTTAGAAACGATGTAGTTTGCAAGGGCCGACCGGACATAGTGGCACTCTCTGTCGAGCGTTCTATAGAACTATCCTGCGTTGAGACTCAACAGTATATTATATTATGCGTGTACCGGCCTCCTTCGGGTGACTTTGACATCTTCGAAAATAAGATGGACGATGTCCTTAGAAATCTTTGTAATAACAAAAAATCAGTAGTTGTGTGCGGTGATTTTAATGTAGATGTACTTCAAGTAACGCTTCTTAGTAATCGCCTTTTAAATTTGTTTAGATCTTACGATTTATTTAATATTTTTTGCGAACGAACTCGTGTTACTAACTTTTCTTCCACATGTATAGATAATGTGTTTTATCAAGGAGAAGTGCTTGATAAATCTATCATTAAAAACTTGAGTTCAGATCACTTTGGTCAAAAATTTTCTATAAGTAATAATATTGTTAATATTAGACAAAAAATCAAATGTAGACCGGTCAATACAAATAAAATTATTTTTTTTAAACAGACAGTCTCACAGCAATTACTTAATATGAACATGACCGTTGACAGTCCCAATTCTTACTACAATAAAGTATTCAATATACTCTTGGAGTATATTGAATACTTCTATTGAATTCAATAACGTATTTAAAGAACGTACTGTATTAAAAAACACTAAAATGAAATTTAGCGACTGGGCGACAGTCGGCATATACAGAAGGAGAGATAAATTGTACGAATTATACAGTATGAAGCAATGGAATCAAGACCCAACGTTCCATAGCCGGGTAAGAACCTATTCTAAAATTTTTAAAATGTTTGTCTCCAAGCTAAGTCTATTCACATTAGAAATAAAATTTTGAATAGGCTATTTGACAATTCTAGCGATAAATATTTAATCTACAGATACAGTAACTTATGTGTCCACAATAATTATACAATATTTTTTTTGCATTAAAATAAATTGTAAATATTTAATTTTTGAAAAATAAATTTGAGTTTTTTCATCTGTGGATTACAAGTACTGAAACGCTGGCGGCCATGTTTGAGCAGCGTGTGACGTCACATTTCAAATAACAAAACATCTGTGTTTTATCGTTTGCAGTTTGCTGAGAAGATCACTCTAAAATATTTTAATGTGCTACTTAGTGAGAAGTTTAACGAAATGGAGGCGGGCTACACAAAAGCTGATAGTGCAAATTTACCAAAAATAGATTCATTTATGGTTGCAAATTTTTTTGCATGTAATCCTGACTTTTGCTCAGCCGAGTTTCGGAATGTAAAAACTTCCGTGTAAGTACCGAAATGAACAAAGTAATTATATATAATTTATTTGTAAAAGTTGATGTGTATAGTTCTTATGTCAAATAGTAAAAACTTTATGAAATAATTTTAAATTATTTAAAGGTCACACGTCTTGTAGCTTGTCATTTTCATAAAAAATATTTATATTCTAAATATATATATATATATATATATATATATATATATATATATATATATATATATATATATATATATATATATATATATATATATATATATATATATATATATATATGTGGGAAGATGATTAATTATTATTTAGTTTATTTTAATTAAGGTGATATTCAACCTCTTTTTATTTGAATTATATTAAAGAATGTAGTTAGTTGTCAAGATAAATAAATAAAAAAGTAAATATAAAAGAAAGATGATGACTTATGAAAAATATATTAAGATGTGTTTATAAAAAGACGATGACTTGTGATGAAATAGAAAGATGTTTTACTAAAGATTAATAAAGACTTATAATTATAATCCCGCTCTAATCAATTTAACGATCCCACATCTTTTTTGGGGGCTCGTCCGGGATCGTAAATAATATTGGTTTGAAACGGATCGATAATTTTGAAGACGAATGATGATGAAAAGATTTTGAAGATTTTGACGATGTTTGTACAATGATTATTAAAGAAGTAAAGACTTAGATAGAGACGATAAACACATTTAAGATGCCACCGAAAAAAGATTCGACACGCAATACCGAAAATGACGATCAAAGATATGACGAAAATATACGTTTTGAAGATTTAGAGAAATCAATGAATATTTTTACCGGAGATGACACCTACCCAGTAAGTTTATTTTTTGATCAATTTGAAGATACTGCGAATATTATGAACTGGAGTAGTATTGAAAAATTGGTTTATGCTAAAATACTTTTAAGAGGTACTGCCAAACTGTTTTTAAGATCGTTCGGAAGAGTAAAAGACTATGCCACGTTAAAGAAAGGACTGGTGGAAGAATTTGGCCCTAGGCTTAACACTGCTGTAATTTCTGAGAATACGCTTAACATACAGAAGAGACATGAAGAGGAAGTTTCTTTCAAAAAGATAACTATTGGAGAATCGGAGATGATGAAAGTGGTAGACACAGGAGGTGAGAAGATAAATGGACATAATTTAGTGTTAGACGATGAGAAAGATGTCAAAGATGAACATAATGAAGGTAAAAAGAAAAACGCAGAGAAGATTATAAAAATGAATGAAGGTTATGATTTTATAAATGAACAAGCAAGAGTACCGATGAATGAAGACCCAAGAATAGAAACACCCAGTAAATCTGATTTTCCTATTGTTAGTAAAAAAGATGGATCTCGAAGATTAAGTACAAGCTACAGGCGACTAAATAGGACCGTGATGCAAAAACGATATTTTATAATTAATGAAGTTACGGCACGATTAAAGAAAACACGAGATAAAGAACATTATAAGACTAAGATGCACACTAAAGAAAGACTGAAGAAAAAAGTTCAACTAAGAGACAAAGGAGACAAACTTAATAAGATAATAGAAGAAGAAGCGATAAGTAATTTTACGGAAAGAAGACAAGAATTCAGAAATAAAGCGAATGAGTCACTACAGAAGATACAGGAAGAAAATGTATGGAATTATAAGAAAAGAAGAAAGAAAGATGCGAACTTGGTTTCGACTTGATAGAGTTCATCTGAGGCAGATGAATGAGCAGGATGGCCGTGTGGGAAGATGATTAATTATTATTTAGTTTATTTTAATTAAAGTGATATTCAACCTCTTTTTATTTGAATTATATTAAAGAATGTAGTTAGTTTTCAAGATGTAAATATAAAAGGAAGATGATGACTTATGAAAAATATATTAAGATGTGTTTATAAAAAGACGATGACTTGTGATGAAATAGAAAGATGCTTTTTTGCGGGTAGGCGGCTAACATACGGACACGTTTCTTTTGAGCTTTTAATTAATTTAAGTGTTAAAAATATATTAGTTTATGTTAAAGTGATATGTTTTAAATAAAATAAACCTTCTCACCTAGCAGCTTACGTGTCCTATGTTAAAACCTGAATAAGCAGTGCATAAAATAACAGTGAGCATAATAAAACTTCAACACTTAATTTCATCTTTTAATTTTTGAATATGGAGTCTATGAAACAAACAATTGCAGAACTCAGTGAGCATTTTAACTCCAGAATGGCAGAATTCCAAAAAAATTTACAAATATCAGCAGCCACACCCACCAGCCCACCATCAAGCTTAGCTGTTCAATTTGAAGCATTCAGATCTTTTGTTTTGGCTGCACTTGAGGGGCTGCAGTTGCAACTTGACATCCTCACTAGAAAACAGGATGAAATGGAGATGAGATCAAGGAAAAAAATTTTGTTAATCCATGGGATCCAAGAGAACAAAAATGAAAAGATCTCTTTGGTGGTATCTAAAGTACTTTCTGAACATCTTAATATTCCTGGTATTCATGAAGAAAGTATTCGCCGATCTCATCGTCTAGGCCATTCTAACTCTGAGAAATCCAGGGCTGTCCTTGTAAAGTTTCATGATCTATCCCTAAGAAATAAAATTTGGTTTGCAAAATCTAGACTCAAGAACACTGGGGTCACTTTATCAGAATTCCTTACTAAGGATCGTCACAATATGTTTGTTGCTGCTCGCCAACGTTACGGTATTTCTAAGTGTTGGACAAAGGATGGCAATGTGATGGTAACCGGGCCGGATGGCTCAATTAAGTGTATCCATACTATGTCTGAACTTAATGCTCTGACTTCCTCTTCTGCAGATCTTAATTATAGTGCTAACACAGCTACAGCCGCATCTAATCCTAATGCAGTAGTAAAAGATAATAAAATCAATAATATTAGGTCAAAAAGAATAATCAAAAAGTAGTAGTGAGTAGTTCTTTATATATATATTTTAATGTTAATGAACATACCGTTGGCTGGGTTTTTTTTTTATGCCCCTGACTCCATTTTTGACTAAGCAACTACTTAGTATTAAAAACGTATAAAATTATAAAGGTAATATTATATATTTGTATATTTATTATATAAGTAAATAAATAAATTAACATAATAAAAATGGATGTTATATTAGGTACTAGTTCATTATCCATCAACTGGAATTTTGGTTTTGCAGTTGTTTCATAATTATAATTTCAAATATTTTTAAAGTCTTGTTTTAGTCAAATGGTTAGAACTATACTAACTATACTACTATACTATAACTATAAGGGAGGCTTGGAATGCTTGGCCGACGATATATTCTATATTAATATAATGTTTGTATCTCATGCAGTATTAGGTAGGTTCTATATTATAGTGTTTAAACTGGCTTTATTGGTTGTTTTCCTCCTTTTTTTTCTTGTTTATCTTGCCATCTAGTTTAGTACGTAGCTATAGAATAATATCATTATTTCTTTTTCTCACTGTTATAGTTTAAATAAATTAAAATGTTATGTAATAATGTAATAAGTTGATATTATCATATTACATTATGATTTATGTCATATCTTTCTATTTTGTTCTACTGTTAGTGTCAACTGTCAATTGTGAATTGTCAAATGTACACCGTGTATCGCAGTCTAAGATAAAGATTCTTTATCTAAGATCGCAGTCTAAATTTATTCCCAGAGTGGTGACAGATAAATTATGACTTGTTTGTATTTCATTTCACGTTGTAGTAGTCCACTATTAATGCAACTTTTCAAGCTAAATTTTAACTATTATTATTATTATTTTTTTTTTAATGTTATTTTTCTTTTATTGTCTTTTATTGTCTTAGACATATTAATAGTCTAGGAAACGAAAAAAAAAAAAATAAATAATTTGTAAGTTAAGTTGTAATACATAATGTATTTAACCTTTGTACATTGGAAAGGTAATGATTTAGATATTGTTTTCTTTCTCTTTTTTTCTGTAAGCAATATTAGTAGGTAATCTTACTGCTGTTTTCTCTCATACTGCTGGTTGGTGAAAGGTTAGTTAAACTTTGCTTTATATTTATATTTTATATTTATATATTTATATTTATATTTTATATTTGTATTTATAAACTTTTTTGCTTATTTATTTATTTACTTATTTACATATATTTATTTGCAATATAATCTATAAATATGGACTCTAATTGTAGTTTAAACGACAGTTTTCACTCTATTTCTTCAACCGACAGTTTCCACAGTACTGCCATCCCTTTGAGCTCTCTGCTCGACTCCGCGTTTTCCTCTGTCCCTAAAAACTTCAACGTCGTTCACATTAATGCCCAAAGCATTCCTTGCCATTACTCTGACCTTGTAGCTACTTTTGATAACAAAAACATTCACGCTATTTTAGTTTCCGAATCTTTCCTGAAGCCTTGCTTACCCTCTACTTCCTATGCAATTCCTAACTTCCACTTAATACGTAACGACCGTACCAGTAAAGGTGGTGGGGGTGTAGCTATCTATATTCGTGATCACATTCCGTTTACCATTCTACATAAGTCAGACTCTCGTTACTCGGAAACTGCTGAACATATTTTTATTGAGGTATTATTCGGTTCTCTGAAATTATTATTGGGTGTTTTCTATAGTCCCTCTCTGACTATCGATTACTTTGCCAGTCTTGATAACCTACTGGACCAATTTGTACCATCCGTAGATCACACAGTTATCATGGGGGATTTCAACACTTGCATTATTAAAAATGATTCTAGAGCAACGAAACTCCTTAATATTGTCAATAGCTCGAACCTTAATCTATTAAATTCCAGTCCCACACATTTTTTTCCTAGCTGCACTCCTTCTCTCCTTGACCTTATATTAGTTTCCTCTCCTGCTCATGTTACATGCCATGGCCAATTTCCAGCCGATGCGTTTTCGTATCATGATTTAATCTACTTGTCGTATAAAATCCGTCCACCTAAAGCTAAACCGACCATTGTAATGCGCCGCAGTTTCAAAAAATTTAAGAACATTGAGTTTATGAAGGATCTTAGCAACATTGACTGGCAGGCGATATTTAATGCTGACAATATTAATGATAAACTGGCTATTTTTAACTCCATCCTAAATGACCTCTTTGATATGCATGCTCCTCTTCGCCCTATCAAATTAAAACATCTTCCAGCCCCATGGTTAACGCAGGATATTAGAGCTTTAATGTGTAAACGAAATGCAGCTAAGTCGAGATATAGATTAAGGCCCACCGATGAAAATTTGTTGAAATACAGACGAATTCGTAATCAATGCAGTAAGGTTTGCAGAGACGCCCAACGTAAACATATCCATGAAGCTATTGAGAATAATCCTGGTAATCCCTGGAAATTCTTAAGAAACCTAGGTATAGGTCGTCAGTCCGAGAGCGTTCCACTTAACATTGACCTCGATGCTCTGAATCGTTTTTTCGCGGACGTAGCGCCTATGGACTCGGAGGGAAAAAAATCAACAATAGATCATGTAACACTTATATTTAAAAAAATAAATTAACCACTTCGATTTAACAATACATTTATTAATCAAAAAAAATTACTATGTAAAATTTAAAAGTAATAAGTAGAGGGTAGGTTTAAATATTAGCTAAACGGATATTTACATTTATATAAGAAAATATGGGTAGGGTTCACACACTAAATAGTTCCAACGACTCGATAAAAAAAACACTACTGCCCTGGCTAGCCGAAGTTGTAGGCCTCCATTCAGTCAGCAGAGGGTAGGTAAAACAGTATATATCCTTCACAGCGCGTTCCCTCGAACAACAGCATGAGGAAAATCTTCGGTAAAATTCCGCTGGGTTACTTCAACGGTTAGGCGATTTTTAGTAGGTAGAAAATACCCTGTAATGCACAAATCGGACTTCTTAAAAAATGGCCGTTTTCCAAAGCCTGACTGCAACACCCATCGTCGACGTTTATATTTAATGAAATGCTAAGCGCAGGTCAAGTAGCGTATATAATGGTGAGGCAGTCCAGGCACAATTAAATCATTATATAATGCGAAGCAATAGGAATGAGCACATTACAAATTAACTAAAACTATAACTAGCAAATGTATTGCAAAGTAAATGTAATATGAGCGTAAATAACACAATAGATCTGATGCATAAAAATATTCGATGAACCTATTAACAAAATGTTATGCTTACAAAAATATATTTAAATCTATAATAGAATGAGAATAATAATATGTAAGAACTATTTTTCTTTTTATAATAAAGTGTCGGGTAGACATAAGGCGAAAGTAACTAGACAATTATGCTATAACAAAAATAATAAAATCTCACAACACTTACCCAGTCTGGGGTTATTATACTTCACGAAAATACAAAAGAATAGACTAATTAGTACATTAAGTATAATAATTGAAGTACTCAGTAATTGGTAAAATAAAGACCAGGACGCAGCCGTCCGCGGTCAAACTGTCAGGTCGACCCCGAGACCATGTCTTTCTCCAAGAAAAAGATTCCACGCAAGCTGTCCGCCTTATATATGTCACCTGTGTTCTATCCATAGATAAATTTCTTTAATCATTGATTCTATTTCTTTTTCTAATTTACTCTTTGTAATTATATTTATATATATTTTAATATTTTAAAAATATACTTTATATGTATAGATTTTAATAATATATTTCAATTAAAATACACAATAGTATTGTTGTAAAGAATATCGAAATAGTAACTACATATTATGTACTTTTTTTGTCTACATATCTATAAAGTAAAATGTTAATTATCTGTTATTCTTTTTTTGATCTGTCAATGTCAGTTGTTAAAATCTGCAGCTTACTTATAAGTATGTTACATACCCCCCCTTTTAAGGTAGGATTTTTCTTATAAAAATCCACTAAAGAAGGGAATGATATAACATATCTTTATGCTATATCAATCTTGAGTAGCTGGACTAGTTTATGTTCCCATTCATTTTCAAATCTTTTATGTGCCATATTCCTAAGTTTTTATTATTAAAATCCTCAAGTTCATATATAAGTGGGGACCGCTTACCTACTACACGGCATTTTAGAAATTTTGGGGCGAGTTTTTTTGTAAAACGATTATCTTTATCGCTTAAATAGTAGGTTCGTTTCCAAACAATATCACCTATCTTAAATTCATTAACTTTACGACGCAAATTATAGTAACTACAACTTCTTGAATGTGCTTTAAGCAAAGCTAATTGAACTTTATTAAAGTATTTATGAAGTGTACCGAGATTTTCTGCATACTCATCGCGAGGTGAAAATATTACATTATCACTATTGTCTATATCCACGTAATGTGATCCGCAAGTAACTACTTCACGACCAAATACCAGAAAAGACGGCGTAAATCCAGTAACTTCATTTACAGAACTATTTAATGCAAATTGTATTTTAGCTAAGTTACTATCCCATAACCGATGATCATGCTCTATATATGAGGATATAGCAGTTATGATAGTTTTGTTATATCTTTCAACCGAGTTCACCTGTGGGGTATATTTAGGAGTATAACAGATATTAGGGATGTTATAGTTAGTAAGAAGTTTTTTAAATACATTGCTTGTAAATTGTTTGCCATTGTCCATTAATACTGTACTTGGAATTCCATGAATAAGAAACACATTTTCCTCCAATAAACGGACTAGTACCTCAGAGGTAGCACGTTTGATAGGAAACATTAGACAGTATTTAGAGAAACAACATGTTACAACAAATATAAAAGAATTTTGTTTCTTAGTGGTAGGTAGAGGTCCTATGAGATCCATGCTAAGGACTTGGAATGGTCTTGAGCAATCCTTTGGTCTACCCATAGTTCCCAATGTGGCGTGATTGGGATGTTTATGAGCATTGCAAACATCACAATTTGCAATAAATTTTGAGACATCATAATGCATTCGAGGCCAAAAATATCTAAGACATAGGCGTTTATATGTCTTATAAATACCGAAGTGACCTGCGGTAGGTTCGGAATGATTTTTTTCAATTATTTCTTGCCTATGTTCTAGCGGGATCACCTCCTTCCATTCAAATTCTTTTACAAGCGGATTAAGAGTTGGTATGTGACGATATAATTTATTATTTTTTATTTTATAATTTGGAAAGTTAAGAGATTTTTTACATTTATCATAGATATTCAGAAACCATGGATCCTGGGTATCATATAAGCTCAAATTTTCGCAATAGTCTGTTTTAATAACTGAAATAGGTACTGAACGAGAAAGACTGTCTGGGATAAGATTATCAACTCCACGGCGGTGTTTAATATCGAAGTTATAGGCTGATAGCCTAACACCCCAACGAGCTAAGCGACCTGTAGGGTTATTCAAATTTAAGAACCATTTCAAGGATGAATGATCCGTATAAACAGTAAATTTTAATCCATTCTCGAGATAGCACCTCCAATGTTCTATTGCTGTCAAAACAGCTAATGCCTCCCTTTCGGTTGCACTATAATTACGTTCTTGTTTATTAAGAGATTTGCTCATGTATGCAATAACTTTTTCGTCACCGTCCTGAGTTTGTGTTAATACTGCGCCAATACCAAAATCACTTGCATCTGTGTGAACTTCAAATGGCAAGCAGTAGTTAGGACAAGCCAGTATTGGCGTGGAAGTTAAACATTGTTTTAATTTTCTAAACGAATTTTCAGCTTCCGGAGTCCAAGCAAACGGAGATGCTTTTTTTCCTTGAGATGTTAATTTATTCAGAGGAGCAGCTATAGAGCTAAAATTTGGAATAAATCTCCGATACCAAGATGCAGTTCCTAGAAATCTTCTAACTTCTTTACGATTGCTTGGAGTTTTATAATTAAGAATAGCTTCTATTTTAGAAGGGTCCGCATGGAGACCTTTAGAATCTACTATATAGCCTAAATATTTGAGTTCTTTTCTAAAAAAATTACTTTTTTCAAAGTTTATTGTGAGGTTAGCCGATCTAAGTTTATGTAATACTTGTTTTAAAAGCGATAAATGTTTTTCAAAAGTAGGAGAAATTATAATTATATCATCAATATAAACGAAAACCAAGTGTTCAAATTCAGGTCCATAGAATAAAATGTCTACTAGTCTTTGTTGCGTAGCAGGAGCATTTGTTAATCCAAAGGGCATAGATTTAAATTGAAATGTGCCTCGAGACGGTATATAAAAGGCAGGTTTACAACGATCCTCTTGTTTGATTAGAATTTGCCAAAAACTTTTAGATAAATCTAAGCTTGTTAAATATTTGGCATCTCGAAGATTGTCTAGAATGTCAGATATATAGGGAAGACTATAAGCATCCTTTTTGGTAATAGCATTTAATTTTCGGCAGTCAAGACAGAAACGTAAATCACCATTTTTTTTTGGTGTTAAGAGAACAGGGGAGGACCATGGACTCTCACATGGTTCTACTACATCTTCTTTAAGCATAACATCTAATTGCTCCACCAAGATGCGTTGCTTCTCGGGAGACATTCTGTAATATCTTTGACGTATGGGGGTCGCATCTCCGGTATCGATAGTGTGAGTAATTAAAGAAGTTCTACCTAACCCACGCTCCTCGTATGAAATTTCACGAAATTGTTCAATGATATTATTGGCCAATTCCCTTTGGTCTTCACTTAAATTATCATAGGAACATAAGTGTGTAGTCTTTTCGATAGGTGGACTGGCTAGCATATCGCAGGATTTGTCGACCAACCTAACTGCATCCAATTTTTTTGGGAAAATATCAAACGCTTCCCAAAAGTCCATACCTAAAATAAGCGAGTTTTGTATTTCAGGTACAACAAAAGTTTTAATAGGTAAGGTTTGATTCTTAAATGAAATAGGTAATAACATTACGCCTATTGGTGAAAGTTTCTGACCACCAGCAGCAGTGAACTTAAAATTAGCGTCACAATCATACATTTTTAGGTCGTCATCGATCAGACGCTCATGAGCACCATTACCGAGAATTGAAATCGAGGATCCTGTATCGAGGAGACCTAGCAGGTTGTGTTTTTTATTAATATCAATATTTACATACGGTCTAGAAAAATCATTATCTCGGATAGAGGAGATACCATAGCAAGAAAAATATTTAGAAATGACCTGGATCCATTTATTCCAATCATTTAAGTCAAAATTTTCTTTATGATATGTGACGCGCTCTCCTCGATCCGACGCAGCTAGTTTTTTTGGTCGGTGTTACAGTCGGGACATTCAGGAAATCGAACATCCTTTTTTCCACATTTAAAACATATGGGAAAACGTGCCTTTGAACACTGCTTAAGTGAATGAGTGTCTGACCTGCATCTGGGGCAGTACCTTTTGTAGTTCACGCTTAAGCTATTAGCGTTACTAGTAATGTTAGGGCTATTTGTATAATTTGTATTTTTTTGATAAGAATTATAGTTACTGGCATTTTTAGAATCAGCATAGTAAGTTTTTTTAAAACTAGTGTTGAAAAATGTAGTGCTACGATAAGCAAACTCTGGGGCAACTGTATCATTAGAAATGTTTGGTGGTTCGTGAAACTGTTTTAGACGAGATTGAATATTTTCAAAGTTACAACAAAGACTTTTTAATTGATCCACACTGCTGATTGCATTTGTCGATGCTAGTGTGCTCGCGTAACAAGGTCGAATATTATGTAGTAAAATTTCTAATTTATCCTCTTCGTCCAAGGGTTTCCCTAATCTGGAGAACATTCCGTGCATAATAGACAGATAGATGGCAATACTCTCATTCTCACCCTGAGTACGAGAACGAATTTCTGCTAAGAGACGGTAATCATAGTCTTTAGAGCTGAAGTCTTGTTTAAGACGAACCACCAAATCGTTCCAAGAAGTAATATCATTTTTAACGTAACGGTACCAATAAAGAGCATCGTCTGTAAAAATCTCGTAAGCAAAGGATAGTATTTTATCATATGTTATGTTTCTAGAAATTACGAATTCTTCAACTTTTTGGATGAAAGCGCGGACACAGGTTTTACCAGAATATTTAAGTTTTTCAATATCAGTTAGTAAATTATGATCGCAATTGACAGATAGAACTGAAGGTTCTTTATCTGACGTGCCTAGAGAAGCTTGAGGTTTCAAAGTTAATATTTCCTTGTGTAATGATTTAAAATTGGATTGGTTTATTTTAAACAAATCAGATAATTCCGGTGAAGGTGTTATTCTATTTAGACGATGATATATGTGATTTAATAGTGTTTCGGTTCTAATAAAAAGATTTTTATCAAATCTACCTCTCAATACTACTACATTATTTAAAGCTTTACTAAGTGACTCTTTCACACATTTAAGATCCTCAACCGGCTCTAAGTAGGATTCAAGGATGTCTTCCGATGGCGGATCGTTACAAATTTTGACAATTTGCTTACGAAGTTCTTGAACTGAGTCTCCTGGAGTATGACCACGAACAGATACTTCATATTCTAATTCTTGTTTTTGCAATGACAAATATTTTATGGCGTATGACATATTTATAGCGCCTTATTTAAAAAGTTAATTTTAGACTGAGTTGTGTTGTAAGATTTTTACAATTTAATGACAAAATTTGTTCTTATTTTAATTTTAATCAGCATATGGGTCAGAAGCAAATTAAAAAAACAAAATATACGAGAAGAGAAATATCAAATATCTTATTTAAAATCAAATAATAAACCCATTTACTGGTTAATTAAATAGTAAAATTATAATTAAAAAATATACAATAAACTTAAAGATATGGCCATGGATCAACCGTCACCAAAAAGTGTTGGAACTAATATAGTGTGCTGCCGTTTTTATGTTGGGCGCCAATGTAACACTTATATTTAAAAAAATAAATTAACCACTTCGATTTAACAATACATTTATTAATCAAAAAAAATTACTATGTAAAATTTAAAAGTAATAAGTAGAGGGTAGGTTTAAATATTAGCTAAACGGATATTTACATTTATATAAGAAAATATGGGTAGGGTTCACACACTAAATAGTTCCAACGACTCGATAAAAAAAACACTACTGCCCTGGCTAGCCGAAGTTGTAGGCCTCCATTCAGTCAGCAGAGGGTAGGTAAAACAGTATATATCCTTCACAGCGCGTTCCCTCGAACAACAGCATGAGGAAAATCTTCGGTAAAATTCCGCTGGGTTACTTCAACGGTTAGGCGATTTTTAGTAGGTAGAAAATACCCTGTAATGCACAAATCGGACTTCTTAAAAAATGGCCGTTTTCCAAAGCCTGACTGCAACACCCATCGTCGACGTTTATATTTAATGAAATGCTAAGCGCAGGTCAAGTAGCGTATATAATGGTGAGGCAGTCCAGGCACAATTAAATCATTATATAATGCGAAGCAATAGGAATGAGCACATTACAAATTAACTAAAACTATAACTAGCAAATGTATTGCAAAGTAAATGTAATATGAGCGTAAATAACACAATAGATCTGATGCATAAAAATATTCGATGAACCTATTAACAAAATGTTATGCTTACAAAAATATATTTAAATCTATAATAGAATGAGAATAATAATATGTAAGAACTATTTTTCTTTTTATAATAAAGTGTCGGGTAGACATAAGGCGAAAGTAACTAGACAATTATGCTATAACAAAAATAATAAAATCTCACAACACTTACCCAGTCTGGGGTTATTATACTTCACGAAAATACAAAAGAATAGACTAATTAGTACATTAAGTATAATAATTGAAGTACTCAGTAATTGGTAAAATAAAGACCAGGACGCAGCCGTCCGCGGTCAAACTGTCAGGTCGACCCCGAGACCATGTCTTTCTCCAAGAAAAAGATTCCACGCAAGCTGTCCGCCTTATATATGTCACCTGTGTTCTATCCATAGATAAATTTCTTTAATCATTGATTCTATTTCTTTTTCTAATTTACTCTTTGTAATTATATTTATATATATTTTAATATTTTAAAAATATACTTTATATGTATAGATTTTAATAATATATTTCAATTAAAATACACAATAGTATTGTTGTAAAGAATATCGAAATAGTAACTACATATTATGTACTTTTTTTGTCTACATATCTATAAAGTAAAATGTTAATTATCTGTTATTCTTTTTTTGATCTGTCAATGTCAGTTGTTAAAATCTGCAGCTTACTTATAAGTATGTTACTTACTTATAAGCTTACTTATAAGTGTGTAACACTTATATTTAAAAAAATAAATTAACCACTTCGATTTAACAATACATTTATTAATCAAAAAAAATTACTATGTAAAATTTAAAAGTAATAAGTAGAGGGTAGGTTTAAATATTAGCTAAACGGATATTTACATTTATATAAGAAAATATGGGTAGGGTTCACACACTAAATAGTTCCAACGACTCGATAAAAAAAACACTACTGCCCTGGCTAGCCGAAGTTGTAGGCCTCCATTCAGTCAGCAGAGGGTAGGTAAAACAGTATATATCCTTCACAGCGCGTTCCCTCGAACAACAGCATGAGGAAAATCTTCGGTAAAATTCCGCTGGGTTACTTCAACGGTTAGGCGATTTTTAGTAGGTAGAAAATACCCTGTAATGCACAAATCGGACTTCTTAAAAAATGGCCGTTTTCCAAAGCCTGACTGCAACACCCATCGTCGACGTTTATATTTAATGAAATGCTAAGCGCAGGTCAAGTAGCGTATATAATGGTGAGGCAGTCCAGGCACAATTAAATCATTATATAATGCGAAGCAATAGGAATGAGCACATTACAAATTAACTAAAACTATAACTAGCAAATGTATTGCAAAGTAAATGTAATATGAGCGTAAATAACACAATAGATCTGATGCATAAAAATATTCGATGAACCTATTAACAAAATGTTATGCTTACAAAAATATATTTAAATCTATAATAGAATGAGAATAATAATATGTAAGAACTATTTTTCTTTTTATAATAAAGTGTCGGGTAGACATAAGGCGAAAGTAACTAGACAATTATGCTATAACAAAAATAATAAAATCTCACAACACTTACCCAGTCTGGGGTTATTATACTTCACGAAAATACAAAAGAATAGACTAATTAGTACATTAAGTATAATAATTGAAGTACTCAGTAATTGGTAAAATAAAGACCAGGACGCAGCCGTCCGCGGTCAAACTGTCAGGTCGACCCCGAGACCATGTCTTTCTCCAAGAAAACGAACGTAATCATCTGCGTTTTACTCCCCCTCCTAATCGACCTCCTTTTACTTTTACTACAGTCAGTCCCGCTGACGTTAAGAAGCATATTCTATCAATTAAATCTAATGCCTCGGGCTGTGATGGTATTAACCGGCAAATGATTTTTCTACTCCTAGATTATGTCACACCTATACTTACCCATATATACAATTTCTCCCTTTCCTCTAACCAATTCCCTGATGGCTGGCAGACGGCTCACATAATTCCTATCCCTAAAATTAAAAATCCAACTTCCTTCTCTCACTATCGCCCTATCTCTATCCTTCCCTTTTTGTCCAAGGTTCTAGAGCGTATAGTGTTTACCCAACTTAACGAATATGTAAACCAACACAATGTACTTTCTACTTATCAATCTGGTTTTAGGAGAGGTCACAGTACTGTTACAGCTCTCTTGAAGATATGTGATGATGTTCGCTTTAATATGGACTCGAAACGCGTTACCATTATCGCTTTACTTGATTTTAGTAACGCTTTCAATTCGGTTGATTATGAAGTTTTGCTAGCGGTTCTTAAGTCCATTAACTTATCCGATGATGTCGTTGATTGGTTCGCGAGTTACTTGTTTGGTCGTCAACAGTGTGTGCGTGTTAATAATAGATTATCCTCCTTATTTCCTCTCTCAGCTGGCGTCCCGCAAGGAAGTGTCCTCTCTCCTCTTCTTTTTTCTATTTTTATTAACGCGATCACTACTATACTCTCATGTCCTTTCCATCTATATGCTGACGACTTGCAAGTCTATGCTGCGGCTCCGGTTAACGACATCAGCAAAGCTATTCATGAACTAAACCGTGACTTGAAAGAAATTTATGCATGGGGTAAATCATTCGGTCTTTGTTTGAACGCTTCGAAGTCGCAAGTGATTATGATTGGGAGTTCCAAGCTGCTTAGCAAAGTTGAGTATCACAGCTTACCTCCTGTGCAATTCGGCGACTCTAAATTACCTTTTAGTACTTCTGTTAGGGACCTGGGCCTACTATTAGACAATTCCCTGTCCTGGACTGTCCAAATTGCTGAGGTTAGTAAAAAAATGGTAGACTCATGACGTTCAGTAAAAAATTGTAATAATTTCATGCTGAATAAAATATTTTGAATTTGAATTTGAATTTGAAATAAACTAGAACGCCTGCAAAACTTATGCATCAGATTTATTTTTGGCTTGCGTAAATTTGATCACATTTCCCAATATCGAGAACAGCTAAAATGGCTTAATATTCGTAATCGACGCAATTTGCATATCCTTTCCCTTCTGTACTCCATCCTGTATAATCCTGCCTATCCTAGTTACCTGAAAGATAAATTTTGTTACCTTGGCTCTGATCATTCTGGCATCGAACTCCGATCGCGGTATGATAATCGACTAAAACTCCCAACATACTACACGCAGTACTACGCCGATTCATTTACCGTGAAGTCGATTAAGCTGTGGAACATACTTCCTCACGATATTCGCCACTCTGTTTCTTTAAATATATTTAAACGTCGTTTAACTCTGTATTATCTATCACTTCAATAATATCTATGTATATTATATTTATGTATGTATATAAATATTTATTTTTATTTTATAATATTGATATTTATTAGTATATGTAGAATCAAAGTATTTGTGTATTATATTATATGTATATATTATATTGTATGTACTTCTTATGTGTAAATATATCTTATTTCTCTTTGTAATATTTTTATTGTTATATTATTCGTGTCTAGATAGCACCGTCCCGTTTACGACTTTTTAATTCCTTTCACCAAAGGTTGTCTGGCAGAGATTGCTTTAGCAATAAGACCGCCTTTGCACGCTTTATGTATATCTTTGTACCTTTTTCTTTATTTTTTGTGTTGTATTATGTGTGCAATAAAGAATAAATAAATAAAATAAAAAAATAAAGATGTTTTACTAAAGATTAATAAAGACTTATAATTATAATCCCGCTCTAATCAATATATATATATATATATATATATATATATATATATATATATATATATATATATATATATATATATATATATATGTATGTATGTATATATATTTTTTTTTATATATTTATTTATATATGTACATTATAAGTATATTAATTGTTTAAGTAGTATTTTATCTAGCTATTGGTTAATTATATTTATTTTCTATTTATTAATATTTGTATGTTAAGTATCTATAAATTTATACTCTATCTTTCTCTTTATTTATTTTTTCACACCCCCTCTTTCTTATAACATTTTCCTACACCTAAAGGTTGCCTGGAAGAAATCGCTTCTTTAGCGATAAGGCCGCCTCTTGTACTTTTTCCTATTTTGTTCTCTGTTTCTGTTTATTTTCTTGTTTTTGGGTGTACAATAAAGAGTTATTATTATTATTATTATATATATATATATATATATATATATATATATATATATATATATATATATATATATATATATATATATATATATATATATATATATATATATATATATATATATATATATATATATATATATATATATATATATATATATATATATATATATATATATATATATATATACTAGCTGACCCGTGCCCACTTCGTTGGGCATAATGTTAATAATCCTTTTTTAGTACAGAGTGTTATGTTTTAATTTCTAACTGCCAAAAGGAGGGTTATACGTAGGTATTTTATTAATATTAAAAATTAAATTATATATACTAATACTAAAAAAACTACTTTTTGTAACTTAAATATAAAAGTTAGACATATGCTGTCGTTGACTTTTTTGTAGGCATTTTCAAGCTCCACATCTTTTCTCTAGAACTCAAAAATATATCTTTAATAGTTTAAGGCAGCGTTCGTAAGAAACACTTTCATTCGACCGTTTTTTCTCCGATTCACTTTGCAAAATGGACTACCACGTAAAAGCCTTTTTATTTTTCGGTTTTTTATATAACCTATGACACTCAACAATAATGTGGCTTTCTATTGGTGAAAGAATTTTTAAAATCGGTTCAGTAGATCCCGAGATTACCCCTTTCAATTTAACAAACACACAAACTTTACTTCTTTATAATATTAGTATAGATATTAACTTATATGAGCTTGTTATTTCCAATGAAAAAGCTGCAAACTTTTAGCTTAAAATATGTTTAAGAGTTGGAGCATCGTAGCATGGAAAATATATAACATATTCTCCATACATCGTAGTTAGCTTTACTTAGTTTATTGAAATATGACGTCACAGCCAGAAATGTCACGTGATGTGCTGTTTTCGCGCGAATTTAAAATTACTGAAAGATTAATATTTTTTTTCCGAATAAATAACGCTTTTTTCAGAAAAAGATAATTGTAAGAGGTTTAAAATGAACCTACGTATGTTTTAAAATATCTTTCCGAAAACTGTCAAATAGCCTATTCTGATAATAAAATTAAAGCCACTTGGGACGTAATTACTCGTACGGCTGGAAGATCAAAGCCCGCCAGCGAACCTGTCCAACTTTTAATTGATAATGTTAAAGTAAGTTCCGATGAAGATGTCGCAAATACATTTGAGAGTTATTTTTCGAAAATCCCAGAAGTGGTCACATCTTCTCTAAGATCTTCCCCTATAGAGGCAGTCAAATTCTTGCGAAATCATACAACGCACTGTAATCACCAAATTAAATTTTATATGTAGATATGCACATGAAATAATTAAAATATTTAAAACTTTTAATGTAAAGAAAACTGGTGATTTGTGGGGCATGTCTGTTAAATTACTTAATACAATAATAACAAACATTGCACCTTATTTAGCTCTAATATTCAATAAATGTATAGACACTGGTATATTCCCTGATCTCATGAAAATTAGTAAAGTAATACCTCTTTTTAAAAATGACGTTAAAAACGATCCTGGCAACTATAGACCTATTTCTATATTGCCATGTATGAGTAAAATCTTTGAGAAACTTATGTTAAGTCAACTATTGAATCATTTTAACATAAATAATATTTTCCATAGTGAACAGTATGGGTTCACGAGAGGTAGGTCTACAGCTGATGCGGGGATAGCACTTCTTAGACATATTTATGACGCTTGGGAAAAATCACAGAATGCAATTGGTGTTTTCTGTGACTTATCTAAAGCTTTTGATTGTGTAGAGCATGAAACTCTTCTGCTTAAATTTGCTCATTACGGAGTTCGTGGTATTGCCCTTGATCTCATTGCATCGTATCTTAGTGGTAGGGTTCAGAAGGTCGCGGTAAATAATGTTAATTCTTTTGGATCTCCTCTTAAGATGGGTGTTCCACAGGGATCTATCTTGGGTCCATTTTTGTTCTTAGTTTATATTAATGATCTCCCATTTTATGCCGACAAGTTTTGTGATATTGTACTCTTTGCGGATGATACGTCCTTAATTTTTAAAGTTGATAGAAAGTCAAATAATTACGACGAAGTGAATAGTGCATTATCGCATATACTTCATTGGTTTAACATTAATAATCTGGCTTTAAATGCCAAGAAGACAAAATATATGCAGTTTTTATTACCTAATGTAAAAAGGCAAAATTTCAACTTGTATCTTAATAACGACATATTAAACACGGTAGATTCCACGGTTTTCTTGGGATTGAGATTAGATTCGGGTTTGCAATGGGGTCCCCATCTCTCGTCTCTTGCGAGTAGACTAAGTTCCGCTGTTTTCGCTGTCAGAAGAGTCAGGCAGCTGACAGACGTTGACACTGCCAGACTTGTTTACTTTAGCTACTTCCATAGCATTTTGTCGTATTGCATTTTGTTGTGGGGTAATGCAGCGGACATTAAATCCATATTTATAATTCAAAAAAGGGCCATTCGGGCCATTTATAACATTGGTGCTCGGGATACTCTCCGCGAACTTTTTAAAGAAATTGGTATACTTACGGTTGCTTCGCAATATATATATTGTAACATTATATTTGTGCGAAAAAATATTAATTGCTACTCAAAACACAGCGACAAACACGGTATAAATACTAGAAATAAGGATAAACTTATAAAACCCAGTATTCGCCTTCAAAAAGTAAATAGATCGTTTATGGGGCAAGGTGTACGCATGTATAATAAAATTCCACAGTCCATATTGAGCTTGCCTTTAAAACAATTTAAATCTAAAATTAAAAATACATTATTGAATAAAGCTTATTACACCATCACGGAATACTTAGAAGATGTAAATGTGTGAGATTAATGTCTTGTTGTGTCTCACGTAGGATAAATAGATAAATATTGTAATGCAATAAATATTGTAATCAAATATTTTTTTGAAAAGAGCAACTGCTGAGTTTCTCGCCGGCTCTTCTCGGCAGAACGGCATTCCGAGTCGGTGGTAGTTTACTCCCAAGCCCCAGACTTACAGGCTGATACTTGATTTAAATTCGTATAATAATGTAAAAGTGACGATTCAAAAGTGCTTGTAAAAGTCTACGAGTATTTGAATAAAGTATATTTTGACTTAGACTTATACTTCTATACTTAATATACTTAATAATAATATTATAAAGAGGAAAGATTTAATATACTTAATAATAATATTATAAAGAGGAAGTATTTTGGTCTGTAACGAATAAACTCAAAAACTACTGAACCGATTTTATTGAAATTAAGTACACAGAAGAATCTTGTAACTTATTATTTAGCCTTTTGTTACATATAAATAAGAAAGACATTCAAAGTTTGTATAGGTCGCGCGATGGTTTAAGATCGAGGCAATCGGCGCATGTGTACAATCACGCACAGAAATTCTTTGTGTGTATTAATTATTTTTTATTTCTTATTAGCGAACATGCATGTGATTTAAATTTGGTTCATTTCTCCCAAATAATTTTCGAATAGGTATTATATATCTACACTATTATTTTCTCATTTAGTTAATTTTTAATTGCATAAATTAATAGGTAAACACTGCTAAAGTCTATGCTTTGATTCAATTTTTTTATGGAACTGGAACATTTTCAACGTTAATTATAATAAATTGAGTTAAAAATGTATATTAAATTCCAAGAAGCATTTGTTCCTATTATTGATTTATTTATTTCTTTTAAATCACATATAAATTCATGTGACTCAGTTTTAATAAATTTATTAACTTCGTACACCATTTTTCTTGCCTGCCGAGTTAAAATCTTGGTTTTCGGCATCTTAATAATTAAAAAAAATTATATATATTATATATAATTACGTAATGTAAAAAGTTTGCTAAGGTTTTTGCGCGCGCGACTGTACTAAAGGGTAAGCGGGACGTTCGTGCGGTGGCGGGGAGCGGCGGGAACTGATCGGGCCAATAGCACACGCCTCACCCGCGCGTCCCGCAAAATATACCCAAAAATTAACTTTTGCGCATTCAAGGTCAGCGCTCTTAATTCGTTGCGCGACTTATATAAATTGTATGCTAAAGGTGGTACATAATTCATAATTGGTAATTACAGGCGACTTACTTGAATTGTGTTTTTAATACTTAATATTTATGGAAGAAGTACGAGTAACTAATATTATAAACGCGAAAGTTTGTAAGTATGGATGGATGGATTTTTGTTACTCTTTCACGTAAAAACTACTGAATGGATTTTAATGAAACTTTACAATAATATTTTTATTTATTTATTTATTTAATTCATTTACATAATAGGATACAAACATACTCTTTAAACTAATACAATTATTATGTAACTAAATATAGGCAAATGGAGTGCTGCGACGCACGCACTAGGATACCCTGTGTCGCGTACGTGATACGTCTAACCTTCCACGGACCCTCTTACCTAATTTAAGACTAAGCTGAAGGTGGCAAGACAACAATTACAATGTAAATATAATGTGGAATATGAACAGAAAAGAGGATGTTGGAGTGGGGAAAAAACTATAAAAGTTGATGCATAACTGACATCGGGGGTAGTTGTATCTTGACGCTTGTCGTGGTAGCATTGTTAGGTCGTTACTCTGTTGGTTTATTTCTTTAAAATATCATTGTTGGTAGCTCAGTCGTCTTTTTAGTTAGTTTAATTGTGTTTTAGCGTTTTCAGATACTTACAATAAATTGAGGTCGATTTAGTATGCTTGTTTTTTTTAAAAGAAAGCTCACTTCTGGTCTAAATTCACAAGATCAGAAGTGGGATAGGTCCTGTTCGCCCACTACTTTTGTTAGCGTGTGGTATTTGTTGGTTGTATGTGTTTAAAAGTTTTTTCGGAGGGTACCGTGATTTTTGTGTATTTTCATTGATTTTGGTGATTCGTGTTTTTTGGTGGTCGCTGTGTATAGTTTAGTTTGGTTTTGCTTGTCATGCTTAAATTAGAAAATAAAATTATTTGAATTAACGGTTCTTTTAGATCGTTTTTTTATTTATTTTTTGTGGTAATATCGGATATCCAGCGAGATCGTTGTGAAAGTCGCCGATGTAGTTATAGTCCTCGTCATAAGCGTTGCGGTAGTCGTGATCGGTGTGATAGTAGGTGCTGTGCCTTATACCAGGCCTTTATAGAAATGTTAACTGTAAAAAAATTATTTTATTTTTTCGCTGTTTATGTAAAAGATGCTTATTTTGTGTTTTCGCATTGGGGTTGACACATTCAAGGGAAGATGTATCTTGCAGTTGGGGATAGCATGTCTCGCAGGTCTTTGTACTCGGATATGCTGTTCTGGCCGACAGATGCACTTCAAGTGGGGTACGGTTTCATATTATTGGATGCTGTCTTGGAGTGCGCTCGGACATGCGATCCTAGTATATGGAACATACCTTGTGTAGCTTAAGATTAATGTGTGTGAGCTCGGACAGTGTCTTGGAGGTTACTCAGACATGTCGTCCTGGAGCAGTGATCATACTATGAGTTGACCGTTGCATATGTTTTTGCAGCAAACATTAAACGTATATTTGGGTGTAGGTTGGATTGAAACACGCTTTTATAGGTACTGATTTACACACGCAAAACTATGACATGGTTCTCTGGCGAGTCGTGAGGGTGCACTCCCCCGACGGGTCCTGCCCCGGGTTATTGGTACAGATATCTGTTTGTTTTACATCCACTGTGCTTAGGTTATGCTAGGTAACGTATATTTGTGGTTAGGTTGGGTTGAAACATGCTTTTATAGGTACTGATTTACACACGCAAAGCTATGACATGGTTCTCTGGCGAGTCGTGAGTGTCGCCAAATACCCTGGGCGCCGGGTACCCAGTTCGTTGGTATTAGACGAATATCACGAATATAACGACGTATCGCAATTATAATGTAACTGAAGGTCGTAAGTACACATGATTTGCTGGTAATGAAAAAAAAGTGATTTATGAGGGTCTGGTACCCTCGCTAGTGGCCTCCAACCTCCCCTATAGCCACCCCGAGCCTCGCTAAACTAATTTACGAGCGACTGAACTCACGATACTGAGTTCAACACTCTAGGATCTAATTTATGAGCAACAACGGCTCCCACGCAACTCCACTGAGTTGCTGCTGATAATTTATGAGCAACAACGGCTCTCACGCAACTCCACCGAGTTGTACTGCTGATAATTTATGAGCAACGGCTCCCACGCAACTCCACTAGTTGCACTGCTGATAATTTATGAGCAACGGCTCCCACGCAACTCCACTAGTTGCACTGCTGATAATTTATGAGCAACGGCTCCCACGCAACTCCACTAGTTGCACTGCTGATAATTTATGAGCAACGGCTCCCACGCAACTCCACTAGTTGCACTGCTGATAATTTATGAGCAACGGCTCCCACGCAACTCCACTAGTTGCACTGCTGATAATTTATGAGCAACAACGGCTCTCACGCAACTCCACTAGTTGCACTGAAACTCTAAATATAATTTATGAGCAACCACGGCTCCCACGCAACACCACTGCATTATCACACGCTGGTAAAATAAATTCACTTACTTGGCAAACACGGTGTTGCGCCTGATCTGCCTCGCACCCACAGAATACTTTCACTTGGGAACTCGCACCTGATCTGGTCAGCGTCCCGTACACGACCGCGTTTCGAACACGTCTGTTCCAAATCTCAATCTATTCTATTTAGCTGTCATCGTTCTACCCTCACGTTTATGACAAATAATATTTAAATATTTAAACACTTATTTCGCGACTACCCTACGGTATTCGCGACAGTGAGGGCGCACTCCCCCGACGGGTCCTGCCCCGGGTAATTGGTACAGATATCTGTTTGTTTCACATCCATTGTGCTTAGGTTATGCTAGGTGAGCTTAGACCACGAATGAATCAAATTAAAACCTTAATATAGACAAGCAATTTTTAGAAATACACTTGGTGTTTTTTTTTTCTGTCTGGAGATTTTATTGCTTATACGGCAGCAATGATGAGAGTGTGATGTCTATAGCTCGTGGCGTCACTCAGGTTTTCTATGTAAAGGTTCTGAACCCCAAGGTTAGAAGATGAGGGAGCCCGAGGACGGTCTCCTGTCAGGAAAGGCCGTGTGGAATATGAACAGAAAAGAGGATGTTGGAGTGGGGAAAAAACTATAAAAGTCGATGCATAACTGACATCGGGGGTAGTTGTATCTTGACGCTTGTCGTGGTAGCATTGTTAGGTCGTTACTCTGTTGGTTTATTTCTTTAAAATATCATTGTTGGTAGCTCAGTCGTCTTTTTAGTTAGTTTAATTGTGTTTTAGCGTTTTCAGATACTTACAATAAATTGAGGTCGATTTAGTATGCTTGTGTTTTTAAAAAAAAGCTCACTTCTGGTCTAAATTCACAAGAATAAATAATAATTACCATTTATATAATTAAATTCTACATTATTATTATTATTTTTATTAAGGGACTATCTAATAATATGGTAAAGATTAAGTGTGCGTGTGCGTGTGTGTGTGTGTGTGTGTGTGTGTGTGTGTGTGTGTGTGTGTGTGTGTGTGTGTGTGTTGTGAGGCACTAATTAACATATTGGTATCACTTTCAATAAATCTTCCGTATCAGAGTAGCTTAAACTTTTAAGCCAAGTTTTAATAACTGATTTACATTTGTTAGTTGTCAAGTGTAAAATATTGAGACGTCGATTGACTTTATTGTATAGTCGCGGGCCGAGGACTTCGAGGTGCCGACCCGCAAGATATGTTCTATACCGTTTAGTATTAAAAATGTCTGGAACTCTGCGGTTATTAAAGCTTGGGATCTTACGTGCTGCTAGCGGGTGAAATTTAGAGATTGATTTCAAGATATATAGTTGTCTTACAGATAACGCTTTGCATTCATTGAAGAGAAGATGTGTGGGATATCTAATTGGTTTTTTTATTATTATTTTGAGTATGGCTCTTTGAGCTCGTTCTAGAGGCAGGAGAAAGGAGGTAGAACAGCCACCCCAAGCTGTGATACAATAATTCAACAAGGACTGGACCAGCGCATGATAGATCATCATTAATAAATCGAGATCGTCAACATGAGCAGACATTATCAATACGTGGGCAGTAATGTAATTTTATCGTAATATAGCTCATACATCAGAATAACACATAGGCTACAATTTATAAAGATATTGTGTGAATTGTCCAAAATATGAAATAAGTAAGACATTAAAAATTTGTACAAAATTGCATGCTAAAGGGGGTACCTGCCATGAAAATAAAAATAAACAATAATGTTTTAAGAATAATTTGATATTTATACTATGACGATTTAATATAGTGTACACGTTTTGGATTAAAAATGATTAGAAAATAAATATCGAAATATTGAAACAAATGAACTTCAATTCAAAATACTTCATAAGAAACAGTTTGGCTTCACAAAAGGTCGCTCCACAGCAGATGCTAGTGTTGAGCTAGTTAAAAATATTTTTGAGGCATGGGAGAGGTCGCAGGATGCTCTTGGGATATTCTGTGACTTATCCAAGGCCTTTGATTGTGTGAATCACGTGACGTTGATCAGGAAACTGCATCATTATGGGATTAGAAATAAGGCACTCAACCTTCTGAATTCCTATCTGAGTAATAGAATACAGAGGGTTGATGTAAATGGTAAGAGATCTCCTGGGGCTCCGTTAGATATGGGGGTTCCACAAGGCTCTATTCTTGGTCCATTTCTCTTTTTAGTTTACATAAATGATTTGCCATTTTTTGTGCAGGACAAACATGAGATAGTATTGTTCGCTGATGACACTTCACTTTTTTTTAAGGTAAAATGTAATTTACATATGTACGACGATGTAAACGATGCTCTCTCAAAGGTTGTCTATTGGTTTGATTCGAATAATTTATTATTAAATAACAAAAAAACAAAATTAATAAGATTCACAACACCTAATGTTAAACTTGTTGATAATGGTGTAGTATTAGGCGGGGAAATATTAAAACCGGTACAGTCTACTAAATTCCTAGGTATTATCATAGATTCGAAATTGCGGTGGGATCTCCATATTGAGGAGCTAGCGAATATGCTTAGCTCTGCAGCGTTCGCGGTTAAATAAATTAGACTTCTTACTGACGTAGATACAGCTCGCATAGTATACTTTAGTTATTTTCATAGTATTATGTGATATGGAATCTTATTATGGGGAAATGCAGCTACCGTTAATACAATTTTTGTCCTGCAGAAAAGAGCTATTCGTGCAATTTATAGTTTAGGTCCTAGAATACCATTAAGAGATAAGTTTAAAGAAATAAAAATATTGACTGTTGCTTCTCAATACGTGTACGAAAATGTTATGTATGTTCATAAAAATATACACGAATTTCCCAGGAATTGCGACATGCATACCATTAATACTAGGAGTAAACATAAACTTGTAATGCCTGTGACTCGTTTACGCCGAGTCAGTAATTCTTTTTATGGAAAATGTATACGCTTATACAACAGGATCTCAGAAAACGTTCAAAAAGCTCCTATTGCCAAATTTAAAAAAATTGTGAAAGAACGTTTGTGTAGTAAAGGATATTATTCGATTAACGATTTTTTAGAAGACAGTACGCCTTGGGAATGATGTGATCGCCTCCAGGCTATTTCAACCCATAGAATTATTGTTCATTTCGATTTTCATTTAAAAAAATATTAAAACAGACAAAAAAAAATTAGTCCCGCTGAGTTTCTTTCGCCAGTTCTTCTAAGGTCAGACGGTGCTTCTTCTTTCCGAACTGGTAGTAGACTCATGACGTTCAGTAAAAAATTGTAATAATTTTATGCTGAATAAAATATTTTGAATTTGAATTTGAATTTGAAAAAAATTTAAATTGACAGTTCAAACGGCTTTTATAAGTCAATTTATAGATATAACAAAAACTAGCAACACCCGCGGCTCCCCCTCGTTCTAAAGACGGAAATGAAAGTTACCATGTTAATCTTTACGTGGTAGAAGTTCAGTGGTAATGCTCTCGCTTAGTAAGTAATAACGTAAGACACGTGGTAACCATGATAGAAAAGATTCGCACATGAAAATATCAGAAATGCGAAATATTTGAGGTACAGATTTGACCCAGCATTTTATTATATGTACTAGGGTCTTACCCTCGCTTCGTTCGGGTTCGTGCGATGGATAAACGAGTCGGTACTACTTCGTTTCGGTTCGAATCATCATATTGATTCGAATCAAGGGCTTATTCGAATCATGATTCGATTTTTTCGTCGGGTGATTCGAGTTATTTCGAATATTTAATATTTAATATTCGAAATAACTCTCGATTCGAGTCCTATCACTAAAAATAATAAATTATAGGAACGACTAAACAAAGTGAATGTCAATGTCCACGCATAAAATGTACTCAACCTACCCGAACCACCCCGCGGCTCGCTTCCCCCGCCCCTCTCAACACAGAGCCCGTCGTGTCTAGCGTTGATAAGATTTTTTCGTACATATCGCCCGAACTATGTACACGGGTCGTGCGTAGAAACGACACGAAGGCCCGGCGACTTTTCTTACCGTGTACAAGCAGCGTAAAAGTTGATAAACAATACTCTCTCACTCTCAAGCAGTTAAAGGCAGTAGAAAAGTCGGCACCGACCTCCAGAGAAAATTACAATATTGCTCTTATTGTCTTTTCTTTTATTGTATAGGATGTCCAAAATTAACGCTTTGTTTTTTTTATTGAATCATAAAGTACATAGGATAGGGTTATTTATGGAATAACACAAGCAAGCAGTGACTGTTACTGGTGCTCGATATCGCGACATGTTAACACAGTTCTTTTTACCGAAATTGGATGATATTGATGTGTCCAGTATGTGGTTTCAACAAGACGGTGCTACATGCCAAATCTTGCGTTAATTTTGGGACACCCTATATTTTACAATTACTTTACTATTAATTTAAGCAATTTGATGCAAAATCAATAATTGGGTTAAAATAATAGTTAAAACTTAGATAAAAACTTTTGGTTAAAAACTAGAGATGTGCCGACTATGACTTAGGCCGACTAGCCGACTAGCCGACTAGTCGGCCAAGCCGAATAGTCAAGGTCATCACAGTTTTATTGAAGACTAGCATTTATCGCGGCTCCACCGGCGTTCTACAGTCCGGCAACCTAATTCTAAATTTTTTTTAACACTCAGAAAGTTTTGCGAAAATAAATTAATAAAGTGGTCTATAGGTCAATATTTTTTATTAAATCTTTTCCAAGTACTCTCCACCAGCCTATATACAAAATTCCATGCGTGTCAACTAGTTTTTGGAACAACTTTTTCAGTCCGCTGCAGACACCTCGTTTACAGCCTGCTCGAACGTTCATGGCGCATTTTCAGGCAACGAAAATAGCATGCTTTTTAGATTATTTTTTATTTTTACAAATAAAAGAAGTGACACGGTGCTAGGTCAGGTCTGTAAGAAGAGGGATCCAGTAGTTTGGCCGGCGTACTGTCCAGGAAAACCCTCGTTTTGGGCGCGGTGTGGCGCATTGTCATTGTAGCCTGCGAAGCCTTGTGCTTGGTCGCTTGTTGCTCACAACAGAAAAATATTCTGCCAAGCATTTTGTAGTATACCATGCAGTGTTATTGCTTCTTTGGTTACGTAAAGGAATTGATATCAAATAGCCAAATTGAAAAAGCTCGCGATTAAAATTTGCCCCGTTTCTAAATCGCTTTACTTTTGTAGGCGTGGATTGATACATCCAGGACCTGTAGAATTGGTGAAGTTGTGTGGCACCCAGCATGAAAATGAATCCTCCCGCAAAGATGCTTGTGAAGGATCAAATTTTTTACTGCTAGCACGTTCTTTCGTAACAGCCGTCACAGGGCGACCATTTCTTTCTTTGTCCCCTAACTCCTAAAGTTAGACGACCGCCCTTGAATTCGTTGTACTAACGATACATTGGAGTCTTATCGTACGATTCGTCAGGCGATACATGAAATCGTAAATAATCATAGCGCAAAGATGTTCCCGGCGTAAATCAATTTCTCAATGAGACATGATAGATTAAATTAGCTTGCAATAAATGTGGTAGGAAATTTTGAAACTGTAACGTTCCTATGTTAGTATGTTTACTTATAAATATTCATATTTTCACAATAGTTTATCCAGTCTCTCGCATAAAAACTTTTTGTCGCAATACTTTTTGAGTGACCTGGGTGTTTAACTCTTAGTTCAGATTTCTCAGAAATAAGATGTTTTCGTACAGTAAAAGTCTTTTATACGTTAACCCGGATAACCAGTTGTCATGATTCAAAATTTCATCAATATCTGCCCAAAAAATGTGTGGTTTTCTCGTGATGCGGTCACACAAACAGATAGACAATTAAATTTCTGAAAACTGTAGATTCGGCCTCTGTATCGTTAATTAACTATTTCAATTAGATTTTCTTAAAAATATTCAATGTACAAATTCAACTAAGTTAGAATGTTATTATACGTATAGCAGTATTATACGTAAGGCAGTGGTAGCCCAGCGGTAACGCGTTGCTTGTATAACCGAGATATGCGGGTTCAAATCCGGGTCTCGCACCTCTGATATTTTCATGTGCGAATCATTTCTATCATGATTACCACTTGTCTTACGGTGAAGGAAAACATCGTGAGGAAACCTGCATGTCTGAGAAAACCTAGCAAGTTTTCGTAAGACATGTGAAGTCCGCCAACTGGCACTGGGACAGCGCGGTGGACTATGGCCTGATCCCCCTCGTACTTAGGGAGGCCCGTGCCCAGCAGTGGGACGTTAAAAAGGGCTGATGATGATGATGATGATGATGATATACGTATAGAGTAAAAACTCAACCTCGCTCCGCTTGGGTTTGCCACTAGGTTCACTTTAACAATTAGTACAGATTTCTCCGAAATGATATATTTTCCGGAAGTAAAAAGTATACTACATCATCTACATGTTAATCTGGATAACCAACTATTATCATACCAAATTTCAAAATTTCATCAAAATCTGTCCAGTGTATTTCTCGTCATACGGTCACAGACCGATAGACAAATCGAGAATATGTATCGTAAAGATTCGACTAAACATTTTTTTTATAAATGAGATAAAAAATATATGTTATGTTTTTTGTTATCAAGATAATTCGTAATTGAAATTAATTAATTATTAATAAAATATGTGAAAATAAAATATTTTTTATATTCAAGTAAGTGGTTTGAGAAAGTAATTACCAAAGGAAAGGTTGCTTTATATTTCAAAATGTGTGAAACAGATTGTTAACGAGAAACATAATGACATTAACGACCAACCTTATTATTTAATTTGATTCCTCCATATATTTTATTGAGAAATACATACAAAGTAAGAAGCCGACTAGTCGGCGTTTTATGCCGACTATTCGCCGACTAGTCGCCGACTACAAAATTATTTTTAACAAAAAAACAAAAACCAACTTCCAAACTTAATAAATCTAAACTAAAAAGTAGGAAATAATACTTTTAAGGACTTTGTTAATTTTGGAGTCGGTGCCAGCCAGGTATTTTGATTATGTTTACAAAATGATAGATTAATCGAATATGTATCTATTTAGGGTTATTTTGCTTTGGCTGGCTGTGTTAATGACTATAAAAATTTACCTTCTATTATGAGGTAAACCTAATAGCCTGAAAGTATACAACTATCGGTCCATAATTGCGTATTATATTGAAAGAATTTTCTTTAAGCTGCTAACCGTTGAGGAATTGTACCTTCCATCATCAGTAACGGTACGTGACTCAAATATCCATATAGCCTATAAAAGATTCGGCCGAGCATCGTTAATTTGCTCCTAATAATTGGAGAGTTCCGATACTTTGTCATGGATCCCATCATCAGAACCTTACCAAACTCTCATTAAACTACCCTTGAAGTATATCTTTTCCATTAAAAAAAGAATCATCGAAATCGGTTGGCGTGATATTGAGTTATTCATCCATTTGTCGCGCAAATACTTAATGCAAATTTAAGACTTTTATGGTTTTCTCATGGATACCATTGTCAGAACTGGAAAATATTAAAATGGGACCACATGGGAAGCACTACCTTTCAAATAAAAAAATAATTATCAAAATCGGTTCACCCAGTTCAAAGTTATGAGCTAACAAACATAAAAAAAAATACAGACGAATTGATAACCTCCTCCTTTTGGAATTTGGTTGAAAAGTGGCCGACTAGTCGGCGACTAGTTCAACGCAATTATGTTCTTAATGGAAATCTTTTTTTTTTTTATGTGACAAAGGGGGCAAACGGGCAGGAGGCTCACCTGATGGGAAGTGATCACCTCCGCCCATAGACATCTGCAAGACTGCAGTTCTTGCAGTTTTGCAGATGCGTTGCCGGCCTTTTAGGAAAGGGAGTGAGGGGGGAGGGAGGAGGAAGAAGGACGGGAGTAGGGATAGGGAGTGAGCCTCCCTGACTCTCACTTACCGGACGAAACGCGACAGCATAGCTGCCACTTCACGCCGGTCTTCTGTGAGAGAGTGGTACGATACGGGGCGTGCCGGCCCATTCGGCTGCTACCCGAAAGTAACAAGCATGGCACTACCACTACAAATCATAAGCTTCTCGATTTAGTTTTTTCCACTGACCCTGCTAGTATTACTTTAACTTAGTTTCAAGTCATATAATACCGTCAGAAATTCATCACCCTCCTTTCGAAGCATGTTATCAAACGGCGTCATATAAAATATAATGAAAGTGATAAGTCTACAGCATCTAATTTAGTTTCTTATGTATCAAGTATTGCAGAAGGTTTAGATAAGCAGAAAGAAGTCCATGCTTTATACACTGATTTTAAAAAGCATTTGATCTAGTGGATCTGTAAATATTCGTGGCTTTAAATCAGAAGAGTGCGAAGTAACTTCTGGAGTTCCCCAAGGGTCGCATACAGGCTCATTGCTATTTTTAATACTTATTAATGAGCTATGCAATAATATTAAGTAAAGTTTATCGAGATATAAATGACGATTTCGATAAGAAAATTTCACAAACAGACAAACGTTATTGTTGATTGCTGTAATTTAAATGAAATTTACCTCAATCCTACAAAGTGTTTCATTTTAAAAATTTCGTAAAAAGGAATATGCAAGAAGTTACAAGTATTCGAGACCTAGTTGTAAGGCATCATTATGACAGTAAAATAAAGAAAGCTTCAAACAATGATGTTATACAGGACTAGATACGCAATGTACGGCGTCGGTACGTGAAAAGCTTGGATATGTCCGCTGACATATAAGACCTCAGTTGTCAGCTTGATGTCATAAGAGTGATTGCTTGGCAATAAAAAAATACAAAATGGTGAAATGTGTAGTTAAAGTGTGCCAATCACGGTCTGAAAAGATAAAAAAAGCAAGTGGTGTTACTTTTCACAAGTACGTTTGGTAAATTTTCTTCAAATTATCCATAAAATCATTATAAGACGAAATAAATTTTTCAAAGATCGTTTTGTCATTGATGACACATTAATGTGACCAGAATATTCGATTTTGAATTTCCCGGATTGTTGAGAGTTTAGTGAATAACGTATGTACTCGTATGTATGTTAGTGTAAGTGTAAATTTATTATTAAAGTCGGTTGTGTTAAACGCACTGTAGTATCATACTCACTCATTTAACGAAAAAATAACACACTCGCGTTGACAGTTTACTTTACCTTAATAATAATAATAATAATTTAGTTTAATGATGGATAGTAAACGAAATGCGCGATTAGGACCGCTACCTGGGGGTCGCCAGGGCGCGCCTGGAGCTGGCGCTGGGCGTGGCAGCATGCGGGCCGCCAGTACTACCAGTCGGCCGACAATACCACCTAGCCGGCCGACATATCCATCATCCCCACCAGAGGGCTTGGCACCGACAGGATCCTCTAGGACCCAATCTTCGGGGCCCGCCGCTGGTGGTGTACGCCGCATGAGATGGACATCTCAAATGAACGAGAATGTCATGCGTGCGTACTACAGGGCGACAGGAGGGGAAACCGGACGGACTGGCTACCGAGCGGCAATGCATCGCGAGTTCCTGCTGCTTGAGTCGACTTTAACTGTCACGGAACAAAACCTGGCAGATCGAGCTCGGTTTATTCAGCGTTCGAACATCTTTAACGCTACCGAGCTCGAACGATTACGACGTGAGGATGTTCCTGAGGTGATTTCAACAACAGAACAAATCGTGCCTCCAACTATTTCTACCCGGGAGGACATAGTTACCACCATCTACGATTTGCCTGTTGAGGAAAGAACCCAGGGAACAGTCTCCCTTGATTTAGAGCGGATGAGAGGGATTCTAGAAGAGGCGATTTCTGAGATTCGGAGCACTCCTCTGGAGAATCGTATGCGGCTCTCCCGCCTCACATTGAATGTGGCGACGCGGGATGTCATTGAGGCCATTAACCAAATGCTGCCTCATTACCTAGAGAGCAGCAATGGTCTGGATGACACGGCTTCTATCCTCTTCGGTGCGGCTTTAGCTGTGCACCGATTTGTTGGAGCCAAGACACCGGGTCCGGGACGCGATGCTGCCGCAAGGCGCAAAGCGGAACCGGCCTGGAAGAGGAGGATAGAACGCCGTATCAACCAAACCAGAGGTCTCATTGGCAGACTGCAAAGCTTCAGGTCGGGCAATACCAGGCCAAGGATTGTGCGCTCCGTTAGAATTGCCTTCAACGGGCTTGGAGTTAGGTTGGATCAGCCCGACATAACTCAAAAACTAACAGAGTGCATCGACGACCTGAAGCAGAAAATCGCCGCATGGGGGAACCGCATTCGACGATACTCGGAAAGAGTCGAGCGCTTCCAACAAAATCGTCTCTTCTCGAGTGATCAGAAAAGGTTCTATAAAAGATTGGAGTGTCCGGCAGTCTGCTCTACCTCTCAACGGCCGAGTCCGGCCGACCTCGTCGCCTTCTGGCAAAATGTATGGTCACAAGAGGTAGAGCATGAAGAGGGCCCTTGGATTGCGGCGGTAGAGGAAGCATGTTCCGTTATTGAACCGATGAGCCCGATAGCCATCTCTTCGGAGGATGTAGCTGATGCAGTACGACGGGCCCCGAACTGGAAAAGTCCGGGTCCTGATGGGCTGCATCACTACTGGCTTAAGAGCTTTTCGGTTTGCCATGCGACCTTGGCTCGACAATTCCAAGAAGCTCTCGAGCAGAGGACGCTTCCGAACCTTTTCACAACTGGGATCACTCACCTAGCTCCAAAGTCCACGGATGCCGCTGATCCGGCTAAGTACCGCCCCATTACGTGTCTTACGACCATCTATAAGACACTGACATCTGTTCTGAGCCTCAAGATATCTCGTCATGTAGACGACAATAACATCATATCTGGGGCTCAGAACGGATGTCGGGGTGGTAGCCGTGGCACTAAGGAGCTCCTTCTCATCGACTCCGTTGCGGGGCAATTGGTCAAGCGAAACCGCCGAAACTTCTCCGCCGCCTGGATCGACTATAAGAAGGCATTCGACTCGGTGCCCCATTCATGGCTCTTGAGGGTCCTTGAGCTGTACAAAGTTGACGGTACAGTTCGAGACTTCCTCGAGAAATGCATGGGGCAATGGAGTACAATTCTTTGTCTCCATGGTGAGCGGATGGCGGCTGCTGATGACCGGATAAGGATACGGCGGGGTATCTTCCAGGGTGATTGTCTGAGCCCGCTTTGGTTTTGCCTGTCTCTAAACCCGCTTAGCTTATTGCTGGAGAGTTCGGGGACGGGCTTTCAGTTTCGGAGAGGAGGGACAAGAGTACCTCACCTTCTCTACATGGATGACCTCAAACTGCTGGCACCCAACGCCACCCGCCTGCAGGAATTACTGAAGATCACCACTGAGTTCAGTAATTCTATCAGGATGGGGCTTGGGCTGGATAAGTGTGCGGTCTTGCATGTGGTGAGGGGGCAGGTTACTCATTCGGCCGAAATGAATCTCGAGCCATCGAACATAAGAACCCTTTCCGAGGCTGAATCGTACCGGTATCTGGGTATGTCGCAATCGATAGGGGTGAATGAGGCGGACATGAAACAGTCTGTTTGCGAAGCCTTTTTTGGCCGTCTGACAAAAATCTGTAAAAGCTTTTCGTCGGGTGCCAATAAGGTCCGAGCCTATAACGGCTGGGTTGTGCCCGTTCTCATGTACACCTTCGGCGTGCTCAGATGGACTCAGACCGAACTTAACACCCTGGACAGAAGGGTCCGCACGACTTTGACTCTCTATCGCATGCACCACCCAAAATCGTCTGTAATGAGGTTGTATATCCCCCGGAAATGCGGTGGTCGAGGCCTTTTGAGCGTCAAGACCATGCATAACCGGGAGATAGCCAACCTCAGAACATACTTCGAGACGAAGAGGGAGTCGCCCATGCATAGAGAGATCATAGAATGTGATAAAGGACTCACCCCCCTATCCTTAGCCAAAACCGAGTGGCAGGCCCCGGTGGTGCTTAGCACCTCTGACCGGGAGACCGTGTGGAAGGAGAAGGAGTTGCACGGACGCTTTTTTAAAGCTCTTAATGAGCCTCACGTAGATAAGAAAGCGTCCGTGCAATGGCTGCGCTTCGGTGATCTCTTTGGGGAAACCGAGGGTTTTGTCTGTGCGATACAGGATCAGGTAGTTAAGACGCGAAACTACCGAAAGTACATTCTGAAGGATGGCACTCACGACATCTGTCGAGCCTGTCGCCATCCCGGTGAGTCACTCAGACATGTGCTTTCGGGATGTTCGGCGCTTGCTAACACTGAGTATCTGCACAGGCACAATCAAGCAGCCAAAATACTTCACCAGGAGCTTGCTCTGAAACACGGTCTCCTGGATGAGAGGCTGCCGTACTACAAGTACACGCCGATGCCTGTACTCGAGAGTGACGGAGTCCGGCTCTATTGGGACCGGTCCATCATCACGGACAGGACTATTCTAGCGAATAAGCCTGACATCGTGCTGATGGACCGGGCACAGTCGCGGGTGTTTTTGCTGGACATTACTATTCCATATGACGAAAACCTTGTGAGAGCTGAGACGGAGAAAAAACGTAAGATCTGGTATATATATATATATATATATATTATATAAGAAATAGTAGTAAGTAACATAGTAAGTTAATTCTTAACGTTAGTGATTGTGCATGAGAATGAGTGCGAATGTAAGTATAAAATGTGAGCTTCGGTCTCATGATAATTAAATGTATTGATCCAATCTATTAAGGTCTTTTTGCATTTATAAGTGTTAATCTCGTAAATCGGGAATATAAGGCCCGAGTGAAACGAGGGTGAGTCGCTAGTGTATAATAAATTCACTGATGGATATTTTGTTTTTTACTAAACCCCGACGCAAAAACGACAGGTTGTTATAAGTTTGACATGTCTGTGTTTGTGTCTGTCTGTGGCACCCTAGCGGATAAACCGATTTTGATTTTGTTTTTTTTTTTCATTTGAAATGTGAATTAATCGGAAGTGTTTTTAGCTATGTTTGATAAAAATCGGCCCGAGATAGCCGCCACCACAAAATGGCGATTTACATATTTTTTTCACAACTTCCTCAATATGGGTATCAAATGAAAGGGCTCGACTAGAAAAATAATGTACACTATATTACAAGGGAATGAGGAATATTAACTAAGTAATTAAAACTAAACTAAGCTTGATTTTTTTTGTCTCATCAATGTCTTAGATTTATGAGGAAAGTGGAGTGATCACTGGTATATAGAATCTAACAAATAATCTTTTTTATTACTATTATTTTGTCTCAGAGGTTTTTTTAAGTTTTAATTTTGTTTTATCTTATATATTACTAGCGGGGCCCGCATCTTCGCTCCTGCTTAAGGTACTAAAAATATTTTGGCTTTATGCTATTACTTGTTGTGTAACAACGAATCATTCCTCATTTAAAGGTCCACCCTCTTTTATGAAGACTACTGTTAACTGTATACAACCAGCTACTGTGTTTTCCTGTGGAGACATAGACTTACTATTTCAAACTGTTCGGTAGGTCTTACAAAACCATACAGAATATCCTAAATTAATACATAATTTTGATATAATCTTTTAAATTTTAGTTAGAGTTAGCCATATTTTGTTGCCCTTATCCTTATCGTTCAATAGAACCAGTTATTGTGTTTTAACGTATGAATTAAAAATTTTACTTCATTAAAAGGTATTTTAAATGTTGTATCGTGTATATACGTATGACGTATCAACTGTACAAAATTTACTTCAAATCAGTACAGAACTTTTTGCCTGAAACGCGTACATCTATATGCTAAGTTACTGTTTTTATATCTACTGATAAAAATAGGTATTTATTTTATGATGCTAGGTTAATGAATACCATTGATTGATTTGATATGACTTTATTACTTTAGACTCAAAGACGTGACTCGACAATCGACATTACATTAAAATGATTGAGACCAGAGACATAGATAAGACATAGACAATAGTTACAATCATAGAGTTCTTAACATAGGTAGACATAATATAATAGATTACAGATATACAACAGTATTGAGGAGAGGAGATAGGAGAGGTTATTTTATATTTTAGACATTTCTGTCGGACTTTTTAATACCCACAATTTCCTACTATATAAACAAATGACCCCTTAGACAATTTTTACATAGAATTTATATTTTCCATTTTATTTAAACAAAAATTTAAAATAGATAAATAAACGAGAAATCAAAAATTTTGTGGTACATCATAAAATATAAAATAATACTATAAAAGGCGTTTTCAATAAATTTATATGGAGTCAGATAGTTTCATATGGTATCAGATAGTTTCATATATTTAAAAAAGACGTGTGGACATTATATACCCAGTCACCTTGTAGGTATTACCACCTTCTTGGGATCCTGTAATTAATATAATAAAATCTAAAAATATTAAAAGTAATCATAATAGACAGTTGGATGTAGTTAGCTCATACTGTGTAGATCTTGATACAAGTAGTCAAATTTAATATATAATAATGATTGTATGTATTGCAATATTGTTAAAATAGTTTAAAAAGAGCAAGTGTAGAGTTTCTTGCCGGTTCTTCTCTGCACAAACTGCCTTCCGAAGCGTGCAGTAGCTTTCTTTCAATCTAAATTCTAAAAATTTTAAAAATTTTAATTCAAAAGAATCTGTCAAAATTTAAGCATACTTTGATTTGATTAAATTATTTATAATTTGCAGTAGTGTTGCTTAATACTTTAAAATAATCAAAATTCAATTTATATTTTTAGCAATTTTAACTTAATTTTCTTATATCAAATTAATACTTAATTTAAATTATAAAATGTAACTTAGCATAAGCAATTTATAGGTAAGAAAATATACATATTATTATAATAGCAACACTACATAATACTTATGAATAACTAATATGAAAATAAAAATTATAATAATTATAAAAATACTAGCTAAAAATAAGTTAATAATATTGCCATAATTATAAATTATTTTTAAATTATTTAAATTTAAATATAAATGTTTAGAATTAAAATTTTATAAGGTACTCTGATGCCATTTTCAAATTTTTTTGTAAATAACCTAACCTAACCTAACCTAACCTACCCACAGTAGGCACTGTCTGTAACTAGTATATAAACCTATGAGACGTCAAATACCTTAGTCACCATGATTGCTGTAAAGCATTCGAAACGTCGGGAACTAAAAATCAAAATAAATCCGCGACAAAATCCGAAAAGGTAGTTTCATTTATAACGTCGAATATTCGCGTAAATCTAAGAAAGTATTAAAAGATGTGTGGAACTCGGAGACTGCCGCGGTAAAGCTATTGCATAGCTGTTTTTATCAACTTATGCAATTATAATTATTTATTTATTTTATTTATGCAGTATTTTTTTTCCTTTGTTATTTTTTCTTTGATATTAATTCAAGTTACACTTTTAGAGCGTGGTGACCGATAAGAAAACAATTTTTTTTCTTTTATTAAATAAATGAGAAGTTAATATTGTTCAAAATATTTTTATTATCTATTGAAAAAAAACCAGATATCCGCCATCTTGGATTTGAAAATGGACCTCATTTTCGCAATCAGCACCCTGAGAAACCTCGAAAATGACATCCATGTCATTATTGAAAAAAACCCGGATGTCCGCCATCTTGGATTTGAAAATGGACCTCATTTTCGCAATCAGCACCCCGAGAAACCTCGAAAATGACACCCATGTCAATATTGGAAAAAAACCGGATGTCCGGCATCTTGGATTTGAAAATGGACCTCATTTTCGCAATCAGCTGCCCGAGAAACCTCGAAAATGACATCCATGTCATTATTGAAAAAAACTCGGATGTCCGCCATCTTGGATTTGAAAATGGACCTCATTTTCGCAATCAGCACCCCGAGAATCCTCGAAAATGACATCCATGTCATTATTGAAAAAAACCCGGATGTCCGCCATCTTGGATTTGAAAAGGACCTCATTTTCGCAATCAGCACCCCGAGAAACCTTGAAAATGACACCCATGTCAATATTGAAAAAAAACCGGATGTCCGGCATCTTGGATTTGAAAATGGACCTTATTTTCGCAATCAGCACAAAATGTGTTAGGTTACACGACTCTACAAAAAAAATTTCGTTCTTTGTCCTAAAGTTTATACTATTATTTTCCAGTTAGTTATGCTCAAAAACGAAAAGAAAATACCTTTTTTCGGTATAAAGTTTGCTTTTGTGATAGTTATAATAATAATACTCATTTTTCAAATTTTTCATAAATTTTAATTGATTTTAATATTTTTAAAAAGACCGCGCGGTGAGAGTGGGGTATTAACGTTTACACTGTGCCGCTAGATGGCACCCGAGTGATAAACAACCATCAGGTGTTATTTACAAGCCCAGAATAACTTAAAATGTCGTCACAAAAGTGCAAATACGATGCTGATGCATTTTGTTTTATATGTGGTCAATTTATTAAAGTTCGAGACGTGAAATATGCACTAAAGACATCTCACGTTCTCTGTGAAGCCTATGAAGCATATTTTGACTGTCCTGTACGGAATCAAGATAAGCCATGGGCTCCACATGTTGCTTGTAGTTATTGTAAAAGGTGTTTGGAAGGTAAGCAATTTTTATTTAATTAAGCGATGAATCCAAAATAATAGACATATTAATTTTTATTTTTATATTTTTAGGTTGGTATCGAGGTGAGAAAAGGTCTATGAAATTTGCAATACCAAGGATTTGGCGAGAACCAGAAGACCATATTACGGACTGCTACTTTTGTATGGTGAATCCGAGTAAAAGACGTAGAGGTAAAAATGCAAAACCTATTGAATATCCTGACCTCGAATCTTCTTCTGCTCCAATTGCTCACGACCTGACACGACCAGTACCTGAGCCACCAAAAAAATTATCGCAGAAAAGTAGCTCATCTTTTAGTTCTTATAAAAGTAATTCCGATAAGGATTTTTGCCTACACCTGAACAACCAAAACACTATCTCATTACTTCAGAAGATTTTAACGATCTAATTAGAGATTTAAATTTGCCAAAAAATAAAGCAGAGCTTCTAGGCTCTCGGTTAAAACAGTGGAATTTGCTTGATGATGTTAAGATCACGGATCAGCGGACTAGGCATGAAATGTTTGCAACGTTTTTCACGAAGGAAGATGGACTTTGTTTTTGTAATGACATTAAAGGTATGTTTGAAGCAATTGGCATACCCTGTGTTCCTAGCGAATGGCGTTTATTCATTGACAGCTCTACAAAAAGTTTAAAAGCAGTTCTATTGCACAACGGAAATAAATTTCCGTCTCTTCCAATTGCTCACTCAGTACATCTTAAAGAAAATTATGAAAGTGTCAAAATTTTGCTTGAATCTGTAAAGTATCGTGAGTATAACTGGGAGCTGATTGGAGATTTTAAAATGGTGGGATTTTTAATGGGGCTACAGGGTGGATATACAAAGTATCCGTGTTATTTGTGCTTGTGGGATAGCAGAGCGGATTCTAAACACTATATTCAACGGTCATGGCCTGTAAGAACAGAATTGTGTGTCGGAAAACAGAACGTCAAATTTGAGCCGATTGTTAAAGCGGAAAAAGTGTTAATGCCGCCTTTGCACATTAAGTTAGGGTTGATGAAACAATTTGTTAAAAAACTGGATGAAACTTCAGAAGCTTTTGGATACTTAAAAAAATTTTTTCCGAAGTTATCGGAAGCAAAGGTTAAAGCTGGGGTTTTTGTTGGTCCGCAAATAAGACAGATTTTCGCCGATGAAAAATTTCCAACGTTGCTGAATCTTACTCAAAAAGCAAGTTGGAACAGTTTTAAAGCAGTAGTTTCTGGATTTTTAGGAAATAATAAAGCTGAAAACTACGAAAAGTTGGTTGAGGATATGCTTACAAATTTTAAGGCCATGGGCTGCAGGATGTCATTAAAAGTACATATGCTGCATGCTCATTTGGATAAATTTAAAAACAATATGGGAGCCTATTCCGAAGAGCAAGGAGAACGTTTCCATCAGGACATCATGAATTTTGAACAACGCTATCAAGGCCAATACAGTGAAAACATGATGGGCGACTATATTTGGGGTTTATTGAGAGAAAGTAGCTATGAACATAAAAGAAAAAGTAAAAGTGTGCACTTTTAAGTTATTTTCCACTTTTCTGTAAGCTAATTTGATAGTAAAACTTAATAAAAATAATAAACATTTTTATTTCAATAGTTTTATTTTCAATCAAAAATTAAAATCCGAGATTTTTAAAAATTTCGTTCAATCAGTCTTCTAAGCACAAAAGCAAAGTTTTTCATGCCATATATTTTTTTTACGTCTTATTACGACCTTAACTACCGAAATTTAATGCTTTGCAATCAAAGTCAAATTTCATGTTGACCCGTGTTATTTTCGTTACGGAATTTCTGGATTCGGTCTCCACGCTCAAGGCCTGCGATAGAAGCTATGCAATAGCTTAAAAATAAACACCTGTAGATTAGAACCAACTACCACTACAATATTTCCAGTCTATTTAAACGTTACTTAAAATAATTTGTGATGTTCATTACTCGTATAAACTAGCTTCAAACTAACAAACAAGCACACAAGCAACGTAATAAACACGTATATTTTCCCACGACACAAAAACGCCCTAAACATGTTATATAATATCTAAAGCCATTCGCACAAAAGTGGCGCAACCGAAGATAACACAATTATATAAAAATATAAGTATTAAAAAATCGATAAACAACATCACCACCATAGACCAAGACCTAAGTGGAGATTTGGATGCATTTTAAAACACTAGCAACTTATCGCAAAAAGTAAAATGGTAGTAGAAGCAGAAGAGAGGTTTTTGCCCAGCTGTGGAATAAAAACAACTAAAATAATAATAATGCGTGTATTAATCCGCGAAATTATATAACAATATTGTTCAGTTATTGAAGTGAAACTTCTTCTGCGACTTCCAACAACCAAGTACCTGACACTCAGAGACGGGCAAGAGTTCGCGCCACCACCCCTCAGACGGTCAAAATGAGCAGGTCGGGGATCTCAATATACAGCCTAACTTATGACGTGGCTGCTCATGCTGGCCATCGTGAGGAATTGTTTTTGAAGTGAAATTACATTATCATTAGTATTTATACAGTGTGTAAACAGTGAGTTACTTTTTAAAGATGTTGACATAAGAAAATATTTTCTAAAATTCAAAATATTTTAACTTATATCTAATTATAATTATTTTTTGACTTAAAGCAACACACGAAATAATAGCTCTAAAAATTATAACGAACTAAGTCCAATTTTTTAAGTTATGCCACTTTTGCTCAGACAGATACATTTATACCTTACAAAAAACGTCTAAATAAACACTACATTATATAAACAGCTTCACCAAAAACCATATAAGTCTTAAAAGTCCAAAAGCAAGTACAGAGACTAAGAAATAATGTAAACATGTTAATTTGAAGTGCTTCTTTTTAGCTTGCGGGATGGTTTCCAAGGGGTCCTTTGCCAAATATAAACGGATCCCTATGACATAATTTTTAAAATATTCCGACCATTTCAAACTTTCTATATCAAAATTGAATATCCGTCTGTCCGCGTCGCCCAACTCCTTTTGTAGCTGCACCGTATTTTTGTTGTGGAATATCCATTCGCGAGTGGCGAAAAAGCTTATTACGCCTGAGAACTTTCCGATTTTTTTGTAAGCTTTTACTAATCTGTAAAATATTAAATATATTTTATGAGACCGATTTTTAAATTAGGCGGAGGTAGTCCAGTGGCAATGCGCTGGCTTTTGTAATACAGTGAAGCGGGCTTGTATCGGGTCTAGCAACGATAATATTTTTACGTGCGAATCGTTTTCAACATGACCAAAACATTACTTATTTTACGGTGAATTAAAACATCGTGAAGAAACCTGCATGTTTGAGAGAACCTAACTAGTTTACGAAAGACCTGTGAAATTCACCAGTCCGCACTTGTCCAGCCATAGTCCACCGAATATGGCTTGATCCCCCTCGTATAGAAAGTGGGAACGTGCCCAGCTGTGGGACGTTAGAAAGGGCTGATAAATTAAAGACTTCGTTTTTATATAGATAGGTAAATTCTACTTAAATAAACAACAAAAAAACTAGACTTACACAGGCTTTTTCCCTATCAAAACAGCGATGGTATCCACTATATAGGCCGGGATCCAATGCATAAACAGAACGTATAAATTGTACATAAACTTCGAGGGTGTGAGCCAGAAGAGGTACATCCACACAGTCCGAATCGACCGCACTGGGAATCCATATACTTCTGTATAGTTCATGAATCTGGCTGAAAATAAATAAGTGTAAACCATTAAATATTATTATAACGACACTATTTGACTTATTTTAAAAATGAAAATCGAACTATCTTTTTGCACTCGAGTTCGACCCGAAGGTAGTCTTAATTAATAGATACCCCAAAAGAACTGTATTTTTTTTAGGAAATTAACATTTGTACTATTTTAATCTATAATCTATCCTGGTGTCGAATTTTATCCAGATCAGCTCAGCCGTTCTGAAGTGATTGAGTAACAGATAAAACATCCATCAATATATAATATTTCTAGGATAACAAATATTCTATTAAATGTAAGAAAGAAAAATTATTTTTTTCCAAAACGGATCTATTTTAGAATGATATCCACGATTCTTTATTGGTTTTTCTTTACCAATTGAGAACTGATATTTAGGTAAGTATATTATGGTGAATGAGGAATTTCGTATCGAACGGACGAATATTGTATAATATATTGTACCCCCTTCAAAAGCTTTATAAGATACTTTCGTGTCATTTGACACGTCGGGAACTAACGTCGTCATGTCTGATTGTAATTTCAAATTAACAACTTTTCACTGAATGCATATGAAAACAATACGGTACTAACATCATAAATCAATTTTTAAAATGTTTTTCTGTCTGTCTGTTTGTTCCGGCTAATCTTTGAAATACCTGGACCGATTTTGACGGGAATTTTCCGCGCATCTGCGAGTAACTTAGGCAAATTTATTTATACTTTTTTACTAGAATATTAAAAAAAAAACCGTAATTTATTTTAACTTACGCCCAGCGGGTACGGGTTTGCTTGTTTCAAACATTCGCGTAAACCTAACAAAGTATCAAACTTACCCCAAATTAAAGGATCTCGTTTCGAAGACACATAATTGTACACTACAGGTGAATTTTTGGCAGAAGCATGTTCATAATTTCCTGGATAGTCCTTTGCGGTCTTCCAGGCGGCTGCTATGATTACGTTCACCACATAGTCCCCTGGCACCAGGTCCGCTTTGACTTGCGGGTCGCAATGCAATGCGTGTAGGATGCCCAGACCCGCTCCTATTACAACCTGGAATTGTTACACGGTCTAAGTGCTAATTTGTCCAGACAACCAATTTACCGATAGTTTTTAAATTACTGAGATACTTTATACACGTTTTAATTTAGAAAGTAAAAAATGTATATTATGTATTTTTACTATAAATAAATGTTTTATTATTCGTGCTGTACAATCGCTTTCCACAATTAATGACGCTATCCTGTCGTGATATGTTCTAGGTGCAAGTTTAAGTTTTAGCTACCTACCTTTGTGAGCTTGAGCGATTCAAAGAATTTAAAATAGGATTTTTATTGCTTAGGCCTTATTACCCGACAGGACTTATTACCCGAACCTACCATATATTATGTATTTTTACTATAAATAAATGTATGAATATGAATGTTTGTAAAAAGGAATCTACTGTAAACGACGACAAGACATGTCTAATATATTAATAGCTGAAACGGCTCCTCTAGGCTAAGAGTGAATCGTAAGCTAGCAATTTTTCACATCTTCAGCTATGTAGCATTCATAATATTTTTTCTTTATGTTGGAACATTAACACACAGCGTCATCTAGCTCCGTGGTAAGCTACGAGCCTTGTGTTACGGATACCAGATAGTTGATACACTACACATTTATGACTTTAAATACATACATATTATAAAAAAGGAAATACCCATAACCGGAGTTATTTGTGCTCATCGCAATTGTTTCCAACGGGACTCAAAACCACGACCGCTAGCACAGCAAGTCCACTATCAGCTGATTCAAACGTGTCGCCAAATAATAAAATTTGCAAGTTGCAAAACACGTTCACAGCGTTGTGAGGTCATATTGGCTCATAGCGAACTTTCATATGGTGCGGCGAGCAAGATAGCGGTTATTCCCTTGGTGCGGAACTAATAACTTTGTGTAGTTCTATCGTAGCAAAGAGTTTTATACACCATTGTTATTGCCGCTTTAACGTGAACAATCCAGAATTTTAAAACACTCGTGAGCCAATTTGACCTCACGCGCACCTAAAGAAAAATGTTTCACTTTAGTGCGGTGCGAGGTTAATATGACTAACCGCTCCACGCACCCCACACCCGTACTGAACGATGCGGTCGCGCCATTCCATGCACCTAGTGTTGTTGTGCCACGCTATCGACAGTGAAGACATCGCGTCGTTTGAAGCCATTTTTCGCGCCTACGTTTTTGCCTATCTCTTGCGACTTTTTATTGAAGTATATTATTTATCATTATATTATGTTTACTAGTCGATTATTAGTCCATATGAATATAAGATTGATAAGTACTTTAACTCGTTGTTAAAGTACTTATCAATCTCAACTATCTGTGTACCCCCATTTAAATAACTCTGAAATAAGGATTGCGAAGTCCATCTAATGCCAGTAGCTTCCAGTTTTTGTATGAAACTTATATATTTTATCCGTGGGAAAAGTTTTTTATTTCGCGGAAAATATAGCCTGTGACATTCTGAGGTATAAGCAATCATGTTGTGATTTTTCATCAAAATCCGTGCAGTAGTTTCGTGAAACAGCAACAAACATACATATAGCCATATATTCTCACTATCGCATTAACGGCTGCGAACAGCGGTACTTCCGCGACAATATTCTCCAGAAGTTCATCACTAAGTTCTAAAAAGATCACTTCTATTCTCGCCTCGCTCGACTCAGATGAGACGTTTTTTCCTCGAACACCGCTCGAATTTCTCTTGGGAATATGTTATTTTGCCGCAGGAAATAAATTCTATAATATTTTATTTTGATTTATAACATATTACGATGAAGTGGCAAGAGTTGCTCCATTGTATGCCTAAACATACAGTAGAATATATACAGAATCTAGTTTCCTTTTGTTATTTTAACGCCTGTGACTTACAAGGTTAAAAATTAAATTGTCAAAAAAATTTGGGAAACATTTATCGAGTACTATATAACAGACGTGTTAATCAGGAGAATAACGTCACACCATAACGAGAAATCAGGTGTCAAGATGTATATGCTGTGTGAACGAATGAATGTCTACATATGAATGAATGCAGTATGTTTGTATACGATCTACTGACACCGGTAGGTCCATATACATTGTCGATCCATCCTGGCACAGGCTCACTCTCCGTCGATATCACTGTAACGAAACAAAAATGAGTATGCTTAAAACTTTTTTACTGGCAACTCATTTAAGTAAATTACCACTGAAAGATCGATATAATACATTTATTTGGTAATAATAACACTCCAGTAATAATAGTAGAGATGCTAGCAACCTAGCCCTCAATTTGGTCCCTGGCCTAGGTTTCGGCATTTTCCTTTTACTCCAGCTTATAGTTTATCTGTGTATTAAATTTTATCCAAATCTGTCAGCAAATTCAATATTTAAATAAATGTATAGTTTTATTTACCTGCAACAGTAATTCGATAAGTAAATTTTGTAGGTAAGTCATAGTATCGACTAGAAAAAAAATGTTTCATGCTTGAAAGATCAATCTGCCGAGTTTCGCTACGGTTCTCCGTTAAAAGTATTAGATTTCCACAAATATTTGAAATTTTTAATCTATTTTTTCAGATTTTTTGGCGGATTTGTTTAGATTTATGGTTCTCGACGTTTCAAATCCTTTGAAGAAGTCATGTTTACGGGAATAATATCTTACAGTTAACAAAATTTACCTACGGAAGGCCTAACGAGAGCGACGGGGAGTCCTTGGGAGTATTTCTGCACAATGTCTTCCGCTGCTGACTTAGAATAAACGTAGGTGTTGGGAAAGTCCCCTAATAATCTGAGAAAAAAATAATAGCTGTAACTTTTACATATAATTTATGTATATTGTTTTCAATTTTCGCTCCTCCTCCTCCTCATGGAACCTGGCAAGTTTTCCAAAGAATTGCTAAGTCCGCCAACCGCACTTGGCTGGTGTGGAGGAATATTGCCTGATCCCCTCATATTGAAGGACTTGGAGGAAGGGTTGAATTGGATAAAATGATTATTATATATATGCTCGTACACTATTTAAACATTTACTCATTTACTATAACGTTGGGACTTTATGCACATAGCGTCATATGCACGTAGTTCCGTGGTAAGCTACGAGGCTTGTGTTATCGATACCAGATAGTTGTAAGTTGACACATTACACATATAAAACTTTAAATGCAGACATATTACAAATATAAGCACTCATGACGAAAAATTTGTGCTAAACAAATGAGTGCCAGCCGGACTCGAACCGGCGACCAATGATGTAGAGTCACTACGAACGTGTCTATATTACTCGTACCGCACGTAGTAAGAGGACATAGCCCTACTTACCCTGGCGTAATCTTGCTTAAAGTATTTTCGTCTAAATTTTCAACGAGGTCGATCAGCTGGTCACCGGAGAGGTTTATTTTGTAGAACTTCTCGTCGATTTCTCTCAAGTGACAATTACTGAAACGAATAACAAATAAAGTATAATGTCTCTGTATTGAAAAACCATGCAGCAATGAAAATATGCAAGGGAGCAATTGATCGATGTTTTTTTTTAAATATTCCAAAATAGGGTAGGTTTGATATGTCGTTAAAATAATATAATATTGACACAGTATATTTTAAAAAGGTATAGAAGTAGACAAGTACTTAAATAAACTAAAAATCATACCTTTGATTGAACCGAAAACTGTAATTGAGTACGGCACGGGGTGAATTGGACCTCGTATTTTTGTTATCCTACAAAGCTAGTCTAAACACACACAGATGTATGTGCGTTAAGTTGGCCCCGCAATTTTCGAATTTCCAAAAAATAAAAAATGTGCTGTAATGTGCCCAGCTTGTGCTATTATGTGCCGCTAATTAAAAAAAAATTAGCACAATAAAAATCATTTTTATGATGTGGTCCTTTTTTTCAAGTACAGTTGGCCCCGACATTGTGGTGTATCGGAAAAATTAGAATTGTGCTGCGGTGTGCTCAAGATGTGCTATCGTGTGCCAGTGTTGAAAAAGAAAAAAATTAAAAATGTCGCACGGCCATATTATGATGACCCCACAATTTTTGAATTTCTAAGAAATTGAACATGTGCTGAAATGTGCCCGGTGTGTGCTATTATGTGCCACTTAAAAAAATAAATTGACACAAAAAATAAATTTTTTGTGAGGAGTCCTTTTTTTGGTAATGTCCGGTTGGCCCCGACATTTTACTGTATCGAAAAAATTTTAATTGTGCCGTGGTGTGCTCAAGATGTGCTATCTTGTGCCAGTGTTGAAAAATAAAAAAAATGAAAAATGTTGCTCGGCCATATTATGATGACCACACCATTTTTAAATTTCTAAGAAATTAAACATGTGCTGAAATGTGCCCGATGTGTGCTATTACGTGCCACTTAAAAAAATAAATTGAAACAAAAAATATTTTTTTTATGAGGAATTCTTTTTTTTCAAGTCCAGTTGGTCCCTAGACTTTACTGCATCGGAATCATTAGAATTGTGTCGTGGTGTGCTCAAGATGTGCTATCGTGTGCCAGTGTTGAAAATGAAAAAAAATGAAAAATGTTGCTCGGCCATATTATGATGACCACACAATTTTTGAATTTCTAAGAAATTGAACATGTGCTGAAATGTGCCCGGTATGTGCTATTATGTGCCACTTAAAAATATAAATTGACACAAAAAATATTTTTTTTGTGAGGAGTTTTTTTTTGTCAAGTCCGGTTGGCCCCGACATTTTACTGTATCGGAAAAAATTGAATTGTGCTGTAGTGTGCTCAAGATGTGCTATCGTGTGCCAGTGTTGAAAAAGAAAAAAAAATTAAAAATGTTGCATGGCCATATTATGATGACCCCACAATTTTTGAATTTCTAAGAAATTGAACATGTGCTGAAATGTGAAATAATTTATAATTATGGCAATATTATTAACTTATTTTTAGCTAGTATTATTATAATTATTATAATTTTTATTTTAATATTAGTTATTCAAAAGTATTATGTAGTGTTGCTATTATAATAATATGTATATTTTCTTACCTATAAATTGTTTATGCTAAGTTACATTTTATAATTTTAAATTAAGTATTAATTTGATATAAGAAAATTAAGTTAAAATTGCTAAAATTATAAATTGAATTTTGATCATAATATTTTTTTTTTTATGGAACAAAGGGGGCAAACGGGCAGGAGGCTCACCTGATGGTAAGTGATTACCTCCGCCCATGGACATCTGCAACACCACAGGGCTTGCAGATGCGTTGCCGGCCTTTCAGGAAAGGGAGAGAGGGAAGGAGGTGTGAGAAGGACGGGAAGAGGGATGGGGAGTGGGCCTCCCGGACTCTCACTCACCGGACGAAACGCGACAGCATAGCTGCCACTTCACGCCGGTCTCCTGTGAGAGAGTGGTACTATACGGGGCGTGCCGGCCCATTCGGCTGCTACCCGAAGGTAACAAGCATGGCACTACCACTTGATTAAATGGCCGAGCAACATTTTTCATTTTTTTCTTTTTCAACACTGGCACACGGTAGCACATCTTGAGCACACCACAGCACAATTAAAATTTTTCCGATACAGTAAAATGTCGGGGCCAACCGGACCAAAAAAAGGACTCCTCACAAAAATTTTATTTTTTGTGGCAATTTATTTTTATAAGTGGCACATAATAGCACATACCGGGCACATTTCAGCACATGTTCAATTTCTTAGAAATTCAAAAATTGTGGGGTCATCATAATATGGCCATGCAACATTTTTAATTTTTTTTCTTTTTCAACACTGGCACACGATAGCACATCTTGAGCACACTACAGCACAATTCAATTTTTTCCGATACAGTAAAATGTCGGGGCCAACCGGACTTGACAAAAAAAACTCCTCACAAAAAAAATATTTTTTGTGTCAATTTATATTTTTAAGTGGCACATAATAGCACATACCGGGCACATTTCAGCACATGTTCAATTTCTTAGAAATTCAAAAATTGTGTGGTCATCATAATATGGCCGAGCAACATTTTTCATTTTTTTTCATTTTCAACACTGGCACACGATAGCACATCTTGAGCACACCACGACACAATTCTAATGATTCCGATGCAGTAAAGTCTAGGGACTAACTGGACTTGAAAAAAAAGAATTCCTCATAAAAAAATTATTTTTTGTTTCAATTTATTTTTTTAAGTGGCACGTAATAGCACACATCGGGCACATTTCAGCACATGTTTAATTTCTTAGAAATTCAAGAATGGTGTGGTCATCATAATATGGCCGAGCAATATTTTCATTTTTTTTATTTTTCAACACTGGCACAAGATAGCATATCTTGAGCACACCACGGCACAATTAAAATTTTTTCGATACAGTAAAATGTCGGGGCCAACCGGACATTACCAAAAAAAGGACTCCTCACAAAAAAAATATTTTTTGTGTCAATTTATTTTTTTAAGTGGCACATAATAGCACACACCGGGCACATTTCAGCACATGTTCAATTTCTTAGAAGTTCAAAAATTGTGGGGTCATCATAATATGGCCGTGCGACATTTTTAATTTTTTTTTCTTTTTCAACACTGGCACACGATAGCACATCTTGAGCACACCGCAGCACAATTCTAATTTTTCCGATACACCACAATGTCGGGGCCAACTGTACTTGAAAAAAAGGACCACATCATAAAAATGATTTTTATTGTGCTAATTTTTTTTTAATTAGTGGCACATAATAGCACAAGCTGGGCACATTACAGCACATTTTTTATTTTTTGGAAATTCGAAAATTGCGGAGCCAACTTAACGCACATCACAGATGTTGACATACGCCTTAAATTATAGACCAATCAATTTCAGATTTAAAATTTAGATTTTAGTTTTATAATGCTGAACGGGGCTGAATATACCTCGTGCCGTTACAAAGGTAGTTTTAGGACGAGGTCTAAAACGCCTCTTACTGCAGAAATGAAAAGAACAGATAAACCAGTGCCGCAGTGAACGTGTTAACTAAGATATGATTTGCTAGGGGCAATAAATGGGGACATACTATCATGTTGATGATGATGTTCTAAGAAAACATTATCAAAACACCCCACCTGAAAGCAGTTGACACATGAATATGAGCTCGTAGCTTCGTACAGGCTCGAGCTAGCTGCAGTATCTCCCTAGTCCCTCGCACGTTGATCTGCACAACAGTCTTCAACGCTTCATCAAATCTAACATTTGCTGCACCATGGAAAATGAATTCAACCTGGACAAAAGACGAAAATTCTTAAAACATTAAAATTGGGTAGTAAAAGTAGGTTTTTGTATTCAATCTTTAATTATTTATTTTAAATTATGTTCTTTTTTTGGTCAGTGGCTTATGCCAGTATAACAATCTTTATGTCCTGATGTACAATTTGATAGGGATGGGATTTGAACCCGTTACACTCAGTTTCCCGTGCGTTACTATTGTCTGCAATTACATACCACTTTTGTTACTACGTTGAACAAACGTCATATCAAATTATGTAATTTTTCATTAAGTTTTCAAATGGGTGATGATATTTAAAAGAAAACACTTAACTTGAGAGGTGTCAAGGGACACCCGGATGGAACGAAGTTCCTCTCGGTTGATTAGTGAAGTAATATAATATATTAAAAATATATTATAATATCATCTATGACGTGTACGAAAGAATAGACAGACAGAGTATATAATTTCTTGTATAGTTAATGATTATTATATATAATAATCGTCGCGACACCACACTGTTCAATGCGAAATAGAAAGACGAAACGAAAAAATATAGTAATATGTCATATTCGTAATCAGCACCCCCAAAAACTATGGAAATGATACCAATATTGATTTTTTGAAAAAAATTGCGTCCGCCATCTTGAATCTAGACAAAAATCTAGTAATATGTCATATTCGTAATGGGCACCCCCAAAAATAGCAAAAAGTGTCGTTACACCTTTTCGTATGATTTTTTCCGTCTAGCCCCCTTTCACAACGCGCGATAAGGAACTTCGTTTCAATAATCTAGGCGTTATAAAACACGTAATAAAAACAAAAACGTTTTAGACAAAAAGCTACATAAATTCATGAAGCAAAATCATAGTAAACATTTGAACGGTAATAATTAGTAGGTAAGTACTATACATATCTTAGAGATGATAATATATTCTCCCGCAGTACAAAGTATCCTATTTGTTGATCCCGGATAAATTTCATCAAAATCTGTCTGTATGGTACCGGTTTTCTCATGATGCGACAGACGGACAGAAAAAAACATTAAAAACTATAGTTTCGACCTCTGTATCGATGATGAGATTTTTTTTTATCAGGGTATACCTGAAATTACTCCAGGTCATTCTATCCGAACCCACATTGCATTCTCCTTGTCGAGGAGGAGATAAAAGGGAGTTGGGGGTCTGTTAGCGTCCAGTAATACTAATGCTAATGTCCTCCCGGCCGATTCCGGCCACGGCGGCCAATCTCATTGAGACTTTGCTGCAGGAGATATGATACAATACAAGTGCACTCTCTATTACTATCACTTTCATACTCCGGTGGGACGACTGCTCGACACGACCAGCGAGAGTTAAAGCGCAGGACCGACGACTTTACGTGCCTCCGAGGCACGGGGGTGACTATAATCTCGGCCCAACCCGGGACTCGAATCCAGGACATCCGGATGTGCGACCGTACATGCTTCCGCGAATAACCATAAATAAATTTACTTACTGGCATATTTTAAAAAAAGAACTTATTTACCTCTTGTATCAACTTGCTTCGATCGGTGTCACTCATGCCAAGATTTATTAGACCTAAATCACCTTCCACAATACTGATTTTTTCTAAAAAATCCGGCATTTCAGTCCTCAATTTATCGTAAAGCTGAAAAAATGTGAAAAACAAATAAAATATAATTTTAAAAGCAGCAATATTTATCAGAATATAAACCCTGGATCCGTCAAAGGATCTTTAAACATAGTTTTACGTAAAACATAATTATTAGGTCTTTACCTATGAAATTGCCGTTTTTCATGAAATATGTTAAAGCAATTTTTTCTCTATATTTTTATTTTTATTAATTAAAATAATTACCTATGCAATCAATGTATTTTTGCCAACGTAATGGTAGCTTATTGATGCCCTTTTTGAAAAAGTCTGCTGGACGGAAAGCAACAAATTCTTTTAAAGCATTTTGAACTGCTTCTCGGTTATTAAATTTAAGGGTCTAACCAACTTGCTGAGCGCTTGTGATTGTTGAACAGAATCCATTTTGCGTCGCAAGTAACAATGCGATTCAATATACCTTTGTTTGTGTGTTTGTTGAGCAGTAAAAGGCTCGACTCAACACGTGCGTCGCGCTGGCGACCATTCAATTCGTGGGGCATCCATTTGTCCAACTTTTTTGTCTTGCCAATTCGACGCAAATGGATCAATATTATTTTTATGCTAACGTCAAAAGCTGCCGCTAATTCAGCTGTAGATTGAGAATCATCAACTTCCATAGTCGCTTTTAATTCATCATTGTCGACTAAAGTTTTCGATCGACCACGGGGTTCATTTCTTAGGTCGAAATTTCCAGAACGGAAGGGCGCAAACCAATAACGGGTAGTGCAATCATTAGTAGTGCTCGCTCCGTATATGTCATTGATAATGTGTGCCGCTTATGCCGCTTTGTTGACACGACGCGGTACTCATACTTCATAATCACTCGAATTTTTAATGTATCCACATTGACGAAAAACGTACAAATGCGATGAAAACAAAACGCTGACCACTAAACAAATGACTAATTGTAAAAAAAGGAATTCCCTATTTTAAAATAAAAATAATTTTAACTTACAATTCTTAGTGAAAAAAGAAAAAAAAAATGAACTTGAAATAGCCAGTACGGCCGACGGCGGAACGGCAATTTCATAGGTAAAGACCTATTATTATCGTACTGTTTTTTTTTACCGACTTTAAAAAAGGTGGCACAAAATATTTACTTTTTTACATTAAGGATGTAAAAATACTTTAAGAAGTTTATCCTTATATATTTCAATTTAAAATATATACGAACAAGCCTTACTTTTTAGTTATTTTGTTTTAAATATTTTGTTACCATTAATTAGAAGACTCACTTTGGCTTGGCTAGGGATCGTACCTCAAAAAGCAAAAACGAACCTATCCCACGAGAACCGGATTCTTCCGGGATAAAAAGCAGCCTATGTGCTTGTCTAGACCATAATCTATTTCTCAGTCAAATTTCATCCAGACTAGTTCAGCCATTCTGGCGTTATTGAGTAACAAACATTACCCACATGCAAATTATTATTATCTATCTAGATTCTAGACATATAAATAAAATTTGAAGTGTCTGTTTTTAAATTCAAATTAACAGCTTTTCACTCAATATATATGAAAGTATAAACGGTAATTACATCAATTAATGACCAATTTTTAATATTTTTGTCTATCTGTCTGGCCGTTTGTCGCCGAAATCAAAGACGAAAATTATTAATGTGCGTTAAGTTGGCCCCGCAATTTTCGGATTTCCAAAAAATAAAAAATGTGCTGTAATGTGCCCAGCTTGTGCTATTATGTGCCACTAATTAAAAAAAAAATAGCACGATAAAAATCATTTTTATGATGTGGTCCTTTTTTTCAAGTACAGTTGGCCCCGACATTGTGGTGTATCGGAAAAATTAGAATTGTGCTGCGGTGTGCTCAAGATGTGCTATCGTGTGCCAGTGTTGAAAAAGAAAAAAAATTAAAAGTGTCGCACGGCCATATTATGATGACCCCACAATTTTTGAATTTCTAAGAAATTGAACATGTGCTGAAATGTGCCCGGTGTGTGCTATTATGTGCCACTTAAAAAAATAAATTGACACAAAAAATATTTTTTTTGTGAGGAGTCCTTTTTTTGGTAATGTCCGGTTGGCCCCGACATTTTACTGTATCGAAAAAATTTTAATTGTGCCGTGGTGTGCTCAAGATGTGCTATCTTGTGCCAGTGTTGAAAAATAAAAAAAATGAAAAATGTTGCTCGGCCATATTATGATGACCACACCATTTTTGAATTTCTAAGAAATTGAACATGTGCTGAAATGTGCCCGATGTGTGCTATTACGTGCCACTTAAAAAAATAAATTGAAACAAAAAATAATTTTTTATGAGGAATTCTTTTTTTTCAAGTCCAGTTGGTCCCTAGACTTTACTGCATCGGAATCATTAGAATTGTGTCGTGGTGTGCTCAAGATGTGCTATCATGTGCCAGTGTTGAAAAATAAAAAAAATGAAAAATGTTGCTCGGCCATATTATGATGACCACACCATTTTTGAATTTCTAAGAAATTGATCATGTGCTGAAATGTGCCCGATGTGTGCTATTACGTGCCACTTAAAAAAATAAATTGAAACAAAAAATAATTTTTTTATGAGGAATTCTTTTTTTTCAAGTCCAGTTGGTCCCTAGACTTTACTGCATCGGAATCATTAGAATTGTGTCGTGGTGTGCTCAAGATGTGCTATCGTGTGCCAGTGTTGAAAATGAAAAAAAATGAAAAATGTTGCTCGGCCATATTATGATGACCACACAATTTTTGAATTTCTAAGAAATTGAACATGTGCTGAAATGTGCCCGGTATGTGCTATTATGTGCCACTTAAAAATATAAATTGATACAAAAAATATTTTTTTTGTGAGGAGTTTTTTTTGTCAAGTCCGGTTGGCCCTGACATTTTACTGTATCGGAAAAAATTGAATTGTGCTGTAGTGTGCTCAAGATGTGCTATCGTGTGCCAGTGTTGAAAAAGAAAAAAAATTAAAAATGTTGCATGGCCATATTATGATGACCCCACAATTTTTGAATTTCTAAGAAATTGAACATGTGCTGAAATGTGCCCGGTATGTGCTATTATGTGCCACTTATAAAAATAAATTGACACAAAAAATAAAATTTTTGTGAGGAGTCCTTTTTTTGGTCAAGTCCGGTTGGCCCCGACATTTTACTGTATCGGAAAAATTTTAATTGTGCTGTGGTGTGCTCAAGATGTGCTACCGTGTGCCAGTGTTGAAAAAGAAAAAAAATGAAAAATGTTGCTCGGCCATATTATGATCAAAATTCAATTTATATTTTTAGCAATTTTAACTTAATTTTCTTATATCAAATTAATACTTAATTTAAAATTATAAAATGTAACTTAGCATAAACAATTTATAGGTAAGAAAATATACATATTATTATAATAGCAACACTACATAATACTTTTGAATAACTAATATTAAAATAAAAATTATAATAATTATAATAATACTAGCTAAAAATAAGTTAATAATATTGCCATAATTATAAATTATTTCACATTTCAGCACATGTTCAATTTCTTAGAAATTCAAAAATGGTGTGGTCATCATAATATGGCCATGCAACATTTTTAATTTTTTTTCTTTTTCAACACTGGCACACGATAGCACATCTTGAGCACACTACAGCACAATTCAATTTTTTCCGATACAGTAAAATGTCGGGGCCAACCGGACTTGACAAAAAAAACTCCTCACAAAAAAAATTTTTGTGTCAATTTATATTTTTAAGTGGCACATAATAGCACATACCGGGCACATTTCAGCACATGTTCAATTTCTTAGAAATTCAAAAATTGTGTGGTCATCATAATATGGCCGAGCAACATTTTTCATTTTTTTTCATTTTCAACACTGGCACACGATAGCACATCTTGAGCACACCACGACACAATTCTAATGATTCCGATGCAGTAAAGTCTAGGGACCAACTGGACTTGAAAAAAAAGAATTCCTCATAAGAAATTTATTTTTTGTTTCAATTTATTTTTTTAAGTGGCACGTAATAGCACACATCGGGCACATTTCAGCACATGATCAATTTCTTAGAAATTCAAAAATGGTGTGGTCATCATAATATGGCCGAGCAACATTTTTCATTTTTTTTATTTTTCAACACTGGCACAAGATAGCACATCTTGAGCACACCACGGCACAATTAAAATTTTTTCGATACATTAAAATGTCGGGGCCAACCGGACATTACCAAAAAAAGGACTCCTCACAAAAAAATTATTTTTTGTGTCAATTTATTTTTTTAAGTGGCGCATAATAGCACACACCGGGCACATTTCAGCACATGTTCAATTTCTTAGAAATTCAAAAATTGTGGGGTCATCATAATATGGCCGTGCGACATTTTTAATTTTTTTTCTTTTTCAACACTGGCACACGATAGCACATCTTGAGCACACCGCAGCACAATTCTAATTTTTCCGATACACCACAATGTCGGGGCCAACTGTACTTGAAAAAAAGGACCACATCATAAAAATGATTTTTATTGTGCTAATTTTTTTTTAATTAGCGGCACATAATAGCACAAGCTGGGCACATTACAGCACATTTTTTATTTTTTGGAAATTCGAAAATTGCGGGGCCAACTTAACGCACATAAATTATTAGAAACTTTCGGCTAATCTCCGAAACGGCTGGACCGAGTTTCACAGTACTCTCGCTCGCAGATAGCTAATGTTATAGCTTAGGCTGATTTTGTTTTAGAATTTTTATTTATATTAATTACAGGACGGATTTTTGTAGTACATATATTAAATTGGGCCGTGAGCGCCTAGGGACGAACCCGAGCGAAGCGAGGGTGAGTCTCTAGTTTAAAAATATATTAGTAGATGGACTTACCAAATCATCAAACTGTTCTTGCAACCTTTTCGTTACATCTTTATTTTTCTTGGGCCTGGCTAATAAATACAGCTTTCTAATCTTTGGACAAGATCTGTAACAATGGAAAAAATACTGTTATTTTCTAATATAAACCAGTTGGAGTCGTATTTAGCCATTTTTAACGTCCCACAGCTGGGCACATGCCTTCCCCAATACGACAGGGAGAGGTCCACCGCACTGACTAAGAGTGGGTTGGCGGACTTCACAATATGTCTTTCGAAAACTTGGCAGGGTATCTCAGACATGAAGGTTTCCTCACGACATTAAAATTCACCGTAAGACAAGTAGTAATCTGTTGTGAATGATTCGAACATGAAAATATTGAAACCCGGGATTTGAACTCGCTTCGTTGGATTTTTATATCTTTCTTCTAATATATAAAAATCTCGTGCCTCCAAAACGGCTGGACCGATTTTTATGATTCATTTTGTGTATATTTAGTAGTTCTGAGAATAGGTCGCAGACTATTTTTTATTCCTCTAGGTGATAAGGGTGGCCCACTGCAGATTTTTTATTTTTGGACCAAATTACAAGTATCTTTTTCATGATTTGGCATCAAAAAATACTTATAACCCTAAATTTTCAACCTTCTGTTGAAATTGTCCTCCTTCTTTTAACCAATCCCTATTTTTAATAGTAATTACAACGCGGGCGGAACCGCGGGTACCGTTAGTACATTATAAAAACTAGCCACCAAACCAAATGCAAAACTCCGGACAGGTATTACGATTTTCTTAACAGAAAACCTAACTGATTAAACTTGTTCCGATTCGAGACTCGAACCCAGGACCTCCAGAGTCCAAATTGCAATCGCATATGCCACTAGACCACCAGTTAAATATAAATATTGGTAATTTAAAATTGCGTGTAATGTTAGCCTTTTTACCTAATCGGACATCAAAATTACGGCCTCTTCCTCATTGTTAACACAATATTCAAATATAAGAATGTACATGAGTAGGTATGTACTACATATATGGATGAGTTTTGGATGGGTGACCTTGTGAAATTTTCCACACTAATTTTAGTTTAAATTGAAGTTGTAAATAAAAATCATTAATCATTTCCTTTTTATACATAACTTTCATGATTAATTTGTAAGTTAACTAGTAAGCTTCTCTCACTTTACTTGCGTGAATTCTTATCATGTTCATACTGACGATACGTTTGGCTCAGTTTGTAGGGACCCTACTCGCTGCGTCAGCGGTCGCGGGTTCGAGTCCCGCTGGGGGCAGTAATTTGTTGAACACGAATGTTTGTACTCCAGTCATGGGTGTTTATACTCGTACTTATAATATGTATGTATTTAATAGTTATATTTATAATATGTATTATAGTGTATCTGGACTAAAATAAAACAAGGTTTGACAAAAATATACAAGAAGAAAGTTCACGTATTCTAATTAATTATAGTATCTTTGATTTTTCATACCGCGCGGTTCCGGTTTAAGAATGTAATCGCTCCATATCTCACCATGGATGTCTGTCGCAGTGTGGGTCATAGTGTATGGCTAAAATAAATAGGACGCGATTACCCACCTTTTGATATTTTGTAAAAGGGTAACTTTTAACACAACCCTGTTGGATCGAGTGGTGGCTGTTATATATTAATTCCACCGAAAATAGCATTCCCAAAGAGGGTTAACGTCAGGCAGGCGGCCGGTCGTAAAATTTCTTGCCAAACCAATTACAACATGTATAAGAGTGTCAAAGACTGACAGAGGAGAGTCGAAGAAGAAGATGTTGCGCCGACCCCACATAGCGTAGGATAAGGACAGGAAGAAGAAGTGTATCAACTATCTGGTATCCGTAACACAAGCCTCGTAGCTTACCGCGGAACTAGATGGCGCTGTGTGTAATAATTTCCCACCATATTAAAAAATATACTATCGGTATTAAGTAGTCGAGTTTCGTTCCACCCCATTCCAGTCACGAATCACGATCAATCAAAAATGTTCCTTTTGAGAGCTTCCGTTGCGTGCGCTGCGTAAACGGTTACGGTCTTGCAAAAATTATGGATGACAGACAGAATTATTCCACTTTAAACGTTCTAAAAAAAGTCCGCAATAGCATAATAAGTATAATATCTTTTAAGGTTGACTCGCTATGACTTTTTTTATGGTAATCAAATTTGTTTTAAGATAATGCCTTATTTGCGAAGGTGTTTAATAAACATGATATTGCTTCTTATCCAAATAAATAAGTTACTCAACACAATTATTTAATTTTAAACAAAATTGCTCTTGGCATCATTTGATTTCAATAAGTATCTTACGAAATATCACAGTTTTAACATAACTTCGCAACATAATCACCGCGTGCAAGACGGGCGGACGAGCGGGACGAAAGAATTTGGTTTCCAGCCCTTAAAACGCGAGCGTAGCCGCGGGAAAGACTAGTATATAATATTTATAGTCATTATAATCGATACAGAGGCTGAATCTATAGTTTTTAGAATTTTTGTCTGTCTGTCTTACTGTGATCGCATTATAGTCAACATTTAGGATGCCTACTTATTTACGAGTGAAAATACCTCATCCATGACCTAGAGATGAAACCGAGCGTAACGATAGTGTTATAATACTTGTGATTCATGATCTAAGTCTAATTTTAATTATTATTAAATGTTAAGAAAATTTTGAAATTAAGGACATATTATTATGGAAGTTTAATTAAAATTTTTTACAATATCAAGAAATCAGATTCCCTCTGGAGGCGCAGGTTCGAAAATTTTTCAGGTAAACATTTAAAAAGTTTGTTTTTATTGCTAGGTTTAAAAAAAAAAGAAAAAATACGTAATTTGCGATTGGTCGAAAGTTTACATCAGTAAAAATATAAATAAAATTGAAGTGTTTGTTTTTTATTTCAAATTAACAGCTTTTCGCTAATTGCATACCACAAGTGGACAAGGAGACCACCACCAAACATAAACTCTTACCTTAACAGCTTCTCCACTAACAGTTTTCCAAGGAACCCGGTACCTCCAGTTAAGAACACCGTCGAACCAGAGAACATCTTCTGTATCTGAGACTCTTCCAAACCTTCCATTATGAGTGGATGGCTGTCGCTTTTCAAATCTGTTTGTCCGTTTAGCTCCATCTGTAAAACTATTACTCATTAACTAACTGACCCTATAGATTTCACAAAACTTTTTTCAACTTTACGACTTAGCCTTAGATACTTCTGAAGAAAAAAAACTAGCTGAACCTAACCTCATAGTATTAAATGAGCAATTTTGGTACATATAACAAAATTCTAACAGAGTCGAGTCTATACATTGAATATTTTTTTGGAATATCTTATTGAAATAGTCATTACTGTCTGTCTTTCACCGTATCACAAGAAAACTACTGGACGGACTTTGATGAAATTTTGGGTGGTGATCGTTAGTTCTCCGGGTCAGGTATCTATCTAATTTTTAAAATATATCTAGGGACGAGCGTTAGCGAAGCTACAGCGAGTCTCTAGTATTATAATAAATTTCTAACCAAGTCGAATCTGTGCATTGATTATTTTTTGGAAAATCTTATTGAAATAGACATTATTATCTTTTCGGGGCCGAATCTTTTGTCTGTCTGTCTGTGGCCGTATTGTAAGAAAACCACTGGACAGATTTTGATAAAATTTGGTGTGATGATAGCTGGTTATTCGGGTCAGGATATAGGATACTTTTTACTGCTGGAAAATATGTCATTTCTGAGAAATCTCAAGTAACCGTTTAAACCCGACTGTAAAACATCACACGGTATCAACTTAGTTTCCGGTCTTTAAAACGCGCGCGGAGCCGCGGGAAATGCTAGTGTAAAAATATAATAACTATTTTAAAGCTTTACATTGAATAACAATGAGTATAATATTAAAAAAAAATATTATAAAAAATAATAAGATTTTTCAATATTTTTTAATATTTAAAAAATAAACGCCTTTAATCAAATCTCCGAAATAAACACAATGTAACTTGTACAGTGTACACGTCACTGTCACGTCTTCTCTCCACGGTAAGCAGACGACCACTAAATAGTTTCATAATCGGCTTATAATAATAGGGGTTAAAGTATGAAATTCCCGACTTGTAGTGGAAAATTTAAGTTTAAGTTAACATATTTAATAATACTTTCTTAGATTTACGCGAATATTCGACATTATAAATGAAACTACATTTTCGGATTTTGTCGCGGATTTATTTTGATTTTTAGTTCCCGACGTTTCGAATGCTTTACAGCAATCATGGTCACGGGAGAGACTAAGGTATTTGACGTCTCATAGGTTTATATACTTGTTACAGACAGTGCCTACCCACAATTTACAAAAAATTTGAAAATGGCATCAGAGTACCTTATAAAATTTTAATTCTAAACATTTATATTTAAATTTAAATAATTTATAAATATGGCAATATTATTAACTTATTTTTAGCTAGTATTATTATAATTATTATATTTTTTTAAATAAAAAAAAAGTTATCATTCAAAAGAACACTTTAGACACAGTAAGAAATACATAAAACACTACATTAAAGTTAAACAATTGCATTGATATACTAGGAAAAAAGGTGTAGATAAGTCATACGCGCTCAAAAAGAGGCACACCAAAACTAGGCTAATTGGCCCACCTGAACTTAGTCACGCGTCGTAGGTGGAAGTGTTCGCACGTGTCTGTTTTAAGTAGAATCCTCCAAAAATGCCGTCGTGTGTCATGAGATATTGTACAAATTATACAAGCAAAACTTTTAAAAGTCAAGGAATCACATATCATTCCTAAGTATACTATTTATCTTAATATTTTCACAAAACAAACATAACGTTTCTAAAATATGGCATCAGAAAAGAAAGAGTGCAACAACAATTTCTTTTCTTCTAGTACACTTGACGACGCACTGTCGAGAATTATATTTGTCTCTTTTTCACTGGCGATACTTGAATCATGCCATCCTATTTTGACGACTAATCGTAATGTAGTGTGTTATTGCAATATTTTTAGTTATTCATGTGTGCGTTAGTGTGCCGTTTTTGAAGGTAGAATGTCGTTTAGGTAACGTATCTACACCTTTTTACTTATAATATCATTGAACAATTGTATAATTGTCTCGCATCTCTGATAATTCGCAAGTGTGAATAATTTCTAACATGATCACCCCTTATCTTACGATGAAGGAAAACACTATGACAAAGCCTATATCTCTAGGAGAATCTAGCAAGTTCTTGGAAGTCACCCCTCGTATAGAAGGGGGGCTCACCCCCAGCATTCAGACTTTGAAAATAGAGCTGAATACATACTTCACTGATCACATTATTAAGGATCCAAAAATTGCGCAACACTCAATTAATATACAAAACTAGTTCAGTATTTAAAAGGCAAATATAACTGCAATCTATAATAAGAAATTGTTATTTACATTGAATCGAACTGAGACCTAACTTGAACTATGTAACCAAATTATTACACGTGTAAAATTATATATTCCTATACCTCAAATTTAGTAACAGGCTCGCTTTGAAAACCGAGTAACAACATTTTAAATAAACACACACACACACACACACACACACACAGCACACCATATTTTGTTTATCTATATCTATACTTCTATACTTAATATACTTAACTAGCTGTGCCCGCGACTTCGTTCGAAAGAACTACGTATAGTTGACCATGAGAAAAGCATCCAATACTTAGGTCCACCCCCGCAACGGATAATCGAATTGCTGTTAGCCTCACTTCACGATCTTCTTCTGATTCCTGGGATCTACTTAGTCTCTTCCTTTTCGCATCTCGGCTACGCTGCGAAAGGTTTGTTTTTTTTCTAGAAGTAATTTTCAAAATAAAAACTGAACCAAACAAATAAAATATTGAACCAAATAAATCAACAATTTACAACAACACAAACTTTCAAAATGAGAATGAAGACTAATAAAATTTCAAACTACGAAGTAAATAAAACTACTTGACTCAAATTGCAAACTATTATTTACTTCGCACTTCGAAATTAAGACCGAATCTAACTAACCAAAATTTTTTGAAAGATAAAACGAAATAATGAATTAACGAACGAACGATTTACGATACTATCAATTTAATTCAAGACCTTTACATAGACAAACCTCTTTAAAGACAGAACTTTAATGACTCCTACAAAACAAAAACCGACTTCCAAACTTAATAAATCTAAACTAAAAAGTAGAAAATAATACTTTTAAGGACTTTGTTAATTTTGGAGTCGGCGCCAGCCAGGTATTTTGATTATGTTTACAATTTGATAGATTAATCAAATATGTATCTATTTAGGGTTATTTTGCTTTGGCTGGCACCGACTTCAAAATTAACAAAGTCCTTAAAAGTATTATTTTCTACTTTTTAGTTTAGATTTATTAAGTTTGGAAGTCGGTTTTTGTTTTCTGTTAAAAATAATTTATTTTTAAATTTTTAGCGGAAAGTAGATACGTATTGTGTTAACGACTATAAAAAATTACCTTCTATTATGAGGTAAACCTTATAGCCTGAAAGTATACAACTATCGGTCCATAATTGCGTATTATAATATTGAAAAAAAATTCTTTTAACTGCTAACCGTTGAGGAATTGTACCTTCCATCATCAGTTACGGTACGTGACTCAAATATCCATATAGCCTATAAAAGATTCGGCCGAGCATCGTTAATTTGCTCCTAAGAATTGAAGAGTTCCGATACTTTGTCATGGATCCCATCATCAGAACCTTACCAAACTCTCATCAAACTACCCTTGAAGTATATCCTTTCCATTAAAAAAAGAATCATCGAAATCGGTTGGCGTGATATTGAGTTATTCGTCCATTTGTCGCGCAAATACTTAATGCAAATTTGAGACTTTTATGGTTTTCTCATGGATGCCATTGTCAGAACTGGAAAATATTAAAATGGGACAAACGGGATGCACTACCTTTCAAATAAAAAAAGAATCATCAAAATCGGTTCACCCAGTTCAAAGTTAAGAGCTAACAAACATAAAAAAAAAGTACAGACGAATTGATAACCTCCTCCTTTTGGAAGTCGGTTGAAAACTCAAAGATTGCCGGCAGATATGGGCGAAGGTCATTCTTTCAAGGAAAATCTTAACACCGCGATTCAGAAAATGACTTCACACGCACAACGCCATCTATCGAACAATACTGCACGCAGTTGATATCTAGTTCGAATACTCGTAGATGGCGCTGTTTTAATATTTTACTTCGGAAACACTATTATAATTTTATTAATTTACATTTTTTATAAGGTGTGAACTGATTACTATGAAACAAAAAACTTAATGTTACTTCAATTTACGCACATATTGTTGTGTATAAAAGTTACTTGAAGTTGTGAGATCAAATGCACATATTTGTACAATTTTACTTCTGGAATTTCTCTACTTCTTCACTTTAAACTCAAATATCTTTTGATAGACTGAACCGATTGCAATGAAACAAAAACTAAATGTTACTTAAAGTTACGTTAAATCGTTGTGTATAAAAGTTATCTACATTGCTTTCGTACATTTTACGTGATGCCCGGATAAATAAACAGACAAACCGACAAACCGACAAACAGACAAGCAGACAAAAATTCTAAAAATGCTGGAAATGGGTTCTATTGGTTGTCCTTTAACACCCTGGCTATTTTTTTTGTATTTTTTTTTGATGTACAAAAACGACTTTTCTACAGTTTTATTATATGTATAGTATAGATAATAATATTATAAAGAGGAAAGATTTAATATACTTAATAATAATATTATAAAGAGGAAGTATTTTGGTCTGTAACGAATACACTCAAAAACTACTGAACCGATTTTATTGAAATTAAGTACACAGAAGAATCTTGTAACTTATTATTTAGCCTTTTGTTACATATAAATAAGAAAGACATTCAAAGTTTGTATAGGTCGCGCGATGGTTTAAGATCGAGGCAATCGGCGCATGTGTACAATCACGCACAGAAATTCTTTGTGTGTATTAATTATTTTTTATTTCTTATTAGCGAACATGCATGGGATTTAAATTTGGTTCATTTTTACCTAATAATTTTCGAATAGGTATTATATATCTACACTATTATTTTCTCATTTAGTTAATTTTTAATTGCATAAATTAATAGGTAAACACTGCTAAAGTCTATGCCTTGATTCAATTTTTTTATGGAACTGGGAACATTTTCAACGTTAATTATAATAAATTTAGTTAAAAATGTATATTAAATTCCAAGAAACATTTGTTCCTATTATTGATTTATTTATTTCTTTTAAATCACATATAAATTCATGTGACTCAGTTTTAATAAATTTATTAACTTCGTACACCATTTTTCTTGCCTGCCGAGTTAAAATCTTGGTTTTCGGCATCTTAATAATTAAAAAAAAAATATATATATTATATATAATTACGTAATGTAAAAAGTTTGCTAATGTAGTTGCGCGCGCGACTGTACTAAAGGGTAAGCGGGACGTTCGTGCGGTGCAGACTGCAGGGGAGCGGCGGGAACTGAGCGGGCCAATAGCGCACACCTCGCCCGCGCGTCCCGCAAAATATACCCAAAAATTAACTTCTGCGCATTCAAGGTCAGCGCTCTTAATTCGTTGCGCGACTTATATAAATTGTATGCTAAAGGTGGTACATAATTCATAATTGGTAATTACAGGCGACTTACTTGAATTGTGTTTTTAATACTTAATATTTATGGAAGAAGTACGAGTAACTAATATTATAAACGCGAAAGTTTGTAAGTATGGATGGATGGATTTTTGTTACTCTTTCACGTAAAAACTACTGAATGGATTTTAATGAAACTTTACAATAATATTTTTATTTATTTATTTATTTAATTCATTTACATAATAGGATACAAACATACTCTTTAAACTAATACAATTATTATGTAACTAAATATAGGCAAATGGAGTGCTGAGACGCACGCAATAGGATACCCTGTGTCGCGTACGTCTTACCTTCCACGGACCCTCTTATCTAATTTAAGACTAAGCTGAAGGTGGCAAGACAACAATTACATTGTAAATATAAATAATAATTAACATTTATATAATTAAATTCTACATTATTATTATTATTTTTATTAAGGGACTATCTAATAATATGGTAAAGATTAAGTGTGCATGTGCGTGTGCGTGTGTGTGTGTGTGTGTGTGTGTGTGTGTGTGTGTGTGTGTGTGTGTGTGTGTGTGTGTGTGTGTATGTGTGTGTGTGTGTGTGTGTGTGTGTGTGTGTGTGTGTGTGTGTGTGTGTGTGTGTGTGTGTTGTGAGGCACTAATTAACATATTGGTATCACTTTCAATAAATCTTCCGTATCAGAGTAGCTTAAACTCTTAAGCCAAGTTTTAATAACTGATTTACATTTGTTAGTTGTCAAGTGTAAAATATTGAGATGTCGATTGACTTTATTGTATAGTCGCGAGCCGAGGACTTCGAGGTGCCGACCTGCAAGATATGTTCTATACCGTTTAGTGTTAAAAATGTCTGGAACTCTGCGGTTATTAAAGCTTGGGATCTTACGTGCTGCTAGCGGGTGAAATTTAGAGATTGATTTCAAGATATATAGTTGTCTTACAGACAACGCTTTGCATTCATTGAAGAGAAGATGTGTGGGATATCTAATTGGTTTTTTATTATTATTTTGAGTATAGCTCTTTGAGCTCGTTCTAGAGGCAGGAGAAAGGAGGTAGAACAGCCACCCCAAGCTGTGATACAATAATTCAACAAGGACTGGACCAGCGCATGATAGATCATCATTAATAAATCGAGATCGTCAACATGAGCAGACATTATCAATACGTGGGCAGTAATGTAATTTTATCGTAATATAGCTCATACATCAGAATAACACATAGGCTACAATTTATAAAGATATTGTGTGAATTGTCCAAAATATGAAATAAGTAAGACATTAAAAATTTGTACAAAATTGCATGCTAAAGGGGGTACCTACCTTGAAAATAAAAATAAACAATAATGTTTTAAGAATAATTTGATATTTATACTATGACGATTTAATATAGTGTACACGTTTTGGATTAAAAATGATTAGAAAATAAATATCGAAATATTGAAACAAATGAACTTCAGTTTGGCTTCACAAAAGGTCGCTCCACAGCAGATGCTAGTGTTGAGCTAGTTAAAAATATTTTTGAGGCATGGGAGAGGTCGCAGGATGCTCTTGGGATATTCTGTGACTTATCCAAGGCCTTTGATTGTGTGAATCACGTGATGTTGATCAGGAAACTGCATCATTATGGGATTAGAAATAAGGCACTCAACCTTCTGAATTCCTATCTGAGTAATAGAATACAGAGGGTTGATGTAAATGGTAAGAGATCTCCTGGGGCTCCGTTAGATATGGGGGTTCCACAAGGCTCTATTCTTGGTCCATTTCTCTTTTTAGTTTACATAAATGATTTGCCATTTTTTGTGCAGGACAAACATGAGATAGTATTGTTCGCTGATGACACTTCACTTATTTTTAAGGTAAAACGTAATTTACTTGTGTATGACGATGTAAACGATGCTCTCTCAAAGGTTGTCTATTGGTTTGATTCGAATAATTTATTATTAAATAACAAAAAAACAAAATTAATAAAATTCACAACACCTAATGTTAAACTTGTTGATAATGGTGTAGTATTAGGCGGGGAAATATTAAAACCGGTACAGTCTACTAAATTCCTAGGTATTATCATAGATTCGAAATTGCGGTGGGATCTCCATATTGAGGAGCTAGCAAATATGCTTAGCTCTGCAGCGTTCGCGGTTAAAAAAATTAGACTTCTTACTGACGTAGATACAGCTCGCATAGTAAACTTTAGTTATTTTCATAGTATTATGTGATATGGAATCTTATTATGGGGAAATGCAGCTACCGTTAATACAATTTTTGTCCTGCAGAAAAGAGCTATTCGTGCAATTTATAGTTTAGGTCCTAGAATACCATTAAGAGATAAGTTTAAAGAAATAAAAATATTGACTGTTGCTTCTCAATACGTGTACGAAAATGTTATGTATGTTCATAAAAATATACACGAATTTCCCAGGAATTGCGACATGCATACCATTAATACTAGGAGTAAACATAAACTTGTAATGCCTGTGACTCGTTTACGCCGAGTCAGTAATTCTTTTTATGGACAATGTATACGCTTATACAACAGGATCCCAGAAAACGTTCAAAAAGCTCCTATTGCCAAATTTAAAAAAATTGTGAAAGAACGTTTGTGTACTAAAGGATATTATTCGATTAACGATTTTTTAGAAGACAGTACGCCTTGGGAATGATGTGATCGCCTCCAGGCTATTTCAACCCATAGAATTATTGTTCATTTCGATTTTCATTTAAAAAAATATTAAAACAGACAAAAAAAAATTATTCCCGCTGAGTTTCTTTCGCCAGTTCTTCTCAGGTCAGTGGCTTCTTCTTTCCGAACTGGTAGTAGACTCATGACGTTCAGTAAAAAATTGTAATAATTTTATGCTGAATAAAATATTTTGAATTTGAATTTGAATTTGAAAAAATTTAAATTGACAGTTCAAACGGCTTTTATAAGTCAATTTATAGATATAACAAAAACTAGCAACACCCGCGGCTCCCCCTCGTTATAAAGACGGAAATGCAAGTTACCATGTTAATCTTTACGTGGTAGAAGTTCAGTGGTAATGCTCTCGCTTAGTAAGTAATAACGTAAGACACGTGGTAACCATGATAGAAAAGATTCGCACATGAAAATATCAGAAATGCGAAATATTTGAGGTACAGATTTGACCCAGCATTTTATTATATGTACTAGGGTCTTACCCTCGCTTCGCTCGGGTTCGTGCGATGGATAAAAGAGTCGGTACTACTTCGTTTCGGTTCGAATCATCAGATTGATTCGAATCAAGGGTTTATTCGAATCATGATTCGATTTTTTCGTCGGGTGATTCGAGTTATTTCGAATATTTAATATTTAATATTCGAAATAACTCTCGATTCGAGTCCTATCACTAAAAATAATAAATTATAGGAACGACTAAACAAAGTGAATGTCAATGTCCACGCATAAAATGTACTCAACCTACCCGAACCACCCCGCGGCTCGCTTCCCCCGCCCCTCTCAACACAGAGCCCGTCGTGTCTAGCGTTGATAAGATTTTTTTCTTACATATCGCCCGAGCTATGTACACGGGTCGTGCGTAGAAACGACACGAAGGCCCGGCGACTTTTCTTACCGTGTACAAGCAGCGTAAAAGTTGATAAACAATACTCTCTCACTCTCAAGCAGTTAAAGGCAGTAGAAAAGTCGGCACCGACCTCCAGAGAAAACTACAATATTGCTCTTATTGTCTATTCTTTTATTGTATAGGATGTCCAAAATTAACGCTTTGTTTTTTTTATTGAATCATAAAGTACATAGGATAGGGTTATTTATGGAATAACACAAGCAAGCAGTGACTGTTACTGGTGCTCGTTATCGCGACATGATAACACAGTTCTTTTTACCGAAATTGGATGATATTGATGTGTCCAGTATGTGGTTTCAACAAGACGGTGCTACATGCCAAATCTTGTGTTAATTTTGGGACACCCTATATTTTACAATTACTTTACTATTAATTTAAGCACTTTGCATCAATAATTGGGTTAAAATAATAGTTAAAACTTAGATAAAAACTTTTGGTTAAAAACTAGAGATGTGCCGACTATGACTTAGGCCGACTAGCCGACTAGCCGACTAGTCGGCCAAGCCGAATAGTCAAGGTCATCACAGTTTTATTGAAGACTAGCATTTATCGCGGCTCCACCGGCGTTCTACAGTCCGGCAACCTAATTCTTAATTTTTTTTAACACTCAGAAAGTTTTGCGAAAATAAATTAATAAAGTGGTCTATAGGTCAATATTTTTTATTAAATCTTTTCCATAATACTTTCTTAGATTTACGCGAATATTCGACATTATAAATGAAACTACCTTTTCGGATTTTGTCGCGGATTTATTTTGATTTTTAGTTCCCGACGTTTCGAATGCTTTACAGCAATCATGGTCACTCTCGTCTCTCCCGTGACCATGATTGCTGTAAAGCATTCGAAACGTCGGGAACTAAAAATCAAAATAAATCCGCGACAAAATCCGAAAAGGTAGTTTCATTTATAAAATCTTTTCCAAGTACTCTCCACCAGCCTATATACAAAATTCCATGCGTGTCAACTAGTTTTTGGAACAACTTTTTCAGTCCGCTGCAGACACCTCGTTTACTGCCTGCTCGAACGTTCATGGCGCACTTTCAGGCAACGAAAATAGCATGCCTTTTAAATGATTTTTTATTTTTACAAATAAAAGAAGTGACACGGTGCTAGGTCAGGTCTGTAAGAAGAGGGATCCAGTTTGGCCGGCGTACTGTTCAGGAAAACCCTCGTTTTGGGCGCGGTGTGGCGCGTTGTCATTGTAGCCTGCGAAGCCTTGTGCTTGGTCGCTTGTTGCTCACAACAGAAAAATATTCTACCAAGCATTTTGTAGTATACCATGCAGGGTTATTGCTTCTTTGGTTACGTAAAGGAATTCATATCAAATAGCCAAATTGAAAAAGCTCGCGATTAAAATTTGCCCCGTTTCTAGATCGCTTTACTTTTGTAGGCGTGGATTGATACATCCAGGACCTGTAGAATCGGTGAAATTGTGTGGCACCCAGCATGAAAATGAATCCTCACGCAAAAATGCTCGTGAAGGATCAAATTTTTCACTGCTAGCACATTCTTTCGTAACAGCCGTCACAGGGCGACCATTTCTTTCTTTGTCCCCTAATTCCTAAAATTAGACGACCGCCCTTGAATTCGTTGTACTAACGATACATTGGAGTCTTATCGTACGATTCGTCAGGCGATACATGAAATCGTAAATAATCATAGCGCAAAGATGTTCCCGGCGTAAATCAATTTCTCAATGAGACATGATAGATTAAATTAGCTCGCAATAAATGTGGTAGGAAATTTTGAAAGTGTAACGTTCCTATGTTTACTTCTAAATATTCATATTTTCACAATAGTTTATCCAGTCTCTCGCATAAAAACTTTTTGTCGCAATACTTTTTGAGTGACCTGGGTGTTTAACTCTTAGTTCAGATTTCTCAGAAATAAGATGTTTTCGTACAGCAAAGTCTTTTATACGTTAACCCGGATAACCAGTTGTCATGATTCAAAATTTCATCAATATCTGCCCAAAAAATGTGTGGTGGACAAACAGATAGACAATTAAATTTCTGAAAGCTGTAGATTCGGCCTCTGTATCGTTAATTAAGACTATTTTAATTAGATTTTTTTTTAAATATTCAATCTACAAATTCAACTAAGTCAGAATTTTATTAAGTATACGTATAGAGTAAAAACTCAACCTCGGCTTCGCGGTTGGGTTTGCCACTAGGTTCACTTTAACAATTAGTATAGATTTCTCCGAAATGAGATATTTTCCGGAAGTAAAAAGTATACTAACTACATCATCTACATGTTAATCCGGATAACCAACTATTATCATACCAAATTTCAAAATTTCATCAAAATCTGTCCAGTGTATTTCTCGTCATACGGTCACAGACCGATAGACAAATCGAGAATATGTATCGTAAAGATTTGACTAAACATTTTTTTTATAAATGAGATAAAAATATATGTTAATATGTTTTTTGTTATTAAGATAATTCGTAATTGAAAATTAGCAATTTTAATTATTAATAAAATATGTGAAAATAAAATATTTTTTATATTCAAGTAAGTGGTTTTAGAAAGTAATTACCAAAGGAAAGGTTGCTTTATATTTCAAAATGTGTAAAACAGATTGTTAACGAGAAACATAATGACATTAACGACCAACCTTATTATTTAATTTGATTCCTCCATATATTTTATTGAGAAATACATACAAAGTAAGAAGCCGACTAGTCGGCGTTTTATGCCGACTATTCGCCGACTAGTCGCCGACTAGTCGCCGACTACAAAAGTGGCCAACTAGTCGGCGACTAGTTCAACGCAATTATGTTCTTAATGAAAATCATAAGCTTCTCGATTTAGTTTTTTCCACTGACCCTACTAGTATAACTTTAACTTAGTTTCACGTCATATAAGGCGACGTCCTGCGTGAGCGATCTAGACGCGAACGCGAAGCGGCGCGGCACGGCGCGAAAACAACAAACATTCGAAACCTATTGAAGTGGCCTATGTGACCAAACGCACGTGGGGTGCGGTGCGGAGCGGCGCGAATTGACGCGAACGCGATCAGTTGGTTTGATATTTTCGCGCGAAGTGGACGCGTCGGCCATATTTTTTTCAAGCAAAAATTGTTGTTGAATTAATGTCGGAAGTAGAACTTCTTATTAATGCTATCCAAGAACGTCCTACATTCTGGGACAAAAGGAATAAAAGTTATACACTTCTTCAATATCTCATATTTAAGACTAGCTGTGCCCGCGACTTCGATCGCGTGGACTACAGGATAAAATCAAACTATGATAAAAATTAAGATTTGTTTTTTTCTACGTATTTTTCCAGGATAAAAAGTATCCCATTTTATGCCCAGGATAATAAAGTATAATTATACCAAGTTTCATCGAAATCGAACCGTTAGTTTTCACGTGATGCCTGAACATACAGACAGACAAAAAATTTTTTAATCGCATATTTGGGTTTGGTATCGATCCAGTAACACCCTCTGCTATTTATTTTTTCAATATTTTCAATGTACAGAATTGACCCTTCTACAGATTTATTATATGTATAGATATGAATTTTCCAACAACATTAGCTTCCGTCCGCCCATGGCCCATGACAAATGTTTAATGTTAACTGAACTGAACGGCGGCGGAGGGAACGGTTCGCGCGCACGTAGGACAGAGTAGCCGCATCGCTCCGCACCACATTAAATTCGCATCGGATCGTTTCGCAATCGCGTTCGCGTTGAGTCGTCCACGTAGGACACTGTGTAATTCTCTAAGATTTAATAAAAGTGATAAGTCTACAGTATCTAATCTAGTTTCTTATGTATCAAGTATTGCAGAAGGTTTAGATAAGCAGAAAGAAGTCCATGCTATATACACTGATTTTAAAAAGCATTTGATCTAGTGGATCTGTAAATATTCGTGGCTTTGAATCAGAAGAGTGCGAAGTGACTTCTGGAGTTCCCCAAGGGTCGCATCTAGGCTCATTGCTATTTTTAATACTTATTAATGATCTATGCCATAATATTAAGTAAAGTTTATCGAGATATTAATGACGATTTCGATAAGAAAATTTCACAAACAGACAAACGTTATTGTTGATTGCTGTAATTTAAATCAAATGTACCTCAATCCTACAAAGTGTTTCATTTTAAAAATCTCGTAAAAAGGAATGTGCAACAAGTTACAAGTATTCGAGACCTAGGTGTTAGGCATCATTATGACAGTAAAATAAAGAAAGCTTCAAAGTTATTCGGTTCTATTAATACAAAACTAAAGTTATTTAAGCAACCAAATATCATTGTTCTTATATTATTCAACACATTAGTGCGTAACTAACTAAAATAATAAGTTGAAACTTGATAGCAAGTGCTCCGCATTGTACAGTATTGGGCCCGTGCTAACAAGTTCGTGTACTTAAATAAATTAGAAGTTTTTGGGAGAAAGAATCTATCTTCACAAAGTTTTGTTTGTTATAGTGATTCCACAGTATGAAGTAATTTTGAAGTAACATTCATATTGTCCTCAGGTTTAGCAACAATGCAACATAGTTTTTTTTCTCCCCCAAACTCTCGTTAGCGTCCGGCAGTCCAGCCCCCTTCAGTGGATGGTGTGCAATACGGGTGGCTCCAGGTACTTTTCTGCAGAGTGGACTGTGGAGTGACCCCTTGGCTTTATTGTCTGCTTCGGCAGATCTGACGTTAGAGCGTCGTAGTTGAATGCGTAAGCGATCCAGCGATGAGACGTAATAGAGTAACAAGCATACACACATACAAACTTTCGAATTTATAGTACAGTAATACAACTACAATATTTTCTAAAGACCGTGATTCTTCGAAATCTAACTTTTTGTTATTGTTTTAACTGTGACCATCAAAACTTATGGCCAAATTTATTGGTTTTAAATTTATTAAAGTTATTAATTATTTAGGTATTTATTTAGTTATTATATAGGTATTATTATATATTTCTTTTTTTTCTCTGCACGGCCAGTTTCCGTGAGTGAATGCCAATTGCGTGAGCTAGCGGTAGCCTGTTCGACTACTGGACTATCGGTACTCTTAGGTATTTGTAAGTTTTAAGGAAGGCTACGAGTATTTTGGATTGACGAAAGTTAATCACCTTTCTATAGTGAATCTACTGTTTTGATCGCTATGTCGTGTATCCATGATTTGTACTTAAAGGGTATTGGGGTTAGCAGTACGGATCCTTTTATGATAAGATTTTAAGTTTGATTGTCTAACTCGTCTGCAGTTTTGTTATCTTTGTTATTGGACTGACCTTTCATTTGCGGGAGAGTAAGTTAGTTTGTGTGAGATGTTCCAATGATTTGTTGCATTCTAGTATATAATAATTTAGATTTGGTGGTGTTTTTCACTAGTGTAAGTAGAGTTTTACTATCTGTGTTAATGTTTATGGTTGTGTTGTTAATCGATTTGGTTAGTAGTTCTTGAATGACGAGAAAATCAATGGACACATATTTTTTAAATCATTTATTTATTAATTACCATAATTACAATAGAAAAAAATTATTACTGCTAATAATTAAATTTCATTAATTCCCTTATAGATATTTTAATATGCATTTATAATAACATTTATGCAGTTTTACTGCCAGTGATCTATATTGACTAAAACGAATAATTCGAAGATAATGTACTATTTAAAAAAAGGCTTCATCGTATACTGCTTTAGTTTGAAGGTAACACATTGTTGTGTAACATATGCCTTCATTTTCACAAGGTATATTGTGCTAGTCACAGTTCGAGTCTAACTGACTCTGTGCATACATGACTTGTTGTTGAGTTGCCTGAAAAAGAGAAAAAAAATTAAATTATTTTAACTTAGAGAATTTAAACGAAACCTCACGTATTTAAAAACTTAAGAAACATGCGTTTCTTTGAGAGCGTGAAAAAAGAAGTGGCAAAATATATTATTATGCTCTGTAATATATAGGATCAAAGAATCCTGCAATAATTATGTAGAATATAATATATTCTATATAGAATATATATTCTATATATAAAGAATATATATTCTTCATAATTATTACAAAAAATATATTATATTTTTTGTAAGTTGGTATAAAAATTACAAAATCAATAAGGTATGTAATATAATAAGAAGACCAACACACGCTCGAATCCACAATCATAAAGAATAACAAAAATATCTTTAACAGAGTACTGAAAGTTTGAGAGTATCGTAAAACCACCGAACTAGAAGCAAGAAGGGCTCTGATCTTGAAAAACGTGGCAAAACTGCGATTACACAACCGTACCGACTAATACATGTTGTCTCTTTTACTCCCGAGTAAAACAAAACGTTCGTTCTCTTTCACTCAAAATGACAGAATATTGTTTCAATGGAGAATGGTGTGTGCTCACGCCTTTCAATGTGAATACAATTTAGAGCAATCGGAGTACTGTAGGGCCCTTCTTGCTTTTAGTTCGGTGAGTAAAACCTAAAACAGCATCGACTTATACAAATCAACTGTCGGAAAGTATTAAATATTAATACTTACATATTATGTATAAGCGTCAGTATGTTTTGAAACGTGGTTCCTTATCTGCTATTAGTATTTACTGGAACAGTAATTAAACTAAAAATAGATATAATTATTTGATGATTATTTTGTATACCTAACTTAGTATTATACCTACCCGCTTCTGAAATATTCATTTAATATAACAAATTATTTTAGACTAGCGACTCACCCTCGTCTCGCTCGGGTTCGTTCCTAGGTAACCCCTTCAGCATACAATTTTTACAAACTTTGAATATCTTACTTATTTATATCTAATCAACTGCCTGTGTAACAAATTTCATTAAAATCGGTCCAGTAGTTTTTGAGTTCATTCGTTACATACAAAAATACAAATCTTTCCTCTTTATAATATTGGTATAGATAATTATTTTTTGTTTTACGCAATGTTAAACTAAATATATTTTTGCTCATTCCAATCTATCTCTTCCGTATGTATGGAACTTCCTCAGATAATGAATTAACGTAAACGCACCTATTACCGCCAGTTTAAGCTAAGTTCAGATTGATATGCCAAAAATAAGCACTTGATTAATAAAAAGTGTGTTTTTTTATTTTTTTTCAAATACTGAAATTAACGATCTTTTTAGTGAGCTATAGCAACAATTGGCAAAAATGTAATAAAAATTAAAAAAAATTATTAATTGATGAAAAGGGCTATGCTCCTATTACCGATCCAAAGCATGGAGTGTGCTACTATTACCGTTTTTATGGAACCTATTACCGACCGCTAAATGAATAGAACAATTGAAGTCAAATAAAAATGTTCATGTGAGTTTAAATATTTATGTAAATGATCTTCAAAAATACAAAATGTTTTATTTAAAACTTAAGTCTACAAAATTTGCTTAACAGCCATAAATGAGTCTCGTACAATATACTTATTAATATATAAAAAATTAAATATAGCAAATTATAGTATAATGAATGCAAATGCAAACCTATCGAACTCAAAAACAAGAAAATCGTATTTTTGCAGTCTACTTAAGAAGGGAACAGTTGATTGACTGTATATTGCTTACGTTCTGATCGTTCAATTTTCTGAAACAAATTTACCTAGTCAATCATAAGTGAAAGTCAATAGATGATTTTTTATACATATTAGTTCTTTTTAATTAATAATGAATTAGGTACTATTTTTAAATATAATATTTTCTTAATAGTGTATTTTTTGTTTATTATAAGATGATATAATGTTAATTACATTATATTCACATGTAAAATATATAAAAAATAAAAAAATACTACACTATCAACAACACAAACAGACGAAAATTTGCAAATGTACAGGTAGATCGTTATTAGATTCTATTAAAGAAATTCGCATAACCTATTACCGACCCAGTTAAAGATACATGGTATTGAGTAAATGTAGTGTATTAAGTACATTTATATTATGATTATATTGGTGCAGTTGCTAAGAATGTATAATATAAACGTATCTTAACTATAAAAAGGATATTTGATAATTATACATCCTACATTCATCAAAACATTTACACAAAAACAAAGTTGATTTTCACAACTATTGATACATTTAATTGTATGGCGTTAATAGCTCAAACACAACTTGATATATTAACTAATGAAATTAGTGTCGTCTAATGCTTATATATTTATACATTATGACAAGAAAAATGGAAATTAAAATGTTCTCCGAAAACCTAACAGCGACTTGGGTCGGTAATAGAAACAAAATTGTGATTATTGTTCCTATTACCGTTCCATTTTAATATTGAATTTTAAGGCAGATTAAAGCTATATCTCATGAAAATTAGTTATTATTTATATTAATGAAAGTATTAAGAAGGTATGAAGAGAGTAAAAGTGTTCATAAGAATCATTTGCGATTATATTTTCTCCTAAAAATAAAATGAGTGGTACTTAAGTAATCATGAGCGAGACACTATGAAATACGCGCTGTTACCGGAGTCCAACGACGAAATGTGCCATCATTCTTTAAATCGTTGGTTTATGCACACAAGCAAGTGATAAATATTTGTAATACCAATAGTTTTATATTTTCTCTAAAGAAACCACTAGTCTAACTTTAACATAACTCTTTAAAACGATGATTTTATGAAACGGGCGGTAATGGGTGCCGATTTTAAGGGGTCGTTATTAGGTGCGTTTACGTTACATATGTTAATTTTTTAAACTAATACCTCTAACAGATTAATAATAATAATTGTGACCAAACAGTTTCTAGTATGCAGGCAGATAATGTAATGAAAAAAAAAACAATTGCCTTCCTAAATCTTAATATAAACAATTAATTATATTACATAATTAATTATAATTGTGATCTATCCATCATAAGGATAATGAGGTTCAGGATCAAGGGCAGGTTGGCCCGGACCCGAAGAACTTTCAATCGATTCACACCACATCTGTTCGTCGAAATCAATTAGATACTTTTGTAAGACTTCCTTGATATCATAAGTAATTGTACAACTTTTTAAACACTCGTGCTGTTCATTAGGATCTGAAATATAATAGGGTATTTTACTCCATATGAAAATTAATCTAAAAATATATTATTAAGATAGCTTAGGCAAAAGCATTCATTATTATAAAATAAAGTATAGAATTGTCATAAAATTATTTCACAAAACAAGTGTGTTTATACCTGCTTTTTATCACTAGGTTAAAACGGAGCATGTTATAAAATCAAACCGTATTTTTCTGGAATGCATTTACAACATTTGCTTTATGTAAAACTAAGTGGTAGCCCAGTGATAACGCCTCACTTGGATCGCCTTAAACCCACATCATTCGGATGAGTGATGCGGGTTCAAATCTGGGTTACGCACCTCTAATATTTTCATGTGCGAATCATTTCTAACATGATTATCACTTCTCTTACGTTGAAGGAAAACATCGTGAGGTACCCTGCATGTCTGAGAGAACTTAGCAAGTTTTCGGAAGACATGTGAAGTCCGCCAACACGCACTAGGTCTGCGTGGTGCACTTTGGCCTGATCCTCGTATTAAAGGCCCGTGCCCAGAAGTAGGGCGTTAAAAAGGGCTGAATTCATATAGGTACTTAATACTTATAAGGTGGGTGGACCATGGACCATGTTCCTTCGAAGGCCAATTATCAAAAAATCATAGTTATTGCTACGTGATAACAAATTCCTTTTACTTACACTAATACCTAACTATCTTAAGGACATAGACGCGGCGGCAAGTCCTTCACGCCGATATTATGTAAATGTGGTCCATCGATATATTGACTTCTCTTATCGACGTTAAAATTATAAGTCGCGCTCACAGAGAAACTTTTTAAGTAAATAACCTATTATTTTCATTAAGTTTTGTTACTCTGAATTAGTAACAAGGGTTGGCTATAGTAATAAAAAAAAGTTACCACTTTATTATGATTTCTGTCAAAATATCGATAGTTTTCTATGGTCGGGTGGACCTTACTTCAATTAAGTCAAAAAATGTTCTTTAACTTTCGAAAGAAAATCGTCTTAGAAATATTCTTAAAAGTAAAGACTTCATTAATAAAATAGAAGGAAAACCTTATCAATGGAAAAACTCTAAACTCTGTAAAGTACAGCAAGTAATATAGACTACTGGCCCATGTACAAAAATGGATGGGTCATATGAACCATAAGGTGACGTATATAGGACGACATAAGAGCATAAAATAATAAGATTCAGCACTATGCCGTCACTTGTAAGCTGTCCAACTGAGTGCTGGTGACGGTGAGAATTCAAAAGTGCAAGTAGAGTGTGTACATTTTGGTCATATATTTTTGTACGGCATTTTTACCATCGATAGATCCATGAGAAATAATAAGAAAGCGCGCAGTGCCGTAAAAAAATGGTGCGCCATAAAGTCGGTAAATTTTTTGATTTTCTGACAATTTCCAGGGTAAATTTGGTCATTTGATTCTGTACGGCATAAGTTTCATACTGTTTCAATACAGCTTCTAATCCATTATTCCGCAACGCCGTACAAAAATCATGCGACAAGGGGAAAAAATCGAGGGTTGCAAGTTGCAACCCCCTCTCTTTCTGTGGTCCGGGTGGTGATTAGATTATGCTCTTATGTCGTCCTATATACGTCACCTGGTGGTTCATATGACCCATCCATTTTTGTACATGGGCCTGTAGTCTAATAGTTTGAACAAATCATGCAATTAGTTTTAACTTATACGTAGATACTTACCTCTCGAATTTGACTGATGCAAATCAAACAAAACTTTTGACCCCAAAGGTATTTTTGGGCTGTAAAATTGAATTATAATACGAGCATTATCGACCAGTTTCAATTCTTCAATGTGCGTATATGTTTGAACATTTTCGGTCAAACTTATTGAAGCGAGTAATCGATATGGTGCTGGAAATTTTCATATTATTTTTATAATTTTTTTTTATATTACGCATACTATATTCGATTAATATAATAGTAATATCGATAATAATATAGTATAGTAATATCGTAGTATAATAATATAGTAATATCGATAATAATATATTCGATACTACTATATTACGATAAAATATAGTAAAAATTTGATTAAATATAAAAATTAGTGAGTTTATAATATTAACTTACGCCAGACGACACACAAAATCCACCATACATCATTTTGTTATATTTCAAATTTAGTCTGCGTTTTCGTTTTGTAAAGAAAAAAAAGACAAAAATATAATATAATATTAAAATTAGTGAGTTTGTGATTGTAACTTACGCCAGGCGACGATATCTGCCCACACCATACATTTCAATGGATTCTCGAACCTAATTTGTGCACTAATTCTTTCTTTCACTCTATAGCGGATGTGAATTGGCTTACTGAAGTGTATGCTCTCAGAAGTTTCTGGTGTTAATACCGCTAAAATAAAAAAAAATATTCAAGTACGTAACATACAGGTTTTGAAGCTATTTAGACCAGTGCCAATTCTGTTTGAGGAAAAAAAATCTGAGCAGTATACGAGTGGTCGGAAAATTTAGTTGATGATGTAAATAACGAAGAAAAAATAGTCTAAACTCAGAAAATGTTCTGGAAGTGGGGTGTCAATAGTTTCTAGGGGTTTATACTTTTTTGCGATTTGCGACTAAACTATTCAGGCTATCGAAAAAAAGAAAATTTTAAAAGATAGTAAAAAAATCTTATTCTAGATACATTAATGCCCATAACCGCAAAATTATTGAGAAAAATGTAAAAAATATTTTTTTCGGTTTTTATTTTAGAACTTTTCTGAGTCTGGAAGTCTTTTCCTTCGCTATTTACATAATCAACTCAATTGTCCGACCACGTGCTAAGTTTTTTTTATGATATATTGAGCGGTTTGACACAAAATTAAAAGGTATTTATAAGTAAGTATTCTTAGTATATTATACTTGAGAGGAAATTAATGATACGCCATTTTATGCTTCCCAAGAAACCCTAACCATTACTTCTTAGTTCTTAAACTTCTAAATTAAGAATAAAAGCTTACCACTTGAATTAGTACTTTGCATAGTATCAACATCAGAAGTCTTGTTACAAGCAGCTGATGACAATTGCTCAATTTTCGTTTTATTGTGTAATCTACTTGAGTTTATTTCTTCGAATTTAGATTTTAAAAATTCCAAACTCTTCTTTACATCCAAAAATTCTTGTTTTAAAGCCTTTACTTCCGTTTCAAGAGGCAACATTAAAGATTTAAATTCGGACTTCAAGCTGGCTATCTCTGAGGAAATAATTGATTTAATTAGCTCAAGGAAAGATGTGGAGTTTATGCTAGGTCCGATTATCTAGAGAACAAGTGACCGAGGACGAGCCGCCTCTACGAAGGTTTATATTTTCACTTAAATCGCGTTAAGTATCAAGACTGCTGCCGCGAACGGGAGTATAATCGTTGCATAGATGTCGTAAAAACGAAAACACAAATATTTTCCCAAATATTAATAAAAAATTAATTAAAGGTATTACATAGATTGCTTTAATTATGTAAATCATAATTATTATAAGTTCTTGAAGTAAAATCAAAAGTACTAACCTCTATCCTTCGCTATATCGGTTTCAGGATCCTGGGCAGGTTGGACCCGAGGCAGAGAACTTTCATTCGATTTACAACAATAATATTTTAATGGATAGTTATATACGCAATGATTTTTGAAGATTTCCTCGATATTAAAAATAATTGTGCAGTGTTCTAAGCACTTGTGTTTTTTATCAAGCCCTAAAATATAATTATTATCATTAACATTAAATTATAACATTATTTGCACAAATACGAGTGTCTTTATACCTCATGCCGAAGTTTAGCTCCGTTTGCAATGACCTTACATACTGTACTATCTGGTATCCGTAGCAATATATAATGTAAATTCTATAGTTGTTCACTTTTACTTTAATAAAGCCAAAAAATGTACTTTGTTTACAAAGCCCAGCGGTAACGCGTTGCTTGTATAACCGAGTGATGCGGGTTCAAATCCGGGTCTCGCACCTCTGATATTTTCATGTGCGAATCATTTCTATCATGATTACGGTGAAGGAAAACATCGTAAGGAAACCTGCATGTCTGAGAGAACCTAGCAAGTTTTCGTAAGACATGCTGAGTCCGCCAACACGCAGTAGGCCAGCGCGGTGGACTATGGCCTGATCCCCCTCGTACTGAGGGAGGCCCGTGACCAGCAGTGGGACGTTAAAAAGGGCTGATGATGATTATAATGTCTTAAAAATAAAAGAGAATTAAAGCTCTGTTTTTTTAAAATAGAAGGACAACCTCTAAACTCTGTAAAGTACAGCATGTAATAGTTTAAACAAATCAAGAAATTAGCTTTAACTTAAAACTTACTTACCTCTCGAATTTGAAGAAACAAAAGTAAACAAAAGCGTATCAACCAAAATAAACTCTCCATTGTAAAACGAAATGTAAGCCTTAGTGGTATTATAAGTTTCAAGAAGATTTAATTCTATGTTCATTATATGTGTTTGAAAATTTTCGGTCAAATTTGTTGAAGCGATCACATCATGTCCGGCTGGAATTTTTGAATATTATTTTAGTAACTTTATTTTATTTATTTATTTTTTTTATATATAGTTAAGTTTACTTGTAATTTCCTTTATTGTAAATAAATTATTATTGTTAAAAAAAAACTGGGTCGAATCTGTACCTTTTTTGTAACTATAATAAGATAAAACACGTTAAAATAACAATATTGTATTAAAGTAATAATAATGTCCTCCCTGCCGATTCCGGCCACGGCGGCCAATCTCATTGAGACTAGCCAACGGCGCGGGGCATATTGTTGCGCGCAACAAGTAATGCTCGGGACATGGTGACGTTACGTATACCTACCACTAGCGCCATCTAGTATCGAGTAGCGGAACTAGTAGTCGAGATCGTTCTAGAAACTTCGATGATAGAACTTTCCAGAACAATCTCGATCGATCGATTTATGATCGATCGGGGCCGGAATGTACTCGAACATTCTGGAAGTTTCTACAGTCGAAGGTTCTAGAACCGTATCGAATCCGAGGCCCCTATATAAGGCCGGGTATGAGCCGCGACTAGTCAGTACGGAATCAGCGATACAAGCGATAACATCGAAGCGATCTACGAGTGCGATTTAAAGTGATCATAGTGCGATTGTATTTTATCATTTAGTGTGTTATTTTGTAATTTGTGTTGGATAATTAAAGTGTCTGTTTTTTAGTAGTTTAATCGGCTGTTTTAATTGTAACGAACCCTAAGTCGTAACAACTGGTGTCAGAAGTGGGATTAAATCATGCCGATTTTACCCAAGGACGACACGGAAGGTATCCGTACCCGGAGCCAGCAACGCCAGCAGGAGACGGACCAGAGGCGATTTGGAGGAGCATCGCCGCAGACTTCGGAGGGCCAGCTGCCGACCACGGAGGCCGGCCCGTCAGCTGCCCTTGCAGCAGCTCCTGCATCTACAGCACCTGACCTGGGTGCTCTAATGATGATGCTGCAGGAGCAGGCCCGCTGGCAGGAGGAGCAGGCCCGCCGGCAGGAGGAGCAGGCCCGCCGACAGGAAGAACAGGCTCTTCGGCTGGAGAAACAGCTCCAGCGCGATAAGGAGGAGCAGGCCCGCCAGCAGGAGGAGCAGGCCCGCCGACAGGAGGAGCAGATGCTCCTCATAAAGGACCTTCACGCTACCTTCAGGAAAGACATAAAGGAGGTGAACAACCGCCTGTCAGAGGCTGAAACCCGAATCGAACAAGTGAATAATCGGGTTGACAATGTGATGGCTGACGTGAAGAAAACGTTGAACAACCTGAAATCTGAAGATGGAATCGCAGTTCCAGCTGCAGCGGCTTCGCCCCGCGGTTTCAAAGTGCCGCCATTCGACGGGACGTCTTCTTGGTCAGCCTATAAAATCCAGTTCGAGGCCGTCATGAAGGCGAATGGCTGGAGTAAAAACCAGGCCATGACTGCTCTCACCCTAGGCTTGCGCGACCAGGCCTTAACTGTTCTAGAAGCTCTTGGTAAGGAAGTGACTTACGAGCAGCTGCTGGAGGCGTTGGAGGCTCGGTATGGTGACGCTCACCTGGAACACGTGTTTCGTGCGCAGCTAAAGGATCGCGTGCAGCGCAGTAGCGAAAACCTGCAGCAGTGGGCCCTGGAAGTTGAGAAGCTGGTTCGGAAAGCCTACCAGTCTATGCCCGTTGTGATTGAAGGGAACCTGGTGCAGACATTCATCGACGGCATCCGTGACCTTGAAGTGAGAGCTGCAGTGAGGCTCGGGCACCACGGGACGCTCAAGGACGCCTTGGCCCATGCACTGGAGGTGGAAGCTGTGCGACAGGATCATCGTTCCCATCGCGTCAGGGAGGTGACAGCGGCTATAGTTCGTGACCGTAGTAAAGGATTCAGCCCTAGGTGCTACGGCTGTGGGGAAAGGGGCCACCTTCGATCCAGTTGCCCTAAGCGCACTGCAGAAAGGGAAAATGGCCAATCTCGAGAGGGTAGTGCGTCTAACAGCACCGCCCAGCAGCAGCAGGGAAACGAGTAATAGCCAGGACTGCGGGGCGGGTGCTGGCTGATGTTCGAAGAGCCCCAAGGATTTCGATCTCACAAACCCATGACGGGAACAGCCTAATCATCAAGGGCGAGGTCAACGGAACGCCGTGTAAGCTGACCATAGACACTGGAGCTTCTCGCACGGTTGTCAGTTCCCAACTTATTAGGGACCGACCCTTGGGGACTCAGCATGCAACCGAGAACGGATTAATTTGGTGACAGCCACCGGTCAGCGCATACCCGTCCGTGGAGAGAAGGAGATGGAGTTGAAGCTAGGCAACAGAATTTATCTGCATAATGTCATCGTGGCTGATATAATGGACGATTGCATCCTGGGCCTAGACTTTATGAGGAAGAATTGTTGTGAGATCGACGTTAAGCAAGGTGTCTTAAAATGTGGACAAGAGGAACTTTTCGTGGAAGGGGCGTTACCAGGAAATGTGTACAGCCTGAAGAAGATTGTTCTTCCGCCGAGATCGGAAACGATTGTGCCGGTTAGTCTTCCTCGGAATCCTGGGCAAGCAAATCGTTGTGTACTCGTGGAAAGGGTAGACAGTGACCTTCCATGGAAAGTGGCTCGAACTTTAGTTAGAGCCACCGACATCTCAGGGGTACGTGTGTTGAACCTTTGTGATCAGGAACAGATTATAGACAAAGGCGCACTGATTGGTACTTGCGAGGAAGTGGATTGGTTGCGTCGATGCGAAAATCTATCGACTGGGACCATTAGCAAGGACGCACAACCGAGGGTGACTACACTTTTAGAAGACTGTCGCAGCGTCCTCTCTCCGAATGAAATGGTCAAGGCGAGGAAGTTGTTACTCAAATACGCCAATGTTTTCTCGTCAAACGATGCTGACATTGGAAAGACTGGCCTAGTTCAACACAAAATAAACACAGGTGAAGAATTGCCTATCCGTCAGCGACCAAGGAGATTACCGGTAGCACGTGAAAAGGAAGTAGAAACCATGATTGAGGGAATGGTGAAGGATGGCGTTATTGAACCTTCATCTAGTCCATGGTGTTCACCTGTAGTGCTGGTAAAGAAGAAGGACGGTAGCCTGCGGTTTTGTGTTGACTATCGCCGTCTGAACGACGTGACGAAGAAGGACTGCTATCCTTTGCCAAGAATTGATGACACGCTGGACATGCTTACAGGAGTAAAGTGGTTTAGCACGCTGGACCTGAAAAGTGGCTACTGGCAAGTTGAAATTGACCCTAAGGACAAGGAGAAAACTGCGTTCTCGACAGGAAAGGGCCTGTGGCAATTTAAAGTTATGCCGTTTGGATTGTGCAATGCTCCGGCAACGTTTGAAAGGTTGATGGAACTTGTTCTAGCCGGTTTAATTGGCGATGCCTGCCTGGTCTACTTGGATGACATCATTATCGTAGGCCGTACGTTTGAGGAACACCTTCAAAACCTGGAACGCGTGCTCATGAAGATCCAGAGTGCCAACCTCAAGTTAAGTCCGAAGAAGTGTTCATTATTCAAACGGCAAGTTAGCTTTTTGGGTTATGTAGTGTCGGAAGAAGGTATCCGCACGGACCCAGAGAAAATCGCCGCTGTCAAGGATTGGCCAGTTCCAAAAGACAAAACGCAGGTCAGAGCATTTTTGGGTTTGTGCTCCTACTATCGGCGATTTGTCAAGAACTTTGCAGATATAGCAAAACCTCTGCACAAGTTAACCGAGGAGAAGCGACATTTCTGCTGGGATGAAAGTTGTGACATCGCATTCCAAGAGCTCAAGGACCGTCTATGCAAAACACCTATTTTGGGGTACCCTGATGTGGGTAAGGAGTTTATAGTCGACACAGACGCAAGTGACAAAGGACTTGGCGGTGTATTGTCCCAACGAAATGGCGATCAAGAAGTTGTGATAGCGTACTTCAGCAAGTCGTTATCGAAGCCGGAAAGGAACTATTGCGTTACGAGACGGGAATTACTTGCTGTTGTAAAATCATTACAGCATTTTAGCAAATATCTTTTGGGGCGGAAATTCCACTTACGAACCGATCATGCTGCACTGAAATGGCTACTGCAGTTCAAAAATCCAGAAGGACAAGTTGCGAGATGGATTGAACTACTGCAGGAATACGACTTTGTGGTCGAACATCGCAGCGGGAAATCTCATGGCAACGCAGATGCATTGTCAAGAAGACCTTGTCCCGAAGATTGCAAGCATTGTACTAGGCAAGAGGCTAAGGAAGTGGTACCTGTGAAGATGCTTAGGACAGACCTTAACAACGAGTGGAAGGAAAGCCTACAACAAGCACAGCAGGAAGACTCTGATATCAAGCCGATTCTGGAGTGGATAAAGGCCAGTGCTCCTAAGCCCACGTGGAGCGATGTCTCGGCAATGAGTTCGACCACGAAAAGCTATTGGGCCCAATGGGACAGCTTGGTGGTTCAGGATGGAGTCCTGTGCCGTAAATGGGAAAATGCTCGGGGGGACAGCAGTCATTTGCAAATGGTTGTCCCTAAAGCTAAAGTATCGGATGTTCTGAAGCTGTACCATGATGGTTGTTCAGGAGGTCATCTGGGAGTTAAACGGACTCTTCTGAAGATACGAGAACGGTTTTATTGGATCCACTGTCGTGACGATGTCGAGGACTGGTGCCGCAAATGTACAAGTTGTGCGGCTGTAAAGGGACCTCAGACTCGTAGTAGAGGTGCATTGAAATTGTATAATGTTGGTGCACCTTGGGAGAGGATAGCCCTTGACGTTGCGGGACCGTTTCCGGAAAGTGACAGTGGGAACAAGTATTTCATGGTAGTAATGGACTACTTCACTAAGTGGCCGGAAGTCTTCGCCATTCCAAACCAAGAAGCGTCAACAGTTGCAGATAAACTGGTTCATGAAGTCTTCTGTCGTTTTGGAGTACCCTTAGAGATTCACAGCGATCAAGGAAGGAATTTTGAGTCTCAAATATTCCAGGAAACTTGTCGAGTCATGGGTACTCATAAAACGAGAACGACTGTTTACCACCCACAATCGGATGGAATGGTGGAACGATTTAATCAGACATTGGAAAGGTACCTGGCAAAAGTCGTGGAAAATCGGCAACGAGATTGGGACAAGCACATACAACCGTTTTTGTTGTCATATCGAAGCGCTGTTCACGAAAGTACATCGGTGACACCAGCTTTCGCAAACTTTGGAAGAGAATTACGGCTGCCTGCAGACCTGATCACCGGAATACCACCTAATACCCCAAGCTGTATAACCGATTATGCAAAAGACTTGCGAAACAAGATGGATGACATTTATGATCACGTCAGACAATCGGGTCAGAAAATGTCTGAAAAGATGAAAACCCGGTATGACCGCAAAATGAACAACAAAGGGTTCGACGAGGGCTCACTAGTATGGTTGCACAATCCAGTTCGCAGCAAAGGAAAATCTCCTAAGCTTCAAGCTAAATGGGATGGACCATACCGGATTGTAACAAGGATCAATGACGTAACCTACCGGATACGGAAAGGTGCAAGAGGTACTCCGAAGATCGTCCATGTGGATCGACTAGCGCGCTATTATGAGGCCAATAATGCTCGGGACGAGCATGTCTTAGGAGGGGGCAGTGTTGCGCGCAACAAGTAATGCTCGGGACATGGTGACGTTACGTATACTAGTATAGCTACCACTAGCGCCATCTAGTATCGAGTAGCGGAACTAGTAGTCGAGATCGTTCTAGAAACTTCGATGATAGAACTTTCCAGAACAATCTCGATCGATCGATTTATGATCGATCGGGGCCGGAATGTACTCGAACATTCTGGAAGTTTCTACAGTCGAAGGTTCTAGAACCGTATCGAATCCGAGGCCCCTATATAAGGCCGGGTATGAGCCGCGACTAGTCAGTACGGAATCAGCGATACAAGCGATAACATCGAAGCGATCTACGAGTGCGATTTAAAGTGATCATAGTGCGATTGTATTTTATCATTTAGTGTGTTATTTTGTAATTTGTGTTGGATAATTAAAGTGTCTGTTTTTTAGTAGTTTAATCGGCTGTTTTAATTGTAACGAACCCTAAGTCGTAACAATATTATAGTGCACGAGTGGACGCGCAAACACAAGTGCACTCTCTGTTCCTTATCACTCTCATATTCCGGTGGGACGAATGCTCGACACGACCAGTGAGAGTTAAGGCGCAGAACCGACGGCTTTACGTGCTCTCCGAGGCACGAAGGTGAAACACCGCCAACTTCCCAACTCCAGGCTGTTACTGAGGCTTACGAAACAGAAAGACTCAATAACCAAGCTTGGTCCGACCCGGGACTCGAACCCAGGACCTCCCGATGTGCGACCGTATATGCTAGCCACTACACCAACGAGGCAGTTGTATTAAAAAAAATACTAAGTTTATGATATTCACTTACTTGAGTATCTCAAACCTGCCCAATGCATGCATTTCAATGGGTTCTCAAACCTAATTTGGGCACTAATTTTTTCTTTAATTTGTTTGTCATATCTATAGTGGATGTCAATTGGTCCACTGTATTGTATGCTTTCGGAAATTTCTGGTGTTAATACCGCTAAAATATAAAATAAACTGTTTATTTAAGTGTTAGACAGATAGTAACATCTATACATATTATAAAACAAAGTCCTAGCATGAAAATCGGTGCAGTAGTTTTTGAGTTTATCGCGAACAGACAGACAGACCGATGCGGCGGAGGACTTTGTTTTATAATATGTATAGATAGACAGATACTTATTAAAACTACTTAGCAAAATCATGTACATGAAATATTTATTAATAACATAAACTATAACGTATCGAATATAGCCCCAAAACAATAGTTTTTAAAAAAATTGCCTGTTTGTCTGCGTGTCTGTTTGTATGTTATCGTTGAACTCAAAATGTACTACACCGATTTTAACCAAATTTTGTGTAGTCATTAGTGATTACTTATTACTTTTTATTCTAGAAAAATATTCACGAGAAAACAAAAAAAAACGTTTTATTTAGTCGTTCTTAGAAAACTGTCGGTAGCTAAATCTTAAGATATACATCCAAACTATGTAGTGGGAAATTGTAGGTCTTAAAAAGCCATACAGAAAAGTCTACAATATCAATTATCTACCTTCTAAGTTACACTCGCAACATATATTTTTGTCAGTACACATTAAAACAGTAACTTAGTGCATCGATGTGTGCGTTTCACGCTAAGATTACTGAACAGATTTGAACTAAATTGTATATTGATACGTTATTGCAAAAAATTAAACCGACTTCAAAAACTCTGCACTAAAAAGAGAAAAATCTAAACTAAAAAGTAGAAAATAATACTTTTAAGAACTTTGTTAATTTTGGAGTCGGTGCCAGCCAAAGCAAAATAACCCTAAATAGATACATATTCGATTAATCTATCAATTTGTAAACATAATCAAAATATCTGGCTGGCACCGACTCCAAAATTAACAAAGTTCTTAAAAGTATTATTTTCTACTTTTTAGTTTAGATTTTTCTCTTTTTAGTGCAGAGTTTTTGAAGTCGGTTTAATTTTTTTTTTAAAAATAACTTATTTTTCCATTTTTAGTGTGCCTTTTATTTAGCTGATTTAATTATAGTGACTTACTATATGTCACTAATTTAAAATCTGTTTAAGCTTTATATTAAACAACGAGTATACCTATTAACGTATGTAACGTAATAGTAATTAATTATGGGGTCTACCGAAAGGGGGGGGGGGGGGTGTTGGTGTCCAAAGCGTACTCGATCTACGACTACTGTAGCTGTAACTAAACTACGAGCTCATCTTTATGTTTACATTCCCCATACGAAATAGTTTTAATAAACCACGTCCATTATTCCACCTAACTCCTAGAGGTTAATGAGATTTACCTTCTATTATCATATTAACGTAATAGCCTGGAAGAACACAACTATCAGTCTATATGTATCTATAATTTTAAAGGAATTTCCTTTCAACTCCTAGCCGTTGAGGAGTTGTACCTTCCATCATCAGCTTATCCACATGAGATGGTAATTATCAGATGCAAATCCTTAAAAAACTTTAGAAAATATATGAAAAATGTACTAAGTGCCTATAAAATTTAAGAGTTGCCATCGATTTCCCTAGGATCCCATTATCAGATCCTAACTTGGTGACAATAGGAACATCTTGGAAGAATACCCTACCAAACAAAAAATAAATTTTTGAAATCGACCCACAATTGACGCATAAATCGGTGAACACAGATAAACAATAACATTTGAAGAATTCTACCTTCCATCATCAGCTCATCACATGAGATTACGATTTTCAGACGCAAATGCTTGAACAGCTTTAGAAAATATATAAAAAACATAGTAGGTGCCTATAAATTTTGAAAGTTACCCTGGATTTCCCTAGGATCCCATCATCAGATCCTGATTTTGTGATAATGGGACCCCCTCAGAACTATACCCTACCGAACAAAAGAAAAATTTTTGAAATCGGCCCACAGTTGGCGGAGAAATCGGTGAACATACATAAAAAAAAAAATACATACATCGGAACATATAACCTCCTCCTTTTTTGAAGTCGGTTAACAAAGCAACATCCATAGTACCTTTTATTGAAAGTAAAGTCTTTAATTTCTAGGGAAAACACAATAACTGGTTCAATATGGCACGATAAGGATAAGAAGGACTAACTCTTGCCAAAACTTAAGAAGAAAGTTATAGGTCATAACAAGGCCTACAACGAATTGAAAACAATATCTAATTTCAATGTGCGCACAGAAAGTACTGAACCGATCTTAACTACTCTTTGTGTAGCCATAGATTATTACTAGGGTCAATATTTAGACTACCTAAAAGGTATATAGGCAGGAACATGAAAGGAAGAAGAAGGAAAGGAATAGGAAAATATTTTCTCACAAGAAAACACAATAACTGGACTGGAACTCTCTAGAGTAGTCCTCATAGAAGACGAGGGAACTTTAAATGCGGAATCAATCGTTGGTACATGATAATTAATAGCATAAGGCCATAGATATTTTTTTTACTTTTAGCGCAAGCGAAGCTGCAGGTTCTGCTAGTACTCCTACATAATGAAATGAATTTTAATTAGGTATATTTTTAGTATTACACATTGTTAATGTAAATATGTATTTTGCTCATTCCAATCTATCTTCCAATATATCTTCCCTCCGCTACGTTGACTAAGTAACACGTAATTTAATTTTACTACCTCAAAGTGCTATTAAGCTATACCTTAACTAGCAAAAGTTACAAAGTAATACCGTGAGTGGCAATATAATTGTTTGTTCGGTATGGGTGTGAATAAATTAACTTATATTAAAGGATAAAAGAACTGTAAGTTTAACAAGAGCTGGTACATATAAGACACCTTATAGACCTACCTCGCAAGACAACACAAAACTCACAGATTATCTGATTTATTTAGATTATCCTTCACTATTAGATATATGCACATAAACTTTTGAGACATGCCACTGCAACGGTCACCTCCACCTACCTCATATGACTCGGAGCCTGACTTATCGTCTGCTACCTCCACCACCAGATTCAAACGTAGGCGAGAAGAAGGTTCTTATAGTCCAAAAGAGAATATTAATTTAGAGAGCTATGTAAAGGATATGAAATGCATGCTATCCGACAGTATAAAGCAACAAGAAGATAAACTAAACAATCTAGAAATAACCTTGCATTCAATCTTCAACACACATAAACAACAAATTGAAACGGTAACTAAAGAAATCAAAGAGCAAAATTCTGAAATATTAAAAACGCTAGAATTTATGAGCATAAAATATGACGAGATGCAGCATAAACTAACACAATTGGAAAACGAAAGAAAACATAATTTAACGTATATAAAGTCACTAGAGGACCGTGTCGACAACCTAGAACGATATACAAGGTCATCAAGCATAGAAATAAGAAATATACCTAAAAAACAAACTGAATCCAAAGACGATCTTAGAGATATGATGAGACACTTAAGTTCAGTTTTAAACGTTCATTATGATCCTTATGAAATTAAAGACATATTTCGCCTCAAGCCACACACAAAATCTAATAAATCAGCTGGTGGCGGTAGTATAATTGTCGAATACTCTTCTACATTTAAAAAGAATGAAGTAATAAATTCGGTTAAGAAATACAAAAAAGCCAACAAAAAACAATTAACAACTCAAGACCTTAAAATTATGTCATGTAATCCTACTCCGTTTTATATATCCGAAAACTTAACGCCAAAAACTAGACGGTTATATTATTTAGCCAGAGACGCAGCGCGTATCAAAGATTACAAGTATTGTTGGACAAGCTTTGGAAACATATATATAAGAAAAAAAGATGGAGATGCAGCGATCCGTATAATGTGTGAAGAGGACATTAACAAAATCAAAACTTCTACGTGACTATTTAGCAAGAATCTATTTTTGTTCAAAGTATTGTATTCTTCAGATAATGTAACAAAAATATGTTTTTTAGGTTCTAGTTTCCTACACTACACACTTACAACAATACACTTTTCATACCTTAATAATCTTTTAAAACGCATAACTCAAATTAACCGACTAATATTATATAAACATGTTCTAATTGCCGTGTTTACATTTTGCATGTGTTGCCGTACTAAATTAAATGATTTAAATACATATAACGTCGTATTACCCGCACAACTTTTTATAATACTAATAATGTCATCAAAAGCGGTAGCCCAACAAAATGTAATCAAAATATTATACGTCTACCTCACAAACAAAAAATATTCCTATATTTATTATTTTACTTACAAAAAAATGGCTTATATAAAAATAGTATTATTAATACATTTTCAATATTGCAACGTTGCTTTGATTGATATATTCAATGAGCATACCATGAATAATTATAATACGAACATATACCAATACACGGAGTACTGCTTTCAAATCTGTTCTTGTAAATTGTACATTGAATTCTTTGGCTATTTATAATGATTAATGGAAATGAACATATGATGAAAAATATTGACGAATCAGGAGACATCCCATGTACAAAAATAAGCGATCCTTGTGATTATAATACACTTTTGAATAATTACATTGAAAGCAGCATATCATTATCAATACTGACCCTTAATATTCGTAGTATTAACGCTAACTTTGACCTCTTTACAGTATACATATCAAAATTTCAGACATTAATTGATATAATTGTTCTTACTGAATGTTGGACAAGCGAGAAGTTTACACCGCCAAATTTAAATAATTACACAATGTTTTATACTAAAATTAGTCATAACAAAAATGACGGTGTAATTGCTTATGTAAAGGATACTCTTCCTATTACAACGTATGAGCCTCTATGCTCGGAGGGTAATTGTCTAGTGTTAAACATTGACCATCAATACTCCATTGTCTGTAGCTACAGACCACCCTGCTTCAAAAATCCTAATAATTATTTTAACTCGATAGATACTATACTTAAAAATTGTAATCACAAGAATATTATTTTGACAGGAGATATCAACATCGATATCACATCAAGTAATCTTAACTCAAATGCCTTACTTTATCTAAACCTTTTGGCAACACATGGTCTAAGGCAGGGTGTATCTACACAAACACGAAATAAAACATGTATTGATCATTTTATGGTTAAAACGGCTTACAAATCTGAAACATTCGTTTTTGATGAATTAACAGACCATTCTCCTATTCTTCTGAATATATATGGGCCAGTCACAAATAACCAATACCATAATACAGTCAATAAAACTATAACAGACATAAATAGCATTTACAATAACCTTTCCAACGTATCATGGAATGATTTATATTCAATTCAGGACATAAATGCTGCTACTGATCTCTTCATATCTAGACTAAGTGATTTAATAAAGGAACATACCTCATGTAAAACCATTTCAAAACGTAGGTTACCAATAAAACCATGGATAACAAATAGTGTTATAAAATCAATAAGGAAAAGAGATAAGATGCATAAAAAAGTAAAAAAACACACTACGGATACTGATCTCAGAGACACCTATATAAACTACAGGAATATACTTAAAAAAGTTATCAAAGCATTAAAAAGTAATTATTATAAAATACAACTAGAAAAGAATAAAGGCAACATGAAAGATACATGGGATACAATAAAAGAAATATGCAATCTAAACAAAAGTAAAATATCGTCTGCTAATCTAATTAAAAATAAATCAAATCCACAGCATTCTCTAAATGAAGTTAATTCTTTTTTTACCAAAGTAGGTTCCGAGCTCGCTAATCGAACTCTAATAAAACTAAATTCGAATCAAATTAATTTGGCCAAAAAGGTTAAATCTGTGCACACTCCTATGAAGTCGATGACCTTCTTTTATACGGACGAATTAGAAGTAGAACGTGTAATATGTGGCCTCAAAGCAAGTAGCGCCCCCGGATTCGACAACATATCCTCAAATCTATTAAAAAAATGTCGTAGTTACTTAGTGAAACCCATAACTCATCTTATCAACTTAAGTTTTGAAACAGGATCGTTTCCATCTAGTCTTAAAAAGGCTATTGTGTGCCCAATTTTTAAAACAGGTGACAAAAACCTTCCGACAAACTATAGGCCCATCTCTTTATTAAGCACGGTTTCAAAAATTTTTGAAAAAGTTGCAAATTCACGACTAATTAAATATTTGGAAGGCCATAAGCTGCTTAGTGATAACCAATTTGGGTTTCGTGTCAAAAAATCTACAGATGAAGCCGTACAGCGACTTGTTACCAACATAACACATTATCTGGATAGCGATGAAAGATGTCTGGGCGTTTTTCTGGACCTTCAGAAGGCCTTTGATACAGTATCGATTCCAATTTTATTAGCACGGCTTGAAAATAATGGAATCAGAGGAAATGTACTTCGCTGGTTTCAGGACTATTTAAGGAACAGAGAACAATGTGTGAGAATCGATAATCAATGTAGTAAGTTTATGAGCAACTCGTTCGGCATTCCTCAGGGCAGTACGCTCGGCCCTACCCTATTTATAGTATATATAAACGATCTCTGCAACAAAATTATTCCGGGTGCAAATATCCAAATGTTTGCGGATGATACAGTCATCCTGTTTCATGGGAAAACATGGCAGAAAGTAAATGATTTGGCTAATGAGGGGCTGTGCACCGTGACGAGCTGGCTTGAAGACAATCTCCTCACCCTAAACCCCAGCAAAACAAAATATATTTGTTTCAGTAAAACAAATGCTACCTCACCAAAACTTTTCTCACTTCAAATACACGAATATCCTTGCAATCGGACATCTTCTAAGCCTAAGCCTCAATGTTCCTGTCCCTTGCTAATAAGAGAAACAGAAATTAAATACCTTGGTATCCAAATTGATAACAGACTAAACTGGCACAGTCACATATCAATCATATCACATAGGATAAGGAAGTTAATATATATTTTCAAAGAGCTGCGGCACGTTGCGGACAGTTCCCTTGTTATACAAACATATAAAGCTTTAGCAGAATGTATAATTAATTATTGTATCTGCTCCTGGGGTACCGCTGCGAAGTCGCATATGCTAGAACTTGAGAGAGCCCAGAGAGCACTACTTAAAGTATCCTTATCTTTGCCTTACAGACACCCAACTCATCTTGTTTATGAATCGGCTAAAGTTCTGTCGGTGCGTAAACTATTTATTTATCAATGCCTAAGAAAATATCACCGTCAAACTGTGCCACTACTACCAATTTCCAATAGAAGATTCGACCGTTGCCCAGTACCAAGAGTTCGCAGCAAATTTGCGCAACAACACTATGACGTAATGGCACCTTATCTATATAACAAAATGAGCTGCGCCCATGTTCGGAGCGTAAGGAGCTTATCAAACTATCAAATTAAATCAAAAATAAAATTATGGTTAGAACACTTAAGTTATGACGATATAGAGAATATTATAAGAATTTATTAGCAGATATACACACACACATACACAAGTACACTACACATAACACTAAACACCAATAGCTTAAGGCGTGCATACATACATTCACCTGCACACATACACACACAACACACACACACAAACTCACACAAGCACGCATCTTAATCTTAACACACACACAAACTTAACATTTAACATTGAAACATTTACAGTATAGAACAATATAAGTTTTGTCACTTTAAAATTTATATTTAATACTAACTTTATTCAAACGTTGTAATTTATAAGTTACACACGATTATGGGAAGTCACTGTTTCTCGACACACGGTTAACGCTAGTTCGAGAAACAGGGATTACATGTAACAGATTGTAACAACTTTTTTGAATAAAGAAATTATTATTATTATTATCTCTTCCGTATGTATGGAACTTCCTCAGATAATGAAATTACAGATATTTTTTTTATTTTTATACTAATAACTTCGATAAATAATGATAGAATTGCGACCAGACATTTTCTATTATGAGGGTTAAGGGTTAGGGTTAAAGAACATTTATTTACTCATTTAAGAACATAGTTCACTTGCAATGAGATTATAATTACAACTTAATATTAAGTACAATCATATACAGTAGTAGTACAATCATATACAGACCAAAAGAACAACATAAGCATAAGAAATTAGTTAAACAGCTTCTAAGTAAGTCTTTTTTTAGTTTATTTTTAAATGCCGGTAAAGACCTAGCATTTATTACATCATTTGGCAAACTGTTATACAGTTGTGCTCCCTCAAATTCAATTGTTTTAATTCCATAATTAGTTCTAGTAACAGGTAAATCTAATTTGTACTTCTTGTTCCTTGTGTGAACTTAATCTTGTTCCTTGTGTGATACTTATATGATTTTGTTTTGAAAGTGATTTGTGTATGTATGTCTTTAGTGAGAATCTTTCTAACTTGTTTTGAATTTGTATAGCTGCTCTACAGAAAATTTTTTTGTGATAGGGCTCCCATAAAATCTCATAAAAAAATAGAAAATCTCGTAAAAATGAAAAAACACACATGTTTTCTCAAATATTAATAGAAATTAATGATATTACATAAATTACTTTAGTTATGTTCTATTCATAATTATTATGAGTTCTTGATGTAAGATTAAAAGAACTAACCTCTATCCTTCGCTTCGGGTTCAGGATCCAGGGTAGGTTGGACCGGATGCAAAGAACTTTCATTCGATTCACAACAAACATTTTTATATGGAGAGTTATCTTCGCAATAATGTTTGAAGACTTCCTTAATATTAAAAATAATCGTACAGTGTTTTAAACACTTGTGTTTTTTATCAAGCCCTGAAATATAATTATTATTAATATACAAATATAACATTATTTGCACAAAATACGAGTGTTTATACGTTATGACGATACGTTTGGTTTGTAGTGACCCTACTTGCTGTGCCAGTAGTTGCGAGTTCGAGTCCCACTGGGCATCTATATGTTGGGCACGAATGTTTGTACTACCCCTTATCCGTAACACAAGCCACGTAGCTTACCACGGAAATAGATGGCGCTGTGCGTAATAATGTCCCAGGATATTTATTTATTTACCTACTTGTTTAATCCTAGGTTTACATAGTGTATAATATAGTAAAATTAATACGTATTTTCTGGAATATATTTCAAAATGTACTGAGGCAGATAACGTTTTTGCAAAGGTTTTTTGTAATATTAAATATTAAATAACAATTTCTACACTGCATTGCCTCAGTGCTTATTTGTTTATTCGAACAATTTACGCAAAGAGAACTTTAAGACTTTTAAGAGCCCCCGCAAACAGCGAACTTTCGATCGACCGATAGTTTGGTTGGGTAAGTGTGCATACTGGTACGCAATTAAAAAAAAATGCATAAATTACTTTCAATAGATACGAAAAGTAAGTGTGCCTTTGGTTACGAAGTAATTATTCGATTTATTTTACTTATAAGTCCCTAGGTACATATTTTAATCTATTTCATAAAGTTTTGCCGTAAGACGTATCTTGCGTCAGGATCCTACAAGCTTGACATTCCGGTGTCAAAACTCGAAAAAACTATGCCTGGCCGACTGAACAGTCCGTAGTGTGCGCGCGTGGAAGTCCGCCGTTCTGGTTAAGCAGTCGGCTGATAGTTGGCCAACTGTGCAGCTTGAAGGCATATAGCACATCAAACTTTTTAGTCGACCGTACCAAATCGTTCTTATGTGCGCACTTCCATACATCCCCATACTGATTAAGCAATGAGCCAAACTATCGGCCGATCGAAAGTCCGTTGTTTGCGGGGACTCTAAATGTAGATTCTATTGTTGTTAACTTATACTTCAATAAAGCTAAAAAATGTACTTTGTTTATGTGACTTAGAAATAACCTTAGAAGTAATGCTTTGTTTTTAAAATAGAAGGAAAACATCTAAACTCTGTAAAGTACAGCAAGTAATCGTTTGAACAAATGAAGCAATAATTAGTTTTAAATTAAACTTACTTACCTCTCGAATATGAATGATGAAAAGTGAACAAAATTGGCTTGTCATGTAAAATGCTCTCTGCTGTGTTAAAAGTAATGTACACCTTAGTGCTACTATAAGCTTTATGAAGTTTTAATCTTATGATCAAATGTGCTTGAACTTTTCCGGTCAAATTTCTTGAATCAACTATATCACCTGTTGCTGGATTTTTTAATTTTCTTTTAATAACCTTATTTCATTTTTATTACTATAATAAGATAAAAAACTTTAAAATTGCTAATATACAAAAAATTCGTGTCACAGTATTTGTTATCGAACTCCTCCGAAACGGCTTGATCGATTTTTATGATTTTTTTTTGTATATATATATTTGGTACTTCTAAAAATAGGTCGTAGGTTATTTTTTATTCCCCTAGGTGATAGATATATAGATGGTCCTCTCCAGATTTTTATTTTATTATTTTTAGACCAATCTTTATTTTCTTTTATGATTTGGCATCAAAAAATACTTATATCCCTAAATTTATATCCTGCTACCAACGCGGGCGGAGCCGCGAGAATTGCTAGTAATAGTATATTAAATTACTGAGCTTATGATATTAACTTACGCGAGTATCTCAATCTGGCCCAATTCATGCATTTCAACGGGTTTTCTAACATAATTATTGCGTTAATACTTTCTGAAATTAGTTTGTCATCTCTATACACGATGTCGATTGGTCCACTGTAGTGAATGCTCCCGGAAGTATCTGGTATCGATACCGCTAAAATATAAAAACAACTGTCATTCACCGATCAATCCATGGAGATTAGAGACCAGGAGGACCATCGCTTCATACTAAAGCATTACCAGCCTGTCCTTGAAAATTTGTAGAATTTACAACGCGCTGTCGTCGGTAAGTAGTATTTGTGAAGTTAGTTGTATATGAGTATTGTCACTATTGTGACAACGTGAAGTTAGCAGATCGCAGCGCCTCCTTAGTTTGACAATATTTCTAAGACACTACATTCTAGGGCGATGGTCCTCCTTGTCTCTAACCTCCATTGATCAATCTATATATTATATCGTGTATTGTCGCATTCTACGCGACATTGGCGAAGTCAACTGTGCCCAACCGGCACGCCTGGAAGCCATTAAAGGAAATAATTGAATTAAAACAACTGTCTATTTAACTATCCTTTCAGATTTTGCTTTGCAGCGCACATGGTAACGGGCGAGACTAATTTGACATCACCTTCGCGTTAAATAATTGGGTTAAAATGATAGTAAAAGCTAAAATAAAATTTTTTAGTCAATTGCTTCTCACTATACTGTAATGATTTATAAATCTATTATATTATCATTGTTATTGCAGTACGTTAGGAAAGAAGTTTTAAAATGAACTTATTAATTCTTATAACATATAGTACTTACCAAGAACAAAGGGGTGTAAAAATATAAAAAAACAGAAACCAACGAGAGAGAACATTGTTGCAGAACAGTCAGCACCGAAATATTACGCGTTAGTGAAATATATAATGTAAACTATAGAAGGAAGTGCCTATCATCATATGTATGAGTCATGTAGTAAGGACTACATTTGGAGTTTAGGTCTTTTCTAAAGTTTTTATAAATATGAAATAAAAAGTAACAAAGGTCACTTTTCAACGTTTTACAACTATTTTGTAGAGAATAGAAAAACCTACAGGACTCTACCAACCCAGCATTAAAGGACCACATCACCTATCGCTACGTGTACCGCCAGCTACGCTAATGAGATAGGACCGCAAATCATAGTAACCCAAAGCAATAGCCCTGAAACCAGAAATAAGTAAGGGCCGATTACCGATGCCTACCAGCGATCATCTTTTTATTTTTTTATTTTTATTAGGGAAACAAACAGTTCATTATAATACATATTTTAAAACACAAGGTATAAAACATAACACATCGACCGATTAAGTTTCCACATTTAAATATTACAATATCAGGCGACCGAGCTTCGCTCGGTTTTTTTTTGGAAAAAATTAAAAAAAGAAAAAAATATTAATCGGACTGGAACCGAGTACTTCTGGTTAGAGACGGGCGGTCTCTTCGGTTTCGGCTGTCAATAAATCTGAGCTATTATAATCTTGTGGATGACAGCGAAATTTACCTTCGTATTCTAATGGTATTGTAGTTTTTTTTTTCATTGCCTGAAAATATTGATAAAGTAACGTTTTCTAGAAATAAAACCTAGCTAGATCGATTTATCGCCAACGGAATCCCGAAATTGGTGTTTGTTTAATTTTCTCCCAAACTCCAAAGTGGTAACCCCCACGTGATTTAAAGTACGTTAATGTATAATATTTCATCACATGCTATGTTAATTTTGTTCAATTTTTATTATTTAATTTGTCATTCTTAATGGTGATATCTTTGATTATATACGGCATGTATATAATCAATGGGTGATATCAGACGGTTCACTCAAATGACTTTTCACTAAGGTGAAAGCTGCATTTTTCTTTCATCCTATGTTCACACGATTATAATTCTATGAATAACATAGAAAAGAAGAATCTAAGAAGAATCATTTCTTTAAATATGTAATCGAAAGAAGACGTGATCATAAATCCAAAGATTTGACAAAACAAAGAAGAAACAAAGAATTATATTAGACATTTATGTTTGAGCTTCAAATTCATTGTTACTAACCGTTGAAGATCCTGATTCATATTGTAATCATATTCGAATGGATGAAAGTAAATTTGAAGAACTTCTACTAATTGTTGCTTCGTCTTCTCGGCAGAACGGCATTCCGAGTCGGTGGTAGTTTACTCCCAAGTCCCAGACTTACAGACTGACACTTGATTTAAATTCGTATAATAATGTAAAAGTGACGATTCAAAAGTGCTTGTAAAAGTCTATTTGAATAAAGTATATTTTGACTTGGCTTGTTAATAACCAAAGAAAACTTTAATAAGAGATAGCTTATCTAACCGGTTAAGTTCAATTTGTACTGAGACACCTTGCTACAGGCGATAGTTTTGGAAATTTAACATTTTTATACAGAGTAACTCGAAGTACATTAACCTACTTTTTTAAGATGTATGTGAAGCTATATTCAGACACCCGTCGGCTACAGGACTCAAGACAAAATAGCCAAACCTGAATGAACGTTCTCTCAGTGTTCAGACTTCAGACTGTTAATTTTTCGTTTTGGGAGTGAAAGATGCCAACATCTAACACTGTTGGATCGGTTCACTAATTCATTCGGCACTAATGTTTCATTTTGAGTGAAATATGTAAAATGAAAGACGTATAATATAATGAAATGAAAAAATCCACCTCATATCACCTTTAGAGTCACAACTATTTGACATTGCCTTCAAATATTAAAAGGCGTTAAAAACAAAATTTTTATTTTAACATTAATTAATTCGCCGCTTCACTGGGCGTAAGTTAAAATGAAAAGGTTTTATAATTTTCTAATACAATAAAAGTAGCCTTAGTTACGCCTTATACCATTAGCTATTGCGAGTGAAAGTCCCGTCAAAATCGGTCCAGCCGTTTCAGAGATTACTAATCTTAGAAGTAAAGCTTAGTTTTTAAAATAGAAGGAAAACCTCTAAACTCTGTAAAGTACAGCAAGTTATCGTTTGAACAAATCAAGCAATTAGTTAGTTTTAACTTTAAGTTAAATTTATTACTTACCTTTCGAATATGAATGATCAAAAGTAAACAAATGCTTTTAAGCAATAATGTGGTGCAAACTATCGTAAAATGGAATTCGTACTTCAAAATCTTTAGAACGATAGTGAATTGTTCTTAATTCTAAGTACCTACGTAAGTAATTTGTGTATGAACTTCTTTTTATTTAAACTATATTTTATTTTTTAATACCCTCTATAGTATATATTTTTTTACAAACTTTGAATGTCTCACTTATTCATATCTAATCAAAAGCCTAAATAATAAGTTTCAAGCTTCTACCTTTAAAAATGACGTAATTTCCATGCAAACTTTCATCCCCTATTTCAACCTTTTACAGCCCTTTTTTCGTCTTAAAAAGTAGCCTATGTCCTTTCTCAGGCTCTGTACCAAATTTCATATAAATCGGTTCAGTAGTTTTGGCGTGAAAGCGCGACAGACAGACAGACAGAGTTACTTTCGCATTTATAATATTAGTAAAGATAGTAGTAGGCATAAACATTAAAAATATAATCATTATTTATAAAAAAAATTAAAGCTAACAAACAGCTTTTCACTAAATGCATAATACTAAAGCCGCCAAAAAATCAACTTTTAAAATTTTTGTCTTTCTGTCCATTTGTTCCGGCTAATCTCTGAAACGGCTGGACCGATTTCGCTGGGAATTTCACTCGCAGATAGCTAATGTTATAAGGAGTTACTTGGGCTACTTTTATTTTATAACAAGCTTATAAAAACCGTTTATTTAATTTTAACCTACGCCCAGTGAAGCGGCTGGGTTCGCTAATATAAAATATAGTCCTTCGGCTGTCATATGCGTAATTCGCGGGTCGACAGTTTATAGGTATTAAGTTATTACATCATCTTCCCTTCAAACAATGGTACATAAGTTATATGTAATATTGTTCTTGTCATAATGAAATAAATGTATGTATGTGACATTGTTATATATCTATGCACATAAAAAAATCTAACAGAATTGAGAAATTCTTATTGACATAGTTATTATTAGCGATCCAGAGTCCGAATCTATAGTTTTTAGAATTGTTGTATGTTTGTCTGTCTGTCTGTGACCGCATTACGTGAAAACCACCGGACGGATTTTGATGAAATTTGGTGATAGCTGGTTATCCGGGTCAGGATATAAGATACTTTTTACGGCTGAAAAAAATCTAATTTCTGAGAAATCATAAGTAACCGTTAAAAACTGACTGTAAAACATCACACGGTATGTGAAATAAGAATTTAGTTGCCGGTCTTTAAAACGCGGGCGGAGCCGCGGGAAATGCTGGTCTAAAAATATAATAACCATTTTAAAGCTGTACATTGAATAACAATGAGTAAGTATAATAATAAATAAGCAATCTTTCTATTAAATAAATAAAAAAAACATTGCTTTTACTTGTGCTAAAAATATCCTTTATCTTATAGGTAGTGGTAGCCCAGTGGTAACGCGCTCGCTTGTATAACCGAGTGATGCGGGTTCAAATCCGGGTCTCGCACCTCTGATATTTTCATGTGCGAATCATTTCTATCATGATTACCACTTGTCTTGCGGTGAAGGAAAACATCATGAGGAAACCTGCAGATATGAGAAAACCTAGCAAAATCGAAAGATATCATGTCTGCCAAGGTGCCAACCCGTATTTTGACAGCCTCAGTTAGTATTTACCACTGCTGATCCAGATTCGTGGGTTCGATTCCAGCTATGTTATAACACGTTCTCTCCGACTGATTCCGGCTAAAGGTCACGGCGGCCAATGTCATTAAGACTAGCTAACTGCATGAGATACTATAGTGCAGAGCAGATACAAGTGCACTCTCTTTCACTTTGGTAGGACGACTACTCGACACGACCAATGAGAGTGAAGACGCCTTAAGGTGCAGGACCGACGGCTTTACGTGCTCTGCCTCGGCACGGGGGTGACACACTGCAGACTTCTTAGCTCCGGGCTGTTCCTGAGGCTCACGAAACACAACACTCAATAAATATGTTGGAACATTATTACAACAGCGCCATCTAGTTCCGTGGTAAGCTACGTTACGTGCTTGTGTTACGAATACCAGATAGTTGATATACTATACATATAAATTTTAAATACATACATATTATAAATATTAAAACCCATGACTGGAGTACAAGCATTCGTGCTCAACAAATTAATCCCAGCGGGAATCGAACCCGCGACTGCTGGCGTAGAATGTAGGGTCACTACCAACTGAGTCAAACATGTCGTCAAACTCAATAACTAAAATAAAACACCGAACTAACTAACTAAAATCGTCAAACTCAATAACTAAAATAAAACACCGAGTTATTTTACTGCTATACACTTTACATAAAGATTTCATAGAATATATAATTACTTGAATTAATTTAAAATCAATAGATTTAGCCGTTAGATTTAATGGCCACAAGTAAAACAATAACAAAACCTTTGACTTCAAGAAACACAGTATTTAGAAACATTGTAATAGAATAACTCAGTAATAACTTACATTTAATTACAATGCGTGTGCTTTTCGCTTAGGTACAACTCTATCAAGCTGTAGCGGCTGATTTTTTATATATATTTTAGATTTGGATAAAATAAGTGCAGATATATAGACCTCTTTTTAGATTGGAAAATGCATTCAGGTTCGCATTTCACCTGTACGTTCACATCCATGACGCCCCGACGCAGGTCTAAAAAATATTTTGGTCTTAAGATAAAAAAATTAAAAATTGTCGAGGGCCATCCTTATCACCTAGGGGGAAAAATAGCCTACGACCTATTCTCAGAACTACGAAATTTTCATAAAAAACGTAAAGATCGCTCAATCCGTTCTGAGGAGTTCGATAACAAACACTGTGTCACGAAATTTTTATATATTAGAAGTCACTGTGACACGAGATTTTTATATAACAGACAGAGGCAACCAGTGGCAGTGCGTTCGCTTCGGAAGTGAAGCATGTTGAAATCCCGGGTCTCGCACCTCTAATATTTCTACGTGCGAATAATTTCTAACATGATTCTTTCGCCAGTTCTTCTCAGGTCAGTGGTTTCTTCCTTCCGAACTGGTAGTAGACTCATGACGTTCAGTAAAAAAATGTAATAATTTCATGCTGAATAAAATATTTTGAATTTGAATTTGAATTACCAATTGTCTTACGGTGAAGAAAAACATCGTGAGGAAACCTGCGTCTGAGAGAACCTAACAAACTTTCTAAAGATAGGTGTCAATTGGCCGGCGTGGTGGGCTATAATCAGATGTTATTTATATTAAAGGAAGGCTTGTGCCCAGCAGTGGGACTGTATAAAAGGATAAAATACATCAATAATATATATTATAGAAAACGCGAACGAAGTCGCGGGTAAACTTTAGTGCTTAGGTGCTATGTATCAATTTAATACACGCAAAACCGCGGGTGTAAATTATCATGTTATAATACAGTAGCAAGCCCGGCCCGCTTCGCTGGGCGTAAGTTAAAATAAATTAAACGGTTTTTATAATTTTCTAATAGAATAAAAGTAGCCTAAGTTACTCCTTATAACATTAGCTATATGGGAGTGAAAGTCTCGTCAAAATCGATCCAGTCGTTTCAAAGATCGGAACAAACAGACAGACAGACATAAACTTTTAAAGAAGATCTTTTTATGTAAGTACCGTATATACTTTCATATGCATTTAGTGAAAAGCTGTTAATTTGAAATTAAAAACAGACACCAGTTTTGATTATATGTACTGATTGATTATTGTGATAAGGTCGTGACGTTAGTTCTGACTTCTATGAAATATGAAATTCAATGTAGAGGAAAATTCCGTAAGAATAACCGCATAGTGTGGAATTATAATTTGTCATTATTGATATAATTTTTTTTTTGAGGCTGTGGTAGCCCAGCGGTAACGCGTCGCTTGTATAACCAAGTGATGCGGGTTCAAATCCGGGTCTCGCACCTCTGATATTTTCATGTGCGAATCATTTCTATCATGATTACCACATGTCTTACGGTGAAGGAAAACATCGTGAGGAAACCTGCATGTCTGAGAAAACCTAGCAAGTTTTCGTAAGACATGTCTCTCCCATGACCATGATTGCTGTAAAGCATTCGAAACGTCGGGAACTAAAAATCAAAATAAATCCGCGACAAAACCCGAAAAGGTAGTTTCATTTACATGTGAAGTCTGCCAACACGCACTGGGCCAGCGCGGTGGACTATGGTCTGATCCCCCTCGTACTGAGGGAGGCCCGTGCCCAGCAGTGGGACTTTAAAAAGGGCTGATGATGATGAGGATATATTTTTGAAGAATATTCATCGATAAATTCGTATGGCAAGTATTTTGTTAGAATAAACATTGATGAAAACCGCGTTAAAATCAGTTGCGTAGTTTAAAAGATCAAAGCATAGAGGGCGGAGAGCGACCTTACTTTATTTGATTGTTTTTTTTTATTATTATTATTAATTCCTTCCCCTGGATGGACCTTAAGGAACATACGAAAAAAAAATTAGCCGAATTTGTCCAGCCATTCTTGAGTTATGCGCTTACCAACATTTATATTTATATAGAAGAAGAAGACTACAGAGACCCTAGTTCAGTTATTGAGTCATCCTGTTTAGTAAGCCTCAGTAAGAGTCGGTTTTTCGGCTTAACTGTCACTGGTCGTGTCATATTGTGATATAATATAAGAAAGAGAGTGCATTTGACGACACGATTGGTTCAGTTTTTAGAGACCCTATTTGCTGAGCCGACGGTCGCGGGTTCGAGTCCCACTGAGGGAATTCATTTATTAAGCACGAATGATGTAGGTACTTCAGTCATAGGTAAAGTTATATTTGTATAGTATATCAACTCTCTGGTATCCGTAACACAAGCCTCGTAGCTTACCACGGAACTAGATGGCGTTGTTTGTAATAATGTGTTATTTATTGATTGATTTGTATCTGCGCGTACATGCTCTGCACTATAATACGAGTACTTCCTGTGCATCTAACTAGTCTTGAAATCGGTCGCCGTAGCTGAAATTGGTCTGGGAGACATTATAATATAATATTAATTAGATTATAATTATAATTGAAAATAGATTAATAATTATTCACTGTTAGTATTGAAATTCAGACCCCGACATGGTGACACGAGGTCGTCATATTATCACTCTCAAGTCTCACTACATATTATAAAACAAACTCCTCCGCCGTGTCTGTCTGTCTATATGTTCGCGATGAATTCAAAAACGACTGCACCGATTTTCATGCTGTTTACATCAATGGATAGAATGGTTCTCGATGAAGGTTTAAATATATAATTTATCAAGTTTTTACATACATTTACTAGCGGAACCCGCGACTTAGCTCGCGCTAAATCTAGTGACGAGCCTGAGCGAAGCGAGGGCGTATCGCTAGTCAATACTATCAATACTATCAATCTATACTATCTATACTATCAAGTCAATAAATCATCCATCTATACTATCAATATTACAAAGCTGAAGAGTTTGTTTGTTTGGTTGAACGCGCTTATCTCAGGAACTACTGGTTCGATTAGATTTTTTTTGTGTTGGATAGTCCGTTTATTGAGGGAGGCTATATAGGCTATATTATATTACGCTACGACTAATAGGAGCGGAGCATCGAGGAAAAATGTAGCAAAACAGGAAAAAAATATTCCTTTTGAGAGCTTTCGTTGCGTGCGCTGCGTAAACCGTTAATGTTTTGTAAAAATCAAGTACTTATGAGGGAATTGTTCCCCTTTAAAAGTCCTACAAAAAAGTCTGCGATAGCATATATCTATCTTTTAAGGTTGACTCGCTATAACCTTTTTTATGGTAATCAAATTTGTTTTAAGATAATGCATTTTTAGCGGAGGCCTTTTTATAAACATGATATTACTTAATCTTTTTCTAAAGTTACTCATCACAAGTATTTAATTGTGAACAAAATTGCTCTCGGCATCATTTCATTTCAATGAATATCTTTCGAGATATCATAGTTTTAACATAACTCTGCAACAAAATAATGATCACCGCGTGCAGCGGTGGCGAGGGGGGAGGGACGCCGGTAGTAATGCGTGGTACCTAGGGTTGCCACACCTACTATATTTTAGGGTAGTCTACTATAATTGAATCCCAAATACTTTATTTTTGAGAAAAACATAAAGTAGGCAAAAAAAACAACAAAAAATATACATTTAAATGTGACTAAATATTTGTTTACAAAATACTATTATTTCTTTGGACTTTCCATCATCTACGGTATTTTTCATTAAGGATCCTACATACTCCTATATTCGAACCAAATACTGGTGGCAACCCTAGTGGTACCCTACCGGGCGATTCGAAAAGAATTTGGTTTCGTCTTTAGAACGCGGGCGAAGCCGCAGGAAAGGCTAGTATAGTATAAAATAATAACATGTTTCTTAAAATATGACATTTATTCAATGATACATTGTTTCTAAAATGCATTTTTTTACATATAACCTTAGTGCATAATGCATTTTGCACTATTTAGAACGAATTTTAATATATCAAGGTAAAATAATAATTTTTAGCAGCTTTGGAAATTTACAAGCAACTTACCTTCGTTTCGCTTTAAATCGTCCATAGTGAATATTATGTATTCTACGGGACCGGTATGTTTTCAGGATAAAAATAACATAATAATAATAATATGCTGGGACTTTATTACAACAGCGCCATCTAGTTCCGCGGTAAGCTACGAGGCTTGTGTTACAGATACCAGATAGATATACTACACATATAAATTTTAAATACATACATATTATAAACTAGCTGTGCCCGCGACTTCGTCCGCGTTGATGTCGGAATTTAACAATGTATTTTTTAGTGCGAAGCGCTGTTGGAGGATATCGATACAAATCATTTTTTTTTATTTATGCTAGTGTTTCTTTATAAACAACATTAGCTGTGGAACCATCTGGAGCGTACACAAAAAGGTTATTGGGGTTATTTACGCGGGAAAGAGCTACGTATAGTTGACCATGACAAAAGCATCCAATACTTAGGTCCACCCCCGCAACGGATAATGTCTGGCCCTGAGATTTATTAATCGTCATGGCATAACAGAGACTGACTGGGAATTGCACTCGTTTGAAAGGGAAAGGAAAGTTGTTGGGAATTATAGGTATTCTTGGAATAAAAACAATATCACCGGCGCCGCAACCGGTTAATATTTCAGCTTCGATTATGTTTTGCTGCAGATTTGTGACTTTGAGCCGAGTGCCGTTACAAAGTTTGGGAGGACATAAATTTATTATAAGGCAAGAAAAACTAAGCTTTAAAATAATACTGCGTATGATTTTAAATCTCTTATCTAGAAATTTTATATCAACACAAATTTAATCATAATATCAGCCTTAGTGGTAAAAGTTTTTAAAAACATATAATGCAATCAGCAATGTGTCTGTGCAATAAAATATCAAACTACGAAGTAAATAAAACTACTTGACTCAAATCGCAAGTTATTATTTAATATTTACTTCGCACTTCGAAATTAAGACCGAATCTAACTAACCAAAATTTTTTGAAAGATAAAACGAAATAACGAATTAACGAACGAACGATTTACGATACCTACTATCAATTCAATTCAATACCTTTACATAGACAAACCTCTTTAAAGACAGAACTTTAAAGACTCCTACAAAACTCATAAATGGCCGGCGGACATAGACGTAGGCGAAGGTCATTCTTTCAAGGAAAATCTTAACACCGCGATTCAGAAAATAACTTCACACGCACAACGCTATCTATCGAACAATACTGCACGCAGTTGACATCTAGTTATAGTCCAGTCTAAGTTCGAATACTCGTAGATGGCGCTGTTTTAATATTTTACTTCGGAAACACTATTATAATTTTATTAATTTACATTTTTTATAAGGTGTGAACTGATTACTATGAAACAAAAAACTTAATGTTACTTCAATTTATGCACATATTGTTGTGTATAAAAGTTACGTGAAGTTGTGAGACCAAATGCACATAACCCTAATTTTACTTCTGAAATTTCTCTACTTCTTCACTTTAAACTCAAATATCTTTTGATAGACTGAACCGATTGCAATGAAACAAAAACTAAATGTTACTTCAAGTTACGTTCAATCGTTGTGTATAAAAGTTATCTACATTGCTTTCGTACATTTTACGTGATGCCCGGATAAATAAACAGACAAACCGACAAACCGACAAACCGACAAACAGACAAACAGACAAACAGACAAAAAATCTAAAAATGCTGGGAATGGGTTCTATTGGTTGTCCTTTAACACCCTGGCTATTTTTTTTTAAATTTTTTTTGATGTACAAAAACGACTTTTCTACAGTTTTATTATATGTATAGATATAAACACCCATGACTGGAGTATAAACATTCGTACTCAACAAATGAATGCCCCTAATGGGTCTCGAACCCGCGACCGCTGGCGCAGAAAGTAGGGTCACTACCAACTGAGCCAAACGTGTCGTCAAAAAAAAGAATAGAAAGTAATATAATATACTATTCCAGAATCCAGACTATAATTTGTGCCAAATTTTATCATTATCTGTTTAGTTGTTCTGATGTTATTGTGATTCTCGCAAACTTTCACTTTCTTACGTTTAGTCTCCATGATTGCTGTAAAGCATTCGAAACGTCGGGACTCAAAAATCAAAATAAATCCGCGACAAAATCCGAAAAGATAGTTTCATTTATGACTTTCATTATAGTATTATGTTATCTGTGCTTATAATAAAACATCATCATCAGCCCTTAACGACCTACTGCTGGGGGTGTGCCTCCCTCAGTACGAGAGGGATCAGGCCATAGTCCACCGCGCTGGCCTAGTGCGTGTTGGCGGACTTAACATGTCTTACGAAAACTTCTAGGTTTTCTCAGACATGCAGGTTTCCTCACGATGTTTTCCTTCACCGTAAGACAAGTGGTAATCATGTTAGAAATGATTCGCACATGAAAATATCAGAGGTGCGAGACCCGGACTTGAACCCGCATCACTCGGTTATACAAGTGACGCGTTACCGCTGGGCTACCACTGCCTACTATAACAGTTGCTTAGAAAAATCTGTGTATTAAATTATTTTTAAAAACAATGACTAACGTTTTGTGTATTGAATATAGACCTCATAACAATAGTTATTAAAATTTTTGTTTGTCTGTTTGTATGTTATCGTTTAACTCAAAAAGTATTGCACGGAATTTCAACCAAATTTTGTGTAGTTATTACTTCTTACTCGAGTCGTGACTTAGGATAGTTTTTGTTGCAGAAAAATATTTTGTTTCCACAGGAAAACAAAATAATTGGGTTTTAATTAGTCGTTAGACAAAACTACGTCACTTAGCGAATCAATGTGCGCGTTTCACGCAAAAAGTGCTAAAGCTAAATTGTATATAATGATATTATGTTATTACACGAAGCAACATTTATATTCAGTCCTTTTCAACGTCCCACTGCAGGGCAGCTTCCCTCAGTATAAGAGGGATCACACCATAGACCATCGCGCTGAGTGCGTGTTGATGGACTTCACAAGTCTTACGAAAACTTACTAGGTTCTTTCAGACACGGAGGTTTCCTCACGATGTTTTCCTTCACCGTAAGACAAGTGGTAATTATGTGGGAAATGATTCGCACATGAAAATATCAGAGATGGTAGACCTGGATTAGAATCCACATCACTCGATTATCTAAGCAAGCACGTTACCACTTTGCTACCACTGGGAGAATCTATACTAGCTGTTAAAATGTACTGATGCAACGTATCGGATGATGCTGAGCGGAGCAAGTCGTTTCAGTCGTTATTGTCGCACAGCTGGGCAAAGGCTCTTTCCTCTGTCTCCTTTCACTTTGTCCTATTTTTTGCGATGAATGCCAGTTTTTTCTACAGAATGTTCCAGAAGGTAACGATAACCTGGCATGAGGAGAAAGGCTCTCTTATGATGAGCCATTATATTGAAAACCATTTTAATGAAAAACTAAAAATGTACCACTCGCAGAGGAATTTTTTGGCATTGTACTAGAGTTTTGAATTGTTTGTAGGTTTTAAGGCTGTTGCGGCCTCGCAATATGCCAAAGTATTTGTTGCCAAATCAAACAAATAGGAAGCAAATGTGTTTGTAAAGAAAAAAAGCAAATATCATTGGTGAATGTACTTTCACTTTGACTACTCGTACTACAAAAATTAAACCCTAAGCCGAGATGACAAATTTTATTTAAAAAAATGATCAATTTCATGTAGATTCTAAAATGCTATCAGATGTGCATCTTCTGTAATAAAATAATATTTAATTTTACTAATTTCAGATCGATGACCCATTAATTGTTTTGTCCATATAAAGGTATAGGAAACAAGAAACAAATGCTGTTGTTTGAATGAAAAAGTTGCAAAAAAACTCGTTTTTTTTTTGTTAGAAAGAGATAGCAATAATTGTTGTTGCAAAACAAAAAAAAACGTCGTTCTTATTTATTAGAAAGAGATAGTACTAGTACTTTATGTAATTAAGCTACCTGAAAAATTGTATGGCGAAAACTACTTGGAATTTCTCCAAAATAAGGTAGAAATTTTGAATGTAATATTTTACAAAGGATGCGTATGCGCATGCAGGTCTACAAATATGACCATAAATGTCATCAATAATTAATGTCTAGTATAATTTTCATTTAGCGATGTCGTTGGAATGACCTTTGAGATAGACACTGATGTATATTGTATAATGTATAAGTATTAGGTATACATTTATGCTTACTTAATTAATCGTACTAGTAGTATTATAAACAGTGACCTTGTCTGTTTTTACGTGTTGACCCCTAACTAATTGTGATGAAGTTCGAAGCGAATTGTTGTATAGGCAAAGGCCGTGGTAGGTCATTGGTACCGCTTAAAAACAAGCGAAAATTATTCCACTCTCGGGCTTAGCACCACTGATATTTTCATATTTCAAAGCGGTTAATACTCGTAATTTGTACAAAAATTTATTGAAAATGAAAAAGTCATGATAATCGAAACAGGGTCTAAATTTATAGTTTTTAGATTTTTTTCTGTTTGTATGTATGTTTGCGACCGCATCACATGAAAACCACTAGATCAATTTTGATGAAATTTTGTATGACAATAGCTGGATATCCGTGTCAAAATATAGGATACTTTTTAAGGCGCGAAAATATATCATTTCTGAGAAATCTGTACTAGCTGTTAAACGTACCTACGAGGTAATAAAAATCGAACCAGGGTAAGTCGCAAATACACTATAATACAGCCTCGTTGGTGTAGTGACTAGCATGTACGGTCTCACACTGGGAGATCCTGGTTTCGAGTCCCGGGTCGGGCTAAGTTTAGTTATTGAGTCTTCCTGTTTCGTAAGCCTCAGTAACAGCCCGGAGTTGGGTAGTTGGCGGTGTTTCACCCCCGTGCCTCGGAGAGCACGTAAAGCCGTCGGTCCTGCGCCTTAACTCTCACTGGTCGTGTCGAGTGATAAGGAACAGAGAGTGCACTTGGAATTGCGCGTACACTTGTGCACTATAATAATATGTCCCGCGCTTATGGCTTATCTTAATGAGATTGGCCGCCGTGGCCGGAATCGGTCAGAAGGACATCATCATAAAAGCGATGGAGTCACAAGCAGCAGACAGACAGACAAAAATAGATTGATACTCTGATTTCTAATTCAATTAGAAATTAAATAAAAAAATTAAAAATTATTCATTCAATTAGCTGCCATTCTTTGACAATTCATATATCATAAACCTTTTTTGCTTTTAATTATTTTTATATATTGATTTATTGTAAATAGTTTTGTTTTGTACATTCAATGCTCACTAACTAGAATGTCTATATTTTTTACCTAAATTAAAAAGAAGATTAGGACAACATATTTGTTGAATGAATAAATAAATAAATGAAAATATTTATTAATCATTATCATTTATATCATCATTGTCGTCATCATCATCCACCATTGGATGATAAAAAAATCACACACACTATCAGATCCTGAGGCGGGCACATTTTATCCTGTTCTTTAAATAATATGGTTTAAGCATACTTGCCAATTTTGAGCTGTGATATTATTTATGCTCTCTGATATCAATTGTTTCACTTTCGTCATCTTAAAAGTTTTATTATGACAATCAACTTCTTGTTTCGTAATAGAGCACCGCGAGGAGATCCTTCTTCTTGAGAAAGTCATACTATCGCAAGCCATCCGACGACACCGATTCCCGTGACGGGCCAGGTTGTTGGTTAATGGTCATAATTCATGACTTCAACAACTTACCAAAAAAGGCGTAACAGCAAATTAAAGCTAAACAATAAATCGTAATAAACACCGTGAGCACATTCGAGCATTTGTAGTCCTTAGAAGCCGAATAAGGAGCACGACCAGAAACAATATGCAGCGTAAATATTTTTGTTATATTGGCTCTAACAAAAAAGATTAACGAAGATTTTACGAATGAATAGGTTTTCCTGTAATAGAAAAATAATTTCACTAATAATTATTGTAACTGCAATGATAATAAAAAATGTAATTACCATTTTACAGTTATTACAATTTTTTTTTAAGTCTTAGTTTTTCTCATTGAAACTTTAAATTCCAGAAAGGTTTATTTTTTTTTATTTTGCTAAAATGCTTTCCGTTTCTATTGACAATGTTTGAATTTTGGCAACACTGAAAACACATTTTTTGCTGAAATGTCAGAATTCCATCGAATCAAAAATTAGAGTGTAGTCTCTGTATTGATAATATTATTCACTATTTCAATATTTTATTTAAAAAAAACATCGATAAATGAATACAATTTCGACTAAGTTAGAATTTAATTATATTAGGTATGTATCGATGAAGGAAAACATTGAGAACGGAGTTGGATGACCTACGAGTTAATTCTTCCGAAACGGCTGGACCGATTTTTCAGAAATTTTTGTGTATATTTGGGAGGACTGAGAATAAATCGTAGGTTAATTTTTATTCACCTAGGTGAGAAGGGTCCACCCCAACGTACGTTCACCTTGTCAGGGGACTTAGTAACGTCCGGCAAGACGGTCGCGAAGCCAAGAAACGCACAGGGAGGGCCCACTACGGTGGACGGTGCAGGAAGGGCAACGGAGGGGGAGGGTGCATTTCCCAACATTAAAAAAAAAGGTGAGAAGGGTGTCCCGTCTCCAGATTTTTTTATTTTTTATTTTGAGACCAAACTTATTATTTATTTTTTTATTTGTATTATTTGGCATCAAAAAATACTTATAACCCTAAATGTTCATCCTTCTACGACCAATCCCTGATTTTTAATAGTGATTAGAATGCAGGCGGAGCCACATTATTAGCTAGTATTTTATAAATTACAAGCCACAAACATAATTAAAACGATCGAGTATGAAATTAACATTGTAGCAAAACATGTATTGTGGTTTAGAATTTTTACTTGTTTTAAGGCAGGAAGACAAAGGTCTTTGACATCTCATTTTTTTGGTTGTTGGCAACAAAATCTCTTTACCAAAGTTTCTGTCAATGTCAAGTGATACTATACCTCTGATCTCAGAATAATAAAATTCTGAGTCGAATTTCTGTCCTAGACTCTTCCATCCTATGAATGATGTCCTTCCTAAAAAAGTTCCCCGTCCCATTAATGTTAACTGTTTGTTGATGTTTGTGTTTAGTCCTTTGTGTAATTTTTTATGTAAATATATTAAGATTAATAGAATTAAATTATAAACTAACATTTTGTGTGATATAACTAACATTTACTAACGATTTTTTATTTCTAATTAAGGTTTATGTGTAAATACTAACTGTGCTGTCTTTTGTTGTAGGTTTAGTAAGGATTTACTTCCCTTATACAATTATAATTTAAATATACTCATTGACTCTATGTTACTGACCAATCTCCTTCGTGTCTTCTCCATTCTACGTGACGTGCTTAACTGGCACGCTTTGAAGACAAGAGAATTGAATTGAATTGAAAATCTTATCTGAAATTGTCATTTTATTGATACAGAAGCAGAATCCTTAGTTTTCTAGATTTTTTGAGACCACTGACATCATTCGCATGGCGTACCAACATCACAATAATTCATGAATTGTATACCTTATGTTATGGTCTATGTTCTTGTATAATTTTAAATATTTTTTCCCACATTTGTTCTGATTTCGAGAGACTAATAAAAGCATTCCAAACTTCGCGAGCCAAAAATTAATCAAACTAAAAATACGTAAACAAAGTTTTACATTATTTAAAAAGAGTTGTTTTTTAATATGATAATAGATAGTTGTACCTCAGCGGTAACGCCCTCGCTTGGATAACCGAGTGATGCGGGTTCAATCCGGGTCTCGCATCTCTAATATTTTCATGTGCGAATCATCTCCGTCATGATTGCCACTTGTCTTACGGTGAAGGCAAACATCGTGAGGAAACCTGCATGCCTGAGAGAACCTAGCAAGTTTTCGAAAGATATGTGCGTCCGCCAACCCACAATTGTCCAACGTGGTGGACTATGGCGTGATTCCCCTCGTATTGAAGGGATGCCCATCCCCAGCAGTGGGACGTTATAAAGGCTGAGTACTTTTTAATGGTTAGTATAGATTTAAATTATATAATTAAGTGTATATAAACGCGCACACGCATGTGAAATTAGTGCTATCTAGTATGAAGCAAAATAATTACAAATTTTTGTTCTTGATTTTCGACGTGACTTATCACAGTGAGATTGTAAGTCAAAGAAAGTTGTTATCGACTGCTTCGTAGATAAGATATATGACGAAAAACTAAAAAGTGTAAAATAATTTTGTTGGAATTTACATAAAACTCCAATTTATCTACTTTCTTTATCTATACTAATATCACAGTGTAAAGAAAGTATATTTTTTTTGTTTTGTAAAATCGCTGAAATTATCTGTTGTTTTTGAAGAAGTATTTTTATTGATTTACTAGCAATTCCCGCGGCTTCGCCTGCGTTCAAATCACTATTAAAAATAGGGATTGGTGGTAGAAGGATGAAAATATATTTAGTAAGTATGATGCCAAATCATAAAAAATTAAAAATAGGTCACTCTAGGGCAGAGGTCGACAACCTGTGGCTCTTTGGATGTGAAGCTGCGGCTGTTTAGTTCCATACGCAAATAATATTTATTTTATAAATAAAAAACATTCAAAAAGGATATTAAAGTACACGATACTGTTGTAAGACTTACAATGTAAATAAATGTTTAATTGTTTTAATTTTTTACTTAATTAATAAGTGATTATGTAATAATACCATATATATTATATAAATTATCTAATAATTAGATAATAATAATAGAAATTACTTATGAATAAATATTACTATGAATAAATAGATTAGTTTTTTTAATGAAAAACCTTTGTTTATGCAAGTACTATTTATGGTTAGCAAGAAAAAAATTGTGGCTCTTTAAAAAATTTTAAATTTTTTAAATTGTAATTTTTGACTCTTCCGACTCAAAAGGTTGCCGACCTATGCCCTAGGGCAGTGTTCCGCAAACTTTTTATGTTCAAGGTACATTTAGGAAAACGAAAATTTTGGAGGTACACCACAATTTAAAAATCAGTTTTTAAGTAATATTATTCAACATTTATTATTAATCCAAACGAATATTGGCCGAATATTAGCCCTAACCCACCAAACACGCAAAATAGGCGCACAGTAGTCGAGTTGCGGCAACCAGCCCAAACCAGTAACGAAACGAAACAAATCGCTTCGCTCGTGCGCTCGTGTTATTTACATTATTATATTATGTGGAATAATTTTTTTACCCTTACTTACTTACAAAAATTAAGTTTTTAAGATAACCTTATTTTTCCGAGGCACACCAACTAGTGACCACGGTACACCAGTGTGCAGCGGTACACACTTTGCGGAACACTGCCCTAGGGGAATAAAAATAGGCTATGACCTATTCTCAGACCTACCAAAATAAACATACAAAATTTTATAAAAATCGGTCAAGCCGTTTTCCATGATTTCGATAACAAACACTGTGACACGAGATATTTATATATTAATAGATAGAAAAGAAGATTTAATGTAACGCCAATAGTTTACACCTATATACGTAAAATAATAGAATTATAACTTAATAAACATTTTAAAAGAGCGACTGTTGAGTATACACCGGCTCTTCTCTGCTGAACGGCCTTGTGAGAAGGTGGTAGCTTCCTCACAGACTTACATACTGACATTTAATTTAAGGTTTAATAAAAGTTTAAAGGTTTAAAGTAAGGTTGTAAAAAAAGTTTTTACATTAAAAACTAAAAATAAGGATGTTCTGTTCAGGGTATTGTGTAAAATGGTTTCAAATATGTCTAAATCTTTTATTTCTTTATTTATCATAGTTTAAAATTAATCATTCTTATCATTTATTTTGCATTTTATTGTACTAAAAGTTACAGATTCGGTCTCTGTATCAAAATAATAATGACATTGAAATACAATAACATTTTCCGAAACATTCGATTCATAGAACATTAACTAGCATAACTGAGTCTCCCCTGAAGCCCTTATGAACTGTCAATTTAAATGTTAAATAAAAGTTCATTTGTTTGAGAATTGAAAGAGAATTGAATTGAATTCATTATTAATTGAACTATGAACACAATGTATCGAAATAATTCTTAACACGTCATTGTTGTTCTTTTATTATAAAAGGGTATAACATAATATAATTGTTTATTTTTAATAACTACATAATATGCGTATTTCTTCCATAAATAGGTCGCCGGCAATTACTAACTTTGTAAAATAAACAAATGGTGTTAAATGCAATGGAACATCAATATAAGGAAGTAGGAATGGCAACAATGGTAAGCCAGTACTCAGACTGCATGTTGTTTGACAGCTTACTGCTCTGTGACGTCATTGCACAACAGCCAATCCAAATTTTTTTCAGTCACGTGGTAACTGAAAAAAATTAGTTAACGTTGTAAGGACTTTTATGCAAACACTATTATTATTTTTTTGATTTTTCGTCTAATTTATATGTATCGCTTTTAATACCTGACCTATGCGGATGTCAAAAACTAAAAAAAATACTTTTCACAGATTAACCTATATCTATATATTAAAATAATAATTAGGTAAGTCCTGAGTACCGTCCCCGGGGAATAAAATGATAACTGATATTACCATAGTTTAAGTGTTATCCCATATTTCAAATCTACGGTGCCTAATACATCTACCCAATTTTTTTCCTGAATTTTCAGTTATTATTTAAAAAACAAAAACCGACTTCGAAACTAAACAAATCTAAACTAAAAAGTAGAAAATAATACTTTTAAGAACTTCGTTAATTTTGAAGTCGGTGCCAGCCAGGACGGACAGATTTATCTTGCCTTTGCAATGGACTTTCGAACGGTATTTTGATTATGTTTACAAATTTATAGATTAATCGAATATGGTTATTTTGCTTTGGCTGGCACCGACTTTTTAGTTTAGATTTGTTTAGTTTTGAAGTCGGTTTTTGTTTTATGTTAAAAATAATTTATTTTCAAATTTTTAAGGGGAAGTAGATACTTATTTTGTTTATGTAAAAAAAAGAATTTTCCAAATCGGTCCAGCCATCTTCGAGTAATGGGGAACATAAAAAAAGTCCCCAACGAATTGAGAACCTCCTCCTTTTTTGAAGTCGGTTAAAAAGTTAGAAAATAATGCAATAATATTCGTCACTTTTTTCGTCCTTCGTCTGATCTCTCACTGGTGGGATCACATTGTCCCAACGGAGTATGGGACAGGAATAGAAAGTGCACTTGTGTCTGCGCGCTCAATATTTTAATACGAGTATCTCCTGCGCATCTAGTTAGTCTTTAGATCGACTGCCGTGACCGAATTCGTCAGGGGGACATTATATTACAATATTTATTTCATTATAATTAGAATTATACATAGATTAATAATAATTAGTTGTTAGTATTGAAAGACCGTCAGACCCCGACATGATGACAACAAAGGTCGTCATATGTCGTATAAAATCAGATGTTTCTTAAAAGAATGTGATATTTACGCAAATTCAATGACATTTGGATTCTAAAATGCATTAATTTTACATATTTTATTTATCATATTTATTTTAACTAACGCCCCGCTTCACTGAGCGTAAGTTAAAATAAATTGAACGGTTTTATAATAAAAAATAGCCTAAGTTACTCCTTATGACATAAGCTACCTGCAAGTGAAAGTCCCGTCAAAATCGGTCCAGCCGTTTCAGACTCTAGTTAGCAGGTCATGTTCCTTAAAAGTGAACTTATAAAATTCCGTCTTTTAGGGGAAAATAAATCGTTTTCAGGTGATTTAGAAGTCGGGTTTTGGGTTTCAGGGTTGGTTTAAAAAGAATTATTGGAATATTTTCTAATAATGAATTAATTAATAAAATTATTAAATCGCAAATTAAATGAGTTTCTTACGTAAGCGGTAAGACGTAAGTAAGTAAGTAAGACGTAAGGTCTATAAAATTCAAAATTCAAATTATAACAATTATGTACTAAACGCCATGAGTCAACTACCAGTTCGGAAAGAAGAAGCCGCTGACCTGAGAAGAACTGGCGAAAGAAACTCAGCGGGACTTTTTTTTCTTAATCTGTTTTCTTTTTTTACACAACACTCGAAACGATCAGTGAGAGCTGAGGCGACCGACGGCTTTACGTGCTCTGCCTCGGCACGGGATTGACAGACCGCCAACTTCCCAACTCGGGTCTGTTACTGAGGCTTACTAAACAGAAAGACTCAATAACTAAACTTGGCCCGACCCGGGACTAGAACCCAGGACCTCTCGATGTGTGGCAGTACTTCGACCGTTTGGAATAAGATGGTTCCATCTGGATTTTAACATTCATGAGGCAGATGGAACTTTTTGAATCATTAATTTCACAAATAGAACTTTTTTATGCAGCTAATTCATTAAGGGTCAATAGATGACGTTCAAAGGTTTAGAGAACAAAGTTATGGTCACATGAAACATTTTTAAGTTAAAAAATCAAAATAGAAAGAATAGAATAGAAAAATGTTGTATGGAACCCTTTTATTCCAAACGGTCGACTTGCTAGCCTCTACACCACCGAGATAGTAGACCTCATACCTATAGGCTTTAGGGGGCCTAAGGTCGAACTAACATTATCAAGCTGTTGCATAACATAGCTTTTCTATGCTTTCCTTTCTAAAGTGAATTGACAAAACGAATAGTAAAATATAAGTCTAGTTTGTTGACTGTTATTGGTTCTTCCGGCAACCATTGCTGAGTCATATTATGTAACATAAATACTTATTTACCAATACCATTACCATACCAGTTGCTGTTTGAGGATGCGCTTGCGCATGTCCTTTTGTATACGTTAGACTTAAAGCATCTTAATATTAGTATTCGCTTGACTGCGGTTGAACCCAAAGGAGGGTTATGTGTTTAACCAATATGTATGTTGGGAAATTAAAACACAGCGCCATCTAGTTCCGTGCTACGAGGCTCGTGTTACGGATAACAGTCAGTTGGTACACTACAAATATATAACTTTAAATATATTATATGTGTACAAGCACCCATGGCACGAGTATAAACATTCGTGCTCTACAAATTAATGCCCCCAGCAGGAGTCGAACCGCGATCGCTGACACAGCAAGTAGGATCACTAAAAACTGAGCCAAACGTACATCATATAATATTTTCTAACATTAACGCGAATATATGAGTTTTTTTAATAAAACTATCTTTTTGAATTCTAACTCTCTCGTTTTCTCCCGTGACCATGATTGTTGTAACGAATAAAACTTAACACGGAACTAGATGGCGCTATGTGTAATAATGTCCCAATATATTTATTTATATCTAACCAAAAAAATATTTCTACGTACAGACTAGGAGTAATTACTATTTTTATATACGTATGCATGCACAGTAATACACATGATTGTTATGTCAAAGCTCAAAGCGCCACCAATTTTGATGGTGGAACATTATTTTGCTATTATCATCAGTATTATGTATACGTAACATCGATCTCAACATTACAAGTGTATTCCTAGTTGCTTTCTATAGTGCTAATACAAAATTTTGTATGTGCATGTTCGTCACACCTTCATGCTGACAGCTGGAGAGATTGGGATGAAATTTAGTATATAAATAGACTAGCGACTCACCCTCGCTTCGCTCGGGTTCATCCCCAGGTGTATCCTCTTTAGTATAGTTTAAAAATGACGTAATTTCCATATATAATCGCGTAAGAAACGCTTTCATTCGACCGTTTTTTCTCTGATTCACTTTGCAAAACGGACTACCATGTAAATGCCTTTTTATTTTTCGGTTTTTTATATAACCTATGACACTCAGCAATAATGTGGCTTTCTATTGGTGAAAGAATTTTTAAAATCGGTTCAGTAGATCCCGAGATTACCCCTTACAATTTAACAAATATACAAACACACAAACTTTACTTCTTAATAATATTAGTATAGATATTAGTATAGAAAAGTATAGATTATTACCTAGAGTCAGAGAGAAAGAAAAACTTGAGATGAAGTGAGGAAACCTGTATGTCTGAGAGAACCTAGCAAGTTTTCGAAAGACATGTGCAGTTCACTAACCCGCACGTTGCCAGCGTGGTGGACTATGTCCTGATCCCCCTCGTATTGAAGAGAGGCCCACTCCCAGCAGTGGGACGTTAAAAAGGGCTGAAGACAAGATATGCAATGTTTTAGATTCAAATACTTTGTTATTAAGTGATTCAGCAAGTTTAAATATACCATATTCTTTCTGAAGGAATATCACTACATATTATAAAATAAAGTCCGCGTCTGTCTGTTTGTTTCCGATAAACTCAAAAACTACTGCACCGATGTTCATGCTGTTTTCACCAATGGATAGAGTGGTTCTTGAGGAACGAATTAGTATATAATTTATCAAGTTTTTGTATACATTTACTAGCGGAACCCGCGTCTTCGCTCGCGCAAAATTTAGTAAATAGTTATTGGAAAAACCGCATCAAAATAAGTCCAAGTTATCGAGATTAGAGCTCTCATACGTACGAACAGACGCTCTCGGGGAATTCCTTTTTTTATAGGTCATTAAACAAAGGATGTACTTTCACCGCAGGAGTTTTGAAGGACACTACGAGCAGATATCTCTCATGGGTAAAGCCCACTATGGTTAAGAAAAGGAAAATTTTCAAGGTCATCTAGATCACCTTTATTTTTGTATATACAAGTTATTGTATAAGGTTCAGTTTGGCTCAATTTGTAGTGCTACTTGCTGTTCGCGTCGCGGGTTCGAGTCCCGCTGGTATCATTCATTTATTTGATGAGCACTCTGTCTAGTGATGTTCTTGTGATACGGTCACAGATGGACAGACAGACGGACTGACGTACAAAAATCCTAAAAACCATAGATTCGGCTTCTATATCGATAATTATGACTACTACAATAAGATTATTCAAAAATATACAGATTTGACTTACTTAGAATCTTATTATCATACTATCAAATTCGGCAAGCTTCGCTGGACGTAAGCTAAAATAAATTAAACGGTTTTTATAATTTTCTAATAAAAAAGTAGCCTAAGTTACTCCTTATAAAATTAGCTATCTGCGAGTGAAAGTCCCGTCAAAATCGGTCCAGCCGTTTCAGAGATTACCCGGAACAAACAGACAGACAGACAAAAAAAAAGATTTTTGATGTAAGTACCGTATAATTCATTTTTTAAAAAAACCCTTATAATTTGAAATTACAAACAGACACTTCAATTATATTTATATTTATGGATTTATAGATAGGAGTACCTGGGAGACCGAGTCGGGTGACACTCGCCCAGTACGTAATCATTTTTTGCAACAATGCAAGTACCACCAAGATATAGTACTTACCTACATCTCTAATATATAAATATCTCGTGTCACAGTGTTTGTCATGGAACTCCTCCGAAACGGCTTGACCGATTTTTATAAAAAAAAATTGTATACATTTGGTAGGTCTGAGAATAGATCGTAGGTGACAAGGGTGGCCCTCTTCAGATTTTAATTATTTAATTTTATACCAAATTTTTATTTTTTCATGATTTGGCATCTAAAAATACAACAACCCTATTTTTTATATTGACTAGGATGCGGGCGGAGCCGCGGGAATTGCTAATAATATATAATATTATGTAGATGGAACACAGAAAAATACACTCATCATCATCACTACATATTATAAAACAAAGTCCTCCGCCGCGTCTGTCTGTCTGTTCGCGATAAACTCAAAAACTACTGCGCCGATTTTCATGCTGTTTTCACCAATGGAAAGAGTGGTTCTCGAGGAAGGTTTTAGTATATAATTTGTCAAGTTTTTGAATACATTTACAAACAAAACCCGCGGCTTCGCTCGCGCTAAATTCAGGAACCAAGCCAAGCGAAGCAAGGGTGAGTCGCTAGTGCATTTATAAATTTAAATGTAGGTATGCTATATAGGTATACTTCAAAAACAAAACCTTGCCAAATTAGAAAATTTAATCCTTATCCGAAATGCACGAATCAAATTAAAATATGATAATAAGACAAATTATGAATGACTGTAAACAATAATGGAATTTTCAAGAATTTAAAATAAACTTGTAGTACCTATTTCGTTTTAATATTTTTCATGTAAACAAAATACACGATGACTACACGTTTGTAGTTCTACTACCCTACTTGCTGTACCAGCGGTTGCGGGTTCGAGTCCCGCTGGGGGCATTCATTTGTTGAGCACGAATATTTGTACTCCAGTCATGGGTGTATATTTATAATATGTATGTATTTAAAGTTATATCTGTGTAGTGTATCAACTATCTGGTATCCGTAACACAAGCCTCGTAGCTTACCACGGAACTAGATGGCGCTGTTGTATTAATGTCTCAATATATTTAGTGATCTGAATTCAATTATTTTTTGGAAAATCTTATTGAAATAGTCATTATTATGGATACAGAAGCCATATTTGTAGTTTTTAGAATGTTTGTCTGTCTGTTTGTCTGTCTCTGAACGGATCACGAAAAACCCACTGGACCGATTTTAATTATATTTGGTATGATGACCTGGTTGTCCAGGTCATATTTATATATTATATATATTATTACATATGATATTATATATTATATATAATAGTATATATAATATTATATAGGTTATATAGGACACTTTTACTGTAGGATAAAATTAAATTTATAAGAAATCTATATAATAGAACACAAAATAAGAAGAAAAAGCAATACAATGATAGAAAAATGCACAAGAGACCTTATCGCTAAAACAGCGATGACTTCCGTCTTCCAGGCAACATTTAGGTGTAGGAAATACTAAGTAAAATTTGAAGTGGAAGGGATGTGAAAATAATTGAATGTGAGAAGTAAAAATAAATAGTATAGATTTCTCGGAAATTAGATATTTTCCTGCATTAAAATGTAAGTTATATGTCATCAAATTATCCTATGGTATGATGGTCCCATAGGCGGGACTGGATCATGTCCAAGGGGTCGCACCTTCTTCTTGGTTCTTTAAAATACTAAAAAACCAAACCCAGAAAAGTTATGACATGTAGTTATATATATACCTATATAATTTAAATAAAAATAATAATATATACGTTGATATTAACGCATATCTAGTTCCATGGTAAGCTACGAGGCTTTTGTTACGGATACCGGATAGTCGATACAATACACATATTATATAACTTTAAATACATACCTACTACAAATATAAACAGTAACACCCATGACTAGAGTACAAACATTCGAGCTCAACAAATGAATGCCACCAGCGGTACTCAAACCCACGACCGCTGGCTCAAGTATGGTCACCACCAACTGAGCCAAACGAGTCATTAATCCAAGATAATATATTCTAAATTAAAAACAAAAAGTAGCCGCAAACTTTATAATCACTAAGGTATAAAAAATAAACAGTATTTGGTTTAAAACTGGACTATTATGATGTCCTCCTGACCGATTTCTACCACGGCCGCCAATTTCATTGAGACTAGCCATCTGCGAGGGACATATTATTATAGTGCACAAGTGTACGCGACACAAGTGCACTCTCTGTTCCTTATCACTCTCATATTCCGGTGGGACGACTGCTCGACACGACCATTGAAAATTAAGGCGCAGGACCGACGGCTTTACGTGCTCTCCGAGGCACGGGGGTGAAACACCGAACTTCCCAACTCCGGGCTGTTACTGAGGCTTACGAAACAGAAAGACTCAATAACTAAACTTGGCCCGACCCGGAACTCGAACCCAGGACCTCCCGGTGTGCGACCGTACATGCTAGCCACTACACCAACGAGGCATTTAAAAAACTGGGCTATTAACAAAATAATTCATACTAAACGTTCACAAAAGCTAATGCAAGATGACATTCTAACAATCACATCCTAACCTTTTAAATCAATATTAAATATAATTAAACCTCCTTTCTTTAAAGCATTACAAAGTCATGCCTTTGAATAAGAAAATATAAAACGATTACGAAACTATCTTTTAGTGGTTGTCTGCTTACCGTGGAGAGAAGACGTGACCGTCCAAAGATAGAAACGTGCTGTGTACAGTGATATTGTGTTTCGTTCGGAGGTTTGATTAAAGGTATTTATTTTTTTAATATTAAAAAATCTTATTTTTTTTTTATATTATTAAACCTTTTTTTTATTTCTTGTTTTTTTTTTCGCGAAATTTTTCGATAAACTTTCCTTTATATAAAATTTGTTAAGATTTACACGAATCTTTTTTTATTTTTTTTAATATTATTTTTTTTTAATTTTATTACTTGATTTTTCATTTGCGAAATTTTCAATAAAAAATTTTAAATGTATACTACTTATTTAGATTTACACGAATCTTAATTTTTTTTTATATTTTTTTTTATTTGATTTTTTTACGTACGAAATTTTTCTATATTTTTACTGTAACTTTTATTTTTATGCTCGAAATATTTCGATGATAAAACAACAATATGAATCCGCGAAAATATCCAAATAAACAATCATATTGTGTATTAAAAATATCTTTTTTATATATTTTATATTACAAAAATAATATATATTAATATTATTATTTATTGCCAAGCCTTTATTTTTATTTTAAAGATTAAAAAATACAATAATTTTAATATATAATTTCAATAGTACAGTGGTAGCCCTTGGATAATCGAGTGATGCGGATTCAAATCCGGGTCTCGCACCTCAAATATTTTCATGTGCGAATCATTTTTATCATGATTACCACTTGTCTTACGGTGAAGGAAAACATCATGAGGAAACCTGCATGTCTGAGAAAACCTAGCAAGTTTTCGTAAGACATGCTCAGTCCGCCAACACGCACTAGGCCAGCGCGGTGGACTATGGCCTGATCCCCCTCGTATTGAAGGGAAAGCCCACCCCCAGCAGTGGGACGTTAAAAACAGAACATAATACATAATTTCAATGATTGTTTTTATTAATAAATAATAATGAAAACATTATTACAATATTTCCATAGTTATTTTACAAAAAGTATTTTATTCTAACATAAACAAATAACTTATAATATTTAATATGTATTATTATAATATTGAATGAATAATAATAAAATGTGAATAATAATACCGCATTTAACATTTACTTTACATACACGTTACAATTATTAATACAAATAATAATATATGTAATTGTCAACTAAGTCGGAGGTCACAGGATCGATACCGGATGAAGCAATACATAAGATATATAAGTTAGTTACTTACATAGCTATTTGCGTAATTTCAATACCAATAGATGCATTTTCTTCAGTATTTATTTCTTAATATATTATTTTTTACAAAAAATCGAACTACTACCGATTATATTATATTTAACCTACTTTTAAAGGAAACAGTTCTTCTCAGAGCTGAGGCTTTTCTTTCGGAACTACCGAAGTCAACGTTTAATAAAAAATTAAGTGTTAATGTAGGTAAACAATTCATTTAAATAAAATTGAAGTGTCTGTTTGTAATTTCAAATTAACAGCTTTACACTAAATGCATATGAAAGTATATACGGTACTAGCATCAAAAAATCATTTTTTTTTATTTTTGTCTGTCTGTCTGTATGTTTATTTCGGCTAAACTCTGAAACGGCTGGAACGATTTTGACGGGACTTTCACTCGCAGATAGCTAATGCTATAAGGAGTAACTTGGCTACTTTTATTTTATTCACTATTATTGTCAGCGTGAGATTAATGGACTCAAGTTAGATTACTTTTAAAGTGATTGTGACGTTCTTGTACATACATCTCAAACTGTAGTATCATCATCATCATCAGCCCTTTTTAACGTCCCACTGCTGGGCACGGGCCTCAGTACGAGGGGGATCAGGCCATAGTCCACCGCGCTGGCCCAGTGCGTGTTGGCGGACTTCGCATGTCTTACGAAAACTTGCTAGGTTCTCTCAGACATGCAGGTTTCCTCACGATGTTTTCCTTCACCGTAAGACAAGTGGTAATCATGATAGAAATAATTCGCACATGAAAATATCAGAGGTGCGAGATCCGGATTTGAACCCGCATCACTCGGTTAAACAAGCAACGCGTTACCGCTGGGCAGTATTAGGTACTTATATTTAGACAGAGCCCAAAAAATAGTAGCGTTTATTTGTTCGCTCTGACTGCAAAATCTACAAAACAGACAGTCATGTAACTTATCCATACGTGAGTTAACGTATTTCGGCCAAGGTTTTAAAGTATACTAGCATTTCCCGCGGTTCCGTCCGCGTTCTTAAGACCGGAAGCCTAATTCTTATTTTACATACCGTGTGATGTTTTATAACCGGTTTGTAACTGTTAATTCAGATTTCTTAGAAAAGTATCCTATATATTAACCCGAATAACCAGTTATCATCATACCAAATTTCATCATAATCTGTCCAGTAGTGCTCTCGTAATGACACAGACAGACAGACAAATATTCTAAATCTATAACAGTAATAAATAAATAAATATGTTGGGACATTATTACAACAGCGCCATCTAGTTCCGCAGTAAGCTACGTAACGTGCTTGTGTTGCGGATACCAGATAGTTGATATACTACACATATACATTTTAAATACATACATATTATAAATATAAGCATCCATGACTGGAGTACAAACATTCGTGTTCAACAAATGAATGCCCCCAGCGGGACTCGAACCCGCGACGCGCTGGCGCAGAATGTAGGGTCACTACCAACTGAGCCAAAAGTGTCGTCAGAATTATAATGACTATTTAAATAAGATTTTCCAAAAAAAACATTTAATGTACAACTCGACTCTGTTAGAATTTTGTTATATGTACCAAAATTGCTCATTTAATACTATGAGGTTAGGTTTTATCATCATCATCATCATCATCAGCCCTTTTTAACGTCCCACTGCTGGGGGTGGGCCTTCCTCAGTACGAGGGTGATCAGGCCATAGTCCACCGCGCTGGCCTAGTGCGTGTTGGCGGACTTTTTTGGCGGAGAGGTTAGGTTTAGCTAGATTTTTTTCTTCAGAAGTAACTTAGGTTGAGTCGCTTTTAAGCCAAGCTTCATTGCATACTAGACTAGCTTGCATTGCAGTATTGTATCCAATTTTCTTTTAAACGACATCTAGCCTAAGCGAAGCCGCCGTAGTAAATGTACACAAAAACTTGACAAATTATATATATACTAAAACCTTTCTCGAGAACCACTCTATCCATTGGTGAAAACAGCATAAAAATCGGTGCAGTAGTTTTTGAGTTTATAGCAAAAAGACAGACAGACGCGCCAAAAGACTGTTTTATAATATGTAATGAAGAAAAACTGTTGTAAGGTAGCTTCCTCACAGATTTACATACTACTTTAATTTAAATTCTATAGGTATTATCATAATGTAAAAGTGACGATTCAAAAAGTGCTCTTGGCCCGATAATTAAACCTTATTTAAGGTCTTCCAGGTCAAACACAATATAAACAGTATTTAATTATATAGTATTTATAAATATTAATTTATAAATACTGTATATTAATTAATTACTCATTTATTTGATTTAAACAAATTACATGCAGCTAAATAATTAACCGTTTTCCAATATAAGACAATATTTTTTTTAATAGCTTTATTATTATAGTCTCTGCATTAATCTATATCTAGGTGCTCCCTGCCAAAAAGTTTGTAGCACAAAAAATAAAGGACTTTCATACAAACTTGTGAGATTCCTTAGCCCTCCTTAATCCGGCCCTGGAGCAAAATCCGTTCTTAGCGGACGTCTACTAACTATAAATTACCTCCCTGCGAAATATCTTTATACGTCAAGCGGTTTTCGATCCTTGTCCTTTGCTCTTATTACTTATATATTTAGATGAGTTATATTCGTGTAAAGTTTCATCAAAATTAGTTTAGTAATTTTTACGTGAAACATCCATCGGAGACTTTTTATGTTGTGGGATAAGGTCCTCCTGATGCGCACAAGAAAATATCAGAGGTGCGAGACCCGGGATTTGAACTCGCTTCACTCTGTTTCGCATGCGAGCGCGTTACCACTGACTACAATATGTAATCAGCCCTTTTTAACGTCCCACTGCTGGGGGTGGGCCTCCCTCAGTACGAGGGGGATCAGGCCATAGTCCACCGCGCTGGCCTAGTGTTGGCGGACTGAGCATGTCTTACGAAAATTTGCTAGGTTTTTCTAAGACATGCAGGTTTCCTCACGATGTTTCTCCTTCACCGTAAGACAAGTGGTGATCATGTTAGAAATGATTCGCACATGAAAATATCAGAGGTGCGAGACCCGGATTTGAACCCGCATCACTCGGTTATACAAGCGAGCGCGTTACCACTGGGTTACCACTGCCACTAAAACTACTCCTTCAATAATCAGGTTAATAATAATTTCAATATATTATCATTTATATTGTAAATAAAACAAATTATATTATGTAAATAATTAACTTTTTAATGTAAACCTATAAATAATGTTTTTGCTTTTTATGTACTTTTAATTATAGTCACAGAATAATCACAACATAAGGAACTATTTTATATATTATCAAAGCCTATGAAACATAAAGTCGTCTAACGGACGTGACAGCCCTAGCTGCCATACACTAATGTCCCAAGCGAGTGTATGGCAGCTTGGGTTGGCTGTCACGTCCGTTGGCCGACTATATGTTTCTTAGGCTTTGATATTATTACGTACTTTTGACTCATTATAGTTTGTGGTTTTTCTCATGTGACACATTTAAAAAAAAATATATAGGAACCGTTTAATTAGGGCGAGTGAAGCAAGACCTAACACTATTCCACAACCTGAGCATTTTGTGGTACACTTTACTGAAAAACTATCACACCTATAGATTTGTGCTTTAACATAGAAATTAAACTTCATATTTAGATGTGTTACCTATCAAAAAATACTATAACAAATAAAAAAATGAACATTAACAATTTTGTGTTTATTGGATAGAATGTTATTGTACTACTAACGCCATCTGTAAGAAAACCAAAGAGTTAACATCGCTGTAACATTATTACCCGTTAGAAAAACTACGCGAGCCCACATAACTCAGCTTTTTGCTTGTTAATTTTAACTAACGCCCTGTAAAGCGGGCCAGGTTTACTAGTATATTATAATTACATTTGAAGTACATAGTTACCTAGGTACCTCATAGTAGCCTTACAGAATGTGTTACTCCTTCAAAGTCCATCTCTGTAGTAAATTTCATCTAAATTGGTGCAGCCATTCCGGTTCAAACGGATTTTTTACCGTCATAACCCAGTGGGACAAGATCGTTATACTATTATTATTATCGACTATTTAATTACAACTAACAGTAATAAATTGTTAGTATGCATTTAAGGTCAAGAATGGATATTTTAATAGTATATTTAAGCGCAAATATGACGTCATGTTTGGCTCAGTCGGTAGAGACCCTAATTTCTGCGCCAGCGGTCGCGGGTTCGAGTCCCGCTGGGGGCATTCATTTGTTGAGCACGAATGTTTGTACTCCAGTCATGGGTGTTTATATATATAATATGTATGTATTTAAAGTTATATATGTGTAGTATATCAACTATCTGGTATCCGTAACACAAGCGTAGCTTACCACGGAACTAGATGTCGCTGTTGTAATAATGTCCCAACATATTTATTTATATACATAAACTGTGAACAACAAATAAGTTTATTGGGACATTATCTGGTTCCATAATAAGCTAGGCTAGGCATGGTACACGAGGCAACACCCATGATGATGAAGTAATTGCTTAGGGCAGAGGCTCCCAACCTTTTATGAACTACCGCCTCCTACGTAAGATAAAACAAATATTATAGCGCCCCTTTTACATAATACTTCATATCATATCGATTATAAAAAACTGTATTTCTGTCCATTGGCAATAGCCATCAAAGTAAATAATCACAAAATAAATTATTATTATTCTCTCTCTCTCTCTCTCTCTCTCTCTGTCCCCTCTCTGTGTAATGAGTGCAGTAGCACTACTCATTATGGCTGTAGTACATTAAATTCAGACAATTGTCCATATTATAAAGTGTTATCAACAAAATTATAATTTAACCAATAAATTGAAGACAATACACAAAGCTGGAGAAACCCACACTTGGGCAAAAACTATTAAAAAAAAACAAAATTCAATAAGAAACATAGGTATCAATGCTAATGGAGTTAAATTAATTTGTTAATGCCGGGTTTTTTAGTTAACATCTTACATCAATCACAAATGATGACGCTCAGTCTAATCTTTTTCTTACTGTCTCAGTTAATTTGTTACTGCACTACCCACACTCAGTATAATATGATACCAAATATGATGAAGGAAATGCAATTAAGAATTTCTGTACTATTTTCCACAATCCATAACACCCCTGGGCCTATAGACAACCGGCATTCGTTATGAAGCGATTCGATTTCTACAATCGTCATCGCTTAAACGCAGCGTATGCATCTTCAACTTTAAATCACTAGTAATTGAAATGAATGTACATTGTCTACCATCATCTATTCGTTGACAACAGATCACGTGACATATCTAAGGCATATGTCAAACCCATACGTTTTGGACTTTTCTACTATCGCTTTCGCTAATCGATTGTTACATTGTCTAGGCCCTCTGTTTGCCTTAGGACTCACTACTACCCGGTTAAAAAGCTCCAACGTCCATGGGGGTGGTACCGCCTCCTTTGGGAACCTATGAATTCGGGTTTCTTGACCAAAAAAATTGGGAAAGCAAAGACCGGCAAGGCTAGATTTGTCATTATTATTTTACTTTTTTTATTCAATCCAAAGAAGTTCAGCTTCAGTATCTACAAGTTCTCATACAAATAAGGTTCATATAAAATGATAACACAGAAACATATACGAGTAAAGTCGAAGGTAGAAGTCGACCTTCACAACCGGACCGTGCGTATAGTAAATAGAATGTTTGCTTTATATAAGTACTAGCGTTGTGACACGGCTCTACCCTTGTTAATTTTAGTTGTCCTCTTTTTTTTGAAGTTGGTTAAAAAGTAGCCTAAGTTACTCCTTATAACATTAGCTATCTGCGAGTGAAAGTCCCGTCAAAATCGGTCCAGCCGTTTCAGAGACTAGTCGGAACAAACAGACAGACAAAAATTTTAAAAATTGATGTTTTGCTTCCATATGCATTTAGTGAAAAGCTGTTTTTTTTTTTTTATGGGACAAAGGGGGCAAACGGGCAGGAGGCTCACCTGATGGTAAGTGATCACCGCCGCCCATGGACATCTGCAACACCACAGGGCTTGCAGATGCGTTGCCGGCCTTTCAGGAAAAGGAGGGAGGGAAGGAGGAGTGAGAAGGACGGGAAGAGGGATGGGGAGTGGGCCTCCCGGACTCTCACTTACCGGACGAAACGCGACAACATAGCTGCCACTTCACGCCGGTCTCCTGTGAGAGAGTGGTACTATACGGGGCGTGCCGGCCCATTCGGCTGCATTAATTTGAAATTATAAACAGACACTTCAATTACATTTATATGAATAGATATCGACAGATCTAGAATAAGACGTGTATTACGATTTACAAAATATCTAAGTGGAACATCTAATTTGAAAATATATAACGTTCACTTAATATTAAACTAATTTTCATGCACGTAATAACTAGTCACTTTCACGTTTTTGGTTTCGTATTTCCTCTCACATTTTGGGTATATACTTTCTTGTTACGTTTACTTTTTGGATATATACGGGGTTCGAGTCTCGGGTCAAGCTAAAAATGATTCATCTCGTCGACATTCTCTATAGGTAACGTCCTTTTGACTAATTTTGGTAACATTGGCCAGTCTCATTGACACTAGCAATCTGCGCAGGAGATATAGGTACAAGTGTACGCGCAGACTCAATTGCACTCTTTAATTTTTTTAACTATCATCATACCAAATTTCATCAAAATCTCTCCAGTAGTTATCAAGCGATGACAGACAAACAGAAAGAAAAAATCTAAAAACAATTCGGCCTGTAATCTGTATCGATAATAATGATTATTTCAATGAGTTTTACGAACATATATTTAACTAGATCTACCTCGAAATGTAATAGTGTAAATAAATAAAATTAAAAAAAAAATAAAGATAAAAAAATAAAAAAAAAATGCTAGATGGCCTTGAAGCAGCTAGATTTTGAGATTTTTTGAAAAAAAAAATTTTTTTTGTAAAAAGTATCCTATGTGACTTCTAATACCTCCAAGAATATGTGTACTAAGTTCTGATCGGTTAAGTAGTTCTAGCGTAAAAGCGTAACAAACAAACTTACATTCATATTATATTAGTAATATATATGTACAGATTCGACTTACAATTCTATTATATGTATAGATATCTATCTATATATTATGTATGTATGTTTATTTATCCTTTTAGTATATATTGGTACTAATAGTTTTTTTTATAACAATTGCACGTGTTCGGCCCGTTTTTAAAACACCATTTCACACTTCCATAGGTTGGCTGGAAGAGATCTCTTCTAGAGATAAGTCCACCTTTGTTCAATTTGTGTAACATAATTTAATGTGCAATAAAGAATATATAATATAGATAATAGTAAGACAGGTGTATGTATGTTAGTGTGTAATCAAAATCCAAACCGTTTGCTTCTATTATTCTGAACGATCGACCTTAATTACAATACGTTAGTTCAATGTAATTCTAACATGATTAATTTTATTTCACTACGTCAAAGAGCTGCATAAATTTATCTTTACATAATATTATAAATAAAATCGAAGTGTCTGTTCGTAACATCAACATGACAGCTTTTTATTAAATGCATATTATATATTTGTCTATCTTTTTACTAGATTTAGCGCGAGCGAAGCCGCGGATTCCGCTAGTAAATGTATACAAAAACTTGACAAATTATATACTTAAATCTTCCTCGGGAATCACTCTGACTTTGTTCTATAATTATATACCTATCTGCTAATCTCTGTAACGGCTGAACACATTTTGATGGGACATTCACTGGCAGATAGCTGATGGTTTAAGAAGTAATAAGGCTACTTTTAATTTAGAATAAGAATTAGGATTCCGTTTAAAAAAATGAAATACCAAGGGACGAACCCGAGTGATCCCGTTGTATGCATATTTAACTGAATGCAAACTAATGGTAACACGTGCACAAAACTTGGCATAATCGACTCAATTATTCGTTGTGTGAATAGAATTTGCGTTTTGCATAAAATATCGTCAGTATAAATAATTAATAAAAATAAAGTGTCTGTTTTTAATTTTAAATTAACAGCTCTTCGCTAAATGTTTATGAAAGTATATAAGTATATTTTTGTCTGTATGTCTGTCTGTTTGTTCCTGCTAATCTCTGAAACGGCTGGACCGATTTTCGCTCGGAAATTCTTACGCCCAGTGAAGCAAACCGGGATTGCTAATCCTTTAATAAATATCGCTGGTTTGCGACAAAAGCGACCTAACTAAAAATGAATACTTTTAGGGAATCACGTTTTTTAATTTCTTAATAAATGTTTTAGTGTATACCGCAAAACGTAAATAATTTGTTGAGGGTTTGACTTTTGTGATTAAAGGAGAATTTAACGTAGTATCAAAAAACAAAAAAATATTTCTAAGCTTTTATTGAAATTATAAAAAAAATCGTCACGCAGAGGGGGGTTTCAGACATCAGTCTTTATTCACGAGACCACAAATTATAAAAATGAAGTTGTGTCATTTATTTAACTTAAAACCTAAGCTTAAATATACAAATTAAAACATATAACAGTATTTAAAACTTTTGTACTTACAACAAATTAACAATAGAGTTATTCTATATTTAGGTATTTAAAAATTAAAACCCTGTTCTTCAAAATAAATGAAATAAAAATAAACATGAATTCTTCAATATAAATTAAATAAAAAAAGGAATACTTCAAAATAATGAAAAAGGCAGGAACATTTACCACAAAAGTTCTTTTACTTTGCAAATGTGCTAATGCATTTTGTTTTGATTCAGGTGAAACATTTTCTTCTTCATTCTCTTCTATTACCTTCTCCGAATCTGATGATAAATCGTCTTCTTCAATGAGATAATTCGGATCTGCGATACTATCATAGGATGAAAATCTTCTTGCTTATCTTCTTCACTTACAGCATTCATATTGGTCAATTCATAAGCTTTTGGTTCACTTTCTATTTTTAAAATTACTATCTACTTCAGTCTCATCTTTCGTATTATCATTTACTAACTCTATGCTTACCTTATTTTCTTTGGTTAATTTTGTAGGCTAGGGCCGTGGAGATTCTCATCTAAACTTACTAAGTTATCGATTTTTTTACTACACTCTTCTGTTTCTCTATTTTTGAATTCGCCTTAATTACATTTTGCACAGGAAAATGAGCAAGAAGAGCTAGAAGATACGATGATGATGAAGACGATTTGGACGGTGATCTTTGTCGCAAAATCAACTTATGTTCTTCCGAATTATTGCCCGAAATTTAATAACATTTATTTATTTACAGTATAAATACCAAAAGAAACATTGTTGCGCATACATTTTACAGTCTCCTAGAGGAATAAGTTGTTGTGGAATAGGTATACTCACATTCTCGTAATTCCCGGGAATCGAACCCAGAAGATTACGACCAGCAATAAGTGTGAGTGTAGTTTACATTTACACTTTGCAACAGGACAAACTACTCATCTAAATAAAATTATGTCGAAAAAATACAACTATAAGATGCAGAAATATTTTCTTTTACTTACCTGATGTGTTATTATAATTTATATCGTTTTCGTCGTATTTTCATCGTAATTTCTTGCATATAACGGCAATCTGCATTTATTTATATTGGTACCTAAAATATTTTTAATAGTTAAATAAGTGAAAGAATAAAGCAAAATTGAGGCATACTGCAAATATATAAAAATTGTAGGGAGGTAACCTTCTTGGTCAATAGTCATTAAATCATGTTGATCCTCATCTACTTTTTTTACTGGCCGCTTCTTTTAACTTTTCTAAGAGTAACATTCTTTCAGCCATCTTAAATAGCTCCAATAAAATTATATTATTAAAATAAATATTAATTATATTACTAAAATAAATATGATGTAAAAAATTTACTCAATATTTCTATCTCTTGAACAGAGACTCATTTCGTAATAATAAGCAACAACATGCCCATTTTTTAGCAAAACTAACGACGTTTCTTATTTACGACGAAATAAAAACTACTTATTTTTCGTGAATATAGATTCAAGTAAGATAAATTCAGTATAAAATACGACATCATAAGTAATGGATCATATTTATTCTAGAATACAGGCGTAAATAAATGTAAGACATAAAAAGATACTTACCTTTATCAAAAACAACGACTAATCACTAAAAACGTCACTATTCTTGATTTTTCTTTTAACAATATTACAACTAAACTCTAAATATGACGGTATTTATGAGAATCGTTCTCTGTTGTCAGCGGCTCAACTGAGAACAGTCTGTATTTAAGATTTACGTTAGAGTGTTTTGTCTCAAATGAATAATGACGCTGCCTCTTTCTAGCGAACGTTGGCGCGAAATTCGCATTCCGTCTTTGTTCACGATAAAATATCAAATATTTATAATCGTTTGGCATATTTAGTTTAATTTGACAGAATTTTGAATTGCGTCGATATTCTCGCAAACCAGCGATATACTAGCATTACCCGCGACTTCGTCCGTTGAAACGACCATAAGCCATTCTATTGATCCGATCGGTACCAAACCTCACAGGATCTACCGCTAGGCTTATATGAAGAATGCCTGAAAATTTCATGAGAATCACTTTAGCCGTTTTGTAGTTCATTCTGAACATACAGACAAACACATCGATTTTAAATAGAGACAAATTGTTTTATTCATAATATTTAATATTAATTTATTAAAAATGCCTCTTGTTGTTCTTGGCTGTAGATATAATATTATGATCTATACATATAAAATGCTTTGTCCTGAATGACTGACGGACACAGCCTAAACAGCTGATCGTAGATACCTGAAATTTTTAGGATGTGTTCAAGGGAAAAATTCTACCGCTAAGGGTATGAAAAACGGGGGCAAAGTTTGTATGGGACAATGTGATTCCTTGGTCCAATCTAATTCAAATGTTGCATAATCATTCTTAAACAAAATTGTTGGAAGACGTGTTTCGTATTTTATTAAAATTCATCACCTAACGGGGTTAAAAAGGGGTAGAAAGTTATGCGCGAGCGAAGCCGCGGATTCTGCTAGTTTTTTTTTATATTCAGGTATTAGTTGGGCCAATTAAAATAAATTAAATAGTTCTTATAATTTTCTAAGTTACTCCTTACAACTTTAGCTATCTACAAGTGAATGTCACGTCAGAATCAGGGTTCCGCGCAAAAAAATGAAAGCCCATGTGATTGTGATGTGAACAAAATTGAATGTGTTCGGACATTATGACAACAGCGCCATCTAGTTCCGTGGTAAGCTATGAGGCTTGTGTTACGGATACCTGATTAATACATACACATACATATAGACAGGGTTTTAAAAACTGTTCTATATATATTTTTTTTTGTTTACGGTTAAAGTTAGCATTTTTTTTTCATAATTAATATTATAGATTCCATATATTTACTTGGCATTAAAATTGGCTGATTTCAATGTATAGTTTTTATTTTATATCAAATCTCCCTTAGCTAGGCCTTATTACCCGCACTTACCTCATATCTTTAAATATATACAAATTATAGATATAAACATTCGTGTCTCGAATATGGTACTCGTAAGGGCGAATGAATGCCCCCAGCGGGACTCGAATCCGCGACCGCTGGTAAAGCAAGTAAATCTTACAGATAATAATTTAACAAAAGAGAATTTTTCAGTATATTTGTTACTCAACTTAGCGCACAGATAGATTACATATTATGCTAGCACTTTTATACGAAATCAAATACTTTACTTACCAATATATTTCGACTCGCTTCGCTCGGGCTCATCACTTAGCGCGAGCGACGCCGCGGGTTCCGCTGGTAAAAGTATACAAAAACTTGACAAATTATATACTAAAACCTTCCTCGAGAACCACTCTATCCATTGGTGAGAACAGCATAAATAACGGTGTAGTAGTTTTTGAGTTTTTCGCAAACAGACAGACAGACACGCGGTGGATGACTTTGTTTTATCACATAATTTTTCAAATAAAAAGGGAAAGCCGAGGAAAACATCTAGTATTATAGCCTAATCTTAGAATACTTTCATCTACACCTACTTCTATTACTGCGAAGTCACGGCAATTAGCGTGCAACAGCAAAATAGTTCTAATTCATTTAATGAAAGGTATCTCGTACTAGCGTTAGTTGCACCACATCATGGGGTGACAGATGTTTCAACATAAAAGGTAAACAGCTTTAGAAGCTTAGCTTTTCCGCACACATTTTCTATAAAACACTACAAATTATAAAACAAAGTCTAAACGTTTGTCTGTTTGTTCGCGATACAATCAAAAACTACTCAACGGATTTTCGTTCAGTTTCCACCAAAAGATCACAAGTGCACTCTATGTTCCTATCACTCTCATACTTCGGTGGGCCGAGTTAACTTCATTAACATCCAAACTCCTGCTCTTAATGCGAATTTCTTGACGGAAAAACCTAACTGATTATATTTTGCTTGACCCGCGAATCGAACCCAGAACCTTCGTTTAGACAGTTAAGGCTACCAATTTTTCTATGAAAATAAAGAAATAGATAATAAACGAAAATGTAATAGATATAACACATTTACATATAGGGTCAAGTAGGCTGTACGACCTTGACCTTGACCAAGTACGAAGTAAGTCAAGATTTCGCGACGTTAAAATATTAAAAAAAAACAGCCTATGGTGTCAAAATCCCATGATTTTATATAATTTAATATGTTAATGGACTATAAGGTCACTAATTTAAAAAAGTGGACTTTAAAAATAGTAAAAAAAATCTCGTCTGTTAGAAATATTAGTGCCGTATAAAGGAGTTTTCATTACTGTTTTCTCTTTTACCCAAAGAAGGTGCTATTTTCAAATAGAATTTCGGTTCCTGGGCGTGGGCCTCTCTTCAATACGAGGGGGATCAGGCCATAGTCCATCAGGCTAGCCAAGCGATTTGGCGGACTGAGCATGTCTTAGAAAACTTGCTTATTTCTAGAGAAAGAAGAGAGTAAAGAAGCTAAAGGGTGTTTTGGTTAATTGGACGGAGTTATGCAAAAAAGATCAAACCATAAATACTTTTAAAAACTTACGTTTAAGAAAATGCGAGTTTTAGTGAAATTGGTATATTAAAATTAACAAAAAAACAAAAACCGACTTCCAAACTTAATAAATATAAACTAAAAAGTAGAAAATAATACTTTTAAGGACTTTGTTAATTTTGGAGTCGGTGCCAGCCAGGTATTTTGATTATGTTTACAAATTGATAGATTAATCAAATATGCACCTATCTACTTAGGGTTATTTTGCTTTGGCTGCGTTACCAAACTACCCTTGAAGTATATCCTTTCCATTAAAAAATGAATCATCGAAATCGGTTGGCGTGATATTGAGTTATTCGTCCATTTGTCGCGCAAATACTTAATGCAAATTTAAGACTTTTATGGTTTTCTCGTGGATGCCATAGTCAGAAATGGAAAATATTAAAATGGGACCACATGGGAAGCACTACCTTTCAAATAAAAAAAGAACACGGTTACCATGGCAACATGGGAATCAACATCTCATTCTCTCCGACTTAATCCTATACTTTTATATATTTCTTTCTTTATCATGACGCATTTTCGTTTCATCGAGTTTCAAATCACAATTCTAAAGAAGTTTCACTTCAAAAGTTTAGGTCTTTTATTTATCGATTGATGCAGTACGAAGTCTGCCGGGTCAGCTAGTTTAATTATAAAAATAGTAATCGGTTAATAATATAGCTTCCTAGAAGTAGGATTTTTTGTATCGGATCAGTAGTTTCGGAGATCACTTCCTACAACCAAACTTGTGCTAATCTATTTATAATGTTAGTGCAAATTAACTAAATATGATGCGATTCAAAGTAAATTATATTTAATGTATGACTTTGATGTCATAACAATTTTGTTTAAAGTACTAGCGGCTGACCCTCGCTTCGCTCGGGTTCGTCCCTAGATTTAGCGCGAGTGAAGCCGTTTCCGAAGCGGTTCCGCTAGTTAATATAAATAAAAATTCCTTAAATAAAATTAGCCTAAGTTACTCCTTATAATATTACCTATCTGCTAGTGAAAGTCCCGTCAAAATCGGTTCAGCCGTTTCTGAGATTAGCCGGAACAAACAGACAGAGAGTCAGAAAAAAAATTATTTATATTAGTACCTTATATACTTTCATATGCATTTAGTGAAAAGCTGTTAATTTGGAATTAAAAACGGACACTTCCATTTTATTCATATGTATATGTATATTATATATCTAGACGCAACGTCGTTCCGCTCGGAATCCCGAGCGGATTGACGTAACGTCTAGACGCATTATATATGTATAACTAAAAGTATGGATTTCTCACAAATGATTAAATTTTTCCGCCCTACAATCTATTCAATTTGTTAGTCCGGTTAACCAACTATCATGATGCTAAATTTCATCAAAATTTGTCCAGCAGTTTTCTCGTGAAGCAGTCGCAGACATACAAATGACATTTTTTTGATTGGGACGATTGGTGGAAACTAAGTGGAACGTAAAAACGAATACATTTGGGGAAAAATATTAATAAAAATTTCTAAAAAAATAAGAAATGCGGTAGGAACAGTAAAACATATTATTTACGATTAAAATTGTAATCTATAATAATAAATTTAAATAAAATTGAAGTGTCTGTTTGTAATTTCAAATTACCAGCTTTTCACTAAATGCATATGAAAGTATGTACGATACTAGCATCAAAAAATCAATTTTTAAAAAAATTGTCCGTCTGTTTGTCTGTATGTTTATTCCGGGTAATCTCTGAAACGGCTGGACCGATTTTGACGGGACTTTCACTGGCAGATAGCTATTGATTTAAGCAGTAACTTAGGCTACTTTTTAACCGTCTTCAAAGAAGGAGGAGGTTATATTTTAGAATTTTTATTTATTTTAATTAGCGGAAACCGTGGCTTCGCTGACGTTTGACCTGAGCGAAGCGAAGATTAATTATTATTGAATAACATGATAAAACCTTTAATAATTTCAAATGCAAACATATGTTCGCGTAAATCTAAGAACGTTTACCAAACATTTTTTGTTAAATCTATCGGTTCAGTTAGTTAATGAGTAATCGTTTTACAGATGGAGCTAAACGGACAAACAGATTTGAAGAGCGACAGCCATCCACTCATAATGGAAGGTTTGGAAGAATCTCAGATACAGAAGATGTTCTCTGGTTCGACGGTGTTCTTAACTGGAGGTACCGGGTTCCTTGGAAAACTTCTAGTGGAGAAGCTGTTGAGGTAAGTGCTTACTGCTTAGGTTGTTTGGTGGTGGTCTCCTTCAGCAGACCTACCGTCTGGGCGTCGTAGTTGAATGCGCAAGCGATCCTGCGACGCTCCATTAAGACGGGAGAGGTTGGTTGGATTTTAGTGGGTAGTACTGGCTTTTCGGGCTGATGAGTCCTACATAAACACTTGTAGTATGCGTCAATACATTTCCCAACAATGAAAAATCATCGTGTATGATAATGTTACTACAATTTAAATGAGCAATAATAATATAATGTATGTTGTGACTTCAACACAGGACCATCTAGTTCCGTGGTAAGCTACGAGGCTTTTGTTACGGATACCAGATAGTTGATACACTACACATAATGCATATTATAAAATAAGTACCCACGACTGGAGTACAAACGTTCGTGTTCATTACACAAATGTATACCCCAGCGAGACTCGAACCAGCGACTACTGGCACAGTAAGGTAAACACTACTAATTGATCAAAATGTGTCGAAGTCACTATATAATATTAAAATTTAAATACTTGCCAGTAAAAATCAGTTCAACCGTTTCGGGGATTATCCGGAACAAACAGACTGACGGATGAATAAATTTTGAAAAATTGTTTCATTTTTCGTATAATGGATTCAGTTTAAACCTGTTATGAGATTACAGACAGACACTTCACTATAAGGAATCTGTATAGATTGTATCGTAGTGATAAGTAATTATATAAATAAATTATAAAGTAAGGTAAGGTAGATACTAATATATAATGTAATCGATCAATGATTTACATAGATCACGAGCGTGTGGAAAAATCCCAACTTTAAGGCTGCTATTTATACTTAATATAGCACTGCCTCAATAGTATAGTGGTTAGCATCAGGAGGTCCTGGGTTCGAGTTTCAGATAGGGGCAGGTTCAATTATTTGAGTCTTTCTGTTAAGTCCTAGTTAGTAACAGCCCGGAGTTGGGAAGTTGGTATTTCAATTTCGAGCTTCAATTAATCAATCAAAATAAACTTTATCCAAAATAATTTTACAAGCACTTTTGAATCGTCACTTTTACATTATGACAATACAAATTTAAATGAAATGTCAGTCTGTAAGTCGGTGAGGAAGCTACCACCGGCTTTCAGGGAGCATATTGTATAGCCGTTAGTCGTTACACCTGCGCGAGCGCAGATTCTTACCGCAAGAGTCGAATTATTGTCATATCGGTATTTAAAGCATCATCATCTAGTGAACTGCGACTAATCTTCTAATATATAAAAATCTCGCGTCACAGAGTTTGTTATCGAACTTCTCCGAAATGGCTTTACCGATTTTTATGAAACTTTTTGTCACGTATATTTGGTAGGTTTGAGAATAGGTCGTAGGTTAATTTTTAGTCTCCTAAGTTATAAGGGTATATAAATAATTCTCCAGATATTTATTTTTACACTTTTAGACCAATTTTTTTGACTTTTTTATAATTTAAGCCCTAAATTGACATCATTCGGGCGCAGGTGGAGCCGCGGAAATCACTAGTTTATACATATAACAAAATTGTAACTAAGTCGAATCTGTACATTCATTATTATCGATACTGAGGCTGAATCTATAAATTCTCTAGCTGAAACGCACACTTATGGTTTATTTATAGAAGGAGTGTAGAATGCTATTTTTTTAATTATGCATTAAAAATTAAAAATTCATTAAATCAACAAAAAAAACATTTCACACACAACCATGTATTTGACACAATGAATGTCAAACATAACCATAATAAATTCATTTATTACAATATAATACATACTAGCAACTCCCCCTCGCTTCGCTCGGGTTCGTCCCTAGGTACCCCCTTTAGTATATACTGTTTACAAACTTTGAATGCCTTACTCATTTATATCTAATCAAATGCCTAATAAATAAGTTTCAAGCTTCTAGCTTTCAAAATGACGTAATTTTCATACAAACTTTCATCCCCTATTTCAACCCTTACAGCCCTTTTTTCGCCTTGAAAAGTAGCCCATGTCCTTCTCAGGCTCTAGACTATCTGTGTACCAAATTTTATTTAAATCGGTTCAGTAGTTTTGGCGTAGAAGCGCGACAGACAGACAGACTAAGTTGCGCTTTTATAATATTCTTTTATAACATTAGTCTAACAAATACTTGAATGTCGTGTCGTTTCCGTGTGAGACCTACTAGCGGAAAGGGCAGTTGTGTTTAGAAATCAATGTTTTGTAGATATAGCGAGTTGCCATGAATTATGTTTACTTACGCGTTGATCTTACGATTTGTGTTTGAACGTTTATTTAGCTTGTAAGTAATCTTGGTGGATAATAACAAATTTATTAACAAAATTGTGTTAATTTTAGCACACATTATTACACACGAGGAAGTAAATAACTGCTTAGTACAAACTACCCAATGGAAGTTTATGAATAAAATAAGTAAAATACAACAAAATTACTAGTGCAGCAAAAGACGTCAGACGAAAATAACAAACTATACTCAATAGCGTTCAAATAAGAATTGTTTTTATGTTTGTAATTACTAACACTAGTTTGAAATAAACCTTTTCTTTTTCTAATACAGATTTTTCTTCACTCTATTTAACAAAAATTCTCTATGACGTCAAAATATGCACAGTCCTTTGAGTTATATAGAGTATATCCAGAGGTCTCCGTCGTTCCAAGAAACTAAAACCGTATTTGTTAGCTTTTTTTGTTGGGCAATGCATTAACGCATACCACAAGTGGTTATGTAAATAATATAAATATGTTGGGACATTATTATAACAGCGCCATCTAGTTCCGTGGGAAGCTACGAGGCTTGTGTTACGGATACCAGATAGTTGATATACTACACATATAAGTTTTAAATACATACATATTATAAATATTTACACCCATCACTGGAGTACAAACATTCGTGCTCAACAAATGAATGTCTCCAGCGGGACTCGAACCCGCGACCGCTGGCGCAGAAAGTAGGGTCACTACCAACTGAGCCAAACGTGTCCCAAACGTGTCCAAAAAACCAGTACCCATTTAAACCCAAGATACCTCACCCGTCTTAATGGGGTATCGCAGGCTTGCGCATACAACCACTCTGCCCCTACGGCAGGTCTGTCGAAGCTGACACAGCCGCGGTGTTGCTTCACAGTCCACTCTGCTATCGGAGAAGTACCTTCGAGTACCAGGAGCAACACGCATACCATACCGCCTACCGAGGTAGGCTAGCCAGTGTATTTCCTAGTATGAATAAGAAATTATTCTTTTACAATGTTACAAAAACATCGTATGATCTAAATTGCTTGAAAATAACCGCTACATTACTCATTTTTTGTTACACTCTCTATAATATTATTAGAAAATTTTCCATGCACAAATCAAGAAGGTTTTACGTCACGGAATGTACGTGTTAAGGTAGACCACCTTTACATTACTGGTAAAACCAAACCATATGTTTAATAATATAACTTTATCGCTCTGGCTTTGCTTGTTTACGTCCCTAAGTACCTAATATATTATGAAGACGCATTTGGCTCAGTTTGTAGTGACTCTACTTTCTGCGCCAGCGGTCGCGGGTTCGAGACCCGCTGGAGGCATTCATTTGTTGAGCACGAATATATTATATACAATATGTATGTATTTAAAGCTATATGTGTGTAGTATATCAATTATTCGGTATCCGTAACACAAGCCTCGTAGCTTACCATGGAACTAGATGGCGCTGTTGTAAAAATGTCCCAACATATTTTATTTATATTTCACGGTTACAATGGAACAGAAAAGATAGATACATATATTGGTATCCCTTACTTGTGAAATACTTTCACCCACTTTTCAACCCTCTAAGTGATGATTTCCGGTATAAAGACTCCTATATTTCAAAGTAGGGTATTTTCTTACAAACAAACACATTTTTTTCTCGTTACAATATTATAGATTTCTAAGAAATGTTGAATGAGTTATTGAATAGATGTTTTTAACATTGTATATTGTTATTAACAATGTTACACTGTTTTAATTTATTAAACACTAGCTGACCCGTGGCCACTTCGTTGGGCATAATGTTAATAATGAGTGTTATGTTTTAATTTCTAACTGCCAAAAGGAGGGTTATTCGTAAGTATTTTATTAATATTAAAAATTAAATTATCTATACTAATATTAAAAAAACTACTTTTTATAACTTAAATATAAAAGTTAGACATATGCTGTCGTTGACTTTTTTGTAGGCATTTTCAAGCTCCACATCTTTTATCTAGAACTCAAAAATATATCTTTCATAGTTAAGGCAGCATTTGTAAGAAACGCTTTCATTCGACCGTTTTTTCTCCGGTTCACTTTGCAAAACGGACTACCACGTAAAAGCCTTTTTATTTTTCGGTTTTTTATATACCTATGACACTCAGCAATAATGTGGCTTTCTATTGGTGAAAGAAATTTTAAAATCAGTTCAGTAGATCCCGAGATTATCCCTTACAATTTAACAAACACACAAACTTTACTTCTTTATAATATTAAGTATAGACTAGAATTTCCCGCGGCTCTACCCGCGTTTTAAAGATCGGATACCTAATTCGTAAATTTTATATATTACTGGAGAATGCGTTCTAGAATATATTTCTCAGATATTAAACATTTTCCCACATTAAAAAGTATTCTATATATTAACAATCATGACATCATACCAAATTTAATCAAAATCTGTCTAGTGGTTTTCAGACAAAAATTCTAAAAACTAATAAGGTTTTCCAAAAAATATTTAAAGTACAGATTCAATTAACAATTTTAATGTATTTAATAATAATATGTTGGGACATTATTACAACAGCGCCATCTAGCTCCGTGGTAAGCTACGTAACGTGCTTGTGTTACGGATACCAGATAGTTGATATACTACACATATACATTTTAAATAGATACATATTATAAATATTAACACCCATGACTGGAGTACAAACATTCGTGATTAGCAAATGAATGCCCCCAGCGGGACTCGAACCCGCGACCGCTGGCGCAGAGAGTAGGGTCACTACCCACTGAGCCAAACGAGTCGTCAAATGAATGTTTAGATCACCTACGAATCTTACACGTTTTATTGACCCCCGGCGCAAAAAACGACGGGTTTTATAAGTTTGACGTGTCTGTGTGTATGTTTGTCTGTGGCATGGTAGTTCCCGAACGGATGAACCGATTTTGTTTTTTTTTTGTTTGAAAGGTGAATTAGTTGGGAGTGTCATTAGCTATGTTTGATTAAATTCGGTCCGAAATGGCTGCCGGCAAAAAATTGGCGGATAAAATGTTTTTTGCAACTCCCTCAAGATGGGTATCAAATGAAAGGACTTTACTGGTAGTATACTATTTTCATTATTTTGTCGGAGGTTTTTTAAATTTTGAATTTAATTAATAAATTGTGTACGTTCGAGACGGTCGGGTGCGAGTAAAGGTAAATAAAAAATAATTGATTTAAAAACAAGCAAAGTTTATTTACAATTATTAACAATGTAGCAATTACACTATAGTCGTGTGCTTTATTGTTTATGGAAATTTACAATTGTTCATTGTGGTTTGTAGTGACCCTACTTGCTGCGCCAGCGGTCGCGGGTTCGAGTCCCACTGAGCCCATTTGTGGAGCGCAAATTTTTATTCAGTCATGGGCGTTTATATTTATAATATGTATGTATTTAAAGTTATATATGTGTAGTATATCAACTATCTGGTATCCGTAACACAAGCCTCGTAGCTTACCAGTTACCACGAAACTAGATGGCGCTGTGGTAATAATATCCAAATATAATAATTATTATTATTATTATTAAAATAATAATACCCAATAACGACTCACAAGACTTAATACGCTAACCAATAGACCACTGGTACTTGCGGACAGGAAATGATTTTTTAATATATAATTTCAATTTTAACTTCATTGTATTTAAATTTTCTTTATTTACTTTCGTTCTTACTTTGAAGGTATATTTTAAATATCTATAACGACACGTTTGGCTCAGTTTGTAGTGACTCGATTTGCTCTGTCAGCGCGGCGGTGGCGGGTTCAAGTCCTGCTGGGGGCATTGTTATACTGTAATACTTCTTGTATTTAGCCCTTTTACCGTCCCACTGCTCCTTTCATTCAATACGTGGGGGATCAGGCCATAGTCCACCACGCTGGACTAGTGCGGGTTGGCGGACTGATCATGTCTTTCGAAAACATGCTAGGTTCTTAAAAGTTTAAAAAAAATATTTTCTGATATATATTATATATAAAATTTCGTTTAGTTATGGACGATTTTGATTATGATGCTATTTGAAGAATGGTATGCTACGACTGTAAAATCATTAAAAGCTAAATTATCTGAGCCTATTAATTACAATTAGTCTGAAAGACGTTGATTAAAATACTTAATTAGTTGGGATTTCGGTTCACTAAAATGGATAACAGTGGAAAACTTCGCATGGAAAAGTACGATAAAAGTCTCAAACGATGTGAATACAAAATACGCAAATTTTGAAGAAAAAATGTACATAAACATGACCTTTTTATTTTATTTTTTCACAACTTAAACATAGCACTTGTAGAAAAAATTTATGTATTTAAATAAATTTAATTACACAGACAATTATAATTGTTTTACAACTCCTCATACATACGGACTGACATATTTTCGTGCGAATGAAATAACGCTCTACAAAGCCGAAATTAGCCGGTTCCTTTCCTAAGGTCGATGTGCAATATTTATTGCCGAGTACTATACCTTACTTGGTGTCATAGGCGTAAAAAGGGGGGGGGGGCGTTTGGGGGGGGGGGGGCAGTTGGTCCGTGCCCACCCCAGAATGAGCTGGTGCCCACCCCAGGATAAACAAACAAACAAACACACAAAATCAAATTGATTAATAACGTTCTACAACGAAAAACCTACATATTTATACACAACTCCTACCAGCTACATGATAAATTACATTTAGTTAATGTTACTTCAAAGCGTTTAGAACCATAAAGTTAAATTACTTTATGGGGCAAACTCAATTTATAAACTTTTAAATGTAAAAAATATATTCAAAAAACACCTTTTGTAGTGGACCGAATTGTGAATCTAAACCATTCTCGAATCCACTCGAACACACATAAAACATTTCATCAAAATCTGGACTTCAACAAATAATTCAAGACCAAAATTAGCCAAATCGGTCCAGCCGTTCTCGAGTTTTAGCGAGACTAACGAACAGCAATTCATTTTTATATATATATATATATATATATATATATATATATATATATATATATATATACAAGCAGTACCCGCGGCTTCGCCCGCGGCCGAAAATTTTTTTAATCGTTACTGAACTTGACTCGTATGATCAGTGATCACTATGATAATAATATAATAAACATGACAGTCTTACTGACAAAGTAAAACGTCAATGCCATGTCAATCGATGCACAGACGATAATAATGGACGGCAATCGATTAAGTAAAAATACTAATCTTAATATTAAAAAATAGGGATTGGTCGTAGAAGCCTAATAATTTAGGGTTATATGTATTTTTTGATACTAAATCATAAAAAAATACAAAATAAAATATTGGTCTAAAAATGAAAAATAAAAAATCTGCAGAGTACCACTCTTATCACCTAAGGGAATAAAAAATAGCCTACGACCTATTCTCATACCTACCAAATATACACAAAAAAAATCATAAAAATCGGTCAAGCGGTTTCGGAGGAGTTCGATAACAAACACTGTGACACGAGATTTTTATATATTAGATATATATATATATATATATATATATATATATATATATATATATATATATATATATATATATATATATATATATATATATATATATATATATATATATATATATATATATATATATATATATATAGGTATATAAAAATCTCGTGTCACAGTGTTTGTTATCGAACTCCTCCCCTCTATTTTACTCCGGCTCCTCCGGCTCATTTGTGGAGCGCAAATTTTTATTCAGTCATGGGCGTTTATATTTATAATATGTATGTATTTAAAGTTATATATGTGTAGTATATCAACTATCTGGTATCCGTAACACAAGCCTCGTAGCTTACCAGTTACCACGAAACTAGATGGCGCTGTGGTAATAATATCCAAATATAATAATTATTATTATTATTATTAAAATAATAATACCCAATAACGACTCACAAGACTTAATACGCTAACCAATAGACCACTGGTACTTGCGGACAGGAAATGATTTTTTAATATATAATTTCAATTTTAACTTCATTGTATTTAAATTTTCTTTATTTACTTTCGTTCTTACTTTGAAGGTATATTTTAAATATCTATAACGACACGTTTGGCTCAGTTTGTAGTGACTCGATTTGCTCTGTCAGCGCGGCGGTGGCGGGTTCAAGTCCTGCTGGGGGCATTGTTATACTGTAATACTTCTTGTATTTAGCCCTTTTACCGTCCCACTGCTCCTTTCATTCAATACGTGGGGGATCAGGCCATAGTCCACCACGCTGGACTAGTGCGGGTTGGCGGACTGATCATGTCTTTCGAAAACATGCTAGGTTCTTAAAAGTTTAAAAAAAATATTTTCTGATATATATTATATATAAAATTTCGTTTAGTTATGGACGATTTTGATTATGATGCTATTTGAAGAATGGTATGCTACGACTGTAAAATCATTAAAAGCTAAATTATCTGAGCCTATTAATTACAATTAGTCTGAAAGACGTTGATTAAAATACTTAATTAGTTGGGATTTCGGTTCACTAAAATGGATAACAGTGGAAAACTTCGCATGGAAAAGTACGATAAAAGTCTCAAACGATGTGAATACAAAATACGCAAATTTTGAAGAAAAAATGTACATAAACATGACCTTTTTATTTTATTTTTTCACAACTTAAACATAGCACTTGTAGAAAAAATTTATGTATTTAAATAAATTTAATTACACAGACAATTATAATTGTTTTACAACTCCTCATACATACGGACTGACATATTTTCGTGCGAATGAAATAACGCTCTACAAAGCCGAAATTAGCCGGTTCCTTTCCTAAGGTCGATGTGCAATATTTATTGCCGAGTACTATACCTTACTTGGTGTCATAGGCGTAAAAAGGGGGGGGGGGCGTTTGGGGGGGGGGGGCAGTTGGTCCGTGCCCACCCCAGAATGAGCTGGTGCCCACCCCAGGATAAACAAACAAACAAACACACAAAATCAAATTGATTAATAACGTTCTACAACGAAAAACCTACATATTTATACACAACTCCTACCAGCTACATGATAAATTACATTTAGTTAATGTTACTTCAAAGCGTTTAGAACCATAAAGTTAAATTACTTTATGGGGCAAACTCAATTTATAAACTTTTAAATGTAAAAAATATATTCAAAAAACACCTTTTGTAGTGGACCGAATTGTGAATCTAAACCATTCTCGAATCCACTCGAACACACATAAAACATTTCATCAAAATCTGGACTTCAACAAATAATTCAAGACCAAAATTAGCCAAATCGGTCCAGCCGTTCTCGAGTTTTAGCGAGACTAACGAACAGCAATTCATTTTTATATATATATATATATATATATATATATATATATATATATATATATATATATATATATATATATATATATATATATATATATATATATATATATATATATATATATATATATATATATATATATATATATATACAAGCAGTACCCGCGGCTTCGCCCGCGGCCGAAAATTTTTTTAATCGTTACTGAACTTGACTCGTATGATCAGTGATCACTATGATAATAATATAATAAACATGACAGTCTTACTGACAAAGTAAAACGTCAATGCCATGTCAATCGATGCACAGACGATAATAATGGACGGCAATCGATTAAGTAAAAATACTAATCTTAATATTAAAAAATAGGGATTGGTCGTAGAAGCCTAATAATTTAGGGTTATATGTATTTTTTGATACTAAATCATAAAAAAATACAAAATAAAATATTGGTCTAAAAATGAAAAATAAAAAATCTGCAGAGTACCACTCTTATCACCTAAGGGAATAAAAAATAGCCTACGACCTATTCTCATACCTACCAAATATACACAAAAAAAATCATAAAAATCGGTCAAGCGGTTTCGGAGGAGTTCGATAACAAACACTGTGACACGAGATTTTTATATATTAGATATATATATATATATATATATATATATATATATATATATATATATATATATATATATATATATATATATATATATATATATATATATATATATATATATATATATATATATATATATATATATATATATATATATATATATATATATATATATATATATATATATATATATATATAGGTATATAAAAATCTCGTGTCACAGTGTTTGTTATCGAACTCCTCCCCTCTATTTTACTCCGGCTCCTCCGGCTAATTTTTATTCCCCTGGGTGATCAGGGTGGCTTTCTCCATTTTTTTTTATTTTGACCAAATTTTTATTTTTGTATGATTTGGCATCAAAAATACTTAATATATAAGCCTAAATTTTCAACCTTCTACCAGCAATCCCTATTTTTAAAAGTAATTAGAACGCGGGCGGAGCCGCGAGAATTTCTAGTAAATAAATAATTTGTTTAAAAATGTCTTTAATCGTCATGTCATAAACACGATATGTAATTTCCATATTTTTTTATATTCAAAGCCTATTTATAAAATGACGCAATTCGTACAATATTGATTTAATTCTCCTCTTTAAAGTACAATTTCAAACACGACAAAGTAACAAAAGTCTACAAAATGTGTACATATTTCCAAGGAAACACAAACAGTGTGTAAATGTTAGCATCATCAGTACATCTGTAGTAGGTACTTACATATAAATAAAATTCAAGTGTCTGTTTTTAATTTCAAATTAACAGCTTTTCACTAAATGCATATGAAAGTATATACGGTCATCATCATCATCATCAGCCCTTTTTAACGCCCCACTGCTGGGCACGGGCCTTCCTCAGTACGAGGGGGATAAGGCCATAGTCCACCGCGCTGACCTAGTGCGTGTTGGCGGACTTCACATGTCTTACGAAAACTTGCTAGGTTTTCTCAGACATGCAGGTTTCCTCACGATGTTTTCCTTCACCGTAAGACAAGTGGTAATCATGATAGAAATGATTCGCACATGAAAATATATATAATACATATACAAGCGACGCGTTACCGCATCCGTACCGTACTTGTATCGAAAAATCAAGTTTTAAAATTTTTGTTTATCTGTCTGTTTGTTTCGATAATCTCTGAAACGGCTGGACCGATTTTGACGGGACTTTCACTCGCAGATAGCTAATGTTATAAGGAGTAACTTAGGCTACTTTTATTTTATTAGAAAATTGTAAAAATCGTTTGATTTATTTTGACTACAACGGTTTGCTAGTGGCAATTAATGAATGGTAACGATAAAACGAAGTCTGACAAAAAAATAACTAATTCAAAAATAAGCTACTTAATTAGCCAGTTATGCTACTGTTCTTGGTATTTCCATACATATCGTATATTTTGTTTTTAAATTATACGTCAGTATAAAGAAAATATCTATAAGTATAATAATATTCTAGATTTTTTCTGAAAAAAAAACCTTAATAGCTTCAAAAATCTACTTTTTATAGTTAATTAGTTGAATATTATAATATTTAAAGAAAATAATCATATTTTTAGGTTTTTATTTGCAAGTGCTTTGTTAAATTTAATTTAATTTTTGCTCACTAATTAAAGTATTAATATTAAATGATATCAAAATATACTTGATTCAAATAGACTTTTACAAGCACTTTTGACATTATGAACATACTAGCGACTCACCCTCGCTTCGCTCAGGTTCGTCCCTACATTTAGCGCGAGCGAAGCCGCGGGTTCCGCTAGTTAAAATAAATAAAATTTCTAAAATAAAAGTATCCCAAGTTACTCCTTATAACATTAGCTATCTACGAGTGAAAATCCCGTCAAAATCAGTCCAACCGCCAGACAGACAGACAGACAAAATTTTTAAAGATGTTAATATCGTATATACTTTCAATTTTCGTATGCATTTAGTGAAAATTGTTAATTTGATATTAAGAACATACACTTCAATTTTATTTATATGTATAATGTATAAAAATATAGATAACATAGGTACGTTAGCTATTTTTATTTGTTAACACTTATCAGGTACTCGTACCTACCACGGAACTAGACGATGCTGTGTGTTGATGTCAAGATATTCATTATTTACTAGCGACTCACCCTCGCTTCGCTTGGTTTCGTCCCTTCGCAAGAGCGAAGCCACGGGTTCCGCTAGTTGAAATAAATAAAACTTCTAAAATATAACCTCCTCTTTTTCGAAGTCGGTTAAAAAGTTGCCTAAGTTACGCCTTATAAGTTATAACATTTATAGCTGCAAGTGAAAGTCCCGTCAAAATCGGTCACACAAAAGATGTTAATTTGAACTTAAAAACAAACACTAATTATATTTATATAGATTTTACTTCTTAACTTTGTAACTAAACATTAAACTTAAGGCGACATTAAATGCCCGCGACCTTGAGCATACATTGCCCGCTTCAACGCGCACCAAGATTATTCCAAAAAAACAACCCACCTTGATTTATCAAACACAATAAAAGTATAAACCGTATACTAAAATATGGGTCATTAAATTGTCTTTTATATGATTAAAGTTTCATGTAAATACGCCCCATAGTTTTTGCGTGATTGTCGTTTTTTTGTCCGCATTAGACATTACTTTACAAATTAATTACACTATGTTATTAAAATATAATTTCACATTTTCACATATCAAATTATGAATAAAATTGTCTAGTATAACATATATTTTTTTCAAAGAAATAAGACTAGAAGTTTAGACGTGATGTTCAATATAAAATCATTAAAAGTCGTTTATCTGCGCCTTAATAATATTTTACTTACAACAATGTATACTCGTAATTTAAAATATCACTTACCTACATCAAATATAACATTCTGGTGTAAAAATTCGCGGCAAAATAACAACAATTATTATTTATTTGAATTGATAATGTCAGTGTCAATTTTTTTTAATAATCGACGATTATGGCGTAGGTAAACAATAAAAATATTGGTTCTATCTTCATAAAAAATTTAATACTTTATTCTTATGAGTTATGACCATGCTTATGACAAAGTTAAAAAAAAAATAAAAAAAAATCCTACTACTACTTAAACGGAATGTCGATTGAAACCATAGCCACTGATATTAATCTTGTATTTTGAATGTATTTTTATACACAAAAGTAACTTCTATAAATTATATAGGTCTAAAAAAATAATATAATTTATAAAATTATTTTTTATCGAACACCTCCGAAACGACTAAATAATAATTTGTTCGTTGTTTTAGCACTAGTATTCTTGCACTCAGGAACAGAACACCAACGATAAGTAGAATAATAACTCATTTTTAAACTATAAACAATTATCAATTTCATACAAATCATCAGCGCATTTGTTTTCAAAATCCACTGACGAACTGACACACAGAGTAGTAATGGCGTTCACTGCGTTCAGCGTTTTCGACCAATGAGGCGCGAAATTTGAGAATGTAAAAATTAAATGCATTTTTACACTTATCGATTGAACCAAAATTTGGTGTTATTAGTGGTTTATCGCTGAATCTAATTGAGACACTTAAACAATGATGTAATACTGCATTGCTGGTATGATATATATTTTCCTCAACTCTACTTCAATTGCTATTCTTTAGCCTCACTCAAACTGACAAAGTGGACCGATTATAATTTTTTTTTTGTTTAGATGTAGTTTAAGTATAAAGAAATGGGTCAGACTGAAAAAGAAACAACTGCAAAGTTGAAAATTAGACAAAGACAGACAGTTCTTTTTATTTTATATGCGAATCACTAACTACCTAGTGACGAACCTGAGCAAAGCGAAGCTGAGTCACTGGTTTTCAGGTCTAATGTTCTGGAAAATGGCTTGTTATGTTAAGTCTAGGTTTGCTTTGCGACTTTATAAAAAATAAATTTCAAGCTTAAATCGCACTAGACTTAACCTCACTTCCTTTTATTGTTCTGCTAAAATAAATGTAACCTAAGTAAGTAACTCCTAATGATTTCAGCTACCTTCCAATGCAAGTCCTATCAAAATCGGTTTTGCCGTTTCGAAATTGAAAAAAAATTCTTACTTACTTACTTATAAAAGTAAGTACTGCAAATAATTTCAAATGCATTACCTAAAACCTGTTATTTTGAGATTACAATGATTGATAGATTTTTTATAGATTTTAAATAGACTGGCCTAGGTCTAGGTCATAGGCAATGTAAAAGACAAAGCGGGACACTCGGACAAAGTCGTAGGAAACAGGTTAGAATATAAAAGCAACATCGTTTTGATTCTGCTGACTGCTAAGCACACACACGCTACCAGAATATCAATAGTATATAACGAATTACGAATAATAGTGCCATCGACCTTCGAGAGCTAATGTAATATGGTGTGCGTGTTTGTTTATCATATGCCTATATTTAGTATATTAGGATACTAGGTGAAAAATGGACTTTCGTAAAAACTTGCGAGAGCCTTAGAACTCCTTAATCCGACCCTGTTATAAAATTCGTCATAGCGAACGTCTACTAATTACAAATTACCTTCCTGCTAAATTTCATATTTATACGTCAAGCGGTTTTCGATATTTCGTGATAAGTGAGAGTCACTTTTCGATTGAATAAAGATGACGGCATAATATAAATAAGCAAAAGACATTAAATCGGTAACAGACAAAGAGAACTTATTATAGTTTTGTAAATAAATATGTTAGGACATCAACATAAGGCACCATCTAGTTCCGTAGTACGAGGCTTGTGTTACGGATACCAGATAGTTGATACACTACACATATATAACTTTAAATACGTACTTATTATTAAACGTTAATTGGCAATAGTAAATTATTTAATTCTAAAACTTTTTTCAATGCGTTCTATTACAAAACGAAGGCCGATAACGTGACAAAGGACGAACGCCAGTTAAATTTTAATTACATTTTACAACTAGACTTCAACATTGTAGAACATCTACATACAATAAAATAGTAAAAGGCAAGTGTGTATTTTTAGATAATACATATGTCATGTACGGGCATAAGTTACTCCTTATAACAATAGCTATCTGCGAATGAAAGTCCCGTCAAAATCGGTCCAGCAGTTTCAGAGATTAGCCGGAACAAACAGCCAAACAGGCAGACAAAAATTTTAAAAATTGACTTTTTGATGTTACGAGTAGTACCGTATATATTCATATGCATTTAGTGAAAAGCCGTTAATTTGAAATTATAAACAGACACTTTAATTTTATATGTAGGTATACTCGTAGATGTATAAATAAAATAAATATAAATATGTTGGGACATTATTACAACAGCGCCATCTAGTTCCGCAGTAAGCTACGTAACGTGCTTGTGTTGCGGATACCAGATAGTTGATATACTACACATATAAATTTTAAATACATACATATTATAAATATAAACACCCATGACTGGAGTACAAACATTCGTGATTAGCATATGAATGCCCCCAGCGGGACTCAAACCCGCGACCGCTGGCGCAGAAAGTAGGGTCACTACCAACTGAGCCAAACGAGTCGTCAAACGAGTGTATAGATGTATAGACTAGCGACTCTACCTCGCTCTGCTCGGTTTAGTCCCTAGGTACGTTATAAAAATCAGTGTAGGAATCCTATACAGATTTTTCAGCAGTAAAAAATATCCTATACCTTGACGCAGATAACCAGCTACCATCATACCAAATTTCATCAAAATCTGTCCACTAGTTTTTTCGTGACAGACAGACAATCAGATACACAAGCTTTGTAGAAACTAATGACTACTTCAATACAATTTTTAACACAGAATTTTATTAAACGAAATATATGTAGAAGTAAAAACTTTAGCAAAAAGATAATTACCTCAAAATTATCTCCAGTCTCAGAACTTAGCTAAAATTGCTTGTCTAAAAATGGCGGAAACGGTTTAACATTAACTATATTATTTGGAAAACCCCTTTTTTAAAAAACAATAGCACTACCGTAGTTTTGTTGAGTTATTTAACTCTTTTATTCGGATCTTTATTTATTAACCGACTTCAAAAAAAAGATTTACAAATGTACATAGATGGGAATGGGGGCTCTCGCGGGGTCTCACATTATACCAACACTTACAAACTCGGCCCGCTTCGCTGGGCGTAAGTTAAAATAAATTAAACGGCTTTTATAATTTTATAACAAAAATAAAAGTAGCCTAAGTTACTCCTTATAACATTAGCTATCTGCGAGTGAAAGTCCCATCAAAATCGGTCCAGCCGTTTCAGAGATTAGCCGGAACAAACCGACAGACAAACAGACAAAAATTTTAAAAATTGACTTTTTAATGTACGTACCGTATATACTTTCATATGCATTTAGTGAAAAGCTGTTAATTCGATATAAGAAAAGGGACACTTCAATTTCATTTATATGAACGGATTGCACTGATTTAAACTTTCGACCAATACAAAAACTAGTCTTGGCACAGCAATAAAATTTTTCTATCAAAAATTACAAATCTTTTTTATCTATCTATCTATATATATAAAAGAAAGTCGTGTTAGTTACACTATTTATAACTCAACAACGGCTGTACCGATTTGGCTGAAAATTGGTGGGGAGGTAACTTAGAGCCAGGAGACGGACATAGGCTATTTTTTATTATATTTTTAAGGCGAAAAAGAGCTGTAAAGGGCTGAAATAGGGGATGAAAGTTTGTATGGAAATTACGTCATTTTTAAAGCTAAAAGCTTGATTTGACGTATCAGTTATAACCGTTGCCATGGTGCGTGCAATGGTAATTAAATCAGCAAATATATTGCGGGTGGTGCGAAGTAAATATATACAACACGTACCTAGGGACGAACCCGAGCGAAGCGAGGGTGAGCCCCTAGTATATATATAAAAGAAAGTCGTGTAAGTTACACTATTTATAACTCAACAACGGCTGTACCGATTTGGCTGAAAATTGGTGGGGAAGTAGCTTAGAGCCAGAAGACGGACATAGGATACTGTTTAACCAGTTGGGCAGCGTTCCCATGTGACACACTATAAAACGTGGTATAACAAAAACGCATCTGACGGTAGGATACGAACCTACGCTCCAAGAGGGAAACTGATTTCGAGTCAGACGCCTTAACTACTCGGCCACGACTGCTTGTTGAAAAATTTTAAATAAACTTCCTTATGTCCTTAATTTCAAAGTTTTGTTAGTATTTAATAAAAATTAATTTTAGACTTAGATCAAAAATCACAAGTATTTAACACTCGTTTTGCTCGGTTTCGTTTCTAGGTCATGGATGAGGTATTTTTCCGCATTAATAAGTAGGTATCCTAAATGTTGCCTGAAACTAACTTATCGTCGTACCAAATTTAATCAAAATATGTCTATTATTGCGATCACAGAAAGACAAAAAGAGGAAAATTCTAAAAACTATAGATCTATACTAACAATATTTTATATTTAACTAGGAGCTCACCCTCGCTTCGCTCGGGTTCGTCCCTAGGTATGTGTTGTATATATTTACTTCGCACCGCCCGGTATATATTTGACTTGATTATATAAATTACCATTGCACGCACCATGGCAACGGTCATAACATGATACGTCAAACGCCGTTAATTGTATAATGTTGTTTTAAATATCCTAACTTTTTTCGATATAGTATGTTATCCTTAAGACATAGACATATACCATCGGGGACTTTTTTGTAGACCTATATAAGGTACACAATTCCACCCTACATCATTTTGTTATATCTCAAAGGGTTTAGGCAGCGTTTTCGTTGAAAGCTCCCAGACGGCTGATTTTTTCCGATACCTCCAACAGATATCATTATATTTTAGCCAATTTATACAAAAACTTGACAAATTTTATATTAAAACCTTCCTGGAGAACCATTCTATGATGCCGTTCGTTAATTCACGGTCCGATCTCGGTCTGGTCGAATGAATTGGTCAGTCCTCTTTCTAGTCCATAATTTATAATTATTTATTATTTTTATTATAATTATTTTTTTTTTTCAAATTCTTTCAATTTTTCAGTTTTAATAGCTATTTTTTTTTTTTTTTTTAGAAAAGTGGTGGAACGAAGCTTGACTCAAATTCAAATTCAAATTCAAAATTCTTATACTATAATACATATTATATAACTATTAAATACATACACGTTATAAGTATAAACACCCATGACTGGAGTACAAACATTCATGCTCAACAAATTACTGCCCACAGCGGGACTCGAACCCGTGACCGCCACACTGGCGCAACAAGTAGGATCACTAAAAAACGGAGCCAAACGTGTCGTCAGTATGAATATGATAAGATTACGCACGTAAAGTGAGAGGAGCTTACTAGTTAACTTACAAATTAATCACGAAAGTTAATGTCTAAAAAGGAAATGATTAATGAGTTTTATTTACAACTTCGATTTAAACTCCATTGTATTTAAATTGTATTTATTTGTGTTCGTTTGTTACTATTAAAGGTTAATTATTCATTAAAATTGTTTAATTATTCAAAATAATGTAATAAGTTTTTGTAATGTAAAAGCTGATTGGTTTTCGTTTTCGGGTCTACATCTAGGATACTTTTTACTAATGGAAAATATTATATTTTTGAGGAATCTACACTAACTGTCCCCTCATGATCTCTTGATCGGAGACACTAGTGTGGAATATTTCACAAGGTCACCCATCCAAAACTCATCCACAGTCATCTTAACTTACTGTAAAAGTAATCCGCTAGATCTACGTGTTTAGAATGGTTATAAGCTCACGCGCGGTTACATACATACCTACACATGTACTTTTCTTATATTTGAATATGAGGTAAAGAGAGGCCGTAATTTTGATGGCCGATTAGGTAAAAAGGCTAACATTACACGCAATTTTAAATTAGCAATATTTATATTTAACTTGGTGGTCTAGTGGCATATACGATTGCAATTTGGACTCTGGAGGTCCTGGGTTCGAGTCTCGAATCGGAACAAGTTTGATCAGTTCGGTTTTCTGTTAAGAAATTCGTAATACCTGTCCGGAGTTTTGCATTTGGATTTGGTGGCTAGTTTTTATATTAACCGCCCGTCCGCGTTGTAATTGCTATCAAAAATAGAGATTGGTGACAGAAGGTAAGTAAACAATTTGGTCCAAAACTTACAAATTAAAAATCTATAATAAGGGTGGTTATCACTTAGAGGAATAAAAAATAACCTACGACCTATTCTCAGAACTACTGAATATACACAAAATGAATCATAAAAATCGGTCAAGTCGTTTCGGGGGAGTTTCGTTTCGATAATAAACACTGTGACACGAGATTTTTATATATTAGAAGAAAGATATAGAAATCCAACAAAGTGAGTTCAAAATTTTGATGTTCGAATCATTCACGACAGATTACTACTTGTCTTACGGTGAATTGAAATATCGTGAGGAAACCTACATGTTTAAGATACCCTGCAAAGTTTTCGAAAGACATGTGAAGGGTACAGGGGCAAAACAAGCAATGTCACGTAAAATTAAAAAATTTGAAAAGTATGGGATCATTAAGATTTAGGTACGTATTGTAGATTGCAATGTTAATTAAAAAAAAAATTGTGGCCTTGGCAGTGTGGTGGACCTCTCCCTGTCGTATTGGGGAATGCCTGTGTCCAGCAGTGGGACGTTGAAAAGGGCTGATTACGAATCCGGCTGGCTTATTTTAGAAAATAACAGTATTTTTTTCATTGTTACAGATCTTGTCCGAAGATAAAAAAACTATATCTATTAACCAGGCCCAAGAAAAATAAAGATGTAACGAAAAGGTTGCAAGAACAGTTTGATGATTTGGTAAGTCCATCTACTAATATATTTTTAAACTAGCGACTCGCCCTCGCTTCGCTCGGGTTCGTCGTTCGTCAATTTAAAGTTTGTACTACAAAAATAATTCATCCTGTCCGTAAATTTGGTTGGTGATTCAGTCTTTAAATTCTGATAAAAATTGCTGCTTTTAAAATTACTTTGAAGTCATAATCTTTATCATTAAAATGTACTTTATTTGTTTTTTATATTTTTTCAGATTTACGATAAATTGAGGAAGGCAATGCCGGATTTCGTAGAAAAAGTCAGTATTGTGGAAGGTGATTTAAGTCTGTTAAATCTTGGCATGAGTGACGCCGATCGAAGCAAATTGACACAAGAGGTAAATAAGATTGTTCTTAAAAAAATAAGTCTATGAGTATATTTATTTATGTTTATTCGCGGATTTATTTTATTATTATTCCTGGATTCGAGTCCTGGGTCGGGCCAAGTTTAGTTATTCAGTCTTTCTGTTAAGTAAGTCTCAGTAATAGCCCGGAGTTGGGAAGTTGGCGTTGTGTCACCCCCGTGCCTCGGAGAGCACGTGTCGCGTCGGTCCTGCGCGCAAGCTCTCCCTGGTCGCGTCCAGTGTCGTCCCACCGGAGTATGAGAGTGACAGGACAGAGAGTGCACTTGTGTCTGCACGTATACATGTGCACTATAATATCTCTTGCAGAGTCTCAATGAGATTGGCCGCCGTGGCCGGAATCAGTCGGGAGGACATTAGTATTAGTATTGCTGGACGCTCACAGACCCCCAACTCCCTTTCATCTCCCCCTCAACAAGTTGAACACAATGTGGGTTGGGATAGAATGTGAGTGGAGTACCTGGAGTAACTTCGAGTATACCCTGATAAAAAAATTAAATCTTACTGAAATATTCATTATTATTGATACAGAAACTATAGTTTTCAGTATTTTTGTCTGTCCGTCTGTCGCATCATAAGAAAACCGGTACCATTACCGGACAGATTTTGATGAAATGAGTTAATATAGACTGGTTATCCAGGTTAACAAATAGGATACTTTTTATTTCACCTCTGAGAAATGTACAGTATCTACTAATTACTACCGTTCAAATGTAGTGTACTATGAAATAGCTTCATCAATTTATGTAGCTTTTTGTTTTAAGCGTTTTTGTTTTATAACGTGTTTTTATAACACCTAGATTATATTTAAGTATCAACCTTGATGCGTTTTTAAAATCGTTTTGTTCCTTTGTTTTCTTTTAAATATCATCGCTCATTTGAAAACTTTATGAAAAATTACATAATTATGCATGACGTTTGTTCAATGTAGTAACAAAAATGGTATGTATTGGCAGACAATAGTAACGCACTCGCTTGGGAAACTGAGTATAACGGGTTCAAATCCCATCCCTATCAAATTGTACATCAGAACAAAGAAGAATGGTAGACTGGCACAAGCCACTGGCCAACAAAGGAACAGTAATTAAAAGTAAATAATTAAGGATTGAATCTAAAAAACCCTGAAAATATAAGAAAAAACAATTTTTCGAGACAATTTAATTGATGGGTTAAGATTTTCGTCTATTGTCCAGGTTGAATTCATTTTCCATGGTGCAGCAACTGTTAGATTTGATGAAGCATTAAAGACTGCTGTGCAGATCAACGTGCGAGGGACTAGGGAGATACTGCAGCTAGCTCGAGCATGTACGAAGCTACGAGCTCATATTCATGTTTCAACTGCTTACAGGTGAGGTGCTTTTATAATATTTTCTTAGAACATCTAATATTAATGCCAAAGTAGAAAATCGGTCTGTCTGTTACGTTTAACCACACATTTTTGTGCATTGAAACTTGCTTGAAATAGGGGTTGTAAGACGTAAGTGTATGTCCCCAATTATTGCCCCATAAGCAAATCATATCTTAGTTAACACGTTCACTGCGGCACTGGTTTATCTGTACTTTTCATTTCTGCGCGGCGGTAAGAGGCGTTTTAGACTTCGTCTTATAACTACCGTTGTGGCGGCACGAGGTCTATTCAGCCCCGTATCGTTTTAAAAACTAAAATCTAGAAATCTCAATCAATTTAGATTGATTTAAAATTGAAGGCGTACGTCAACAGCTTTATATGCTTAGACACTGTAGGATAAAAAATAAACGAGGTCCAATTCACCCCATGCCGTACTCAATTACGGTTTTCGATTTCAATTTTCAAGGTATGATTTTAGGATTAATTAATAGATAAGTATTCTACTTTTTATATTATACCTTTAAAAAATAAATACCGCGTCGATATAATATTATTTTAACGACATATCAAAACTACCCTATTTCTGATTATTTAAAACGCATCGATCAATTATATATAAAGATAATAAGGCAGTGGTAGCCCAGCGGTAACGCGTCGCTTGTATAACCGGGTGATGCGGGTTCAAATCCGGGTCTCGCACCATTGATATTTTCATGTGCGAATCATTTCTTTCCTAATTGCCACTTGTCTTACGGTGAAGGAAAACATCGTGAGGAAACCTGCATGTCTGAGGAAACCTAGCAGGTTTTCGTAAGACATGTGAAGTCCGCCAACACGCACTGGGCCAGCTCGGTGGACTACGGCCTGATACCCCTCGTACTGAGGGAGACCCGTGCCCAGCAGTGGGACGTTAAAAAGGGCTGATGATGATGATCGATCAATTGCTCCATTGCATATTATTGTCATTGCTGCATTGTTTTTAATACAAAGAAATTCTTCTTAATTTGTGATTTGTTTCAGTAATTGTCACTTGGGTGAAATCGACGAGAAGTTCTACGAGAGCAACCTCTCCGGTGACAAGCTGATCGACCTCGTTGAAAATTTAGACGAAAATACTTTAAGCAAGATTACGCCGGGGTAAGTAGGGTTATGTCCTCTTACTACGTGCGGTACGAGTCTTTCGTAGTGACTAGTGACTAATGACGTCGTGGTCGTGGGTTCGAGCCCCGCTGGGGATGTTCATTTGTTTAGCACGAATTTTTCCAGTTATTAGTGCTTATATTTGTAATATAATGTTTGTATTTAAAGTTTTATATGTGTAGTGTATCAACTTACAACTATCTGGTATCCGTAACACAAGACTCGTATTCCTATCGTAATATTTAATGAGTAAATGTTTAAGTAGATATATGGGAGTATACATATATTATAAACATTTTAAGCATATTCTGCCCTCTCCCCAAGTCCTCCGCGGCTTCCCTTCAATAAGAGGGGATCAGGCCATATCCCGCCAAGTTAGCTAGTGTGGTTGGTGAACTTGGCAAATCTTTGGAAAACCTGCCAGGTTCCATGAGGAGGAGGAGAAACGAAAATTAAAAAAATGTACATAGATATTATGTAAAAGTCACAACTATTATTTTTTTTCTCAGATTATTAGGCGACTTTCCCAATACCTACGTTTATACTAAATCAGCAGCGGAAGACATTGTGCAGAAATACTCCCAAGGACTCCCCGTCGCTGTCGTTAGACCTTCCATAGGTAAATTTTGTTTACTCTAAGATATTACATAAAATATCTTTTGTTTCCGTAAACATGACTGCTATAAAGACAAATGCACAAAAAATCCTAAAAATTTGATATAAAATGTCAATTATTGGTGGAAATCTAACACTTTTAACGGAGAACCGTTGAGAAACTCAGCAGATTGATCTTTCAAGCACAAAACAGAATTTTTCTAGTCGACACTATGACTTACCTACAAGATTTACTCATAGAATTACTGTTGTAGGTAAATAAAACTATGCATGTATGTAAATATTGAATTGACTAAACAGATTTGGATAAAATTTAGTACACAGATAAACTATAAACTGGAGTAAAAGGAAAATACCGAAACCTAGGCCAGGGACCAAAGTAATGGCTAGGTTGCTAGTATCCCTACTATTATTACTGAAGTATTATTATTACCAAATAAATGTATTTTAGATAATAATATCGAGATTTAAGTAGAAATTAACTTAAATGAGCTGCCAGTAAAAAAAGTTTTAAACATACTTATTTTTGTTTCCTTACAGTGATATCGACGGAGAGTGAACCTGTGCCAGGATGGATCGACAATGTATATGGACCTACCGGTGTAAGTTTTTTTTTATGATACAAAGGGGGCAAATGGGCAGGAGGCTTACCTGATGGTAAGTGGTCACCGCCGCCAAATGGAATTAGCTGGTACTGGAGAGCTCCCGCCCAGAGATGAGAATAGTACTCCATGTGGGGCCGAATTTGCGCCTTATAAAGCTGACGCTGACTTGACGTGGAGTACTGTGAACTGTCTTACTGAGCACACCAAGTTTCTGTGAGGCCAATTTGGCCTTACCTTCCAATTGACCACGGAACTGGACGTTTCTCGAGATGTCGACGCCAAGTATTCTGATACTGGGTGTGCCAGACAGCGGAGTGTCCTCAAATTGAGGAGTTACGACAAATGGCGACTTTTTAGCGGTTAACGCGCAAACTTGTCTTTTTGGGGTTGAATTGGACTATGTTTAGTCGACCCTAATCCGAGACTTTGGTTAACAAAGATTCGACTTCATACACAAGTTTGTACCGGCAATCGTCGACGTATTCCCGAGAAATATTAGAGCGGCCAGTGTACAGGACATCCATATTGCTACATCTGCCTACCTATGAGTCAGGTATACTAGAAGATCACCGGCTGAGCGACCCCGACGAAAGCCATACAGGCGGCCGCCGATCAGCCGGTGGTCCTTTTGGCAGTTGATAATGGACTCCATTATTTTGGAGAACAAGGAGATGATTGCTATAGGCCTGCAATTGGATGGATCCGAGCGGTTGCCTTTTTTTGGGATGGATACATTCATTCATATGTAGACATTCATTCGTTCACACAGCATATACATCTTGACATATATTTAGCGACACGTTTGAATCAGCTGATAGTGTAGTTGCTGTGCTAGCGATCACGGGTTTGAGTCCCGCGGGAAACATTTGTGTGATAAGCACGAATATTTGTACTCCAGTTTAGGGTATTGCTTTGTTTATAATATGTATGTATTTAAAGTGTATCTACTATCTGGTATCCGTAACACAAGCCTCGTAGCTTACCATGGAACTAGATGACGCTGTGTGTTAATGTTCCAACATAAACAAAAATATTATGAAAGCTGAAGATGTGAAAAATTGCTAGCCTACGATTTACTCCTAGGCCTAGCCTAGTCTAGCCGTTTCAGCTAGTAGTATAATAGACATGTCTTATTGTCGTTTACAGTAGTACTTTACCCTCTATTTTAACAACAAATCCTTCTTACAAACATTCATATTCATACATATATTTATAGTGAAAATACTTCATAAAGTAAAACGTGTATGTAATATCTATAGAATTGACATAAAAAGTCAGTAATTCTGTATTAAAAACTATCGGTAAACTAGTAATCTGGAAAAATAAGCACTTAGACCGTGTAACTATTCCAGGTGGTAGTAGGAGCGGCTGTGGGCCTCCTACACGCATTGCATTGCGACCCGCAAGTCAAAGCGGACCTGGTGCCAGGGGACTATGTGGTGAACGGAGTGATAGGAGCCGCCTGGAAGACCGCAAAGGACTATCCAGGAAATTATGAACATGCTCCTGCTGAAAACTTACCTGTAGTGTACAATTATGTGTCTTCGGAACAAAATCCTTTAACTTGGGGTAAGTGTGATACTTTGTTAGGTTTACGCAAATATTTGACACAAGCAAACTTCGCTGGGCGTAAGTTAAAATAAAATAAACGGTTTTTATAATTTTCTAATAAAATAAAAGTAGCCTAAGTTACTCCTTACACTTACATTTAAGCGAATATTTGTTATCCTAAAAATATTATAAATTGAAGGATGTATAATATCTGTTACTCAATCACTCCAGGACGACTGAACTGATCTGGATAAAATTCGACACCGGAATAGATTATACTCTGGAATAGCACAAATGTTAATTTTTCTTGAAAAAAATTGCAGTTCTTGTGTGGTATCCATTAATTAAGACGATCTTCTGGTCAAACTCGAGTGTAAAAAGATAGTTTGATTTTAATTTTTAAAACAAGTCATAGTGTCGTTATAATAATTTAATATTTTACACTCATTTATTTTCAGCCAAGTTCATGAACTATTCAGAAGTATATGGATTCCAAGTGCCGTCGCTACAGGCTGTGTGGATGTACCTCTTCTGGCTGACACCCTCGAAGCTTATGTACAACTTTTACGTTCTGTTAATGCATTGGATCCCGGCCTACATAGTGGATACCATCGCTGTTTTGATAGGGAAAAAGCCTGTGTAAGTCTAGATTTGTTATTGTTTATTTAAACAGAATTTATCTGTCTATATAAAAACGAAGTCTTTAATATATCAGCCCTTTTTAACGTCCTACAGCTGGACACGTTCCTCCCTTCAATACGAGGGGAATCAGGCCATAGCCTACCACGCTAAACAAGTGTGGGTTAGTGAACTTCACAGGTCTTTCGAAAACTTGCTAGGTCCTCTCAAACGTGCAGGTTTCTTCACGATGTTTTAATTCACCGTAAAACAAGTAATGTTTTGGTCAAGTTGAAAACGATTCGCACGTAAAAATATTATCGTTGCTAGACTCTCTATTACAAAAGCCAGCGCATTGCCACTGGACTACCACCCCCTAATTTAAAAGTCAGTTACATAAAATATATTTATTACTTTACAGATTAAAAAAAGCATACAAAAAAATCGGAAAGTTCTCAGACGTAATAAGCTTTTTCGCCATTCGCGAATGGAAATTCCACAACAAAAATACGGTGCAGCTACAAAAGGAGTTGGGCGACGCGGACAGACGGATATTCAATTTTGATATAGAAAGTTTGAAATGGACGGAGTATTTTAAAGAATATGTCAAAGGGGTCCGCTTATATTTGTTAAAGGACCCCTTGGAAACCATCCCGCAAGCTGAAAAGAAGCACTTCAAATTAACTTGTTTACATTATTTCTTAGTCTCTCTACTTGCTTTTGGACTTTTAAGACTTATATGGTTTTTGGTGAAGCTGTTTATATAATGTAGTGTTTAATTAGGCGTTTTTTGTAAGGTATAAATGAATCTGTCTGAACAAAAGTGGCATAACTTAAAAAATTGGACTTAGGTCGTTATAATTTTGAGGGCTATTGCCTATTATTTCGTCTGTTGGTTCGCTTAAAGTCAAAAAATAATTATAATTAGATAAGTTAAAAATATTTTGATCTTTAAAAATATCAGAGTCTGGGCAATATTGATCTATAATTTCGCGGATTAATACAATATTACTTTTTTTAGTCGTTTTGTTTCACAGTTCTACTACCGTTCTACTTTTTGCGATAAGATGCCAGTGTTTTAAAATGCATCCAAGTTTCCACTTACATCTTGATCTATCGTGATGTCGATTATCGTTTTTTTAATACTTATATCTATATATCTATCTATCTATCTATATATATATATATATATATATATATATATATATATATATATATATATATATATATATATATATATATATATATATATATAAAATGAATTGCTGTTCGTTAGTCTCGCTAAAACTCGAGAACGGCTGGATCGATTTGGCTAATTTTGGTTTTGTATTATTTGTGGAAGTCCAGAGAAGGTTTAAAAGGTGAAGTAACAAGTAAAAGTTTTTATATAATTGTGTTATCTTTGGTTAGGCTACTTTTGTGCGAATGGCTTTAAATGTGATATAATATTTTTAGGGTGTTTTTGGTGTCGTGGGTAAATATTCGTGTTTAATACATAGCTTGTGTGCTTGTTTGTTAGTTTGAAGCTAGTTTATACGAGTAATGAATATCACAAATTATTTTAAGTAACATTTAAATAGACTGGAAATATTGTAGTATTAGTTGGTTCTATCCTACAGGTGTTTATTTTTTAAATATATGAAACTATCTGACTCCGTATAAATTTATTGAAACATAATTTATGATGTACCAAAAAATTTTTTGATTTTTCGGAATACATAATGTTTAGCTATTTTAATTTTTTTGTAAATAAAATTGAAAATATTTTTATAATTCTATGTAAAAATTGTCTAAGGGGGGGCCATTTGTTTAGAACTACTGTTAGCGAACTGAGGCTATAGCTTGAATGCACATGACAGTGGTTCTGAGAAAACTTTTATTTAATAATAATAAATCTTTATGTCATTTATTTATTTATTTTTTTCTAAGTTTTCGGAATAACTTATAAGTAATATTAAATTAAATTTAAAATTAAAAAAAAATAATATTTAAAAATGACCTATATCGTTTTAGTAATCGTAACAAATTGCTTATCAAAAAATCTAGATATTGTAAATAAATTATTTTTTTAAGAAAATGTAATATATATAAATGGCCCCCTTTTAAATTAATATTCTACTAAATACATAAGTTTTTTATATGAAATGTGATGCTTGAATATAGATTATAAATAAAAAAATCATTTACTTATTGTGTTTTACGTCAATTATAAATCCTATTTTATTATAGATTCATTAAAATTATTGCATTATGTCTTATTGGAAAAGAATTTGAAAAAAATTTCAAAATGAAATTTAAATTTTAAATTTAAAGATTATTTACTTTTTAAATACTTATTTATGTATAATAAGCTCTTTTATTAAACGAGGTGTTTTGAGACTCATCGTCGCTCCGCTCGGGTTGGCCCCCGTTCCAAAACGTACCGTAGTACGTTTTAACTGTTAACATGGATTTCTTTAAAATAAAATCTAGATATACTATAACTAGATAGACAAACAGACAGACAAAAAATCTAAAAACTATAGATTTGGCATCTGTACCAATAATAATAACTATTTTAAGTAACATGATTTTTCAAAAAAATATTTAATTTACAGATTCGACTAGATGATAATTTTATAATACGTGTATATTTCGATCCATTTTGGACACTGTTATTTTTAACTATAAATAGTGTAACGTAAGTGTAAGTTTAAAGTCGCATCGTGTAAAAAGAACGCTGGCTGGCTCATGCTGCATGACATTAAACACTGAACACTGAATCAAATCTATTTTATTAATTAATAGAATTCTATTTAATGATATTCTATCTCATGTATTTTTATTACCTACCAATAACCAATATACGTCGAGAGCGAAAGTCTACTTCGAAAACAAAGGAATAGGCCTAGTACTTTCGTGCGCAAATCTACCCATACGCAAACACCCCCTCCACTTTCTTCCCCTCCAGCGTTATTTTTACGTGACGCGAATTATAGTAGAACAAGCAAAATACCGTGTATCAGCACATAGTTTTTATGGTTCCGTAACTAAAGGGTAAAAAGGGACTCTATTACTAAGAGTCCAATAAAAAAACAAATACTAAAAAACATAATAATATAAATATTAAGGGGGCTCCCATACAACAAACGTGATTTTTTTACTCGTTTTTGCTCGATAGCTAACGCTTGAAATATTCACAGAATATTTAGTTGTATATTCAAAGAAATAATTAAATTATAATAAAACAAATATTTAAAGGGGGCTCCCATACAACAGACCTGATTATTTTGCCATTTCTATACTTGCCGGTTTTCCTATTATTTCGTACAGAGTCAGTAACGTCTCAAGCTATATTAGAAAAATGAATGATCGTTTAATTCATTAATTCATGGAAAAAATAAATTAATACTTTTCCAGCGTTTTTTCAAAGATAATTTAAGAAAACTCAAATACATAGATAAAATAATAAATAAATAAACTCAAAATATTATAATATAAATAAAAAAAATATTATAATTTTTGTATTCCATAATTATTTTAATATAATTAGATGGACAAATAATTACAAGAATTTAGTCACCAATATAAATACGCCTGAAAAGATAATAGATAATAGTATAGATTCATTGATGTCCACTCTCAAGAAAGAGAGAAAGCGATCGTGCGGTCAATAACTATCTCTGTCTTGTAGGTATGTAGTTAAAAAAGCGTGATGCGACCCCGAAGTGAAACTTTTTGTTAATTACATTGTTTACTTTCCATTTTACAGTATGCTTGACGAGTATTTAAAAAAAACAAAAACATCAGTCATGATAAGGCAAAATAGGCAAAATATTCAGACAAGAAAATCTAGACAAAGTCAACTACTGGCCCACAAAACACAATGTACTGGCCGCACGCTCGTTTCATATTCTCTCTAACACTTTCCTGCCCTCACTTACTTTAAGAGTATGGGGTGACCGTTAGTGATTGATATTATTAAGTTAAAAAAAGTTATATAAGATATTAGAACGTAATTATCAAAATATATTATAAACAAATCAAATCAGGCTATTAAGTGTAAGTCCACATTTATAATTTATATAATTAAATCAAATTATTATCTATGGTCACAGTCTTGTGACACTTTTGGATTCTGGCGGGAACCTTGAAAAAGCGCGGTTGACTTTAGAAAATTAATTTTAAATTTTTCCTATAAAGTGATTTTTATAGTTAAAGTGAATTTAAATATTGCTATTAGCGGCTGAAAAGCACAATAGCAATGGAGATAAACGAGGGGGGCGGGTCTAACCCGCCCACCTCAAAAAAAATAAAACGGACACAGCCTAGGGATGAAGGACAATCGGACTCCGGCGGTGAGCGAGATGCGTATCTGCCCTATTACAAACCGAATTATAAAAGACTATATCCGGAAAACTCAACCAACACAGACTTTAAAGTGTATGTAGAATCCATAAACGATGATAGATTGGGTAACAAGAGCCCTATATACTTAAATCATCTTTTCTCAATGGACATAAAAGGTGTGACGGGTATTCAGAGGGTGAATGCCAATAAAATAGCAGTTATTTTCAAGCAATATAATACGGCCAATAACTTTATTAATAACACTACTTTCCTCACAAAATATAACATGAAGGCATTCATACCGGCAGCGCAAATTGAAAAAACCGGCATCATTAGATTTGTTCCAACGAATATATCTAACAAAGAACTCTATACAAGACTTTCTTCAATTTATGAAATAGTGGCAATAAGAAGGTTTACAAAGAAAATAGGACAAGAGCGCATTCCATTACAGACTGTAAGCGTTACTTTTTTATCTAATGTACTACCTGATAATGTTCAATATGATCTATTCTCATATAGAGTTTTTGAATACATTCCACCATTATTACAGTGCTATAGGTGTTTTAAATTTAATCATTCAGCAAGGATTTGTAATGGTAAACAAAGATGTAGTATTTGCGGAGGTGAACACATGTATAAGGAATGTGATAAACCAACAGAAATCAGCTGCATAAATTGCAGTGGGCCTCACCTTGCGATATCTAGATTATGTCCTATTAAAGCAAAAAAGATCATTGAAAAGAAAAACAACATATCTTATGCAGGTGTCACCTCTACAAAACAAGTCATCACCAATGAAACAGATTTTCCTCCACTCTCACCACCAAAATCACAACTTGTAAATAGTAATGTTATTGTAAATAAATCTATAAATATTCCTGTAAATAAGTCTGTACAAGATGTAAATAAAGCTAAAATAGTTAATTCTAAAGACCTTAAAACTCAAATAATTTCCAATAACGATGTACTTATGGCCCTAGTGCAGACGTTGGTGGAATTAGGCAATAAAGATGATAGTACACCGACTAATATTAAAACTATTAAAGATACATTATTAAAAAACTTAACATAATGGATTGTGTAGGGCCTAGTTCTACACAATCCAAGTTACGTATTGCGCAGTATAACATTCAAAGTGCAAATAGTAAAAAACCTTTATTAATCCAATTTTTAAAACAACAAAATATTGATATTTGCCTTCTTAATGAGACATGGTTCAAAGATAATAATTTTAAAATACCAGGATATAATATATACAATAAAAATTCAAACAATACACATAATGGAGTTGCAATACTAATAAAACCACACCTTAAGTATAATATATTAAATACCAGATTTTATGAAGACATTCAAACAGTTGCTGTATCTGTATCAACAGGACATAGTAGTTTAACAATTCTCTGTGTATACTGTCCACCTTCAAGTGGACGGATACGAATTAATAGACTCCGTTGCATTATTAATGATCTACCAAAGCCCATATTTATGAGTGGTGACTTTAATGCTCATCATATTGCATTTGGTTGTTTGTCAACGAAAAGTAGAGGTCAGGATTTATTTAATTTAATTGATGACTTAGATTTGTGTATTTTAAATGATGGTAGACCTACAACTATAAATCGCCCTAGACAAACTGCTTCTGCCATAGATGTAAGCTTTATAAGTGGCAGCCTCGCACCACTGTGTGAATGGTCTGTACATGATGATACAATGGGAAGTTACCATTATCCAACAATAACAGAGATTTCATTACATATAGATAAATATCATCTCAATTCCCCTGTAGATAAGTTCATATATAAAAAAGCTGACTGGAAAACATATACAGCTCTTTCAAAAACAATGTTTAATGATTTGATACTTCAACCACATGATCCTATTTCAACCTATAATGATTTCTGTTTTCATTTAGATACTCTTAAAGAAATGTCAATTCCAAAGCTCACTAAAACAAACACTTTCATAAGCAGACCACCAGCTCCCTGGTGGAATAGTATATGTGAACAAAGTGTTATTGCTTCATATAATGCACTAAAACTATATAGAAAAGAGTCTACTATTGAAAATTATATTAATTACAAAAGAAAAGATGCTCAGAAAAAGAGAACAATTTCAGAACAGAAAAAAATAGGATGGAATAATTTGTGTAACACTTTTAATAGAAATACTCACATAAGTAAAATTTGGAATTTATTAAAAATGTTCAAAGGCATAAGACCTAAGAATAAATCATATACAAATGAGTTTATATCTCCACTCTTAAATAAATTATCAGATAATAGCAACTTAATTGAAGTAGATCAACTGAACATTCTTTTTGAAACCAACAATGATAACCCAAATTCTAAATTTTTACTGGATCCTTTTTCATGGTCTGAATTTTTAACAAGCTTGCACTCTAGACGAAATACAACTCCTGGCTTAGATGATTATCCTTACATCGTAATTAAAAACTTAGATGTATCTGCCCAAAAGTTGTTTCTTAACATTCTCAATTTGCTTTGGCTTAATAAATGTATTCCACAGTCATGGAAAACACAGTGTGTTGTCCCAATACTTAAGCCCGACAAATCTCCTGAGTTTGCTAGTTCTTATAGACCAATTTCCTTGTCATCATGTCTTGGTAAAATATTCGAAAATATGGTGAAAGTTCGTCTTGACTGGTATGTTGAATCAAAGTGTTTCATTCCACATATACAATATGGCTTCCGTAGAGGGCGTAGTAGTGCAGACAGTTTCACCTCTTTAATCTCTGACCTAAAAAATGCAAAACATAGAAAATTAAACACTGTTTGCGTATTCCTAGATGTCCAAAGTGCTTTTGACAGTGTTGATCCTGGTATACTAGTTCAAATCATGTCTAGGTTAGGTGTGCCCGGGCACTTATGTAAGTGGATTTTTAATTTTTTGAACAATAGAACAATCTATGCTAGACATAACAATATTTTATATGGACCCAAATATGCCTCAAGAGGCACAATGCAGGGTGCCACACTATCTCCATTGCTGTACAATATATACACAAGTGAAATTTGTAAATATGTAAATAATAGGAATGTAAATATCTTACAATTTGCTGATGACATTGTATTATACAGCAGTAATTACAACCTAGAGATTGCAATAGATAACATGAACAAATCCTTATTTCAACTATTACAATATTATAATGATTGTTTACATTTAAAAATTAACCCCTCTAAAAGTAGTGTTATGTTTTTTGGCAATGAAACCCCAAACTCAAATGTTATTTACAATAATGAAATTATAAATAAAGTCACTTCAAAGAAATTTTTAGGAATAATACTAGATCCAAAATTAACTTTTGAAGAACATATTAAATATATATCCAAAAAAGCTCACACAGGACTAAATGTTATCAGATCACTTTGTGGTGTAACATGGGGTGCAGATCCTAAAATATTGTCAATATTGTATAAAAGTATTGTAAGAAGTCACTTAGATTATAGCTCACTCGCTTATATGAATAGTTCTCATGTAAATAAATTAGACATATTGCAGAATAAGGCTTTAAGAATAATATCTGGTGCTATGTGCTCAACTCCCATAAGGGCCATGGAAGTTGAGACAAAAGTGATGCCTTTGATTTTGAGGCGAATTTTTCTTGCTGAAAGATTCTGTCTCAAACTAATAGCATCAAATAACATTCAAATAATAAATAAAATTGTACCTTATATAGATAGATCCCCAAGAAGACCATTAACAACAGCACACGGTCTACTATATGGTAATTCTCCAACACTGTCTGATATATTTCTGGAAATAGACAATAATTTTTCTAAAATCAGAAAACAGTTTCCATGGCCATGTTACTCTTTCTCTTATCAGTGTATTTCACATCCAATTAATGTAGTTCAACAGACAATAAACAATAATTCGGAAATGCTTCAATTTTTGGAGGAAAATACAATGTACTATGTTATCTACACTGATGGGAGCAAAACAAGTGATTATGTACATGCTGCTCTATATGATCCACAAGCAAAATTTTCTTCAAGTTTTATTCTGCATGAACCCTGCTCTATATTTACGGCAGAGGCATATGCAGTGTATCAGGCATTAATGCGTATTCGCGAAATCAATAACAATAAATGTTTTTGGTACTTGCGTACTAATGATGACACACTTTTATTTTTTCTATAGATTTGTGTGAATGTGCTTATATCGTAAAATCTTAAATCGAAAATTAATAATAGGTTCATAAAGTTAATTTTGGGAATGTTTCTTTCTAGGTTGGTTAGGTTAGGTTAGATATGTGACCGCAGTATCGCACGAGCCGGGCGAGCGCAGCGAGCGTGCCGCGGCAGCGGCCGGCGAGTGCCATAGTCAAAAATTAATAATAGGTTCATAAGGTTAATTTTAAGAATCTTTCTTTCTAGGTTGGTTAGGTTAGGAATGTAGATGCAAATTGGCGGCATTTAGAAATTGCCGCCATATTTATGACATGTCTATGGCACTCGCCGGCCGCTGCCGCGGCACGCTCGCTGCGCTCGCTCGGCTCGTGCGATATTGTGGTCATATATCTAACCTAACCTAACCAACCTAGAAGGAAAGAGTCATAAAATTGACCTTATGAACCTATTATATGAAAACCCAAAGAAAATAGGGGTTGGCTTTAGAAGTCGGCCACACGATTTTGGTGTTTTGGGGGCGTGGGTGGGGAAGAGGGGGGTGTTAGCTACCCGATGGTACCACTCCCGCGGCGCGGAGATCCTTATTTTTTTTTTAATGAATTTTTTAATTTCGTGTTTTTGTATGCGTATAACGGAACGTTTTTGCAAGTAAAAATGGTTTGGTAAGTAAAATGGAACGTAATTATAAGTGAAAAATATTATAAATTTGAAAATAAATAACACACAAAATAAATTTCTACTCAATACAAATAAAATTCAAATTAGAATTAGTTAGTCGAGTACCATAAGCATTACTAGGCCAGATTGGTTAGGTTAGGTTAGAACATGACCACAAACATAACCGACTTTCAGCTAAACACTAGGTCAGATTGGTTAGGTTAGGTTAGAACATGACCACAAACATACCCGACTTTCAGCTAAACACTAGGCCAGATTGGTTAGGTTAGGTTAGAACATGACCACAAACATAACCGACTTTCAGCTAAACACTAGGTCAGATTGGTTAGGTTAGGTTAGAACATGACCACAAACATACCCGACTTTCAGCTAAACACTAGGTCAGATTGGTTAGGTTAGGTTAGAACATGACCACAAACATACCCGACTTTCAGCTAAACACTAGGCCAGATTGGTTAGGTTAGGTTAGAACATGACCACAAACATTACCGACTTTCAGCTAAACACTAGGTCAGATTGGTTAGGTTAGGTTAGAACATGACCACAAACATACCCGACTTTCAGCTAAACACTAGGCCAGATTGGTTAGGTTAGGTTAGAACATGACCACAAAAATAACCGACTTTCAGCTAAACACTAGGTCAGATTGGTTAGGTTAGGTTAGAACATGACCACAAAAATAACCGACTTTAATATTTTTAATTCTAATTTGAATTTTATTTGTATTGAGTAGAAATTTATTTTGTGTGTTATTTATTTTCAAATTTATAATGTTTTTCACTTATAATTACGTTCCATTTTACTTACCAAACCATTTTTACTTGGAAAAACGTTCCGTTATACGCATACAAAAACACGAAATTAAAAAATTCATTAAAAAAAAAATAAGGATCTCCGCGCCGCGGGAGTGGTACCATCGGGTAGCTAACACCCCCCTCTTCCCCCCTCACCCCCCCAAAACACCAAAATCGTGTGGCCGACTTCTAAAGCAACCCCGAAAATAGTTTTTTACGATATAAGCACATTAAAAATAAAAGCAAAATAAAAGTGTGTCATCATTAGTACGTAAGTACCATGTTTTTTAATAATTTCTGATTCCTTAAGTTTGATAACAGCTTTAACTACCCTCACAGTCAAATACAAGTCTAATTATATCCTTTACTTCATTAAGCAAATAATTCACCAATACCACAGTAAAAATATCCAAATTTTCTTTCTATGGGTGCCTTCCCACAAAGGTATCTCTGGCAATGAAATGGCTGATAAAACTGCATATGAAGGAGTTAATGCTGTTGACGTTAGAAATACAATGAATGTTCCTATGTCCGATTACTTGCAATGTATTGACCAAAATATTCAAAAGTTGTGGTTAGAAATGTGGAAGAAAGATCAAGATACGAAAGGAAAATGGTATGGAAGCATACAAGAAAGCTTACCTGCAAGACCTTGGTATCATCGTATGCCAGATGCTTCTCGAGACTTTATTACTATCATAAATAGACTGCGTTTCGGTCATAATACTACACCGTCACACCTTGCTCGACTCGGCATTATTGCGAATGGAACCTGTTCTCATTGTAATTCAAGTGATGGAACTGTGGAGCATGTTATCTTTGATTGTCAAAAATTTTTGATTGACAGACTAGTGTTGGCCAGTGAACTCAGTGATGTTGAAAATAAGTGTGATTTATTGTCCCGCCCGCCGCCATTAAAACAATTGTTACAAGACGAACTTACTTATAAGCACATCTACAAATACATAAAGAATACAATTAAAACAATTTAATGGGATGTGCTCATAGACATATTACGTATACGAATAAATAAGAGTTGACCTAAAGGTTGTAATTACCAGGTCAAAAAATCCCAAAAAAAAAAAAAAAAAATGTGACACTTTTGGTAATTGGCAACAAAGTTCGAACTGACATTTCTTCATTTTCCAGAAGTACGGAGTGATATTTTTGTTTTTAAAATTTATTTTAATATTAATTAATTAATTATAATGGCAGACAATAAAGAAATCGCGCAAAACGATGCCGATCCCGAGCTCGAAGATTTAATGGATAGTAAGTTAATTGTTAATTAAAATAACCTATTTGTGTTACACAACATTTCTAATATAATATTATAAATTTCCTGTTCAACTTATTATAAAATAATGTCAAGGAAACAAAATGAATTTAATCTTTACTGTTTTTAAATTAAAATGTGGGTTTTAATTCTAGATTTTAATAAATTTTAGGAAGTTTTTACACTTTTTCACATTATGTAAACTTTGAACTCTACAATGACTTGGTAAAGGAAAAATAAATGGCGCATCTTATATTTTGGTCATGAATTATTAAACAATGATAAGTTGAATCTTATTTAAGAAACCTTTTTCATAGAGATGCTTAATAAGAATTTTCTGTTAATAATTATTTATTTTTATTTAAAATACTTAAAAAATATACATTTTTCGAAATATCATGCTAAAAGTTATAAACTTTTTTAAAACTTAATAAAACCTGCAATCAGGTGCCTTACAAGACATGACAAAAAAGGACCAAAGTTCTAAGCCAGAAGACAACAATCCACAACAAAACATGTGGAGTGAAGAGTTTATAAAAGAGGCGGCAGCTCAATTTGAAAGCAATATGGCAGCTATTTTAGGAGGATTCAGTGGTGTACCTGGTAAGGAAAAATGTATGATACTTATTAATATAAGATAAATAATATTGAATGGTACCAATGCAAAATAATCTTAATATATACTTACTTGATCTATCAACTTGTAAATAAAATCAAAATACCAGTTCAAAAACTGTCCTTTTCTGCTACCGACTCCAAAACTAAAATGTTATTAAAAGTTTTCTTTTTAGCTTAGGTCTTATACAAACCTGTTTACAATAATTTATTGTGAAGACAGTATTTTTTAACGTATTTTTTTGGAAATTAGAAGGCATACTGACTAAATAATAAAACTAATGATTTACCACATTCAGTATAAATGTTATATCACACATATATAGTGGTTTTGTATGTGAATATTTTCTTACAGAGGACCAAATATCTCAAGAACAAATAGCACAGACCTTTTCAAAGATGGCGGGTAAGTTCATTTTTTTTAACAAACATTTTTGAAGCAGCCAGAATTCCGTAATATATATAATACAAAAATTAAACTCGCTAGTTGACTTACGTTAGTCCCTAGTGGAACATAATTACAAATTCATTTTTTCCATAGAGGCAGCGGCACAAGTATTAAAGCCTCAAACTGAAGGTGCTGTGACTGAGTCTTCAAGTGATCCGGCCACTCAGGAGAAAATTGACGAGGTTTGTATGACATAACATGTTCTTTGGCTGCAGATCAGCCTGCTGCAACTTCAGAAGTCCTGGGTTTGAGGCCCCCAAAAAAGAACTACTTAATAGATTTTATTCAAAATTTTCATTTTAGTATATGAAATGAACATACCTAATTTTGGGAAGTTATGAAACTTAAAAAAAACCAAAGAAGGTTAGATTAGTGGTTATAATAATAAGAGGTTTACGCAAATGTTTGGCATAAAGAACAGTTTTTTGTCTCTTTCATCCCTATATGTATTTCACATCCGGAACAAAAAATACAATTGAAATTAGTTTCAAGTTAAAATCTAAAAAGACATGTTTCATTTAACAAGATTAGTTTAATTATTTTTGTAAATTTGTTAGGGGGCCCTCATAATAGTCAGGCCCCTAAAAAATTTTCTTTCGATTCTGGTATGTAGTGTAGTCTAGTTATGTAGAGGTAAAGTGAGAGTTAACTGCATATTATTACAAATAATAAGTCAGTCTAACGTGCCACTGCTTAATCGGGCATTCCTTTTACGGGGTAGGAAGGTGTCCATAGCATATTATAAAGGAATAACTTATGAAAATTTTTGTAATGACTTTGACTTGGAAAGGACTTAAGTAATTCTCTATGGTTTCCAGGTGTCCGCAGCGATATCGCAAACGCTACAAAATCTTAACACAAACTCGGAAAACTTACAGACGCCATTTTCTGAAGCGGACTTGGCGAGTATGTTTAATAATTTCAACCTCGCTGAAGGGAATCAGGTTAGTTGCATTATCATTATATCTAATATACAAATATAAAAATCTCGTGTCACAGTGTCTGTTAGTGTTATCAAACTCCTACAAAACGGTTTGACCAATTTTTATATATTTTTGTGTATGTGTAAGTCTGAGAATAGGCTGTAAGCTATTTTCAATTATTTTTTTCTCCAGTTTTTTTTAGTTTTAGACCAATTTTTTTTTATGATTTGGCATCAAAAATACTTTTAACCTAAAATTTTCATCTTTCTACCACTAATTCCTATTTTTAATAGTGATTAGAACGCGGGCGGAGCCGCGGGAATCACTAGTCTCATTTAATATTATATGTATGCAACTTCTTCACACTTCTAGGTCGATAACGACCTAGAATGATTCGCGAGGCAATTGAAATTAAAAAACATCCTAACTTTAATAGAGAGGACGGCTGGGTATTACCACCTTCTTGGGATCCTGTAATTAATATAATAAAATCTAATAGTAATAAAAGTAATCATAATAGACAGTCGGATGTAGTTAGCTCATACTGTGTAGATCTTGATACAAGTAGTCAAATTTAATATTATATATAATTATTGTATGTATTGCAATATTGTTAAAATATTTTTAAAAAGAGCAAGTGTAGAGTTTCTTGCCGGTTCTTCTCTGCACAAACTGCCTTCCGAACCATGCAGTAGCTTTCTTTCAATCTAAATTCAAAAAAATTTTTAAAAATTATAATTCAAAAGAATCTGTCAAATCTAAGCATATTTTGATTTGATTAAATTATTTTTAATTTGCAGTAGTGTTGCTTAATACTTTAAAATAATCAAATTTCAATTTATATTTTAACTTAATTTTCTTATATCAAATTAATACTTAATTTAAATAATAAAATGCAACTTAGCATAAACAATTTATAGGTAAGAAAATATACATATTATTAGAATAGCAACACTACATAATACTTTTGAATAACTAATATTAAAATAAAAATTATAATAATTATAATAATACTAGCTAAAAATAAGTTAATAATATTGCCATAATTATAAATTATTTTTAAATTATTTAAATTTAAATATAAATGTTTAGAATTAAAATTTTATAAGGTACTCTGATGCCATTTTCAAAATTTTTTGTAAATTGTGGGTAGGCACTGTCTGTAACAAGTATATAAACCTATGAGACGTCAAATACCTTAGTCTCTCCCGTGACCATGATTGCTGTAAAGCATTCGAAACGTCGGGAACTAAAAATCAAAATAAATCCGCGACAAAATCCGAAAAGGTAGTTTCATTTATAATGTCGAATATTCGCGTAAATCTAAGAAAGTATTATGAGTACACATTAGTTGAAGAATATAATATTTTATAGTTTTTTTTTTCTGTTTTTGTCAGAAACGTGAATATATTATGATTATGACACTGAACTATCTTTTTATTAATTAATAGACAACATATTGTAATATTTAAAAATATGTATCGCCACAGTGTTAATTATCGAACTCCTCCAAAACGGCTGGACCGATTTTTATGATTTTTTTGTGTGTATTTAGTAGGTATGAGAATAGGTCGTAGGCTAATTTTTATTTCCCTAAGTGATAAGGGTGGCCCTCTCCAGATATTTTATTTTTTATTTTTAGACCAAATTTTTATTTTTTACTTTTTTATGATTTGGCATCAAAAAAATCTTATAACCCTAAATTTAATTTTGATTTATACATTTGTATGTATTTTCAGGAAGGCAACATGTTTTTACCGTTCATGCAAGGGATGATGCAGTCGTTGCTGTCCAAAGAGGTTTTATATCCGTCCCTGAAGGAGTTAGTGGAGAAGTACCCGGCTTGGTTGGCGGAGAATAAAGGCAAGATTGAGCAAAGTGAATATGAGAGGTGGGTTTCTGGTCTTTATTATATTTGTTAGTTATTTTTGAGTTACGGATGAACATACACACATATGTAGGTATGTTTATACATATTGATCTATATTAATAAAGGTTTTTGCTTAAAAAAAAATATTAAAAGGCGTTGTAAACTGGTTGAACAAAATGTAAAAAATAGTGATGTACCTCTTTTATTATTAGCTGGTTCAATTACTAGCTTTAGTAAGGTCTTTACAGATATTATAATAGGTTATGAGTTTTTTTTAACCATAAGATTTTTTCATACATGGCAAAATCTTAAGGCGCAGATAAACGACTGTTAATGATTTTATATTGAACATCACGTCTAAACTTCTAGTCTTATTTCTTTGAAAAAAATATGTTATACTAGACAATTTTATTCATAATTTGATATGTGAAAATGTGAAATTATATTTTAATAACATAGTGTAATTAATTTGTAAAGTAACGTCTAACGCGGACAAAAAAACGACAATCACGCAAAAACTATGGGGCGTATTTACATGAAACTTTAATCATATAAAAGACAATTTAATGACCTTGTATGCTCAAGGGCGCGGGCAGTTAATGTCGCCTTAATGTTCCCATACTTTTCAACTATTTTTAATTTTATGTGACATTTGTTGTTTTGTCCCCGTACCCTTCAAATGTTCAATGTACGATTTAATTTATTCCATTTATTCAATGTTTTCAACTTATTTACTTATAGATTCGAAAAGCAACAAGAGCTAATGAACAAAGTTTGTGCCGAGCTCGAGCCGGAGCAGGAGAGTGACTCGGAGGAGGTCAAGAAGAAACGATTTGAATCTGTGCTGAAAATGATGCAACAGGTGACTTGGACCGATCTTAATTCTTTCATCATCATCAGCCCTTTTTTTAACATCCCACTGCTGGGCGTGGGCCTCCCTCAGTACGAGGGATCAGGCCATAGTCCACCACGCTGGCCTAGTGCGTGTTGGCGGACTGAGCATGTCTTACGAAAACTTACTAGGTTCTCTCAGACATGCAGGTTTTCTCACGATGTTTTTCTTCACTGTAAGACAAGTGGTAATCATGATAGAAAAAATTCGCACATGAAACTTAATTCTTTATTTAATATTAATAATTCAGGTATATGTTTATTGTACAAAAAAAATTCTTAGTCTTGAGAAAAATTTAGAAACAATGATCTCTCATTAGGATTCCAGATTTAATAAGACTTACTTTTGCACGCGGCTTCTCGTACGCTGTTTATTTTATTAGCAAAAAAGAAACTTATTCATTTTTGTTTTTTTATTTTTTCAGTATTTTTAGTAATAGCCAAACGAATTTTACTAAAACTTTCAAATTTTTGCTATCTGATACATTATTTTTCTTATTACAGATGCAAGACTTGGGTCAGCCTCCGACAGAACTAGTAGGTGATATTTCAGTGCCGCCAGAGGGCTTCGTAGCGCCCCCCACGCAGGACTCGCAGTGTTCAATCATGTAGTGCGATATTAGATTATAATCACGATCATTCACATTGATCATTTGTTAAATGATGATCATCATAATAATAACGATCATTCACAATAGTCAATGGCAAAAATGATGATCATCATAATAATCACAATCATTTACAATGATCATTGGTAAAATGATGATCATCATAATAATCACAATCATTTACAATGATCACTGGTAAAATGATGTTCATCATAATAATCACAATCATTTACAATGATCATTGGTAAAATGATGTTCATCATAATAATCACGACCATTCACAATGATCATTGGTAAAATGATGATCATCATAATAATCACAATCATTCACAATGATCATTGGTAAATGATCATCATCATAATAATCACCATCATTCACATTGTTCATTCGTAAAATGATGATCACTTTCAATAAATTTATCGGGTTGTGCATGAATCATTACAATATACAGTGTTTCGTAAAATGATGATCACTTTTAATTTTATCTAGTTGTGCCAAAATGTACTGAGTTGTAAAATTTTGTAGTGGAGCGAAGATTATAGAATGTTTAACGATTAATTTTTTTAAAGTTCGAGAGTATTTTTTTTTAATCAACGTATTTATTTTTGTCAAATGGGCTCTTATTTTAATTTTACACTTGAAAAATCATTTTTAATAATTTTATCTATAAAATAATGATGATTTTTAAATATCTTGGAATGTATGTCAAATTTGTACGCGCCGTATTACTGATATTATTTATTTTTTAAGTGCCTTCTATCAATCACGTCAATGCCAATTAATAATAAAAAAATGTTTATGGTAACGTTTTTAAATTAACAGTATATAAAATTATATACGATAAGAATTTGGTAGTGACGTTGGCTTAGAGAAGAGAGAGTTGTCTTTCTAGACATATCAAATCTTATATATAAAATTCTAGTGTCACAATGTTCGTTCCCGTACTCCTCCGAAACGGCTTGACCGATTCTCATGAAATTTTGTGAGCATATTGAGTAGGTCTGAGAATCGGCCGACATCTATTTTTCATACCCCTAAGTAATAAGGGTTGTCCCCTAAGTAATAAAAAAATATTTATATGGCAAAACGTTTGCCGGGTCAGCTAGTAAAATAATATAATAATACGTTTGTTTATAATAAAATGATTTTGTTTGGATTGAAATGGTATGTTTTGTCATAACGGGATTAAATTGAAGAAAAATTGTGATTATTTTTAATGTCAATGATTTGTGCTTTATCTTTCATGATCATTTTGTGATCATGCCTAATAAATGTGATGATAATTTCTATAATAGTTGATGATTGAAATTTGCACAGTTTTTTATATTATCTATGGATAGTATGATCAAAGCCTATGAAACATAGTCGGCCAACATGTGATAGCCCAAGCTGGCATACACTAATGTCCCAAGCGAGTGTATGGCAGCTTGGGCTGGCTGTCACGTCCGTTGGACGACTATGTTTCATAGGCTTTGGTATGGTGTTGTTTCCTAAAGTTAGGTACATAGGGTACGTATATATTAGTTATGTTATTAAGGCTATTAATTTTTTGTTTTTATATATTTATTATAATATATTGAGCTTAGTTTTTTTTTTCAGTTTTACCATTTTTTTTTAATTATAAAGCTGTTTCATGTATTATGTAAATATTTTATTTTGACATTAAATAAAATTGTTTGAGTACCAAATAGAATATGTTTCTTTTTTTCTTTTTTATAGAAATAATTAATTGTTTTAAAATAAAGAATATTGAGTGGGTTCAATTAATATATTGTTTGTAATTCAATATTTTTTTTTTTAATTTAAATAATTTAAAAATAAAATTCGTATTTATATATTAAATATTAATTATTTAACTGACAATATGTTGAATTTAAGTTTGAAAAAATTTCATTTTTTTTTTTGGTTTACTTCAATTTTAGAAAAACACTTAGCCTTGATAATTAGTTACATCTTTAATTTGTTGACACAAATAGCATTTACGTAATAAGTTATTATTTTAATTTCCCATCACACTATCTGTATGAGTGAATATTTTTTTGTGTATGGCACAAAATATTTGCTCGGTTTGTGTATTTAATTGTGTTGTTAATAAATAATATTATAGTTGATTTGTTTTTTTCTTTACCCTCCATTATTTTAATTTACCAAAAAAAAAAAAAAATTCAGCTTGTTTAACAACAATTTTTATAAGCGGTTCTCACTCAGTTCACAGAGTGAATAGGCTACTAGTAAACGTTATGTTGATCCGTAAAAAACAGCTATCATACATCAAAATTTGTTTAATGGTTTTCTCGTGATGGGGTCACAAACAGACAGACAAACTTAAATACTCTAGATTCGGCCTCTTTATGGATGATAATGTCTATTTTAATAAGATTTTTCACAAAATATTTAACGTACAGATTCGAATAAATAAGAATTTTAATGTATAGCTGATAGTATTATGTAATCTGTGCTCTACAGCTTTTAATGACAGAAATTAGAAATTTACACTTTACATTGAAACAGCCAACGCTGAGCAATTATGGTGAGGTACAGGCTATATGAAACAAAGCACTTTTTATAAGTAAAAATATTTTTGAGGAAATGATAAGAGTCGAAAGGGCATGAAGAATTAAATATATTTAAAACATTGAAACACTATATGCGTACAAACACGTATAATTCACTTTTTGTTTCGACACTTCAAGAAAATTAGCAAAATATTCATTAATCTTATGACAAAAGTTTAATTATAAATTTACATAAATTCATTTCACGATTAATCTGGACAATGTAATAACCACGGTCTAGAAAGAAGGTCTATCATCATCAATAGGAGAAGTTCATCAACAGTAGTGGGGGTACGTCGGCTTATGGTGACACTTCACACTAGTTTCCACTTTCGGCCGTGGCGTGACAATAGACTGGGGTGCTGTGCAACTAAGATTTATTTATTCTGTCTCTTTTTATCCCACGTAATACAAGTGTACTAAACCCTCATCACATTACACGAATTTATTTCGTACGTCATAAATACCATTTAATTAATAGATGATGACAATACATATATGTATTTATTATATTTGACAATGAGAAATGTCATTGAAGCAGCCCCAGTCGATAGCAACGACGTGCAGCGGCGTTGACGCGAGTCTTGGAAGTTGTCACACTAATCGTACAAATCACTTAGTACGAAAATTGAGTTTGTTGCTAGACCTGTTTTACTCGACCGTGGTTATAACAATCTTGTTATACATATAATGATTTTTTGTGAAATAAGGTCGTGTAATTTTATAATTTTCTTCATAGAATTATACCTAGTAAATATTATCAACTAAAATTTATAACCTTATAAGTGACGTATGTACAACTAAAATATAAGCCGAAAGATATGTTAGTAGAATAATAACGCATAGAATATAGATAGTTTCATACATAATTCCGCTCAATATTGAAGCAACATTAGAATGAATGTGTTCTTAAGTGTCACTTTATCGAGACGGGAAACGTATTCGGCCTTAAAGCCGAATTCAATATGGCTTCAATTATCTTGTGCCTACTCACCTTCTATGCGTTATTATTCTAAGTTAGTATGATTATGTATAATCATTAAGATTCTTATTTTACGGCATAAAAGATTTGTGTTTCAGACTAGAATTTAATAAAATTTAGAAATATTTCATTTAATTCTCTCTCCTTTTAAAAATAATAACATCAATCCTATGAATATTTCAATATGAAAATTGCAAGCGAGATGCTTAAATATTAATTTTTAGTTTACATCGAACATATATTAATGGCAAAGTAGAATTTTTACACAATCGGTCTTAGGCTTGATGTATCCATGTATATATTTTTTATCTCTTTATAACTGATAATTATCACAATTTAAATAATATTATAAAGTTCGTAAAATGGTAACACTGATTGAGTTAAATGTAAACAATACCTTGAAGCTTTATTTTTTTTTATTTAGTTGGAATCTTGTAAGTTTGATTTGCTAAATCAGAAATTCTTCAGTCGATCTCTTCATCTATCTGTCACGTCGAACTTATTCATCAACCGCCATGCCAATATCTACATTTGATAATATTATATGTGTTTAGTGTTTACCCATACATATCTTTACCTGACTGCGCCAGAAGGAGGGTCATGTTTTTTGATAGTATTTAAGTATAATTGTTTGGCACGCTCCTGAACGGTTCGTTGGAGTTTAGCTTCAAAGGCGTCGTTAACTTTACTTTGTTACAAGAAGCTGTTGTATTTATGTATTTACAATGTATGTGGTATCCATTTTCCAACTTAATAGCTTTGAGGTCTCTTAATTAAATTAAATCTAAAATATTTCTATCGTAAACGCCCCGCCAGGAATCTAAAGATATAATATCCAGTGGCCATTTGAAAAAGTTTGTGCACCCAATACAATCTGAAAATTAAAACGAAATATTTGAAATTTTATCATAAGTGTACATTTATTTTGGTTGTAGTCTAATACAAATAAAGAAAATAGAAGCGTATGTGTGTTATCTCAAATTTTAAAGTTAATTTAATTTAAGTTTATCTGTCTATCTGTCACATGTGAAGGGTACAGGGGCAAAACAAGGAATGTCACAAAATTATTTTTATTTTAATTAACATTGTAATTTATAATATGTGGCAAAATCTTAATGTTCCCATACTTTTTAACTTTTTTTAATTTTATGTGACATTCCTTGTTTTGCCCCTGTAACCTTCAACTTCATGTGTGTCTGTTTATTTCGGCAAACCTCTGAAACGGGTGGACCGAATTTGACAGGACTTTTACTGACGATATCTGATGTTAGGAGTTAGTTAGGATACTTTTATTTTAGAAAAAAAATTAGGGTTTAACACGAAACTATAAATTGCACACCGCACGCGAAAGAGCGAAGCGAGGATTAGTCATTTTTGATAATATTAAATTACCATTAAAGAGGCAGTGGTAGCGCAGCGGTAACGCGCTCGCTTGTATAACCGAGTGATGCGAGTTCAAGTCCGGGTCTCGCACCTCTGATATTTTCATGTGCGAATCATTTCTATCATGATTACCACTTGTCTTACGGTAAAGGAAAACATCGTGAGGAAACCTGCATGTCTGAGAAAACATAGCAAGTTTTTGTAAGACATGTGAAGTCCGCCAACACGCACTGGGCCAGCGCGGTGGACTATGGCCCGATCGCCCTCGTACTGAGGGAAGCCCACCCCCATCAGTGGGACGTTAGAAAGGGCTGATGACCATGACCATTAAAGAATAATAAACATACCGTTTCAATTTATTCCTAGCTTGGGGTAGAGATTCTGTACTGTCCTTTAAAATGAATCGTCTAATGCCAAGCATATACGACCCAATATACGAGTCCCAATTAAATTCTCCAGGCCAATGGGCGAATGTGTTCGAGTCACTGGCAACACTGGCTTCGTTATGTAAAGCTGTCAATTCTGATACACCGAATTGCCATTCATGATTGGCAAAGTATTCTCCAGTAGCGGCAGCCATTTTAAACCGTCGTGCCAGTTTCATCATACTGTAAAATAAAATTTGTACTATATTCAAGTATACAGGACTATAAATTGTTAAAGCACCTACTTTTAAAATTTAACAAAATATACAACTATTTGAACTTGTAACTTGAAAAAGAAATCAAAAACCAACTGCAAAAATAAATTATTAAAAAGTTAAATGCACCAATAAGGAAACCGTTTATTTTGTTGACCCTACTCAATAGGTTTAAATGAAATAAAAATAATATGTCGCAAAAAATCTACCATTTTAATTTTTACAATGATACACCCACTGTCAGTCTCACAGTTGAGACGAACCTAACGACACTTCTCAAGTTAAACCTATCAAGCCGTTTAAGGTATAGAGCGTGCCAAAGAAACATACATACGCTTGTATGTATGTTTCTTTGGCACGCTATATACATTACACACTCGAAAAGCATAACCTTCTGGCGAAATCGGTTAAAAAAGTTATACATTCCAAAAAAAATCGTAAGGCGATAATAGAAACGAGTGTTATTACATAAATAAAAATACTTACATTGCTTTCCTTCCTTGTGCTCTAAGTAATAAATCGTAGAGGAAAGCGGGGAAAAAATGGCAAGTTATTTCCCAAAAAGTATTAACGAAGCGGGACTCCGTGAAGGCAAAATTTGGATACCACATTACGTATCTGTAATACAATACTTCATTATTTTTTTACAATTTATAAGTATACTTAGAAATATTTTTTTTATCTTTAAACATCGTATTTGTATATATATACTGTTTTACGATGACCGAAAAATATTTTTAATCTGTTTGTTTAATTTCTAACTTTATTTAATCTGTTTCTTAAACGTTTTTTTTTTAATTTTCAGCAAGGGCTTTATTACTTTAAAGCTCTTAAATATGAATTGTATTTTTAAATGGAAATATAATGTTTTTAAATAATATTTATATCTAAGAATTTAAACAATCAGTATCCAGTGTATAATTTATGCCATTGGTTCGATTTCATGCGAAAAATATATTGATATAGAAAATATCTCTCATACTTACTTTGTTGGGTTTTCTCTCGCCCATTTAAGGCAAAGTTGTGTGAAATGACCCCACTGTAACGGATTGATGGATCCCGATGTGACGTTATACACGGGGCACCGACCGGGCCTGAAATATTAGAAAATTAGAATTTGCTAAAAAGAAGAAGTATAGTATGTAAGAAGTACTAGCAATTCCCACTGCTCCGTCCGCGTTCTAATCGCTATTAGTTTGAAAAAAGGTGAAAATAAAAAATAAAAATTTGGTGTAAAATTAAAAAAATCTGGAGAGGGCCACCCTTATCGCCTAGGCCCTAGAGGAATAAAAAATTGCCTACGACCTATTCTCAGATCTACCAAATATACCCAAAAAAATCATAAAAATCGGTCAAGTCGTTTCGGAGGAGTTCGATAACAAACATCTTCAAGTGGTAGTGCCATGCTTGTTACCTTCGGGTAGCAGCGGAATGGGCCGGCACGCCCCGTATTGTACCACTCTCTCACAGGAGACCGGCGTGAAGTGACAGCTATGCCGTCGCGTTTCGTCCGGTAAGTGAGAGTCCGGGAGGCCCACTTCCCATCCCTACTCCCATCCTTCTCCCTCCTCCCTCCCTCCCTTTCCTGAAAGGCCGGCAACGCATCTGCAAGCCCTGTGGTGTTGCAGATGTCCATGGGCGGAGGTGATCACTTACCATCAGGTGAGCCTCCTGCCCGTTTGCCCCCTTTGTCCCATAAAAAAAAAAAAAAAAAAAAACATTGTGACACGAGACTTAAAACATATTAGAAATAAATCGGCTAAACTTGATATCGGTTTATAAAGCAGTGTTTATTTACGTTGGATATTATTATATTAATAAATACTCCTGGAAGAAGGAGTTAGCCTTATAATAATTAAGCATGCAGCTAGAACCTCTAAACGCAGTAGTAGCCCAGTGGTAACGCACTCGCTTGGATAACCGAGTGATATGGAATCAAATCCAGGTCTGGCACCTCTGACATTTTCATGTGCAAATCATTTCTAACATCATTACCACTTATTTCACTGTGAAGGAAAACATCGTAAAGAAACTTGCATGTCTGAAAGAACCTAGCAAGTTTTCAAAAGGCATGCGAAGTTCGCCAACACGCACGTAAGCAGCGTGGTGGACTATGGCCTGATCTAGCTCGTATTGAAGGGAGGTCCACCCCCAGCAGTGGAACGTTAAAAAGGACTCTCTACAAAACTTCGGCAATTCACATCAATATAATGTCAAATATTCAAGAAAAATGACGATATAATAAGTTTTTTAATGTGAAGTGACTTACTTTTTAGAACCCTGTCTCCACGCAGCCAGTATGCAACTATTCACTACCATGTCGACTGGTACTAAGTCCACTATGTATCGTTCCCGGCAGAATCCCGAGCGGTACGTTCCACGGGATATCTCCATAATAATACCTAGAACCATATTTAATAACATTGTTGTTTGTAAAATTATTTTAGCATACTTTTATAGCAATCGGGAGTCAGAAAATATTCGAAACGATAGTTTTATTAATTATTATGTAACTTTTAATGTCTTTTTTTTTTTATTTTTTTAAGTTGATATCTTCTTCAAGTCTTATTTATTTATATCTAATCAAAAGCCTAAAAAATAAGTTCTAAGCTTCTAGCTTTAAAAATGACGTAATTTATAAACTTTCAACCCCTATATAAGCTTTAGCCTATGTCCTTTCTCAGGCTCTACACTATCCAAATTGCATTTAAATCGGTTTAGTAGTTATGGCGTAAAAGCGCGACAAACAGACAGATAGAGTTACTTTCGCATTTAGAATTAGAGTATTGTCGCGTAAATCTAAAAAATAATCATAATACACTAATATTGCAAATTTGAATGTTTTTGAGCGAGTCAGTATTTTTTTCTTATAATTTTCAGTATTCGCAACGTAAGATCTTGACGGATTTGAGTGAAATTAGAGTTGGAGCTTAAACCATAGCTTAATACGTAGACTTTTTGTAAGGATTTTGTAATCCGATTAGTTATTTCTTAGAAATAGAATGTACATAATATTGTGTAGTACGTTCATTTCTTTGCTCTTTTTGTTGTTTGAGTACATTATGTATATTTTTATTTAACTGTTTAACAAAATCGCGTTGCTGTGCCGTATACTGTTGAATTACAACTTTTTAATTATCGAAGCTACGTAATTTAGGTTTTCTATTGAAATGAACTTCAAATGGAGTTAAATTTATTGAACTATGTGCAATGATATTCTAACAAACAGATATGTTATGAGCGCGCAATCGTGAAGACTCGAAAACGTCCTAATTGGGACGTATTGCCTTTAGTCTGTGTCACGCATGGCGACGAGTGGCACGCTGCTACAAAATTTAAAAAAATGCCATCCTGTGTATTTAGGAAATGTACCAATTATGATACCAAAGTTAATAAAACACAAGGGATCTCATACCACATGTAAGAACGCAGTATACTTCGATTTATTAATATATTTCAATTATTTGTCTAATATTCTGATATGTCATCGGTCGCTAGACTAATGTTTGTTTACATTGACGCGCAATTGACAACACTCGCTGTCTCTTTTTTTCTTATTGATTTTATCGACTTTCGATTTTTTCTATCATTTTGACTTGTAGTGAAATGTACCTTGAATGAAAAGTGTGTATGTGTGCTGCGCGGAACACTTTTTTCGGTTTAGTGAGCGTATAACATATCTGTCTATTAGAATATCATTGACTATGTGTAGTATTATTATAAGAATTTGTCTAAATCAAACTCTCTTTGCAAACGATATACTTTAATATGTTATGAAGTCTTGCTACATCTGTATTGGATTTATGATGTTGTGGGGAAGTTGTATGATCCTTTATGTGTTAAAATAATTCTTTAATAATTTCACTACAAAATGATTATAAATATGTTGGGACATTATTACAACAGCGCCGTCTAATTCCGCAGTAAGCTACTTAACGTGCTTGTGTTGCGGATACCAGATAGTTGATATACTACATATATACATTTTAAATACATACATATTATAAATAAAAACACCCATGACTGGAGTACAAACATTCGTGATTAGCAAATGAATGCCCCCAGCGGGACTCGAACCCGCGACTACAGGCGCAGAAAGTAGGGTCACTACCAACTGAGCCAAACGAGTATCACAATATTAATGTTTCTCAGAAATTAGATATTTTCCCGCAATAAAAAGCACCTATATGTTGACCCGGTTAACCAGCTATCACCATATAAAATGTCATCAAAATCTGTCCAGTGGTTTTCAAGTAATGGGGTCACAGACAGACAGACATTATAAAACCTATAGACTAGGCCTCTGTATCGTTAAATAAAGACTATTTTTCTAAGAAAAAAATTTAATATAGGTATAAATGATGCATGCAAAGGTTATTTTATATACATTCTTTATATCAATAAACGTGAGTGAAGCCGCAGGAAAAAATTGTAAAATAGAATAAATTAATAATTTAATTTGCGAGTGATGTCGCAGTACAATTACATTATTTTCTACTTACCCGTTACGCCGTAAATATTATCGATCCATCCTGGGAATGGTTCTTGAACAGCAGCTGTCACTGAAATAATTCGTATATTCGTTACTATATAATTATATTTTAAACTAAAGTTCGGTTTGTGTGTTTGGTCTTGTATATGTGTAAAATTTTAATCAGATTCCGGCAACATTAAAAACAAATGCGCCAAAAGTTGTTAAAATTTAAAGTAAAGCGCGCGCGACTCGCTATTGGTTTAGTGAGATTTAAAAATTGAAAACAAGTGAATTTGTGCTTTAAACGCAGGCATATTAATTGTTAATATTCTTTGCTACTATTGATATACTAATTAATTTATATTTACATTATAATGTTAGTTTTTTGGTTAAAGAAATTCTGATGTATTGAAATTTGTAAATAAAGTCGCCATTATTTTACATGAATTTGGACTATTACTCACTTATTTAGTATCTGATAAAGGTAAATTACTGTAGAAAAATAAATATAATTTCATATTTTCAGTTTTTTGTAGCATATTTCAATAGTTTTATAATATAAAATGTGTTTATTTATAAATAATAGTATTATAAGCCTATAAGCTGTCCAATGTGACATTAGACTTTCCTCAAATTTGAGCTAGACATTGACACATGTCGATATATTACGCTATCGATGATATCGATATTTTAATATAAAAAATGTATATTGAAGAAATATGTGTTAGCTCGTTCTAGAATAAAATGTTATATAAAATTTAAATATTCTTATGTATTATAAATTAAATCAAGTATACATAAGAGTTTCAATACAAAGTCTAACATAATATACTATATTATTATAATAGCAATACAAAGACCTTCTAAAATAATTTTTTTTTCTTGACGATCTCGAGTGTTTAAAGTAGCTTGAAATGGGTGTATGAGTACAACACGTATATACCTAGATAACTTATATACAAACTATCGTCCCCTACGGACGATAGTGTTTGTATATACATTTTGATGATTTCCATATAAAATAAATGGTTATATACTTTTATTAATCAGATATTGAAGTGAAACTTCTTTAGAATCGTTGTGATTTGAAACTCGATGAAACGAAAATGCGTTACGATAAAGAAAGAAATACATAAAAGTATAGGATTAAGTCGGAGAGAATGAGAGAGAATTCAGAGCGAAGAAAAATACAACAAAACAAATAAAGAAGAAAAGGATTAATGTCATGAAACCGAAAAAATCACTTTTTCTGATACTTATGATACATTTTTACTAAATAATTTCATCAAGACCCGGTCATAGCTTGCTTCAAAATATCGTCATTTTTATAGTAAATTAATCATTTTTTTGTAAATAAAATAAAGTCTATGCTGCTCGCTGAAAATAAAGCTCTCTCTAGGTGAAAGAATTTTATAAGTTGGTTTTGGAGTTTCGGAACCTATACATATACATTACAATGAAACAAGTGAAATCTTTTTTCTTTTTATATTATTAATGTATAAAAATTCCTTTTTTGTAAATTTATTTCTGCTTTGAATACTGGATAATATAATAAAATACAATAATGTATTCCATAAATTATATTCATATTACGAAATACTTAACATGATAGCCAGATTTCTAACTCTTGCATTTATGAGATAATTATAATATTTTTTATTTTATATTTTATAAAAATTGAAATGCTCAATATAGTAATATTTTAAATCTCGTATATATGCATAAAAATAAAGTATCTGATTTCAATTGCTATATATAAATATAAAATTTATTATTTTGTTTATATTTGTTTCGCCGTTCACAACAATTATCGATAATTTTTTGTGTTGACTGTTGAGGCGTGAGGGGTACAGCATTACTACAGTGTAAAGAATAGACCCAGTGGTCCAACGCCTTTAAAATCACGCGAAAGGCCGCTTTTCTGTAGGCATTTGTTTTAGCTGCAGGGTTGTCACAATATATAAATAAACAAATATATTATAATATCATCAGTTCTACATTTGTGTATTCGTAGTATGAGTATATAAAAGGATGCCAGGAATAAAATGAAAAAATATTGAAGTATATATGACGAGTTTTATTGTAAACAAATATAATAAAAACGAATTAGTTAGCTAGGTTAGTAAAAAAATACTGAGATACTGATTCTATTATAATCTACAAATGTGAAACTGAAAGGTATTTTTGACATTTGGATTTAATTCTCAAACGTAGAAACAATTTTGATAAAAAGCCAGACGGGAAGCAGAAGCATGGTTTTGTATTAAAATTAATGTTCTATTTTTTTTTATGGGACAAAGGGGGCAAACGGGCAGGAGGCTCACCTGATGGAAAGTGATCACCGCCGCCCATGGACATCTGCAACACCACAGGGCTTGCAAATGCGTTGCCGGCCTTTCAAGAAAGAATACGCTCTCTTCTTGAAGGTTGCCAGGTCTTAACGGTTCGGAAAGACCGCCGGCGACAGCTGGTTCCACAGAGTGGTTGTGCGAGGCAGAAAATGCCTAAGGAATCGCACTGTTGTGGAACGCTGGACATCGAGGTGTTGTGGGTGGAATTTACGGTTTTGGCGCGATGTCCGATGATGGAATTCTGCGGCCGGGATCAGTTCGAACAATTCCTCAGAACACTCCGTAGAAGATACTCCTTCTCCGAACGTAGAAGATGCAGAGTGATCCAACATCTCTACGCAGAGCTAAATTATCAAGCCGATCGGAAAGAGCTTGATCGTCTATAAGTCGAACCGCCCTACGTTGAATGCGGTCAAATGGAAGTAGCTGGTACTGGGGAGCTCCTGCCCAGAGATGAGAACAGTACTCCATGTGCGGCCGAATTTGCGCCTTATAGAGGTTAAGGCGCTGACCAGACGTGAAGTACTGTCTCGCCTTACTGAGCACACCAAGCTTCTTTGAGGCCAATTTGGCCTTATCTTCCAATTGACCACAGAACTGGACTTTGCTCGAAATGTCGACGCCAAGTATTCCGATACTGGCTGTGGCAGACAGGGGAGTGTCCTCAAATTGAGGAGTTACGACAAAAGGCATTGTTTTAGCGGTTAACGCGCAAACTTGTGTCTTTTTGGGGTTAAATTGGACTAAGTTTCGTCGACCCCAATCCGAGACTTTGGTTAACAAAGATTCGACTTCAGACACAAGTTTGTTCCAGCACTCGTCGACGTATTCCCGAGAAATATTAGCGCGGCCAGTGTACAGGGCATCCACAGTGCTATCGTCTGCATAACAATGAATGTTGTTGATTTGCAACATATCATCGATATGCAGAAGGAACAGAGTAGGAGACAGTACGCAGCCTTGTGGTACACCAGCATTGACAAATTTAGGATCAGAGCAAGCACCGTCGACAACGACCTTGATGCTCCGATCTGCCAAAAAGCTGGTGATCCAGTTGCACAATTTCTCGGGAAGCCCATAGGAAGGTAGCTTCGAAAGAAGCGCTTTGTGCCATACCCGATCAAAGGCCTTCGCTATGTCCAGACTGGCCGCAAGCGCCTCCCCCTTGGTCTCAACTGCTTCTGCCCATCTATGTGTCAGGTAAACTAGAAGATCACCGGCTGAGCGACCTCGACGAAAGCCGTACTGGCGGTCACTAATCAGCCGGTGCTCCTCTAGGTACCGCAGGAGCTGGCAGTTGATAAACCATGAAATCGATACCCATATTGATTTTATGATGAAAAACGCGTCCACCATCTTGAATCTACACAAAAACCTAGTATTATGTCATATTCATAATCGGCGACCCCGAAGACAATGGACCCGAGACCCATATTGATTTTATGAAGAAAATTGCGTCCACCATCTTGAACCTTAAAATATATTGTCATATTCGTAATTGGCCCGAAAATGTTATTTTGTTAAAAATAAATTATTTTAAATTTTTTATCTACGTCCATTTTTCCACCTAACTCCCTGACGTTAATGATTATTAAAAAAATACCTTATATTATGAGGTAAACCTAATAGCCTGAAAGTATACAACTATCGGTTCATAAGTGCGTATTATATTGAAAGAATTTTCTGAAACTGTTGAAGGTACCACTGTACATTCCATCATCAGTTACGATACGTGACTCATAATATCCGGATAGTCTATAAAAGATTCCGCCGAGTATTGTTAATTTGCTCCTAAGAATTGAAGAGTTCCGTTTCTTTGTCATGAATCTCATGATCAGAACCTAAACAAATTCTTATCAAACTACCCTTGAAGTACATCCTTTCCAATAAAAAAAGAATCATCAAAATAGGTTAGCGTGATATTGAGTGACGAATAAGTCGCCTTTGTCGTGCACATACTTAATGCAAATTTAAGACTTAGGTATATGGTTTTCTCATGGAAGCCATTGTCAGAACTGGAAAATATTAAAATGTCCACACGGGAAGCATCACCTTTCAGATAAAAAAAAATCATCAAAATCCGTTCATCCAGTCGAAAGTTCTGAGGTAACAAACATGAAAATACAGAATTCGGTTGATAAGTACAAATCAAACGAAACATTTAAAACAATTAAATTAAAAAGCGTCAACCCTAGTTGTCGCGTACCGAGCGGAATGTATGGCAGCTCGATACGGCTACCCCCTCCGCAAACCCCGCACGATTGCTCTGTCTAGACACATCCGTTGGCTCACTTTATGTTTTATTCACTATATATATATATATATATATATATATATATATATATATATATATATATATATATATATATATATATATATATATATAGGTAGGTAGTAGGTATATTTAAAATTTAAGCTAAATAATAAATACAATAATGTGAATTATATTGAAATACGAGTGTTTTTAAAAATAACCTCAATTTTTCCCTTTTATAATAAAACCAAAATCACAGTGGATTGTGATCAAGATTTATTGGTGTATGTTTTTAAAGTAAGAACTAATATGTATTTAAGTGTAACCTTTGCTAAGAATCTACTCACTATACCTAACCTAATCCTGATGATTGCTTTTAAAATTGCGCGGTAAGCTGTGTAAATACATCGAACGAGCCGCGATATTTATAAAGTTTTGAATGTGATTGTTACTTACAACTAATGAAAATAATTCAATGAATGGTTTTGTGTGACTACATGTTTATTCACAAAGTAGTGTTATAAACCCTGGTATTATTAAAAATGATTGTAATACAAGAAGTAGAAAATTTTTAGCTAACGTTAATATTTTACAAGCTTATTTATGATTTATCAATAGTTTAAAGTACATTTTATATACTCTCATAAATGTTCAAATTATTTAAGAATCCAAAACAACAGAAACATTGAAAATCGCTGCTATATATTTTAAATTGTATTTATGTTTTTTTTTATGTTATGGTAGAATCGGCGAAAAATGTCAAACGGGCTCGGTGATTATTCGGTGTTGCATGTCATAATGCGCGGGCGTCTAATGGTTGCACTAAATAAACATGTTGGGACATTATTACAACAGCGCCACCTAGTTCTATGGTAAGCTACGAGGCTTGTGTTACAGATACCAGATAGTTGATATACTACACATATATACACTTTAAATACCTAAATATTACAAAATATAAACACCCATGACTGGAGTACAAAGACAAACATTCGTGCTCAACAAATGAATGTCCCCAGCGGGACTCGAACTCGCTACCGCTGGCGCAGACAGTAGGGTCACTACCAACTGAGCCAAACGTGTCGTAGAAATGTTTTCTTCTGTGTATTTGGTATCATAAGTTGTAAAGAATTTTTTACTCTTACCCCGATCTCCTCTTTTTTATTGTGATTTTAATATATATGGCAGCTTTGCCGAGTGATTTAATATATTAATGTAAGGGCTAGTCATAATGGTAGTGTCATTCCGTTTTAATACCTAGTTCAAAATTGTCAAAAATTCACACGCATTACTTGTTTTTTTAAGTCGGTCAAAAATCGAAGTTGCAGAAAATCGCTACAGCAATGTTTACAGCCGCTTTTAACGTCCCACTGCTGGGCGTGGGCCTCCCTCAGTATGAGGGGGATCAGGCCATAGTCCACCGCGCTGGCCTAGTACGTGTTGGCGGACTTCACTTGTCTTACGGAAATTTGCTAGGTTCTCTCAGATATGCAGGTTTCCTCACGATATTTTCCTTCACCGCTATAGCAATACGACCTTGTATTAAACAACGTATGGGAAACACCATGTGCTAGATCGATAGATATGAATATTTTAAACAACGAAGTTTCATGGCGATTATAATTTACTTTCAAAAGACACGTTATAATTGGATTTCAATTAAAAATTTGTATAAAGATATCCACTATGCTATTATTTAGTAATATTTTGGTGTTATGTAATTGTTTGTCACGTGATAACGTTTTAAGAAATTAATTGTGAAAGATTGCTTGAGTAGTAAGAAAAAAAAACTATATTAAACAAATGAATGAAACGATTTGTAGCTCAGTGGTAACGCGCTCGCTTGTATAACCGAGTGATGCGGGTTCAAATCCGGGTCTCGCACCTCTGATATTTTCATGTGCGAATCATTTCTAACATGATTACCACTTGTCTTACGGTGAAGGACAACATCGTGAAACATCGTGAGGATAAGAGAACCTAGCAAGTTTTCGTAAGGCATGTTCAGTTCGCCAACACGTACTAGGCCAGCGCGGTGGACTGTGGCCTGATTCCCCTCGCATTGAAGGGTTGCCCACACCCAGCAGTGGGACGTTGAGAAGGGCTGAATGTATACAATTAAAAATAGTTTTAATTAGCACGATATACATACAAAAAGCTCAGAAACATAAGAGCCGTTAATACTTTATTTTTTTAATTTATATATAATTTATTAAATAGTACAGTGTATTATAATAATTACGTATACTTTACGTTTACTTTATACTATCTAAAAGAAAATTACATTGGCATCAAAATATTAGGTATGTTGGAACATTAGCACTCAGCTCCATCTAGTTCCGTGGTAAGTTACGAGGCTTGTGTTACGGATACCAGATAGTCGATACACTAGACATATATAACTTTTAAATACATACACACAATGATATTATAAGTAAAAAGGTGTAGATACGTTACCTAAACGACATTCTAGTTTCTACCTTCAAAAACGGCACACTAACGCACACATGAATAACTAAAAATATTGCAATAACACTGAACACACTACATTACGATTAGTTGTCAAAATAGGATGGCATGATTCAAGTATCGCCAGTGAAAAAGAGACAAATATAATTCGCGACAGTGCGTCGTCAACGCGTGACTATGTTCAGGTGGGCCAATTAGCCTAGTTTTGGTGTGCCGCTTTTTGAGCGCGTATGACTTATCTACACCTTTTTTCCTAGTATATCAATGCATACACATAATAAATATAAACACCCATGACTGGAGTACAGACATTCGTTCTATTCAAACAAATGAATGCCCCCAGCGGGACTCAAACCCGCGACCGCTGAAAAATTATAATTTTAAATTTTCATTCAGCACTTACCAATAGAGGGTCTCACGATACAAACTGGTAGTTCAGTATGACTGTAGACAATAGATTCTGCTAACGCCTTCGTCAACGTATACGGATTCGGGTGTTCTCCCTAGAAACAAAAAATGTCACGTTGATATTAATATATTTATATTAGGGAATTATACGTTATATATTTGGGAAAGTATCACGCGCGGATGTTGGAATCGACTGAGCGATAGTTAAACTATATCTTAACTAATATTATAAAACTGAAGAGTTTATTTGTTTGTTTGTTTGTTTGTTTGTTTGTTTGTTTGTTTGTTTGTTTGTTTGTTTGTTTGTTTGTTTGTTTGTTTGTTTGTTTGTTTGTTTGCTTGTTTGTTTGTTTGTTTGATCGCACTCATCCAGGAACTACTGGTTCGATTTGAAAAATTCTTTTTGTGTTAGATAGTCCGTTTATTGAGGAAGGCTATAGGCTATATTACATCCCGCTACGACCTATTTACTACGAAAAAAGTTGCAAAAACGGGAGAAAAATATTTCTTTTGAAAGCTTCTTATGCGTGCGCTGCGTAAACGGTTCAAGTTATGCAAAAATCATGTGTTACGGAATTGTTCCCCCTTAAAAGTTCTAAAAAAAAGTCCGCGATAGCATATGTCTATCTTTTAAGGTTGACTCGCTATAATCTTTTTTATGGTAAAAAAATTTGTTGTGTTTAATAAGCATGGTATTGATCCTTATCCAAATAAAGAAGTTATTCATCACAAGTATTTAATTTTGAACAAAATTGCTCTTGGCATCATTTGATTTCAATAAATATCTTACGAGATATCACAGTTTTAACATAACTTCGCAACATAATCACCGCGTGCAAGGCGGGCGGACGGCGGGACGAAAGAATTTGGTTTCCATCCCTTAGAACGCGAGCGAAGCCGCGGGAAAGGCTAGTATTATAAAATTATGAACCATCAAAAGTGCTGACCAAGATATTACAGATATATAACAGCCCCCAGGGTTTTGACTAAACTTACCCTTAAAGGGGTTAAATTTTACAAAAGGTTGTACGGATTTTGGGTGACGGAATGTCAGAGTAATTGGTAGAAACTTCTGTAAGCTTTCGGCTGTTTTAATATGAAATTTAGAACTAATTTTACTAAATAAACGGTGACATTTGCTCGGTTTGACTTTGCATAATATTGATTTGACTTTTCATTGTATACATAATGAAATTATAATAACAATGCTAATAACTATTGTTGTCTTAGCATAATTGACGGCACATTTGGCTCGGTTGGTAATAACCCTACTTTCTGCGCCAGGGGTCGCGGGTTCGAGTCCAGCTGGGGGCATTCATTTGTATTTTGTTGAGCACGAATGTTTGTACTCCAGTCATGGGTGTTTTATAATATGTATGTATTTAAAATTTATATGTGTATTATATCAACTTATATCTGGTATCCGCAACACAAGCACGTTAAGTAGCTTACTACGGAACTAGATAGCGCTGTTGTAATAATGTCCCAACATATTATTATATTATATTATATTATAATAATCACCGTACAGACTTATATGAGGTTTTTCAATTATATTATCAAGACTATTTACAATTCGAGTAGACTAAATTTTGTGACGTTATAGAGTTAATATTTGTTAGATTTACAAAAGGAAGTCTTAGTTTTAATAATGATTAGAGTTACAGCAAGAGTCATTTATTAGATACAAACTGGTATTTATTCTATGAAATTTAATAGCTTTTATATATTTGGGTATTAAAACCTGGATTTTTTATAAAATGCTTCACATAATGGAGGCGTATTTAATATACCTGTGCCTGATATGATCCGTCCAGTAGTAATGAGATTTTGACAATCTTGAAAAATTATGATAATGAGTTTTAAATTTGTCATAAAGTCTTAATGTCAATGTGAAGTCTTAAATGTAGGTAAGCTTTGATTGTTATGGTCATCACTCGTAACCAGTGATTGAATTGTTTAAACGACCGCAGCGGTTTTGGCGTCATTAGCACGGTCATTAGCCTTGCAATAATTGTACCATCACAAAAAAGTTGCACTCCTCCTAAACGGTTGGACCGTTTTTAATGACCGATGACCGATGAAATGTTTTGTGTGTGTTCGTGTGGATTCGAGAATGGTTAAGATTCACAATTCGTCCACTACAAAATGTATTTTTACCCACCGGAATATGAGAGTGATAAGGAATAGAGAGTGCACTTGTGTTTGCGCATACACTCGTGAACTATAATATGTCCCGCGCAGATGGCTAGTCTCAATGAGATTGGCCGCCGTGGCCGGAATCGGTCAAAGAGTTGAAGTAGAAACTAGAATATTTTGTTTAACTAATTTGGACAGTTTAGATTGATCCATTTCTATGACTTGAAAATTGATAATACCAAATAGATTTTTAAGTCCAACACCTTCGAACCTTGTCTTTATATATATATATATATATATATATATATATATATATATATGATATTAAAATAAGCCGCATAGCTATTGCATATAAGGCATTTTATGATGCTAGAATTATAATCTAAAATTATCTATGCTACCACTTAAAGTTTTGTAATAAAAAATGAAATTATATAAATTGTATCTGAAATATTTGCAGCAACATGTAAAAATGGTTATATTTAAAGACTTTAAACTGTTTATAAAAAAGTCAAAATAAGTTATATTTAAATGTTATCTTACATTAAGTACGGTCGACTAAGATATTCGTCAAAATAAATTAAAATACTTGACAAATTAATAATTATTATTAATTATAATTAGTTTTTGAGTTTTGCGCGAACAGACAGACAAACGTGGCGGAGGATTTTGTTTTATAATATATATATAGATAGAGCAAAACTAGAAATAATAATCCGAAAAAATACTTTTTTTAGAGAGAACAGCTATAAAACAAACCTGCAAAGACTCAGCAATAATGTCAACAGTTTCAGCCGGTAGCATTTTAGTGCACTGCACAATACTCTCTGGATCGTAAGGTGGAGGATATACTCGCTCCTCTATATAACTTTTTGGTGCATTACTATAAGCTGTCGAGACATGGACCAAGGCCTGAAAGACAATAGAACCTTTAGGATTGTAATAAGGAATTTAAATTTAATTTTAATTTAATTTTAAAGTTGCTTTGATGACACATGACTTTTTGGTGGTAGCCCAGCGGTAACGCGCTCGCTTCGATAACCAAGTGATGCGGGTTCAAATCTGGGTCTCACATCACACCAGCAGTGGGACGTTAAAAAGAGCTGAATACATACATTTATACGTTGCTATGAAAATGTTGCCTAGAAATAACAAGCTTGGAAATGCAATCCCCTGGTCTATCTTCTATGATGTTTTATTGTACAATTTAACTAAAACCAAATTGCCAACTCGCTCTTGACCAGGGTGGTGGACTGATACATCTATCTTTGAGGGACTGGTTTACTTTGTATAAGAAAATCTCGGCTAACCCCTATTTCAAAAACAATTTGTTTTGTTTTGTTTGTAAGAAAATTCGTTTTAGTTTCGGTTTTAAGACCTGCTTTTTTAAAGACTATATTATCTAGTTATTCTCTAGAAATTATTGAATATATGGATATAGATTCAATAATTCCTCAACTTGCTTTTAAATGTAAATAAACATTCACCAAGTACACTTTACTTTCACAAAATTTCTAATATCCTTACCTGCAAAAGCGGCATATCTCCTGCTAACTTTAGCAATGTGGCTGTCCCCTGGACATTTAAAGTTGAAGCAGCGAGCAAGGGCTCGGTGAATTTCACAGTAGCAGCCGAGTGGAACACTACGTGGCATCTCCTTAAGAGTTGTTGCTGCTCAACACTGACTCCAAGATTTGGAGCAGAAACATCTCCGGTAATAGGATATAATTTACTCAAACGCTCTGGCCATCTAGATCGTATACGATCGAATACCTGTTGAATAATCTTGATAAGTAAAGTTCTAAATTTATATAACACTTTACTCGGATTCGTCTCTAGATAGATACGTATTAATGGTTACTACATATAAATTTCTTCTATAAAATATGAGGCAGCGGTAGACCAGCGGTATCGCGTTGCTTGTATAACCGAGTGATGCGGGTTCAAATCCGGGTCTCGCACCTCTGATATTTTCATGTGCGAATCATTTCTATCATGATTACCACTTGTCTTTCGGTGAAGGAAAACCTCGTGAGGAAACCTGCATGTCTGAGAAAACCTAGCAAGTTTTCGTAAGACATGTGAAGTCCGCCAACACGCACAGGGCCAGCGAGGTGGACTATGGCCTGAACCCCCTCGTACTGAGGGAGGACCGTGCCCAGCAGTGGGACGTTAAAAAGGGCTAATGATGATGATGATGATCAATTTCTCTGAGATGTCATTTTCCTGCAGTAAAAAGTATTTTATATGTTAACTCCGATAACCACCTATCATCCTTAAAAATTTAATCAAAATCTGTGCTGTGGTTTTTCGTGATGCGGTCGCAGACAGACAGATAGAAATTCTAAAAATTATACATTCGGCCTCTGTATCGACGACTAATGTAGATACGACTGATTTGGAATTGAAGTATATGTATGTATATATTAAACGGCTCGTTTGGCTCAGTTGGTAGTGACCCTACTCTCTGCGCCAGCGGTCGCAGGTTCGAGTCCCGCTGGGGGTTGTCGCTGGGTTCATTTGCTAATCATGAATGTTTGTACTCCAGTCATGGGTGTTTATATTTATAATATGTATGTATTTAAAATTTATATGTGTAGTATATCAACTATCAGGTATCCGCAACACAAGCACGTAACGTAGCTTACTGCGGAACTAGATGGCGCTGTTGTAATAATGTCCCAACATATTATATTAAATTTAAAACTAAGTGTGAGTTATACCAGTTTAGCATATCACTAGAATTTATAGCGAACAATTTTGATTTCCATCTAAAATCAATATATAATTCTAATAATTACATATTATATACATATACATTATACAAATGTCCGTATTTGAAGTTGTACATACCTGATTCTTCAACAGCTCCTTATACCTTTGTTCCACAGTGAGCCCGCGCTTTGGACGCATCAGGACATAAATGGTATCAATTCCTGAACAACTCCTCAGAAGTTTTTCCAGGAGAGCCTTCCCAACGAAACCTGTTCCACCAGTCACCAGTATCACGGATCCTTTGAAGTAATCTGCGATCTTCTCTTCCTGATAATTTTGGTTTAAGTCTCCAAAATCGTTAAAGTTGGGTAGCATTGGGTTATTTCCGTTAAGGTATTCCATGTTTTTTCTAAAAATATTGTTTTTGTAGAGTTTATTTTCTTTACTAATATTATAAAGCTGAAGAGTTTGTTTGATTAAACACGCTAATCTCAGGAACCACTGGGTCAATATAATAATATGTAAAATGTAAGAATTTGGTTACTCGTCTTTAGAATGCAGGCGGAGCCGTGGAAAATGCTATAAAAAGATCAAAATGTATTAAAAAAGATTATAAAAGAAAAGATTAATAGTACTTACAAGTTTTCTATATTTTCGCACATTTTAACTGTTTTTTTTTTGGTGATTTATGGTGAAATTGTCTTCCACAATATTGAAATCTGTAACAAATTAGGTTATTGTTACTTATTACGTTACGTCAAATAAAAAAATATCTTTTAAGTCCTATCCGCTTTAGACGACATGCGACAAAACGACACAAATTGTAAAAAAATATCCTATAATGCTAAAATAATGTTAAATGTACAGACATCTTTAGAGCTTAAGTAGGTTTTCTTTTATTGGTTAGTATGTACGTCTTCGTTCCGGTAGTCCTAAGTTCGAGTCCCGGATCGACCAAGCTTAGTAACTGAGTTGTTTTGTTAAGAAACGCTCAGGAACAGCCTTGACTTGAAAAGACCTGGCTATATGTATATAGACATATAGACTAATTTTAATATGTAAATAGATTTTAAGACGAATTCTGCAATATTTGTATATTGTTATACATTAGGCAACCAACGAACTAAAGACACCGTTAGAGTTTAGTTACATAACTATTTCGAAATGTCTCACTCTTATTTACCTTGGCTTAAATCTGTTATTTCAATGGAAAGTATATAAAGTGTTATACTTAGGCATTTATATATTCTAATTATGTAATATATACACAACTAGTAGACCCGGTGGGACGAATACTTGACACGACCAGTGAGAGCTAAGGCGCAGAGGGCCTAGACAATGTAACAATCGATTAGCGAAAGCGATAGTAGAAAAGTCCAAAATGTATGGGTTTGACTTATGCCTTAGATATGTCACGTGGTCTGTTGTCAACGAATAGATGATGGTAGACAATGTACATTCATTTCAATTATTAGTGATTTAAAGTTCAAGATGCATACGCTGCGTTTAAGCGATGACGATTGTAGAAATCGAATCGCTTCATAACGAATGCTGGTTGTCTAGGCCCTCAGGACCGACGACTTTACGTGCTCTCCGAGGCACGGGGGTGATACACCGCCAACTTCCCAACTCCGGGCTATTACTGAGACTTACTAAACAGAAAGACTCTATAATTAAACTTGGCCCGACCCGGAACTCGAACCCAGGACCTCTCGATGTATGTACATGCTAACCATATAGGATACTTCTTACTGAGCGAAAACGTCACATCTCTGAGCAATCTATATTAGTCGTCGACGGGACACGTTAGTTTATAATAAAAGGATATAATCGGCATCAAAGCTATCCTATATTTGAAGTTGGAGCAAATTATACTTATATATGCCTAGTAGTGTATTACCTATTCTAAGTTTAATTCTATTACCGCCGCACTCATAGTCACTTAATGAACCATTAAGTTGAGAATCTCCATACTAAAGAACGTCATAATGGTTCATTAACTGACTCTGAGTGCGGCCGATATGTGATTGCACAGTGAATGAGAGACGTAGTTGAATGTGCAAGCGATCCTGCGACGCCCCATTAAGACGGGTGATGTCAGTTGAGTTTTAGTGGGTAGTACCTACTGGCTTTTCTAGCTAGTGAGTGCCACATAACCTTTTACATACAGATTTGTAGATAATAGAAAAATAGTTGAAATTCTGAGTACCCAATGGAAAATCGCTATGCTTGAGATTTTATAAAACCAATTAAATAAGTCGAATATTGAAGAAAGGGCTATTGGAAAGTTCCGCTGCACTTCTCCTGACTCTATGAGTGGATCTATATAAAGGCTTTTTAGGCTGATGTGATCGCTTTCGGTAGAATTCGATTATAGATTATACATTGTCTTTTAAAATCTATCTTTTTTTGTGTGATTTTTTTTGAAGAATCAAGGAAAAAATATTAATTCAAAGGTTTAGTTAAGAAATAACGTATATTACTTATAATGTAATATACGCTAAAAATAAAAATTGCCGATAATATCATTAAAATTAGCCGATTATATGATAATCGGCTATTTTAAATTTTAATTAAAGCCGATTGTAACATATTTGGCTACTTAATTTTTTTTAATGAATTGATTTTCATCCAGATTTTTCTAATACTATATATATATTGAAACTTAGTGTTGTATCTAATTCCAGGTATTTAGCGTAATAATTGCCATTGATGTAAAAAGTTTGTAGACATTTGATGTCAGAGTAATTAATCTATAGTTGTTCACTCAAAGTGGGGGAGATATCCATTATTCAATTATGGTATTATACAATGATTATTTAAACATATTTATAATAAACTTAGTTTACGCGAATATTCGACATTATAAACGAAATCAAAATAAATCCGCGACAAAATCCGAAAAGATAGTATCATTTATAATATTATACCATAAAAGGATCCCAAAGTCCAAACAAAGAGTCCATAATTTTGTGTGTACATTTATATGTTCATTACGCGGTATCTACTAAATACAATTATTCGCTTCGTCCTCTATACAGATGATAATAACTATTTCAATAAGCTTTTCCAAAAAACATTGAATGAACAGATTCGACTCAGCTAGAATTTTATTATAATATGTATGACTTTACCAAGCTTAAAGCGACGAATTATCTTCCGGTTTTTTTTTTTTGAAAAATGGTCCCAGGATAGAGGAGAACACCCATTTTAAGAGGAGATCCAGAAGTATTCACATTATTTACCGCGACCTTCGGAACCCTATCACTAAGATAAGATGCAATGAGATCAAGAGCAATACCACGAAAGAGTTTCATACTCTACATAATCAAAAGCTTTAGATAAGTCACAGAAAACTCCAATTGCATTCTGTGATTTTTCCCATGCGTTATAAATATATATAAGAAGTGCTCTCCCCGCATTAGCTGAAGACCTACCTTTATTAAACCCATACTGTTCACTATGGAAAATATTATTTATGTTAAAATGATTCAATAGTTGGCTTAAAATAGGTTTCTCAAAGATTTTACTCATACATGGCAATATAGAAATATGTCTATAGTTGCCAGGATCATTTTAACGCCATTTTTTAAAAGGGGTATTACTTTACGAATTTTCATGAGATCAGGGAATATTCCCGTGTCTTTACATTTCTTGAATATAAGAGCTAAATATAGCGCAATGTTTGTTATTATTGTATTGAGTAATTTAACAGACATGCCCCACAAATCAGCAGTTTTCTTTGCATTAATAGTTTTAAATATAAAAATTTAAATTGTGGTGGTGTAATTGTTTAATGTGTGGTGATTTCTCAAGAATTTGATTGATTAATTTTCGAAAATAACTCTCAAAAGTATTTGCAAAATCTTCATCAGAACTTACTGTAACATTATCAATCAACAGTTGGACAGGTTCACTGGCGGGCTTTGATCTTCCAGCCGTACGAGTAATTATTTCCCAAGTGGCTTTAATTTTACTATCAAAATTTAAAATTTGATTTCTGATGTGAATAGACTTACTTGAAGACAAATATTTTTAAAAATTTTAGAATAACTTCTTACCCGGCTATGGAACTGCTTCATACTGTATAATTCGTAAGTAATTTATATATAATAATAAGGCGAATACTGAGAAGCGTTACTTGAAGTAAATCTAGATTAAAATCACAATTACCGTTTTTTTGCTAGTACAAAGATTTCTTAGAACATTGTCCATCTTATTTTCAAATATAACAAAGTCACCCAAAGGTGCGAAGGTGATGAAGGTTTTACATCTTAAAGGCTAGGGTGAGTCGCTAGCCCTATATATATTCGTAAATAGACAGAGACAAAACAGTTCATTACCTTTTTCTCGTTTTTTATTTTTGATAAGGGAGAGGAGTCTTTCATCAAAAGCATTTAATATTTGTAGAGCTTTAGTGTACCAATAAAAAATGGTTATGCACAAATTTTGGCAACTTGAAAAACGATTATTATTTTCCTTATACCTTCGTCTAAATTGTGGGTACATTAATTTCTACGCTTAGGTTTAAACTTATTCGATTTTATATTTTTACTAGCGGACCCGACAGACGTTGTCCTGTCTACAATCAACAACTATTATGTCCAAAATCAACAACTACTAATAAATTAAAAATTAATTAAAAAAATATTCTCCAGCTGACAAAATTGTGAATCTAAACCATTCCCAGATCCCCTTGAATACACACAAAAAATTTCATCAAAATCGGTCCAGTCGTTTAGGAGGAGTTCAGTCACATACACACGCACACAAGAAATATATATATTAAGATTTATATGAAGCATATATTTTTAAAATTTAAGCATACGATTAAACATGAAGGTTTAAGGTACGATTAGAAAATTATAAAAGCTGGTAAAGAAAACATATCTAAAATATTACATAATATTTCTATAAAAAATAATTTAATAATCACTTAATTTAAAAATTACTTGTGAATTAATTGTGAATGATCGTATAAATAAATCACAAAAATGCCACTTTTTAACCAAAAACACAAATCACTGTCACAAAATATAAAATTAATAAAAACTTACCAAAATACTGGGAAAAATCGCCGTGAAAATATATAATACTAATATTTATAATACCATTCTCGCGATCTACCGCCCTGAGCCGCGCTCGGCCTTTCACTACGCTAAAAAATTCACGTAACGTCTGTGCAAGTCTGTGAAAACATACGCGAGGATAATTGGGACGGTTATATCTGCTTTTTTCGTTTTTTCCATTTTGATTCTTTAATTAGCACTTGTTAGTATTTTTTAATTTATTTTATATGTCAAAGTTAATTTTATGTCAAAGAAATAATAATAATTTTATTGCTCATAAAACTATTCAAATGGAACTCAAGTTACAAGTCCAAAACATTATTCAACATTATTATGGTTATCCTAACATCATTTCTAATCAACGTGTAGTGTGATTATAGGAACTTTTTGCCTTTCTCACTACTCTCTCAGCCGCAATTTCAACAAAAACGCATATTTCACTTAGATAAGCTCTTACAATTTATCCATGCCGTCCACTTACTTTAATCAAGCTTTGATTCATTAAAAGAAGTAGTTCATGAAAAAAAATTCAGCGATCATAATAAATTATGAGGAATAACTTGTAACACTTTATAATAGTTCAAATTAATATTATTTTTTATTATTAATAATACGTTAATAAATATTAATAGTAGTGTTACTTGGAAATGTTGTAATATTGATGAACATGTTCTATTATCAGGTCGAGGTGCTTAGGGCTGTAGCAGTTATCCTTTATAGCTTTAGCTACTGTTCCGATATTTTTGTTCTTATTTTTACTCGTTTCTTAAAAATGTACAGTCAACAAGAATAAACAAGATATTGTTTTTTTATGATTTTTTTTGATAAATTATTGTAACTATATAATATCGTAAGGAGGGAGGCCCACTACCCATCTCTACTCCCGTCCTTCTCCCTCCTCCCTCCCTCCCTTTCCTGAAAGGCCGGCAACGCATCTGCAAGCCCTGTGGTGTTGCAGATGTCCATGGGCGGAGGTGATCACTTACCATCAGGTGAGCCTCCTGCCCGTTTGCCTAAAAAAAAGGAATTTGGATGGAGAGAAACTCAAAGTTCTAGCAGCATGTCGCTACACATTATACTCCCGTATGTTTTCAAAGGTAATGCGTAACATTTAAATAGGCGATATTACTAAATTCGAAACATGTCATAGGGTTTACCTAAAAATGTTTTTTTTTAAAAAAATGTCTATCAGTTTTATAGTGTCACTTTTAGAGTTCCGTATCCAAAAGGTTCAGTCAGAATGCTCTCCTAATACACTGTCAATTTCGTTAATTATTGCAAAATACATGATTCATTAAAAAAATGATAAGAAAGTCTAAAGTCAAATATATTCTGCAAAAGGTCTTTTAATATTTTTTTACAAAAGAAACTTTTGAAAAATTATAAGCTTAAAAATTATAAGTTAAGCCAAAAATAGACTTAAATAGTAAAATTATAAATATATTATGACGAGGTACGGAACTCTCTGTGCGGAACTCCGGCTTGCACTTGCCTATTTAACCGAGTTTCAAAAAGAGGTAGTTCTTTGTTCTTCTATGTATTTTAACGTATTGGAGAGTGTAGGATAGATTTTTTAACTTAAAGCAATTTTAATAATTACATTAAATTTTTATCGACGTCATATATATGAGTAGCATTTCCTGCGTCTAAAGACCGGAAACCAAATTGTTAGATTAAGATTAGTTTGTAATGGTTACTTGAGCTTTCTCAGAAATGAGATACTTTCTATCAGTAAAAAGTATCCTATATGGTGACACGGGTAACGAACTATCATCATACAAAATATCATCAAAATCTGTTCGAAAAAAAAGTGTGCTTTTCTCGTGATGCAAACACAGACAGACAAACATACTTATTGAAATAAACATTATTATGGATATAGAGGCCAAATCTATTATTTTTAGAATTTTTGTTTGTCTGTTTCGGCTAATCTCTGAAATGGCTGGAACGATTTTGACGGGACTTTCACTCGCAGATAGCTAATGCTATAAGGAGTAACTTTGGGTACTTTTATTTTATTAGAAAATTATAAAAACCGTTCAATTTATTATTCACTCACGTTCGCTCGTATAATATTATATTTTAGATCCTATTTAACGTTTAGTTTTAATCAAGTTTCTTTACTATTATGTCTTTCACCGTAAGGCAAATTATTATTGAAAGTGAAAGATGACAATATTAGAGGTGCAAGACCCGGGATTTGAATCCACTTAATAAGTTTAAGCCAGCGATTATAATAATAAATAATGTTCTCCGATCGATTCCGGCCATGGCGGCCAATCTTATTGAGACTGGCCAACTACGCAGGATATATTATAGTGCACATGTGTACGCGCAGACACAAGTGCACTCTCTGTTCCTATCACTCATACTCCAGTGGGACGACTACTCGACACGACCAGTGAGAGCTAAGGCGCAGGACCGACGGCTTTACGTGCTCTCCGAGGCACGGGGTTACACACCGCCAACTTCCCAACTCCGGGCTATTACTGAGACTTACTAAACAGAAAAACTCAGTAATTAAACTTGGCCCGACCCGGGACTCGAACCCAAGACCTTTCGATGTATGACCGTACATGCTAGCCACAACACCACAGAGCGATTAACCACTATGCTACTACTGCTTAATAAATATTATAGAGTCGATTCGATTTTTGATCTCTAAGAAATTTAGCACTTTGTTATTTGTAGAAGTGGTTTTATTTTCTAAGTGTATAATTAAATATATAATATCAATTATGTAATAATTACGTATTTTTACTAACAATTCCTGTGGCTCCGCTCGCGTTCTAATTACTATTAAAAAAGTAGAATTGGTGGTAGAAAGTTGAAAATTTAGTTATAAGTATTTTTTGAAGCCAAATCATAAAAAAATAAAAATTTGATCTAAGAATAAAAAAGTAAATATTTGGAGAGAGCCTTCCTCATCACCTAGGCTTATAGACTTATTCTCAGACTTACTAAATATACACAAAAAAAATCATAAAAATCGGTCCAGCCGTTTCGGAGAAGTTCGATAACAAACACTGTGACACGAGATTTTTATAAATTAGAGATTGCGATTTTTGACTTCTCTTTTTAATCGAACTACTTAACTAATTATAATTGCGAAAGTTTGTCCAATGTATTATATCAAAGGCCTCATATAAATTTAAATTAATGACACTTTTGCCTCTGTTTATAGAGACCGTACTTGCTGTGCCAGCTGTAGCTGGTTCGAGTCCCGCTGTGGGCATTCATTTGTGTGATGGTTACGAATGTTTGTTATCATGTCATGGGTGCTTATATTTTTAATGTGTATGTATTTAAAGTTATATATGTGTAGTGTATCAACTATCTGGTGTCCGTAACACAAGCCTCGTAGCTTACCACGGAAGTAGATGGCGCTGTGTGATAATGTCCTAACTTATGCATTAATTTAAATAATATTTTGCTCTGCCTGGACGTTATATCATATATTTTGGGTATTTCCATTAGCGATATTTAATGTAGAAATCCGATTAATTTGTTTAAGGCTGTTTTAGGCCCGAGAGAGATTAGTAGGTACTGACGGGCTTACATGCTGTCCGAGGAAAAGGTTACATCGCCAACATCTCAACACCGGACTATTGTGCTCAACCCTGGGCACGGGCCTCCCTTAGTACGAGGGGGATAAGGCCATAGTCCACCGCGCTGGCCTACTGCGTGTTGGCGGACTTCACATGTCTTTCAAAAACTTGCTAGATTCTCTCAGACATACAGTTTTCCTCACGATGTTATTAAATTTTATTAATTTTTTTGTCTCTATGTTCCGGCTAATCTCTGAAACCGCTGGACCGATCTTGACGGGACTTCGACATGCAGATAGCTAATTTTATAAGGAATAAGACTTCACGAGAAAACCACTAAGCAGATTTTGATGAAATTTGGCATGATGATACCTGGTTATCCGGGTCAATGTAAAGAATACTTTTTACTGCAAAATATCGAATTTCTGAGGACTCTATATCTACTTAGTTGGTGAAATTGTTTTTAATTACATAACAAAAGACGTCAGTCTCTTAATGACCTGACCTAGATCTATTGATCCGGTATTATGGCAAAGTTTAAAATTATATTTGTTTTGGATCGATCGATTTAATAACGCTTATTTATCAGTAGGTTCATATAAATAAAATTGAAGTGTCTGTTTGTAATTTCAAATTAACAGCTTTTCACTAAATGCATATGAAAGTATATACGGTACTTACATAAAAAAATCTTTTTTTAAAAAAAAACTGTCTGTTTGTTTGTTTCGGCTTATCTCTGAAACGGCTGAACCGATTTTAACGGGACTTCCACTCGCATATAGCTAATGTTATAAGGAGTAACTTAGGCTACAAGCGATTTACCCCTTGTAAAAACTAAAATTATAAATTACATATTATTTATTTTAGTTTTTTATACTTAAAACACGCCCAATAAAACTAAAAATGAATCATTAAAATCGGTCCAACCGAGAGTTTTTCCGAGACTAACGAACGGCAATTGATTTTTATATAGGTAGGTATGAATAACAAAAAATGAAATGGTTCTATGTTCTCTAAGTTCATTGAAAAAAAAACTAAAAGCGTAAATTAGTTATAATTTTTAGCACTTTTTCTAAGAAAGTATAATAATATTTATCTTTTTATAATAAATAAGTAACAGACAATTACGTGGATAAAATATCACAAACATACATACAAACTATACTATTTATAATAAACTATACAAAAACTTGACAAATTATATACTTAAATCTACCTCGGTAACCACTCTATCCATTGGAAGAGCATGAAAATCGGTGCAGTAGTTTTTGAGTTTATCGCGAAGAGACAGACAGACGCGGCTGGGGACTTTGTTTTGTAATAGGTTGTGATGTGACCACAAGAACGCATCAATCCACCGCTATGCCATTCTGTGGAGAAACTGAGGAAATTTATTTTATTACGAATATTCTTTTGCATTATAGGTATTGTTTACAAAATAAAGCATTATGAAAACAAGTTATTATAAAGACAGACGCATTCAGCCTTTTTAACGTCCCACTGCTGGGGGTGGGCTCCCGTCAATACGGGGTTCAAGCCATAGTCCACCGCGCTGACCTACTGCGTGTTAGCGGACTTCACATGTCTTACGAAAACTTGCTAGGTTCTCTCAGACATGCAGGTTTCCTCACGATGTTTTCCTTCACCGTAAGACAAGTGGTGATCATGTTAGAAATGATTCGCGCATGAATATACAATAGGTGCAACTCAAGTATTGAACCTGCTTCACTCCTTTTCTTAAGCGAGCGCTTTAATATTGGGGTACCACTGCCTTTTTAGTATTCTGTTTTGTTTATGTATTATATGTAATTGAAATGTCTTCTCCCTAATTTTCTTCTAGTATCTACTCTAATACTATGTGTATTGTTTGTCTGTAGAAACTTTATTGGTGTATATACTACTATTATTATTGTATTTTTATTGTTTTATATCTGTTTGTTTCTCTTAGAATAAATAAAATAAAAATAAAAAAAATTTAAAAAAAACGTAACATAAGAAAAGTAGTAAAATAAAAATGCTTTTTTTTATTATTTGGCATCAATTTTTTTTTAATTCGCCAAATCCCTATAATAGATTAAAAAAAAACATGCAACGACCAAATTCGGCCCACTCACTATTTATTATATGTACAGATGCTTTAACACGGTTAAACATGTTAGTAATATTGTAGGAAACACGCTAGGGCAGTGAAAGTGGTTTTGCTTGATTACATGCGAGTGATGTGTGTGTATCGATATTATTACTATCGATTTTTCTAAATACTGGTAATTCCAGGCAATATTTATATAGCATTGTGTTTACTAACACAATACTATATATAATAAACTACTGTTTGAAATAGCGGAACTAATTTTTTACAATAAACATGTTCCATTAGACGTAACGTATATCCGGCCATAATATAATGTGTGTATCCGTTTCATACCATCATTATTATTGTTGTAGGCAACAATTTACGTCGAAGCTATAGCAGAAATAAAAAAAATATAATTTAAAAATAATACAGATTTCAGGCTATGTCACTTATTCAAATCTATTACGTCGAACTATTAGTTACAACTTTTTTACCGTCAGTTAAAATTATTTTCATCCCGATATAAAAAAAAGTTATTCGGAATTCTAAGCCATTGCAAAAAAACTAAGTGATTGTAAGATAATATAGTTTAGCTAACTAATCTAGACAGCTATGTATTGTACTTCTTACTAATCTGTTTCATAAAGACATCTAAGGATGCGTCTGAACAAAACTTTTAACTAATATGAACTCCTAGAATCACAACTTTCACTAGGGCACATGCCACTTAACAATCTAAATTTCTTCTAAATCTCCTTCTTCTTCTTCTTCCACTCTCCTCTGTTATTCGTTAACGTAACATCCACCCCTTTTACACGCATATCCTCTTTTACACAATTCATCCATCTCTTTTTCGGTCTGCCTCTACTCTTTTCTCCTTTTACATGCATATTTAAATTTCTTCTAAGTCTGTTTCAGCATTAATAATAACAAACACACAAAAGTACGCATTTATAATACCAATCTAGTAAAGGAAATAAAATAAAATCGATAAACTTTTATCGATATAAAACTTCACTAAAGAACAAGTTTAGTTATGACCGACTATGTAGGTAATATTACGTCACAGATTCGTGCCATCGCCACTGTCTTATAATTAAGTAATCACTATTGGAATGAAATCTATATACATAAAATGAATTTTTGTTGGTCTGTTTGCGTAAATGTGTCTAAGCGATTCATTTGATAATGATGCTACGCGTTTCATTTCTAACATGATTACCACTTGTCTTACGGTGAAGGAAAACATCGTTAGGAAACCTGCATGTCTGAGAGAACCAAGCAAGTTTTCGGGAGGCCCACCCCCAACAGTGGGACGTTAAAAAGGGCTGATGACACATGTTAGTTGCTTTTATCTATACACTAGCAATTCCCGCGGCTCCGCCCGCGTTTTAATCATTAATAAGAAAATGGGATTGGTCGTTGGAGGTTGAAAATTTAGGATTAAAAGTATTTTTTGACGCCAAACCATAAAAAAATAAAAAATAAAAATTTGGTCTAAAAATAAAAAATCTAGATAGAGCCTCACTTATTATCTAGCGAAATAAAAAATACCCTACGACCTATCAGAACCACTAAATGTACATTAAAAAAACATAAAAATCGATCAAGCCGTTTCGGAGGAGTTCGATAACAAACACTGTGACACGAGATTTTTATATATTAGAATGTAATAAAATTCTACGTAGAATCAGTATCCATATCTTTTTAAATCGAATTGAAATTGTCATTATTATCGATACAGAGGTCATATTTATAGTATTTTAGATTTTTTGTCTTTTTCTGTAACCGCATCACGACTCACGGGAAAACGAATGGACAGATTTTGATGTTAGGCATTTTGACGACACGTTTGGATCAGTTGGTAGTGACCCTACTTTCTGCGCCAGCAGTCGCGGGTTCGAGTCCCGCTGGGGGCATTCATTTGTTGCGCACGAATGTTTGTACTCCAGTCATGGGTGTTAATATTTATAATATGTATGTATTTAAAATTTATAACTAGTATATCAACTATCTGGTATCCGCAACACCAGCACGTTACGTAGCTTACTGCGGAACTAGATGGCGCTGTTGTAATAATGTCCCTACATATTTATTTATTTATTTATTTGATAGCAGATTGTCCGGGTCAACGTTCTTAAGAATTTTGACTGCAGGTAAATATCACATTTCTAAGAAATCTATAGTACTAATCAAAAAGAAGATAAGTGGCTATGCTAAAAACTACCAAATCCGTCCTGCTTCGCCGAGCGTAAGTTAAAATAAATGGAACGTTTTTTTTAATAAATTTGTTATATTTCCTAAGTTACTCCTTATAACATTAGCTATCTGCGAGTGAAAGTCCTGTCAAAATCGGTCCAGTCAACAAACAGACAGGCAGACCAATGGTAACTGTGATTGCTGTAAACAATGATATTTGTTAGAATATCATTGGCTGTAAAGCATTGGAAACGTCCGGAACCAAAGATCTAAATAAATTCGCGACAAAATCCGAAAAAATAATTTCATTTATAATGTGGAATATTTGCGTGAATCTAAGAAAGTATAAAATTATAAGTAAACTAGCTGACCCGGCAAACGTTGTTTTGCCATATAAATAATTTTTTATTACTTAGGGGACAACCCTTATTACTTAGGGGTATGAAAAATAGATGTTGGCCGATTCTCAGACCTACTCAATATGATCACAAAATTTCATGAGAATCGGTCAAGCCGTTTCGGAGGAGTACGGGAACGAACATTGTGACACGAGAATTTTATATATAAGAATTAATAAATTATTAACTTTTTTTGAATAATTTATTTACTTATGATTATATTGTTATATTAGGAATTTGCGCGGCTCCGCCCGTGTTCTAAACACTATTAAAATAGAAATCGGTATAATTGTTATAGTAGAACGTTTAAAATTCTTCAGAATTTTCTAAAAATTCTTCGCTTCTTGCAAAAGTTATTAGCTAAATAGTAGGCAAGACGGTGCGCGCAGGGTCGGATTGCATCAAGCGTATCCGTCCGTTTTTTTGCCCCATTTTAGACAATGTATACAATGTAAATTAAAATACTTGACCAATTATAACCTAAAACCTTCTTCAAAAACCACTGTTTCCATTGGTGAAAAAATCGGTGCAGTACTTCTTGAGGTTTGCGCGAACAGACAGACAGACAGACACAGTAGAGGACTTTGTTTTATAATATAATAATGATAATAAATAATAATAATAATCATTTATTGCCATAAAAACAGTAGTACTTTACATATTCAATTAAAAAAAAGTGGCAAAAGGTATAATAACTCAGCTATTGCTGCTGAGGCCGAAACCTCAGACAGCGCTGTTTTTCAGTTATTCCCATAAACAATACATAATAATATTAACTATTCTAAAGTCAGTAAAATAAGAAAAAGAATAACTAATTTTGAACAAAATAATAATAATAAACAAATTAAACAAAAACAAGACGTTTACACAACAACAAACAAGACGTTTGTAAACGAGAATTCGGCAGATAAAAATGACCATCTTCATAAGAGTTTCCTAAAACTATCTAATGTCACACATAACATAATACAGATTCTACTCAGTCAGTTTTCTAATATTTTGACTTAGTATAAGCATCTAAAAATCTAGTTTTGATGACATATTATAATATTTTAAAGTGATGTTTATTATTTGAAATATCTTGTAAACGATATCCCTTTTAAGAAAAGCGCCATCTTGTGGTACATATCTAAATGTCTTATACCATGCCATATTAATACTGCTCAATAGCGCCATCTATGATTTAATAATAGAACTAAACAAAATATTTTAAAATTAATAATAATGATTCTATACTTATAAATTTAATTTATTTTTAGTTTAAGAAAATAATTTATCATTTTTATTTATTTTGTTAAATTTTGTTAGAAAACTATGTTAATTTTTTATTCTACAGAGCCATCTCGTCATACTTAGTAGAACTCGCTAAGCCAGAGTTGGCTTTAGCCATTTATTCATGGAGATTAGAGACCAGGAGGACCATCGCTTCATACTAAAGCCTTACTAGCCTATCCTTGAAAATTTGTAGAATTTACAACGCGCTGTCGTCGGTAAGTAGTAATTGTGAAGTTAGCTGTTTATGAGTATTGTCACTATTGTGACAACGTGAAGTTAGGCATTGAGACAACATAGCGATCGCAGCGCCTCCTTAGTTTGACAATATTTCTAAGACACTACATTCTAGGGCGTTGGTCCTCCTTGTCTCTAACCTACATGCATTTATTGTTGAAAGGACAAATGGATATATATTTCAATTAGTGTCTGTTTCGTGAAGAATTAATTTATGGTACTAAAAAATGTTATAAAAACTATGTTTTAAATAAAAAGTTTGATAAAAAAAATATTATATTTTGAATTCAAAATATTCAAGCCTGTAATTTCAAGCAATTTGATAAAAATATTTCTCTTAAATTTTAGCGCCATCTTGTGTTCAATAGCATAAAACATATTAAGTTTGATTTATTGTATACTAGCGCCATCTTGTGTCGAGTAGCAATATACTTAAAGATTGTATAACCACTAATAATAATTAACTTTTGCAATTTTGCAATATATGTAATTATCATGACACGATTTTTTTGGTAATAACATTATAACTTGAAATTACACTTTTGCTTTGGAAATACTGTAATTGATACTTAAATATAATAAAATTGTAATAAGGTCAATGTTAAACGTTGAATTTTATCTGTACGTTACAAAGAGAGACTCTTGAAGTACTGAATAGATTTTCGTAAAACTATTCGTTTATTTAGTTTATACGTATAATAGCTCAATATAAAAATTAAAAATTATTATCTTTTTTCCTTAGATTTTACATATAATTATACCATGTTATGTTATATAGCGGATATCCTTCCTTGGTAAATTAAATAGGCTATCCAACACTAAAAGAACTTCCGTTTTTTATCCTTGGGAAATGCATTGACGCATACCTGTAGGAAACAGGTGGTAATGTGGTGCTTACTGCTTAGACAAGCCTGTACAACACATTAAAACCCAAGCACCCAGCACCCGTCTCAACGGCCAGGCAGGTCTGGCGAATCAGACCACACAGCCACGGAGGTTGCTCCACAGTCCACTCTGCTATCCAGATAAGTACCAGGAGCAACCCCTATGGCACAACCTACCGAAGTGTGCCCTCCCTGATCGTTTCTTGGCCGGATTCCCGGACGTTAAAAGTTGAATATTTAGTCTAATTTACTATAAAAAACAAAAATATATTAGAATTTCTATAACAAACAGTTATTTGTTCGGTCGAATACCGCTAATGTGACCGCAGAATGCCTAAAATGAGCGATAGATGAGAAACCCTCTAATGGGCTTCAATTAAAATGATGAATATTTTAATATAATTTTCCACAAAAAATTAATGGACAGGTTTGACTTATGGTTCATATAAGTTCAATAGAAGCAAACAGTAAAATTATAAATACCGTTATCAACGCGCGAGGTACATTACGATTTACGGCATACCATTTAACAATTTGACGTTTTTGCTTCGTTAGATTATGATTCACCAAGTGGAAGTGCCATGCTTGTTACCTTCGGGTAGCAGCCGAATAGACCGGCACGCCCCGTATAGTACCACTCTCTCACAGAAGACCGGCGTGAAGTGGCAGCTATGGTGTCGCGTTTCGTCCGGTAAGTGAGAGTCCGGGAGGCCCACTACCCATCCCTACTCCCGTCCTTCTCCCTCCTCCCTCCCTCCCTTTCTTGAAAGGCCGGCAACGCATCTGCAAGTCCTGTGGTGTTGCAGATGTCCATGGGCGGAGGTGATCACTTACCATCAGGTGAGCCTCCTGCCCGTTTGCCCCCTTTGTCACATAAAAAAAAAATGATCTACCGGAAAATAATGGGTTAAGTTATAAACAGCATGTTACGGTTCTCCATCCGTTTACAATCTTCCAACCGTTTACAATCTCGCGAGATTGTAAACTGCGTAATTATAATCTAACGGTATTTACAATGTCACGGTGACATATACAGTATACTGACCTAGTGACGAACCCGAGCGGAACAATAGTGAGTTGTATCATTTATATTGTTAAATAAGATCTTAGCGTCATTAAAATGATATTATCTTGATATTCAACACAGATTATAATTTCTAATCACAAAAGCGTGACACGCTGGTTTTCATCTTTTTAGTATTATTTACACTTCGTATATGATAGCATTTGTACTTGTACACTATGTAGCACAGTGATAACGCGCTCACTTGTATAATCGAGTGATGCGGGTTCAAATCCGGGTCTCACACCTCTGATATTTTCATGTGCGAATCATTTCTATCATGATCACCACTTGTCTTACGGTGAAGGAAAACATCGTCAGGAAACCTGAATGTCTGAGAGAACCTAGCAATTTCTCGAAAGACATGTGAAGTCCTAGACCAGCGTAGTGGACTATGGCTTGATTACTTCGTGTTGAAGAGAGGCTCGTGTCCAGCAGTGGGGCTTATTTAATTTTAATTAAGAATACTGTCTCAACTAGATATTATCAATCCTTCTACCTATCAAATATAGAAACAAAATACATTAAAATCGGTCGAGCCGTTTCGGAACAGTGCGACCACAAACGCTGGGACACAAGATACATATTTATAAATTAGACTACCACACCCTACGGCTCCGCCCGTGTCGGTAGAACGATAAAAATTAAGGGGTTATAATTATTTTTTGTTGCCAAATTATAAAAATAATAGAAACATAAAATTTGGTCTAAAAATAAAAAATAAAAAAAAAGGTGTGTGTACGATTCACACACGATAGAAGTGAAACTTAAATCGACAAAAGAATGAGATGAATATATATAACAAGGGTAGGATAATTATTACAGTTTTTTTAATTTTATTTTCTCTTTTTTTCCGCCGATATTCACGACTCCTTTCTGCATCAGTTTTCGGCATACTTGCAAAATTAATTTGTTACTGATTAAAATATTCACATTGAAAAAAGAAATGTCAAAAATAAACAACGGTTACCATGGCAACATGGGAATGTATTCTATCTCATTCTCTCCGATGTATTTCTTTCTTTATCATGACGCATTTTCTTTTCATCGAGTTTCAAATCACAACGATTCTAAAGAAGTTTCACTTCAATATGTGGAGAGGGTCACCCTTAACACCTAAGGCAATAAAAAATAGCCTACGACCTATTCTCAGACCTACCAAATATACAGAACAAAATTTCATAAAAATCAAGCCAAAATCGGTTTCGGAGGAATTCGATAACAAACACTGTGACACGAGATTTTTATATATTAGATTCATTTATCTCATATTTGAATAGAGTTAAGTTATAATCAATAAAGTTTAACATCTAACATGTCTTCATAGAAACTTGATTTTTTAATCTATAAATAGATCCAATATGCGGTAATATTGTTAAGAACCCGTTTTGATTTGAAATGTTTAATTAGAGATCTGTAGTACATGGACACAACATTTTAATAAAAAATATTGTATATTAATACGATTTAACGGTTATATCTCGGAATTAAGATATTTTCCCGCAGTTAAAAGTATGTATGTATGCAGTAACTTCCCACTGCTGGTGGTGGGCCTCCCTTCAATACGAGGGGGTCAGGCCATAGTCCACCGCGCTGGCCCAGTACGTGTTGGCGGACTAAGCATGTCTTTCGAAAACTTGCTAGGTTCTCTCAGACATGCAGGTTTCCTCACAATATTTTCTTTCACCGTAAGACTATTAGACATTAGTAATCATGTTAAAAAAATTAAAATATAGAATTCTGCAATTTTTATTTTTAAAAAGTCTAAGTGTTAAAGTCAAAATCTGCTTTTTTTCTCGTGATGCGATCAAAGGTACACAGATAGACAAAAATTCATACAACTATAGACTATTTCAATAAGATTCTCCAAAAAATATTTAATTTACAGATTCAACTAAGTTAGAGATTTATTATATGTATGAAAATAGCGACTCGCCCTCGCTTCGCTCGGGCTCGTCCCAAGATATAGCGCGAGCAAAGCCGCGGGTTCCGCTAGTAAATGTATACAAAAACTTGACAAATTATATACTAAAAACTTAATTATAAATGAAACTATCATTTTGGATTTCGTCGCGGATTTATTTTGATTTTTAGTTCCCGACGACGTTTCGAATGCTTTACAGCAATCATGGTCACGGGAGAGATTAAGGTATTTGACGTCTCATAGGTTTATATACTTGTTACAGACAGTGCCTACCCACAATTTACAAAAAATTTTGAAAATGGCATCAGAGTACCTTATAAAATTTTAATTCTAAACATTTATATTTAAATTTAAATAATTTAAAAATAATTTATTAATATGGCAATATTATTATCTTATTTTTAGCTAGTTTTATTATAACTATTAAAGTATTACTAAAAACTTCCTTGAGAACCACTCTATCCATTAGTCAAAACAGCATGAAAATCGGTGCAGTAGTTTTTGAGTTTATCCCGAACAGTCAGACAGACAGACGCGGCGAAGGACTTTGTTTTATAATATATAGTGATGTATAGATCAATGTCACCTACATATAAGTTTTTACAATTAGTTTTTTTCAAGAGATACAAAATAAATTAGATTTACCAACTTATTGTATGCAAATTTAGGCATCGATTTTGAAATTTGTCATTGTTTCGAAAAATAACGATGGTCTTGAATCTAGTATTCATCGAAAATGATGAAAACAAAACATCTTAATCAAAAACAAAATATTCTTTATTCAAATAGACCTTTACAAGCTCTTTTGAATAGTCAGTTTTACATTATTAAACTTTAAATTAAATGTCAGTCTGTAAGTCTGTGACTAAGTTACCTCCTGCACCGACTCGGAATGCTGATCAAATTCAATTCAAATACAAAATATTTTATTCAGCATGAAATTATTACAATTTTTTACTGAACGTCATGAGTCTACTACCAGTTCGGAAGGAAGAAGCCGCTGACCTGAGAAGAACTGGCGAAAGAAACTCAGCGGGACTAATATATTTTTTTTGTTTTTTTTTTGTCTTAGTATTTTTTTCTTTTTTTAATTAAATTGAAATTAACAATAATTCTATGGGTTGAAACAGCCTGGTAGCGATCACATCATTCCCAAGGCGTATCTTCTAAAAAATCGTTAATCGTATAATATTCTTTAGTACCTACACAAACCTTCTTGCACATTTTTTTTTTAAATTTGGCAATAGAAGCTTGTTGAACGTTTTCTGGAATCCTGTTGTATAAGCGTATACATCTTATATCTATATATATAAAAGAAAGTCGTGTTAGTTACACTATTTATAACTCAACGACGGCTGTACCGATTTGGCTGAAAATTGGTGGGGAGGTAGCTTAGAGCCAGGAGACGGACATAGGCTACTTTTAGATTTAGAGATGCCAGTTTGTATGGAAATTACGTCATTTTTAAAGCTAGAAGCTTGAAACTTATAATTTGGCCTTTTGATTAGATATAAATGAGAAAAAAATTGTACGCTAAAAGGGGGTACGCTAGGGACGAACCCGAGCGAAGCGAGGGTGAGTCGCTAGTATATATATAAAAGAAAGTCGTGTTAGTTACACTATTTATAACTCAACAACGACTGTACCGATTTGGCTGAATATTAGTGGGGACTGGGGAGGTAGCTTAGAGCCAGGAGACGGACATAGGCTACTTTTTAAGGCGAAAAAGGGCTGTAAAGGGCTGAAATAGGAGATGAAAGTTTGTATTGAAATTACGTCATTTTTAAAGCTAGAAGCTTGATTTGACGTATCAGTTATAACAGTTGCCATGGTTCGTGCAATGCTAATTAAATCAGCAAATATATTCCGGGTGGTGTGAAGTAAATATATACAACACGTACCTAGGGACGAAGCTCCTAGTTGTTCATAAAAAGAATTACTGACTCGGCGTAAGCGAGTTACAGGCATTACAAGTTTATTTTTACTCCTAGTATTAATGCTATGCATGTCGTAATTCCTGGGAAATTCGTGTATATTTTTATGAACATTTATAACATTATCGTTCACGTACTGAGAAGCAACAGTCAATAATCAAGAAAATTTTTTCAAACTCAGATGCAACTCGTTCTGAGGTAATAAAATTATCATTAATATTTAACTTAAAATCGAAGCTGCGATCTGTGACTCTTCCACTTTCACAAGCAATTATGTTCCATGTCATTTTGATTTTATTTTGCGCATTTCTTATTTTGTCTTTAATATACAAGGATTTTGCCATGGAACATACTCTTCTAAACATTTTTGAGTAGGCACTTACAAAAGAAGCAAACGATACACTACGATTATAGGCTCTTTCACTGTACAATTCGTATAGCCTTTGCCTGCTCTTGCAAATGCCAGGAGTTACCCACTCACCAAATGTCAAGAGACCCTCTGAATTGACTGTTTTAGAAGTGAATATTGTAGAAAATTCAGTTTTTACTAATTTACTTAAATAAAGAGTTATATAAGTAGTTGGTGTCATTAATTTAGGATAAATACGGAAGCTTAGCCACAACATTACCTCTAAACTTCTCCATACGTGTAGTATTTATAGGTACAAAAGTCTTTTTTAAAATATTTTTGTTGGCATTTAATAAAGAATAAGAAAAGGAAGCTTACTGGCCACAATGGTCTGAGCTTAATTTATTAATAATAGCTTTAGAATATGGCTTACAATTTGGAAATGCTCATAATCTTAATAAATAAAATAAATGTATCTAAACGCATTACTATTTGACAGGCAGCTGTCAAGCTCACTGACGTTTGGTTGGAACTTTGTAGTTTGTTCGTTCTGTGCTCAACTGCCATATAAATAGAATAGAATAGAGTAGAATAGATTGGATTGGATTGAATCGGATTGGATTGGATTGAATCGAATTGAATTGAATTGTATTCACTTGAATTGACTTGAATTGAATTGAATGGAATTGAATTGAATTGAACTGAACTGAACTGAATTGAATTGAATTGAATTGAATTGAATTGAATTGAATTGAATTGAATTGAATTGAATTGAATTGAATTGAATTGAATTGAATTGAATTGAATTGAATTGAATTGAATTGAATTGAATTGAATTGAATTGAATTGAATTGAATTGAATTGAATTGAATTGAATTGAATTGAATTGAATTGAATTGAATTGAATTGAATTGAATTGAATTGAATTGAATTGAATTGAATTGAATTGAATTGAATTGAATTGAATTGAATTGAATTGAATTGAATTGAATTGAATCGAATCGAATTGAATCGTTTCTGCTCTCTCTGCTCACGGCCGTCTTGTTAAGAGTGTGTCCTAGAAATTAAATCGTAGTTTTTTCAACAAATTTGCACAGGAGTCTTGTATTTATACCCACAATCCTTCATGTAGCATAATGCCTCATCCTATATAAGGAAATTGGACAGCGCTAATCGGGCTATTTTATAAACTAGTGTACATTAACGCATTATTAATAACACAGTGTAAAGAATAGACTTTATTCACTTTGTTAATATTGAGAAATTTACGAAAGAAGTAGTGATTTTTAACAATTTTCTACAGTAATACTTTCTTAGATTTACGCGAATACTCGAAATTATAAATGAAACTATCTTATCGGATTGTTTCGGAGAGACACTTCCTTCCCGTGATACCTGGTCCTCTCTTCCGTGACCATGATTGCTGTAAAGCATTTGAAACGTCGGGAAGTATTTTTAAGCTAATATCATTTTGGGATGTTTTTTTTATCTTTTGGTAATTGAACACAACTCTAATAAAAAATCGAGGCATCAAACGTTATCTATCGACATTTTTTTTAACTATTTTTTCTTAGCTCGTGATGAGAACCCTACCGGCTGTATATAAATCAGCTTCTAGATCACTTTGTGTCATCAGATCTTTTCATGGTCCCACTGCTGAATTGAATTGAATTGAATTGAATTGAATTGAATTGATTTGATTTGAATTGAATTGAATTGAATTGAATTGAATTGATTTGATTTGAATTGAATTGAATTGAATTGAATTGAATTGAATTGAATTGAATTGAATTGAATTGAATTGAATTGAATTGAATTGAATTGAATTGAATTGAATTGAATTGAATTGAATTGAATTGAATTGAATTGAATTGAATTGAATTGAATTGAATTGAATTGAATTGAATTGAATTGAATTGAATTGAATTGAATTGAATTGAATTGAATTGAATTGAATTGAATTGAATTGAATTGAATTGAATTGAATTGAATTGAATTGAATTGAATTGAATTGAATTGAATTGAATTGAATGGAATGGAATGGAATTGAATTGAATTGAATTGAATTGAATTGAATTGAATTGAATTGAATTGAATTGAATTGAATTGAATTGAATCGTTTCTGCTCTCTCTGCTCACGGCCGTCTTGTTAAGAGTGTGTCCTAGAAATTAAATCGTAGTTTTTTCAACAAATTAGCACAGGAGTCTTGTATTTATACCCACAATCCTTCATGTAGCATAATGCCTCATCCTATATAAGGAAATTGGACAGCGCTAATCGGGCTATTTTATAAACTAGTGTACATTAACGCATTATTAATAACACAGTGTAAAGAATAGACTTTATTCACTTTGTTAATATTGAGAAATTTACGAAAGAAGTAGTGATTTTTAACAATTTTCTACAGTAATACTTTCTTAGATTTACGCGAATACTCGAAATTATAAATGAAACTATCTTATCGGATTGTTTCGGAGAGACACTTCCTTCCCGTGATACCTGGTCCTCTCTTCCGTGACCATGATTGCTGTAAAGCATTCGAAACGTCGGGAAGTATTTTTAAGCTAATATCATTTTGGGATGTTTTTTTATCTTTTGGTAATTGAACACAACTTTAATAAAAAAATCGAGGCATCAAACGTTATCTATCGACAATTTTTTTGAACTATTTTTTCTTAGGTCGTGATGAGAACCCTACCGGCTGTATATAAATCAGCTTCTATATAGTGACACAAAGTGTTGTGTCATCAGATCTTTTCAACGTCCCACTGCTGGGCACGGATTCCCTCAGTACGGAATCAGGCCATAGTCCACCGCATAGTCCACAAGTGGTAATCAGGATAAAAATGAATCGCACATGAAAATATCAGAGGTATTCAAAACTAAGATTTAGCGCGAGCGAAGCCGCGGGTTTCGCTAGTAAAAGTATACAAAAACTTGACAAATTTTATACTAAAACCTTCCGCGAGAACCACTCTATCTATTGGTGATAACAACATAAAATTCAATGCAGTAGTTTTTGAGTTTATCACGAACAGACAGACAGACGCGGCGGAGGACTTTGTTTTATAATGGAAAAATTTTGAGGAAACATATAAGTATGGGTAATATTTTTCTACAAAAAAACGTTTGACAAACTATTTAGCGTAGATAAGGTACTGAACTGTTTGGCTAATTTATTAACACTGTACATGGATTCAAAGTATTTTGTAAAGGTTATTTATAAAGATTAGAAATATACCTTAGATTTGTCAAAGATGAGATAATTTTCCGCAGTATCCTATAAGTTTTACAAAATAATTTATGTAATAAGTGAATGCAGCATCTGTAGCTGAACTAGGAAACTTGTATCGTTAATTCTCTCCAATAAAAACATAGTTGACATGCAAAAGTACCTAATGTCTAGAAAAATGTAAAATATTTCATCAAAATCTATCCGGTGATTTTCCCGTTACGCGTTCGTTCCCAAAGAGATAGACAAAAATATTACTTGAAATATGTTGGGACATTATTACAACAGCGCCATCTAGTTCCGTGGTAAGCTACGAGGCTTGTGTTACAGATACCAGATAGTTGATATACTACTCATATATAAATTTTAAATACATACATGTTATAAATATTAACACCCATGACTGGAGTACAAACATTCGTGCTCAACAAATGAATGCCCCCAGCGGGACTCGAACCCGCGACCGCTGGCGCAGAAAGTAGGATTACTACCAACTGAGCCAAACGTGTCGTCAAACTTAAACTTATAAATTTGGCCTAATAATAACTATTTCAATAAAATTAAAAAAAATCATTTACAGATTCGTCTCAGTTGGATCAGACTCAGTTTTTAGGGTTCCGTACCCATAAGGTAAAACGGAATCCTATTACTAAAACTCCGCTGTTCGTCCGTCTGTCTCTCCGTCACCAGGCTGTAACTCATAAGCCGTGATAGTTAGACAGTTGAAACTTTCACAGATGATGATGATATTTCTGTTGCCGCTATAACAACAAATACTAAAAAATAAAATAAAATAAAAATTTAAGGGGACTCCCATACAACAGACTTGATTTTTTTAGTATTATCAAGACTACTTTTTCATTATTTAACCGAAAGTCAAGGTCTTCGAATAGAAAAGAAGTGATAGTTATCAGTTCTGAGAAGAACTAAAAAAAGAAATGTAGCGGGACTAAGTGTTTATGGAACGAAGTTCCTTATGGAACGATGCGTACCCTAACCGGGAAAAAATGTCCGTAACGTGAGATTTTTATTATTTATGTATAGTCTTTGTATGATGGCTATACAGTGTCTAATGTATAGTCTACGTGAGGACGGTTATTATTATTATATCATTCGATAATAACACCGTCTGGTTTGTAAATAAAATAAAGTTGATAACTTTGTAAAGTTTTTTTGTCAATAAAAATATCATAATAAAAAATGTATACTCGAATAATTATTTTCTTTATACCTCGAATAGAACTTAAAATTAATATTTTTATAATAAGGAACTTCGATCCTATCCGGTGTCCCATCACACTACACGTTTTTTTGCAAGTAAAATTACAATAAATTACAAAAATTCTACAATATTGCAGTAATCTGGAGGCGATCACGTCATTCCCCAGGCATGCAATCATCTATAAGATCATTAAATTACTTTGTGGTATGCGAGAAAAACAAATATATAATAAAATTCTGAGTCGGACCTATACATTAATATTTTTTTGGAAAATGTTATTGAAATACTATTACTATCGGTAGAGATACCATAATATTTTCAGACGCTTGGCTTTGGCTCAGTTGGCAGTCGTCGCGGGTTCGAGTCCTGCTGGGGGCAATCATTTGTTGAGCACGAATGTTTGTACTCCAGTCATGGGTGTTTATATTTATAATATGTATGTATTTGCAATGTATATGTGTAGAATATCACTATCTGGTATCCGTAACACAAGCCTCGTAGCTTACCACGGAACTAAAGGGTGATTTTTTAAGCGTTTGGTTTTTCATTTGAAAAAAAATGCCATAATATGGTGTTAAATATAATATTTACATTGGGAAGTTAAAAATAATTACTTGCCATTTATGTTTTAAAAATTATTTCGTGCAAATGTTAGCCTCCACTACGTTTTAAATAATCCATACGCGAAGTCCAATTGTGAGGTACTTTTTCAAGCATATCATGCTTGAAAAAGTGATGCTTTTTAACTTCCAAATGTAAATTTTATATTTAACACTATATTATGGTATTTTATTTTCAAATGAAAAACCAAACGCTTAAAAAATCACCCGTTAGATGGCGCTGTTGTTATAATGTCCCAACATATTTATTTATTTATTTACTAGCATTTCACGCATCTTCGCCCTCGTATTAATGACCGGAAAATAAATTCTTAGATATATACCGCATGATGTTTTGCAGATTGTTAAAAACATTTAACGGTTACTTGAGATTTCTTAGAATTGAGACGCTTTCCCGCAGTAAAAAGTATCCTATATCCTGACCCGGATAATCAGCTATTCATCATCATTCATCATCAGCCCTTTTTTATCGTCCCACTGCTGGTCACGGGCCTCCCTCAGTAGGAGGGGGATCAGGCCATAGTCCACCACGCTGGCCTAGTGCGTGTTGGCGGACTTCACATGTCTTACGAAAACTTGCTAGGTTTTCTCAGACATGCAGGTTTCCTCACGATGTTTTCCTTCACCGTAAGACAAGTGGTAATCATGATAGAAATGATTCGCACATGAAAATATCAGAGATGCGAGACCCGGATTTGAACCCGCATCACTCGGTTATACAAGCGACGTGTTACCGCTGGGCTACCACTGCCCTATCAGCTATAATCTTACCAAATTCCATCACAATCTGCCCAGTGGTTTTGTCGTGATGCGGTCTTTTGTCGTGAGAGACAGACAAGCAGATGAAAATTCTATCTTTACATAGATTAAAATTTTAACTTAGTCAAATCTGTACATTGAATATTTTTTGGAAAATCTTATTGAAGTAGTCAGTATTATCAATGCAGAGGCAATAAATGGATCATATGAGAAATCTAAGAATTTAGTTTCTTTATAACGCAAGCGAAGCCGAGAGAAATGCTAGTTTAAAATAAAATTGAAGTGTCTGTTTGTAATTTCAAATGAACAACTATTCACTTAATGTATATGAAAGTATAAACAGTACTTACATAAAAAAAGCATTTTTTTTATTTTTGTCTGTCTGTCTGTTTGTTCTGGAATAGGATCTCTGAAACGGCTGGACCGATTTTGACGGGACTTTCACTTGCAGGTAGCTAATGTTATGAGGAGTAACTTAGGCTTCTAATTAATTTTATTTATTTAATTTATGGAACGAATTCTTATGCTCCAAAATTTTTGGGTGGGAGCACCTAGGGACGGACCCGAGCGAAGCGAGTTTGAATTGTTACATATACGAAATGTATGTTGTATGATCCATACACTAACATCCATACACGAACTTATGCCCTTCGCTTGACTAGTTAAAGCCAGCAACATTAGCAAGCAGCACCGTCTTTCTCTGTAAGTAAAGATTGCCTCATACTTAAAGGTCATAAAATATAATTATAGGTTGCTCAAATACATACAAATCAGCGAATCATGCAAATGGTGGTTAAGTCATAGATAATATATAGAATGTGTGTGCCTTGGTGGAGTAGTGGCTAGCATGTACAGCCATACATCGAGAGGTCCTGGGTTCGAGTGCCTCGGAGAGCACGTAAAGCCGTCGGTCCTGTGCCTTAACTCTCACTGGTCGTGTCGATCAGTCGTCCCACCGGAATATGAGAGTGATAAGGAATAGAGAGTGCACTTGTGTCTGCGCATACACTCGTGTACTATAATATGTCGCGCGCAGATGGCTAGTTTCAATGAGAATGGCCGCCGTGTCCGGCTTCGGTCGGGAGGACATCTTATCTTTTCATAAATATTTCATCAAAATTGGTCAATCTAATGTGGTTTTAGAAAATCGTGTTATTTCGCAATAATTAATAGGCCCTATTAACCTAATTAACTCGAAGTAATAATTCGTTATAGATAAGTATAAAGAAAATCAAAGGTCATTAATTAGTAGAGAAAGTTAGTCACAAAAGTACAATATATTTTATGTATTTAAAGCTCTAAACTAGAATTACATGTTTTTTTTATTTAGACTGACTAGAAATAAATACACACAAAAAAAATTGAATCATATATGTACACTAGCGACTCACCCTCGCTTCGCTCGGGTTCGTCCCTAGCTCGTACCCCCTTTTAGCGTACAATTTTTACAAATTTTAAATGTCTTACTTATATATATCTAATCAAAAGGTCAAATAAAAAGTTTCAAGCTTCTAGCTTTAAAAATGACGTAATTTCCATACAAACTTTCATCCCCTATTTCAGCCCTTTACAGCCCTTTTTCGTAGCCTATGTCCGTCTCCTGGCTCTAAGCTACCTCCCCACCAATTTTCAGCCAAATCGGTACAGCCGTTGTTGAGTTATAAATAGTGTAACTAACACGACTTTCTTTTATATATATAGAAGATTAAATGTATTTTGAAAAATCTTCTTGAAATAGTCATTATTATCGATACAGAGGCCGAATCTATAGTTTTTAGAAATTTTGTATTGTCTGTGGACAGATTTTGATGTACTTTTGTATGCTGACAACTATTCTCCGCATAAACATAGATATGTTCGGACATTATCACTCACAGGCCATCTGGATACCAGTTAGTTGATATACTACACATAAATAACTTTAAATACAAACATATTATAAATATAAATACTCATGACTGGAGTACAAACATTCGTGCTCAACAAATGAATGCACCCAGCGGGACTCGAACCCGCGACCGCTGGCGCAGAAAGTAGGGTCTCTACAAACTGAGCCCAAAGTGTCGTATTATATAAAAAGCACCTGGATGACCGAGCTTTGCTCGGTATTTTTAAGAAAAATGTTAGTATTGAATAGATGTCGGGAAGAGTCATATTTTTCTGTTTAAGTGGCAATATCGGGCTATTTTGTTATTTTCTTTCAATAAAAAAAAATAAGTTTGTTTAAGTTGATTATCGATAAAGTTGATCATTGAAAACACGAATAAAACAACAAAATGAATCTTAGCTAGATCGATTGATCGCCCCCGAAATCCCCTGTATACTAAATTTAATGAAAATCGTTAGAGCCGTTTCCGAGATTCAGATTATATATATATATATATAAATATATATAAATATATATACAAGAATTGCTCGTTTAAATATATAAGATACGATGAAAACAAATAAAATACATTTAAAACCAATGATATTATAAGTAAAAAGGTGTAGATACGTTACCTAAACGACATTCTACCTTCAAAAACGGCACACTAACGCACACATGAATAACTAAAAATATTGCAATAACACACTACATTACGATTAGTTGTCAAAATAGGATGGCATGATTCAAGTATCGCCAGTGAAAAAGAGACAAATATAATTCGCGACAGTGCGTCGTCAACGCGTGACTATGTTCAGGTGGGCCAATTAGCCTAATTTTGGTGTGCCGCTTTTTGAGCGCGTATGACTTATCTACACCTTTTTTCCTAGTATATCAATGTTTAAAACTAGATTCTACTATGTCTGTGGGTCCAACTAATCTTTGAAACGGCTGAACTGATTTTAAGGGGGCTTTCAATGATACATAACTAAGGTTAGAATGACTTAAACTATTTTTATTTAAGAAAAAAAAAATAAAGTATTTTCTCTGCAGAGATGAGATATTTTTTTCAAAGCATACATCTTCTACTTTATAAAAATCTCGTGTCACAGTGTTTGTTATCGAACTCCTTCGAGACGGCTTGACCGATTTTGATGATTTTTTTTGTGTGTATTTGGTAGGTCTCATAATAAATCGTAGGCTATTTTTATTCCCCTACGTGATAAGGGTGGCCCTCTCCAGATATTTTATTTTTTGTTTTTAGACCAATTTTTTTTATGATTTGGCATCAAAAAATACTTATAACCCTTAATTTTCGTCCTTCCAGATTAGAACGCGAGCAGAGCCGCAAGAATTGCTAGTTATTTTATAGTTTGACCCGAACCGAACCCGAACCCGAACCAACTACCATCAAAATTTGTCCAGGGGTTTCTCAAAGTGCGTTCCCGAGCATACAAACAGACAGGAAGACAAAAATTGATTGAATGATTTTTGAATTGTATACTTATTCATACCTTATATTATGTTGATAATAAAAAAGTAATTACTACGTGTAGATAAAAAGATCTTCAGATCCATTTGATTTCATAGAAAAATTAAGAAAACCATTATGTTTTTATCGTACCTATATTAATCGAAGGGACTTTCCACACGAACGCTTAATGCATACTATAATAGTCGTCCTTTTATGATGACGTGTTCTCATTACGTTATATGCGCAGTGGCATGCACTTGGACGAGATGTGACAGTGACGCTTTTTTTATGTTGGGAAATGTGTTTACGCATACCATTTGTATAAATACCGGTGGTTATGTGGGATTTACCTGCTTAAATTATGCCTGTCAGTTAGCCCTTTTTAACGTCCCATTGCTGAGCACGGGTTTCCCTTCACTACAAGGAGATCAGCCCATTGTCCACCGCGCTGGCCTATTGCGGGTTGGTGGGTTTTACAAGTCTTTCGAACTTGCTAGGTTCTCTCAGACATGCAGGGTTCCTCACGATTTTTTCCTCCACCGTAAGACAAATGGTAATCATAATAGAAATGATTCGCACATGAAAATATCAGAGGTGCGAGACTCGGATTTGAACCCGCATCACTCGGATATCCAAGCGAGCGCGTTTACCGCTGGGCTACCAATGCCTCATGATTTGTACTATGTAAAGTTATATTAAAATTGTGACTTATTAATTAATTTATTTTAATTATTTGTCGAATCTGTAAATTGAATATTTTTGGAAAATATTATTGAAATAGTTATTATCGATACAGAGGCCGAATCTATAGATTTTTGTCTGTCTGTATACGTATCATGAGAAAAAAAACAGATTTAAAAAAAAAGTGTGATAATAGTGTATAGACAAATCCTACGATATTATCGATGTTTTTCGTTAGTGGAGACGTCATGGAAATTTTTATTAATATCGAAAAGGATAGCTCAGGTCTTTCACCTTTTGATATTCGATTCATTGACGTCTGCAAACGCATGGTTTTATAACATATTATACCTAAAATTTATTCAAAAAACATTTTTATACATCCCAAAAAACTGTTTTACCGATGACCTTAAAAAATGTTCTAATATATTATAAAAATCTCGTGTCACAGTGTTTGTTATCAAACTCCTCCGAAACGGCTTGATCGCTTTTTATGATTTTTTTGTGTACATTTGGTAGGTCTGAGAATAGGTCGTAGGCTTTTTCTTATATCCCTAAGTGATAAGGGTGTGAGGTGTCCCTCACATGATTTTTTATTTATTTTTTTTAATTTTTTTAATTTAAAAAATACTTATAACCCTAAATTTTCATCCTTCAACCAGCAATCCCTATTTTTTAATAGTAATTAGAACGCGGGCGGAGCCGCGGGAATTGCTACTACGTAGGTATACAACTTTGCTCGAGCCGTTTTTTTAAAGATGGCGCTAGTTGCAACTAAATGTCAAAAACATATTGTAAGCCGCTTGCAATACTCTTGAGTATTATGTTATTATAACCTGATAGAACCATTTGATGATTTTGCTTATATAATAGAGTTTTTTTCCGATCAAAAATGTCAGCTTATGAGCCGAATTTACGTCATTTGCGGGAAGTAATAATTTATTTTTCAACCGACTTCCAAAAGGAGGAGGTTATCAACTCGTCTGTATGTTTTTTTTTATGTTTGTTAGCTCATAATTTTGAACTGGGTAAACCGATTTTGATGATTCTTTTTTTATTTGAAAGGTAGTGCTTCTCATGTAGTCCCATTTTAATATTTTCCAGTTCTGACAATGGCATCCATGAGAAAACCATAAAAGTCTTAAATTTGCATTAAGTGTGTGCGCGACAAATGGACGAATAACTCAATATCACGCCAACCGATTTCGATAATTCTTTTTTTATTGGAAAGGATGTACTTCAAGGTTAGTTTGATGAGAGTTTGGTAAGGTTCTGATTATGGAATCCATGACAAAGTAACGGAACTCTTCAACTCTTAGGAGCAAATTAACGATGCTCGGCCGAATCTTTTATAGGCTATTCGGATATTTGAGTCACGTACCGTAACTGATGATGGAAGGTACAACTCCTCAACGGTTAGCAGTTTAAAGGAAATTCTTTTAATATAATACGCACTTATGGACCGATAGTTGTATACTTTCAGGCTATAAGGCTTACCTCATAAAATAAGGTAAATTTTTGTAATCATTTAAATAGCACAATACGTATCTACTTTCCGCAAAAAATTTAAAAATAAATTATTTTTAACAAAAAAACAAAAACCGACTTCCAAACTAAATAAATCTAAACTAAAAAGTAGAAAATAATACTTTTTTAAACTATATATATAAAAGCAAAAGGTCATTCACTCATCACGAAATATCGAATTTTGCGATAGGGCCGGATTAAGGAGGAGGGCTCTCGCAATAAGTTTTGGCAGGGAGCACGTAAGGATGGACCCGAGCGAAGCGACGGTGAATTGCTATTAATTTATGTTTATCTAAATTAATTCCACGTACGCATTCTACTCGACTACACTACTATGTAGTGGTTACCATGTAAGTCAGATCGGGAGGTTACGAGTTTGAGTCTTGTTTGAGTCTGGCATTATCGAGAAGATTTTTTTTTCCAAATAGGGATTGTCTGTGTATCGAATTACGTCGGAACTTTAAAAAATACTTTTATTTTTTAAAGTTATGTATGAATGAACCTCAAACAGGACGTACGTTTTACAAATCACGTATTCTAATTTAATCGACCTTGACTGTTTTATATTTTTTTATTCTTATACTTGCTAAGAATGACAGACCTCCTATTGTTCGTGCTCAATTGGGTAATGGATATGTAAACCGAGTGAACCGGGTTCAAATCCCAGGTCTTGCACCTCTAATATTTGAATATGCGAATCATTTCCAACATAATAATTAATAACCCCAGTGGTTCTTATGTCAGGAGTCAAATGATTCACAACACTTCTCAATAATTTATTTCCTCATTTGTAGTCAGCCCTTATTTATGTCCCACTGCTAGGGGTGGGCCTCCCTTCAACACGAGGGAGATCAGGCCATAGTCCACCGCGCTGGACAAATGCGGGTTGGCGGACTTCACATGTCTTTCGAAATTCTTGCTTCAGATTCTCTCAAATATGCAGGTTTCCTCACGATGTTTTCCTTCACCGTAGGATAAGTGGTAATCATATTCAAATGATTCGCACATGAAAATATCAGAGGTTGCTCGGATTTGAACCCGCATCACTCGGTTATCCATGCGATTGTGTTACCACTGAGCTACCACTGTTGTATTTCCTCAATAAACAAATAAGAAAAACAACAAAAGATGGTTTTAATAAAAAAAATCTATTCACCTCGCTTTTTATAGAGTAGCTCCTCTAATAATGGATCGATCAATTTAATCAATTAGTTTTCGTCAATGTCAAGCTATAACTAATAATATCTACAATATACGTATTTAACGTGATGTGAAATCCTCATATGACGCAATTTTTCCTTTAAAAATATGTTTTTTCTGCCAAAAGTGATGTACCACCTTATATATCGGTACATCGATAAATTCCGTAATAAGATATGCATAATACTGTATACAAATCGTGCCAGTATTTGTTATCAGTAGATACCTACATACATACATACATACATACATACATACATACATACATACATACATACATACATACATACGTACATACATACATACATACATACATACATACATACATACATACATACATACATACATACATACATACATACATACATACATACATAATATTATGAAAGTATATATACGGTACGGTAGGTACTTACATCAAATAATCAGTTTTTAATTATTTTTTCTGTCTGTTTGTCTCTGAAACGGCTGGACCGATTTTGACGGGACTTCCACTCGCAGATAACTAATGTTATAAGGAGTAAAAAATGTAATTATAAAATAATAAAATAAAAGGTAAAAAAAAAATTAATTGAAAAACAAACAAAAAAATAAATAAAAATAACTGATTGGTAGGTTTCATTAATTAACTAGTAATGGATATGATTTTATGAAATTAACTGTGTATCATTAAAATTTAAAACACATCAGTTAATTTGAAATAATGTTTTATTGTTTTACCCAGCTACACCTTTCTCATTTTACTAGATTTAGTCTAGTGAAACGACATATCACGGGTATTTTATTAGTATTATGTCATATCCCTAAAAATGTTTAGTAAGAAGACGTAATTGACAAAAAAATACGTCATCTTCCGTAAATTCGTGGTATATCCCTAGAGATTTCGTGAAATCCCTAATATCCTCATTTCCCTGCGACATATATATTTTATACGTCTGAGAATAGGTCGTAGGGTATTTTTATACCCCTAGGTGAAAAAAATATTTATAACCCAAATTTTCATCATTTTACCACCAAACCCTATTTTTTAATAGCGATTAGAACGCGGGCGGAGCCGCGAGTTTTGCAAGTATGCTATAATAAATTGGCTAGCACCAACTCTGAAAATATCTGGCTAGGTCTCTATCATGGTACATTAGTACATATAAATAAAATTGAAGTGTCTGTTTGTAATTTCAAATTAACAGCTTTTCACTAAATTCTTATGAAATTATATACGGTACCTACTTACAACACAAAATCAATTTTTAAAACGGCTTGGCCGATTTTGACGGGACTTTCACTCGCATATAGCTAATGTTGTAAGGAGTAACTTAGGCTAGGTACTTTAATTATTTTATGAGCAAATTATAAAAACCGTTTATTTCATATTAACATACGCCTAGCGAAGCGAGCCGGGTTTGCTTGTAGTAAGTAAATGAAAACCACCTGTTATTTTTAATTTATAAATTTTTATCTTGTTTTCATTTTTATAGGTGGAAATTCAATCATTATGTGAATTTTTATTTAAAATTTAAATTGGACCAAATTAGAAGTATACGCTTTCAAACAAAAAAAAATCAAATTGGTCCACAAATGACAGAGTTCTGAGGTAACAAACTAGTAATCATACAATTGAATTGAGAACCTCCTCCTATTTGAAGTCGGTTAATCCGAACCGAACCGTACCTACTCCACGATAACAGACAAACTCCATCACATATATTATTACATAAAAGTTTGTATTGTATCAATATGGATTTAGGTAAATAGAATACTAGGTCATATTACCCTTGAAAAATTAAAAAAATAAGCAACGTCGAATGTTAAGCGTTGTTTAATCACTTGTCTCGTAGAATTAATAAGAATAGTGTTGTATCTGTTAAACGTTTATTAGTTCAATTCATTCTGTCTTCGGACACTGTGCGTTGCGGTCGAATTATTAAAAAGTACAAGAATATTTTAATATTTTTTTTATAAAAATAATAATAATAAATTATAACTCTTAAAACTTTTATAGTGTATTAATTAATTAAATAATAGTGATTGATATTAATTTGTGGGTGTTTCGTGTTTTATACGGCTGCTATAGTGAGGGTAAGTAAATATTTTGTTAATGAAATATCTAAAAAAAAATCTATTGTTTTTTTATTATTAAAATAAACAAACCAAAAAATAATTATATACGTATACACATATATTTGTGTAATTTTTGAAAGTTATTAACTAAAGCGGAATTAATTAATTAATTACCATATTTATTGCTCAATTACCTAATTAGGTAATTTGTATATTACAACATACATACATTATTCTAATATTACACGTTATATATATTTCACAGAACGTTCTTATTATTTTATAACATATAATATATTGAGAAAAATAATATTTAATATATAATATAAACATAAATACTCATCACTATAAATTTTTTAAATTATTTACACTATTTAATGTTGGCACTATTGTGTAAAATTGGATTTTTGAAGTACTATTCGACATATTTTCTAGGGATGTGTACACTTCGATTTGAATATCAATTTATTAGCGGTGTTGTAAATTTTTATAAATATATTTCATTTTAATGTGGGTATATAAAAAAAGTATGTAGCCTTGAAAGGTGGTGAAATATTTTATATTTGTTTTGGTTAAGATTTTAAAAGTATACGATTACGTTCACATTGATTGGGATAAATTGCGAAATCTCTTTTAGAGTAGATTGGGGTTATTTTGCTTTTTGTTAAATGATAAAAAAAAAATAAAAAAATATCTATTAGACATTTGTATCTTCTATACGGATTAATAGTGTCTTTTACAACCTTAATTTCCTTATATGGGATTTATATAAGTAAGTACATTACTTATAAGGAAAACAGAATTTTTAAAAAATCCATCTGTTTGTATGTCTATTTCTGCTAATATTTGAAGCGGCTGGACCGATTTTGATGGAACTTCACAGGCAATTAGCTGATGTTATTAGAAGTAACTTGGGTTATTTTGACTTTACAAAGAATTAGTAATTATATCTAGGGACAAACCCTATGTAATTTGTAACTCAGTAAATATTTATAATAGTTACATGACACGAAGCAAAAATCTTATAAAATGAAAAAAATAAATAAAATAGTCATTGCATAATTCTATCCAGTAAGAAATATTTTAAAAATAGCTATTGGTACACGGCTTCGTTCGCTTAGTATTTAGATATTATGATACCGAGTCCAAAGGCAATAATAGAGTGAACTTAGACAGCCCATATATTTTTTCAAAAACGGGCTATAAACTGCAAAAATCATTTTCAGAATCTTACTTATAGTTTCAAAAATAATATAAACTTCAAAAATTAGTAGGCATATAATGTGTAAGTACCAAATTTCCACAACTTCCCCAACGAACGTCTCAAGGCGGGTCACTTCGTTGCGTAAAGACACGTTACAATATTTTAGTCATGGTTTAACAATAACCGGAGTTGGTAGAAATACCCATACATGTGGTTGTCCTTGACTCTGTCCGCCCACAAATTTCTATTGGTTGTACTATCAATCAAATACATTTTTTAGATTAACGGAAATATTTCTCATCACTATATGTTTAAACAAAGGCCTCCGCCACGTCTGTCTGTCTGTTCGCGAAAACTCAAAAACTACTGCACCGATTTTCATGCTCTTTTCACCAATAGATAGAGTGGTTCTTTAGGAAGGTTTGTTATAGAATTTGTCATGTTTTTAACTTATTGTAGGTCAAATTTGTCGATTGAATCTTTATTATCGATACAGAGACCGAATGTATACTTTTTAAAATGTTTGTCTGTCTGTCATCGCCATGATGCCAAACCAATGGACATATTTCAATTAAATTGAGTGATGAAAGTTACCGGGTCAACTTATTAATTATCTCATTTTTGAGAAAACCACTGAAACGTATCGAAGGCAAGTCGCTAGTTTCGGATAAAAAGTATTTTTCGGATGAAATTGTATACATATTATGTATCCGATGAATAATATGTATAGCGTAATGTATTTATTTTACCTGTTACTTACTTATTCTATTTCGGTTATTTTGTAATTTAAATTAGTAATTTTACTTATGAATTAATGAACATTTTAATTGATCTATTGTTTTTTTCTAATTAAATATTTTTTGGTAAATCTTATTGAATAAATCATTATTATCGATATAAAGGTCGAATTTATAAATTAAAATTATTGTCTGTCTGTGACAGTGAAGAGAAAAGCTCTTCAGATTTTGATGAAATTTGGGATAACGATAGTCGGTTATCCGGATCAACTTTTAGGTTAACTTTTACTGCAATGCCATTAAGAGTATAACTAGTTTTGAATAAAAGAAGGTACTTACGTACTAACGCCACCGTACTTTCGTTTTAGTATATAAGTGATTATATCGTATTTATAACTATTTTCTTTGGGTTTGGATATAACAGGTTCATAATTTTAAGAATCCTTCTTTCTAGGTTGGTTAGGTTAGGTTAGATATATGACCACATCGAAATGCATTAGTCGAAAACTATCGTAAAATAAAACACTATTAAAAATCAAACATTTTATTTAAAAACAAAGCTAAAAAATGGCGCAAAAATTAATTTTAGATCGCCGCCATATATTTTATAGTTGCGGTGGCGTTAGTACCTATACCTAAAATAATTTTAAATTCTACAGTAGCCATTTTTTAACGTTTTGAAATCAGTAGCGGATTTAGGTCGATGCCGTCCTAGGATCAGTTTGATAGGCCGCTCTCTTTGCGATATTACGAAACGAAGTTTTAAATACGATTATACTAATTACTAACTGTTTGTTAAATTACTTAAATAATTTAATTAATTAGCACTTTAAATATTTTTTGGCTGTACAAAGATGTCGATTACATATTATGTGTGATATTTAGAAGTGAGTTCTACGCAAAGCTTTTTTCGCTTTGGAAATATTTCCGCTCCTCAAATGTGAAACCCTAGGCTCTAACGATTAGTGCAGCACTTGCCCTTTTTTGAATTAAAACAAACTTAAAAAGAAATAAAACAATTAATTTTAGTTGTTTTATATAATTTTAAAAATCTGCATTTAGCTCAAACTATATATATATTTTTAACTGTAATAAAATTAAATTTATAGCAACCCTTAATAGAATTGTTATTTATTTTTCAATGTGTCGGAAGGCAATTTACAGTGCTACAAGGATATTTTGGCGCGTGGCCGAAATCAGAACTAACACCACCATATGTCACTATTGACAGCTGGAGTGTTGACATTGTTGTGAATATTTTGTGCATTTATTTCATTAAAAATATCTCAAAATATGCCGAAAGTAATAAGAAGTGGCGATAGAGAGATGGTGCTAAAAGTAAAGGATTATTTTATGAAAGAAAAGCAATCTAGCGCTCACTTGAAAGAGTTAAATATATATTAAAAAATTTAATGTTTTTTTTATTTATATTACATAATTTATATATTTAAATAATAAAATTTCATTTTTTTTAATTTTATTTTTTTTATTTCCTAAGTTTGAATTCAATTACGGATTATACGGGATAGATTTTTAAAAACAATTCCCTAAAAGTAAGTAGATGTTGTTAGCTTGTAACCCTAATTTCACACCAACGCCCTCATGTCAATGTCATATAAGTGCCAAAAGATCCTTGTAGCTTTGCTCTCAAATAAATGTTGCTAGTACAAATTAAAAATATTTCTTTTAAGTATAACTTCTTAAATAGAAATAGTTTTGCTTATTTTCTTCCCGTAAGATACTTTTATATCCGTGTATTTTTTAAATATAGAATGAAAAATATATAGTTTTTTTTAATAGAAAGCCTATGTTCAGGGCACATACTTACACTTACTATCCAGTCCACGTCCTCTTTACATACTAATTTAACTGATTCGTAGTAAGTATATCCGTAGTACCCGGAGGTCTTGGGTTTGAGTCCCGTGTCGGGTCGAGTTTAATTAGTGTTATTGTTAAGATATTATTAGTAGTAGCCCAGAGTTGGGAAGTTTTTGCTGCATCCTCGTGGAGCGGACACAGACAGATGGACAAAAAATCTTAAAACTATAGATTCGGCCTTTGTATCCATAACAATGACTATTTCAAAAAAGATTTTTCAAAAAATATTCAATGTACAGACCGACCCATGACAATTAGAATTTTACTATATTAGTTTTCCTTTTAATTTATTAAGTAACATTATGTATTTTATGTTGTATCGATCCTTCTTTAAGAAATTCGGATATACAATATTCGAACTAATGGTTAACGTAAGTCATATTTGTTCTTTCCACTCCAACGGCTGGGCAGATTCGGATAAGAATTAGCACAAAGCCATATATCTCCAACACATATCATATTTTTATATATAAAGATATAGCCATATATCTTTATATATAAAAATATTACTCTAACGACCCGTTTGGCTCAGTTTCCTGTGGTCGCAGATTCGAGTCCCGCTGGGGACTTTCATTTGTTGAGCACAAATGCTCTAGTTATAGGTGTTTATGTTTATAATATGTACGTATTTAAAGTTATATATGTGTAGTATATCAACTATCTGGTATCCGTAACACAAGCCTCGTAGCTTACCACGTAACTAGAGTGCGCTGTGTGTAAAATTGTATAAATACTAAGAAATTATTAAAAGGAGAGGTTCAGCGATCTTAACTGATTTATGGGCGGGACGCATATTTAAAATCCGAATCATAATTAGCCGAAAAATGTGGGCGCAGCCGTGTGTTATGACTAGTCAAGTGAGTTTGTAAAACAAGTTCTTAAAACTAGATGACCTTAGGCCGTTTTCACATGTTTAATGCACACTGTCTAGTAACACGTGATGTGTTGCGAAAGTTCTGAGATACACGTGATTAGTGAATTACTCGTTTAAATCGAATGCTGGTATGAACTCCGACGACGAAGGTCATTGGTTCGATGCGTAATTGAAACATACTAGGTATCAAAACAAATCAAAAACGTTTCATGAACATACCTAACCTCAAATTTATAGTATTCAACCCTTTTGAACGTCCCACTACTGGGGGTGGCCCTCCCTTCAATACGAGGGGATCAGACCATAGTCCACCACGCTAGACTAGTGCGGATTGGCGGTTCACATGTCTTTTACTGAGTTCTGTAAGATAGGCAGTTTTCCTATCCTTATAGTATTCACACGTGTGAGTCCCGGGATTTGAACCCGCACCACTCTGGGCAAGCTTGTAACCATTGGGCTATCACTACCTTTATAATGTACTTATTGTGATTAATCAAGAACAAGAAACAGCGCTGTTCTTTAGTTCTTTAGAAGTCAAAATGAATATCAAAACTAATGGATTTTCGTCATTTTTTTAAATAGATCCATCGTATTTTTCTCATCATGTATATATATATGTTTAACAATTTTCGTCCGTCTGTCTGTCTGTGACCGCATCACGAGAAAACTATTTGGTTGATGAAATTTGGTGTGATGATTGAGCTTGAGCTTATCCGGGTCAACGTGTTCCTAGGCTATTAAATAACTAGTGATCTTTAGTCCAGTCAAAGAAGGTCTGAAATCAAAATTTGACTTACAACTTTGCATTTTTGATATGTTGTAGTTTGAGTGATACAAAAACATTGTGTAATGTGTGTTTATTTTCGCAATTACTCGAAAACTGTAAAAATTAGACAAAAAAGTTGAAATAAAAATTTGTAGAACTTAAAATTTTACATAAAAAATATATCGTGACTTTTTTCCTCCGATCAAAATAAACCGAGTTAGGGAATCTCAGGAACTACTAGTTCGATTTGAAATTCTTTTTGTATTGACGAGTCCGTTTATCGAGGAAGGCTATAGGCTATATTATAACGTCCCGTTACAAGCTATAGGAGCGGAGCATCAATGAAAAATGTTGCAAAAAACGGAAGAAAAATATTCCTCTTGTGAGCTTCCGTTGCGTGCACTGCGTAAACGGTTAAAGTTATGCAAAAATCATGTATGACGGAATTGTTCCCCTTTAAAAGTTCTAGTAATGAAATTTGTTTTAAGATAATGCATTATTTGCGAGGGCGTTTAATAAAAGTGATATTAATCCTTATCCAAAATAAGTTATTCATCACAAGTATTTAATTTTGAAACAAATTGCTCTTGGCATCATTTGATTTCATTAATATCTAACATTCATAAGTATCTTACGAGATATCAGTTTTAACATAACAACATAATCACCGCGTGTAAGACAGGCGGACGGGCGGGACGAAAGAATTTGGTTTCCAGCCTTTAGAACGCGAGCGTAGCCGCGGGAAAGGCTAGTAGATTATAAAATATAGGTTACAGCTGACAGTGTTTTACAATTGAATTATTTTTGGCGAAATAAGCAAACGTAATGTAATTACTTATTTTATAAATTAAGCAAAAAAGTGACCTAGATTTCTTAAATCCGTATATTCCATACTTGAGTAATTTTTTAATGTGAAAGTTATATGTGAATCAGCATCAACTTACACAATCTTTAACAAAATGTCTGTTAACGGCTCCGCGACTTAGTACCTGAGCTTTTAATGTATTCAGCCCTTTTAAGAGGACTTTTAAGCTGTAAATCATACAAAAAGGCAACGTTTTCACCCCCTAAATATAGTCCAATTTTCATAATTTTTGGAAATGTCGTAGATATAATAGAAATCTAGGTCCGTACGTTTTGATTTTAAAAAAATATTGCTTACAATAGAAGTTATTAGCATCTAAAAATCGATATTTTTTACTTACAAACTTCCTCGCACGATTTTATTTCTTTAAACTAAACTAAATTATTAAAAAAATCTTATTTCGTAAATTTTTAGGGATGTGAAAACGTTATGGCTTGAAACCATATTTCAAACAAGAAATATAGGTATTTGCCTCGAAGACTTGCAACTCTCTCTATCACACTATACGGGTCGGGGGGGCAGGGCGTATTGTAGTGATGATGGAGGTGTGTCGACATTATCATCGCTTAGGGAGGTGAAAGTAATATATCGATCGATGTTGAAATAATCATCAAAAAATCAAAAGTCTGAAAATAAATTTACTGTGTCTTTTAAATAAGAATTATAAATATAAAAGATTTCGACTTTAAACTATAGTAGGTTGATGAATAATTAAATAAAAAATATAAAAAAAGGTAACCGCCTTCAAAAACTACAAAGTAAAGAATTACTTTAATTTCTAGGCCAGTATCAATAGACGTTTTTTTTTTGGTCAATCTCGCACTAAATTTCCGATACAATTTTTGTTTTTTATAAGGATAAAATTAGATAATGCTGACAGGTCCAGTTGGAGATTCTACTTTCAAGCCACCCTCAAAAAATTTTTTGGTTGATATCTCGGAAACTAAGCACTTTAGAGCAAAAGTTATTGAATTCATTATTGTATAGAATAAATTTTCGCATCTTTTATTTCCTGTAAATTTTTATGGAAAACTTACCGTTTACGATTTATGACCCATTTAAAGTACCCATTTTTCTGACTCGGCCGATAACTCTCAAAATATTGGATTAATCAATTAAATGCATCTATGCTTTTTTGAAGATCAGTTTATTCTCTACAACTTTTGTGTACAACTTTTTTTCTCTAATGTCCATACTTTATGAGTTATAGAACGTATAATGTTGGACTAACGGGCGTTATATCACAGTATAAAATGAGTAAGTACTAGCGTAGTTATGTAGAAAATTTCAAGGTACGCATAGAACATAATGGTTCAAATTCAATCAACAAATTAAAAAAATATCCCGATTGTTTATGTTCTTAAAAAGTAAAGTTCTTAGTTCATTTCCTTACCTGCAATTGTAACGAACTTTTTATATATGTCGCCACTAAGCGCCGCGGGTATGGTTTCAAACAAACAAACTCTTCAGCTTTATAAATAGTATAGATTAGATATAATAAATAAGATATTCAAAGATTGTAAAAAAATTATCCTAAAGGTTGTACCTAGGGACGAACCCGAGCGAAGCCAGGGTGAGTCGCTAGTAAATAAATATGTTAGGACATTGTTACAACAGCGTCATCTAGTTCCGTGGTAACGTACGCTACGAAGCTTGTGCTGCGGATACCAGGTAGTTGATACATATACAAATTTTAAATACATACATATTATTAATATAAACACCCATGACTGGAGTACAAACATTTGTGCTCAACAAATGAATGCCCCTAGCGGGACTTGAACCGGCGGTCGCTAGCACAAAAAGCAGATTCACTACCATCTGAGCTAAATGACCCGTGAAATATCGCTTAAGAAGCTTAATATTAACTAAGCAATGACACTTGCCATTTTAAAATCCCACACAGATCCTAACTTAAAAAATAAACACTTCTAGAAAAAAATGGTTAAAAATCTACGCACGTCGTAACTAACACATGAATATCTTAAGTAAATATACAGTATTTGCACATCCGTATTGTTGTCATTGTGTTTACTTATATACTAGCGGACCCGACAGACGCTGTCTTGTGCGCATGCGCATAACAACGTTGCCTAGCAACGACTTATTAATAATTGAATATGTCATTTACTGTCTAAATGTATAAATAACTAATTAAGTAAAAAAAACATTTTGTAGTGGATTAAATTGTGAATCTAAACCATTCTCGAATTCACTCGAACACACAAAAAATTTCATCAAAATCGGTCCAGCCGTTTAGGAGGAGTTCAATTACATACACACGCACAGAAGTGCTTTATATATAAAGAAGATACGATTCATTATGATAGAACGTTAAAGCTATGGAAGTTTAAATATTATCTCCTCTTGAGATTATAATTAGTGATGAAAAAAATTTGTAAAAAGGAACGCAATTTTAAAAAATCTTGTCTTTGGGTCTGTTTATTCCGGTTAATCTCCAAAACAGTTGGACCGATTTTGTTGTTAATTTCACTGGTTAATAGCTTACTGTATAAGGAGTAACGTAGGCTTTTATTTTAGAATAAATTAGGGTTGCGTTCAAAAAAGACCTAGGGATTTGTCGCTAATCTTTAATTATAGTTTTAGTCGAAACTTATTATTAAATACTCATTTGTCGGTTTGTTGTTTAATAAAGTTAACCTTTAACAATTTTTGGCTAACTTTGAAAATGGAGGTCTTTTTTAGGGGTTTTTCGGCGATGTAGAACTCGTTTTGGAATCCGACTCGCACTTGACTGGTGGACAAACAAAAAAATTACACTGTTGGTACGATTTCCGTCTTTGGATGTCCACTTGACATTGAATCTTTAAATAGAACACATGTATGAATAGGTTTTCGGAATAATATTTAGTTAAACTGGTTTTGAAAAGATTTCTGCGAGCATAATAGATTATTACTAGCGGTTCCCGCGGCTTCGCATGCGTTCTAATCAATATTAAAAAATAGGGATTGGCGGTAGGTAGCAAAGGGTCTAGCCGGATAAGCATAACGAATCTGCCCCCAAATGAGAACCTTTATCGAACCTTATGTTTTAATATCTACTTGATTTATAAATACGATTGATGTACATATCGCGACCAGATTCCGCTTTTAACCTGAAATATGGGAAAAAATAACATTTCGCATGACTATTTTTCAAAGTTATATATCTCAAAAACTGATTACGTAAGAGAAGTGAGACTAATGCGAGGCTTTAGGTAACATTACGTACTATATCATATATTTTTTATAAATTTTTAGCGCGATTTTTTTCTAAAAAAAATGAAAAAATAAACAAAAAATATTTTTTATTTTTGTGTTTTCTGAGACTTACAATCACAGAAATAATATATGCTGTGCTTCTTTATGTGCACTATTACTCATAAAAATTACGTACGAAAAAAGTTGGTGTAACACTTCGAAAAAAAATTAAATGTGATGTACGCCTTATAGTACACCGTTGTAGTATAAGGCCCACAACAATGCACAAGGCACCAACTTATTTTAGAACATGGGTAATCATTTTTAAAAGATAGAATAATTGTTCAGAAGGAGAAGAAAAGACAACCAATATACATTTTTAGTATTAACACCACTTTTATTCCTTTACGTGTATAATCAAAATATAAGAAACAAAAAATATAAACAATCGTCATTGTTGTAATTAATTTTAACCCGAATACTTTGAGAAACAAATAATTTAGGTAGACCTTACCAGAACGCACAATTTTGGATAAGGTTCGTCCTTATGACAAATCTTCTTCTAATACATATATAAATATCTAGTGTCACAGTGTTTGTTATCGAACTCCTCCTAAACTTGCTCCTCCTAAAAGCTTGGACGATTTTAGTGAAATTATCTGTGTATATTTGGTAGGTCTCAGGATAAGTCTTAGACTATTTTTTAATCCCCTAGGTGATATGGGTGGCCTTCTCCATATCTTTTTGATTTTTAGGGTTCTGTACCTCAAAAGGAAAAAAACAGAACCCTTCTTAATTTTTAGACCAAGTTTTTAATTTTTTTTAAATTTCTACCACCAATCCCTATATAATAATTAATAATTATTAGAACGCGGGCGGAGCCGCGGGAATTGCTAGTAATAAATAATAATAGCTGCTATATGAGAACAGCAGCAGTTGTCATTGGGGCAATAACAGCAGTAACAGATTATATTGTTGTAATTATTACCATCGGAGATATAGTGAATGTAAATACGATAGACTTTGCATAGTTGTACTTAGTGATAGTGATTTTACGAGTACATATGAATGGTGATTTTATTGAAATTCCATTTCAATGTCAATGTCAAGTAAAATCAAGGCATGTGATTACAACAATATTCTCCGTTATTGCTGTTATTGCCCAAATGACAACAGCTTAGTAGGACGCTGTAACTAAAAGTATTCGAGTTAAAATTAATTACAACAATGACGATTGTTTATATTTTTTGTTTCTTATATTTTGATTATACACGTAAAGGAATAAAAGTGGTGTTAATACTAAAAATGTATATTGGTTGTCTTTTCTTCTCCTTCTGAACAATTATTCTATCTTTTAAAAATGATTACCCATGTTCTAAAATAAGTTGGTGCCTTGTGCATTGTTGTGGGCCTTATACTACAATGGTGTACTATAAGGCGTACATCACATTTAATTTTTTTTCGAAGTGTTACACCAACTTTTTTCGTACGTAATTTTTATGAGTAGTAGTGCACATAAAGAAGCACAACATATATTATTTCTGTGATTGTAAGTCTCAGAAAACACAAAAATAAAAAATATTTTTTGTTTATTTTTTCATTTTTTTTTAGAAAAAAATGGCGCTAAAAATTTATAAAAAATATATGATATAGTACGTAATGTTACCTAAAGCCTCGCATTAGTCTCACTTCTCTTACGTAATCAGTTTTTGAGATATATAACTTTGAAAAATAGTCATGCGAAATGTTATTTTTTCCCATATCTCAGGTTAAAAACGGAATCTGGTCGCGATATGTACATCAATCGTATTTATAAATCAAGTAGATATTAAAACATAAGGTTCGATAAAGGTCCCCATTTGGGGGCAGATTCGTTATGCTTATCCGGCTAGACCCTTTAGGATTTTCAAGTATTTTTTGATGCAAAATCATAAAGGACTACCATTATCACCTAGAGGAATAAAATATAGCCTACGATCTATTCTCATAACCTACCAAATATACACAAAAAAATCATAAAAATCGGTCAAGCCGTTTGGCTTGACCGATTTTTATGATTTTTTTCGGAGGAGTTCGATAAAAACACTGTGACACGAGATTTTTATATATTAGAGAAGATAAGCAACTAATCCTCGCTTCGCTCAAGTTCGTCCCTGAGCTTAACCTTTTAACGGTTAGTTATTCCGATAAATATTATATACGTAATTGTGAATTCTTAGGTTTTCCAGGTATCACGTTTAGGTTGTGCCTATTTTTTATTATTTAAATCGGACCAGCTGTTTTTGTCTTATAGCGAGACTAACAGAGCAGTAATTAATTTTTATACTTATATAGACTAGTCTCGTGCTCGCTTTGCTCGGGTTCGTCCCTAGATAGGTATCTTTTAATAGTTAGTATAGATTTCTCAATAATGAGAAGTTTTTCCACAGTAAAAAGTACTCTATTTGTTGACCCGGAGCACCAGCTACAATAATAAAATCGGTTCAGTAGTTTTGTTGTAATGTGTCAGTGTCACAAACAGACAAAAATCTAAAAACTATATTTATTCTCTATATCAATAAATAATGTCTAATTCAATTAAATTTTCCAAAAAGTTTTTAATAAAAAACAAATTCGGCTCGTTTGCTCAGGTAATTGTGACATATTATTAAAAAGTAATAAGTAAATTAAAATTTATCATCTATGACACTATCTGACAGTGAACGTTGACATTGACATAAATTTGACATTTGACAGATAAAGCTTAAAGTTAAAAATGTAGTCCAATTAAACTAAATATTCTCTAGAATATCGTACTTATACCAGAATTAAGCAACTCGATCGTAGATTTTGATGAATTTACTGATGTGTGTTGCCACATTATAGTATAGATGTGTGTCAAGATCGAAATTCGTGTAACACTTGTCGCAGTCATTGAGTTTGCATAATTTCTCGATATAGGCATACTTAATTATTATTAATAATAAAAATCTGGGTTAAGTTTTCGGGGTGTTGGGTGAAACCCGTTTCAGGCGACGACCTTATCGCTTGCCTGCATGCTTTGTAACTTGATTTTTTATAAAGCAAAAAGCAAAAAGTATGCTATATTTTTATCCGCTTAACCAGCTATTATCATACGAAATTTGATTAAAATCTGTTAAGTGCTTTTCTCGTAATGCCGTCACAGATATACGTAAAAAATCGATAAAACAATAGATTATTTTAATTTATTAATACTTTTTATTTAAAAAAATATTGAATATACCTTCAGATTCGCGTAAGATTTTTATTCTTTTTAGGTATAAATGACCTACGTGTCATATAAACATCATCAAAATTGATCAAGCAGTTAAGGGAAAAGACGTATGAACACACGTACACCCAAATTTTAAATATACATATAGATAAATGTATGAATCATATTTTACACAATATAGTTATTACAATTTCTTATAGTACCTATACTTAATAGGTCAGTGCGACATTTTTCCGTAATTAACTGCTCACGTCATTGCAATCAATTATGACATTCCCCATTAAAAGAAAATTACTCGAAGACAAACAAATTAAAAACATTCTCAATAATTCTTTTGAATTGATACTTCTGTCTGTCTTTACCTTTTCACACAACGGGAGGTCCTGGGTGCGAGTCCCGGGTCGGGCCAAGTTTAGTTATTGAGTCTTTCTGTTTCGTAAGCCTCAGTAACACTCCGGAGTTGGGAAGTTGGAGGTTTTTCACACCCATGCCTCGGAGAGCACGTAAAGCTGTCGGTCCTGCGCCTTAACTCTAACTGGTCGTGTCGAGTAGTCGTCCCACCGGAGTATGAGAGTGATAGGAATGAAGAGTGTACTTGTGTCTACGCGTACACTTGTGCACTATAATATCTCCTGCGTAGTTGGCTAGTCTCAATGAGATTGGCTGCCATATTCAGAATCGGTCGGAGAACATTATTATTTTTATTTATTATATTACTTTTTTAGTATCCCACTGCCAGTGGGCCTTCAATACAAGGGGATAGGTCTGAATTTTGCGGACTTCACGTTCCAATTACTTCTTGATAAAATTATTCATTATAATTCCTTTCTTAAATCTCTGTCGTTAAAAATAACCCGGACCAACGTTAACTAAGTTGTTAATCTTAATTTGTATTATAATCACCACTGTCTTAAAAAATATTTTTAAATAAATCTTTCTATTGCATTCATTTATTTTGATGCTTAATTCCCGAATCGATCGAAATATTTTTAAAATGACTAATATTGTAGGTAGGTCTTCGAGACGTATTTGGCTTTTGATTCTATAAGAATAAGTATTTGAATAAGATAATACTTTCTTAGGTTTACGCAAATATTCGACATAATAAATGAAGGTCTCTCCCGTGACCATGTGCGCTGTAAAGCATTCGAAACGTCGGGAACCAAAAATCAAAATAAATCCGCGACAAAATCCGAAAAGGTAGTTTCATTTATACTTCAATTAGATTTTTAAATAAATTATTTACTGTACAGATTCGTCTAAGTTTAAATGTTATTTATTTAGTATGAATTAACGCTATGGAATATAATATAGGCCCTTTTTATTCCGGAAAAAGCACGGTTGGGATGAATTGGTTTCTGTTTCTCACTAGGGACTACCCGAGCGAAGCCAGGATGAGTTGCTAGTATAACCAGTACATACTCGTATAAATAAAATTGTAGTGTCCGTTTTTAATTTAAAATTAACAGCTTTTCACTAAATGCATATGAAAGTATATACGGTACTTACATCAACAAATCATTTTTTTTTTATATATCTGTCTGTCTGTTTGTCCCGGCTAATCTCTGAAACGGCTGGACCGATTTTGACGGGACTTTCACTCGCAGATAGCTAATGTTATAAGGAGTAATTTAAACTACTATTATTTTATTAGAAAATTATTAAACTGTTTCATTTAATAATTTTACGCAGGGTTTGTTTGAAACCTAGTGTTTCTAAAAATACAGATTAAGTATTCCAAAAAGTTTTATTAATGTTCACATTCAAATAGCCGTGTAAGTAGTTTAGATTAAAATTCAGAGATTTTTATCTTTATTTGAATGAAGAGTTAAAAAACTTAGTTAAAAAAATAGTAATAATTTATGATTATAATTATTTATCTGATAATAGGATTTGTTAAGATTTTTGTTTTTGATAAAAATCATTTCACCACTAACTTGACTGACCCTCCTCCGTCTTATTGGGCGTCGCTTGCGCATTCAACCACGACGCCCCGATGGCCCGGCAGGTCTGCCGAAGCAGACCACACATCCAAGATGTTATATGTATGATGTTATGATGTAGGCTGCTCTACAGCCACTCTGCTATCAGAAAAGGACCAGGAGCAACCCTCATGACAAATCGAAGTGTTTCTTGGCTTCGCGCCCGGCCGGACGACCCAGTTGCTGTGTATTCGAGTCCCCCTGGGGGCATTCATTTGTTGAGATACTTAGTAGAACTAGTTGAGCACGATTGTATGTACTCAGTCATGGGTGTTTTTATTTATAATATGTATAATGTATATATTTAAAGTTATATATAGTGTATACTTAACACATGCCTCGTAATTCACCACGGAACTAGATGGCGATGTGTGTAATAATGTCCGTACATATTTTTCTACCATATGAACGAATCCATGGGTTTAAACTAGTTTATTATAATAACTTCATTATTATAGGAAGTAGAAAATAGTAAGAATTTTAAGTTGAACTTAGATGAGCGCTTTCTGGTGTAAATTCCAAGGTCCTGCAAAAGTTAAGACGATAATGTCATTTCCGACGCCGCCATTACAAAAGGTTCGTACGTGCCTTTACTTCCCGTATAATTAATTACATCTAGTTCCGTACCTATTTATCTTTGTATAATAACATCCGGTGTATTCACCCCTTTTTAACATCCCACTGCTGGGCACGGGTGTCCCAATACGTAGTGAATCAGGCCATAGTCCACACCGTGATGGCCTAGTGCGAGATGGCAGACTGAGCATGTCTTACGAAAACTTGCTAGGCTCTCGCAGACATGCAGGTTTCCTCACGATGTTTTCCTTCACCGTAAGACAAGTGGTAATCATGATTCGCACATGAAAATATTAATGGTGCTAGACCTGGATTTGAACCCGCCACTCGGTTATCCAAGCGAGCGCGTTACTGGGCTACCACTACGCCAAATCCATGTTAGTGGGTTCATTTCGGGAAGTAAACGTTTTTTAATTTGAATAACTTAATTTGACAGAGATAATAAAAAATATAGGACAGCGAAGTCACCTTTGTGTAATTGATTAATCTCAAGATGAACTGGTTCGATTTGAATATTCTTTTAGTGCGGTATAGCATCTTATTGAAAAAAGATACCCTACCTTATATTATCTACGAGCTACGAAATCTCCGAAAGTCTACAAAAATAACGCGGGCGAAGTCGAAAGAAATCGCTATTCAGTATAACAGTACATTTAAATAAAATTGAAATGTCTGTTTGTAATTTCAAATTAACAGCTTTTCACTAAATGCATATGAAAGTATATACGGTACTTGCATTAACACAATCAATTTTTATAATTTTTGCCTATCTGCCGGTCTGTTTGTCCCGACTTATCTATGAAACGGCTGGACTGATTTTGACGGGACTTTCACTCGCAGATAGGTAATGTTATAAGGAGTAACTTAGGCTACTTTATAGAAAATAATAAAACTGTTTAATTTATTTAAATTTACGCCTAACAAAGCCGGGTTTGCTTGTAAAAACAATTACTTTCGCAGTAGTTAGCATTGAACTCCTTTAAAATACACTTTGCCCAGAAACCAAGTCTCTCACAAATGGTTGCAAAACAACGTACCTAGTAGGGCGTGGGAACGTTCATTTTTAATTACTTGTAGTATTGAATATCTTAACGTTACTTGTATAGAATAGAATTGAATTGTCAACAATTTTCAACTACGTATTACATGAAAATGAATTGATTACAACTACAATTCGATCAACTTAAATTTATCTAGCGGTTAATCTTCGTGTACGTCTTTACGTTTATGGATTTTGTTTACAATTTATAGGTTTTTAATGTTCTCTGTGGAATTATATTTCTTTTTTTTTAATTACTTATTAATAAAGGTAGCCTAAGTTACTCATTATAATATTGGGTACATATGTTAGTGAAAATCTCCTCAAAATCGGCCCAGCCGTTTCAGAGATAAACCGGAACAAATATAAGAGTAGTATTAACGAATACTTGTACCGTATTACGTATATATCATGTGCATTTAGAAAATGCTTAGATACATCTTGACATTGTGAATAGACCCTTCAATTTTTATTTTTTTTATAAGGAGTAAGCAAGGCAACTCCTGTTAATCATATATTGATATTGGTCCTTCACACCGGATTTGAATCTAGGTCCTTACGATATCTAGTTTTAGGCTACTAACTTTGTGACTAGAATCAAATCTAGACTAGACAATGAGACACTGTCTGTGAAACTAAGGTACATATATTATGGTATAGCCGATGTAATTATCTTCCAAGGGCGTCGTTCTCATAAAACGTGTTTCACATATCAATCCGATCGAGCATGCATGTACATGCTTTGTTATATCAAAGCCTATCAAACATATAGTCGGCCAACGGACGTGACAGCCCAAGCTGCCATACACTAATGTCCCAAGCGAGTGTATAGCATAGGCCGACTATATGTTTCAAAGGCTTTGGTTGTATACTCTAGCTATGCTATAGAAACAGCATTAAAATCGATCTATCTGTTTAGAAGCTAAAATGCTATGGATTAACATCTATAGTTACACTAGCGACTCACCCTCGCTTCGCTCGGGTTCGTCCGTAGATTTTGCGCGAGCGAAATCGCGGGTTCCGCTTATTATATACTAAAACCTTCCTCGAGAACCACTCTGTCTATTGGTGGAAACAGCGTGAAGTAGTTTTTGAGTTAATCGCGAACAGACAGGCAGACGCGGCGGAGGACTTTGTTTTATAATATGTAGTGATATTAAAATATAATTCTAACTTAATCGAATTTGTTGAATATTTTTTGGTAAATCTAATTGTAATTGTCATTATTAACGATATAGAGGCCGAATCTATACTTTTTAGAATTTATCTGTCTGTCTGTCTGTGACATTATTACTAGAAATCCGCTAGGCAGATTTTGATAAAATTTCGTGTGATGATAGCTGGTTACTCGGGTCAATATGTATATAGGATACTGTATTATGTATATAACCATAATAGGGATGAACTCGAGCGAAGCAAGAAACAAAACCCCGAAAACACTTCCTTGAAGACATTCAAAAATCATTGCAGGCGTCTGCAAAAACATAATCATTTTTATATGCTAATAACGTTTGGTTGTTAGAAGTATTCTTAGTAAGTGACGTAATCTATAGATAATAGTCGGTTAATAGTCATAGTACATGTTTGTGTACATAACACGAGACGGTTTATCAATTAACCATGTATATGTAGGTACTTACCTCGTCCGCCAACTCGCACCAGGCCAGCGCGGTGGACTATTGGTCTAAGATCCGGGATTAGAAATATATACCCTCATCTGTTATTTAGATGAAACATTTTTATAGGCTGATTTCAATGTTATGAATTTATAAAAACAACCTCTGCCACTATAAGTCTGCTGCAATTAAAAATAATTCTTGAAATAATTCTTGAACTTTTTATTACAAAGGCTGCAGATGATTTTAAGGTAACTGCCACATCTAAATACATTCAATTTTTATTATATTTTCAAATCATGCTCGTATTTTTTAAATAACATGTGAGGGAATAAGCTACATTTATCTACCTTTCTCACCTGGCTGCAGGTAAGTATAGAAATCATAGAGATGGGTGCCGACTACAGCAAGGTATATAATACAAAATATTGACGGTGTTAGCTTACTACATGCAAATAACATGAGAATATAAAAGTTATAAATAAATTAGTTAATTATTATTAATTGCAGCAGGCTTATAGTGGCAGAGGTTGTTTTTATAAATTCATAACATTGAAATCAGCCTATAAAAATGTTTCATCTAAATAACAGATGAGGTTATATTTTTCTAATCTCGGATCTTAGACCATATGGCCTGATCCCCCTCGTACTGAGGGAGGCCCGTGCCCAGCAGTGGGACGCTAAAAAGGGCTGAAGACATGTACCTAAGTACAAGTATATACAGAGAAGTATATACAGTAGATATTATTATACTAGCAATTCCCGTGGCTCCGCCCGCGTTCTAATTACTACTAAAAATAGAGATTGGTGGTAGAATGATGAAAATTTAGGTTTATAAGTATTTTTTGATGCCAAATCATACAAAAAAAATAAAAAAAGTAATGTTATGCTTTGGTACAAAGACATAACCCTCCTTTGGCAGTAGGATAAAAATCGAAAATCAGTCACATCTTTGCTTATTTATATATAATACTAACATTTCTCGCGGCTCCATCCGTGTTCTAAAGGCCTCCTCAAGGCCTTTGTTCTAAAGACTGGAAGCCAAATTCTTAGATTTCACCATCCGTGTGATGTTTATAGCCGGTTTGTAATGGTTAGTTAAGTTTTCTCAGAAATAAGATATTTTCGAATATGTACGAGTATATATGAATTAGTTAGAATTTTATTCTACGTATAGGTATATATGATGATCAATCTCATTGAAACTAGCCATCTGCGCGGCACATATTAAAGTGCACGAGTATACGCGCAAACATAAGTGCACTCTCTGTTCCTTATCACTCTCATACTCCGGTGGAACGAATGCTCGACACGACCAGTGAGAGTTAAGGCGCAGGACCGACGGCTTTACGTGCTCTGCCTCGGGGGTGAAACACCGGCAACTTCCCAACTCCGGGTTGTTACTAAGGCTTATGAAACAAAGACTCAATAACTAAACTTGGCCCGACCCGGGACTCGAACCCAGGACCTCCCCTGTGCGACCGTGCATGCTAGCCACTACACCAACGAAGCAGTTAGAGATATATTTATACGAGTACAGTATGGATTACATACGTATTACTTAAACCAAGCTGCGTAATCATAATTATCATCACATTTATGAGTGAGAAATTTTGTAAAATTACTCGTAAAGTTGTTAATTTATTGTATAATAAATAATTAAAGGTTTCTATTTAGTAATTTCATTTGCAAAAACACATTCAACCATTGTGAAAGTAAAGGCTTCACTTTCATTACTTCATGACTAATACTGTTATTACAAATGCCGTAAAATCTATCATTATATCTTAAAATATAGGTAGGTATTTCTATCGGTTATTATAAATTAGATATATTTCTGCTGTAAACACTATGACGACACGTTTGGCTCAGTTGGTAGTGACCCCACTGTGCCAGCGGTCGCGGGTTCGAGTCCCGCTGGGGGCATTCATTTGTTGAGCATGAATGTTTGTACTCGTCAAGAGTGTTTATATTTATAATATGTATGTATTTAAAGTTATATATGTGTAGTGTATCAACTATTTAGAATTCGTAACACAAGCCTATCATACCACAAAACTAGATGGCGCTGTTGCATTAAAGTTCATATTAAAAAAAAAGTATGTTAATATACAGCTATCATCATGCTAATTTTTATCAAATTCTGTCAGACTCTGTGTGACAATTTCAATATTATGTTTGTCCAAAAATTATTAAATGTACAGATTCGACTCAGTTAGTATCGGTAGATCGGGAATTCCCTAAAGTTTTTAACTAATTGTTTTTTTTTTTAAAAAAAACAATAGGTGTAGCTCAGTGGTAATACACTTGCTCGAAAAATCAAGAGAAGCGCGTTCCAATCCCGAGCCTTGCTCCAATTGCTATATGTTAATCATTTCTAACATGATCACCACTTGTCTTACGGTGAAAGAAAACACCGTGAGGAAACCTGCATGTCTGAGAGAACCTAGCAAGTTTTCGTTAGACATGTGAAGTCCGCCAACACGCACTTGTCCAGAGCAGAGTGGTGAATGGCCTCCCAGTATTGAAGCTAGGTCCTAAATATTTTATAACCTAAGTATTATCAGCTAAGTATGTATTACACGAATCTTACAGTCCCTTTTACGTTTTCGTATTTTGTCATAACTAGGCTTATCGACTTCAACCGGAAATCAACCCTACTACCTGCTACTCACGTTTCAATGTCGCACCTAGCTTACTCATAATCAGCAAATTCCTATGCAACGTGTGAATGTGAAATAAAAGAAATGTCAAGGCTCTTTTCGTAACATAGCCGTAGTAAAAATGGCCTTCGATCGTTTTGAACGATGGTATAATTAAGTTTATCAGTACATAAAATAATATAAAATTGAAGTGTCTGTTTGTAATTTCAAATTAACAGCTTTTCATTAAATGCATATGCAAGTATATACGGTACTTACATCAAAAAATCATTTTTTTTTAAATTTTTCTTTGCCTGTCTGTTTGTTCCGGCTAATCTCTGAAACGGCTGGACCGAATTTCGGGACTAACTAAAAACGGGACTTTCACTCGCAGATAGCTAATGTTATAAGGAGTAACTTAGGCTACTTTTATTTTATTAGAAAATTTTAAAAACCGCTTAAATTATTTTAACTTACGCCCAGCGAAGCTATTGTAATTTGCAACCATAATAATTTACAATATTTGGGAATACCCGACTGCGCAATTATAAATTGAAGTAAAAAAACACTGTTTTAATCACTTTTTGACGTTAGGCTTTGTTTTTATTGCATTTGGATATAATCGATTTTATTCTAAATGTAATAATCGATACGTAATAAATTCCGAGTATTTGACGAAATTCCGGGTCAAGATACTTACTTAGGATACTTCTTGCTGCGGGATAATACCTTTGAGAAATAGGGACAAGCCCCCAAGATGAATACTAGTATATATAAATTCTATTTATTTATATAATTATATTTATTTAAACAGTTAATTTACAAACGTTTATTATATCAAAATAGCAATGTGTGATACTAAGTAACATTTTATAACGCCATCTAGTGTCGAATAGATGAACTAAATTCTCCCAAAACATATTTTTTTTGTAATTTTATTGTTTTTTGTTTTTTTGCTAATATAAACAATAAAGACATAATTAAATCATGCCTTTTTATTAATAAACACTACTTTTATTATTATTAACTAATTATAATTTACATTTTTTAATTACAGATTCAACAATGACGCCATCTATTGGCGTACCCGAGTTCTACGCGGGGAAAACGATCTTCATTACCGGAGCGACAGGGTTTATGGGAAAAGTTCTTATAGAAAAACTGCTTCGATCATGTCCTGATTTAAACAAGATATATTTGCTGATGCGTCCTAAGAGAGGGCAAAGCATTAAGGAGAGGCTTGACGATTTTATCAATTGCAAGGTACAATTATTATAATATCAACTTATTTTTAGAGGTTAGTATAGATACTTGACGATACGTTTGGCTCATAATACTTTCTTAGATTTACGCGAATATTCGACATTATAAATGAAACTACCTTTTCGGATTTTGTCGCGGATTTATTTTGATTTTTAGTTCCCGACGTTTCGAATGCTTTACAGCAATCATGGTCACGGGAGAGACTAAGGTATTTGACGTCTCATAGGTTTATATACTTGTTACAGACAGTGCCTACCCACAATTTACAAAAATTTTGAAAATGGCATCAGAGTACCTTATAAAATTTTAATTCTAAACATTTATATTTAAATTTAAATAATTTAAAAATAATTTATAATTATGGCAATATTATTAACTTATTTTTAGCTAGTATTATTATAATTATTATAATTTTTATTTTAATATTAGTTATTCAAAAGTATTATGTAGTGTTGCTATTCTAATAATATGTATATTTTCTTACCTATAAATTGTTTATGCTAAGTTGCATTTTATTATTTAAATTAAGTATTAATTTGATATAAGAAAATTAAGTTAAAATATAAATTGAATTTTGATTATTTTAAAGTATTAAGCAACACTACTGCAAATTAAAAATAATTTAATCAAATCAAAATATGCTTAGATTTGACAGATTCTTTTGAATTATAATTTTTAAAAAAATTTTTAGAATTTAGATTGAAAGAAAGCTACTGCACGGTTCGGAAGGCAGTTTGTGCAGAGAAGAACCGGCAAGAAACTCTACACTTGCTCTTTTTAAAAATATTTTAACAATATTGCAATACATACAATAATTACATATAATATTAAATTTGACTACTTGTATCAAGATCTACACAGTATGAGCTAACTACATCCGACTGTCTATTATGATTACTTTTATTATTATTAGATTTTATTATATTGATTACAGGATCCCAAGAAGGTGGTAATACCCAGCCGTCCTCTCTATTAAAGTTAGGATGTTTTTTAATTTCAATTGCCTCGCGAATCATTCTAGGTCGATAACGATTCTCTTTCGCGAGTATTTGAGGGGTATCAAAGCGAATATAGTGGCTGGGGCGATCCAGACAATGTTTACAGACAGCGGATGTAGTATTGCGACGGTGTTTCACATCAGCTATGTGTTCTTTGATCCTAGTTCTAATAGATCTCTTTGTTTGTCCGATATAAGAGAGCCCACAGTCACAATCAAGTTTGTATACTCCTGCATCTTGGAGAGGGATATGGCACTTGACTGATGGTAGAAACTGACTGATTTTCTTAGGCGGCTTGAAATATGTTTTGATAGAAGCACGCTTTAGGATGTAGCCAATCTTGTCAGTGACTCCTCTCACATAGGGCAGAATTGCAGGTACGCGCTCGACTGTGGCTGGTTTCACTCGTTCACTGTGACGAGGGCGCGGCACTTGTAGCTTGTTGTCTTGCAGAACCTGCTTGACATGTTGCAGTTCTCCCGCCAGGTGTTGCTCGTCACAGATCCCTCGAGCTCTCTGAAACAAAGATTTTCCCACGGTAGCTAACTGTGAAGGGTGGTGGTGAGATTCACCATTCAGGTACCTATCAGTATGGGTCTTCTTTCTATACACAGTATGACTCAAGGTGTTATCTGGATTACGTTTAATTAATACATCTAAGAAAGCTAATGTATTGTCCGATTCTAATTCCATTGTGAATTGTATTTTAGGATTTATGGAATTAAGATGTTCTAGGAATACAGTTATTTTGTCAGTTGGTAATATTGTGAAAGTGTCATCTACGTACCGCTTGTAGAACCGAGGGGTCACAGGTGATGTGTTTAGGGCAGTCTCCTCGAAGTCCTCCATGAAGATGTCGGCGACAACAGGGGAGACTGGCGAACCCATGGCCACTCCATCCACTTGCTTGTAGAATTCATCATTCCACAATAGATAGCCAGATGTTAGGCAGTGTTTTAAAAGTTCTGTGTATTCAATCGGCATGTTGTAAGCCATAAGTTTCTTAGATATTATTTCAATACAGTCTTCTACTGGTAGGCTGGTAAACAAAGACTGTACATCAAAACTAACCATTGTTTCATTGTCCATGAGTTTTAGATGTTTAACTTCATTGACAAACTGGTAAGAGTCTCTTGTGAACGCACTTGTTTGACCTCTGAGTGGTGAGAGTACTTTTCCTACTAGTTTGGCCAATTTGTAAGTCGGCGAGTCGATTTGGCTCACAATTGGACGTAGGGGGGCGTTCGCCTTATGTATTTTCGGAAGACCATATAGTTTAGGTGGTTTTGCACATGATGGAATAAGATCTTTGACATCTAGATTTAACTTGTCGGAGTATTTCTTAATCAACTTCTTAGTGTCATTTAAAACGGTGGTTGTTGGGTCCGTTTTAACCTTTTTGTATGTACTTTCATTCTATATATTATATATAAGAAGCGCGAAGTATATTCTCTATACTTCGCGCAGACAAAGGAAATGCAACCGTAGTGATGGATACATCAGATTATAATGATAAAATTAAACAACTGTTGTCGGATGAAAGTACATACAAAAAGGTTAAAACGGACCCAACAACCACCGTTTTAAATGACACTAAGAAGTTGATTAAGAAATACTCCGACAAGTTAAATCTAGATGTCAAAGATCTTATTCCATCATGTGCAAAACCACCTAAACTATATGGTCTTCCGAAAATACATAAGGCGAACGCCCCCCTACGTCCAATTGTGAGCCAAATCGACTCGCCGACTTACAAATTGGCCAAACTAGTAGGAAAAGTACTCTCACCACTCAGAGGTCAAACAAGTGCGTTCACAAGAGACTCTTACCAGTTTGTCAATGAAGTTAAACATCTAAAACTCATGGACAATGAAACAATGGTTAGTTTTGATGTACAGTCTTTGTTTACCAGCCTACCAGTAGAAGACTGTATTGAAATAATATCTAAGAAACTTATGGCTTACAACATGCCGATTGAATACACAGAACTTTTAAAACACTGCCTAACATCTGGCTATCTATTGTGGAATGATGAATTCTACAAGCAAGTGGATGGAGTGGCCATGGGTTCGCCAGTCTCCCCTGTTGTCGCCGACATCTTCATGGAGGACTTCGAGGAGACTGCCCTAAACACATCACCTGTGACCCCTCGGTTCTACAAGCGGTACGTAGATGACACTTTCACAATATTACCAACTGACAAAATAACTGTATTCCTAGAACATCTTAATTCCATAAATCCTAAAATACAATTCACAATGGAATTAGAATCGGACAATACATTAGCTTTCTTAGATGTATTAATTAAACGTAATCCAGATAACACCTTGAGTCATACTGTGTATAGAAAGAAGACCCATACTGATAGGTACCTGAATGGTGAATCTCACCACCACCCTTCACAGTTAGCTACCGTGGGAAAATCTTTGTTTCAGAGAGCTCGAGGGATCTGTGACGAGCAACACCTGGCGGGAGAACTGCAACATGTCAAGCAGGTTCTGCAAGACAACAAGCTACAAGTGCCGCGCCCTCGTCACAGTGAACGAGTGAAACCAGCCACAGTCGAGCGCGTACCTGCAATTCTGCCCTATGTGAGAGGAGTCACTGACAAGATTGGCTACATCCTAAAGCGTGCTTCTATCAAAACATATTTCAAGCCGCCTAAGAAAATCAGTCAGTTTCTACCATCAGTCAAGTGCCATATCCCTCTCCAAGATGCAGGAGTATACAAACTTGATTGTGACTGTGGGCTCTCTTATATCGGACAAACAAAGAGATCTATTAGAACTAGGATCAAAGAACACATAGCTGATGTGAAACACCGTCGCAATACTACATCCGCTGTCTGTAAACATTGTCTGGATCGCCCCAGCCACTATATTCGCTTTGATACCCCTCAAATACTCGCGAAAGAGAATCGTTATCGACCTAGAATGATTCGCGAGGCAATTGAAATTAAAAAACATCCTAACTTTAATAGAGAGGACGGCTGGGTATTACCACCTTCTTGGGATCCTGTAATTAATATAATAAAATAGAATAATAATAAAAGTAATCATAATAGACAGTCGGATGTAGTTAGCTCATACTGTGTAGATCTTGATACAAGTAGTCAAATTTAATATTATATGTAATTATTGTATGTATTGCAATATTGTTAAAATATTTTTAAAAAGAGCAAGTGTAGAGTTTCTTGCCGGTTCTTCTCTGCACAAACTGCCTTCCGAACCGTGCAGTAGCTTTCTTTCAATCTAAATTCTAAAAATTTTTTTAAAAATTATAATTCAAAAGAATCTGTCAAATCTAAGCATATTTTGATTTGATTAAATTATTTTTAATTTGCAGTAGTGTTGCTTAATACTTTAAAATAATCAAAATTCAATTTATATTTTAACTTAATTTTCTTATATCAAATTAATACTTAATTTAAATAATAAAATGCAACTTAGCATAAACAATTTATAGGTAAGAAAATATACATATTATTAGAATAGCAACACTACATAATACTTTTGAATAACTAATATTAAAATAAAAATTATAATAATTATAATAATACTAGCTAAAAATAAGTTAATAATATTGCCATAATTATAAATTATTTTTAAATTATTTAAATTTAAATATAAATGTTTAGAATTAAAATTTTATAAGGTACTCTGATGCCATTTTCAAAATTTTTGTAAATTGTGGGTAGGCACTGTCTGTAACAAGTATATAAACCTATGAGACGTCAAATACCTTAGTCTCTCCCGTGACCATGATTGCTGTAAAGCATTCGAAACGTCGGGAACTAAAAATCAAAATAAATCCGCGACAAAATCCGAAAAGGTAGTTTCATTTATAACGTTTGGCTCAGTTGGTAGTAGCCCTACTTTCTGCGCCAGCGGTCGCGGGTTCGAATCCCGCTGGGGGCATTCATTTGTTGAGCATGAATGTTTGTACTCTAGTCATGGGTGTTAATATTTATAATATGTATGTATTTAAAATATGTGTAGTATATCAACTATCTGGTATCCGTAACACAAGCCTCGTAGCTTACCACGGAACTAGATGGCGCTGTTGTAATTATGTCCAAACATATAGTCCCAACATATCTCAAAGATGTGATACGTTTCTACAGTAAAGATCCGAATAACCAGCTATCATCATTCCAAATTCCATCTAAATCTGTTCAGCGGTTTTCTCGTGACACGAGAACAGAGAGACAAAACTAAAAACTATAAATTTTGCTTTAGTTTCGATAATATTTACCTTAATGTCTATTACAATAAGATTATCCAAAAAATATTTCATGCACAGATTCTACTCTGAATTTTATTATATGTAAAGATGTATAAATTATTACTAATAAAAGATAATTAATTGATAGTTTATCTAAAACTTATTAAAATTTAATTTCACTTATTAAAAAATAATTTAAAAAAGCCATAAAAAAACTGCTTTGATGGTGTAGTAGTTACCAAGTATGGTTGCAGATTCAATGGTCCTGGGTACTATTCCCAGGTGGGGAATTAATGACATTAAGTCTGTGAAGAAAGAGTTTGTGGTCTCTCTTGCCACGATCTTAAGCTATATGCTAATTTTAATGAAATTAAAAAAAAATACATTTCAGGTTTTCGACGGTCTCCACGAAAAATCACCGAAATCCTTCGACAAATTACACGTGATATCGGGCGATATTTTGCAAGACGACCTCGGCATGTCCATACAAGATTGGGATTTGTTGCAGAAAGAGACCCAGATTTTATATCACTGTGCTGCTTGCGTACGGTATGTTTTTTTTTGTTTTTTATGGGACAAAGGGGGCAAACGGGCAGGAAGCTCACCTGATGGTAAGTGATCACCTCCGCCCATGGACATCTGCAACACCACAGGGCTTGCAGATGCGTTGCCGGCCTTTCAGGAAAGAATACGAAGAAAAATTTTCATTTAGTATTCAAATTTTTAACGTCCCACTGCTGGGCGTGGGCTTCCCTTCTATACGAGGAGGATCAGGCCATAGTCCGCCGCGCTGGCCTAGTGCGTGTTCGCGGACGTCACATGTAGGTTATCTTAGACATGCAGAAACCTGCACGATGTTTTCCTTCACCGTAAGACAAGTGATCATGACAGAAATGATTCGCGCATGAAAATATCAGAGGTGCGAGACCCGGATTTGAACCCGCATCACTCGGTTATACTAGCGACGCGCTACCGCTGGGCTAGCAAAGCCACAAAAGCTTATTAGTGTTTTTTCTATTTCCACAGTTTCGACATGTTCATCCGAGACGCGATCAATATGAACACTGTGGGAACTATGAAAGTCCTGAAATTAGCTGATGGCATGAAAAAACTAGAGGTAAAAAAAAATTTATAAAAAGTTTAAATTATTCATGGATAATATTGCATTATTCTAAAGTAAAAAATACTTGAGAATAATGCAATATTATTAGGAGGGTTTAGAGGTTTGAGTCCTGTGCTTCCGCTAGTCGTAAAACGAAAAAATTCTCTATTTTTGTACATTCCTTGAAATTGATATGTTGATTTTGGAACATATCAAATAATACAACGTCATCAAAATCTGATATCTCCACTAATGTACGTGTTGTTCCGATTGAGATCAATAGGCAAACATCTACATAGATACTAGTTATTCCCGCGGCTCCGCCCGCGTTCTAATCACTATTATAAAAGGGTTATAAGTATTGTGCCAAAAATAAAAAATAAAAATGTTGGTTTACAAATAAAGTAATTCACAAGAAATTTCATGAAAATCGTTCAAGCCGTTTCAGAGAAGTTTGAGACACGAGAATTGCTTACTAGATAATTAATATATTACAAATCTAGCGACTTAACCTCGCTCCGCTCGGATTCGTCTCTAGCTACCCCCTTTAGTATAAAATTTATAAGAACTTTGAATGTCTTACTTATTTATATCTAATCAAAAGCCAAAAAAATAAGTTTCAAGCTCCTAGCTTATAAAATGACGTAATTTCCATACAAACTTTCAACCCTAACTTCAACCCCTTACAGCCAGCGTCATTCAGTAACACACAGACAGACAGAGTTACTTTTTCATTTATAATATTAGTAAGTATTTTATTTCACGACGACTCGTTTGGCTCAGTTGGTAGTGACCCTACTTTCTGCGCCAGCGGTCGCGGGTTCGAGTCCCGCTGGGGGCATTCATTTGTTGAGCGCGAATGTTTGTACTCCATGTCATGGGTGTTTATATTTATAATATGTATGTATTTAAAATTTATGTGTAGTATATCAACTATCTGGTATCCGCAACACAAGCACGTTAAGTAGCTTACTGCGGAACTAGATGGCGCTGTTGTAATAATGTCCCAACATATTTATTTATTATTATTTATTTCAGGTATTCGTACACGTATCTACAGCATACTGTCGTTGTGAAGTCCATACTCTAGAAGAGAGGCTCTATCCAGCAAATCATAAGCCCCAAAACGTAATGGACTGTATAAAGTGGATGGATGACGACTTGCTCAGTTATTTACAACCGAAGTAAGTAATCATCATCATCATCATCATCAGCCCTTTTTAACGTCCCACTGCTGGGCACGGGCCTCCCTCAGTACGAGGGGGATCAGGCCATAGTCCACCGCGATGGCCTAGTGCGTGTTGGCGGACTTCACATGTCTTACAAAAACTTGCTAGGTTTTCTCAGACATGCAGGTTTCTTCACGATGTTTTCCTTCATAAAGACAAGTGGTGATCATGATAGAAAGATATATAAAATTGAAGTGTCTGTTAGTAACATCAATATAATAGCTATTTAATAAACGCATGTTTTTGTCTTTCTGTTTGTTGTCGGGAGCCAAAAATCAAAATAAACCCGCGAGAAAATCGGAAAAGAGTTTCATTTATAGTTTATAAATTTGTTCCTTTTACAGACTTATCGAGCCACAACCCAACACGTACGCGTACACTAAGTCGTTGACAGAAGACCTTGTTTCACAACACGTTGGAAAATATCCTATAGTCATCGCCAGACCATCTATAGGTTTGTAATAACACGATATTATTACAACAGCGCCATCTAGTTCCGTGGTAAGCTACGAGGCTTGTGTTACGGATACCAGATACTTGATATACCTACTACACATATAAATTTTAAATACATACATTTTATAAATATAAACACCCATGCAGTCATGGGTGCTCAACAAATGAATGAACTGGACTCGAACCCGCGACAGCTGGCACAGCAAGTATATCATTACAGACTGAGCCAAAAGAAATCAAATTCAGTATTATTTTTCAAAAATATAACATATTTCAATTAATATAGCACAATTAGGACATAATTAATTATTAAAATATGAAAATGCAAGAGGTTTTCTATAATTAATATTTTAATTATTTTTTGTTTCAGTGATCGCTTCGTACAAAGAGCCGATGCCGGGGTGGGTGGACAACATGAACGGCCCTACAGGGTTGTTAGTAGGGGCTGGGAAAGGTATCGTCTTAAAAAACATATTTTTTCGCGTATTTTTGCTTCCTGACGTTTCGAATGCTTTACAGCAATTATGTTCAAGAGAAACTAAGGTTTGCGATGTTTCAAAGTCATTATAATATATAGCTGTATCAGACAGTCTACCCAAAAATTAGCAAAATGAATTCAAATATACGTAAGGTATCTCTGTCTGTCTGTTACCTTAATACGACTAATCCGCTGAACCGTTTTAGGTGAAATTAGCACTGAATGAAGAATAACATTTAACTAGTTTATATGCCAAAACCATGACCTAAAAAAATGGAATTTGTCGTGGTGGCAAGTAAACTAACTTTAATGACGTAATTTGCATACAAGCTTTCAACCCCTTTTTTTTTTTTGTTGTTGTCGCTGGAGGAAACCCATCATGGGGACCCACCGGTCCGTCATAAACCGGTGGGTACTGTGAGACTCCTACTCACTAAAACCTCCAGCGGAACACGTCGCCGCAGTGCAATGGGGCGTTACGGGATCGCTTGCGCACTCGACCGTAACGCCCCTGCGGACAGGCCCGAACCACGCGGGCCACCACGCCTGAATCAGGATGCCCTCTGTTCACAGGGCATCCCGACCGCCCCAATGATGTGCAGGAGAGTCAAGTAGGCAACTCTCCCGCTGTAGCTCCTCTAGGGTGGCGGGAGAAGATGCGCATAGCGGCGCCTCCTCCCCCCTAGTTGACGGCGACGAAGAGGGAGCAAAGCGTTAGCCTCGCGTTCCCTCTCCGCCGTCTCCTTCAGTGAGATGACGGTCTCGCTGAAGGAGACCATCGCCGACCAGGACCTCTCATCACGCAGCATGGCCCCTACCACACTGCGCAATGAGAGGTCCAAAAGAGATTCGAATTTTCCCACCGGCCTCCACCGGTGGTACTCATTCTACCATCTCTTTGGAGCTAGGCTCCACCGTCATACCTACTAATCCACCGCAACGTCCGTCCATTATGGGCCGTCTGCCTAGGACTTCTGAAGCAGTGAACTTTCGGTCACACACCACAGAGTTATGTTTATACTAACTCACCGCCCCGTCGGGCTTAGAGCTTTCTAAACATGCCTCCAATAGCTCGTAGCCACCCCCAAATTATGCGGGGTTGGTTGTACTCGCTATAGACCACCGACCCCGAACATATATAAATTATTAAATTATGTTCGGACCGGGACACGAACCCGGGGACCAGTGCGTGGGTCGTACATTGCTCACCACTACGCCAACTGGCCCGTCAAGCTTTCAACCCCTATTTCAACCCCTTACAGCCCTTTTTTCGCCTTGAAAAGTAGCCTTTGTCCTTTCTCAGGCTCTAGACTATCTGTGTACCAAATATCATTCAAATCGGTTCAGTAGTTTTGGCGTGAAAGCGCGACAGACAGACAGACAGTTACTTTCGCATTTATAATATTAGTAAGGATAAATATTTAACCGACTTCAAAAAGGAGGATAAGATTTTTCAAAAAAGTATTTGTACACATTTGACTAATTTAGAATTTTACTATAGAGAATACTGTGATTACTTTCAGGTGTCATCCGTACAATGCACTGCAACGACAGTTACCTAGCCGATGTGGTACCAGTCGATATGGTGGTGAATGCTTGCATTCTGTTGTCCTACATTACCGCTCTGGAAAAGTAAGTATTTGTAATCTGTAGCCTAAAAATAAATTAAATGAATTTAAACGCATTATGGCAGAATGCATTGCGTCTGTTAACGCAATCCCAAGCCATTTACGTTAAAAAAAACGCACTATGCCAGCGTAGTGGACTATGGCCTGATCCCCCTCGTACTGAGGGAGGCCCACCCCCCTGATCCGATGAGGCCCCTCATACGATGTTTTCCTTCATCATAAGACAAGTGTTAATGTCCCTACAAAAATAAAATATTCATTTATTTTTAATGTTTCAGACCAAAAGATATAAGAATCTGTAACATCACTCAGTCCGGTTACAATCCTATCACATGGGGCCAAGCTCTCGATATGGGTAAATATATAACTTTATTAATATTAAAAAAAAATATTTTTACGCACAAACTTTTCTGTTATATATTTGTACCTACATAAATTTTTATGTAGTGTAATATGATGGTTTTTTTATTTAACAATATGCATATCATGGGAGTGTATAAAAACACATTTCACCAATTTTGTCCGCCATATTGGATTTAAAATGACGTCAATACTCAATGCTTTTTCATACTGTAAGGTATTACATGCAAAAACTGAGATCGATCGGTTCGGAACAGCCGCTTTAAAATTTGTCGGCTTTGACCCGAACACACATTGCAAGTTTAATAAAATTTTTCGATTTTGTAGCTGTTTATTCTTGGGTTTCACCTATACTTTTTATATATAAACCACACCCCCAACAAATCTAAAAACCAATTATTTAAATCGGATCGGGATCAGCTGTTTACAAACGAACAGCAATTGATTTTTATATACATATTAGCTATTCCCGCGGTTTCGCTCGCGTTCTTATCACTATTAAAGTATAGGGATTGATGGTAATGGGAAGAATGATAATTTAAGGTTAGAAGTATTTTTTGATGCCGAATCATAAAAAAAATTTGGTCTAAAATTAAAAAATCTGGAGAGGGACTTCTTTATCACGTAGGGAAATAAAAAAAAGCCTACGACTTATTCTCAGAGCTACCAAATGTACACAAAAAAATCATAACAATCGGTTAAGCCATTTCGGAGGAGTTCGATAACAAACACTGTGACGCGAGATTTTTATATATTAGAAATATAGATATAATATACATAGCAAAATCATGTTAATTATGTTTAATAAGTACGAATCTTTTTTCAGGTCGGGTCCACGTCCAGGAATTCCCCTTCTCAGTCTGTCTCTGGTATCCGGGGGGATCCCCTAAAAGCTCGAAGCTCCATCATCTAATCGCTGTTTTTCTTTTCCACCTCCTGCCTGCATACTTCGTTGACATGATATGTATTTTAATGGGAAAGAAGACATTGTAAGTATTTTTAAAACTAGCAACTTACCATTGCTTTGCCCGAGTGCCTTGAAAAGCACTCATTGTTCACTCATTGTATAACTAGACTTAATATATCTAATCGTAACCGGTAATCGAACCCAGAACAATCATTACCACTTAAAATTATTTTTATCTTAGTTATTGTCTTTTTCTCTTTTAGCTTTTTCCCTGATATTATTAATATTATTGTTTTTAGTATGATAAAAATCCAAAAGCGTGTGAACTATGGTCTAGAAGTCCTGCAGTACTACACAACTAAAGAATGGTTCTTCAACAACGACTACTATAGATCGTTACCAAATAAGATATCCAAAACCGATAACGAAACGTTCTACACTGACTTACACGTGAGTATCTATTACACTAATATTTTTTCTATAAAAGTAACTTAAGTTACTTATCTACCAGTGAAAGCCCCATCAAAATCTGTCCAAGCGTTTCGGAGACAAGTCGGAACAAACAGACAGAAAGACAAAAAGTTAAAAAATGAGTTTTCTTTATAAGTAGGTACTGTATATAACTACCTATATGTTTTTAGTAAAAAGCCTTCTAATAAAACGGAATTTTCATCGCTCTACATTTCCATTCGGAATCATTTTTCATCGAGCTTACATATTATTATGTGCAAAACATCCTGTTTCATACAAGCTGCTTGTAGTTCGACTGCATTATTGGGTTCGAATCCCGCATCAAGTCGATTGAAGTTGTCGGAAGAAATTCTTAATACAAAACAGATTTCGATCTTACGCCTTATCGCTTACAAGAACATGAGAGTTATAGGTGAACGCATTCTATATGCGCATACGCATCAGTCTCAGTTCAATTGGTTGGCATTATTGAAAATAGTTAGGTGCTACTTATACAACTCAAATATATGGATTTTTAATATAATATATTATTGATGACTTCAGCCATTTTTAACGTCCCACAGCTGAGCACTGGCCTCCTTCCAATACAAGGGGGTTCAGGCCATAGTCCACCGCGCTGGCCTAGTGCGTGTTGGCGGACTTCACATGTCGTTCGAAAACTTGCGAGGTTCTCTCTGACATGCAGGTTTCCTCACGATGTTTTCCTTCACCGTAAGACAAGTGGTCATGGAAATGATTCGCACTTGAAAATATCAGAGATGGACCCGGATTTGAAACCGCATCACTCGGTTATCCATGCGATTATTTTTAATGTCATTTCAAAAAAAAACTTTAATTTGTAGGTGATCAATTGGAGTTCATACATTCGCAACTACATTAAAGGTGCACGAGAATACTGTTGTAAAGAAGACCCTGCCACATTGCCACAAGCTAGGAAATTGCACAACCAGTAAGTGTCGCTTTGGTCTAGTTTTACGTCTTGAGATTCTGGATTCGAGTCCCTGGTTGGGCACAAGTATTGTTAATGGAATATTTCGTTAAGAGTTTAAGTAACTACTAACTATTTAGAGTTAAAAAGTTGGTTATGCCGATGCAAAACGACTGCCACTAGTCCTGTAACCTGGCTTTAAAAAAATGAAAGAAAAGTAGATTTTAAAAGTACTTTTTTCTAAATGAAATGGAACCTAAATGGAACCATCTAACAGACTATTTCCGCTTATTTTTTTAGGTTTTATTTATAAATAAATAAATAAATATGTGGGGGGCATTATTACAACAGCGCCATCTAGTTCCGTGGTAAGCTACGAGGCTTGTGTTACGGATACCAGATAGTTGATACACTACACATATAAATTTTAAATACTTACATATTATAAATATTAACACCCATGATTGGAGTACAAACATTCTTGCTCAACAAATGAATGCCCCCCAGCGGTACTCGAACCCGCGACCGCTGGCGCAGAAAAATATTTGATGTACAAATTGAACTCAGAATTTTATTATATGTTGGTACCTACTAGCAATTCCCGCGGCTTCGACCGCGTTCTAATCACTATTAAAAAATAGGAATTTATGGTAGAACCTTGAAAATTCGTCAAAATTTCAAAAAAATCTTAACTCCTTGTAAGAGCTATTGCTTATAAGAACTATATAACTAAACAGTAGGCAAGACGGTGCGCGTAGGGTCGGCGATTGCATCAAGCGGCGCTTGAAGCAGCGCTTGTATTTTATACTCGCGTCCGTATTTTTTGCGATATTTTAGCCAATGTATACAAAATAAATTAAAATACTTGACAAATTATATACTAAAACATTCCTCGAGAACCACTCTTTTCATTGGTGAAAACAGCATGAAACTCGGTGCAGTAGTTTTAGAGTTTTGCGCGAACAGACAGACAGACAGACGCGGCGGAGAACTTAGTTTTATAATATGTATATATAAATAGATAACGAATACATTAAAGTATTATTGTTCAATTGCGCGTAGAACTAAACAAGCTATTAACGGAAAGGTCAGGTTTGACCAACATTTGTATGAATAAACATAAGATCGTGCCGGTATTTATACAAAAATTTACATTACACGGAATAGGTCACTTGCACAGAAATCTAAATAATAGTGCCTTATTATTTAGATTTCTGTGGTCACTTGTCACACTCACTGCTTTTATTGAAACGAAAAGACAAAATCTACGAGTATAACATAATAATTGTTATTATAGTTTATACACTGCTTCAGTAGTGTTGCTATGTCCTGGGTTCAACTCTCCGGTTGGGTAAAGTTTAGTTATTGAATCGCAAGTGACGTTATTATTTTTTTTAACGTTGGGAAATGCATTGACGCATACCACCAGGTGGTTATTTAGGACTCACCAACTTAAAATAAGCCAGTAATACCCACTAAAACTTAGGTAAGTTACCTAACCCGTCTTATTGGGGCGTCGCAGGATCGCTTGCGCATTCAACTATGACGCCCCTACGGCCTGGCAGATCTGCCGAAGCAGACCACACAGCCAAAAGGGTTCCCCACAGTCCACTCTGCACTCCTTCACTTCGCGTCCGGCCGGCTGCCAGACGTTTCTAAGCCCCCTCTAGTCCGTTCTAAGCTACGATCTAGTTCCGTATTAAGCTACGAGGCTTGTGTTACGGATACCAGATAGTTGATACACTGCACATATAACTATGAATACATACATATTATAAATGTAAACACCCATGACTGGAGTACAAACATTCATGCTCAACAAATGAATGCCCCCAGCGGGACTCGAACCCGCGACCGCTGGCTCAGCAGTACAAACATGTCGTCAAGTACTTATAATAACACTAACAGTGTGATTTTCTTTACAGATTATACTACTTGGATAAAGCCGTACAGTTTGTCGTATATTCCTTGATCGCTTACTTCATATATTACTATATTATAAGGATTTTTAGTTAATTGAAAACGTTTATTAGAATTAATTTTAAATTAAAAATATCAGTGGTATCGCTTACACATTTGCCTTTCAAAATCCTTGGAATTCAACTTCTATACTGTTTAGGATCAGCGACTAAAATGTCTACTACGTGTCTCGCGACTAAAATGTCGGTTATACGCAAGTGTGTAAGCGACCTTACGACTGATATATTTAGTGTGCTAATATATTTTTTTACTTGAGTGTCAAAATACTAATAAAACTGTAAATAGTCAATGCAATAGTAAAATAATAATGGATTGTTACTTCTTTTATGGCTATGCGGTAGATTTCCCTAGTCTGCAAGTTTTTAAAATGTCATCACCTATATAATCATGGAGATTAGAGACCATGAGGACCATCGCCCTAGAATGTAGTGTCTCAGAAATATTGTCAAACTAAGGAGGCGCTGCGATCGCTATGTTGTCTCAATGCCTAACTTCAAGTTGTCACAATAGTGACAATACTCATAAACAGCTAACTTCACAAATACTACTTACCGACGACAGCGCGTTATAAATTCTACAAATTTTCAGGGACAGGCGGGTAATGCTTTAGTATGAAGCGATGGTTCTCCTGTCTCTAACCTCCATGTATATAATTTAATCTCTGAGACAAAACTGACATTACGTGGGTTGTCAGTTTTTTGCAATATTTAAATTATTATGTGCCACTATCGTAAATTAAGTTGGTAAAATCAAATATCGTTTTATTATAACTAGCAAAAACTGAGCATTGTGAGAGTGCGCGTAGTTTTTCTAACGGGCAATAATGTTACAGCGATGTTAAATCTTTGGTTTTTGTTAAATTGTTAATGTTCATTTTTTTTATTATAGAATAATATTTTTTTGACAGATAACACATTTAGATATGAAGTTAAAATACTATGTTAAAGCACAAATCTATAGACGTCATAGTTTTTCAGTAAAGTGAACCGTAAAATGCTCAGGTTCTGGGATAGATTAGGTCTCGCTTCGCTCGTCGTAATAAGCTGTCCTGAAATAATGTGTAATGGTACTGATTTAAAACGCAATAAAACAAAATTAATATTTGACATTTGCATGTGTCAATTTAGTCTCTGAGATTAAAATACAGGCTTTAGGTGATTTTCATTACAGCTCCGTAGTTAAAAGGCGCTAATATCCGCACTCAGAGTTATTTAATGAACCATTAAGTCGTAAATCAGTATGGAGATTGTCGACTTAATGGTTCATTAAGTGACTCTGAGTGCGGCGGTAAGTAATACATCACAGCACCGCACGGTCATAATCCTGTTAAAATGTTGTGAAACATTCCAAATATAAGACTCCAAACTATTAGTGAAGCCAAGTGCCAAGGTAAAAATATTGCGTAAGATTTAGAGTTATTGTCTATTAAAATATTTTTCTTTTCCCCCCAAAAAAAAAACAAAATAGCTATATCTTTTATCTTTTGATTTCCTGACCAAAAATATACTTCATTTTATAAGCTATCTACTTACTAGATTTTTCAACAAAGTAAATCTGTAGGTAAAAAACTGTACAAATTAATCATTTTTATATTTTTTTACCTACAGATTTGGATACCTTTTTACCTACCTTTAAATGCTTGCATATATAAAAGATTACAAACTTTTTGCATTTCGATTTAAGATTTAAAGGATTTATTTACCGAAATTTAATAATATTTACCTTCATACTATAAATCAAAACGTAAAAACGAAATAAGTATCGACTTTTACTTTGCAATCATTTTGGCGGGAGTAATTGACGTTGGCAACACTACTGTTATGTCAGATTGTACAATAATAGATAATAAAAATATTTTTTTATAAAAACTTTTTGAATAGTTATATAATTTGGCTTGATTACTGTCTCGTGGCGGACGAGGTCACGGCCAAAGATTAGTAATATCATAATTTAAGGCATTTAAAAATATGACATTTTTTTACAAACTACTTAAATTTGTTATTATTTTAATGAATACTTTAGTTTAATAAATAAATTTTGTAAAAACTGCTTTTGTGTTTCTTTTAAATCTCAAACTAAAAGAGTAATTTAGAATAAAAAATGCAAAACAGTGTTTTTTGTAAATATGTAGACTATAATTTTTCAGACCTTTACTGACATTTTTTAAAGTGGTAGTGCCATGCTTGATACCTTCGGGTAGCAGCCGAATGGGCCGCCCCGTATAGTACCACTCTCTCACAGGAGACCGGCGGGAAGTGGCAGCTACGCTGTCGCGTTTCGTCCGGTGAGAGTCCGGGAGGCCCACTCCCCATCCCTCCTCCCGTCCTTCTCCCTCCTCCCTCCCTTCCTTTCCTGAAAGGCTGGCAACGCATCTGCAAGCCCTGAAGTGTTGCAGATGTCCATGGGCGGAGGTGATCACTTCCCATCAGGTGAGCCTCCTGCCCGTTTGTCCCCTTTGTCGCATAAAAAAATAAATATAAATTTATTATTTAAGTTAAGTACACTGAACACGTTGTAAGTAAGACCAGACCGGTCAAAGAAAAAAGTGGCGCCATCATATGTTACAGATAAAACAAAACAGGCAAAGACTGTCTTCATACAGCCAATGAAATTTTAATCCAATAGAAAATCGGTACAGATTTGGCCCCTGTATCGATAATAACGACTATTTCAATAAAATATTCCAAAAAATATTTTATGCACGGATTCGGCCCACTTAGAATTTTATTACATGCATAGATTTATGGTTTTATACTTATGTATTTTGGTCTTCCTGTACCTTCTTCACTCTGTTTTGCTGTTTAAGACTATTGCCCGCATGCAAGGTTATAGGGGGAGAGATCTCTTATCTCTTTTGTCCACATTTTATGACTTCTTTTAACTCCCTCCGCATATCCGGAGGTCCCGGTTTCGAGTCCTGGGACTCTTTTTATTATGGAGACTGGAGTATAAAGTATTGTTTAGTAAGCTTCATCAACAGCCCGGAGTTGGGACGTTGAAGGTGATTCAAACGCGTGCCTCTGAGAGTAAAAGCCGTCGGTCCTACGCCTTAACTTTCACTGGTCGTGTCGAGTGTTGTTCCACCGGAGTATGGGATTGACAGGAACAGAAAGTGCACTTGTGTCTGCGCGGTGCGCGTACACGCGCTGCACTATAATATCTCCTGCGCAGTTGGCTAGTCTCAAAGAGATGGCCTTAATGATCCAACCATTACGGCAAATCTCTTTGAGTCGGAGACAGAGAGTCAGACGGAGAACATTATTATTATTAATGTTTAAGTACAAGGAGTTTATGACAGGTCAAGCTAAACTGGTCGCTCGCGGCAATTATGAATTACTTCTTCCAGCAATTATGGTCTCGAGAGAGTCTCTTCAATGACCATGATTGCTTTCAAGCAAGCTAATGCAAGCTCCCAAAAATATAGTTTCATTTATAATTTCGAATATTCGCATAAACCTTAGAAAGTATTATTTTCTTTCATTTTAAATCACTGTAACTAGTGAAAAACGAATCTAAAACCCTGGATTACACCTGGATTCTTACGATGCATCCGAAACCGAAATAAAATTTTTCGAATAACTAAGAAAAACCTTGAAAACGCGGAACTAACTAACTAAATTATATTAAATAATTTATAACCGGTACAAAAAATTTTGTAATCACCTTGTTAAAACAGTAAAAAAATAATTCGATGAGAATAACTTCCTGCAAGTAAAAAATAATAACAAAGCTACATGGAATTTAATAAAAATGTAAGCTATCTCACAAAATCTTCAAAAAAATCTACAGATCTTATGCTTATGATTTATGGTAGTTTCTACTGTTAACAAGTATTACACCAGCGTATGTAAAAAAGCCACACAAAATACAAATTGTAATGTCCCAGCCCTTGATAGTTGAAATATCACAACTTCTTCTTTCCTTTCATCTATTTTTTTATTTAACACCGACTACATTGATTTATTATTTGATACAAAATAATATTAAAAGTTAGTGGTAGCCCAGCGGTAACGCGCTCGCTTGGATAACCGAGTGATGCGGGTTCAAATCCGGGTACATCTCTGATATTTTCATGTGCGAATCATTTCTAATATGATTACCACTTGTCTTACGGTGAAGGAAAACATGTCTGAGAAAACCTAGCAAGTTTTCGTAAGACATGTGAAGTCCGCCAACACGCACTGGGCCAGCGCGGTGGACTATGGCCTGATCCCCCTCGTACTGAGGGAGGCCCGTGCCCAGCAGTGGGACGTTGAAAGGGCTGAAGATGATGATGATTGATAGGTAAATAAAATATGGTCAAGATCTATTCGGACTGCATTTGCAAGGTTTCCCATAATATTTAAAAAGAGTTAAAATCTATTGAGCTATTGCCATATTTTTTCAGTGACTTTTATTTTGTTTAAATTTTAAAAAAATAGCTTCAACTTGTATAAACAGGTACCACTAATGTACATAATATAATACATATAACAAAACTAGCATCTCCCGCGGATCCGCCCGCGTTCTACTAACCGGAAACAATTTTTTTTTACATATTGTTATACTATGCGATGTTATAATATAGCATATAGCCTTCCTCGATAAATGGGTTGTCCAACACAAAAAGTTTTTTTTTTAATTTGAACGCACATGAAAATATCAGAGGTGCGAGACTTGAACCCGCAGCACTCGTTTATCCAAGCGAGCGCGTTACCGCTGGGCTACCACTGCCTATCAATCATATAATGCAATAATTACACAAATTCATAAATTAAAAATGTAACGGACTGTAACATTCGCTTGTTAGTATCATCATTTGTTCGGTGTAATAAAGACGTGTTTATTTTAAGGTTGGTACCTCTTTAATTTTTTTTTTATTTATATTCTGTATTTTATAAATTAATGATTTATAAAACCTTTTTTGAGAATTATCTAATATAAAAATCTCGTGTCACAGTGTTTGTCATCGAACTCCTCCGAAACGGCTTGACCGATTTTTATGAATTTTTTTGTGTACAATATATTGTCAGACCTACCAGGTCTGAGAATACGTGGTAGGCTATTTTTTAGAGCCAGATTTTTTATTTTTGGACCAATTTTTTTTTTTATGATTTGGCATCAAACAATACATATAATCCAAGCAGGCGGAGCCGCGGAATTTGCTTGTTAATATAATATAGTATTTAAAAGTACAATGCTCTAAAAAAAATGTCATTGAACTTAGCTATATACCTATTATGAAAATGGGCGACCTGTTTTCAATATATTTTAGTCGAAGTATTTATTTAACTCCAACGTTATTTTTTAGTACTACACTCTTAATTAAATAATTATTACATACAAATTATATGAAAAAAGCAGTAACTTCGCGAAATTAATGTGTGCCTTTCGCGTAAAAAATACTGAGCCGATTTTAACCAATTTTAATCATAATTAAAAGAAAATATGTTGGGATATTATTACACACAGTGTATCTAGTACCGTGGTAAGCTACAAGGCTTGTGTTACGAATGCCAGATAGACTAGTTGATACACTAAATGTATATATAACGTTAAGCACATACAATATTATACATATAAACACCCAAGACTGGAGTATAAACATCCGTGCTTAACAAATGAATGCCCCTAGCGGAACCCAAACCCGCAACCGCTGGCACAGGGTCACTACAAACTGAGCCAAACGTGCCATCGAATTTCGTCATAAAAACGTGTACTAACTTGTTTCTCGTATCAAAATTTAAGATACCCTTTACTACATAAAATCTTTCATTCCAACGGGAAAACAATAACTGATTTTATCGAGTCGTTCAAAGAAAAGTCAAACAATGGCTAAACCTTTAGAGATCAATCAAAAGAGTGTACCTACTAGAAAATAAAACGAATTATTCACAATAACTATTCTTGCATCTTTAACACATATTTATTAATTAACCACCCAAGCGAAGTGGCGGTAAGCCACTAGTGCCTACTAGTAATTCAGCCCTTTTTAACGTCCCACTGCTGGGGGTGGGCCTCCCTCAGTACGAGGGGGATCAGGCCATAGTCCACCGCGCTGGCCCAGTGCGTGTTGGCGGACTTCACATGTCTTTCGAAAACTTGCTAGGTTCTCTCAGACATACAGGTTTCCTCACGATGTTTTCCTTCACCGTAAGACAAGTGGTAATCATGATAGAAAAAAAACGCACATGAAAATATCAGCGGTGCGAGACCCGGATTTGAACCTGCATCACTCGGTTATACAAAAGAGCGCGTTAACACTGGGCTACCACTGACTATTACTGGTACTAGTGTACCAATACAATAATACGACCATTTACTTAGTCCGTCTAAGGCATCTTTAATACAAGTTTAATACAAATTAATTAGTTATTTAATTAATTAATTATACTGCGTATTTAATTTTTTATTTGAATTTGAATTATAATTGAGTAGGGTCACTGCGTCGGTTAGCGACCAGTTAGCTGGGCCGCTCACTTCAGATGTGTAAAAGAAAATGTTATCTACACGCAACATAGTATTTGTTAGTGTAAGTTGGTCCCGAGTTTAGTCTAGTTTGGATATAAAACATAAAATATAATACTTTTATCCATAAATTATTTTATAATGCTGAAAAAGTGAAAATATAGCCAAAACGCCGGTAAACGACCACTTTCATCAGTTTATGACCACTCATGAGCTGGTTTACGACCATTATTTTAATATTAAAAATATGCCAATAAAACAATCATAATTGATTGAAATGATATTTTTAATTTTGTCTTTCATTAAACTATATTTCTCTTAATATAGTTTGATAATAAATTGTTAATAAAAATAATATATTATTAAGGTAACCATTGGGTGTAATTTTCTGTCACGAGCGGCGGACGTACTTGGCCACTGGCGTTGAAGATGATCAGAACTATTAAGTTGTCCTTTTCATTTTCGGTTTTTTTTGCCATGGTACAAATTTTGATATCCCTTCGGCGCTAAAACTTTTCCGGTTTTAGGACACAAAGGTCCCACTTTCGTCTCCATTAAAGAGGCGCTCTGGGCATTCTAATATGTCTTAATTATTAGTATCTTTCAAGAACTCTTCCAATTAATTGAACCAAACTCTTATGGATTCTTTGGTTACTCTCGCTCTAGCTTTATGAATTCCTTCGGCTGCGCGGCATGATATATCGGATGGCGCTTTAGGAAATTTAAGTACCAGGTTTGTCCCGGACGATCATTCTTGAAGGGATTCTTCACTCCATGAGCTTTAAAGCTCCCGTAAGCAGCGAACATCGATCGGCTGATAGTTTGGTCGGGTAAGCGCTTACTTTCAACACTATATGACTGCTAATAAACATTTGGTTTCAATATGAATTAATCAACCTGAAATGATTATGTTTGCAACGCTACCTCCCGGATTATAAACATGCCATTCAAGGTGTAAAAACTCGAAAAAACTGAAAGTCTGTCCAACTGAACAGTAAGTAGTGTGCACACGTGGAAGCCCGCCGTACTGATTAAGCAGTCGGCTGATAGTTGGCCGACTGTTTAGTTTTCAGGCAATCGTATAGAACATCAAACTTTTTAGTCGGCCGCACCAAATCGTTCTAATGTGCGCACTTCCATACATCTCCATACTGATTAAGCAACCACCTAAACTATTGGCCGATCGAAAGTCCGTAGTTTGCGGGGCTTGTAACAATTTTCTAGACTTTATCCACCAGGTCTTGTTTCTTGACCGAGAATCCACTTTGGTATGGCCAAAAGCCACTCTTTAACCTGCTTTTCGCCTTCTACTCCTTGTATAGGATATGGTCCCCTTGTCTCGATAGCATCAGATCTCTTTCCACTAAGTCGATCTGGAATTGTGCTTCGAGGGATCTGATACCGTCTACAAGTTTTTCTTATTCCTTTCCCCTTCATTTCGAAATCTCATTGAAAGCTTTTTTAGAGCTTCTTCGACACCGAACAGTGTACTGGACAGTTTCTTTGTGTCCGAACTTTTTGGGAGCTCCATCTAAAAAATCATTAGTTTAAAATATTATTTTGAATTTTATATACAATAATCTTTAGTATTCGTTACATAACAATCACATGGTTGTTAAAATAATTATTCAACAGATATTTCAATAATCAACCAAATTCAAAAAAAAACAGACATGGTCGCATACTCAATAAACTTACGTACTTATTTCGGTTTGCGGCTATTGTTTTCTCATACTAAATTATTGCGGCCGCAAAGTAATGTTTTGTTTCAATTATGTGAGTTAACGACCACCCTACTTAGCACCCAATGTTTTAAGGTAAATTAAACGAAATTCTTTCAAAGAAACTGGTGGTCGCTTACTAAAGAATTGCATCTTAACACTTTTGCGACGTTACACCCTAAATTTAAAGAATCCTATATGATCCTATTAGGATCATACTATAAAAAACAAAATAATGCTGTATGCGTTTGATTGCGACCATGTGGTCGCACTCCAACGTTTTTCAAAAATAAGCACTTCAGTTACCGACCACTAGATTTTATATCAATATTAAGAATAAAATTAGTAAAATACAAGTAAATAGTAAAGAAAACTTAACTATTACACTAATTAATCATCTAATTTATGTGTACAACGTAAAATAAGTAATAAAACTTACCTTTGCGAGCAGCGCGCTGTGTTATTTTTTTTTTAAAAACCACACAAATACACACGACTGATTTGTCACGCGCACTGAGATATTTTTTTTCGGCCCTGGGTTATCCGCGTTGTTTTCAAACTGAGTAAATTATTATTTAATAGTAATTTAATAATCGCGTAAGATTTATTTTTTATTCATATTACCTCTAGAAATGCTATTATTTCGATTTAAAGAAACTTAGTCCGTCAAGTGGTCGCCTACTGAAGCTGGTCGCGAAACCGACGCAACGACCCTACCAACGGTACCCACGTTACACAAAAAGACAATTAAACCCTTTTTTTCTCTCTCAATTTATGATACCTGAAATGTGATGAAGGGTCACTATTTGTTGATGTTTTAACTACATATTAAAAACAAAGTCTGTTCGCGACAAACTAAAAAACTACTGTACCGATTTTCATGCTGTTTTCACCAATGGATAGAGTGGTTCTCGAGGAAGGTTTTAGTATATAGAAACCGCGGCTTTGCTCGCGTTAAATCTAGGGACGAACCCAAGCGAAGTCAGGGTGAATCGCTAGTCCTTATATAAAAAATATTGACATAATATTATAGGTACAGTGTAAAAATGAATGCTCTCGTAAAAACTGTATTGCAAGAGCCAGTGTCTCCATATAATTAACTAGCGACACACTCTCGCTTCCCTCGGATTCGTCTCTTGGCGCTCCCTGAAAAGTGAAGGACTTATTATATACAATTTCGAAAGCCCTTACCTCCTTATTCCGGCCCTGTCGCAAAATCCGTTCTTAGCGGATGTCTACTAACTATAAGCTACCTCCCTGCCAAACATTTTTATACGTGAAGCGGTTTTTGATATTCGTCATGAGTGACTGAGTGACAGGTTTCGCCCTTTAGTTATTTTTTTAACCTTTTAAATTATTTTTCTTAAATAAAAGTAGCCTAAGTTACTTTTAAAACATGAACTATCTTAAAGCCGTTTAAGAGATTAGCCGAAACAAATAAAAAGACGGTAATTTTTTTTATTTTCTTTAAAGTAGATACTGTATATAAGTATATGTACTTACAAAAAAGGCTGTTATTTTGAAATAAATAAATATTTTGGGACATTATTACAACAGCGCCATCTAGTTCCGTGGTAAGCTAAGCTTGTGTTACGGATACCAGATAGTTGATATACTACACATATACATTTTAAATACATACATATTATAAATGTAAACACCCATGACTGGAGTACAAACATTCGTGCTCAACAAATGAATGCCCCCAGCGGGACTCGAACCCGCGACCGCTGGCGCAGAAAGTAGGGTCACTACCAAATTACAAACAGACACTTCAATTTTATTTATCCGTATAGAAAAGACATATCTCTACCTGTGACATTCTCACTCTTAAACTGCTGATCAGATTTTGGATAAAATATAGCATTTATGCATCCTTAAATCGGACGTACCAACTATCCTTGAACCCAGCAGAGTTCAAAGCCGTTTATCACGAGAGGGAGAATTATAAATATAAAATTAAAATATAAAGGAAATATTTTTCACAATAATAGTGGTAGCCCAGCGGTAACGCGCTTGCTTCGATAACCGAGTGATGCGGGTTCAAATCCTGGTCTCGCAACAAAAAAAAATCCAAACGGACAGAATCGCGCGGAGAACCTAATTTATTACGAAATCAATCATCGGTTCTTATTTTTTTGTAACAGTACATTAGGTTATACAATTGAATTATACAGAAAATTCAGTAGTGAAGCTGGTGTACGTATTGAAACTCTCAGACAAGCAGGTTTCCTCACGATGTTTTACTTTACCGTAAGACAAGTGGTAATAATGATAGAAATGATTCGCAAATGAAAATATCAGAGCCGGGCACTGCTTGTCTGAGAGTTTCAATACATACACTAGTTTCACTACTGAATTTTCTGTATAATTCAATTGTATAACCTAATGTACTGTTACATATAAAATCTATTACATAAATGCGAACAAAAAATAAGAACCGATGATTGATTTCGTAATAAACTAGGTTCTCCGCGTGATTCTGTCCGTTTGGTTTTTTTTTGTTTAGCCCATTTTGACGTCCCACTGCTGGGCAAGCCTACCGGGGAGGGTTGGCTTGCCTCAGTAAGGCCTTAAGGCACCAAAACTGACACAAGAGCATTCCATATTCCCTTACACTGTCAAAGTCCGATTCGACAATAGGGTACTTTCGGTATATTTTATTGTGGCTTTTTCATAGGAAAATCAACGTTTTAAAGTACTTTTTCCAAGATAGTAGAATACCCTATATAGCTTAAATCAGAACATTTTATACGTAATATTCGAAGCACGGAGATGGAAAAACGGCAATTTACAAAATCCGATGCTACTTAAGAGAAAACCTTAATAAACAAACTAGTCAAGACCCGCGAATCGAACCCACTATCTTCAGATCTGAGCCGTACTAACCACGAGAGCACAAGGCTGGTTCATTGAACGTTGGTTTAGGTCAGGACAATGTCACTACGGTTTTAAAATTAGTTTATTTATATTGTGATAATCAATGGAAATAAGCAAAAATAAAGTCCTTATACTACCGTTGCTGACGTAATGATTAAAATTCATTTAATTAATTCATACATATACTTAAATAAAGTTGAAGTGTCTGTTTATAATTTCAAATTAACAGCTTTTCACAAAATGCATATGAAAGTACATATGGTAGTTATACCAAAAAATCAATTTGAACAATTTTTACCCACGACGGCGGAACGGAGACGGTATATGCGTTAAGGGTGAGAGATGTTTGTGTGTGCGTTTGTGCAAAGTAATGTTCCCACCTACCTTCTAAACTAATGATCCGATTTTGATGCAGTTTTCAGTTATGGGTTCGGGTTAGATTGCTGCATGTTATTCGATAGGTATTACGGTGATCACTCACCAGGGGGCGCTGCAACAAACATTATTTGTGCAAAGTAATGTTCCCACCTACCTTCTAAACTAATGATCCGATTTTGATGCAGTTTTCAGTTATGGATTCGGGTTAGATTGCTGCATGTTCTTAGATAGGTATTACGGTGATCACTCACCAGGGGGCGCTGCAGCAAACATTATTTGTGCAAAGTAATGTTCCCACCTATCTTCGAAACTAATGATCCGATTTTGATGCGGTTTTCAATGATGGGTTTGGGTTTGATTGGTGGATGTTCGTAGATAGGTTTTACGGTGACAACTCACCAGAGGGCGCTGCAGCAAACACAAATAAGTGCAAATCCATGTTGCCATTTTCCTTCAAAACTACTTGTCTGAATTTGATGCAATTTTCAATTATGGGTTTCGGTTTGATTCGTGCATGTTCTTAAATAGTTGTTACGGTGACAACTCACCAGGGGGCGCTGCAGTCAACAACTGTTAGTGCAGAACCAAAACTAGTCCTAGTAGTTTGATGCAGTTTGTGGAAGATAAGTGAGGGTTCTTAAATAGATGTTACGGTAGTATCTCACTAGAGGGCGCTGCAGTAATATATTTTATATTAGCTACTATATATTAAAGACATTTTTCTCCAAAACTACTAGTCCGATTTTGATGCAGCTTTCAGTTATGGGTTCGGGTTAGATTGCTGCATGTTCTTAGATAGGTGGGCGCAGTCGAACGAATAATATTTTGTACATAATATTTATGCTCTCTAAAAAGTTTAAAATAAAAAACAAATTTAAAAATTTTTAAAAACCCACGACGGTTAACAAATTATTAAAAAAGGATAAAATAATAAAAAAAACCCCGACTTAAAAATAAACGTAATGTGAGATAAAAAAAACCAAGAATATCCGTCGGGGGCTGCCATCATTATTTTAAATTTTGATCGTAAATATACTTCTAAAGGTCCTCACAGTAGGTGCAGAGTTAAAATCTCTAATTATTCACGTTACTATAAACCTTCAAAACTAGTTCATTTAATGGCAGCCACCGACGGATATTCTTGTTTTTTTTATCTCGCATTACGTTTATTTTTAAGTCGGGGGATTTTTTTTATTATTTTATCCTTTTTTAATAATTTGTTAACCGTCGTGGGTTTTTCAAAATTTTTAATTTTGTTTTTTGTCTGTCTGTTTGTTCCGGCTAATCACTGAAACGGATGAACCGATTTTGACGGGACTTTCACTCGCAGATAGCTAATGTTATAAAGTTATAAAGAGTAACTTAGGCTACTTTTATTTTAGAAATTTGATTTATTTTAACTAACGGAACCCGCGGCTTCGCTCGCATGAACCCGAGCGAAGCGAGGGTTAGTCGCTAGTAAATAGTAATACATAATACAATAATATGTTTATTAACTGAATTTTAATTATTACAATTTATTTAAATAATGCAAGATTAATTCAAAAGTTTGAATAATCAAATTTTAATTAGTTTAGGTACAATTTTATTATCACTCCTCAGTTACGTGTAGGGATTGCCAGCCCTACTTAGCCCTAGGAACCCTAAAGAGCACTAAAACAAGGAAACCTTATATAGCATATCTAGTATTAAATATGTTCTTTTTTTAAGTAACTTTAAAAATATATTTTCAATAGTCCTTAAAATGTCTGATGTCTATTTGGTTAAATTGTTTTTGCATTTTAGCTAAGGAACCCTTCTAAAAGCCAAATCATCATCATCATCATCATCAGCCCTTTTTAACGTCCCACTGCTGGGCACGGGCCTCCCTGTGACGCCAGTACGAGGGGTCAGGCCATAGTCCACCGCGCTGGCCCAGTGCGTGTTGGCGGACTTCACATGTCTTACGAAAACTTGCTAGGTTTTCTCAGACATGCAGGTTTCCTCACGATGTTTTCCTTCACCGTAAGGCAAGTGGTAATCATGATAGAAATGATTCGCACATGAAAATATCAGAGGTGCGAGACCCGGATTTGAACCCGCATCACTCGGTTATACAAGCAACGCGTTACCGCTGGGCTACCAAAGCCAAATAGCTAAACTAAATACGGAACTTCATTTTATAGCTACTTTAGAATTTTATATCACTAATTTTTAAAAGGTACATTACACTTACGAAATATCAAATACGATTTTTTTGACCTCAATTTTCATTGCGCATCGAACTTGCGTCCTAGGCATAGGAAGACAGCACCAGACAACATAGTACCACTGTACTTGTAAGTTGTGAACTTCTAATATTATAATGTATTCAATGTCAGCAATATTTGCATTTTTGATATCTATATTGTTATCATACAATGGCCCGATTCTTATTTCAATTCAGTAGCTTTTATTGTTTACTGTTATAATTATTTTTTCACACAGCGCCATCTAGTTCCGTGGTAAGCTACGAGGCTTGTGTTACGAATACTAGATAGTTGATACACTACACATATATAACTTTAAATATATACATATTATAATATATTATATAATAGGTATTAATATAGTACAAACATTTTTGCGCTCAACAAATGAATGCCCCCAGCGGGACTCGAACCCGCGACAGCTGGCGCATCAAGTAGGGTCGCTACAAACTGAGCTAAACGTGTCGTGATAATGTTAGTAGAATCAAATTAAATCATTATTTTCAAAAATTAAAATTTATATGAATATTGAAAAAGGACTAATTACTATTATGTTTTGCTATTTATGTTTGATAATTCTTTTTTTTATTACCATTTAATTTATATTAACCCTTTTAAATATCCCAGTGCTGGGCATGATTCTACCTGCAATACGAGGCAGTAGCCTAGTGCGTGTTGGCGGACTTCACATGTCTTACGAAAACTTGCTAGGTTCTCTGAGACATGCAGGTTTCCTCACGACGTTTTCCTTCACCGTAACACAAGTGGTAATCATGATAGAAATGATTCGCACATGAAAATATCAGTTGTGCGAGACCCGGGATATGAACCCACTTCACTCGATGTCAAGTGAGCGCTTTATAACAGAACCTTAGAATAAAGTCGCGCAAAATCAGAAGACATACTAATCTATACATATAATAGAATTGTAATTGAATCTTTGTACATTAAATATTTTTTGCGAAATCTAATTGAAAAACACATTGTTATCGATACAGAGGCCGAATCTATTGTTCTTAGAATTTTTGACTGGCTGATTTTTTTTTAAATATGTTGGGACATTCTTACAACAGCTCCATCTAATTCCGTGCTAACTACGTTACGTGCTTGTGTTACGGATACCAGATAGTTGGTATACTACACATATAAATTTTAAATACAAACATATTATAAATATAAACACCCATGACTGGAGTACAAACATTCGTGCTCAACAAATGAATGCTCCCAGCGGGACTCGAACCCGCGACCGCTGGCGCAGAAAGTAGGGTCACTACCAACTGAGCCAAACGTGCCGTCACTCTGTGACCGCATCACGAGAAAACCACTAAACGGATTAGAATGAAATTTGGTATGATGTCAGCTGGTTACCCGGTCAATATATAGGATACTTTTTACTGCGGGAAAATAATTCATTTATGAGAAAAAAATAAAAAAGGCATTTACTTCTTTAGAACGCGAGCGGAGCCGCGGGTTTCGCTAGTTATAATTTAAAAGTCAACAATATTGACGTAAAACATATAATAGACCATTGATATACTAGGAAAAAAGGTGTAGATAAGTCATACGCGCTCAAAAAGTGGCACACTAAAACTAGGCTATTGGCCTACCAACGCTTTGACGACGCACTGTCGAGAATTATATTTGTCTCTTTTTCACTGGCGATACTTGAATCATGCCATCCTATTTTGACGACTAATCGTAATGTAGTGTGTTATTGCAATATTTTTAGTTATTCTGTATTCATGTGTGCGTTAGTGTGCCGTTTTTGAAGATAGAATGTCGTTTAGGTAACGTATCTACACCTTTTTACTTATAATATCATTGTAATAGACCTTATTGTACAATTTTCATGACATTACAATTCTACTATACTATTCTACGTTTTAAAACAAGTAATGAATAGTGAAATGGATGCGTTAAATCATATACATATTACATAATTAACCCGTTAACAATATAGGTTACTTACGCAAATTTAGACTTTCATTAAAACTAAATCAGATTATATGGCGATTGATACTAATGAATTCAGTCCTTTTTAACGTCCCACTGTACGAGGCCTCCCTCAGTACGAGGATCGGGCCATAGTCCACCGCGCTGGCCTAGTGCGTGTTGGCAGACTTCACATGTCTTACGAAAACTTGCTAGGTTTTCTCAGACATGCAGGTTTCCTCACGTTTTCCTTCAGCGTAAGACAAGTGGATCATGATAGAAAAGATACGTATATGAAAATATCAGAGGTGCGAGACCCTGATTTGAACCCGCATCACTCGGTTATACAAGCGAGCGCGTTACCGCTGGCCTACATACATGTTTACCAATTTCTCGAGTACTGCTGGACTCATCCGGTAACTTTAATGATGGTTAGTGTTAATCAACACTTTTGTTAAACTGTTATTTACGTAATATCCCAAGAGCCCGCGACGGCCAGACCTTCGTTATTTTATAAAAGCTGAAAGTTTCTCTGTACATGTCCCCTACATAGGTAAGAACGACCAGCGACTATAGAGTTTGGGTTGTGGTTACCTTGGCAGGTAACAGGTAGTAAAGGTGTATAAAATAATACCTAAAATTCGTTAAAGTATATGCTCAATTTTCTTATATTTTCTTCACGATACCTTTAGAAATCTCGTCATCCATTGCCGGACACTAATGACAGTTGCTACCCCCTGCCAGACACCCCTAAACTTTAATAAATAATATATAATTATACTTTCGTTATAGTATAATAGCTAAATTTTATATTATATGGTTCTTGGGGACCCTTAAAAAGATGTTACCTCAATAGACGGACAGTTTTAATGGTTTTTACATCTTGCCAGACACATTGAAAGTCTGCTGTATGTGCGAGTGCGAGGTAACAACAGTTCAAGCGGGTGCTTTGGTACTTTATTTCACCTTAGCATATTTCGATTTATTGTCAGATATATATTCTTATTTCTATGTTCAATAAAAAAGTTTAAACGTTTTTTTACATGTAATCATACTTTTTTCATTTGTTTATGATATTAAACTAACATTTTTTACTTTATACAACATGGTTATGATCGTAATAAAATTATTTTTTTATTAGATACCTAAAAAAATCCTTATCGACTAAGCATTCGCGCTCGCTCGCAAAGTCGCTGGTCGTTGTGCGTTGACATGTACAGAGAAACTTTCAGCTTCTATAAAATAACGAAGGTCTGGCCGTCGCGGGCTCTTGCTCTATAATGAAAATAAATAGTCCTATAAAAATTTAAATTATACAATTATTGTTGATACATCAAAATTTATTTGCTCTTCTTCATTCTAAAATTACATGGAATATCTAGTTTGTAAGCAGAACTAATTCGCCACTTTTGTTACCTCTGTTTATGGTCTAAGAGCTCATGGGAGATTCACCCATCTGATAACTAGATGCGACCTATTTTTAATTATTTGAATAATTAGAGCGAGCGAAGCGACCTAGCTATTCCACAACCTTAGCATTTTGTGGTACACTTTACTGAAAAACTATCATGCCTATAGATGTTTGCATTAACGTAATAATTTAACTTCATATCTAGATGTGTTATCTGTCAAAAAAAATATAATTTTATAACTATTAAAAAAGTGAACATTAATGTTAACAACTACTAACGCTATTTGTTAGGAAACCAAAGAGTTAACATCGCTGTAACATTATTAAAACAACGTGAGCTCTCACAAAGCTCAGCTTTTTACTAGTAATAAATAAACGTGCCTATGATAGTGTTCCTGAAAGTCGATCTTTCACGGTCCTCTATTAATGTATTGTTCAATCGTAATACAAATTACAATACACCCCCTGTCTAAACCCCCTGATTACATGTAAAAAAGGCAAGTTTCCATGAAAAATAACATGCATGCCTTAGTTTAGCGTGTTAAAAACTAACACAAGAAATCGAACCCACTACCCCCGTGCATTATGCACTAGTCATGCACCATTGAATGAAAATATTTCAGGAATCTTACGACATGACGCCGTCACGGTGCGCACCAATAATAATTGTTAGACCATTTTTTACTTCATTTAACAAACACCGACGTTTTCACTAAAATTGGTAATTATATTACCAAAGTATAATGTCGACAGATTTTCTAGAAAATCCTGAAAATTATGAAAATGTTTTGACGACTTGTTTGGCGTAGTTACTTAGTTAGCTTGTGCTAACGGTCGCGAGTTCGAGTCCCGCTGGATGCATTCATTTGTTGAGTACGAATGTTAGTACTCATGTCATGGGTGCTTATATAATAAGTATATATTTTAAAATTATATATGTGTAGTGTATCATCTATCTGATATTCGTAACACAAGCCTTGTAGCTAACCACTTTTAAGACTAAGCTGTGGTAGCTGTGGTTAAGCAGTTTCACTAAAACCTGCCCAGCCTTTCATTGATAGGTTATAAACAGAATTTAAAAAACAATATAATTACATATTTTCGTGTTTTAGGTAAAAATGCAGCCCTCTGTGACGGAGTACTACGAGGGGAAATCTATTCTCATCACTGGAGCAACTGGATTTCTTGGAAAGGTAGCTTTTTTAGAATATTTTACATTCTTTATTTATAATATGTATGTATTTAAAAATTATATGTGTAGTATATCAACTATCTGGTATCCGTTACACAAGCCTCGTAGCTTACCACGGAACTAGATGGCGCTGTTGTGATAATGTCCCAACATATTTATTTATTATTTATTTATTTAAATAAATATACTTGCGTAATAATTTGAAGATGATTTCTAATCAGCCAGACTCTTTTGTCAGGTCCAATTGTCCCTTTGACAACATCTTAATTTAATAAACCTTAAAAATTTTACCCCAATTTTCAGTGTATGTGTAGTTCCCACCAACTAATTTATGTAAATCGCTCCGCTTCTTACTTCTTCGATCTTTTTCGAGGATATATACCTACCTCAGAAGGATTTTTCAAAATACAAGTAATCCCAGGGGCGGACCTCAACTGCTGTAATTTTCATTTTCGCTTTTTATTTGCAGGCCTTAGTCGAAAAGCTACTAAGATCTTGTCCTGGGATCAAAACCCTCTATCTTTTGATGCGGCAGAAGAAAGGTGTATCGAGTGAAGAAAGACTGCAAGAACTATGCAAGAATACAGTGAGTGATCGTTTATATGTATAGATTTTTGAGAAATTAGATACTTTCCAGCAGTAAAAAGTATCTTATTTGTTGACCCGGGTAACCAGCTATCATCAAAACAAATTTCATCAAAATCTGTGTAGTAGTAGTTCCCTTTGATGACATCATAGACAGACTAACAAGCAAACAAACAGACAAAAAAAATAAAAACTATTTGGCTTTCGTTAGTTATTTCCATAAGAATTTTCAAAAATATTCTATGAACACCGTAATCTCAGTTAGAATTTTATTATGTATATGTATAAACAAGTAAGTAAAAAGTAATCTACTTATAGTAAAAGTATCTTAATGAAATACTTGTGCACTTATGATTTATCTATTATTAATTTTTTTTTTGTTAAAGCAAATACCTCAAATTCAAAATATTTTATTCAACATCGAATTTTTTTACTGAAAGTCGTGAGTCTACTACTATTTTGGAAAGAAGTCTCAGACCTGAGAAAGAGACTCAGCGAGACTTATATTATTTTTTTAAAATTACTTAAAATTACTGCTAGTTAAATTATAAATTTTAACTTGTAATAATTATCAATACTAACTTCACTATTATTATTTTACGCAACGCTTAACATTGCTTGATGTTTCTCCAGACGAATATAATGATACTAATTCATTACCAAAGTGCGCGTTTCACGCAAAAAGTACTGAACCGCTTTTTCCAAAATTTTATATTGATGATATTAATTGAAGGGTACAGGGGTAAAAAATAAGAATGACACAGAATTAAAAAAATATTAACATTGCATTCTATAATACGTGGCAAAATCTTAATGATCCCATACTTTTCAACTATTTGAATTCTTGTCACATTTCTTTTTCTACCTCTGTATACCCCTTCAATAGGCAGTGGTAGACCAGCGGTTCAAATCCGGGTCTCGCACCTCTGATATTTTCATGTGCGAATCATTTCTATCATGATTACCACTTGTCTTACGGTGAAGGAAAACATCGTGAGGAAACCTGCATGTCTGAGAGAACCTGCATGTCTGAGAGAACCTAGCAAGTTTTCGTAAGACATGTGAAGTCCGCCAACACGCACTGGGCCAGCGCGGCGTGCCATATAAGGAAATATTGACATATAAGGAAACATTATGAACAAATTAATGCTAGGTATATAGTACGGGTTACAATACTAAGAAAAAATACATTAAATATGTAATGATTATTGTGAAGATAATATTATAGTTATATTCTTATTAAAAATATATGAATTAAAATTATAATAAAAAATTTGAAGCTAGGACGTTTGTGTAATTATTTTTTGTGTGAAATCTGTGTAATAATCAAGAGAATCATTTCTGAAAACAAAGCAGTAAATATTATGATACGTGCAAATGAAGGTTTATTTCGCGAACATTCTCTTGGACATTGGAAGTTCAGGAAATTAAAAAAAATGGAGAGTCAATAATATTGCTTAGTAATTTCAGCAGAAAAGTTTGATCCTTTGCCTTTTTTCCAAAATACGCTATTCCAAAGAGATTAAGCTCCTTACATTTTGATCAATAACAGAACATTTAAATTTTAAATGCTTTAAGAATTTTGTCTAAATTTTCACCATTTCTTGAATGTAGAAATCACCGAACCGAATTCTAATAAAGAACGAACAAATTCATTAAAAATAATTAAGGTATATCATTGATCCATAGATTTAGTGACTGACGAAAAAATTCACATAACATTTATTGTTTAGGCCTTCGTAGAACTTTCCATCACCGGACGACCCTACGAAAGGCTGATCTCTTAGTTTAGATTTGTTTAGTTTTAAAGTCGCTTTTTGTTTTCTTGTTAAAAATAAATCATTAAAAGAAATTGAACGCATGCGTGATATGCTCAGGTCCTATTTTTTCTTCAGGAATCGTATTTAAAAGTAAAGTGGCCGTTTTAATAGTTTTAAGGTTTGGTGGTTTTACGTACTAAGTCAAACCAAACGATAAATCGATGTGCATCCTCTTGGTTCATGTATCCTTGGGTTTAAGTTTTTTATAATGGTTTTCTACCCCCTTGTCCACGACAACCAATAGGTTGCTCTCATCATCTACTCAGTTCCAAGAGCAAACTGCACTTCCCGCCCAACGTAAATAATATGCGATATAAATGCGTATTTGGGCTTCGAACCCAGCTACCGGATACAAGTTTTTTACAACTCACAACACAACTTCACAATAAAGCGATTACTTAAAAGTACATGTAAATCAAGTAACAAATATGCATTTTAAGCAATATATAAATATACACGAGTAACAATTGATTTAATTATAATATTTAATAATATTTCTATGCTATTTACTAATAAATAATATTTGTCCCTATCCGCAAGTAAATGTCATATCAATCAATATCTCGTAGAAACTCAGAAACTTTTAGCAAACTCTATCCCACTACCTGAGCATTTTGTGGTTTTTTCTTTTTTTTTATGGGATAAAGGGGGCAAACGGGCAGGAGGCTCACCTGATGGTAAGTGATCACCTCCGCCCATAGACATCTGCAACACCACAGGGCTTGCAGATGCGTTGCCGGCCTTTCAGGAAAGGGAGTGAGGGAGGAGAGAGAAGGACGGGAGTAGGGATGGGGAGTGGGCCTCCCGGACTCTCACTCACCGGACGAAACGCGACAGCATAGCTGCCACTTCACTCCGGTCTTTTGTGAGAGAGTGGTACTATACGGGGAGTGCCGGCCCATTCGGCTGCTACTCGAAGGTAACAAGCATGGCACTACTACTTGTGGTACACTTTACTGAAAAACTATCACGCCTATAGATTTGTGCTTTAACATAGTAATTTAACTTCATATTTAGATGTGTTATCTGCCAAAAAATATAATTTTATAGCCATTAAAAAAAATAACATAACAATTTTGTGTTCATTGGATAGAATGTAATTGTACTACTAACGCCTTTTGTTATAAAACCAAAGAGTTAACATCGCTGTAACATTATTACCCGTTAGAAAAACTACGCGAGCCCTCAGAAAGCTCAGCTTTTGCTAGCTTATTTATTTATTTGATTCATCAGTGGTAATTACAATAATTCAATTTTTTTGTAATTGTTCACAGTAGTTCTTATAGCTAAATGCATAACCTTTTAAGGTGAATACCGCATACGATAAATATCTAAGAAATTTTATAAAAAAATATTATTAAGATCAAAACAATACGCCAACTTATAACGTATCTTGAACTATCTATAGAAATATATTTCAAACTCATTCGAATCTGTACATATATATTATATTATTTGAAAAATGTTATTGAATGACTATTCATTTTTATCGTTACGATTGTAGAATTCACTTCTACAATCCTAACGTTAAAATGTCTGTCTGAGACCGCATCACGAGAAGACCATTTGACAAAATTTGATGTTTGGTATGATAATAGCTGGTTATTCGGGTCACGTACAGGATAATTTTCACTGCGAAAGATATCTTCGTGTTCATGTTCTTAATCTGTGGCTTCTAGGCGTGCCATTTGGACACAAATTCGCCAATGTCGTGTAGAATGGAGAAGAAACGGTGGAAATAACTCATTTTTAAAAACAATACACTGACAGTTAAGGTACCGTTACACATGCTCATAACTAGCACGAAAGCATGCCACTATTGAGCAATTGCTACTTAGTAGCATGTGTGTCGAAACATTGCTAATAATGAGCATGCTTATTTCGAGCATGCTCAGATTTCGACGGTCGTGCGATTTTTGGGCATGCTACTGTCAAAGTCTACTGGAAAATTCACTTGGTTTTCCATTTTTCACTTGTACACTGGCAGAGAACTTGCTAGAATGTCGAATACCAAAGAACCAGCCCGTGCTTAAATAGCATGTGTGTTCAATTTATTGCGTCAGCGTTTTTAATTTATAATGTGTCAGTCAATTACATTTATAATATGTCAGTTTGAAGAGCATGCTTGTTTTAAGCATGCTAATAAGCATGACATTTTATGAGCATGTGTAACTGTACCCTTAGTGGTTGTATATTATAAATGCAGTCAAAAATATATTTTAAATGCTTTCAGATATTTGACAATTTAAGAGAGAAACAACCTGAAGTTTTCAACAAATTGAAGCTTGTGCCTGGAGATATTTTGGAAGAAGAGCTTGGTATATCAAATGATGATCGTCGCGAATTACAAGCGCACTGTAACATAGTGTTTCACAGCGCTGCCTGCGTCAGGTTAGACAAAAAATATTTCGTATATTTTTAGGGTTCCGTACCTCAAAAAGAAAAAGAAAAAGAATCAGGATAGGATAATTTTGTTGTCCGTTTGACAGTCTGTCTGATAACCGAAAATTTGTAGTTTGCACTTTTTGACCTTCATCAACTTATTTCACGTATTCATAGTAATAATTACGCTGTAGAACCTTCAGTGTGCGAGTTAGACTAACACTTTTCATTTGGAAATCAAACAGTTTGAAATATTAACAGTAAAATAATTGATCAATATTTGAAAACCACTATGTTACTTTTGCGCTGTAGTATGAAAACTGGGAAAGTATTCTATCCGTTCCTTAGCTTCCTTAGTTTTATAAAATCTTGTCACAATTATAAAATCACTCGTCATTTTTGTTACTTATGAACACTAAAAAAATCTATTAAAAAAAATCAGGTTCCTCTTTGCATATCTGAGAGGACCTACATGTTTTGAAAGTCATATCAAAGCCTATGAAACATATGGTCGGCTAACGGACGTGACAGCCAGCCCAAGCTGCAGTACACTCGCTTGGGACATGTCAGCTAATTTAGTATATGGCAGCTAGGGCTGTCACGTCCGTTGGCCGACTATATGTTTCGTAGACTTTGGTCATATGAAGTCTGACAACTGCACTTGGCGTCATGGTGGACTATGGTTTAATCCCCGTATATTCAGAAAAGATCTAGCTCCAACACTTGCACACTTATATTTCACATTTTTCAGATTCGATCAGCCCCTAAAAAGTGCTGTACAAATGAACACTATCGGAACCCTGAGACTTCTGAAATTGGCTGAATCTATGGAGAAAATAGAGGTAATTTTATAGTTTAATTTAAATATTATTATAGAATTGTAGAAAATCTTCCAAGTTTAAGCAACACTTTAGTTTTCAACATAAAATATACTAAGAAATCGTTACAAATTTTATAAGATTAAATCGATGTATAATCGATAAATGTAACGTAAGTTGTAACACATTGTTTATCCTAGAAATCTATACATATAATAAAACTGTAGAAAAGTCGTTTTTGTACATCAAAAAAAAATACAAAAAAAATAGCCAGGGTGTTAAAGGACAACCAATAGAACCCATTTCCAGCATTTTTAGAATTTTTGTCTGTTTGTCTGTTTGTCTGTTTGTCGGTTTGTCTGTTTATTTATCCGGGCATCACGTAAAATGTACGAAAGCAATGTAGATAACTTTTATACACAACGATTGAACGTAACTTTAAGTAACATTTAGTTTTTGTTTCATTGCAATCGGTTCAGTCTATCAAAAGATATTTGAGTTTAAAGTGAAGAAGTAGAGAAATTCCAGAAGTAAAATTAGGGCTATGTGCATTTGATCTCACAACTTCAAGTAACTTTTATACACAACAATATGTGCGTAAATTGAAGTAACATTAAATTTTAAGCTATTGCATAGCTTTTATCGCGGGCCTTGAGCGTGGAGACCGAATCCAGATATTCCGTAGCGAAAAAACCTAACACCTGTCATGCGTGATGCGACGGGTAGCGACATCTATGGTTTATCTTTTAGTTTACTTGTAGGTGTTGTTTAGGTCTGACGTTACTCATAATTAATAATATAGATGGCGCTGTAGATAAATAAATCGATTTTAGATCGACAGTTTTTTTTTCAATAATGGTTAAGGCTTTGGTTTCAATCATGGAGGTTAGATACAGGAGAACCATCGCTTCATACTAAAGCATTACCCGCCTGTCTCTGAAAATTTGTAGAATTTATAGCGCGCTGCCGTCAATAAGTAGTATCTGTGAAGTTAGCTATTTATGAGTACTGTCACTATTGTGACAACGTGAAGTTAGGCATTGAGACAACATAGCGATCGCAGCGCCTCCTTGGTTCGACAATATTTCTGAGACTCTACATTCTAGGGCCTTGGTTCTCCTGGTCTCTAATCTCCATGGGTTTCAATAATAAAAGGTTTCTCGAGGTGCTGATTGCGAAAATGAGGTCCATTTTCAAATCCAAGATGGCGGACATACGTTTTTTTTCAATAATGACATGGTTGTCATTTTCGAGGTTTCTCGGGGTGCTGATTGCGCAAATGAGGTCCATTTTCAAATCCAAGATGGCGGACATCCGGTTTTTTTTTTCAATAATGACATGGGTGTCATTTTCGAGGTTTCTCAGGGTGCTGATTGCAAAAATGAGGTCCATTTTCAAATCCAACATGGCGGACATCCGGTTTTTTTCAATAATGACATGGATGTCATTTTCGAGGTTTCTCGGGGTGCTGATTGCTCAAATGAGGTCCGTTTTCAAATCCAAGATGGCGGATATCCGTTTTTTTTCAATAATGACATGGGTGTCATTTTCGAGGTTTCTCGGGGTGCTGATTGCGAAAATGAGTTCCATTTTCAAATCCAAGATGGCGGACATCCGGTTTTTTTTCAATAATGACATGGGTGTCATTTTCGAGGTTTCTCGGGGTGCTGATTGCGAAAATTAGGTCCATTTTCAAATCCAAGATGGCGGACATCCGGGTTTTTTTTCAATAATGACATGGGTGTCTTTTTCGAGGATTCTCGGGGTGCTGATTGCGAAAATGAGGTCCATTTTCAAATCCAAGATGGCGTACATCCGGGTTTTTTTCAATAATGACATGGGTATCATTTTTGAGGTTTCTCGGGATGCTGATTGCAAAAATGAGGTCCGTTTTCAAATCCAAGATGGCGCACATCCGGTTTTTTTTTCAATAATGACATGGGTGTCATTTTCGAGGTTTTTCGGGGTGCTGATTGTGAAAATGAGTTCCATTTTCAAATCCAAGATGGCGGATATCCGTTTTTTTTTCAATAATGACATGGGTGTCATTTTCGAGGTTTCTCGGGGTGCTGATTGCAAAAATGAGGTCCATTTTCAAATCCAAGATGGCGAACATCGGGTTTTTTTCAATAGATGATAAAAATATTTTGAACAACATTAACTTCTCATTTATTTAATTAGAGAAAAAAAAATTGTTTTCTTATCGGGCACCGCGCTCAAAAAGTGTAACTTGAATTAATATCAAAGAAAAAAAACAAAGGAAAAAAATTATTGCATAAATAAAATAAATAAATAATTATAATTGCGTAAGTTGATAAAAACAGCTATGCAATAGCTTTACCGCGGCAGTCTCCGAGTGCCACACGTCTTTTTTTATCTTCTATACATATAATAAAACTGTAGAAAAGTCGTTTTTTGTACATCAAAAAAATTTACAAAAAAAAATAGCCAGGGCGTTAAAGGACAACCAAAAGAACCCATTTCCAGCATTTTTAGAATTTTTGTCTGTTTGTCTGTTTGTCGGTTTGTCTGTTTATTTATCCGGGCATCACGTAAAATGTACGAAAGCAATGTAGATAATTTTTATACACAACGATTGAATGTAACTTGAAGTAATATTTAGTTTTTGTTTCATTGCAATCGGTTCAGTCTATCAAAAGATATTTGAGTTTAAAATAAAAAAATAGAGAAATTCCAGTAGTAAAATTAAGGTTATGTGCATTTGGTCTCACAACTTCACGTAACTTTTATACACAACAATATGTGCGTAAATTGAAGTAACATTAAGTTATTAGTGCACAGTTAGGAGGCTGCGAAAATGCACAGGAGTTTTCCAATTTATTGTTACAAATAGGCGATGGCACATACCCCGTACAAGAAGACGGAAAAGTTAATTTGATTGATAATCTCTGTTCTTGCGTTATATCATAACAGGAGCTAATTCTTCTGTGTACGGAGATTCCACAAACATGGGAAATCAAGCCGGTTCTTGGCTATATCAGCGAGCTATTTTGACTCCCCGCAATGACCAAGCAGCGGTAATTAATTTAAAAATATTGAGTTAATACTGAAATATTAACCGGTTGCGGCGCCGGTGATATTGTTTTTATTCCAAAAATACCTATAATTCCCAACAACTTCCTTTCTCTTTCAAACGAGTGCAATTCCCAGTCAGTCTCTGTTATGCCATGACGATTAATAAAGCTCAGGGCATAAATAAAAAAAAATGATTTGTATCGGTATCCTCCAACAGCGCTTCGCACTAAAAAATACATTGTTAAGTTCCGACATCCACGCGAACGAAGTCGCGGGCACAGCTAGTAAAACATAAGTATATAATAAACACTTTCGTATAGCAAATAGTCTATTTTATGGCAAAAGGTCAATAGCAATATCCATGGGGTTGTCAAGCATTCCCATGACACAAAATTTTTAAAACTTCAGTTACCGTACCAGGGCCGTACCGTGCATTTGGGAGCCCTAAGCTAACTTTTCTTCTCAGGGGCCTCAATACTATTTTCTCTTTATAGAATATCTAACTAATAATAATAGATATTAGGATGAGAGTACTAGATGAAATTAAGATTGCGTCATTGTCTGTTGTTTTAACGATACGTTTGGCTCAGTCGGTAGAGGCCTGCGCCTACTTACTGCGCCAGCGGTCGCGGGTTCAAGTCCCGCTGGGGGCTTCATTTGTTGAGCACAAATATTTGTACTCCAGTCATGGGTGTTTATATTCATAATATGTATGTATTTAAAATTTATACGTGAGTATATTGTCGCGTAATATAGTGTGAACTCGTCATAATAGCACGCTTGTACCATGCCTTAGAACGGCGAATGTCAAATTTTAACTTATGTCAATTAGATGACAGGGACAGCTTATTACAAATTCTAATGTGTTGGAGAGGGACAAAACACTTTCAGGAAAGGATTCGAAATTACTAGAAACATTTTGAATTTTCGATACTAGAATGTTCTAATATTTATGCATATAAAAAGGCCGGCAGTGTGTCGAGAGTCAGTTGACATCGAGTCGAAGTAGAGTGAAGATAAGAAGCGATACAAAATAGTGGAAAAGTGAAGAGTTAGTTAAAGTATTAGTGAAGAAGTATTGAGAAGGAGTATTGAGAAGAGAAATACAGTGTTCAGAGACTAGTGTTGTGTACAGACTGTGCGTGTATTCAAAGTGAAATAAAAAAATCCTTAGTGCAAGAACGCTTATAATTTCCGATCCCGAACCCGTAGTACGTAACAATTGGTGTCAGAAGTGGGATCGGAAATGCCGTTAGTACCGAGGCACGAGAAGGAAGACGTTACTACACGCGCAATGGCAGAACAACACAGGGAAGATTCTGGTGCTAGTTCTGTAAGTGGAGAGTCCGCTGCTCAACAAAGCACCGCGCCAGACATGAACGCCCTTCTACAACAAATGGCGTTCATGATGCAAGAACAAACGCGCCGCCAGGAAGAACAATTGCGCGCACTGCAAGAAGAACAAGCCCGCCGCCAAGAAGAGCAGCTACGTATACTCCAAGAGGAGCACGCGCGTCGTCAGGAGGAGCAGCTGCGCGTACTCCAAGAGGGCATTCACAAGGATGTCATAGCTGCTCTCCAACAAAATGTGGAAAGGGTGGAAGCCGTTGAGAAAGAAGTTGAGGGCATAAAGACGACACTCGATGAGGCTTTAGAGGAGTACGACTCAAAACTCTCTAAAATGGAGAAGAGGATGGATTACTTCGAAACTCACAAATTACCGCGTAGTGTCGACATAAGCCCATCATCAAAGAGCTTTAAGGTCCCTTACTACGACGGCAAGTCTTCCTGGGCCGCCTTCAAGATCCAGTTTGAAACAATCAAGGAGACGAGTGGATGGACGGATGACGAGGCTCGATCTGCCCTTACCGTCGCACTTAGAGAGGAGGCTCTGAATGTATTGGAGGCTCTTTGTGCTAGCAACCCTGGCAGAAAGATCACATATAACGAGTTACTTAGCTCTTTAGAGTCGCGGTATGGTGATAGTCATCTGGAACACGTGTACAGGGCTCAAATTAAAGACCGTACACAACGAGCCAATGAAACCCTGCAGCAATGGTCCGTGGAAATAGAGAGGCTCGTGCGGAAGGCGTATCAATCTTCGCCCTCCACCGTAGAAACTATTCTTCTGCAGGCTTTCGTGGATGGGATTCGCGACCCGGAGGTACGTGCCACTGTGCGCCTAAGACACCATACAAGTCTTAAGGAAGCTGTAGCTCATGCCCTAGAGGTTGAAGCTGTACGCCATGACACAAGAGCTTGGAGGGTGAGGAAAGTGGTCACTACGGAAGGGTTATCCACCCGGAAGCGTCTTTTCAACCCAAGGTGCTACGAGTGTGGTGAGCGGGGCCATCTTCGAAGTAACTGCCCTAAGATAATGAACGTTCGGAGACAGACAGATGTGGCTGTAGGAAAACTAATTCCAGCCAGGGCTGCGGGATGGGCGCTGGCCGGGGGATCTACAACCCCACAAATAGAAGTGAAGCAGACTGTAGAGGGAAACACTTTGGTTATACATGGCGCTATTAATGGAGTAGCATGTAAACTGACGCTGGACACCGGAGCATCACGAACCGTAATTAACAACCGATTGCTGAAACACATTGCGGACAATAATTTGCAGGACAGAAAGCATATCACTCTCATGACAGCCACCGGCCAGCGCATACCTGTTTGGGGAGAACGAAAAATTGCTATCAAAATTGGGGACAACATCTACTGGCATAACGCTATAGTAGCAGATATCGTTGATGATTGCATCATTGGATTGGACTTTCTTCAAAATTACCAGTGTACGATTGACATGAAACATGGAGTTTTACGATGCAGAAATAGAGAAGTGCCGATAAGTGGTGGAATTCACGGAAAAGTTTGTTGCTTGAAAGACACCGCTCTTCCACCAAGATCGCAGACTCTAGTACCTGTCGCTTTACCTCAGAACAAGTCAGACCGTCCATGGTCATGTGCTATTATAGAGAAGATGGAAGATGAGAGCTCATGGATCCCGGCAAGAGTTGTTGTAGGTAAAGCTTCGACATCTATGGTTCCGGTTCTGAATACCAGTAATTCTACTCAAACCATTCGAAGAGGCGAAGTTGTGGGGACTTGTGAAGAGATAGCCTGGTTAAGCAGATGTCAACCGAAAGAAAAGGTGTTGAACAAGGATAAAGAGCAAGCGATGAAACTTTTGGAAGATTGTAAGGAAGATCTCACAAGTTCACAGAAGGCGAAAGCTGTAAAATTTATTGTACCGATATTCAGATTTGTTCTCCAAACATGATGGCGATATAGGAAGAACCGGAATAGTTAAGCATAAAATTAATACTGGGGACGTAGCGCCTATTCGACAACGACCTAGACGAATTCCTTGGGCTAAGGAAAAGGAAGTTGACGACATGATCCAAGACATGAGAAAGAATAACATCATCGAACACTCCACTAGCCCTTGGTGTTCGCCAGTGGTACTAGTAAGGAAGAAGGATGGATCTACAAGGTTTTGCATCGATTACCGTAGGCTCAACGATGTAATAAAAAAGGATAGTTATCCTCTGCCTCGAATCGATGACACCCTAGACACTCTCAGCGGTATGAAATGGTTTTCGACTCTCGATTTGAAGAGTGGCTACTGGCAAGTGGATATGGACCCCGTGGATAAGGAGAAAACTGCGTTTTCAACTGGAAAAGGGTTGTGGCAGTTTAAGGTTATGCCGTTCGGGTTATGCAATGCACCAGCCACATTCGAGAGATTGATGGAACGTGTTCTTGCTGGATTACAAGGAGAAGCCTGCCTTGTTTATCTGGATGACATAATTATTGTGGGACGTGATTTCGAAGACCATCTTCAGAAACTAGAAAAAGTATTCGATAAACTAAGGGAAGCTAATTTAAAGTTAAGTCCGAAGAAGTGCTCATTTTTCAAGAAGCAAGTGAATTACCTTGGACACGTTGTTTCGGAAAACGGAGTAGAAACGGACCCCAACAAAATCACTGCTGTGAAAGATTGGCCAACCCCTAAGGACAAGACACAAGTGAGAGCCTTCCTAGGATTGTGCTCTTACTATCGACGGTTTGTGAAAGGGTTTTCTGACATCGCCAAACCACTTCATAAACTGACCGAAGAGAAGAGACCTTTCGTATGGGACTATAATTGCGAATCGGCCTTTCAAGAACTGAAGAAACATCTTTGCCAAACACCGATCCTTGGGTATCCAGACACAAAGGGAGAGTTTATTGTCGATACTGATGCCAGCAATATCGGTATTGGAGGTGTATTGTCCCAGTGGAAGGGTGATCAAGAGGTGGTTATCGCATATTTTAGTAAGTCACTCTCTAAACCGGAGAAGAATTATTGCGTTACTCGAAGAGAGCTGCTTGCTGTAGTAAAAACCTTACAGCATTTCAAGAAATACTTGCTAGGACGCAAATTTTTGGTAAGAACCGATCATGCTGCTCTGAAATGGTTATTGGAATTCAAGGACCCCGAAGGACAGGTCGCGCGGTGGATTGAGCAGCTGCAAGAGTTTCAGTTTGAAATAGAACATCGTAGGGGTAAAACACACAGTAATGCCGATGCTCTATCTAGAAGACCATGCGAAGAAGACTGCAAGCATTGTCAAAGAAAAGAAGCAAAGGAACTAGAATCTATTAAAATCATTAGAACAGATTCGATAGATGAACGTTGGAGCGATGATGCTATTAAGAGAGCACAAGAAGAAGATCGAGATATACGACCCATTCTGGAATGGTTAAGGAGTGGTAGGCCAAAACCTAAGTGGACTGATATAGCACAATACAGTACCGCTACGAAGAGTTTGTGGGCACAATGGAACAGTTTGTTGTTACACAATGGAGTATTGTGCCGCAAATGGGAAACGACACGTGGAAATGATAGCCGTCTCCAACTAGTTGTACCTAAAATAAAAGTATCCGAGGTACTTCGAGCCTACCATGATGGTGCCTCTGGTGGACATTTAGGGGTGAGAAGAACGTTAACCAAGATCAGGGCACGATTTTACTGGTTGCACTGTCGAGATGATGTGGAAGACTGGTGTCGGAAATGCGAACAGTGTGCCTCCGTCAAAGGCCCGCAAACCAGAAGCCGAGGAGCAATGAAAATATATAACGTTGGGGCACCTTGGGAGAGAATCGCATTAGACGTGGCAGGACCATTTCCGATTACTGACTCTGGGAACCGATACATTTTAGTAGTAATGGACTATTTCACAAAATGGCCAGAAGCATTAGCCATACCAAATCAAGAAGCTGTTACTGTTGCAAATAAATTGGTAAAAGATGTATTTTGCAGATTTGGCATTCCATTAGAAATGCACAGTGATCAAGGAAGAAACTTCGAATCACAAGTGTTTGAAGAAATGTGTAAGATCATGGGGGTGCATAAAACTAGAACTACGCCTTGTCACCCACAGTCCGATGGAATGGTGGAGAGATTTAATCAGACTTTAGAACGACATCTAGCCAAGGTTGTAGATAGTCATCAAAAAGATTGGGACGAGTACTTATCATTGTTTCTTCTATCTTATCGGACCGCTCTACATGAAAGCATTGCAATGACACCTGCCTTTGCCAATTTTGGAAGAGAATTACGGTTACCAGCGGATCTGTTAAGTGGCTGCCCGCCAGATACCCCCAGTTGTATCACCGAATATGCCAGTGATCTGAGAGCGAAGATGAGTGATGTTCACGAGCAGATACGAGATGCGGGGCTACAAGCAAGTGAACGCATGAAAACGCGTTACGACCGGAAGGCGACAGGAACGAACTTCGAGGAAGGCTCTTTGGTATGGCTGCATAACCCAGTGAGAAGAAAGGGTAAATCACCAAAGCTACAACCCAGTTGGGAGGGGCCTTATAAGGTTGTAACGAAAATTAACGACGTCACTTTCCGAATCCAACGTACATCTAGAAGCCCGGCTAAAATCGTACATGTGGATCGATTGGCGAAATACCACGGCAACAACGATGCTCGAGACGAGCATAACTAAGGAGGGGGTAGTGTCGCGTAATATAGTGTGAACTCGTCATAATAGCACGCTTGTACCATGCCTTAGAACGGCGAATGTCAAATTTTAACTTATGTCAATTAGATGACAGGGACAGCTTATTACAAATTCTAATGTGTTGGAGAGGGACAAAACACTTTCAGGAAAGGATTCGAAATTACTAGAAACATTTTTAATTTTCGATACTAGAATGTTCTAATATTTATGCATATAAAAAGGCCGGCAGTGTGTCGAGAGTCAGTTGACATCGAGTCGAAGTAGAGTGAAGATAGAAGCGATACAAAATAGTGGAAAAGTGAAGAGTTAGTTAAAGTATTAGTGAAGAAGTATTGAGAAGGAGTATTGAGAAGAGAAATACAGTGTTCAGAGACTAGTGTTGTGTACAGACTGTGCGTGTATTCAAAGTGAAATAAAAAAATCCTTAGTGCAAGAACGCTTATAATTTCCGATCCCGAACCCGTAGTACGTAACAATATCAACTGTAATCTGGTATCCGTAACACAAGCTTAGCTTAGCACGGAACTAGATGGCGCTGTTGTAATAATGTCCTAACATAAAGCAAATTCAACAGGCCCTTTTTTCTTAGCCCATAGCCAAAAAATACTTTGCATATACCCTGTAAAACAGGGATTTAAATTTCTTATATTCTTTAGGCATTTTTGCACCTCTCAACGGCGTACTGCCGGTGTGACCTGCCAGTACTAGAAGAAAAGTTGTACCCAGCGGTCCATCCACCGAGGAAAATAATAGATCTGGTACAATGGTTGGATGATAAAACCCTCGAGTTTTTAGAGCCAAAGTAAGTCAGTTTTTGCAAGTAAAAATGAATATAATTTAAAAAAAATTGTTTGGTTTCAAATATTATGTTCATCTCCCGTGACCATGATTGCTGTAAAGCATCCAAAACGTTTGTAACCAATTTAAATAATTCCACCAAAAAATATTTGAATGGCAGTTTAATTTAAATTATTGAGGATCATGGTTTTTTACGTTATTGCAAATTTCAGGTTAATTTCTTCAGAACCAAACACTTATTCTTACACAAAGGCTATTACTGAAGATTTGGTGGCTGAATTTAGTTCGAAAATTCCAATCGCCATAGGACGACCATCGATTGGTGAGATTTTCACACTAAAAATGGCTTGTTTTATAAATATCTTTATAATTTCATCCAAAGTAGTAATAAACATCTACACGTTCACACTTTCGCCTTTATCGGTAATAATAGGATAGAAATTTACTAACCGAAGCGTGAACGATTGCAGATTTGAACATCCTGGGTTCGAGTCCCGGATCGTGTCAAATTATAGTACGTTGAGTTAGGAAGTTGGCGATGTATCATTTTCTCAGGCTCAGTTCGTAGTGACCCCTACTTATTGCGCCAACAGTCGCGCGTTTGAGTCCCGCTTCATTCATTTGTTAAGCACCAATGTTTGTACTCCAATCATGGGTGTTTATATTTATAATATGGTTATAGTTAATGTTAAATATACATGCAGTGTATCAACTATCTGGTATACGTAACACAAGCCTCGTAGCTTACCACAGAACTAGATGGCGCTGTGTGTAATAATGTCGCCACAACATGTCTCAACATGCATCTATATATTTCAAAATATTTTAATTAAAATTACCGTTTCAGTGACTTCCGCATGGAAAGAGCCTATGCCGGGGTGGGTGGACAATTTGAACGGACCATCAGGTCTTATTGTTGGTAGTGGAAAAGGTAAAACTTCATTTTTTCTAAATATAATTGAATTTTACTAAATATTTTTCAAGGGCTTCAACCAAATCAAATAGCTTTACAATACGTACATTATACGCTTTAAATGCGTTTGGTAATTAATATATTTACTTAACTGAAGAAAATATTGATTCCCTCTACACTTCACTTCATCGCTCATTTTATTCCTTTAAGGGTTAACTTCCAGGATAAAAAAAAAAACTTTAGTATATCTTTCCCTAGGTCTTAAGCTATCTACATACCAAATTTCATCGAAATCGGTTCAGCGGTTTTGTACTTTATCCATTACAACCAAACATACAAATCTCTTTATAAAAGAAAGTATGTAATTTTTTTTGATCACGTTTAAAAATAAATAAGTAACAGAATATACTCGTAGAACTCAAAACTATATATAGTGCCCATGCCCAGCAGTGGGAGTGGGACGTTAAAAAGGGCTGAATATATAAATCAAATCAAATCAAAATAATATTATTTATTCAAATGGACTTTTACAAGTAATTTTGAATCGTCACTTTTACATTATTATATAGAATTTAAATTAAATGTCAGTCTGTAAGTCTGGGACTTGGGAGTAAGCTACCACCGACTCGGAATGCTGATCTGTTGAGAAGAGCCGGCGAGAAACTCAACAGTTGCTCTTTCAGAAAAATATTTGATTACAATATTTATTGCATTACAATATTTATCTATTTATCCTACGTGAGACACAACAAGACATTAATCCCACACATATACAAAAATTTTAGGTGTTATCCGTACAATGCATTGCGACCCGTCGTATACGGCCGACGCGATACCAGTCGATATCGTCGCCAACGGATGCATATTGATAGCATATGCCACAGCGTTGGATAAGTAAGTTTAAATATTTTTTTAAATATTATGACGATGTACGGCCATACATCGAGAGGTCCTGGCTTCGAGTCCCGGGTCGGGCAAAGTTTAGTTATTGAGTTTTTCTGTTTAGTAAGCCTCAGTATCAGCCCGGAGTTGAGAGTCCTGCGCCTTAGCTCTCTCTGGTCGTGTCGAGTAGTCATCCCACCGGAGTATGAGAGTGATAGGAACAGAGAGTGCACTTGTGTCTGCGCGTATACTCCTGCACTATAATATCTCCTGCGCAGTTGGCTAGTCTCAATGAGATTGGCCGTCATTGCCGGAATCGGTCGGAGAACATTATTTATTATTATTATGACGACATGTACAATTACATTGTACGTCACATTTAAAGTTCACGATATGATTATTAATGCTTTGACTTCTATTTATAAGGTTATTAAACGAGGTTTATTTATTTCAGGCCTAAAGAGATGCGCATATTTAATATCACATTGTCTGGAGTTCAAAGGCTAACTTGGGGAGAAATTATTGAGTTAGGTAAGTTTTGCATAACCTTGATTTAAGTTAAAAAAGAAGGGGGTTCAAATCAGATCGTGTAAAATATTTATCTTAAATGAAATCTTTAAAATATTTTTAAAATCCTATAGACCAGCTTTTATAAAAAAGAAATAAGATTTAATAAAATTATTATCACTCACCATCGCTTCGCTCGGGTTCGTCCCTAGCTCGTACCCCCTTTAGCATTATTACAAACTTTGAATGTCTTACTTATTTATATCTAATCAAAAGGCTAAATAATAAGTTTCAAGCTTCTAGCTTTAAAAATGACGTAATTTCCATACAACATTTCATTCCCTATTTCAACCCTTTGCAGCCATTTTTTCGCCTTTAAAAGTAGCCTATCTCCTTTCTCAGGCTCCAGACTATTTTTGTACTAAATTTCATCAAAATCGGTCCAGTAGTTTTGGAGTTTATTCATTACATACAAAAATACAAATCTTTCCTCTTTATAATATTAGTATATAGACTATCATTGAAGATACGCTTGATATAGATTTTGACGTTTATTTTTCAGGTAAAAAATGGGTGATCGATTACCCATTCACTGTAGCTTTGTGGTATCCAGGAGGTACCATTAAGTCTTCCAAACTATACCATGAGCTTATGGTCATTCTAACTCATACAATTCCAGCATATTTCCTAGACATGCTCCTGTTTCTGTTGGGAAGAAAAACATTGTAAGTATTTTTAAATCGCGTACTGGACCCCTAAATATCGATTATTTTTTAATGATTTTATAGTAAGGAAAGCTTAGTCATTATATTAAAGTCTATATTTGACGACTCGTTTGGCTTAGTTTGTAGTAGGGTCTAATTGCTGTGCCAGCGGGTTCGAGTCCCGATGGGGCATTCATTTGTTAAGCACGAATGTTTGTATGATGTTTATATTTATAATATGAATGTATATTTTAAAGTATGTGTAACAACTATCTGGGCCTATAGCCAACCGGCATTCGTTATGAAGCGATTCGATTTCTACAATCGTCATCGCTTAAACGAAGCGTATGCATTTTGAACTTTAAATCACTAATAATTGAAATGAATTTACATTGTCTACCATCATCTATTTGTTGACAACAGATCACGTGACATAGCTAAGGCATATGTCAAACCCATACATTTTGGACTTTTCTACTAGCGCTTTTGCTAATCGATTGTTACATTGTCTAGGCCCTCTGGTATCCGTTACACAAGCCTCGTAGCTTACAATGAAAGTAAATAGTGCTGTGTGTAATAAAGTCCGACCTTATTGATTATTATTTAGTTTTGGGTTAAAAGAATAAAGATATAGTTCCATAAGAGCTGGATAAATAGACACACGACATAAGTGAAGCCTATTATGTGCAACATTTGATTATTATTAACGTTGTATAATAACAAATGTTTGTATGTATATCTATAAATGCTGTGACAGCAACAAATTTTTTTAGCTTGGGGGTAGATTTTGTTTCTCAGCTTCTCTCCCTGAAATAATCCAGATAAAAAAATCATTTATTTTTCCATTAAAAAAAGAAAAAATCTTAAACTTACTCGTATAATTACTTCTGGTGGAAAATTGGATCGTGAGGATATTTTTGTTAAATAAAACATTGATTTTTTCAGCATGGTTCGAGTCCAAAAGCGAATCAGCCATGGCTTGGGCGTTCTCCAGTATTACACCACCAAAGAATGGCATTTTAAAAATACAAATTTCCTTTCATTGCAAAAAAGGATAAGCGAGGAGGAAAATGAAATATTTTACACGGATGTGTCGAAAATTGTTGCAGATTATTATTTAAGGGACTATGTCATAGGTATAAGACAATATGTTTTAAAAGAAGATCCTTCAACTTTGCCTAGAGCAAGGAAGCTAATAAAAATGTAAGTCCTATAATCTAATATATAAAAATCTCGTGTCACAGTGTTTGTTATCGAACTCCTCCGAAACGAGATGACCGTTTTTTTTGTGTAAGTATATTTGAAACGTCTGAGAATAGGTCGTAGGCTATTTTATTTCCCTAGGTGATAAAGGAAGCCCTCTCTAGATATATTATTTTTTATTTTTAGAACAAATTTGTATTTTTTATTTTTTAATGATTTAGCATCAAAAAATCTTAAAAGCGGGCGGGGCTAATCTATAATTTAAAAATATCTGAGTATTTTTAGTAAGTATTATTGAAATACTCAGTATTATAGATGTATTATATACTCATACATACAACTGCTTCGGTAACGTACGCTAGCATGTACGGCCGCACATCCGGAGGTCCTGGGTTCGAGTCCCGGGTCGACCTAAGGGAGGGAGGAGGGAGAAGGACGGGAGTAGGGATGGGGAGTGGGCCTCCCGGACTCTTTCTTGCTGTTTAGTAAGCCTCAGTAACAGCCCGAAGTTGGGAAGTTGGCGGTGTGTCATTCCCGTGCCCTGTAGAGCACGTAAAACCGTCGGTCCTGTGTCTTAGCTCTCACTGGTCGTGTCTCGTGTCGTCTCACAGGAATATGAGAGTTAGAGGAATAGAGAGTGCACTTGTGTCTGCGCGTACACTCGTGCACTATAATATGTCCCGCGCAGATGGCTAGTCTCAATGTGATTGGCTGCCATTCCTAGAATATTAAATGTTAATATATATTTTTTTTTTCAGACGTTACATCGTCGACGTTGTGTTTAAAGTTCTATTATATTCCCTCTTCATGTGGTTTTTATATTCGTATATTGTGGATTTATTTTAAGGAAGAGGAATGATGAGAAGCCAAAATTACCCACTTGGTTCTGTTAATGCCAAACTTTGTTTAATAACAAAAATATTATTATACCGTAAAGTTTCTGATTGCATGTACATAAGTATTTTTATTTGGTTTGTAATTTAGTAATAAATTTTATATATTATGTGAAATTTGCTTTTTTTTTAATTTAAAAAAATCTACTAACTAATAAAAATTAACAACTTATACGTTTTAATTAGCGATATTCTCAAAAACAAGACATTTTCCTGCATTTAAATATAAATGTACCCTATTAAGTATGTTTATTCTTTTTAAACTAGCCTATAATGTTGTTATGTCATAATTTTTTCTGCGTACTAAATTTTTTAAATTTTTTAATTAAAAGCCGTTTGTATACACAAAATTTTCAAATATAAGGAAATGTCTATTTATCCATCTTCGTTTTTATATACGAGTACTAGGGACGAGCTCGAGCGAAGCGAGGGCGAATGCGATGGTGTGCATGGGAAGGGTCGGCGATTGCATCAAGCGAAGTGAGGCGCTTGAATTTTAATGGTTACTTAGTACTAATAATGGTTATTGTCGGTTATCCATATACCATAGCAGACTTTTGTGTAGACCTTTTTAAGGTGTACAATACTGTAGTACATTATTTTGATCTATCTCGAAGGGTTCAGCCAGCGTTTGCGATGTAAGCGCAAAAAATGACTACGACATCACATTAGAAACCTCTAAAATTATCTGTGTTTCTCTGCTATATTATGCATGTATTATACATACAAACCTTCCTCTTGAATCACTCTATCTATTAAACAAAAACGCATCAAAATCCGTTGCGTAGTTTTAAAGATCTAAGCATACAGCGGGAAGCGACTTTGCTTTATACAATGTGTATAGTATCAATTAGCGATCAATAACTCCGCTCAAAATCTGTCAAGTGGTTTTCTCCTAACGAGTTTCCAAACAGACAAACGGACAAAAATTGATTATATGTATTGATACGCCATGCCCAAGCTATCAATGCCAAATGGGGACGACGTCACTTACAACTGCATTCCGTATTTTCCGTAGATAATTTAAATATATTTGTAATCAAATTATATAAACTTATCATTTTCACACAATCAAGTAACAATTAATAAACTAATCTTACTAAACGGCTCGCATCGACCTACATAATATGTACATATCTTTATTATTTTTCACTCTATTTTAGGAATATTTAAATAATTTTTACGAAGAACTTAAGTTATTCATTTTTTTTTCACGCTATTTTTGTTCTGTCTTCTTCTCGTATATTGTATTTAAACACATTCCAGTCACCGTACAGCTTAAGCTTTGTTTTGCTAGGATAACGGTGCCGTCATATAGCGGCCGTAACAGCGGTAAATGACTTTACTAGGACGTTGTCTATGTAAACAAAATGGCGCAGTTTCCTAGAGAGTAGAGTTCGAGTCCTACTCATTCCTTTGTTGAGCACGATTGGTGTGTTAAACTATCTGGTATCCGTAACACAAGCCTCGTAGCTAACCACGGAACTACGAGTAGATGGCGCTGTGTGTAATGTTCCAGCATATTTATAATAAATAATAATAATAAGTTTAAAACCGCGAGAGTATCGTAAATCTGTGAAAATTTTTTACTTCAACTGACTTTTGATGCAAATACTTAATGTAGTGAGCCAATGAACGTTGATTGATATGGAAGAAAACAAAATTTGGGGGAAATTCCCTACTGTACGTAACAATAATACACTTTATTGTACATCAAACAAAAGAAGAAAAACACATACAGAATTTTAATATATTATGATACATATCCGTAATATTAAACATACAAACATAAATACATATATAAATTATGCAAATGCATACAATTCTAATAAAGGCAGTGGTAGCCCAGCGGTAACGCGCTCGCTTGATTAACCGAGTTCAAATCCGAGTCTCGCACCTCTAATATTTTCATGTGCGAATTATTTCTATCATGATTACCACTTGTCTTACGGTGAAGGTAAACATCGTGAGGAAACCTGCATGTCTGAGAAAACCTAGCAAGTTTTCGAAAGACATGTGAAGTCCGCCAACATGCATTAGGCCAGCGCGGTGGACTATGGCCTGATACCCCTCGTACTGAGGGAGGCCCGTGCCCAGCAGTGGGACGCTAAAAAGGGCTGAACAATTCTAATATATATTAAATACACATATTCAAACTAGCATGTATACATATATACATATCGTATTAGATACATATGTACGTATTAAGCCTCCTCAACGTCTTCAGATGCATCCGCGGCTACAGACAGATAAATCCGCAGATGGATCGCCTCGAGCCATCCACACGTCTGTAGGTCGATCAGTCTATGTTATGAAAACACTTTGATCCAAGGATTCTAGTAGGACGCATCTGCGGATTAAATACGGACGCGTAAATCATCCCCTCTACGCGTTGGCGGGCGAATCTGAAGATAGCGTCTGCAGATGCATCTGCAGACATGTAGAGGAGGCCTTAGATTTATGTATAAATAATTAAAATAGCAAATTAATCATTGAAACCCCATATTGTAGAAAATATATGACATCATCGATAAGATAAATTTTCAACGAACTTTTGGAGGCAACAGTAGCTAGGGAATGACGAACTCTTTATTGGATTATAACAAAAAAATAATTACATATGAGATATCTATCGATAGATTAACATTTAAATACTACATTCGGGTTTTTCTTCTGTTTGATGAAATCTATTCGCTTTATTTTGCTATGATAGTGTTATCTTGTAAATAGGGTTTTTTACTTATCTTTTATAAGAAAATTATAGTAAATAATATCCGAAGGAATAAATAAATAATTAAATAAATAAATATGTTGGGACATTATTACAACAGCGCCATCAGTTCCGTGGTAAGCTACGAGGCTTGTGTTACGGGTACCAGATAGTTGATATACTACACATATAAATTTTTAAATACATACATATTATAAATAAATTATAAAGAATTTTGATGATATTTCGTACATAGATAGACTAGAACTTCCCGTTCCCTGTTCATGATATAAGTCCCTGTGCGAAACTTTACATAGAAATAAAATTGAAGTGTTGGTTTTTATTTTCAAATTAATAACTTTTCACTAAATGCATAATATGAAAGTATGTACGCTACTAACAACAGCAAAAAAAAACAATTTTAAAAATTTTTGTCTGTCTGTCTGTTTCTTCCGGCTAATCTCTAAAACGGCTGGACTAATTTTGACGGGACTTTCACTCGCAGATAGCTAATGTTATAAGGAGTAACTTAGGATACTTTCATTTTAGAAATTTTATTTTATTTCATTTCGGGACGGATTTTTATGCTACAAACTTAAAATTTGGCAGGGAACATCATCCCGCGAGTCGCTAGTAAATAAACGAGGGTTAACCGATAGTAAGGAATAAGTTATCCTAGACTTAAGTTAATAGGCGTCAGGTGTAGGTGTAAGGAGTGCACTTGCACGTGTATAAATTTAGATATACTTATCAGCGAAAAATAGATATGAACAAAAATTTTAAAGTTAATCATTTGGAATTTCGTTAGTACTTTAATGTGAAGACGTAGGTACATCCCCTGGAAATAATTCTGATGTGAATAATGAATGTTCACAGATTATATAAACGCAGTTAATAGTAAAGTTAGAAACTAAAAATTAAGCAATTGTCAGATAACACTGACGATGTTATCAACTTCATAATTGATTGATTATGTTACTGTTAAACAGGGAATTCGTATTTACACCTAATAACTAAACTAAACTGTCGATTTTGCTAAAATGCTACCTATTTAGGCATCAATAGCAGTAATTTTATATATGTGAATTGGTTTGTATATCATTAAAAAAAACGTGCAAGAGTCTGACCTCTCAATTCGTAACACAAGAAACATTGAATTTAAGAAAATGAATTGTACTTTTGGTGCAAACGAAAGAACTGTTAGGCTCCAAGGTTCGTTTACTGTCACTAGTAATCTTAGTTGTACAATACATAGGTAGGTACGGGAAGGCTTACAAATACGCACTATAGAATAAATTTAAGTAAATATTGAACAATTAATGAGAGATGATGATAGTCACTAATCAGACCAAATTAACTAGAAACAATTCCCGTTCTTTCGCTACCTTGCTATAATAGATGCCTAGAAAATAGACAAAAATTTGAGATGTTTTTATAAATAAACTAGCGACTCACCCTCGCTTCGCTCGGGTTCGTCCCCAGGTGTAACCTCTTTAGTATAGTTTAAAAGATTTTCCCGCTTTTCTGTTGAAACTTTTCCTGAATTTTCTTTGCTATAAACCTCACGGAGCCCGAGACCTTTCCAACGAATGCAAAACCGTGGAAATCGGTTTGTGCGTTCTGGAGTTATAGCGTCAGGAAGGAAAACCCGACTTATTTTTATATAGTAGAATAATGCTCATATAATTAATGTCAAAAATTCCAACATAAGGTTTAGATACTAATCACTGTATTACGAAACCAATTTTATCTACATGAACCATGTTTTAATCCGCAAATTATCTTTGGATATGATATATAAGGGGTATTTATTTCGTAAACCAACCTGCCCTGTCCATTACAATCCATAACTATGAAAGTGGCCATAGTTCTACTTTCCTTGGCGGCTTTTGCCTCAGCCGATTTACTTAAATATAACACCGCCTATGGATACTTAAAGAGATTCGGTATCCCAATGGCTGAAGAGATTCGGGCTCGAGAAGAAGAATATTTGAAGAATCCAATTTCTAGAATATTCAATGGATCTCCTGCTGCACTTGGACAATTCGCGTATCAGGTAAATTGAAATTTATTTTTTAAAGCATTTATGGCGTCAACCGTGACCCCATTTGGAAGCACATAAGGAAATTTCGACTACGATATATACTTAATTATAACTGCCTAAAATAGACTTACATTTCAGCACGAGCTGTGTTTTGAAAATATTCACAATTTTCAATAAACATTGCATACACGTAGTTATGTAGAACTAGGTTAGGAAGAAAAGCCAGTATTACTTACTAAGTTCTAACCTATTTTTAACGTTGGGGAATTAAAACTTAGGTTTATTTGACGACACGTTTGGCTGAGTTTTAAAAGACCCTACTTGCTGCGCCAGCGGTCGCGGATTCGAGTCCCGCTGGGGGCATTAATTTGTGGAACACGAATGTTTAAAACTCCAGTCATGAGTCAGTGTTTATATTTATAATATGTGTGTATTTAAAATTATATTTGTGTAGTATATCAACTATCTGGTATCAGTAACACAAGCCTCGTAGCGTACCACGGAATTTGATGGTGCTGTGTGTAATAATGTCCCAACATATATATTTATGTGGGTCTCACCGGCAAATCCAGTACTACCTACTAAATACTATTGGAATGTCTCATCGCATTCAACCACGACGCGACGCCCCGATGACGCCCCGACGGCCCGGCTGGTCTGCCAAAGCAGACGGTTCTAATTCCTAATCTATTACATAATAATTAGACAAGAAAAAAATATTCGTAATACTTCTATAGATTTACGCTTATCTTTGTCATTTTAAAAACACCTAACTACCAGATTTTAGTTTTTCGCAGAATTATTTTTATTTTTGTTCCCTGAACCAAACAACATTGTCCAAAAACATGGTTTAATTACATTTTTTTGTTCATATCTAACAGGCTGGCTTGATGAGCGAGATAATAGGAGAAAGTGGTCGAGGAATATGCGGAGGTGTCCTCATCAGTGAAACTCGTGTCCTCACAGCTGCTCACTGTTGGTTTGATGGTGTAAATCAAGCTTGGAGAGTAGAAGTTATCCTAGGATCTGTTACATTATTCACTGGTGGCACAAGAATCTTGTCCACAGATGTTGTTATGCACCCTGAGTGGTTCCCCCTACTCATACGTAACGATATTGCCATCATCCGTCTACCATCAGCTGTAGAATCTTCCGGTATGTAATGTTGATATTTTGAATTTAATATGTATTGTTGGAAAATAAATTAAATATCCTAGCTTCGAAAGCTCCAGTAGCCAGCGTAGTCCTGTCGTACATACATATATACATACATAGATACATACATACATACATACATACTTACATACATACGTACGTACATACATACATACATATGTACATAATTATTAACAGTAATGGGTGGAATCCTTTCCACGGGTACTGCTTCGTATTGATCTACTTATTAATCAACGCCCATGTTAACAATTATCATCATTTCAGATAATATTCGACCCATCGCTTTACCAACCGCTTCTCATGCTGAAGAAAGCTTTGAAGGTGAAATTGCGACCGCTTCTGGTTTTGGAATGATCGGAAATAGTAAGTAACTTATAATTTTACTATACATTTAATAATAATCTATATACCATTTTTCCCGTGCCTCGGAGAGCACGTAAAGCCGTCGGTCCTGCGCCTTAGCTCTCACTGGTCGTGTCGAGTAGTCGTCCCACCGGAGTATGAGAGTGATAGGAATAGAGAGTGCACTTGTGTCTGCGCGTACACTTGTGCACTATAATATCTCCTGCGTACTTGGCCAGTCTCAATGAGATTGGCCGCCATGGCCGGAATCGGTCGGAGAACATTATATACCATTTTTACAGAACTGATGGAAAGTAAAAAAAAATCTTGAATGTGAAACAACGAACAAAACAACGAATGTGTTTAAAACGTCTGATGCTGACCAAAATAGCAAGCAGACGAGGATTTGCGTAAAACTATTATTATGTATGCGAAAGTTTATATGCATGTGTATTTTTGTTTCTCTTTCACGCAGACATAGCTGTAAAAATTCGTACAGGGTAAAATTTAATAGTAACCCTAGGGATGCGAATATCTAAATTTGCTAATCGCTATTTTGTTACTTACCCTCAAGTGACAAGTGACTTACCCTTTCGTCGCTCAGATGTACGCGGATTTCGTCTACAGTTCCATAGATAGTTAGATAGTCAGATACAATTTTGTTTTTAAATATAAATAAAATAGCTTAAATACTCCTTATAACATCAGATATCAGCTAGTGGAAGCCACGCAAAAATCGGTCAAGCCGTTTCGGAGATTATCCGAAACAAACCGACAGATAGAAATTTCTTTTTATATGTATCGTACATTCATATTCAATTATTTACTTTAACGTGATAAACAAACAGTTTAATTTCGTTTATTTTTAATTTCAATCTGTTTACTTTCAGTTGTACCTATCGCAAACAACCAAAGTTTAAGCTTTGGTAAAGCCCCAGTTATAAGTATCTACGAATGCCAAATGTCATTCCCTTGGTTCGTCACTACTAGAAATATTTGTATAGGAACTAGAGGAGCATCCAGCCCATGCAGAGGAGATTCTGGTGGTCCACTCGTGGTGGAAAGAGACGACGAACCCGTTTTGGTAAGCAATTATCAGAATCTCAACTAGTACCTCAATAATACTTTCTTAGATTTATGCGAATGTTTGACAGTTTAAATAATACTCTTTTTGTTTACGATTTTATATTGATTTTTTGGTTCCCAACGTTCCAATTTTTATCTAATGTAATATATGATTTTCTTTGTGCGTATCATTTTTATCATGATTACCACTTGCTTTACGATGAAGGAAAACATCGTGAGGAAACCGAAATCTCGGAGAAAACCTGCCGGACCTCACATGTTTTCAAAAGACATGTGAAGTCCGCCAACACGCACTAGGCCAGCGCGGTGGACTATGACTTACAGTCATACGTCAACGCCACTTTATTCAGGAAATATTTCTTAGAATATTTAAAACAAATATTGAGACATATTCCTATATTGGCGTAGGAAATAATTAAATAAAATTTATGTCATGAAAAATATTTTAAGGTATTATTATATTTATAATATGTATGTATTTAAATTTATACGTGTAGTATATCAACTATCTGAGGGCCTAGACAAAGTAACATTCGATTAGCGAAAGCGATAGTAGAAAAGTCCAAAATGTATGGGTTTGACATAAGACTTAGATATGTCACGTGATCTGTTGTCAACGAATAGATGATGCTAGACAATGTACATTCATTTCAATTATTAGTGATTTAAAGTTCAAAATGCATACGCTGCGTTTAAGCGATGAAGATTGTAGAAATCGAATCGCTTCATAACGAATGCCGGTTGGCTATAGGCCCTGGTATCCGTAACACAAGCACGTTAAGTATCTTATTGCGGAACTAGATGGCGCTGTTGTAATAATGTCCCCACATATTTATTTATTATTATTTCTTTTATTTCCAGCTTGGTATCGTTTCATTTGGGGCACACCCTGATATTGGCGGTTGTGAATCCGGACGACCCGCCGTCTTCGCCAAAGTCCCGTCGTACCTCGACTTCATTAAACAATATTTGTAAAAATAATTATCTAATGTAATATTAAAAGGTATTTTTTTTAAAAATGTTGGATTTTTTCATTGTTTTTTTTAATTATGTATCTGTATATAAAAACAAATTGCTGTTAGTTAAACTCGCTAAAATTCAAAATTAATTTTTTCTTATTTTATTATGTGTCTCAGGGGTGGTTTAGAGATTAAAAAAATTATAGCGCAAAAAGCATCTGGAAAGTCGAAAGTTCTGAACTTTTTTTTGGGAATCACAAACACTTAAAACACCTAACCTAGGATTGAACCATTGAATATAGTAAATTGAAAACGAAGATTGGCCACTAATGTCAAAAAATGTCACCATCCTGTTTTTAACAACAGATTTAAGTGAAAAATTGAAGAAATATACCAGCAAAAAGCTGCGCTTTGTGAAGGCTCGCGAAGTTTTTCTAACGGGTAATACTGTTACAGCAATGTTAACTCTTTGGTTTTTTAACAGATGGCGTTAGTAGTACACTCGTATATATAGCCAACAGGTGCAATCAAGTATAGCCAATTAAAAAAAAAGTTTTTTTTACTGTTAAACGCAATAATTTGAAATTAGAATAAAATATATTGTTGCAAAAAATTTATATTGAATTAATACAGACAGTACTTAACAGCTCCAACTAATATAAAAACCCCGAATGTATTCAAAATAATTCATTCTATTCATGTCATTCTAATTCTACCTGCCTCGGTGGTGTAGCTGATAGTATTTGCGGCCGCAAGTCTCTATGTTAGACGTAAATACGTAAATACTCTCACAATGTCAATATACATTTAACTTATTCTCTAGACATTAAATAAAATGACAATTTATTTTTATAAACTATTTATTAAAAAACAATATACATTATTTCATAACATAAATAATCTATATATAATTGTCATCATGTGGCGCTCGTTTGTAGAAAGCCCGCGACGTCTCATTCGGCCGCATACCCAGCCAACCTAAGTACCCACGACGCCAAAGTAGTAATACCACGAATACTATCGGCACCGCTAAAAGTACTCCTGAAATATGAAAGATTGATTAAAGTAACTGAATTATTACACGTTATAACAAATAATAATAAATATGTTGGAACATTATGACACACAGCACCATATTATTCCGTGGTAAGCTACGAGGCTTGTGTTACGAATAACAGATAGTTGATACACTACACTTATTATATAACTTTAAATACATACATAATATACATATAAACACATATGACTGGGGTACATACATTTGTGCTCAACAATGAATGCCCCCAGCGGGACTCAATCCAGCGACCGCTGGCGCAGCAAGTAAGGTCACTACAAACTGCGCCAATCGTATCGTCAGTCATTTAATAATACATTTTTGCAAACAATGGTAACATAATTGGTATGTATTCAGTCTTTTTTAACATCCAAGCTGGGCACAAGCCCTCCTGCGATACGAGAGAAAATTCGTAGATATTCGATTTTATGTACGAGTACCTTTTACTTTTTCGTTTTAATCCTTAATTTAGTGAAATAATTATTATTTATCATAAGATAATATTATATAAAAAATTGAATACAAATAGATCAACAATTTAAAGTTTTAAAGAAAAAAGTTACCAATGAGAGTGCCAAGTAACATAGCGCCATCCCTCTCTGGACGATTTCCGTACTTGTCCAAACAACGCATGGTACGATGAATATCATGCAAATGTTTCATTGTGTAACCTTTCATTTCTACAGGCTCTGCACATCTAAAAAAGTTATAATTATCCATATTATAAATAAGTATATACATTGGGACATTATTACACACAGTGCCGTCTAGTTACGTGGTAAGACGAGGCTTGTGTTACGGTTAGTTACTAAACATATTGTATTATAGAGCTTGTTATAAAGATGGCACCCAATGTGGGGCACATTTTTAAACAATGAAGTAACTAAAAAGAAATTGAATAAACAGAAAATATATACATAGAATACTTATTAGCATATGGTTTTTTTTGCTAAATACGGTCATTTAAAACAGAAGTAACATTTCCAAATTTTTTCATTTCTTTTTTTTTTAAAGTATGATACTTTTATATCCAAACATTGGACAAAAAAGACAAAAAAGCGAAGGACAATTGGATGTCTTTTGGACAAGGAAAAGTAGAATGCTTAACTAACGTATTATGAATTAGTACTTACACCATCTTTTCAGAAGCGTTTACAACCTTCGCTTCAACTAGCGGCACTAGCACATCGACCATCCACTGTGTTGTACAGTCACACATGAATGGATTATCGGTGATATTTAAAATCTCTACGAGATCCCACCGGGAAAGGAATCTTGAGTCTATCTCAGACAGATTGTTGGATTGGAGGTACAGCTGAAAATTGTAAATTATTTCATTGGAGGATACGAAAATGAAAATAAATTGTATGTATGAACTGATGAATTATTCAATTTATTTAGTTTTGGTGGTTGTCACTTTTCAAATGAAATATGTATGTAATATCGATAGCTTTCAAAGATAATCGAAATAAATTCTTAATTCTCTTTACCTCTTTGATCAGCGGCCAGTCATAAGTCTCACCGATGTCATCAGGCCGCGCTAAAGCCTTAGGATCGATGTGTTCAAGTTTAGGATTGAAGCTCATATGCAGTTTTTGTAAATTTTCTAAGCCGGATAGTGCGCCTGCGCCGATGCTTACGAGAGAGCGCATATTACACATATGTAGCTCTTGAAGTTTTCGGAGACGAGGGAATCCTCTGGAAAATGTTATTTTTTAATATTTTAGCCGTAAATTCGGAGCGACTATTGATGTCGTTATTTGGACAGCAAAAATATGTAAGTAAGTAAGCTTAACACGTTTGTACAAACGGTAAACAATTATTATCAATGTTTTTGAACACTATTTTACAGCTTTTCCAAGAGCACTTAGATTAGTGGCCTTCTCCAGATTTTTTACTATCTAAACTCCGTCTATAATAACTATAGCGTAATTTTTTGCTATAGTTAGACACTAAATTCAAATTAAAAAACCAATAAGAGAGTTTTATCAAAAAATATTCAAATAATTTTACCAAATTACAAATACTCACGGGTATTTATCTGAAGACATGTCTAATTTGACGATTGGATTTTGATTAAGGTTCAGAAATTTAAGATTTTTAGTTTCCTCCAGCTCTTGAGGTACTGAAACAAGTTTGTTGTCACTTATATCCAGCCGTTCCAAATACCGGGGGGTGTGAAGGAACTTATCTGGAATTTCTGTAAGTTTGCAAGATCGCATTCGAAGAACCTGGAAAAGAATTAAAAAATCTGTTTACACAAGTCTTACAAGACATTATCATATTATATAGTACAGTTGACGCATCATCAAAGAAATTAGGCACTGCGAATTCGGGCTGTTTCGGGTTATTTCTGTTCGCTTGACTAGATAAGAGGTTGTTGTTCCGTGATCGTTCTAACTATGTTGTGATGTGTAGAATATTTTTAATAAAACCTTTTCGTGAGCAACAACTGTGACGCCCCTACTGATCGGACTTATGCCTCTTAACCACAAAACTTAGGGTTGAAAAAATAAATAGAAAACTATGAACAAAACAGTATTTGTTAAAAAGAAAGGAAATACGTCACCGATGACCTTCACTTTCATATTTCTATTCGACTACAGAATTCGATTGCCACTCTGGTCAAATCGGTCGTAAAATTGTAATGAGTGGCCTCTTGAAGCATTAAAAATGAAATAACGCAAACGAAAATTTAAAATAAATCGACGAAAAAAAATTTAAATGTCAAATATTAGGTAATTTCGAATATTGCTTCTATTTGTTACCTTTTTCAGTTTTTTTTCTTACCTTTAACTTGGGTAAACTAGATATAGCGACCAATGTAACATGATCGATCGTTGTAAGAGGGTTCCCACTGAGATCTAGCTCTGTTAATTCTGGTAAATGCTCAAAGAGGTCCTGGTGGAGGGAGTGCAAATCATTGTAGGCCAGATTCAGGATTCTCATTGAGGCAAGAGGTTCATACTCCTCGGGCAGGTAGCGACCCTGGAAAAAATTTTTTTGAATTTGAATAAAATAGTAATGTTTGTGAACATTTCAAAAGTTGTATGTACATTTTAACAATTAGTATGGAATAGATGCTCTATATAAAACATACAGGCATGTTATGTCCGACCGATTCCAGCCATGGCAGCCAATCTCATAGAGACTAGACAACTGCGCAGGAGATATTATTGTGCACAAATGCACTCTCTATTCCTATTACTCTCATACTCCGGTAGGACGACACTTAACACGACCAGTGAGATCTAAGGCGTAGGACAGACGAGACAAACTTAGCCCGACCCGGGACTTGAACCCAGGACTTATCATGTGTAGGTACGTGCTAGCCAGACAGACAGATAGACAGACATGAATTATATATTTTTTCCTATAAGTACTGTATTAGTTTATATTTAGTAAAAGTTTCTCATTTTGAAACTTCAAACAGACACTTCAGTTGTTTTTGTTTGTATAGATATCAGTAATAATATACCTCAAAAGCATGTGGACTTAGTTTATCAGAAGTTAGCTTATTGTGACTCAGGTCCAAAGTCTCCATTTTCTGTAGGTCTTTGAAACTCGCATTCTCTATGAAGGAGATGGAGCATCGCGAAAGGTTCAGCACTTTCACCGGCAACTCAGCCATTGCTGTCACATTTGTTATCAAATTGTCACTCATATCAATCGATGTGGGCTTAAATTCTTTCAAATCTGAAACAAAAAGTAATAATATAAATATATAAATGCTGTAATTTCTGGTTTTACTTTTTTCTCTTTTTTCTTCTGAATCTTTTATTTATATACAGTCCTATATATAATAACTATCATGTATAGATACGTGTACGTAACCCTGCAAGGGATATAGCATGAACATCCCATACGGGGTATTCAATACAGATCATCTGATCTAACTATATTATATACAAAATCTAAATCCAGATCGTTACAATTTTTATTTGTAACATGATAACCACTTGTCTTACGGCGAAGGAAAACATCGTGAGGAAACCTACATGTCTAAGAGAACCTAGCAAGTCTTCGATGTTGGATGGACATGTCTGCCAACTCGCACTTGGCCAACGTGGTGAATTATGGCCCGATCCCCCTCGTACTGAAGGGAGGCTCGTGCCCAGCAGTGGGACGTTAAAAAGGCCTGAATATTTACATTACAATTGATGTTTCAAAACTATAAATACTACGTACTTGCCCAATCTTCCTTCGAAAAGAACTCGGTGAGGCTCTGATCAAAGCAGTTCACTTTAGCGTCCTTACAGCTACATTTTCTGCATACACCAGTCTCATTCCACGGCACGACTCTCGGGGCGAGCGTCGTAGTTACTGAAAATTAATTTAGTTTTACTATCGAACGGCAGATGGAGTTGTCTCACATTAAACAAATTGTGTTATGTTATATTCATTATTCTGTGGCTTCCTTTTGACATATTTGGGCACAGAAACAAATTATGAAAATCAAATTTGTCTACAAATTTTAAATCTGTACTCTATTAGTAAATATAAAAATTCGAAAGTAACTCTGTCTGTCTGTCTCGCGCGTTCATGTCAAGTACAGTAGACTCCAGTTATGGGTGTTTATATTAATTATAATATGTATGTATTTAAAATGTATATGTGTAGTATATCAACAATCTGGTATTCATAGCACAAGCCTCGTAGCTTACCACGGAACTAGATGGCGTTGTTGTAATAACTTGAAACATATTTATTTATTTATTGTATTTTTACAAAAAGCTGTCTTGCTTTCATTTAAATTAAATTAAATTTGACTTTTCACCGCTAGATGGCGTAACTTACCATTCTCACAGCTCACCACGACAAAGGCAGCCAGCAAAAAGACGGATATGACCTTATCCATTTCCACTGAAAATTAAAACAAATCGATAAGCAATATTCATTTTAAAACTGGGCTATCTAAGAGATAATTTTTTATCAGCTGTTATCACAAACTTATGTGGAGGAACTTTACGTGTCTGTTGACTGTTTGTATTATTCACTTTATTAGGACCATACAAAATTAGCACAAAAGAAAAAGTTAAGGCTGTATTCCTTGACCGATTAAGAAAAAAGATACTCAATACAGTAATCTATATATCTATGTAAAACATAAACAAAATTGAAGTGTCTGTTTGTAATTTCAAATTAACAGCTTTTCCTAAATGCATATGAAAGTATATACGGTACTTACATCAAAAATCAATTTTTAAAATTTTTGTCTGTCTGTTTGTTCCGGCTAATCTCTGTAACGGGTGGATTTTGACGGGACTTTCACTCGCAGATAGCTTATGTTATAAGGAGTGCCTAGGCTACTTTTTATTTTATATAGAAAATTACAAAAACCATTTAATTTATTTTAACTTATGCGTAAAGAAGCTGGCCAGGTTTGCTAGTTCTAAATAAAATTCACTTTCCTTATTAAGGCTTCAAAGCGAGCCAGTTGAGCACAGTTATTTCGCCAATGTCACTTGGAGAGTCACAATGGAGAAAAAGATCAGATCGGTCTGATTGACTCACTTTAACGTTTCTCTTTCTTATGTATATAGATATATTCGTAATGTACGGAAATGGGAAAATGATGGTCTCAACAAACAATTACTAAATTGTATACCTTTAAATAAAACATTTTTGAAGTCTTTTTAGTTAAAAGAAATATTTTCGGTATTTTACCTATTTAGCTAAAATAAAGAGAATAAAGGATATTAAAAAAGTTTTAACCTGAAAATTAGCAGGTAGCTTCCTCATAAAGCGAGAAGGTATCCGCTAGCAAAGAGGTATTGGTAAAGAGGTCTTGGAACACGGAAGTAGTCACAGTCAAATGCCAGTGGATAACAAACATAACAATTTAAAAATTGAAAAAAAAAATGTGAAAATAAATCACGTACCTAGGACATCTATATCACAATATTCAACTCACAACATACACTGCACGAGTTTGAACCCACTTCCTTGATATTTGGCCTAAACAAATTCAGTAACAAAGAGTTTGACCAGGTTATTTCACGACTAGTACACAAAATGGTTGAATCTTTATCATTGCTTATCTTGTTTTGTTATCTGCAGGGTTGGTTTAATTGACAGCGTTTTCATAAGCTTTCGCGATTTTCATAATACATATGTAAAAATCGCTAGGATCTATGTCAAGATAAAACTTTTTGCAGTATTATATCGTTATAGGTTCGTTCCTTCCATCCTTTCTCAGGCTCTAGACTATCTGTGCACCAAATTTCATTAAAATCGGTCCAGTTTTTGAGTTTATTCGTTTCATACAAAAATACAAATCTTTCCTCTTTATAATATTATAGTATAGACTAGTATAGATTAATTATTGGGACTTTCTGTTACGAAATATTCAGTAGCAAACCTGTATGTGCGTAATAATTATTAAAGTATCCGCCGAGAGTCAGAAATAATGTTAAGATATTGATCCTACACGCTATTTTTCACAAATACCGCGCGTTGTAATTGCACGATTACAAGCCGTGAAAACTAGATATCACAGCGAAGAAATAGTTTGCTTCTGGTACTTCTTCGATCGCAGAGTAGACCGTGAGAGTTGGTCCAGAAGATCGTGAGAGCAAGAGGATCGCTTCTCTTTGTGTTCGTTCGTTCGTTTAAATGTTCCACTAGGTTTTAGCGAGTTTTCTAGCCTATGAATCTCCACATTTACGCATACAACGGGTTGTATGCGTAAATTCAACTCTCAAAATTAAAAACATATCACAAATGCGTAATATCACGTAAATATGATAAAAATACCACCACGAAATAACCCCGCTAACACTCAGCCCGCACAATCAGTCACAGCTTATCACTATCTGTGATAAGCATATTGTGAGTTCCACGATTTGATTACTAGGAAAAGTGCAACTAATTCAAAAATTATATGACACATGCTCTTTACTTATATCCTGCTATTATTAGATATTGACGAAATGATGGTTGAATCTTAACCTCTAGTAATAAAATAACCTAAATAAGAATAACTGCTGACTAAAGGCTGCTTTTGGGAAACTACGTCATATTCTAAGGTCATCGATCCCACAATCCCTTAAGACCAGGGTATTTAACCAGTGCGTCCCACCAGTAATGACATATAGAGCCGAAAGCCTGAGAAAGGACATAGGCTACTATTCAAAACGAAAGAAAAACTGTAAGGGGTTGAAATAGGGGATGAAAATTGTATGAATATTACGTCATTTTGAAAGCTAGAAGCTTGAAAATTATTTTTTTGGCTTTTGATTAGATATAAATAAAAAAACGTTCAAAGTTTGTAAAAATTTTTATCCTATACCTAGGAACGAACCCGAGCAAAGCGAGGGTGAGTTGCTTGTTTATTATACGTATATTGTATAGGTTACACAATATCTGCTCTGATTGCGATTAAAATATTATATAATGTCTTTTTGTAACAGGGTTTTAAGGACAAAAAATAAGTAAACAAATTTACTTGAGCTGTATTTTTAAGTGTTTTTCAATTGGATCTTACTTTCTCAGTAAATATAAATAAAATTGAAGTGTCTGTTTTTAATTTCAAATTAACAGCTTTTTACCTAATGCATATGAAAGTATATATACTAGAGATGAAACGGATAGTGGTTTGGCCGGATACCGGATATCCGGCGCTCCGGCCTGGTAGCTTGCCGGATATCCGGCCGCCGGATATCCGGCCGCCGGATATCCGGCCATTTATATTATAGAGCTTCTTTGAAAACTGAATTAGAAAGTCGTTTTAAATCCTTAGGAGAGAACCCAAACTACCTAATTACTACCATTTTAGACCCAAGGTTCTAGTCAAACTCTTTGGGAGTTCTTGAGACTAAAAAAGGTCTCTATTATATACGGCACTTACATAAAAAAAACAATTTTTAAAACTTTTTTACGTCTTATCTCTAAAACTGCAGGACCGATTTTGACGGAACTAGTTAGTGCTAGTGAATAGCTAACTAATGTTATATGGCGTAACTAAGACTGATTTTACTTAATTACGAAATTATAAAAACCGCTTAATTTATTTTAACATACACGCATCGAAGCAAGCCGGATTTACTGGAAAAGAAATACGTGTATAGAAACTTCGTACCATTTCACGCCCCAATTCAACCTTTGATATGTTTGTTCATTAATGAGTTATTAAGTGCATTATAATTGTGCAATAAAATAATAATTACCATTAAAGACATACATATATATTTTTAAAGCCTTCTCTTTTTAGCAGGACCTTTCAAGTGGTAATGTTGACTCGGATAATCAGTTATCATCACACCAAATTTCATCAGAATCAAATATTTTATTTTTTTATTTTTAGACCAAATTTTTATTTTTCTCTTTTTTAAGATTTCGCATTAAAAAAATCTTATAACCCTAAATTTTCATCCCTCAGACGTGGGCGGAGCCGCGGGAATTGCTAGTATTATATAGTATGGAGTATATCCCATTTTTGTTTTATTTATTAAGTCAATGTATACAAGTAATAACGAATATTATCGACAACCGTTTCTTCCAAAACCATTATAGCCCATTAAATGTAAAATTAATTTATGTCTTATTTGAACATTGTAAAATCAACCTTTCTCCTTTTTAATAAGGCATCTTTCAGAAAACATAACAATAAGTTGTAGTATAAGAGGTAGCATCACAAAAAAGATTGATTTTTATTCTGAATTTATGTTCTTAGAGAATCGAAAAATCTTTTCTAGAGATAATGCTGCGATGGAAATACTATTTGACTTTAAATTTTTATTTAATCGCGATATTTCGCTATTGGAGTGAAATGCAAATACATTCTCTGACCGGCCAAATTTATTGAGACTAGCCAACCGCGCAATAGATAAGTATTATAGTGCACAAGTGTAAGTACACACACAATTGCACTTTCTGTTCCTGTCACTCTTATACTTCGGTTGGACGATTGCTCCACACGACTCAAGTACAGGACCGACGGATTTACGTGCTCTCCGAGGCACGGGGGTGACACACCGCCAACTTCCCAACTCCGGGCTGTTACTGAGACTTACTAAACAAAAAAGACTCAAAAACTAAAGTTGACCCGATCCGGGACTCAAACCATGCTAACATGCTAGCCGCTACATCACCAAGACAGTTTGTACATCCTGTATGTTATATCCTTACTATCCTTAGTAATCCTTTAAAATATATTATTATTATTATTGCGAAAGTAACTCTGTCTGTCTGTCTGTCTGTCGCGCTTTCACGCCAAAACTACTGAACCGACTAAATAAAATTTGGTACACAGATAGTATAGAGCCTGAGAAAGGACATAGGCTACTTTTTATGGCGAAAAAAGTGGTGTAAAGGGTTTTTTAGGCTTTTGATTAGATATAAATAAAAAAGACATTTAAAGTTTGTAAAAAAATTATTTCAAAAGGGACGTCCCGAGCGAAGCGAGGGTGAATCTCTAGCATTATAATTAAAATAATTTTATAACATTTTTTTTAATTCTTCGAAATTATTCTAGCTCTTACACTATTAGGGTGGAAGTCCATAGGGACAGTAATCCGTAGAACGCCATCTAGCGCCAAGTAGGATAATCACCTGATAATTGACGTTAAGAGTACGTCGACGACAAAACGGCAATTGGGTTTTGTTTCATTAATCAACTATATTAGCCGTACTTATAACATAAATAGCAGCCCCGGCACTCTTCGCTGGGCGTTAGTTAAAATGAATTTAGCGGTTTTACAATTTTCTAATAAAATAAAAGTAAACTAAGTTACTTCTTAAGTATGTTATAAACATTACCTACCTGCTAGTGAAAGTCTTGATCTTTCAAGCTTGAAGATTCGGTGAAGAACTTAAATATTGAACTACGTATAAAAACTATTTCCAGGAGGTCAATTTACAGCATCAGCATCATCTTATCTCTTAAATATATACCTTTCACTCACTCATATACACTAATTGGTTGCCAAATATGCACTTCTAAAGTAAGTTCTTTTAGAGGACCTACTCTCGAACTTAGAATTCCTAAGTTAAACCTTTATTTTCTACACAGCTTAAGCATTGATATTTAATTTAAATGTATAAAAGAAACTACAAACCTAACTCAAAAGACGTGAATATCACCATAACACCATTTGGATAAAGTATTACAATTAATTTAAGGTTAATACAAAATCTTAGTAAAACAAAGCTGTTTGCTCTTTGCCTAGTTTCCCAAACTTTCTTCTATTAAGCCTCCCTAGACTATAAAAATATTCCCGTTTATTCTTTATTTATTAAATATAACATAACATACCTTATTTTACCGATTTTTTATTATTTTAGTATTGAGTTTGTGTTTTACACAGCCCCTAGAGCCTCCCTGGACGGGAACATCTCTACTATCTAACCAAACTTCGAAACCAAGACCGTGATAAGCAAACCACTAGACTTAGAAGGAGCTATAAAACATACAATAAACATAGGATAGTATTTTTAATGAGGGCAGTCTACACGTGTGACTTGACGTTCTTGTAATCTGATATTTAGTGCAACCCCTCACGTATTTAGGGTTGAAAATGATTTTTTTGACGGATTTCAAAATAATGTGGTACTAAACTAAAATGTTTTTGTGAGTATTTATGTATTCAGCCCTTATTCGCGTCCCACTGCTGGGCACGGGCCTCCACAAAAAACGAGGAGGATCAGGTTATAGTCCAACACACTGGCTAAGTGCAGATTGGCGGACTGAGCATGTCATTCGAAAACTTGCTAGGTTCTCTCAGACATGCAGGTTTCCTCACGATGTTTTCCTTCACCGTAAGACAAGTGGTAATCAGGATAGAAATGATTCGCACATGAAAATATCAGAGGTGCGAGACCCGGATTTGAACGCACATAACTCGGTTGTTAAACCGAGTGTGTAAGTATAGTATTATGTTAATATGCAAGATCTTCTTTTTATCCTATCCTAACACGCATATTTGACTTGATATGTAATATAAATAATAAATATAATAATCTGTTTGAAAACTAACACAAAGCGCCATCTAGTTCCGTGGTAAGCTACGAGGCTTGTGTTACGTATACCAGATAGTTGATACACTACACATATAACTTTAAATACATACATATTATAAATACCCATGAGATGATGGCGTACAAACAATTGTTCTCATCAAACAAATGAATACTCCAAGCGGGACTCGAATCCGCGACCACTGGCGCAGCAAATAGTTAATAGGGTCACTACAAACTGAGCCAAAAGTATGATATTATGTTATATACGATCAACAGATTTAATATAGAAATAAATTAAAAGCAACAAAAGTGCCAACCCTAAGTCGTCTTGTTAGTATCTGTCACCGCTAAACAGCACTTCAGTTTTCAGCCATTTAACAAACTAACCCTCAACTTTATTACCACACTATAAGGTTTAAAATCCAACAAAATTCCACCTCACGATACCTTAGTTAAGAAACAATTTGCGCTGAGATTTTTTAAGTCTTTTAAAGCTTTGATAGAGAGCTTTTTAAAATTTAAAAAGTTGTAAGTTATCTTGGGGCTTACGAAATCCATTGAATATTAATTATTTTTTAATATTATCGAAGTAAACGCCAATTAGTCAGTCTGTACGCCCTCTTATGACTACAGAAGCACTGGTTTGACTTTATGAAATGATTTGCAAACCCGGCTCGCTTCGCTGGACGTAAGTGAAAATAAATTAAATAAATTAGACTAAGTTACTCCTTATAACATTAGCTATCTGCGAGTGAAAGTTCCGTCAAAATCGGTCCAGCCGTTACAGAGACTAGCCGGAACAAACAGACACACAAAAAATTTTAAAATTGATTTTTCGATGTAAGTACCGTATATATACTTTCATATGTATTTAGTAAAAAGCTGTTAATTTGAAATTAAAAACAGACAGTTTAATTTTATTTATATTAAGTACCTAGGATATATTGACATGATTAGGTATCTAGGACTTAACGTGATAAGTACCTAGAATCGATCGATGGATAGATCGCATCACGAGAAAACCACTGGTCAAATTTTGATGAAATTTGGGATAATGATCAACGGTTAACTAGGACACATTTTATTGAAGGAAAATATAACAACAGATATAGTGATTCAAGAGGCACGTTAATAATATATGCACATTATACCTAAAGTAGAAAAAAATACCGAAAAATGGTTTCATATCTGAAAAATCTACACTAAAAAACGTATCTATGTGCGTACTTAGTAGTAAAATACATACATACAATTTAAACAAACCCTCTTTTTCCAAATCGGTCAATGATAACAACTTAGTCCAAATAAACAGTTGCAACAAAATGTCACTCGATCCCTCGACAGTGCTTAACCTTTTAACGTTTTAATCTATAGCAAAATTTCACTAATGTATCGGAACGATACACATTAGTACAATGTTAGAATGTTCGGAGGTTTATTTTAAAAAAGTCAAATTATATGTACATATACATTTGTACATATAATATATAAAATATATTTATTTTTAGGATAATTCACATTCAATTTCATTCAATTAATCAGCAGTGAAAGTCCCGTCAGAAATACCTACAGCCATTTTGGGGATTAGTGAGAACAAAGAGACCGATAGACAAACCTTTTAAAAATTTGACCACTTTATCAAGATATTTACTGAAATCTCATAACCAATCCCAGATCTGTCGCGAGGGATGCTGGCATTATTTGTAGATCCCAAATCGCGGGATCAGAAAAGAGAATGAGGATCAAAATATCGAAATATTATATATAGAACTAGCAGTACCCGCGGCTTCGCCCGCGTTTATTTTTTAAATATTAGGAGTCAATCCCGCGGGAACTCCGGGACAAAAAGTAGCCTATATGTTATTCTGGGTCTTCAGCTACCTACATACCAAATTTCATCGTAATCGGTTCAGTAGTATTTGCGTGAAAGAGTAACAAACATCCGTACTCACCAACTTTCGCATTTATAATATTAGTAGGATATAAAGAAAAAAACAATAGTTTTATATCTCTTCATACAATAATTAAACCACATAAATTATATGCATATAGATAATAGACGAATAAAGCATATTATATCAAGTACATTATTAAGAGACAGGTGTACTAAAATCATTATTATGTTAAATGCTCTGTCGTAATCCACAAATCAAATTACCCCTTACATTTCCAAGCAAATCCCACGAAAGCTTGCTTCGATATAGTTGTATCTCATACCTCTCTACCGAATCAATCCAGTTATAACTGGATCAAAGCAGCGCATTCCAGACTATAATAACGAAATATTGCTGTGCTAAAGAAAATGTAACTTTGTACATGAAAATAGATCGTATTGCCATATAAATACGAATGCAATTACGTATTTTTCAGTTTATAGACACGGTGTTCGCAAAACTAATATAAATTGACCTATAGGCTGTTTGAAAAAGTGTATATCAAGAGGGGATTAGAGTCCTTTTAAGGACTCGAGGTGTCAATTTAAAATGGTATGTCAGCGACGCCATATTTGGCTTCCATTGTGATTTGATTAGGGTGGATGGTATTATGTATACCTCTATACTTTTTTTTTATTTTGCAATTACGGTGTAGTCAGATGTTATCGAAGTCTATGTTATTTTTATGGCAATATTTTTTTTTTCTCTTTATTAGGTTTACAAACAACTTTACATTTCACAATTACACAAGACATTACATATAAAAATATAGATCTAAAAATGTAAAGCCACTTACAGGTAAACACAGCATGCATTAGACAGTAAAAGCTTAACATAAAATTTTACATTTTTAGTGTATCTGTCAAGACAAAGAAAAACGTTATACCTTATATGCTATAATAATTACAATAGTGTTGCTTTCATTATTACTTTCTTAAATTTAACTATTGACTGGTGAAAAATATCCAACCCACCAAAATTGTTATATAGACGACACATTCTTGCAATAGGCGAATTAGCACCCATAGCTGTAGTACGACGAGGACATAGGAGAAGTTTAATAGACTTTCTAGGATACCTCGCAGGTGCATATACTTTAAAGAGAGTAAGTAGTTCTGGACACTGAATTTGGTTGTTAAGTAATTTATGTAATAATACTAGGTCTAACATGTTCCTTCGGTCTTCAAGAGAATTTATATTAAATTTCTGAAGTCTTTCTTTATATCCCTTTAGTGAGCTGGACATTCCCGAAGTGAAGGCGAGGTATCGGAGGAAGCGTTTTTGAACTCGTTCGATTTTTAACATATGCGTAGCAAAATGAGGTCTCCATACAGTAGAACAGTATTCCAAGATAGTGCGTACTAAGACGTTATACAGAGTAATTTTGGTCTTGATACTGGTAAACTCTCTGCCATTGCGCATAATAAACCCTAGCATTTTCATCGCTCTTTTAACCACGTGGTCTATTTGTGGAATAAACGTTAATTTGCGATCGAAAATGACGCCTAAGTCTCTTACTTCATTAACCTCACGTAAAATATTGTTGCCAGTGGAGTAAACAGAGGGCAAAACATTGACTCTTCTAGTAAATTTAATATGAGAACACTTATTGTTATTTATTTGAATGTTATTATTAGAACACCATTGCATGATCCTGCTAACATCATTTTGTAAAAGCTGTACATCTGTAATGTCATGTATTATTTTTATGAACTTTAGATCGTCAGCATACATAAAAGGTGCAGAATTCTTAATACAATTGAAAATATCATTAATAAATATGTTAAAAAGAATAGGCCCCAAGTGAGATCCCTGGGGTACACCGGATTTCACTGTTTTAATAGCGGATTCATACCCTCCTACCGCCACAAAAAACGATCTATTAGTTAAGTATGATCTAAACCATTGCAGTAGGGGACCAGAAATGCCGTACACAGATAACTTATATAAAAGTATTTTATGGGAAACTGTGTCGAAAGCATCAACCTACCATACAACCAACATATACAGCATCAACCTGTTTGTGTTTATCAATCGCATCCGATATCATTTCTGTATAAGTGACGAGGTTGGTTGCAGTAGATCTAGACCTGACAAAACCATGTTGAAATTCTGTTATATATTTCTGAAAATAATGCTGGATATATGGACAAATCAGTGCCTCGAAAACCTTCGCGAAAACACAAAGCAACGATATCGGCCTGTAGTTCTGGACCTGAGTGTTATCATCATTTTTAGCGATTGGTACAACCTTCGCGAGCTTCCAATCATTAGGAAAAATACCGGAAGCAATAGAACTATTATAAATCAATGTAAGAGGTTTGGCTAAATTGTGCGCACATTTAACTATAAATAGTGGAGAGACATTGTCGGGACCGATTCCCTTATACGTATTTAACTTTAATAACTTCGCAAGGACCTCGTTTTCGTTAATTTTTAAAATGGACAGCGAATCACTAAGTACATTCAAATTATTTAAATAATCGTTACATATTTTATCATGGTCACTAATACTATCAATAAAATCATCTTTATAGACAGATGAAAAGTGCGATGCAAACATGTTACAAATCTCTATCCCATCAGAAGTTTTACTGTCTCCATATGCCATGGTGTGGGGATATGAACTTCCTACACCTCTTTTTCTTTTGATGTAAGATTTTTCTTTATGAAATATAAAATTCCATTTTGAGATATTGTTTCGATTTCTGGAAATGGCTTAATATTTTTTTAATTGATTGTTGATGTAGCAATAACTAATATACTGTTGATAGCGCAATAACTAATATACTATATATAAAATTAAAAAAATATATGTCAAAACAAAAATACAGCATAATACTTCTTTTGATTCACGAGAATATTTGACATAATAATTAATAATTTAAATAAAACTATCATTTCTTTTTTTTTTTGCGGATATTTATGTATTTTGGTTTCCGACGTTTCGTTATCATACCAGAAATCATTCACGTTAGAGTCCTATCTTATGTAAAGATGGTTTATAAATTAACAAATCCGGCTCACATCACTGGGCGTAAGTAAAAATAAATTAAACAATTTTTATAATTTACTAATATAATAAAATTCAATTCAGTTCTCTTGTTAATAACTTCAAAGCGTGCCAGTTGAGCACTAATAAAATAAAAGTAGCCTAAGTTACTTCTTATAACATTAGCTATCTGCGGTTGAATTCCCATTAAAATTGGTCTAGCCTTTTGAGAGAAAACAGACAAAAAATTTAAAAAATGTTTTTTTTTTGTAAGTGCTGCATATACTTTCATATGCATTTAGTGAAAAGCTATTAATTTGAAACTAAATATTTTAATTTAAAATGTCAAAAAGACACATATCTACTAACTGAATAAAACCGTCCCTATTTAATCAGTAATATCACTTTTTCGGCGATCTTTCAAAGGTAATCGCATTCACCGGCTATTAAACCAGCTGTTTTGCTAAGAGCTTTTGTGTTTTGTATTTTTAACGCCCTTTTGTGACCCTTTACACTTTTATTAGAAGCCCTGTCTATATTAAAGGAACTTGCTATTGCTACTTTCAATGTATAATTCAATTATTTTCTTTATATTTTTTACTTTTAACCCTTATTTGAATCGTTTGGCTCAGTTAGTAGTTTGTAGTGCTTTGCCGGTCGCGGGTTTGAGTCTCGCTGAAGGTATTTGTGTGATGTTTATACTTCATTCATGGGTGTTTCTTTCAAATATGTATGAATATAATGTTAAAGGTGTTTAGTGTATCAACTATCTGGTATCCGTAACACAAGCCTCGTATTTTACCATGGAAACAGATGGTGTTGTGTTTTAATATCCCATACGCACGCATAAACACATATAATGTTTGATTTTTTCTAGTAATCCGATTAATATACCACAGTGGATGCCCAGAGATTAAAATGTCAAATAATCGCTTAATTTTGAGAAATTAATATGCTTCAGTCCTTTTTACCGTCTTGCAACTGGGCACGGGCCTCGCTTATACGGAGGGGATCAGACCATAGTCCAACATGCTGGCCAAGTACGGTGGACTTTAAATGTCAATTAAAAACTTGCTAGGTTCTCTCAGACATGCAGGTTTCCTCACGACGTTTTCCTTCACCGTAAGTCAAGTGGTAATCATGTTAGAAATCATTCGCACATGAAAATATCAGGCGTGCGAGACCCGGTACTTGAACCCGCGTCGCTCGGTTTCCTAAGCGTTCCTCATTGCCACTGGTCTACTACTGCCTACTTTATAAGAGTATTCTACTAAAATCATTCTTATGCCCTAATTCCATTCACATCGAGGAGAGACTCATGCCCAGCAGTTAATGGTTGTCAAAATGGCGATTATTAGTGTTTTTTTTGTATGAAGACAAACAAAAGAAATATTAATCGAAAATAACCAAAACATTTTGCAATATCACAACATCTATTTATCGTAAAGTATGAATGGAGGATCAATTGAGCGTACTTCAACAGGGTGACCATTTTCGTACGAAATCAAAAATTAAGTTTTACAAATAAATGTAATTGAAGTGAATATAATATCAACATAACTGCCTTTTTACTAAATTCATATGTAATTATATAGGTTGTTTCCGCGTTTCTATGAAGATGGACAGATTTTGACGGGACTCTCACAGCGGATAACTGATGTTACTAAGGGTACCCTATGTTAACCTAACTGATGTTACTCCTGTTTCGTCTGCCGAAGTAGACTTGCCTTCGGGGCGTCGCGGTTGAATGAGTAAGAGATCCCGTGACGTCCCATTAAGATGGAGGAAGGTTGGTTGGTTTTTAGTGGGTAGTACTTGCTTGCTAGTAAGTCCCACATAACCACCTGTTTGCTACAGGAGGCATGCGTAAATGTATTTCCCAACGTTAAGAAAACGTTACTTTTGTTTTACAAAAAGAAATATTTGTAGAATTTTTCTTTATAAATAAATAAATAAATGTGTTGGGACATTATTACAACAGCGCCATCTAGTTCCGCAGTAAGCTAGGTAACGTGCTTGTGTTGCGGATACCAGGTAGTTGATATACTACATATGTATATAAATTTTAAATACATACATATTATAAATATAAACACCCATGACTGGAGTACAAACATTCGTGAATGCCCCCAGCGGGACTCGAACCCGCGACCGCTGGCGCAGAAAGTAGGGTCACTACCAACTGAGCCAAACGAGTCGTCATTTTTTAAATGTCCCAACATATTTATGTTACCTTTAACGAACAGTCACCCTACTCTAACAAGTTTACGCGTGGGGAAGTCGGGGTAAAATTGACACGCGTGTCTATTTAATGTATTTATATATTTTATTATAACAATTTGTCGAAACCCTAAATAATTGAGTTATTTGTGTAATTGCTGTAAATTATTTTGTAAATTTTCGCACGAAGTTCTTACGTACTCGGTTTTGTGTTAAAATAAATGTATTAAGAGGGTGTACTTGTTTGGAACATTCCTAATAAGTAATTTTATATAGCTTTATTTGATTATTATTGGCGTGTTTTTCAGTTATCCTGAGATAAAATATGAACGGATTTAAAATACCAACAAACTTTCAAACTATTCGTGACAATTTTTTTTTTACCGTCGCTCGACAAGATGACCCCATGCCGCCTGATGTTAAGCGATAGTGAAGTCCAGGAATGAGGTCCATCGGTTACGGGACATGATCTTGATACCGATCGACCTCACCTCGTCGGCCTGCACATGTGCTTTTTCACGCTCCGTTCAAAAGACCCAGGATTACAGGAGGGGGGAAACACGTGAGACGGTAATAAGTTCCATTTCTTCATAGTGCGGCACAGGTAGGAGTTGCCAAACCTTTTGGTATGAGATGGTATAGGTAGTACCGTGTGAGAATGGAATTATACAGATTTTTATTAAAAACTAGTGCTAATGCGATATGTGCACATGGCATTGCTTCAGTTTAATGAGATTTTTTTAAAGCAATTGTTCTGTAATACATTGATTTCATATAACTTTATTAGTAAACGCGGCGCACGTAAATAAAGCTTAATGTCGGCATTATTTTTTTCCAACATCTTCAAAATTCATCTTCATATTTCAGGGAATTAATACAAAACTGTAATAAATAATACATCTAACCCTTCCTCATAAATTACTCCATCTATTGGTAAAAATTACCTGAAAATCCGTTTCGTAGTTTTCGTGTTTAATGCGTATAGACATTTATTTTTAAATAAAATCGAAATCAATATGCAAGTGACTCTTATTACATTATATTATTAGCAATGTCAAATTACACAATTTATATTGTTTTTTAAAGAACTTAAAAAAATATGACAAGGCTTAAAGAGAGACCACCATGGAATTTACTATTTTTTTTTATTTTGCATACTTTTTTTTTAAATATAGAACAATGGCACTCAATAATGGTAGGTTTTATACTAGTTTTTCTGTTTATTGGTGTACTACGTATAACTTCAGATCGTCTTGGCTTTTTGGTTCATCATATTATACTCACTAGTTCTCAACTTAACTGCCTCGGTGGTGTAGTGGCTAGCATGTACGGCCATACATCTAGAGGTCATGGGTTCTAGTCTCGGGTCCTACCAAGTTTAGTTTGGCAGTGTGAGCGTGCAGTGGTTTGGGAGTTTGGCAGTGTGACACCCCCTGCCGGGGCAGAGCACGTGTCGTGTCGGTTCTGCGCCTAACCTGTCGCTGGTCGTGTCGAGCAGTAGTCCCACCGGAGTATGAGAGTGATAGGAATATAGAGTGCACTTATGCCTGTGCGTACACTCGTGCACTAAAATATCTCCTGACTGACTGATTCTGGCCATGGCGGCTAATCTCATTGAGACTAACCAACTGTTAGTCTCAATGAGATTAGCCGCCATGGCCAGAATCAGTCAGACAATATTATTATATTCAGTAGAAGTCCGAAGTCATTAAGATAGCACATTTCCACTACTGTAAAAATTTCATCGTGCTGACATGATAAAATGGCTTTTAGTAGTGATTTTGTAATTTTATGTAGCAAAGAGAGCTTTTAAAGAATTAAAATAAATCTTAAAACGAAAAGCTATTTTGCAAAGAAATATTTGTAGCAGTATAAAAAAATAATAGTTGGCATGATTTGAAAAGTGAACAAATTTCTATTATAATATAAATTTATATATTTTTTCAATTATTTATATATACTTCTTAACAGGTTCTTCAAGTATATTTTAATTCGAAATATAGAAGGAATGAGATGAATGGAAGATTTAAGAGCCATATCTTTTAAAACAATATTACTGTATTCAGCCCCTTTTAACGTCCCACTGCTGGGCGTGGGCAACCTTCAATACGAGGGGGATCAGGCCATAGTTCAACACGCTGGCCTAGTGCGGGCGGACTGAGCATGTCTTTCGAAACTTGCTAGGTTCTCTCAGACATGCAGGTTTCCTCACGATGTTTTCCTTCACCGTAAGACAAGTGGTAATCATGATAGAAATGATTCGCACATGAAAATATCAGAGGTGCGAGACCCGGATTTGAACCCGCATCAGTAGATTATCCAAGCGAGCGCGTTACTACTAGGCGACCACTGCCTCGATGTAATACTGAATAACTTGAATTCTAAATTCAAGTTTTGGCTAAGAAACTAATATAAATCTAGATTTTACTTAGGTCTAGTAAAAAAAACACTTGTTGTAATAATCTTATTTATTGAGCATTATTTATTTTTAGTATTTACAAGATACCACTATTATTATCATAGCTGCTCTATAACTAACTTACTCTAAAGGGTTATTTTCATACAAAATTCAAAGAAAACTTAGAACTAAAAATCAACAGCCTGTATAACATTATACATATAAGAATATATTATTATTTAAACACCCTATATTGAGGTTCACAAATCTATATTTACTTGGTTATGGATTGTTTACGGATTTCAGATTTGAATGAAACTTTGCACAAAGATATATCATTTCTATGGCTTATCTATACATATAATAAAGTTCTAATTGAATTGAATCTGTACATTAAATATTTTTAGAAACTCTTATCGATAGTCATTTTTATCGATTCATAGACTGAATCTACAGATTTTAGAATTTTTGTTTGTCTGTCTGTTACTTTTTACTGCTGGAATATATCTAATTTCCGAGAAATCTATAATTACTTAGTGTACCATAGTGTATCTCTTGGAACAAGCCGAGCGGAGCAAAGTGAGTCTCTGGTACTTTATATAATACTTTTTATTCTGGCATTTTTTGACGTAAGTCTATTAACTTTATAATAACACTTTAGTTATACACTTATCAATTGATGACACTTGCTAAGAATAATAAAAAACACTTATGTAGAAAGCCGCGAAATAAACTAGTGCGAAATTACATACTTAAATATAAATTAGTTATTTATATAATAATTGTAATACTACATTAATATGTACATTATTATAAATGTATATTTAAATAATTGCATAGAAATATTGTAATAATTCTTTATTTGTTCTTCTCTCCTCTTTTTTTTCGTACAAAAAACAGCAATTGATAGAGTGAAGAAGATTGTATCATTCTCTACTCTCCATTTCTACTACCACTAGACGTTTACCTCAACCAAAAATCGAACCAGTACTTTTATTTTATAAAAAAGCTCCTTAAAAATGTGACTAGTAATTTATGACTAGAACAACACTAAATGATAAAATAATTATATCTATTATTGCACTTTACTTCTATACGACGGTCCATAATATGCAAACTTACAATTTTTTTTTTACTTTGAGTTAAACATCAAAAAAACAACCTCAGTCTCTCCCGTGACCATGATTGCTGTAAAGCATTCGAAACGTCGGGAACTAAAAATCAAAATAAATCCGAAAAGATAGTTTCATTTATAATGCCGAATATTCGCATAAACCTAAAATCAAAATCAAAATGACAAAGATATAGGTATATTTGTTTGCTTAAGGGCCGTCGATTTTATTTAGTGCATTTTAGAACACTTTTTGTGCTATCTTGTATAGAAAAAAAAATTAAAACATAAGCCGTCGCTATATGATAGTAATATACTTTCTAAAATGCACTATATACGAGTATATTTTTTTACGTAAGTACTCAATTATTGTTATTTTAAATGAGTTATTTATTATCTTATTTATTATCTGTATAATAATTTTATTATCTGTTTAAATATAATGTTTAACAATTTCTGCTATTGTGAAATTATTAATAATTATAAAAAAATGTACTATAGATTAATCGTTTAATATTTAAATAAATAATGGTATAATTTAAAATAAAGAAAAGACTAGATTAAAGAAGTCAGTGTAATTAAAAAAATTATTTTTAACAAAAAACAAAAACCGACTTCAAAACTAAACAAATCTAAACTAAAAAGTAGAAAATAATACTTTTAAGAACTTCGTTAATTTTGAAGTCGGTGCCAGCCAGGACGGATAGACTTATCTTGCCTTTGCAAGGAACTTTCGAACGGTATTTTGATTATGTTTACAAACATTATAGATATAGATTAGTCGAATGTGTCTATTTAAGGTTATTTTGCGAAAAAAAAAAAAAAAAAAAAAAGTCCCCGACGAATTGAGAACCTCCTCCTTTTTTTGAAGTCGGTTAATTAAACCAAAGTGTTCTACTTCAAAATGTATAACCGGGTGTCACTTTCACAATTAATACGAATCTAACGACACCTCTCAAGCTAAACTCCATCGAACCGTTCAGGCCGAAGAGCGTTACCAAAAATTATATATACATACATACCCTCGAAAAAATAACTCTTTCTGGCGCAGTCGGGTAATTAATTGTATCTCAATATATATAATGACAGACGTACCTATACGTATTATCATAGATTATGCTAACTTAATTAATTACATAATACATTAATTAACTAATAATTGTTAATTTGGTAATGTATTTTATTATCCTTAACCTAAAAAATAATTTAATTAAAAAAAAGTATACAATATCAAAAATTAAATAATAAATGCTACAAAAAATCACAAATATTACAATTTCTAAGTACGTTATAGAAATAGCCAGCTTAATTATTTTAATTTTATTTTTTATCTCCTTTTTAACGCATGCTGTATAAGCTATGGTCCGAGACAAACACCTGTCACGTAAAACTATTATTTTATTTGTTACGCAAATCCTATAAAATATTTTTTAAAACCTTTAATTTCGCTTTAAAGAAGCAACACAGTCATAAATTTTTGTCTGTATGCTTATACCGGCTAATCTTTGAAACGACAAGCCCAATTTTGACGGGACTTTCACTCGCAGATAACTAATGTTATAAAGAGTAACTTAGGCTACTTTCTTTTATTAGAAAATTATAAAAACCGTTTAATTTATTTTAAGTTACGCCCAGCGAAGCCGGGCTTGCTTGTAATAACTATAGTTTTACGTGCCAGTGTATTGCGTGTAGTTACTTTCGCCCACAATGTCAATGTCACTGTCACTATGCTCCGTTTCAGAGTCCGAAGTTTGGGTGGTCGATATTCTAGAATCCTCCTGAAATGGTCGAAAATCTTAAAAATTACACTAAAATTGTTAAATTCAAATTTTGATACTGTTATTAAGTAAATGTTATATTTTTACGGTCTTATTCATAAAAATCTCTTATTATAGGTTTACAATGTTCATTAGCTAAAATGCTCAATAGGCCTATTAAACGTTTCATAACTTTCTTTATTCATAACGGATCAATAAACGTCTCATAACTAAATGCTTGCTATAAGCTGGATTCGTTTTATTGTGTTGTCATTCTGATAAATTCATGGACAAAATGTCAAAAGTACTGGTCTCAATGCTCCGTGCATGGAGATTAGAAACCAGGAGAACCAAGGCCCTAGAATGTAGTGTCTCAGAAATATTGTCAAACCAAGGAGGCGCTGCGATCGCTATGTTGTCTCAATGCCTAACTTCACGTTGTCACAATAGTGACAGTACTCATAAATAGCTAACTTCACAGATACTACTTATTGACGGCAGCGCGCTATAAACTCTACAAATTTTCAGAGACAGGCGGGTAATGCTTTAGTATGAAGCGTTGGTTCTCCTGTATCTAACCTCCATGGCTCCGTGAATCAGTTTGACATTTGATTTGACTTTTCCGCCAAAAGTAAATTAATTTTTTAACTATTGAAAAGGCAATAAAAGTAGCTAAAAAGAGAGACAGAAGTGCAAAAAGGTTAAGCTAATCGCAGGTTAGTACAGAATTTAAACTTCAAGCTACATAAGTGTGTATTTGGTGTACTTCCTTAATCCTTTGTATTTCTACGTGTTTACTTAATATTTTCTCGCGCTTATTTCTTTCCGTAGCATTAATTATTATTGACGGAGTTGGTCAGGGTTGGTTGAGAGGGTTTCCGCCATTCAAAACAAAAATACAGATACCAACACAAACTCTAAAAAGCAGGCAGCATGGGAAGATTTATTCAACAGGTATAGTGTTTTTAAATAAATACAGTGCATTATTAGTGTAAATAAAGATTAAACTGTAATATTGTTCACAGTTTTCACTGCATGTGCAAAGGGAGCAAAAATTGAATATTACGAGATGAAAAATAAAAATAAAAATGCTTTAAAATAAAATATATATTTCTTTTATTAATTTACAATATTATATCATAGGTACTTTTAGAATACAATTTTTACAAACTTTGAATGTCTTATTTATTTATATCTAATCAAAATCCTAAAAAAAAATCACGCATGTGAACGGTGTCTCCATACAACAAGCTTTGAAACCGTTGCTTCCAAACACCAAAGCCAATGGCGACTATAGTTTGGGGAGCTTGCATTATATCATATATGGTATCTTGGTTCGATACACAGCAAAAAAATAATTTTAAACAATGTTTTACAATTACGCAATGTCACTAGACACCAAATAAAATAATCTCACTTCAAGTTTAATCAAATTATCAGCTGTCACTGATGACAAGACGACCATCTTGTCCTTTATTAAAGGTTTATAGTAGGCTTATAGTAGGCCTCAAGCTACTATAAGTTACAGTCTACAGAGCCGTTATTGAATACTTATAGAGCGTTTTAACACTATTGAACGTTTATGAATAATGTTTTTGAGAATTTGCTTATTAACAAGCTAATAAAGCTTCTATATTTTTTTATGAATAAGACCGTTAATCTTTAAGTTTAAAGTGTTTTCAGTAAATGTCATTTTTGTGTCCGCTTGTGCCACCATTCCCCACTTATGGTTTCATGTAGGTATTAAATTAAAAAATATTATATAACGGATGGCTTTTTTTATGTGTTTATTGTTTTTTTCATTAAGAATATTTTAATAATGATCAAATAAAGTCAATTTAAATGAAACTATGAAAATGCTGGATAATGAACTGATAGTACTTTAATACAAATCGATTTAAATAAACATCGATAAATTAATCTTCTAAATCGAATAAGTAAATCTTTTAAGGGACCTAAATATAAAAATTAATATTAATTTATTGCAGATTATTTTTTATTTAAATAAAATTTAATTTATTTTCTTCAAGTATCTCTGCTAGGTTTGATTTTTTTATTAAAAAACTAGCGAAGAGCCCGAAACTTAAGCAAAGGCGAAATCTTACAAAATAACAATTACTTTACCTTTCTTTCCACAGGTTGTGATTGATGTTTTGTCGTAAAATCCACAGCAATGGAACCTGTTGAACAAACATATTCAAATATTACATTTTACTAGCAAACCCCGTGGCTCCGTCCGCGTTCTAATCACTTTTAAAAAATAGATGTTGGTGGTAGAAGGATGTTACGAATATAAGATCATCATCAATCATAAGAAAGTGAAATATAAAAATTTGGTCTAAAAATTAAAAAAATACGTATCTGGACTGGAGAGGGTCACCAATATCAACTAGGGGAATAAATATAGCCTACGACCTATTGTAATACCTACAAAATATACACAAATTTTTTTATAAAAATAGGTCAAGCCGTTTCGGAAGTTTGATAACAAACACTGTGACACGACATTTTTATATATTAGAAAAAGATATTGACATAGTAGCCTTTGCAAATTTACGAATTGAACGGTTTTCAGTTTCCAACGACGAGAGACCATCGTTCTCAGAGGAGAGTATAATATTTCCATACAATTATTGTATTACTAGCGGTGCCCGCGGCTTCGCTCGCGCTAAGAGTGAATAAAATAAACATTTTTGCTTATATACTGTTACTTATAATGTACCAAGGACTGATTCCCCATTTAAAGTTCTGGCCCTCTTTTCTGAAAACTACTGTGTAGCATCCTTGTCGTGCCGCCACTGCTGCGCTTTCTAAAACTTATTTCCTATTTTTAACCAATTTTGCTACTATGTGTATCATAATTTCTTTGTGTGTTTTTCGTTAATGATAAACTGATGTACGTGGTTCATTGTTATGGACTTATGGTAAAAATTACTGTTAAATATTTTTCCTACGCAAATTGTGCCACCCCCGTTAACCCTCATAGGGGTTGATTTTCAAAAAACGCTTAGATATGTATCTCATAATTTGTATTGCAGAGCATTATTTCAGTGTCACGCAAAATATTTCAATAGAATTAAATTTCCCTTACAAACTTAGCCACCCCCTTTAACCCCCAATGGGGGTGAATTTCGAAAAACCCTGAAATACGTATTTCATTATTTGTACTAAAAAGCATTAATTCAAAGTTTCATGCAAAAATGTGCAATAAAAATATTTTTCTTATACAAACGTTGCCACCCCTTTTAACCCTTTTAGGGGTTGAATTTCCAAAAAATAATATGCCTATTTCCTTCTCATGAATGCAAACTATCGACATACCAAATTTCAGCAAAATCGGTTGGGTGGTTTAGGCGTGAAAAGGTAACAGACAGACAGACAGACAGACAGAGTTACTTTCACATTTATAATATTAGTATGGATTATAGTTCTTATAAAGAATAGTATCGACTGATGAATTCTTAAAATGCTTACAAATGACGGAAATAAGTAAAAACAATCAAAACACAATGGATTTTAATAAAGATTACGTAAAATATCTAGGCAATAGAATAAATTGTATACTAATATTATAAAGCTAAAGAGTTTGTTTGTTTGGTTGAACGCGCTAATCTCAGGAACTACTGGTTCGAATGAATTTTTTAATGTTGTATGGCCCATTTATCAAAGAAGCTTACTATATATACGTTACGCGGATCCAATAGGAGTGGAGCTTCAATGAGAGGAAATAGAAAAAGTTATGCCTTTTGAGAGCTTTCGTGCGCTGCGGTTTAATTTACGCAATAATGATGGAGGTACGAATATTATGTACCCTTTTAAGAGTTCTACTTCTCAAAAAGCTAAGTGATTCATAACGTTTTAACCTTTTTTATGGTAATCAAAATTTAGTTCTTAAATAATACATAACTTGCGTTTTTTGCATTAAAATCTAAAGGTTTAGTTTTGTTCTTCCGCGGGCAGAGCCGCGGCAAATCTTCTATCTTTAAACGAGCAATTCTTGTATATATCTATACTAATATTATAAAGAAGTAAAGTTTGTGTGTTTGTTAAATTGTAAGGGGTAATCTCGGGATCTACTGAACCGATTTTAAAAATTCTTTCACCAATAGAAATCCACATTATTGCTGAGTGTCATAGGCTATATAAAAAACGAAAAATAAAAAGGCTTTTAAGTGGTAGTCCGTTTTGCAAAGTGAATCGGAGAAAAAACGGTCGAATGAAAGCGTTTCTTACGAACGCTGCCTTAACTATGAAAGATATATTTTTGAGTTCTAGAGAAAAGATGTGGAGCTTGAAAATGCCTACAAAAAAGTCAACGACAGCATATGTCTAACTTTTATATTTAAGTTACAAAAGTAGTTTTTTTAATATTAGTATAGATAATTTAATTTTTAATATTAATAAAATACCTACGTATAACCCTCCTTTTAGCAATTAGAAATTAAAACATAACACTGTACTAAAAAAGGATTATTAACATTATGCCCAACGAAGTGGGCACGGGTCAGCTAGTATATAAATAATCTGAATCTCGGAAACGGCTCCAACGATTTTCATAAAATTTAGTATACAGGGGATTTCGGGGGCGATAAATCGATCTAGCTAGGATTCATTTTCAGAAAATGTTTTTTTATTCGTGTTTCAATAATCAACTTTATCGATAATCAACTTAAACATAAACTTATTTTTTTTTCTTGAAAGAAAATAACAAAAAGGTGGCATTTGGGTAGCCCAATATTGCCACTTAAACAGAAAATATGACTCTTCCCGACATCTATTGGCGAATAATAATAACATTTTACTTAAAAATACCGAGCGAAGCTCGGTCATCCAGGTACTGCTAGTATTATACGTTAAAGTATTACTTAAATGTATTGTTTATGCTTACCTATTCATGAAAATAATGGATTGGAAAGAGAAAAAACTATCTTTTATCTCGGGGAATAAAAGATTAAAAATCTGCAGGATAGAAGAAAAACAGCTCGATCGATTTTAAAGAAACTGATACTGATAGGAACACAAAAAAACTGAGGACATACAGGCTTGTATATTTTTTTTGTTTTCTAAAGAATAGCCAAAAGATTTCAGGGCGGACCGCTAATGCACTGTTATATTGTAAACTGTCTTCAAACGGCCATTTTTAGTAAATTCCAAGAAGGTATTCATAATAAAAAATAAAGATAAGCGATTATAAACCATAAATTCATCGTATAAGATACCTTATTCTTTACCGTTATATGTATCTCCCTATTAATAATATAAAACAATGAAAAATACACGCTATAACTAAACTTTACGGTTCAAATTTGTACAGCCATATTTCTAAGACGTTCCGTTGCTATGGCAACCAAGGCAGCCATCTTGTGTCCCTAATTCAATTATGGAACGTCTTGAGTTGTGGCGCGATTGTCAAATTGAATTTTCTCGACTTTGGGGTTTTCCAATATGGCACAGACCATGGAGGTTAGAGAAGACCCGTAGAAGACTTTATATATTAGACCTTTCTATAATAGGAATTTTTTTTTAATTTTGATCTCGGTACATACCAAATATTATCGAAATCAGTCCAGTGGTTTTCTCATGATGCAAAGACAGACAGAAAAAATCTAAAATCTATAGATTCGGCCTCTGTATCATAAATAATAAATATTTCAATTAGAATTCGATTAACTTAATTTTTTTTATTATAATATACTATATAGATAGCCTTCGTCGATAAAATCGGTATATGTAAAATTTTACAGATTATAGGCCAGTTCCTCACTATAATGCCGTTCACAGTTCGTTCCTCGGTCCGATCTCGGTTTGGATTATCAAGTAAGAAATATATGTGTTAGTTTCGATCCCATTCCAGTCACGATCAATCTCGAAGAAATGCTCCAAGCCATTCGACAGTACTGTAAGAAGTTTTCTTCACCATTAATGAATCGTGGACTTACCGCCGCACTCAGAGTCATTTAATGAACCATTAGTTCGAGAATCTCCATACTGAAGTACGACTTAATGGTTCATTAAGTGACTCTGAGTGCGACGGTGAGTCAGATTGTGTAATGTGAACATGATACGACTTTACCAGACCGAGATCGGACCGAGAACGAACTGTGAACGTCATTATAGTAAGTATCGGCCCTTATTCTAAACCGTTAAAATGTAGATTTAGTAGACTTTTCAAAATATTTAATTTGTGAGAATTCTATTTTTATTAAACCTAGAGACGAAGCCGAGCAAAGGAGGGTGAGTTGCTTGTCTTACACAAATGAAGCTACTACTTATTATAACTACGAAATTGTTCTCGAAGTTTCCTTGCAAAGGAAAACTTCTTGATACTTCGGAACTATGCGAGTAATCACGGTCTAATAAGTTACGTATCTTGGGAACTTTAACTTAGACGTGTCTATATATTGCCTTCACCAGGTTCTGTCCGGGTATTGACGATACGTTTAGCTCAGTTTGTAGTGACCTTAGTTAAGGTCAGTGGTCGCGGGTTCGAGTCCAAGGGCATTCATTTGGGTGATGAGCACAAATACTCCAGTCATCAGATCTTATCAACTTTGATCATACGAAAATCTTATTGGAATAGTCATTATTATATATCATCTGATAATTTGTAGAGTTCTTGTCTGTCTGGGAATACATCACAAGAAACTCATGGACAAATATTGATGTAAAATGGTACAATTATTATAGCTAATTGTCCGTTTACTGCAAAAACAGACTTCATCTCTCCGAAATCTAAAAAAACGTTAAAACCCAACTAATACATTTTAATTTATTTTATAGAAAGTTTTGTAAGGGTATTCTCTAACCTCCGGGAAACTATCGCGTTGAAACGCACCTAGGCAAAGTTCCGGGCAAAGCAAGATGACTCTCTCGGTAATATTTCGATATCAATTGCAATATTTTTCTATAACTAATGTCTTCAGCCTTTTTTAACGTCCCACTGCTGGGGGTGGGCCCCTTCAGTTCGAAGGGGATCAGGCCATAGTCCACCGCGCTGGCCTACTGCGTGTTGGCGGACTGAGCATGTCTTACGAAAACTTGCTAGGTTTTCTCAGACATGCAGGTTTTTTCACGATGTTTTCCTTCACCGTAAGACAAGTGGTAATCAGGATAGAAACGATTCGCACATGAAATTCGCAATTCATTCATTCGCACATTTTTTCATTATAAACGAAACTATCTTTTCGGAGTTTGTCGCGGATTTATTTTGGATTTATGGTCACCGACGTTTCGAATGCTTTACAGCAATCATGGTCACGGGAGATACTAATTGTGTAATATAAAGAAATTTAAATTATAAATAGTTTAAGCAATAATAAAGTTTCTTGTGTTATATTTATATCACTGTTAAATAAAAGAAAGTTCTCCGCCGCGTCTGTCTGTCGGTTCGCGATAAACTCAAAAACTACTGCACCGATTTACATGCTGTTTTGACCAATAGGTAGAGTGGTTCTCGAGAAAGGTTTTAGTATACAATTTGTTAAGGTTGTGTATACATTTACTAGCGGAACCCGCGGCTTCGCGCTAAATCTAGTTCATTTATAATTTAGAATGTCATACCTCTTTGCTGCTGTTGTTTCCTCATTTGTTTCTTATGTTTCATCCTCCGGTTTTGGAACCAGGTCTTCACCTGGGTCTCTGATAAGTTGAGAGCTCCTGCTAACTCCACCCGTTCAGGAGTTGATAAGTAGCGTTGAGACTCGAAGCGTTTTTCTAGACCTAGGAAATTAAATGATCTAATTACTAAACATATTTATTCTAAGCTTGGCTTGGTTCTTCCTGCAAAATGTAAAGTTTGTAGCACAAAAATCCGTCTCGTTATTTTTTTTTCATTACAGATGGGCTTACTGTTGACCTTTAACTTAGCTCGAAGGCATAGATAAGGTCTACGATGTAGCGAGTTTGCCTAGGAGAAGCCTGTTAACAAGCACCTGGTGGCCCTCTCCAGATTTTATTTTTTATATTTTTAAACCAAATTTTTATTTTTTATTTTTTATGATTTGGCATATATGGCTTATATAGCCCAAAATTTTCATCCTTCTACCGCCAATCCCTGTTTTAATAGTGATAAGAACGCAGGCGGAGCCGCGGGAACTGCTAGTAATTAATGTTTTTATTTTATTTACATGATGTTTATATATAAATAGGTGAAGACAAAACATTTATTTTTACTTTTTCTAATCCAAAGTATGTCACCTATTTTTTTTTTTTAATTTAGATGGTTGTTAATAAGCTTTGGTGTTATCAATAAAAATTTAGGTTTTTTTTTAATTAAAGTTGATGGAATCAGAGTTATAGCTTTTCAGTTTAAATGGTAGCTTAAAACAATTAAAACAAATATGTTTACGTATCGTTCAATAACGATGATTGCTAAAACCCATCTACTAACTAACACCACTGGCATAAGTCAATAATAGTCGGGATTGAAGCCCAAATTGTTTAGTTTCTGGTCATACGCATTCGGAAAACAGATGCAGGCAGGGCATTTCACTTCTTGGCTCTGCGCATTATAAAAGATGATGAATAGCGCTTAGTGCCAATGGTCGCAATGTCAAAAAAATGGGTCCAGCCGTTTCAGAGCTAGGCAGAACAAACAGACAGACAAACAGAGCTGTGAACTTGAAATAAAAAAGACACTTAAATTGTATTTACCTATATGTCGATATAAATGGTTAAGAAGGTACTGAATGTGTTTTACTGAGACGATTCATGGATAGCAGGTTCGATTACTAATCCAGTTTCCATGGAAACTGTCAAAAAACTAAAAAATAGAATGTAATGTAGAAGATATAAGCTTTTTATATAGTAAACTAGTAAGCTCCACCCGCTTCGCTAGGCGTAACTTAAAATAAATTAAATTTGTAATAAAATAAAATTAACCTCAGTTACTCCTTATAACATTAGCTATCTGCGAGTGAAAATCCTGTAATAATCGGTCCAGCCGATTCAGAGATTAGCCGGAACAACATACTTTTATATGCACTTAGTGAAAAGCTGTTAATTTGAAATTAAAAACAGACACTTCAATTTTATTTATATGTACTAATAGTTAACATCTTATGTTAAATTATTAAAAATTTTAAGACAATATTCGTCAATATCTTAAGTAAAATTTAAGGTTTAAGATAATATTCGTAAGAACTTTTGGCATACCAGTGAGTTGAGGATCGGAGAAGACGGTCCTGGCTTTCCTCCGCCGGCAATGCTTGAGTGCGGAGAGAGACAGCTCGGATGGTGTAAACAAAGCATGATATGGAACACCTGTACAAGAAATATAATATGGTTGAATTCAATCTCTCCGCTGAGTTATTTACACTGGGTATTTTGAAGAGTTAGACATTTCTTGACTTCAGTAAAAAGTAATAGGTTATGGGTGCAAATATAATTTAAGAACTGCTCAAGCCAGGAACGTCACTTTCCTTAGCTCCTAGCAGACCTACCGGGTCGTCGGGGCATCGTAGTTGAATGCGCAAGCGATCCTGCGACGCCCCATCAAGATGGGTAAGTTAAGTTGGGTTTTAGTGGGTAGTACTGGCTTTAGGCCAGTGAGTCTATAACCACCTGTTTTTACAGGTGGTAAGCGTTAATGCATTTCCCAACTATGAAAAAAAGAATGTCATTTTCCTTGCTTATTAACATTAACCTTTAGGCTTTTTAACATTTTCCAAGAATATCAATTATGTCGCGTCCCTAAAAACTTACAAAACTAAATATCATTATCACTACCAGTGACGAGATCACAGAAGACAGTTATGAACCTATTTTATTCAAATTCAAAATTCAAATTCAAAATATTTTATTCAGCATGAAATTATTACAATTTTTACTGAGCGTCATGAGTCTACTACCAGTTCGGAAGGAAGAAACCACTGACCTGAGAAGAACTGGCGAAAGAAACTCAGAATAAAACGTTATAAAACAAACGTTAAAAAAAAGAAGAATCGCACACAATATATCTACTCGAAATATAATAACTTTCTAATAAATCTCTACATAGAGTAAAATTTAACTTCTTAACGAATTTGAATGCGGTTTTCATCCATTGACATAATTATTTAAGTGCTAGGTTTAAATGTATAATACATGCATATTATAGTAGAAAAAAGCCTAGAAAATGCCTAATTTCTAAGAAATCTCCACTGACCGTTAAAATGTATCTTGGGAGGAACCCGAGCAGAGGTGAATCGCTAGTGAATATAATATATTAGAGAGCATAATATAGTACGAGTATTGAGAATTATAGTGAAAGCGACATAAAACTCATTGATTCAAATCAAGACATCTCAGAACGTAGGTATTTCAAAAGTTCTTCAAACTTCATATTTTATAAATAAATGCCTTATAGGATATTTGTTAAGAAAAGTGTATGGAAAATTAATCCCAAAACGGCTAAGACTTGGTGGCTGGAAGTTTGTACGAAAATTCGTTATTTTTAACTTTTTAAAATATTTATCTGGACCTCAAACCAAAAAAAAACCCTCTGGATGGATATCATAATTACTTTCGAGTGAGCGACGAATTTTGCTAAGACAATGTAACCTGAGCTTTTAAGTAAACCCTTAAAGAATTTGATCCAAATCTTTACAGCGGTTTTCGAGATACGCGAAATAAATGTACGTACGTACATACAAAAATTGTACATTTAATATTATAAATAAATAAATTAATAATATATATTTAATAACTAATAATATATATTTAATAACTAATTTCCTTTTACTTTTACTTACCTTGAGTAAGAAAATACGGCGTTTCCACTGCTTTATAAGTATTCGGCGTGTGAAGATACGCGCCCAAAGCACCCATCACTTGTAAATACGACCCTTCTCGAGGCACTGGTCTAATTTCATTCGTCACAGGAAAATATTTAGGCTCTCTATCATATTCAAAACGCCTAGGATCAGGCTGTTTAAAGGTTCTAGTTTGACCGCGATACAATATATCTTCAATCAGAAACGACGTCTTCGAATTTTGCCCCTGATTAGTATCCGGTGAATCACTTCGAGTTTCCTCCATTTTTTTATTTATTAACATTTACATTATAAACAATTTATTAATATATTAAAATATGTTTATTACTATTTTTTATTTCACTTCATAATTTATCCATCGATTATTAATTCATAATATCTATTAATAATCTGTGCAAAACAATTTTGGCGGGAAAGTTGCTTATTTGAAATGTCAAATGGACGTACTTATATTATTTTTTGGCGTAATGGACGATTATTTCGGATAATTGTGCAGTTTGCTCGTTGTTTGAAAACGAGGTTATTTCGTGCGCGGACCGAGTTAAACTGTCGCTTAAGCGGGGTAGATGTGCACGCCTCCGGGGGAGGGTTGCCGCGCAATTTAGGTGAGATTAGATTTTTTACATACCCTATTATACTGGGCGGTTAATGTTGGGAATTGATTTTTTTAATGTCATGTAGAATATTGCAATTTTTTACTTAAAATATATAGTTATTTAAATTTAGGTTTGAGTAGATTTAGATTTTTAATATGGGTATATTGTGCTTGGGGGCTAATGTTAATTTAATTTTTTTTTTATGTAAATTGTTAGGTATTTATTAATATATTTTTATTAAAAAATCACTTATTCGACGTTAGGCTTAGTTAACAGTTTATTATTTTTTTACTCTATAATACTTCTTAGATTTACGAAGAATATTTGAAATTTTTTTGATGACTTCGCGGCTTTATTTTTTTATTTTTATTTTTATATAGTTTGTACTTTAATAACAAAAATATAAATTTTAAAGGGAATATTTTTAAATTCTTTCTTGTTAAAATAAAATACGAATATTATATGTAAATAAAGATAATTATTTTTTGATATATGATATACCTAAAACCTCTTTTTAGCTCTATAAAAAAATTCCAAATTAACGTTAAATCTGATTTGAACATAACAAAAAATTATTTTTCTAATATTGAATTGTATTGACTCTTTAAAGTATAATTTCAATTGTTTTTTTATCTTATTTAGTCATAAGTTTTGTAAATTTATAAACAAATCGGTAGTCACTGGTAGAATTTCATTCAGCCATACGTATCTCCTATGATCGGAATCTTAAATTAAATAAAAACGAAAATCGAGTAATATTTTCCGATAAAATAAAGCTTAGCATTCACTGTTGACTACCATATCGCAGTATTTACACAATATACTTTAAAAAAATTAAAACTGTTTGTATTTAGTTCGAAAGAGGATAGATTACATGAATTTTTTTTTAATGTAACCCATAACTGAATCTGAGGGGTTAAGTTTTTTTTTTAAACATGAAAACCCTAGCAAAAATTATCCATAAATATACCTGATTTTAAAAAACTGTATTAAAATTAAGTTTTCTTCTCTTAAAGTAAAAAATGGTTCGACACCAATGAAAAAAACATGTTAGCTTTGAAAACTTTAAAAGGGAAAATGTTGTTAAAATGGTGATTATTATCGATATAGGAGCACAATCTATATATGTGAGGGGTTTTGTTGTGTGTCGTCTGTCTGTCATCGCATCACGAGCACGTCACTGGACAGATTTTGATGAAAATTCGTATTATGATACCTGGTTATCCATATAGGATACTTATTACTGCGAGAAATATCACATATCTGAGAAATTTATATTATTATTATTAACAGTTAAAAACACCGAGCGTGAAAATTTTAAAAAAAAAACAAGTTTTTTTACCTTTTTCTTATATTTTTTTATATTATACTAGCGGACCCGACAGACGTAATTGTCCTGTCCGCATGCGCAAAACAACGTTGCCTAGCAACGACTTGTTTATAATTGGATATTTCATTTATTGTGTAAATGTATAAATAGCTAATTAATTCAAAAAATACATGTTGTAGTGGACCGAATTGTGAATCTAAACCATTCTCGAATGCACTCAAACACGCACAAAACATTTCATCAAAATCGGTCCAGTCGTTTAGGAGGAGTTCAGTCACATACACACGCACACAAGAAATATATATATTAAGATTTTATACTTATAGATAGGCAAAGGCAAGAAGAACAATTTTTTATTAAAAATAACTATAATATGTATATAAAGCACTGTCTGTCCGCGCCTTACAGATTACATATCGTATAGCACGGGTTAAGTTGCCGTAAGATGGGGCAGATCATCCCATGCAAAGTGGATGTAGTGTATTGTAATAGTTTTGATACTTTTATATTATATATGAACAATTGCGTGATCTCGTTTGTAATTCTGATAGCTGGACAGTCCAATTCTTAAAAGAATTATAATATTTTGTTCTATTATAACTGAGATGAAAAGATCTTTCTGACGTAGGTGCTTATTATTCATATCTAATGTTAACCAAAAATATTTGAAAGTACGCTGCATTGATTGCCATATTATATAAAAAATTATAATAATTTTTTTGGTTAAAAATTTTACTTTCTGAGTAAATAAGTAAACTATAATACAGTGTAGTCGCATTTTCGTGGAAATCTTAATACGAAAACTAAGTAGGTACGTTAAAACTACACGTTTAAGAGAAGTATTACGAAATGCTAAAAAGGTGAGTTATATAAATGAACAGAGGTCCGGTTGTAGTAATATGTACTAAGCTTAAATTAATAGATAATAATATCGCCATATTTCATCGTAATACTTTCTAAATTAAACATTAAATTGTTTTAAAATGGCAAGGATTAAAATCCATAACCTCGTAAGGTATTTGGTGACAATTGAAGAAATGAAAATTGTGGTTAAGTACTGTCTGTAACAAGTATACTTATAATGACCTTTATATTATTATAACCTTTGAGATATAAAACCTTATTCTCTCCCGTGACCATGATTGCTGTAAAGCATTCGAAACGTCGGGAACTAAAAATCTAAATAAACCCGCGACAAAATCCGGAAGGGTAGGTACCTACTTAGTTTAATTTAAAATGTCAAATTTTCGCATAAACCTAAGAAATGGTTAAATTGTATTATTAATTATAATAATAATTACTGTAAAGTAATGAAAATATTCATACATAAAAAAATATCAAGTATCAAGACCGTTTCTTTCACTTCCACCCCCTCACCCTTCCCCTAATCCACAAAAGGGGCGTGTCCTATTTTTTCCACCAATCACAGACCGATGCGCAGTCAGAGACCAAAAATCGACCAATACGAGACCTCCAATTAAAGACGAAACGTTTGGGGTCACTTGCCGTTTGACGCTTTGTTAGCGCTTATTATGCACTAGTTTGATTGTTTCTGGTTTTGCTCATTATTTTATTTTATATTGTTTTCTATACATATAATGAAATTGTGAATCGAATCTGTACATTAAATAAATTAATTAATTATTATTGATACAGAGGCCTTATTTATAAAAAAAAATTGTCTGTCAGTTTGCGACCACATCACGAGAAAACCACTGAACACATTTTGATGAAAGTTAGAAGTACGATGATAACCGGTTATCCGGGTCAATATAGGATACAAATGTATGTGATATTTTCTCCTTGAAATCTACACTCCGTGAAAACGTATCTAGAACAGAACGAAATGGAATGGTATAAAATATTTTTTTATATTTTCTTAGTAGCCCTTAGATCAGTTTTCTCGGAAATTCGATATAATGTTGCAGTAATAAGTATCCTACATATAGCCCGTAGGTTTTTGGACTTGCGGTCAAGACAGACAAGAAAACATCGTGAGGAAACTGCATGTCTTAGAGAAAGCTAGGATAAGGTCTGTATCGATAACAACGACTATTTTAATAAGATTTCCCAAAAATAACTATTAAATGCAAAACGGCAGTGGTAGCCCAGCAGAGTGATGCGGGTTCAAATCCGGGTCTCGCACCTCTGATATTTTCATGTGCGAATCATTTCTATCCTGATCACCACTTGTCTTACGGTGAAGGAAAACATCGTGAGGAAACCTGCATGTCTGAGAGATCCTAGAAAGTTTTCGAAAGACATGTGAAGAATTTTATTTTATTCGTAGATTTCAAATATAAGTGAACATAATAAAAGTATTATGTCATAGTTCTTTCAATAACTACCCATAGGTACGTCACAAACCTACGATTTTTTTATTTATTTTTTCCTTTCACGGTTGTAAGAAGACATCTTGCTTCTGTCTTGTTAGAGCAGATATTCCCTCCGACGATAATCGATCCTACGACCTCCAGTCTATCTAAGCACCGAAATTCATTCAAACCTGCACCATTGTACCATGTAAAAGTAACACAAACAGACACTTTCAAATTTAAATATAAGTAATGATCAGTGCCAAGATTCAGATAAATCACGAACTCTTTTGATATTGAAAATTCAATTGCTTTACTCATCAACCTAGTACAGTACAGTAGTAAGTGTTGGACCGATTTAAAAAAAGGGAGGTACTTAAATTGAGTCTACATGTGTTGTTGACTTTAAAATGTCGATTATTTTGGTATTAAATAAACACTTTTATTAATAAAACAGAAAAAGATATCGAGATACGTTTTGAACGGTTAGTATAGATTGTTTACAGATGATAAATTTTCCCATAGAAAAATTATACAACAAATTTTATTAAAATCTGTTCAATGGTCATTCTTCCTAGACAGACAGACTATACTATCTAAAAACTATAAACTCGTCCTCTATATCGATAATAATGACAATTATAATTAGACTAGCAATCCCGTGGCTCCGCCCGCGTTCTAATTATTATGATGAAAATTTATGGTTACATTTTTTGATGCCAAATCATAAAAAAAAACAAGAATTTTCTCTGGATAGGGCCACCCTTATACCTAGGGGAATAAAAATAGCCTACGACCTATTCTCAGACCTACCAAATATACACAAAAAAAATCATAAAAATCGGTCAAGCCGTTTCGGAGGAGTTCGATAACAAACACTGTGACACGAGATTTTTGTATATTAGAGAAGATTTTCCCAAAAAATATTCAGTGTGCAGATTAGACACTTGTTATTATATAAAAGTGAAATATTGTCGTAATTTTTTTATAACACAAGTGCCTTTCAAAATAGCGCACAGATCGTGAGAATTACGTTTTTGTAATAAGTGGCAATTAACAGCGTCACATTTAGTATGGAGCGCGGTGCAGTCAATATTGCACTTGGGGTTGATTGAGATAAAACACGCTCTGCGAATAACAAATTAGGGTAAACAAACTTTACATCAATTTATATTAAACTAGCAATTTCACCTGACTCTACACGCGTTATATTCCATTAGAAATTATCGCTACAGGTAGTAGGTATAGGTACTCTAATATATGCCTAACTTATATCACTGTAAAGTGTATAGTTTAATCAAAATCGGTTAAATATGTTTTGCGAGGTAATATCATAATATATGACGACTCTTTTGGCTGAATTTGGTGTGACGCGGGTTCGAGTCCCGCTGGGGGTTTCACATTTTAAATAAATTACAAACACACACACACAAAGTTTCATAGTTTCGAAACTTTGTGAGAGTAAATGGATGTATGTAAGACACTCGTGCAAGAACTACTGAACGGATTTCGTTGAAACTTTTCAGTAATATAGCTTGAGATATAGTAGTTAATAAAGGGAACATAAAGACAACTTTTTAATGTATGAATTATGAAAATATAAGTAAAATACAACAAAAATATGAAAGAATTATCACAATAATTATCCTAACAAAAGAGAATGTTTTGTATCTTTAAAGTTGCGCTTGTAATTAAAGAATAACTTCGTGACATCACACGACATGAACGACCTTGAGTAAATTAATTTCTGAGTAATTTATTGATAGATTTCAAATTTTTTTTTCAACGATTAATTAGTATTGACCTATATTATAATTCACTTAAATAGGATACTAGCAACACCATAACGGCTGTCCGCATTGCGAAATTTCACCGCGCGAATTTTATTCTCGCGATTTATTTTCCGCGATCAGAATTAGTTTTAATACATTTTCCGCGCGATTTTTTTACCGCCAGTGCGGATACTTCCATAAGATTACATGTGTTACAGAATTGCGGAAAAAAAAACCGCGTTGATAAATTTCGCAGTGCGGACAGGTCGTTAGGCTTTTCCGTAGGTGCAGCATGCAAAACTACGAGATAACGTTAGTTTGGCATATTACACCCTGTCCGCACTGCGAAATTTCACCGCGCGAATTTTATTCTCGCGATTGATTTTCCGCGATCGGAATATCGGGACCTGCATCGAACTGAGAGCGCGAAATTTTATTCGCAGTGCGGATTCTTCTATAAGATTCCATATTACAGAATTGCGGACAAAACCGCGCGGTGAAATTTCGCAGTGCGCACAGGCTTTTAGTAGCCAAAGCAAAATAACCCTAAATAGATACATATTCGATTAATCTATCAATTTGTAAACATAATCAAAATATCTGGCTGGCACCGACTCCAAAATTAACAAAGTCCTTAAAAGTATTATTTTCTACTTTTTAGCTTAGGTATATTAGATTAGATTATACGCGAATTCGAGTCCCGCATTCATTTGTTAAGCACGAACGTTTGCACTCCAGCCATGGGTGTTTATATTTATGATAATATGTATGTATTTAAAATGTATATGTGTAGTATATCAACTATCTGGTATCCATAACACAAGCCTCGTAGCTTACCACGGAACTAGATGACGCTGTTGTAATAATGTCCCAACATAGCCATTTTGCATAACTACGTCCATTTATAAAGTGTAGGGCAACTAAGGTGCAAACTTCCCACACGGTCTGAACAGGGAAGCTGTATTGTTCTATCGGTAAAAGAGAGCTTATTGATTTTAAAGATAGGATAGCAAATGCTTGTGTGATAGCAAAGTTATTAGGGTTATGTATTGATGCGCGTAATTTTTGTTTCTCGATTACACGTTTGATTCAGTTTGTCTTAGTGACAGCGGTCGTGGGTTCGATTTCGTTGCGGACATATGTTTGTGTGTTGAGCACGAATGTTTGTTCTCCAGTCATTTTTTTTTATGGGACAAAGGAGCAAACGGGCAGGAGGCTCACCTGATGGTAAGTGATCACCTCCGCCCATGGACATCTGCAACACTGCAGGGCTTGCAGATGCGTTGCCGGCCTTTCGGGAAAGGGAGGGAGGGAGGAGGGAGAAGGACGGGAGTAGGGATGGGGAGTGGGCCTCCCGGACTCTTACCGGACGAAACGCGACAGCATAGCTGCCACTTCACGCCGGTCTCCTGTGAGAGAGTGGTACTATACGGGGCGTGCCGGCCCATTCGGCTGCTACCCGAAGGTAACAAGCATGGCACTACCATGCATATGTGTTTATCTTTAAACGAGCGATTCTTGTATAAATGTATATAATCTGAATCTCGGAAACGGCTCCAACGACTTTCATAAAATTTAGTATACAGGGGATTTCGGGGGCGATAAATCTATCTAGCTAGGATTCATTTTCAGAAAATGTTGTTTTATTCGTGTTTTCAATAATCAACTTTATCTATAATCAACTTAAAAATTAAATTTTTTTTTTATTGAAAGAAAATAACAAAAAGGAGGCGTTTGGATAGCCCAATACTGGCACTTAAACAGAAAAATATAACTCTTAATATAAATATAAAAAAAATATGACTGACATCTATTGGCGAATAATACTAACATTTTTCTAAAAATCATCCATCTATAAAATGTATGTATTTAAAGTTATATATGTATAGTGTATCAACTATCTGGTATCCGTAACACAAGCCTCGTAGCTAACAAAGAATTAGATGTCATTTGTTAATGTACCAACAAAAAATACTAAACCTTGTGCCCTCTAAGAATCAAACCTAAGGCCCTAAACTACGCAATCTCAATCACAAGCCAAAAGGTACAAATGCGATTCATTAAAACTAATAGAAAGCAAATCTTATTATATGTACACGCGTCACTTCTACTACACTGATTGTTTTGGTACCTCCACTTAATTTAATTTTTGCAACAATTTACCAAAGGGGAGATATCAAAAGAATAATAACTACCTTATTGACTAATAGACCCTTTCATGGGATGAGGTATGGAATAATTGTTTACAATTTGTTCGCCCTGTGGTGCAGTGGTAGAGGGTTAGGATGTAGATTCGATTTATTTAGACGACAGGTTTGGCTCAGTTGGTAGTGACCCTACTTCCTGCGCCAGCGGTCGCGGGCTCGAGTTCCGCTTGGGGCAATCATTTGTTGAGTACGAATGTTTTGTACTCCAGTCATGGGTGTTAACTGTTAATATTTAAATATGTATGTATTTAAAATGTATATGACGTGTAGTATATCAACTATCTGGTATCCGCAACACAAGCACGTTACGTAGCTTACTGCGGAACTAGATGGCGCTGTTGTAATAATGTCCCAACATATTTATTTAGAAGTAGCGACTTTCACCTGTTTTACTAATCCGACGTTTAAATACGTTTTTCGTCCAAGATATATTTTTTCTAAAATGAAAACAGCCTAATGGTATTCCTTATAAAATAAGCTATCTGCCAGTGAAAGTCCCATCAAAATTAGTTTAGCAGTTTCGGACATAAGCCGGAACCAACAGACAAACTAATATGTATTTTTCTTATAAGCACCGTTTTTTCATAATTATGTCGTCATATAAACCCAAACCAACTGGTTCCAAAAAACCTCGAAAAGTCAAAAATCAAATCACTAAACAAAACCTCTAATCCCATGTCATAAATCAAGATTCAAAATCCCATATAATCCCATCTGATTGCCCCCAACAACAAATAAGGTGTCATTTTACGAGGGGAAAGTTCCGCGCGCGTGTCGGTACTACAGGGCTTTGTTAGACGTTTCCTGTCACTCCAAACTCAGTCTTGAGATGCTTTTTCTCATAAGTTGACACTTCCAGATCATGTGTTCAAGAAAATATTTTAAAGTTAAACGGTTGGTGCACGTGCTTTGGTTGCCGAGTTTTTGATTTTTTTCTGTACTTAGGATAAAATGAGTAGAAGTGTCTGTTTTTAATTAGAAATTAACAACTTTTCACTAAATGCATATCTATATAAATAAAAATGAATTTTGGTAAGCGCATAACTCAAGAATGGCTGGACCAATTCGGCTAATTTATTTTTTGTATGTTCCTTAAGGTCCATGAAAGGTTTTAATACTAAAAAAAATATATTAAAAAAAATGAATGTAGGTAAGCGCAAAACTCGATAATGGCTCGACTATTTCGGCTAATTTTTATTTTGTATGTTCCGTAATTCACACGGAAAGATTTAGTAATAATGAAAAAAAAATTCAAAGTTTGTAAAAAACTTATACTAAAGGGGGTCCTAGTTGCATATAAAAGTATGTATGGTACTTACATCTAACAATCAAATTTTAAAATTTTTGTCTGTCTGTTTATTCCGGCTAATCTCTGAAACGGCTGGACCGACTTTGACGGGACTTTCACTCACAGATAGCTTATGTAATAAGGAGTAACTTAGGCTTTTTTTATTTTAGTAGAAAATTATAAAAATCGCTTAATTTAATTTAAATTAAGTTAAAATTATTTAATAATTAAATTAAATTAAGTTAAAATCATGTTCCTATGCTTACCTACTTACGAAACTAAGCATTTTAGTTAAAAGAATAACTAAAAAAGGTATAAATCCCTAGACAGTATTTAAACTTTAGGGTCGGAAGCGATCAAATTTCAAACAAAGGGTTTTTAAAGTTAGTGCAATTATGCAGCCATTATGTATGGTACGTTGCTTGAATTTGATTGATAAAGTTCAATTAGACGGCACGTTTGGCTCAGTTTGTAGTGACCCTGCTTGGTCTGCCAGCGGTCGCGGGTTCGAGTCTTGCGGGGGCATGCCTTTGTTGAGCACGAATGTTTGTACTACAGTCATGGGTGTTTATATTTACAATATGTATTTATTTAAAATGTATATGTGTAGTATATCAACTATCCGTAACACAAATCTCGTAGCTTACCACGGAACTAGATGGTGCTGTTTTAAAAGTAGTAGTGCCATGTTTTAAGTGGTAGGTAGTGCCATGCTTGTTACCTTCGGGTAGCAGCCGAATGGGCCGGCACGCCCCGTATAGTACCACTCTCTCACAGGAGACCGGCGTGAAGAGGCAGCTATGCTGTCGCATTTCGTCCGGTGAGTGAGAGTCCGGGAGGTCCACTCCCCATCCCTCCTCCCTCCCTCCCTTTCCTGAAAGGCCGGCAACGCATCTGCAAGCCCTGTGGTGTTGCCGATGTCCATGGGCGGAGGTGATCACTTACCATCAGGTGAGCCTCCTGCCCGTTTGCCCCCTTTGTCACATAAAAAAAAATGTCCCAAAATATTTATTATTATTTATGTCTCCTGAGAAGTGGATTTGAATGACTTGAATAAAGTTTTCTTACTACATGGTATCAACGACATCTATTGTGGAGTAGCTTAAGCCAAAGAGGACATAAAATGTCCCATTAAAGGAAAAATAAGTTCAGATAATTATCACTAGATACTGGCATTACATGCCAAAATTTGATCTTGTTCGTATCGTATAGATGTCAGTAAACGGATTGACAATTTTATACTAGCAAACCTGGCCCGCTTCGCTAAGCGTAAGTTAAAATAAAATTAAACGGTTTTTATAATTTCCTAATAAAATAAAAGTAGCCTAAGTTACTCCTTATACCATTAGCATCTGCGACTGAAAGCCCCGTCAAAATCGGTCCAGCCGTTTCAGGGATTAACCAAAATAGACAAAAAAAATGTTTTTTTTTTATGTAAGTACCGTATATACTTTCATATGCATTTAGTGAAAAGCTGTTAATTTGAAATTACAAACAGACACTTCAATTTTACTTAGTACTGATAAAATAAAAAAAACAGCGTAATATTTATGGGATTTAAATAAAACCATGGATAAGAGAAATTATATATATTTCAATATACTTTTTCACAACATGTCGCCATCTACTACGTTATAAATCATTAAGTGTCGTAACCTAAATCACAATATCACTCACACGCGATTACAAAGAAATCTATAAATAAATAAATATTGCTATATTTTATACAAAATAAGCGTCATGTTACTGCGAGAATGTTTTTGAACGAGAATTTCTACTAAAAACTACCAAAATGGTAGAATTTGCTAGCGCTCATTTACAACATCTTTTGTTCTTAGTACTAAGAATTAAAGTTTGTAAATTTCGATTTATAAATTATCATAACTGATTATGGTTTAAAATTCTTATTCAAACCCATTATCGCTTCGACTATATATTGAAAAAAAAAACGCCAAAGTGAGAAGGAAAAAAACTTTTTCAATAATATTATTAGGAAATATTATTTCAAACCAATAGTTAATTTCCCATTTGTACATTTAAATAAATGCATCAAGTTTACATAATATATAGTGTATAATTATCACTAAAAGAAAAACTATCTAAACGTAGTTAGTCAATTTCTACTAAAAATAATAAAAAAAACATATTAAATTACTAACTACGGACTAAAAAAGATCTAGATTTTAGTGTTTTAAATCATTACAAGAAATCTAAAAACCTAGAACTCAGATTTAGATTCTTTTACCAAATTAAAAAAAAACATTAAAAATAGTAACCGAAAAGACTATTAAGATACAGTCTTATCGTATTTTTTCTTAATTTATTTTAAACATTTTAGTTTTAATTATACACTAAATTTCATCAATCATATATCCTTTTTTTCACTTAAACGAAACGATAGCCTCAAAATATGACACAAATTACAAAATTTTATACAAAAAAAATTAATTTTTGTTTTCTCTTGGGGAATTACCCATGATGATTTCAAAATATTCATAAAACGTATAATAACATTTATTATACTTATATTTCCTCTTCAATGACGTTATTTTGAATAAAAATTTCATGGAAATAAATAAAAACACTTCTATATATTTTTAACTCTTCATCGTCTCAGTACTTATTTTTCCAAACGACCAATTAACCGAAGGATAGTTGACTTTAAATGTCAATTCTAAAAGTTTTAAATACACATTATTATAAAGAAGATACGATGTATAATATTTTTAAACGTACGGTCTGTTAGACCCGGCCAGGCGCCGTATTGCACAAATAACATTTCTTATTTACCTTTGAGCTAGCATCCTTCTTTCAGATTTGAAAAATCATTAATCTTACTATCAAAAGAAACAACCAGGATGATAAAAGTGTGTGTGTACTTATGTACACGCGTTAGAAGTTATACTTCTTTGGCGTAACAAGATAAAAATCTTTTTAAAAATTTTATCTTTCGCCTTATTCTACGTTTGTAGAAAAACTATAGCCAACTTCAGGGTGTCGGTTTGTCGTGACGGTGTGCGCGCGCATCGTTAAAATAAACATTTTTCCCTAACGCGCCAAAAGAAGTATAACTTCAAAAACTAACCTTTCTATTAAATTGGGACAAATCACATTTAAAAAAGGTTACTCAGTTTTATAAGTTCATCCCGAATCAACATCGTTACACACGAATTTTATACAAAAAAAAAGTACTTCATTTTTTTTATAAAAATCATAGAAATGAAGTATTTTCGTGATAAATTAAATTCTTTTTATTGAAAAGTACAACAAGTATTGGTCGTTAGAATAAATAGAACTAAAACGATGAATTATTAATTATCATTCCGCCACTTACAAGTCATTACGTATTAAGCCTACATATATTTTTACGATGAAAAACTAAATTTTTGTTCACAATATAAAGTTCAATTAAATAAAAAATGTACAGCACCTATTTTCTATTGATTATAATTGAATAATAGCTCTAATAGTAACATATATTATATATTTTGGCAAGCAAAGTATTTTCGACACTTTTGACTTCTTTATCCTTGTAAAGAAGTAAAAAGTTATTATGTTTAAAGAAAAATCGATAACATTGTCATCACTCGTTGTATGAAGTCACGAAAATGAGAAAAAAAATAAAAAAATCCAGTCAAAACAATGGAAAAATATTTTTTCAATACATTTTTTCTTATAATTATTCACGATCATGTCAAAAATAATATAATATAGCTTAACACACTCACACATTGGTGTTGCCACATCGTAATTATATTTTACTAATTTTAATATAACATACATACATATTCATTTAGAATGGACTAGGCGATTTTAAAAAAAAAAACATTTTTACTTACGTATAATTAAATAAGAGAATAAAAAAACATTAGATCTATTTTAGATATTGTTTTCGTTCTATGAATTCAAAAATGGTTCAATGTAATCACAAAAAATACATTCAAAACCTTTGAAACTAAATTCTATATCCCGCTTTTTTCACAGTTCAGTGCTGCCAGTACTAAAAAGCCTTTTTTTCACATTCATAAATCGCATAGCCCATACTATGTATTTAAAGACTATAAATGTAGCATTTCAGATAGGCACCTGCACAGTTTTGGACTAGTAGAAAAGATAGGCATTAATTAAACAAAAACACTAGGTTAGTTAACTTTGTTCAAATTGAGATCAAAAGGAAAATTACCAAACTACTTAATATGGATTTTTTGTAAATTTTAACGATAATTGTACTAAAAACAAATGCAAATTTGAAATGTTCAATTTAATATACGTAATACTGCTTATTTATTAAATTAATACGGAAATCTATAGATTAGTAGGTTTTTTTTAGTTGGCAACATTGTATATTTTTTGTAGTCTTTTTATGCTGTTTTATCAAGCTTCTGATTGTGGATTTCTAGAATGGAAACCAAAACAAGTCGATCTAAACTGAAAACTTGAAAATTTTAATGAAAAAGATGTAGGTTATATAATTATTTAAAAAGACAGCGTTTTGATTTTCTTTTGTAGTATGTCTATCTTGTAATTTACAATGAGTAAATAAATTAATTACTACAAATCCACGATCCTTAGCTTTTCCATAAACAATTATTATGAAACTAAACTAACTTAAGAGTGTGAATAAATCGACGAACCGAGTTGCATTAGTAATTAATTTTCCCTGTTTTTGGGGAAAAAAAATCTTTTCTAATAACTTTCATATACCTAATAATATATATGAATTATAAATATACGCTAAACGTATAGCAAATTTGGACATAAATTAAAAAGAAAATAATAATATTCACTGTATTTAAATTCTTTTCATGTTAACAAAATTAAAATGGCGAACATTTTTTTTATTTTAAATCAAAAAAGGTTAGAAATAAATTAATTCATGAAACAATACGCAGAGATTTTACAGTTTTATCTTGATCTAAGCTGCCAGCTAGGACGATTTTGATGACATTTTTAGGCAATCTTCATCTTAACCCACCGAGTACACTCAGTAAAGTTTAATAATCGGAAATATAACCGCAAGCGAAACCGCGGGTACTGCCAGCTGTCTTCAGCCCTTTTTAACGTCCCACAGTTGGGGGTGGGCCTCCCACAGTACGAGGGGGATCAGGCCATATTCCACCGCGCTGGCCTAGTGCGTGCTGGCGGACTGAGCATGTCTTACGAAAACTTGCTAAGTTTCAGACATGCCGGTTTCCTCACGATGTTTACCTTCACCGTAAGACAAGTGGTAATCATATAGAAATGATTCGCGCATGAAAATATCAGAGGTGCGAGACCCGGATTTGAACTCGCATCACTCGGTTGTCCAAGCGAGCGCGTTACCGATGACGACATTATATTATTAAAATTCTATCGATTTATTCACACCCTATACAATGATATTAAAATATATTTTTTAAACAGTAGCGGAAACTAATTTTAGTACGTTCTTGAAATATCTATGATTGCTACATTATTGATCTACTTATTCAGATTACATAGTTCTAAAAATACTGCGGATTTTGAAGGTGAAGGATGATTTTTGTTATTTTTATCATTATTTGTTTAGCATTTTAAAGGTACATGTGGTGAATATATATGAATTTTCACTTTTTTTATAGTTATTATATGTAATGTCCATCTGTTACTATCAATTGCTTTCTTTCAAGTAACAATTTTTCGAAATTGTCTTTCTTTGAACACCCCAATATTTTCTTTCCCAAATTAATTTATTTATTACAATATATTTTTGCTTTGAAGGCATTTTAGATATCATCAATGTATAATAAATTATCAGTTCTTTTTATTAGAAATAAATTTCCTAAACACATTTATTTCAAAGGAATGACTAAATTTCATCTGATTTTTCTCTCAAGATATCGAAATGTAAACAAAAATTTAGAAAAAATAATAAAAAAAACCCATCTGTATTAACGAAAAAAGCTCAAATGTCTTCTTTAAAAAAACTCAAATAGGATGTTAGAAAAAAAATCACAAATAATTCTATTTTTGGGAGAAAATAGTGTTTTAGCCAATACTTATTTTTAAATACACAAAATAAAGAAGTACCGTCTGTTTCAAAGCAAAGTCAAATGTCTCGAACAATCTTCATTTGTTACATAATATTTCTCTTTCTCACTTAGATACCGTCTTATTCCCAAGAAGATATATCTGTCTTTGTCGCACTATAGCGGCGTCTCTTTCCGCCATTGGAAGGCGTTAGTTTTGACAGCAGGATTCGAACTGGCACCAGACGCCAACGCAACGCCTGTACGACGTATGTTGGCTGCTGCGCTATCTGTTGATGATAGTAGATAATCATTTTTATTTCATTTTATGTTAGTGCTTTACACTAAAACTGAAGGACGGATTTTAGTCTTACGCCCGCACTCATAGTCGCTTAATGAACAATTAAGTCTCTCTTTAGTATGGAGATCCTATACTTAATGATTCATTAAGTGACTATGAGTGCGGCGGTAAGAAACATAGCCCGTAGGACTCCTAACCTAACGAAGGCGGGTTAGTCAACATTTTTTTAATAATTTAAGTATGTAAGGCCTTTTTTTACTTTATTACGCTTATGAATTTTAATAAATATATGGCATTTCAATAAATGATGCCAAGCATGATAAAACACCTGGTTTCGTTCGCCATTTTTTTTTTTAAAAAGATATAGCTTTAGAAAACAAATTTAAAAAGCAAACCCTATCAAAATACAAAATTTCAATCAAAATCGTTATAGCAATTATTTTATTTAATATTATAAGCGAAGTCTATATTAACCAATAACCTTTAAATATACATATATTGACATATCAATAATTTTCAGTTATAGTGTGATATTAAAATGTATCTCACCAAGTCCGTTCCTCACGTTGGCGACTAGACGCATCGCTGGGTTTGTCACAATACCGTTCCTCTTATTTTTACTGTGAACAAACAGATTATAAATATCTTTTATATATCTAATCACGAAATATATGCGAGAATTACATATTTCAGTAATAACCCATATTATTTATAATTTATTTCGGTTTTCCAGCTACGATATCACTTGTAGAATATGCCGTTTTCTATAAATAATACAAACAACCAAACATTTTAAACATGCTGTATAAGACGACCAATCTTTATATTATATAATATATAATAAAAGTAAAACTATACAATCCCTTTAGGTTTATGGAAACCTCTGTACAAATACAATTTGTCAAAAAAATACAAATTTCAAGGTGTCATAGTCAGTGCTTTGTGGCAAGTTAAAATATATATGACAGTCCGGAACAACTTTCCTATCCTCCTTGGTTTGTCTGTTTGTCCTTCCTTAAATTAGTGTTTAAATTTAGCTCAAGCTAACATCAAACTCACGATCCTCAACATAAAAAAACAACAAAAATAGAGCCTCTTTTAGCGTCCCACTAGCTGGGCATGAGCCTCCATTCAACACGAATAGGATCAGGTCATAGTCCACCACTGGCCAAGTGCGGACTGAGCATATCTAAGAGAACTTGCCAGGATCTATCAAACATGCAGGTTTCCTCTCGATCATCCTTTACGAAGGACAAGTGGTAATCATGTTGGAAATGAGTCGCATATTGATATTAAGAGGTGCGAGACCTAGTGATTTAAACCGGCTTTCCTTTAAGCGCGTTATCCCTGGACTATCTTGTACATAATTTCTTTCATACATAATAAAAAAAACGATTAAAAAAAACAAAAAAAAATAACCTAACGCCCTTTTTTGCCATTCCACATTATTATTAAAGCTAAGCAAAGCAGGCCTTCTGTTAGTACCACTGTTACTAAGTTAGTATATAGATATGGTTTCAGTGACAATAAAAAGCCATTCAAATTGACATTACAACAATTAAAGTATATTATTTGTTTATACATTTTTATACAACCTGTGTGTTTTTTAATATTTTTTTTATTATATTGTGACTGTAACACACAGCACCATCTAGTTCGGTGGTAAGCTACGAGGCTTATGTTACGGATACCAGATAGTTGATACACTACACATATATAACTTTAAATACATATATATTATAAATATAAACAGACTAGAGTCCAAACATTCGTGATCAACAAATGAATCCCCCGGGTTCCAGCCCCCAGCGGGGCTTGAACCCGCGACCGCTGGCGCGGAGAACTACAGACTGCGCGAAACATGTCGTCAAACTACTTATACTAGTGATTCACCCTCGCTCTACTCGGGTTCGTTGCGAAGGTAATTTTAAAGGATTGGTATTGATTTCTTAAATATTATGTATATTTTCCCGCAGTAAAAAGTATCCTACCAAATTATATCAAAATGTGTGCTGTAGTTTCCCCGTAATGCGGTGACAGACAGACAAAAATGAAATAAACTATAGATTCGGCCTCCATATCGATAATAATGACTATTTCAATACGATTTTCAAAAAAAAAAGTTAAAGTACAGATTGGACTCAATTATAATTTTATTATAATTATAGATAGTGGTGTGTAACTCAGCTCAGAGCCGGTTCAAATATTCAGTTCACAGTAGCTAGAGCCGTTGAGCTGCGGCTCAGTTGCTAGATAATCGGTTCACAGCTCACTATTACTTAGAATTGATTATTATAGTCGATTGAGACATTTTATTTTAATATTTAAATATTTAATTGAGTTACGATTTTATACGAGGGTTCGAGGTATTATAATTTATAACAGTAGTCACTAGTCACTACTCAATAATCTATCTCGTATAACTTTGTCAAAACTGCCAGAAAATTTTGAACTCTTTTCTTTTTACAGAGAGGTAACATTTGTTTAATATTTTACTTCTTATAATAATAATTACACGCTCCGTGTTTTAAAATAATATTAGGTTAAAATCAAAATAATACACTTTATTTAAATAGACTTTTATGAGCACTTTTGAATCGTCAACTTTACATTTTTTAATTAAATGTCAGTGTAGTCAGTTTTTGCGGAAGCACAGATTAAGGAGACTAATGCGGAAGTTACCACCAGCTCGGAAGTTAGTTTTACTAGGTACTTAGTTTTATACAACAATAAAACGTTGCTTTATTACATATAAATGTAATTTAGTACATCATACATGTCATTTGTTTGAACCGATTCATAAATTAGCTGTAAATCTGTAGTTACAAGTAACCATATAACAACAATTGAGCTGAACTGTGAGCCGGTTCACAGCTCCGGTTCAAGCATATGACTCATGAGCTGATCTGCGGCTCATACAAATTCATTGAGTTACCCATGCCTAATTATAGATAAATAAGCGATTGTTGATGAGAAATGAATGTGATAAACGAATGCTTAGTTACAGCGCGAGCCAATCCTTGCAATAAGGCCTCGATACAAAATGAGTTATCGTGGCATATTTTATTTTGTTTTTCCTATTTCTAAGACAAATGTTTTTTTAATATTATTGAAATAACAAAACTTACCTTATTAAAAAAAACAAAGTTACATAGACATGTATTTTTGATTTTCTCTCCTGGAGTATGATTTTTGTAAAGCCTTCTAAATGTCGGGAACCAAAAATCAATATAAATCCGCGAAAAAATACGAAAAAATATTTTTATTTAAAATGTGTAATATTTGCGTAATTCTAATAAAGTATTATGAAATAACGTTATATTATATTTCATTAATATAAAATATGAACGGTAAAGAAAAATGTTTTTCATCTGGAAACTATTCATAAAAACCGTTAAAAACTAAAACTTTTTTCAAAGTATTTCATTTTTCCTCAAAAAAATCAAGTCTCAAAAATAATCCAACAAAATATAGAAATAAAAAATGCCACAGTAACGCATTTATCGAGATCGCATATCTGTCCTTTTCACTCACGTTTTCTTAAATATCCTCCCTCTCGCTCTTCCTAAGCTGCTAACTATCCGGTTGTACGCCAAAATCACCTCGCTATTATTGCATTTATATGAGAAATAAAAAATAAATATATATAAAATGTAAACTACCTAATTTAGTGGAATAAAAAAAATGAACAAGTAAAAAAATAGTTTAAAAAAATCTATTCCAAATCAATTAATTCCCTTACATTATTTAAACTACACTAAACCCATTATAAGACAAAAGTTTTCATCTTATAAGTGAAACTATCTTTTCGGATTTTGTCGCGGATTTATTTAGATTTTTGGTTCCCGACGTTTCGAATGCTTTACAGCAATCAATCTCTCCCGTGACCATGATTGCTGTAAAGCATTCGAAACGTCGGGAACTAAAAATCAAAATAAATCCGCGACAAAATCCGAAAAGGTAGTTTCATTTATAATATCGAATATTCGCGTAAACTTAAGAAATTACTGAGTTTTATTTGTCTTTTTATGTAAGTATTATGAAATTTCTAATAAAATTTGTAGTAAAAAAATTAACATCTACTCTCGCATGCTTTATTTTTATTACTTTTGCATTGGAAAGTATGGACGCATGCACCCATTTGAAACTAAATCATTAAATGTATATAATAACTGTACTCTATATATATATGATATAAAAATATTATAATTCATAAGCAATTAAATACTAATATCAAAATGTTATATATCTGTTTGTTTGTTGACCAAATTTCAAATCATCAATGAGATTTCAATTTATATTGAATACTACAAAATTTCCTATTAGAATCACAAATTGTATCAGATCTTTAGGATAAATCCATCCACATTATTAAACACATAAAATAATAAGATAAATATAAAAATTAACACACAGCGCCATCTAGTTCCGTGGTACGAGGCTTGTGTTACGGATACCAGATAGTTGATACACTACACATATAACTTTAAATACATACACAATTACACATTATATATAAATAAATAAATATGTTGGAACATTATTACAACAGCGCCATTTAGTTCCGTGGTAAGCTACGTTACGTGCTTGTGTTACGGATACCAGATAGTTGATATACTACACATATACATTTTAAATACATACATATTATAAATATTAACACCCATGACTGGAGTACAAAAATTCGTGCTCAGCAAATGAACCCCCCCCAGCGGGACTCGAACCCGCGACCGCTGGCGTAGAAAGTAGGGTCACTACCGACTGAGCCAAACGTGTCGTCAAATATTATATAACATGCTTTATAATTTTTAGTTACACAATGACATAATATATTTTTAAAGCAAAAAATATAAAATACGTTTTTTTTTTCACATTTAAAGCTTAATACATAAGCTATACACCATAAAAATAACAAAATATAAGCACTTGTTAAAAACTTAACCCTTTTAAGACCTAAGGGACACTAGTGTCCCAAAAACTAAATCTACCCTCAAAAAATCCCTCATAGAATGCATTTTGGAAGGTATCTCCTGTCATTTTGTTTGTGAAACCAAATTATAATCATTGAACTGAAACTTTTAGAGCACACCTTTTTCTTTAGAAAAAGCGATATCAAAAAGAGACAAATATACTTATAAATAGTATTTTACTTGCGTGAGAATGAGATAGAAAACAAACAAGGTAAATTTTTGCGCCTGCATACCGCGAAGACTGCAGAAAATGCGTCATAGTCAACGTGGTATATTATTTTTAATCACGTGTAAATAAACTATACATAAAAAATACTATAAAAATAATAAAACCTTATAATGCTAACACTCTATATCTATCTCATTCTCTCGTATGTTACTTTTCTGAAGATGTGTGAACACACACACACGCCTTATTTTATTATATTTTTTTATATTCACCATAATATAGGTTTCTGATGATCGAGCAAAAACTTCAATTTACATCATTTTTTTTGTAACACACAAACATCATTTTTTTATTTAAATATATGTTGGGACATTATTACAACAGCGCCATCTAGTTCTGTGGTAAGCTACGTTACGTGCTTGTGTTACGGATACCAAATAGTTGATATACTACACATATAAATTTTAAATACATACAAATTCACCGAGGAAGACCTGCCTTGGCAAACGAGAAGGCTTCATACGATGCAAATGTCCTAGCCAACGCAATCTTCTCTGTTTGAGGAGACCAGTTACGCTAGGCAGCTGTGCAGACTTCAGCACTTCTTCATTTGTCACACGATCCCTCCATGAGACGCCCAAAATGCTACGGAGACAGCGCATGTGGAAAGCATTCAATCGTCTCTCTTGCCTGATATACGATGTCCATGTCTCAGCTCCATATAGTAGGATACTCAAGATGCATGCTTGGTACACGGTCATCTTGGTCTTAATTGTCAGGTGTTTGTTATCCCATACTCTGGTGCTAAGTTTCCCGAACATCGCGGCCGCTCTCCCAATGCGAAAGTTAATCTCACCATCTAGAGAGAGATTGCTAGACACGGTTGACCCTAGATAGCAAAAGCTTTCTACAACTTCTAGAGGTGCACCTTCCAGCAAAATGACCGGTTTTTCTGTGCAGCCTTGCGCTAATATAACAGTCTTTTTAGCGTTGATGGACATGTTGAACAGTGCACACGCTTTTGCAAATTTATTCACTATGTCCTGAAGTTCGCCTGGAGTGGTGGCAACAAAAGCTGCATCATCAGCAAATAAAAGGGCATCTATAAACTGGTCCTTGCGATGACGTTTGGACTTTAAAAGAGATATATTGTACAGTTTACCATCTTCCCTCGTATGTATGTGTATACCCTGCCTGTCTTCACCAAAGGCGACTTTTAAAAGAAGTGAAAAAAATATGCCAAATAGTGTAGGTGCCAAGACACAGCCCTGTCGCACTCCTCTCTTCATGTCAAATGGTTTCGATGTATCTCCATTATAGATAACTGAGCCTTTCATGTTGTGATGAAACGACTTAATGACAGATAGAAGTTTTGTTGGACATCCTATTTTCTCCAAAACTGAGTAAAGACCTTCTCTACTCACAGAATCAAAGGCTTTGTTAAGGTCTACAAATGCAACGTACAGCGATGACTGCTGCTCTCTGGACTTTTCCTGAAGCTGACGAAGAGTGAAAATCATGTCCGTCGTCGAACGATGGGCACGAAAACCGCACTGGGCCTCAGGATATACTCGATCTGCTAACTTTTGCAGCTTCATTAAAATTATTCTACCGAATAATTTACCAGCTATACTAAGCAGTGAGATGCCGCGATAATTGTTACAATCACCGCGGTCGCCTTTCCCTTTGTATAGGGTGATAATATTAGCATCTCGCATCTCCTGAGGCACATTTGCTTCGGTCCAACATTTCAAGAACAGATTAAATAGGACAGGAGCAATGCACGGTATCTTGACTATTTCACTTAAAACACCATCAGCGCCTGGGCTTTTGCCACACTTAAGCTGGTTAATAGCAGTGTGGAGTTCTTCCATGGTTGGAATTTCATCTAGCTCTGTCCAAATAGGCAAATCAGGAATCAATTGCAATGCTATGGGTGATATGTTAACCGGTTGAGAGTATAGTCCACTATAGTGTTCCACCCATCGACGAAGTTGGCCACATTTATCAGTTATAATAGTTCCATCCGACTCCTTAAGAGATGCTAATTTCACTGGAAGCGGTCCTAGTGCTTGTTTAATGTATGCGTACATCCCGCCAAAATTCCTTCTCGATGCGCAGGATTGGATATTTTCACAAATATTGGTCCAGTATAAGTTCGCATAGTACCGAGCATTGCGCTGAAGCGTTGCTTTTGCCATTGAGAGTTCTCTCTTTGTGTATGGATTTGGATCAAGACAATGTTTGAGAGCTGCTTGGCGTTTAGTGTCAAGCAGCGGCTGAAGATGGTCGATATTTGCCTTAAACCAGTCTTGTTTTATATGTGATTGGTATCCAAAGGCTCTAGCGGCTGTTACAGTAAGAAGCCGTTTAACCCTTGTCCACTCCATTGCCGCGGAGGTAGCTGGGCCCCATGTGGCAATTTCGGCAGAGACAAGCCTCTCGTACGTTTCCATTGACGAACTGTGAACTGAGTTTGGAGGATTAACTTTCTTTTTGCCAACAGGACGAGCATGATGGATCTTTTTAGGGGAGAAGCGGACAGAAGAGATGACAAGAGAGTGATCAGTTTCGCAATCAGCGCTATGGAAGGTGCGCGTGTGCAAGATGTCTCGTAAGTTCTTTTTTCGACAAAGTACAACATCCAGTTGGTGCCAGTGTTTAGAGCGGGGATGCATCCAGGAGACTTTTCGAATAAATTTGCCCTTGAAGTAGGTGCTAGTGACACAAAGTTGATATTTAGAGCAGAACTCCAGGAGACGCTGCCCATTCTCGTTCAACTTGCCTACACCATGTTCACCAATACACTCAGGCCATGCCGTATGATCTTGTCCTACACGAGCATTGAAATCTCCAAGGACTAGCAAGCGGTCACCAGAGTCCACCCCACGGACTGTTTCACTGAGCTGATAATAGAACTGGTCTTTAGCCTCTACCGAAGACGATAGTGTTGGAGCATATGCAGCGATAATGGTCATAAAGCCGCTCTCTGTACTGAGGCGTAGGATCATGATTCGCTCTGAAATGCCTCTAGGTCCATCAACGTGATTCAGCAGGTCGTTTCTTATAGCAAATCCCACCCCATGCTCGCGAACTTGTGCCACATCTTTACCCTTCCAGTAAAAGGTATAATGTGTTTCGCGTAAGAAACCTTCATCGGCTAATCTAGTTTCTTGAAGAGCCGCTATACTGACATTTAGTTTAACAAGTTCCAAGTCTATGATTGATGTCTTACGAAGATGGTTGTCACCGTTAAAACTTCCACAGATGGTCGGAAAGCCTGTCTGCATTGTGCGGATATTCCATGTTCCAATGCGCATAAGTTGGTTATGATTTTTGTTGCTTTTTCCGTTTGTATTACTTGAAACCGCAGGTGAAGCACATAACGACACTGCCTTTCTGATTTGTAACCAGGACCTCCTTCACCCCAAGGAGACCAGACAGTACCGAGACGGACACGTACCTTACTGACCGGGGGCTGCCCGGTTTAAAGCGGGCGGTAACGTGTCAGTGGGCCTACGATGGACCCTCCCACTGTCAAGAGTGACCCCTGGCGCCCGCACCTTCGCCTATTTGCGCGGACTTATAACCGGTTACTGCCACCCGTGTTGTTTTCCACTTGCAGCATAACTGCAGTGGGTGAAGTGACCTCTTCACGGACGTTACATCGCCTGGGACGCGATTTAGATAGCGCAGGCATGCCCAGAACCTACGATATCCTCTCGACCTAACCAGCAGAACCCACAGGAATGACGAATCAGTACGTGTGGAGCCGGATCGGTTGCAGGACCTAGCTCTTGCTTTACGGGGGTACCACTCCGGGTTTATTTTGAGTTTTCCTTCTCTAATAGTGGCGTTAAAAAAACAGATGAAGGCTGTGCCACCAGTATATATTACCTTAGTCGCCTTTTACGACACCTCGGTAAGCGAGAGGGAGGTACTATTCTACTCTGCCGGTAACCCCACGGCATATTAATTAAATACATACTTAAATAATATTAGTTGTAGTAGACTTGTCATTATTTTTGTTCTATAAAAATAAACCTTCAAAAACTTAAAAAATATGTGTTCTACTAAACCTTGAAAATGAGAATCTTAATATACCTCGTATAATAAAAGCTCACATACCTAATGGATGCCCTCTATTTGAAATTAAAGGAACAATTACAAATTTCTTCTAAATTTGGCACAGATAACAAAATAGCCAAAAAAATATTTTGACAGTTAAAAAAAGCAAATGCTTTGATTAAAATATCAAAATCAATAAATTCAAAATATTTTTTATAAGGCTTTCATTTCAGGTTGGGGACCAACTTTCTCATAAGCCTCGTCCAATAAAGAACATATTTGAGATATAATTTCATCATTCAATTTCCTACTCGAAGCCAATCTGATAAATGGTTCCGGACAGTTGACTTCTGCGTCTCTCAAATACGCTGCTACTGTCATGGCAATGCCTTTTTCTAATATATAATTAGTGATGTTTCTGAGATACGTTTGTTTTAGACGGTCGGTTAAATCTGAGTTTTTGAGGTATATGTGTTTGACAGGTGACAGTTCGTCGCCACTGAATGTGTAATGCCTTAGGTTGGCTAGAGCTTTATTCAGTCTCTTCGAGTTTTGATCCAATTCACGAAGAATGGCGGGCTTTTCTTCTAAAATGTCCAGTGCGGAGATTGCAGCTTGAGTCAACATGGGTGGCAACGACGCGCTGAAGCAATAACCTAATCCAGATAATCTTTGAAGCTCCACAATGAAATGTGTCCCCGCGCAAAATCCACCAATAGTTGCAAAGGAATGTTCTAGAGAACCTACAATCAGATCAATTTCGTCGCGAGGCACGTTTAGATGTTCTGTTAGACCGCGGCCGTGCTTGCCGATAACTCCAATAGTCAAACTTTCATCTAACATAATTCTCAATTTATATCTCCTTGCCAATTCAACGAGCTTTCTTAGTGGGCACATTTTTCCAGTATTGAAATATATCGCTTCAGCAATCAAGAAGGCCCTTCTCTTGGGATTTAATTCTTTCTTTTGTGACGCTTCTTCGAGTAAACGCTCTAGATCATTCATGTCATTGTGTTTGAAATACCTCACAGTGCTCCGAGCTGCATCAATACCTTTCTGAATTGCAAACCAAACCTTTTCATCCGCAAATATAATATCATTTTTCTTGGCATAAGATGATATAGCACTTGCAACAGTTGAAAATCCATATGAATACACACAAGTTTCCTCAACTTGTAAAAACTTTGCTAATCTTTCCTCCAACTCTAAATGAACATCGATAGTTCCATAAAAACCTCTTGGTCCACATGAGCCTACTCCATATTTATGAAGAGATTCAATAGCTTTTTCCATTATAATGGGCTCCTTATCAAAACACAAAAAACTTGTAGCACCTACATTAAGAACTTTATCATCTATTTTCCCCATTAAAGGTGGCTCTTCTATCTCTATGTTTGGGTCTACTAATGGTAAAGGTTTCCATTCCAATAACTTTTTCTTGGTTAATTTATCTTCAGGTAATTTATTTTTAGATTTTCTCATCCATAAAAAATATGCAGAGCCTACAACGATTTGGAACGCGATGAGTATCGTCCACCAACTGGCAGAATCATAAATGTCCATTAAGATCATTGCAGTTTTTAATTATTTACGTCTTAGCGGACTGAACGTTTTGTTACGATTGAATCTTGAGAGTTTTCAGTTTAATAAATGTGGCCAGTTTTTGTTAAGGAATTATAAGGCCGTTCAACCGATTTATCAGCTGTCATTAGTACTATATATATATATATCCATACTAATATTATAAATGCGAAAGTAACTCTGTCTGTCTGTCTGTCTGTCTGTTACCTTTTCACGCCTAAACCACCGAACCGATTTTGCTGAAATTTGGTATGTAGATAGTTTGCATTCATGAGAAGGAAATAGGCATATTATTTTTTGGAAATTCAACCCCTAAAAGGGTTAAAAGGGGTGGCAAAGCTTGTATGAGAAAAATATTTTTATTGCACATTTTTGCATGAAACTTTGAATCAATGCTTTTTAGTACAAATGATGAAACACGTATTTCAGGGTTTTTCGAAATTCACCCCCATTGGGGGTTAAAGGGGGTGGCTAAGTTTGTATGGGAAATTTAATTCTATTGAAATATTTTGCGTGACACTGAAATAATGCTCTGCAATACAAATTATGAGATACATATCTAAGCGTTTTTTGAAAATCAACCCCTATGGGGGTTAACGGGGGTGGCATAATTTGCGTAGGAAAAATATTTAACAGTAATTTTTACCATAAGTCAATAACAATGAACCACGTACATCAGTTTATCATTAACGAAAAACACACAAAGAAATTATGATACACATAGTAGCAAAATTGGTTAAAAATAGGAAAAAAGTTTTAGAAAGCGCAGCAGTGGCGGCACGGCAGGTGCGGGGCGCGCGCGGGCAAGCCACTTGCAGAACAATAAAACAATATTCAGTTGTGTATGACTAATGTATTTAATGTGCAAAATTAGGTTAAGTATTTTTTAATTAAACTTAAAATTATGATGTTTTTTTTTTGTTTCATTCCTAAGTGAAAACACAATTACTGGTTCTATAGAGTTCTTACAAATTTATATAGATAACTCTTGCGAAAACTTAAGAGAAACATCTCACAGGATTACAAAATAACTGGCGCTGTAGATGAAATAGAAAATGCTACACAGTAGTTTTCAGAAAAGAGGGCCAGAACTTTAAATGGGGAATCAGTATCCTTGGTACATTATAAGTAACAGTAGGTATATAAGCAAAAATGTTTATTTTATTCACTCTTAGCGCGAGCGAAGCCGCGGGCACCGCTAGTATATATATATAAGCAAAATTGAAATGTCTGTTTTTATTACCGACTTTGTACTAAATGCATATGAAAATATTATATTATAATATGATAGTTACATCAAAAAAAATTTTTTGTTTGTCTGTCTGTTTGTTCGAGCTAATCTCTGAAGCGGCTGGAGCGATTTTGACAGGGCCTTCACTCGTATATAGCTAACGTTATAAGGAGTAACTTAGGCTACTTTTATTTTATTAGAAAATTATAAAAACGGGTTTGCTAGTCTGTAATTATTAATTAAAGTACCTGTCTTGCCTCTCATTGGCAGATTTGTTCCCGCGTCCAAGTATTATCCTCATATGAGTGTCCCTGTTGAAGTGTGTGTCTGTTACAAGAGGCTGTACGTTGGTGAGACTCTGCGGTTGGGATCCTGGGAATATAAAAAAATATTATTTTACTAGTAATTAAACCTCGCTTTGTACGAGGTCTAATTTGTCCCTAGGTTGTTTAAGGGTTAGTTTAGATTTCTCAGTGATGAGATATTGTCCCAAAGTAAAAATTCTTCAAATTTTTCATTTTTTTAAATCTCGACTGACCGTTACAGCCAGTCAGTTAAAAATAATACGTGAAATTAACGAGTTTGCTTTGTGATTTTATTATTAATTAATATCAATTTGGTGTAAATTAAGGAAAATGTATCTAGTTACTTGAATAGAACAAATGACAAATGAACAAGTTAATTAAAAAACAAATCTGAAATGGTGGAAGTGATTTTGTTTAAAATTTTCAGGCAATTTACAGATTGGTCTAACGAGTGATTGTTTGAAGTTTACTAGCGATTGAAGACATGAACGCATTTATATATATGTAATAATAATAATAATTTGTGTATCCACATGAGCCTTCATTATTCGTTTTAGATACTACATGTATAACCATATCATAACCATGAGTTGATTTTTAGCGTGTATGGGATGTAAAATGACAAACTTCAATGAAATTGAGATTTTCTATAGCACAACGATATATTTTTTATTACAAGTCACAAGTGAGAGAGCGTTCACCACAGATAAAAAAATACATAAATTAAGTTACATAGATAATACAAACTTACTGTAACAGTTGCTTTAACAAATTTCATAAATTACTAAACTGGATACAACCAAATATTACTTATTTAAATATCTATATACTATTTATAAAGCTGAAGGGTTTGTTTGTTTGTTTGTTTGTTTGTTTGTTTGTTTGTTTGTTTGAACGTGCTAATCTCAGCAACTACTGATTCGATTTGTAAAATTCTTTTTGTGTAGGATAGTCCGTTTATCTAGGAAGGCTATAGGTTAAGATTGACTCGCTGTAATCTTTTTCTATGGTAAACCAATTTGTTTTAAGATAATGAATTGTTGGCGAAGGTGTTTTATAAACATGTTATTAATCCTTATTCAAATAAATAAGTTATTCATCACAACAAGGACGGGCGAAAGAATTTGTTTCCCAGCTTTTAGAACGCTAGCGAAGCCGTAGGAAAGGCTAGTATTAAATAAAATTATATCTTTAATATCATCTATGTGCTATATATGCTTGAGTGTATGCTAGTGTGTGTGTGGTGGGGCACTGACCTCTATAATACCACTGGACTGGCTGTTCCAAGCGTTTGACAGCAATTTTTTTGTGTCCATTTGAAGCGCCACTAGCGAGAGTCCCGAGAACTAATTTTGACATATATTGCAAATGACAGCGAGAAGTGTTTGTTTACTGTAAAGTAATTTTGCATTTTCGTTGTTAATATAACTTAAGTAGTAATTATGATGATACGGTTATTGATTAATAAAAATAAAAAAATAAAAATCTTTATATCGACATCATTAGTCTTAGTACCACGAACTCTCGCTACGTCCGACAGCGGCGGACAGCGCCAAAATGGCGACTATCAAGCAGCCTCAAAAGCACGTTGACAACAGCCAGTCCAGTGGTATTATAGAGGTCAGTGGGGTGGGGGGTGTGGTGGGGGTGGGGGGTGTGGTGGGGGGCGCACCGGGCGGGTCGGGGCTGCGCGGGCTGGGGCTGCGCGGCGGCGACGCGTACAGCGGCGAGGCGGCGCCGTGGCGCTGCTCGCGGCGGCGGTCGCGCGCGCGCGCGTCGCCGCGCAGCTCGCCGTCGCGCTCGTTCGCCGTGTAGCTCCTGCCACACAACCACGCATTATATTAATCTTCAACTATAGTAGCGTTAATACCTCGCTGCAGACTCGGCCATAAATCATAATCGGACTAGGGATGTGCGCTAGCTGCGCGCGCGCAGGGCCGCTATCGATAACGGAATCATCAAGGTTACGACGTAAACATACTGCATTCATTCAAGTATGCAGGGTAACTAATGGGTACTAATGTGATTAACTAACTTATTATTAAAAACTAAAGAGGGTAATTAGCAAATATGTTTAGCCTATTTAGTATAACTATTTTAGTTGTGCTGTGCTATTAAGTATATTTAAATCGCTACAAAAATAAATTAGACCATTACGTGTCAAATAAACGTGTTTTTATTTCTATCACCCATTTATAAAGATACAAAAAAAAATGGTTGCCTGTAAAGTCGGTTTTACGGGCGAAGATTTTACGTGACAACGTCTTTTTCTCGGTAGAATATTTATTGATATGAATATAATTAAATTGCACAATAGGAACAAGGAATTGAATGAAAATAAGAATTGCACAAATTTTAACTATAGAAATATATTTTAATAGTTGAGTGGGAGAGAGACGCAAGGCATTCGGCGGGCCTCTCTCTCGTTCGGTGACTCATCGTAACGTTACCGAGCGTTACACTTTTTCATAAGTGACTCCCAACCTAACCTAATTTAAGACGTTGTCACGTCAAAAAAGAACTATCAATATCACTCATCGACTGCAGTAATGCACAGCGCAGTAATGCACAATGCCGTGCCATAAGGCCCGTGAGCGGAAAAGAGAGCGAAACACTCGAATGATTTATGGCCGAGTCTGCAGCGAGGTATTAACTCTACTATAGTTGTGGTTCTCTTCCAGATTATAATCTATTTGTATTCAGCCTTTTAGGGTTCCTTAGCCAAATGGCAAAAAACGGAACCCTTATAGATTCGTCATGTCTGTCCATCTGTATGTCACAGTCACTTTTTTCCGATACTATAAGAACTATACTGTTAAAACTTGGTAAGAAGATATATTATGTGAACCACATTAAAATTTACACACAAATATAGAAAAAAAAACAATAAATTTTGGGGATTCCCCATACTTAGAACTGAAAGTTTAAAAAATATTTTTCATCAAACCATTCTATGGATCTATGGATCAAAAATGATAATAAGGTTTCTAATATCATTTTTTTCTAAACTGAATAGTTTGCGCGAGAGACCCTTCGAAAGTGGTAAAATGTGTGTAAAATCTTACGACATTTTGCTTCAAAACGAATAGTAATCATGTTTGAAATGTAATATTTGAAAATATCAGAACAGTGATAGACCCGGGATTTGAACCCATTTCACTTGTATCCTAAGTGAATGTGTAACAATAGGGAATATGCATGATTTTTTTTATGACTTAAATCCATCCTTTACATCATTATAAAGTAGAAAAATATATAAATAGTCTTGAAAATATATAATTTTTTATGCAAAGTGAAATTTAAAACATTGACTAAATTTAAGCCGTTCAAACGCCACCAGTAGCGCCGCCACGTCGATGACGTCATTTGTCACACGAATGTCTTTTTTACTTTAAGCTTTTCAGGTACTTCTTATATATCTTCCGTTTTAATTGCTATACACAACATTGAGGAAATTAAAAAACCTTCTTACAAGTATTGTAAGTACAAAAACATTATTAGAAATACACCCAATAAAGTGTTTTTTCGTATTCCAAGCGATGCGAAAGTAAAAGAAAGAAAGATGAAAAGATGTTTTTCGTTCGTTCAAAGTTTTGATAAAACCAGTTTAAGTCACCGTCCTTGATTCACTATTAATATTGATTCACTAGAAAACACCACAGGAACACAGTTTTAAATTTTTTCTAACATATATACAACTTTTTAGTAGTATAGACCAGTGTCGATAATTTTTGAAACCAAAAAAATAATAGTAGAATAAAACCCACTAGAAAAGAATAAAACCCACTAATATTATAAAAATGAAAGGAAAAATAAATTACGGGCGATCAGAGGTCGGGAAGGGGGAAGGGGGGTGTTTTAAGGGTAAAAAACTGTTTATCTCGATTTCCGGCAAAACTACAAGTCCTATGGAAAAAAGTTAAATGGCAATGTTGTAGGTAATAAAAAGATCTAAAACTTTTGTATTTACACTCTTTTCACATAACCTCAAAATTTATGTAAAAAATTAAAAAAAAAAAACAAGTTTTTGGTTTTTTATTTTTATCTTTTACAAAAAGAAATTATTTTTCACGAAATTTTGTGAAAACTTACCTTTTTATATTCGAAATACACTGTATTTTTATTGATTTAAAATATTTATTTTTTTCACCTTATTTTGACTTAATATCGAAAAAGCACCCTAGTTTTCCATCGAAAGTTCTCACGTCAAAATATTTGCTTCCTTAAAAAGATTAGTGGGCCTTTTGTTTGCTAAAATCTCTACTTTGTGATGGTGTAAAAATATATATATACATTAACATAGTAAATTTTCTCAGAAAAGCTGCCTAAACCTGGTCTAGTATGAATATCGACGCCGATAAACCCAATGTTTTGACAACTGACGTCATTTTGCTTTCAACCAATGGTGGCGCGTTTAGGAAGTTTCGATTTCCCGCCGTTAATATTCACTTTTTATATAATATTTTAAGGGTTTAAATAATAACTAAATAAAAAAAATACCTTTTAATCATAATGTGACGATAATAAAGTTTGGAAAAAAAGATATTTGAAGCAAAATTAAATTTTATGCATATTCCCTATTAGCTTTTCTTTCATCATCATCATCATCATCATCATATTCAGCCTGTATTCGTCCACTGCTGAACATAGGCCTCTCCTATGGCACGCCACTGAGCTCGATCTTCAGCTCTACGCATCCAACCGCTGCGAATGCGACCACTCTACGAATATCGTCGCTCCACCTAGCAGGAGGACGTCCTACACTACGTTTGCCGAGCCGTGGTCTCCACTCAAGAACCCTTTTGCTCCACCGGTTATCGGTTCTGCGACAAATGTGACCAGCCCATTGCCACTTCAGCTTGCTAATTCTTTGGGCTATGTCGATAACTTTGGTTCTCTGTCGGATCACTTCATTCTGAATCCGATCCTTCAAAGAAACTCCGAGCATAGCCCTCTCCATAGCACGCTGAGCAACCTTAAGCTGGTGCACTAATCGCACCGTCAGTGTCCACGTCTCGGCTCCGTATGACATAACAGGTAGGACGCACTCATTAAAGACTTTTGTCTTTAAGCTTTGTGGTATTGGCGACGAAAAGACTCGACGAAGCTTATTGAATGCTGCCCAGCCCAGCTGTATTCTTCTTTGAGCTTCTTTCTCGAAGTAGTTTTTACCGACTTGCAGTAACTGTCCAAGATAGATGTAGTCTTGAACTACTTCGAGAGTTGTTCCATTAAGAGCGATCGGTTCCGGTGTCACATGTGAGTTAAACATGATCTTGGTTTTATCAAGATTCATCCGGAGACCGATGTGTTCTGAAGAACTAGCTAGGCTTTGCAGCATATATTGTAGGTCTTGTACGGTTTCAGCCATGATGACGATGTCGTCTGCGAATCTCAAGTGCGAAATGTACTCACCGTTTATATTTATTCCTCGTCCACTCCAGTCGAGAGTCTTGAACATATCCTCCAATGCAGTTGTGAATAATTTGGGGGAAATTACGTCCCCTTGTCTCACTCCCCGGTGCAGGAAGATAGGTTCAGACTGCCGATTCTGGACTTGGACGGTCATTGTTGCGGTGTCATACAGACATTTCAACACTTGGATATATCGCCAATCGACTTGGCACCGTTGTAAAGACTCTAAAACAGACCAGGTTTCGATAGTGTCAAAGGCTTTTTCATAATCCACAAATGCTAGACATAAGGGCTGATTATACTCTTCCTGCTTCTGTATAATTTGCCGCACAGTGTGAATGTGGTCTATGGTGCCATATCCACTTCGAAAACCGGCCTGTTCTGGAGGTTGGTAATCGTCCAGTCTACGCGTGAGACGATTTGTGATGACTCTAGAAAACAACTTGTAAATATGGCTTAAGAGGGAGATCGGTCGATAGTTTTTCAGCAGGGTTTTGTCACCCTTTTTGAAAAACAAGATCACCAAACTTGTGCTCCAGTTCTCCCCGAAAAAAGGACGGAATTAAATAAACGCTGGAGTTGTTTTAGCGTCGGAGTTCCTCCTGCTTTTAGAAGCTCCGTTGTAATTCCATCCTCTCCGGGGGCTTTTCCATTCTTCAGTTGTTTTAGAGCCATCACAATTTCGTCTACGCTGACTTCTGGCAGGTCTTCTGTGTAGTGGCGGGTAAGTGTGGCTCTGGGATTCTCGTTATTGGACGTGGGACAGGTCGCTCGTGATGTGTATAGGCGTCCATAGAAGTCCTAAACTTCATTCAGAATCTCCGGCTTAGAAACGACGACTTTTCCGCTAGTTGTGGTCAGCTTAGTAAGATGGCTTCGCCCCAGCTTTTGAACAAAGACTTTGGACCCCCGATTTTGCTCAATGGCTTCCTTGATGGAGCACGTACTAGAGTTTCGGAGGTCTCGTCTTACCAGCTTCGATATTCTTTTGTTCAACGCCCGCTGGTTTGATGGTGTGATTCCGGTATCTTAACGTCGTTTATTTATTAGCTGCAGAGATTCCTCAAAGAGTTTAGACTTTCTACCGATACGTTGCAATTTACACATTTTTGTCCCTTCTTCCCGGAGAATACTCACCACTTGGTCGAGTTCTTGGTCGACGTCCATTGTGGTTTCCAGGGCAGCAAATCGGTTCTCCAATTTTAGTTGGAACGTTTCCGACACAGCTGGAGTTTGGAGCATATTGGGCCGGAGCGTAGATTTTATCAGACGGTCCCGCTCAAGCTTATAATCTATATCTAGAGTGCCTCGGACGAGTCGGTGATCGCTTCCGGTGTTGAACCTAGCGATCACGGAGACGTCTCTAAATATACGCTTTTTAGCCGTCATGATAAAATCTATCTCATTTTTTATCATAGTATCAGGACTTCGCCATGTCCACTTTCGGTGGGTCTGTTTCTTAAAGAAGGAATTCATCAAGAAAAGCCCCTCTCTTTCCAAAAAATTGACGAGCATTTGCCCCCTGTGATTTCTGCTTCCAAATCCATGTGGTCCTACTACCGATTCACCGCTTGCTTGTACTCCCACTTTTGCGTTGAGGTCTCCCATGACAACATTAAAGTGGGCCTTATAGGTGGTATGTAAGGCTTTTGAGATATCTTCGTACATCTCTTCCACTTCGTCATCCGAGTGTGTCGAGGTCGGCGCGTACACTTGGATAACCTTGAGGCTATACCTCTCGGTTAACTTAATCACAAGATATGCAACTCTTGCTGACACACTGGAGAGCTCTATAACATTGCCAGATAGACTCTTGTCAATCAAAAACCCGACACCGCCTTGAGACGTTTGGATTCCCTCTCTGAAATACATAAGGTGGCCTGATTCCAAAGTCACGGTATCCTCTCCCTTTCTTCGGACTTCACACAACCCTAGAATATGCCACCTTATGTTTCTGAGTTCTTCCTCTAATTGTGCCAGATGTTCGTCGAGCCTTAGCGTGCGTCCGTTAAACGTAGCCAGTGTCAGTTGTTGTTGGCGGCCTACCGTAGCCCGGGGATTCTTAGCACCCCCTACCCCGCCGTTACCATGGCTGCCGCCTTGGCCAGGAATAGCGGGGCGACCGGGAACTGGGGGCCGTTTCGTTCGTGCGCTTGCCATAGATGGAAATGCCCATAATCGCCACGCTGGGCAGGCGGGTTGGCGATCGCAGGGCGTAGCTTCTTATACCGGTAACGCTGCTGCCCGTCACCGGTCTGTGACATTTAGCTACGCTGTTTAGAGAGGTTATACCGCCATCTATCGGTCGTCAGAGCCTCGTTCGTTGTTCAGCAGGATGTACCGCGTGCAGGTGAGGTTGACTAAGAGTACTAAGTTGTTATTTGTACTCCCTTACATCCTAGCTTTTCTTTACGAAAATAAAACTAACCGCCGCACTCATAGTCACTTAATGAACCATTAAGTCGTTATTTAGTATGGAGATTCTGGAGTTAATAGTTCATTAAGTGACTATGAGTGCGGCGGTAATATATTTTAATGACCTGGAGTTACTTCAAATGCCTTTGTTAATAAGAGTATAATAAATACATATGAATTTGTGTAGTTCTGACACTCCTTCTATGACTCTCCTACTTAGAGTAGCTAGCAATGTGGAAGCGAGACAGAACTCACCGTGCACTCTCTGTCTCTTTCAGTCTCATAGTTCTATGGAACGAAACTTCAACAATGAGTGAGAATTAGGGCGTAGAACCGACAGCTTTAACTTGCCAACTCCAGGCTACTGAGAAAGTCTTAACACAATAACTAGTCTTGTCTCAACCCGGACTCAAACCTAAGACCTCCGGATGTCCAACATGCTAGCCACTACACCACAAAGGAAATAAATAGTAATGAAATCTTAAATACCTGAGTTTAGAGTCCTGTTCCACAACACTGTGCTCCGGTATCGGCACGGTCTCTTCCCGCCGCGACCGTCCGCATCGAGCAACTTGCTGAGCGAAGGAAAGCGATGAATTCACTCGATTCGTCTGAAATTTTATTCTAATTAATACAACTAATATTAATATAGCAAAAGCAAAAAAAAATCCTTATTATCTAAAATGCTGAACAATTCAAAAAAAATAATAATTAAAAAGATTAAAAATAAGTTAAATAACCTAACATTTAATTAAACAAAAATAAGCACAGATTAAAAATTATACACCAAAAAAGGTCACAGATTCAAAAAGCAAAATTTTGGTATTATTTCTTTAATTCTCTAATGTATATAGTTACTTCAAAACATATTATGCATCCTTTTACTGTAATAAAATACACATAAATGTAAAGTAAACAATGGGGTATTACATCAATTTTTGAAAATTGTCTCAATTAGATTCTGTAGTGATATTACACCAATAAAAAACACTATTTTTTCACTATTTAAATTTCGTGCCTCATTGGTCGAAAACGCTGAACGCAGTGGACGCCATTATTACTCTGTGTGTCAGTACGTCAGTGGATTTTGTAAACAAATGCGCTGATGATTTGTATGAAATTGATAATTGTTTATAGTTTAAAAATGAGTTATTATTCTACTTATCGTTGGTGTGCTGTTCCTGAATGCAAGAATACTAGGGTAAAAACACCGAACAAATTATTTTTGTGTACACGGCGGTATGACGTAATAAAGTGGCATCTACTATTTCATGTTGTTTAAAAACAGATTAAAAAACTGAAAACTTTGATTATGAACTAAACCCTATATTTTCCGAATGCTCTTTGCCTAAGCTATCTTAATAATATGTTTTAAGATAATTTTTCATATGGCGTAAAATACCCTATTATATATGACATAAGCTACTTTTTACCCCGAAAAAATTACGATTTCCGTTTTGTAAGAATGATTTGTTATTTGCTCGTACCTTATCGTTCGTTTCGTCCGGCTCGTGCGATCTGTTGGAGCCGCCCGTCATGTTGGAGGACGATTTGGTCGAATTCGAACTGTGGACACTTCGCCGTTTGTAGTCGGGAGAACCTGTGGTGAATAAAAAACATTGAGCCATCTGCCAGGGTAAGGCACTTCAAAATCAGTTCAGCCTTTTTAGAGTGTAGCCGAAAGAAAATAAAATATCAAAAATGTTAGAAATGAGACTACCTTTTCGGATTTATTTTGATTTTTAGTTCCCGACGTTTCGAATGCTTTACAGCAATCATGGTCACGGGAGAGACTAAGGTATTTGACGTCTCATAGGTTTATATACTTGTTACAGACATTTATAATATCATTTATAATGTCGAATATCGCGTAAACCTTAGAAAGTATTATAAAAAATGTTGTTTAATAAAAAGGACTAAAAATGGGCTTCATATCTGACAACATTTTAAACTCTGAAATGGATTTCGAAATTCTGTCCCTTCCACGAAACCCTAGGGTTCGATGAGCTATCATTAGGGAACCGCTGTACAGACAAAAAAGTCTCATCAGCCCAAAATATTAAACTCTTTGACGGAATTCGACATAGTGTCATTCCATGGAACCCTACCGTGAACTATCATTAGGGAATCGCTGGTACAGACAACACTCACCTGCCCTAGGGCGGTCTTCCGTGGGCGGTAGGGCGGGGTTGGGCGGCGCGGGCGCCGAGGGCGCCGCCCAGCGCTCCAGTAGGCGGCATATGTTGGCGTGCCCGGCGCGCCACGCCACCTTGGCCGGCGTGCGACCTGACACACACAGATACACACATTTTATATAAATATATAATCATGGGTAAAGACGTAGCCATGGAGGTTAGCGACGAGGAGAACGATCGCTACGTCGAACGAACGATCGACGATCGAACGATCGCTACTAAAGCATTACCCGCCTGTTTCTGAAAATTTGTAGAATTTATAACGCGCTGCCGTCGGTAAGTAGGATCTGTGAACTTAGCTGTTTATGAGTACAAGTAGATGAACTTAGTTGAATAATGTACAAATTTTCAAAAAAGACAATAATCATTTATATTTATAATAATTAACATAATTTATAATTTATAATATGTAATATATAAATAATAATAATAAGACAACTTAGCGATCGCAGCGCCTCCTTAATTTGTCCATATTTCTGGGACACTACGTTCTACAGCGATCGTTCTCCTCGTCTCTAACCTCCATGGTGGTAGCCCACTGGTAACCTGGTTGCTTGGGTAACCAAGTAATTCGACTTCAAATCCGAGTCTCGCACCTCTGATATTTTAATGTGCGAATCATTTCTATTATGATTACCACTTGTCTTACGGTGAAGGAAAACATCGTGAGGAAACCTGCATGTCTGAGAGAACTTAGCATATTTCCAAAAAGCATGCTCAGTCTGATCCTATTCGTATTGAAGGAAGACCAGAGCCCAGCAGTCATAAAGGGCTGAGTACAGTCATGGGATTATATTATACACCGAGACAATAAGCTATAACTGACCGCAATGATCTGCTTGTAGGGGATCAGCGCCATGCTGCAAGAGCCATAGCACGCACTCCTCGTGTCCCTCTTGAGCCGCTATACCTGTATGAAAACCGTATCATTAACTATATATCCCTTATTAAAGTGATTTTGTATTTGCTATTTTCAGTGTTAATTAAAACGACGTACTGTTTAAAAATACCATTTTAATATAGTCTTTTCATTTATTATATTAAGTAAATTAAATATTAATATTGAAATAGTAGAATTAACGAATAATGATACAAAGACCGAATGTATACATTTTTTGTCTGTCTGTCTTTCTTTGATCGCATCACGAGAAAACTACTGGATGGATTTTGATGGAATTTCAACTTATAGGAGGAATCTTTATACTACAGTATATCCCATGATTCAAAAATATATATTTGCTAATATATTAAATATTTCTATATAAATGTCTATCAATTAGATATAGAGACAAACATAAACATTTGTCGTTAATAATATGAATTTTGATTTTTTGTTAGCAAGGATGAGTCGTTTGTCATTTGTATAAATAAAATAATACAGTATGCGTACATGCATGTATGCATACTTTATTCATTCGTCATTCATTCTTTCATTTTTTATTCCGTCGTCATGTATACATGTATGTATGTGTGTGTGTGTGTATGTGTGTGTGTGTATGTATGTGTGTGTATGTGTATGTGTGTGTATGTGTGTGTGTGCGTGCGTGCGTGCGAGCGAGCGTGCGTGCGTGCGTACGCACCGAGCGGCGTGGCGCCCTGCGTGCAGACGGCGGCGGGCGAGGCGCCGAGGCGCAGCAGCGCGCGCAGCGCCGCGCCGCGCCCGCGCCACGCCGCCGCGTGCAGCGCCGTGCGCGCGCAGCGGTCGCGCCCGTCCACCGCCGCGCCGCCTGCGCATCGCACGACGATATTACACCACGCATAGATAATGCCAAATTATTATTATTATTAACTTAAAATAACACGTTATTTTACTTAATTATTTAAATAAAAAAAATCTAATTTTTATTAAGACTAGCTTTCCATTTTTTTTAAATAACTAATTATTATGATCACTGGATGTTGTTAAACATGGAAAACATCAGAAACGAAAAATCAAAATAAATCCGCAAAAAGACTTTTACTGAAAATGCAAAATATTAGCGTACACTTAAAAAAAATCACGAACTTAGTAAGATTTTCGGCACCTGTCATTTCAAATGACTTACAGCAAACATGGCCACGAAAATATTTAAAACATCTGGTACAAAACATAGTACAAAATTTGCGATTAGATCCAAACAGATAGATTTCACAAAGCATAATAAACTTACCAACTTTAATAAGCATATTGACCATCTCGGTGTGTCCCTGCCACGCGGACACGTGTAGCGGCGTACGACCCTGCGGAAAAGATATGTTGAAATAACACGTTTCATCATACAAAAAATTAAACCTATGATTATCGTTTTTTCCTATTGTTAATAATCGTATTAAAATTCGTACAGCAATTTCTGAAGTTGGGCGGGACATTCGGCATTACAGCTATAGTTAGCGTCAATAAATGTGATAATAATTAATAGTACAACTGACACATATTGTAACAATCCTAGTAATTACAAACTTAACAATGGACTTGGTATAAACCAAAATGGAGGTATCAATAGGTAGTCGTTTAATTAGTTTTAATTTCAATAAATTAAATAGTTCTAATAAATTAGATTATTTATTTCCTATCTGCTTTTTAAAACCGTTACATTAATGTATATAAAAACAATCACAAATACAGTAAGTGACCAAACCGGTAACACCACTGACGGTAACGGTAACACCACTGACGGTAACGGTAACACCACTGACGGTAACGCTCACCTCGGCGTCGCTGGCGTGCACGTTGGCACCCGCAGCCAGCAGCGCGCGCGCCATCGCCAGGCGGTTGTCCAGCGCGAGCACGTACAGCGTGCTGCGGCGGTCCGCGTCCGCCGCGTCCGCGTCCGCGCCGCGCGCCAGCAGCGCCGACACCGTCGCGAAGTGACCCTCCAGCGCAGCCAACCTACACAATTCATATTATATGTACGATCTAGTACATAATGCTTTTTTCTCTCATAAGCACTTTACGCCATACTGCGTAGAGGCCATATATATTTCGACTTATGTGTACAGGATCGTTCTATCATTCTATAATTTAATTTCGGTAAATATACAATCATTAATTATCTTGGACTATTATTTATCTATCAATTATTTCTATCATAAATCACTATCAGACAAAAACTGTAAGGGTTTTCGTCTCAGCCCGTCCATTATATACAAACTATAATTGATTGGTGCAGTGGTAGCACAGTGGTAACGCGTCGCTTGTATAACCGAGTGATGCAGGTTCAAATCCGGGTCTCGCACCTCTGATGTTTTCATGTGCGAATCATTTCTATCATGATTACCACTTGTCTAACGGTGAAGAAAAACACCGTGCGAAAACCTCCATGTCTGAGAGAACCTAGAAAGTTGTCGTAGGACATGCTCAGTCCGCCAACACGCACTAGGCCAGCGCGGTGGACTATGGCCTGATCCCCCTTTTACTGAGGGAGACCCGTGCCCAGCAGTGGGACAACGTCCCTTTCAACAAAGGGCTGCAGACATACTATAATTAATTGAGATTCGCTCTCGTCCCGCTCGTGTTCGTGCCTAGATACACTTTAACAATTGGACGTAGTTATGCAAAATGGATGCATTCCACAAAAACAGTTTTTTAATTTACTGTCATAAATGGCACCTATAATCTACATATCAGCTTTTTTTACGAAATACCTAGATAACAAAGAATTACAAAAAACTACGATCTTGTCGTTTTAATATACCAATTTTACTAAAACTCGTATTTTCTCAAGAGCAAGTTTTTATGGTTGGATCTATTTTGCATAACTACGTCCAATTAGTATAGAAATCTCAAAAATTAAATATTTTTCCGAAGCAAAATTACCCTTTATACCAGGATAAGTCAATTCAATTCTATTCTCTTGTTAATGGCTTCAAAGCGTGCCAGTAGAGCACCATGTCACGTAATACCAGGAAAAGAAGGTCCTCATAAAACGAAAATTCATTAAAATCTGTCAAATTAACCAGTCATTTCGATGCGTTTATGGACAGACAAATAGACAATATAATAAACAAATAATTTTTTTATAGACATTTATATCCCAAAGGATAGCTGAGTAATATGTTGGGACATTATTACATACAGCACCATCTAGTTCCGTGGTAAGCTACGAGGCGCGTGTTACGGATACCAGATAGTTGATAAACTGCACATATAAATTGTAAATACATACATATTATTATAAATATAAACACCCATGGCTGGAGTACAAACAATCTTGCTCAACAAATGAATGCCTCCAGCGGGACTCGAACCCGCGACCGCTGGCGCAGAAAGTAGGGTCACTACCGACTGAGCCAAACGTGTCGTCGAAACTAGTAATGTAATAGTTTTATTTAATTATAATAGGACAGATTTCTATAATTACCGTAAAGCGGTCTTCCCATCGTGCGCCCGCTGGTCCACGGGGGCCCCCCACTGGTCCACCAGCAGCTCCACCAGGCGCGTGTGGCCCTCCTGCGCCGCCAGCATCAGGGGGCCCTTGCCGTCGTTGTCCGCCTCGTCCACCTTCGCCCCTGCCTCCAGGAGGGCCTCGCATACTTCTATATGACCTGGTGATGAAACTTTTATTTTTATTTCATTCTTAATTAAAAATACTAATATGTAAATGTGAAAGAAGTTGTCTGTCACTTTTGAAATTTTAGCAAACTTAACACTTTTCAATACAATTTAGTTTAGTAAGGGCAAATTGAATTTTGGGATCGGACATAGTTTATCCTTGGTCCTTACACCATTTTCATGCGAGGAAAGCCACGGGATCACACTAGTATTACACATATAGTAACAATATAATAACTAAATAAACTAATAATTTATGAAATTATTTTTAAAAAAAAATTAAACCGACTTCAAAAAATCTGCACTAAAAAGAGAAAAATCTAAACTAAGAAGTAGAAAATAATACTTTTAAGAACTTTGTTAATTTTGGAGTCGGTGCCAGCCAAAGCAAAATAACCCTAAATAGATACATATTCGATTAATCTATCAATTTGTAAACAAAATCAAAACCAGGTAGGATGGCACCGACTCCAAAATTAACAAAGTTCTTAAAAGTATTATTTTCTACTTTTTAGTTTAGATTTTTCTCTTTTTAGTGCAGATTTTTTGAAGTCGGTTTAATTTTTTTTTAAAAATAACTTATTTTTCCATTTTTAGTGTGCCTTTTATTTAGCTGATTTAATTATAGTGACTTACTATATGTCACTAATTTAAAATCTGTTTAAGCTTTATATTAAACAACGAGCATACCTACCTATTAACGTATGTAACGTAATAGTAATTAATTATCGGGTCTACCGAAAGGGGGGGAGTGTTGGTGTCCAAAGAGTACTCGATCTACGACTACTGTAGCTGTAACTAAACTACGAGCTCATCTTTATGTTTACATTCCCCATACGAAATAGTTTAAATAAACCACGTCCATTATTCCACCTAACTCCTAGAGGTTAATGAGATTTACCTTCTATTATCATATTAACGTAATAGCCTGGAAGAACACAACTATCAGTCTATATGTATGTATAATTTTAAAGGAATTTCCTTTCAACTCCTAGCCGTTGAGGAGTTGTACCTTCCATCATCAGCTTATCCACATGAGATGGTAATTATCAGATGCAAATCCTTAAAAAACTTTAGAAAATATATGAAAAATGTACTAAGTGCCTATAAAATGTAAGAGTTGCCATCGATTTCCCTAGGATCCCATTATCAGATCCTAACTTGGTGACAATGGGAACATCTTGGAAGTATACCCTACCAAACAAAAAATAAATTTTTGAAATCGGCCCACAATTGACGCATAAATCGGTGAACACAGATAAACAATAACATTTGAAGAATTCTACCTTCCATCATCAGCTCATCACATGAGATTACGATTTTCAGACGCAAATGCTTGAAAAGATTTAGAAAATATATAAAAAACATAGTAGGTGCCTATAAATTTTGAAAGTTGCCCTGGATTTCCCTGGGATCCCATCATCAGATCCTGATTTTGTGATAATGGGACCCCCTCAGAACTATACCCTACCAAACAAAAGAAAAAATTTTGAAATCGGCCCACAGTTGGCGGAGAAATCGGTGAACATACATAAAAAAAAAAAATACATACATCGGAACATATAACCTTCTCCTTTTTTGAAGTCGGTTAAAAAATCAATGATGTAACTTTGGCAAATATAATTTCACATTATTCTTTTAATTCTTTATTTCAGTACCTTCAAAAGCAGCGTAGTGCAACGGCGTCCACCCAGAATTGTCCCGATGGTGTTCATCCAAGCCTCTGTCTAGCAACTGTCGCACCACTTCCACGTTACCTGTATAAATATTCCAGAAAAAAATATTAAAAAAAAGGACAGACGTAAGTTTGATTCCCATTAAGGGTTTTGTAACGAACGTTTATCTTGACTACTTAAAATTTTTAATTAGATGAACTAACGGACATAACAGAATGATAGAATGATATAGAACCGTTTTTTAAGCATAGGGAATCCTAAAATACAAAGTATTAAAAAAATAATTAACATTAACCGCTGCACTTATAGTCACTTAATGAACCATAAGGTCGAGAATCTCCATACTAAAGAAAGACTTAATGGTTCATTAAGTAACTATGAGTGCGGGCGTAAGTTAACAATAGCTGTTCATTCTAAATATTATAATGTGCATTTTCTTTATTTTGTTTTCCATTTTAGTTTTCCACACGACCGTTCGAGTGTTTCAATAGAGGACTAAAGTAAATAAAAAAATAAACACAAATACACACATGTGATATTTTTTAATTTCATCTGTTAATTATTTTCCAATTAAACGTAAAAAAATTTATAATTATTTGTAAATTAAAAATACATTTTCAATTACAAAATTTTTTTGAAAACTTTTGCTCCTAAAATCTTGTATAAAAATTGCTGACTTTAATCAAACAATATTTGTATTTAGGTTAAACCGTTCGAGCGAGCGAAGAATGAACTAAACCATTCCATTACATACGTATGTGTAAGTGTGTACACGTGCAAATGTGTATAAGTGCAAGTGTAAGTGTGTGTAAGTGCAAGTGTGTGCAAGTGCAAGTGTGCACTCGCGTACCCTGCGCGGCGGCGGTGCTGAGCACGGTGCGGCCCTCCGCGTCCATGGTGTCGACGCAGGCGCCCCAGAAGAGCAGCAGGCGCGCGGCGGCGGCGTGGCCGGCCGCGGCCGCCGCCCACAGCGCCGTGCGCCCCGCCGCGTCCGCCGCCTCCGCGTCCGCCTCCGCCTCCAGCAGCAGCTCGCACGTCTCGCTGCACACCGGGGGAACCATTCATCATCATCATCAGCCCTTCTTAACGTCCCACTGCTGGGCACGGGCCTCAGTACGAGGGGAATCAGGATATAGTCCACCGCGCTGGCCTACTGCGTGTTGGCGGACTGAGCATGTCTTACGATAACTTGCTAGGTTCTCTCAAGCATGCAGGTTTTCCTTCACCGTAAGACAAGTGGTAATGATGATAGAAATGATTCGCACATGAACATATCAGAGATGTGAAACCCGGATTTGAACCCGCATCACTCGGTTATACAAGCGACGCGTTACCGCTGGGCTATTACTGCCTTTTGCCTGGGAAACCATTACTACTCATCAATAAAAAAGTGCGTGCGTACAAAGTACACATGTCAGAAGTGAAAATTCTTTGTTTATAAATTTAACTCACTGTTTACACACTGTATACATACTAATGATATTGTAATCTCACTTCAAAAACAATTCCTCACTTCAACCAGCATGAGCAGCCACGTCATAAGTCAGGCTGTATATTGTAATACTTTTGCTACACATGACGTCACGAGACCCCCGACCTGCGCTTCTTGACCGTCTGAGGGGTGGTGGCGCTGACTCTTCCCCGTCTCTGAGTGCCTGGTACTTGTACTGGTATTCGTTTATAATACTAATCTAAAGCTTTAGATTTCCGAAACTAGGTAGCGTTAAACGTTTAACGCAACATTGTTGGAAGTCGCATAAGAAGTTTCACTTCAATAATGATAATAAATATGTTGGCACATTATTTCAACAGCGCCATCTCGTTCCGTGATAAGCTACGTGGCTTGTGTTACCGATACCAGATAGTTGATATAATACACATATAAATTTTAAGTACATACATATTATAAATAAACCCAAACAAAAATTCCTGTGGCACAGCAAATCTATTGAAGCAGCACCATGGGGTAACCCCGTCTACATCAGAAAAGTACCAGGAGCGACCCGCATTACCCACCACCCACCGTATTGGGACACCTTCCAACGTTTTTCGTAACGTCACAACCGGTTAGATTACTAATAAGCCCCTATATGATGATGAATTAAAAGAGATAGATATACAAGACAATTTAAAACTTTTACCTCTTTTACCTCAAATACATACTTACATACAAAATAAGAGTACCATGAAAGAGCAAGACAAAAGATGACACTAATGATAAGAAAAAAGCAGTCTATAACTATAAAGGTTATTCCAGAAAACCATTGAAAAGATCAAAATTTTTCAAGAAACTACTTAACTTCACTATATATTTCTACCCTAACATATAACACACAGACAGACACACAAACACCCTGCATCAACTCACGTGTGTCCCTCAAAAGCCGCCACCAGCAGGGGCGTAGCCTTGTCCCTGTCCGCCTTGTTGACGTCCGCGCCGCGCTCGATGAGCAGCGCTGCGCACGCGCCGCCCGCGCCGCACAGCGCTGCCACTGCTAAGGCTGTACGACCTGGTATATACAGATAAAAAATTTCAATTAAAATTATACAGATACACTATTCAAATAAATAATTCTAACCAAAATTATGGTCGTGGTTCGACCACTATGCTCTAACTTTAACGCGTGAGACAGGCTTACAATACATATCTTCTCCGCCGCTGAGAAAGCGTCCCGTAAAAGGTTAATAGCCCAGTTTAATGGTAGACGGCTATGCTCTCAACTGGCTTGCGTCCATTATCATGTCCCAGTCGTAGACATGTATGACAGCCTCTCTTTAAGGTCGACAACGCACTCTCAACTGTGAGCGACGATAACCACTTACCACCAGGTTGATCATTTGCTCATTGCCCCTTATCGACTATAAAAAAAATTGGTCCTTCGTTTCATCATGGCCCACATGGTCCCTCCCTCCCCGCACTCACCGTCGTGGTCCGCGTGGTCCACCTCGGCGCCGGCGTCCAGCAGCAGGCGCACGATGTCCACGTGGCCCATGTACGCGGCCGCCATGAGCGGCGTGCGGCCCTCCGCGTCCGCCAGCTCCGCGCGCGCGCCGCCCGCCAGCAGCCGCGCCACCACCGCCTCGTGCCCCGACCACGCCGCCGCCCTACGCACGCCACCATCACGGTAAGAGAACGAGATAAAGAGAGAGGGAAAAAAAGCGTTCAAATACACCGCGAACTAGGCACATGCACTTTGAGGTATAAATATAGGGACAGTCTAAACCACCATAAAGCAAGAAAATCGTTCTATTACCTATTATTATATCTATTAGCTAATCACCCTCGCTTCGCTCAAGCCTATCCCAAATTTTAGCGCAAGCGAAACCGCGGGTTCCGCTAATAAGTGTATAGAAAATCTTGATAAATTATATATTAAAAACTTCCTCGAGAAACACTCTATCTATTGATGAAAACAGTTTGAAAATCAATGCAGTCGTTTTTGAATTTTATCGCGAACAGACAGACAGACGCGGCGGAGTACTTTCTTCTATAATATGTAGTAATTCTTCTCCATTCTACGTGACAATGGCGAAGTAATGTATCTAGCTAGTACAAAAGAATATTTGATAAGAAAATTAAATTGAATACATTTACGCGAATATTTAAATTATAAAATAAACATTTTTCGGCTATTTCGCGATTCCGAATGCTATACAGCAAATAAATAAATATGTTGGCAACAACAACCATTCATGTTCATCACACAAATTAATACTTCCAGTGGGACTCGAACCCGCGACCATTAAGACAATAAATACGAATCGCTATAAAGTGAGCCAAGCGTGCCGTGAAAATAACTAACTAACTTACCTTAGTGCAGTGCGATTGTCAGCATCGACGCAGTCCACATCACAGCCGTGCTCCAGTAGGACATCCACCACCTGTGGATAAATTTAAATCACTTTAAATATCACCTAAAACTATTTGTTTAAAGATTTTGCACAAAATATTTCCAGTATTAAAAAAATACTTAAGCTATAAATGCTATAAACCAAAGTAAATATGCTTTTTATCTGGTATTATTTCAAACATTGATCTGTTTCCATCATATGCTAAAATGAGTCGAACTAACCATATAAACTCCTGCAACTCTCCCTCCCATCGAAAACCGAAGTATTCAGACCAGTAAGACCAGTTCCCCTTGCTCCTACTCATAACTCTTTTCACTCAACTTAACATACCCTAGGCTGAAGTATTAGAGTATCAGAAAATCTCCAATACTGTCAACACTCATTCCCTGGCCTACCCCCACTCCTACCCCTAACAGCTGTCAACCCCCATTCCCTGGTCTACCCCCACTTCTCTCTCCTCTCACCTCCACATGTCCCGCCCAGGCCGCAGCTCTGAGCGGGCTCCAGCCGTCAGCATCAGCCACGGCGTCCGCGCCGGCGCGCAGCAGCAGCGCGGCGGCGGAGGCGCGGCCGGCGCGCGCCGCCGCGTGCAGCGCCGTGCTGCCTGACGGGTCTGTTGCATTCGCGAGCTCCGGGCAACGCTGGGTGCATCCGAATCGGTTTAGTAAATGGAGACCGGTTGTATGAGAGATAAAGCAATTAATAAATATGTTGGGACATTATTACGACAGCGCCATCTAGTTCCGTGGTAAGCTACGAGGCTTGTGTTACGGATACCAGATAGTTAATATACTACACATATACATTTTAAATACATACATATTATAAATATTTGATGAAACAATTTGATGAATAGGGACTGTTTAGTGTGGAAAGTTGCATCAAAATGAGTTTGGTAAACACGAAGATAAGTAAATAGCAGCAGTACTGTGGTATGACCTAACATTTATCAGGACTATATTATGAAGGATTTACCAGTCCAGTGAAAGTCGCAAACTTTTACAATAGGCATGATGACAGTAACTAAAAACCACTAAAATAATGTGTTCATCTAATGAGATAAGATTAATAGGTTTTGAAAAGCGTATTTATTTTCATATTTAGGGCGAGATTGATATTTTATCTATTAAAATAAAACGACAAAATACAGCAGTCCGCCATGATAAGTTGAACACCAATCAGAGTGAATTACGTCACGGCCGTACAAACGTCACTTTGTTTTGTATAAAGTACTAGTTAACCAAAGACTACAGTTGGTACTAACTAGGACGTTTAAAATCTGCATTCTGCGTTTGTATTTTGTGAAGTATTTCATTATTTCTATCAATTAGTTGCTTAGTTTGTGTTTTCATAACATGGAACAAGGATTTACCAAGGCAAATAGCTCTAATTTGCCTAGAGTTGATTTGTTGATGTTGGGGGAGTTTTTGGCATCAAATAAAGACTTTTGTTCAGCTGAGTTCAGAAATGTCAAGACTACAATGTAAGTTGTACATTATTATATCTTTATAAACAATAATTTAAAAATTCAAACCCGTAAAATTTTAATAATTTTTTCTGTATTAATAATTTTTCAAGTGGTAGTGCCATGCTTGTTACCTTCGGGTAGCAGCCGAATGGGCCGGCACGCCCCGTATAGTACCACTCTCTCACAGAAGACCGGCGTGAAGTGACAGCTATGCTGTCGCGTTTCGTCCGGTAAGTGAGAGTCCGGGAGGCCCACTACCCATCCTCACTCCCGTCCTTCTCCCTCCTCCCTCCCTCCCTTTCCTGAAAGGCGGCAACGCATCTGCAAGCCCTGTGGTGTTGCAGATGTCCATGGGCGGAGGTGATCACTTACCATCAGGTGAGCCTCATGCCCGTTTGCCCCCTTTGTCACATAAAAAAAAAAAAAAAAAAGCACTACGTAATAGATTAGAGATTGTTTCTAAAACATTGTTTTTATTGACTAACATATCGATTTCTTTGTATAAATAAAGTACTCATTAAGATAAAAATAGAGAACATATTTAAAAGACGAAATGTTATCTCAAAAAGAATGAACTTTATAATTAAATTTAGTTAAACAAAGTCGCAAATCATGTCACAATATATGAAATAAAGTAAAAACTTACGTCAAAATGATCTTCACAGAAATAAAGTGAAGAATTTATAGATATAACTGTTGGATCTCGCCGTGCAAGATTAAGCCACTTATTTCGCAATTTTTGATTGCGTGGAACGTAAACAAACAATTTGTTAGGTGTTTTTAATGACGTGTTAACGCACTGAGGGACCGCACAGCACTTGTACACTTTTGAATTCATATTTAAACCCAAATTATCTGATTTGTTGCTTTGGCTCCCTAGTGTTTACAGTCAGATTATACGGTCGTGACGTCACAAGCAGACGCCATGACAACGTCGATCGTTTTGAAGCAAATTTTAAAACTTAAAATTTAAATAGCATTTTTTTCGTAATAAAACTTTGTTTTCTGCTGAAATAATGTATTTTTTGGAAATAGTAGATACTTTAAACCATTATAGGCCAGTTTTTCAAAATCAGTCATCATGCCTATTCCTCACTGATCATAGAATTATATAACCTTTATGGAATTACTGAAATTTTATTTTTACAAGTATTTTGAAACATAAACCAAAATGGCGGCAGATCACTAATACCAGCTCTCATAAATAAAAAATATACTGTTAGAGGAATAGTGAGGAGACGTCATCGTGGAAGGAATGACAAGTAGTGGTGGTGTACGCGCTTCATTCGGCACGAATTTTGTGCAGTGTCAAGTAGTATAAGGGGAACCTCTGTCCGTGTAAAAAGTCAACTTGTCTATTTCTGTAATTTAGAATAATATTTCTTTAAATTATAAGTTGTTAGAATTCTTTTATTTTTGTAAATTGATTTTGTTTTTTATTTCAATTTCACTTCTGGTTCCTAAAAATACATTAATTAGAGATCCACCCTCGTCCTTAGACACGGTTTGAATGAAGTAATGTTCCGCAGTATATGTTGTCTATATGCTGACCCGGATACCAAACTATCATGGTACAAATTTCATCAAAATCGGTCCAGTGGTTTTGTGGTGATGTGGTCACAGACAGACAAACAAACATTTAAAAAACTATAGATTCGGCCTCTGTATCGACAATAATGATTATTTTAATAAGATTTTCCACAAAATATTCAATGTACAGATTCGATTTTGTGGAGAACACTAATGTCCCAAGCGAGTGTATGGCAGCTTGGGCTGGCTGTCACGTCCGTTGGCCGACTATATGTTTCATAGGATTTGATACTAATATGAATACCCTTACCTTCAATAAAGCAGCCAGGGTTTCATCATCTCCCCTGCTGGCCAGCTCGTGTATTGTACTAGGGTCGATTACCAGGGGATCGTCATTTTCATCCCCTGTACCGTCATTGTTATCACTGCATATTGCTTGGTCGGTTGATAACTAGAAAAAGATAATAGAAATATATACACACAGCCTTACAAGCTTATAGCCAACTCGCACTTGGCCAACGTGGTGGACTATGGCCTGATCCCCCCTCGTATTGAAAATCCCACGCCCAGAAGTGGGACGTCAAAAAGGGTTGAAAACATACTGTAGGGGACGCGACCTACAATTAATGCTTGATAAATTAAATACAGTTTAAGATCGTTGTAAAAGTTTATTGATTTAAGTATATGATACGAGTATAATGATAATAATGCTAATTAATGATAATGAATGCAGCCGGTTTGATTGCTGTCTGAACGTGCACTGCCGTTTTAGGTGCGTTTCGATGTATTTATAACACACCTACTAAGCATTATTGCTTAGGTGTTCGGTAACAACCTTTGGCCCGAACACATACATACATACAACAGTTCAACCTTCGATAATCTTCCATTAGTAGATTTAAAAAAACAGTAAGTGCTAAAAATTTCATTATATTAAAAGTGGTGCTTTAAAGTATACAGCCAAATACTCAAGCCAAAATGTAAATAACATGAAAAAATCTATATTATATGAGATACAAATTAAACAACAAAGGAAAATACTTTTGCTTCTATAGATAAAAAAATATTAAAGCTAAGGCTTGTTATTAACTAGTGACTCACCCTCGCTCCGCTTGGATTCGTTCCCTACGTACATTTAAACAGTTATTACAAAATTCTCAGAGACCTTATATTTTCCCGAAGTAAAAAGTATCCTATATATTGCACTTCAATAAGCAACTATCATCATAAAAAAAGACAGACAGACAAACAGTCTAAAAAGTATAGATTCGGCCTCTGTATTGATAACAATAACTATTTCAATAATATTTTCCAAAAAATATTGAATTTACAAATCCAATCCAGTTACAATTTTATTATATACCGTGTACAGAAGATGACATTTTAGAAAAAAAAAAATTTAAAGTTATAGTGAAGCGTTGAATATTAAAAATTTGTATTTAAAAATTCTTTCAATTTGCTTTACGCTACATTTCTTTCAGCAGTTCTAATCATAAAAAGAAAAATACTTAATAGTACTCTACTAGTCAAGCCCTTTCTTTTGATACCTATGTATATTGAGGGAGATGTGAAAAAAATATAATATCCGCCATCTAGTAGTGGCGGCCATCTTAGACCGATTTTCATCAAACATAAGAACACTCCCGACTAATTCATCTTTCAAACGAAAAAAAAACGAAATCAAAATTGGTTCATCTGTTCGGACGCTACGTATAACGATGCCACACATTTTTTAATTTATGAATTTCATACACTTTGTCTTCAAATCACGAAACTTCCCTACTACTTTAAACTTTATTAAAATTTTACTTACTAGATCATTCAAATCCTCCTCTGGCTCAGTGGGCATCGAGTCGGTCCTGCTCAGTTCCAACAAGGCTCGCAGTACACGTCTGTCTCTTGGCCAGTGCAAGGAGTTGCCGTTGACTAGTTCGGGCATTATGCTTTCTAATGTTGACTGTTCGACTGGGAACAAAACAAATGGTTAGATTTCGCTAGAGAATATTGTAGGTTCGATTATCTTTAGGGTAAAAATAAATATGTTGGGACATTATTACAACAGCGCCATCTAGTTCCGCAGTAAGCTACGTTACGTGCTACCAGATAGTTGATATACTACACATATATAGCTTTAAATACATACATATTATAAATACAAACACCCATGACTGGAGTACAAACATTCGTGCTCACCAAATGAATGCCCCCAATGGAACTCGAACCCGAGACCGCTGGCGCAGAAAGTAGGGTCACTACCAACTGAGCCAAACGTGTAGTCAAAAATTAAAATCGGGAAACTTAGGATGATATTGTAAATATGAGTACGGTTAAGTTTGGAACTCATATAAATTAGATATAGTTCGAAGAAGTATGGTTTATACAAAAAAACGCCTTATGCAGAAACTAACTTGCTGGGAAAACGAGTGATACGGGTTCAAATCCCGGGTCTCGCACCTCTGACATTTTCATGTGCGATCATTTCTAACATGATTACTTCATCTTACGGTGAGGGAAAACATCGTGAGGAAAGTCTGTCTGTACATATTTTACATATTACATATTTTTTTGAAAACTCTTATTGAATTAGTCATTGTGATCGATACAGAAGACGAATCTATAACTTTTAGAATTTTTGTTCGTCGTTCGTTTCTGCCCGTGACCGCTATTCGAGAAAAGCACTCAGGACAGATTTTGATGAAATTTGATATGAGCTGGTTATTGAAAAATTTTAATTTTGATAGATCCTCGATAGATCTATCTCTCTCGAATCTCAGGAACTACTGGTCCGAATTGAAAAATTCTTGTGTGTTGGATAGTCCGTTTATCGAGGAAGGCTATAGGCTATATTAATTCAAGTTCCGACCTTATAGGAGCGGAGCATCAATGAAAAATGTTGCAAAAACGGGAGAAACATATTTCTTTTGAGAGCTTCTGTTGCGTGCACTGCGTAAACGGTTAAAGTTATGCAAAAATTGTGTATGACGGAATTGTTTCCCTTTAAAAGTTCTAAAAAAAAGTAAGCGATAGCATATGTCTATATTTTAAAGTTTACTTAATTTTGAATAAATTTGCTCTTGGCATCATTTGATTTCAATAAGTATCTTACCGAGATTTTACAGTTTTAACATAAATTGCAACAAAATCACCGCGTGCAAGAAGGGCGGACGAAGAATTTGGAACGCGAGCGTAGCCGCGGGAAAGGCCAGTAATAAATATATGAAAACATATTATTACAGTTTTTATAACAAAAGCAATGACACAGTGAGTAATGGGGTTTTGTAAAAAGTAACATTTTTAAACACCTACAATGATTGGCAAGTTAGTCAGAATATTATTGTGAATACGAGCGTCGTAGAAAATTGCTAATCACAGGGTCAAATATAATAACTATCCTTAATTGCACCTTAATAAAATTATATAAAGACACCTAGCAATTTCCGCAGCTCTTCCCGCGCCCGAGGGAAGAAAATTTGGGATTATAAGGTTTTTTTTATGCCAAATCATAAAAAAATGGTCTAAAAGTAAAAAATAAAAAATCTGGCGCCACCCTTATCACGTAGAGGAATAAAAAATAGCCTATTCTCAGACCTACCAAATGTACACAAAATATTTCTTAAAAATTGTTCAAGCCGTTTCAGAGGAGTTTGATAACAAACACTGTGACACGAGATTTTTATATATTAGATTTTAATTTAATTGTTGTATGCAAAGGCATATATATTTTCAAGTTTTAAAAACCTAAATCACGTTTTTCATTAGTTAGATGGCATTTGCAACTAATAAGTAATAACTTAATATATTATAACTAGGGCCCGGATTAATATGTAAATACATATTTTTAATTTACATGATTTTCGGTCTCAAATGCGTTCTCTATATCGATCATCATATATAGATTGTGAAAAACTAATTTTTATTTTCCATATTTTTCCATATTTCATGGTTAAGTCCATATTTTACAAAAAAATGTTACAATCATCCATATTTTTGATTTTTATATCATATAATATCAGTTAATTCACAAAAATTGATATAATTTTACGTGTTTGCCTTCTCGCCACCACACGGCCTCGCGTGTTTCATTTCTCTCGCGTATTATTCGACGTAATTTGATTTTTGATTCTTTAACTTTATTTTTTTCACATTATCTGCCCCCGCGCCGCGGTACAAGCGAGTAGCGGCTAGCGAGCGCGCGCGGCGTAATAGCGTAATAGGAAAAAAAGTTTCTGAAGCGGAAGGCCCTATTGATGAAATAGCTTAAAAAAAACTAAAGTATATTTTAGAGAAAAATAAAGGATTTGATTGTCTAAAAACAATTAATAAACTTCTGTGCGGAAGTTTTGAGGGTACTGCAGACGTGCCTTACACAATTACGGAACTAAGCGTCTTTAAGTACTCTCCCATTACATCATGTGTGACGTGGAAAGATCTTTCAGCCAATATAAGCCTATATCGACAGAGTTTTAATTTCGATAATTTAAAAAAGCATGTGATTGTGTACTGCAATCAATTTAATAAGACAAATTTAGTGGAAGATTAATAAAACTTCATTTTTTAATTTGTATTAAGTACCTAAACATTTCGCTATCTTTTTATATTTTTTAATGTAACTTGTAGTTAATGTAGCAATTTTTCACAGTAAACAATATTTAATATGAAAGATATTCTTATTTTATACTCCATATTTTTTCCATATTTTACATTTTTTGATCCATATTATATGTACAGTCGTAAGCAATGAAATGTATACAAATTGACAAGTTGACAAGTTTTCAAATATATGTACACATCAAACGTTGCAAAAGAAAGTATACAAGCTTTGTGTCAAATAAAGTATCCGTTAGTTGTTTCATATTTAAGTATACAACTTTATCAATTCATTGTAAACACTATAAAGCGAATATTTGGATACTTGTTTCGCTTCATAAGTATTATTTAGCCTTTAGTCTACGAAGTACGAATAAAACATAGAATAATATTTTCGTATTTAACAAAGTTTTCTAATACAAATGCGGTGGCTCCTCCATGAATATGTGAACACTTTAATCTGGATGCTAGAAGTCTAATTTATTTTTGTAAGAAGAGTAAGTATTTTTGAAAGCTTCTGCGTATCGTAAACAGTAGGAATTTGACTAATTATGAACTGATTCTTCACCTTGGATTGACTTCAAGCGGAGCTTTCCTTCACAGATTTTGTACAGATACAAAATTGTACTCGTATATATGAATTTTATATATAAATTCAATTATCCAAGGTCGCTGTAAAGTCTATCATAATTTTGGTGATGAGTCCATGGTTGGGTTCTAATAAAAGAACTCTTCAGCAGTCAACAGCACAGACACAAAATTTTGTTTTAGTATTTAATAATCATAACCCGTTTTTAGATCTTTCATTTAAATGCTGCATTCATGATGGCTCGTAACAAAACATCTCCTCCAGAGTTCAACATCATAAGTACGATTTTTATACAAAAACACTATATAATTGTAATAGCTTATCTGAAATTTCACCGTGGCCTGACTGCCGCACCCAGGGTATAAGAGATCTTCTATGCAGTCAACGGCACAGACAAGATTTTTAAAAATATTGTACTGACTATACAGTGTACTGAGTACTATGCACTCATATTTTTAAACATCATGATACGCAAACGAAATAATTAGATAAATACATAACTGTAAAAATATTTTTAAAGAACATTTTAGGGTTATTGCATAGGAAAATTAAATAAAATTAAAAAGAAGGAGAACGCATAAAAGTTTGTTTTTAAAAATGTATTATTATGTATTTAACTTCAATACATAATGATACATTTTTAAGTCATACAAGGGTCATAAATATTTTCGCGTAATACTCGTAGTGCATACCGCAGTGAGCACGTTTATAGCACGTCTGACGTCACAACATTTTGACAATTACAGGACAAGATCTGTTTATTGCAAATTTTAAATGTGTAACAAAGCATTTTCAGAAAAGGATTCGAAATTACTAGAATTGCTGTCAAATCTCAAAATTTTCTTATTTATAAAAGAAATATCAGGCGACCGAGCTTCGCTTGGTTTTTTTGGGAAAAAATAAAAAAAAGAAATAATAATCGGACTGGAAACACTTGGATTCGATCCGAGGACTTCTGGTTAGATACCGCTCGGTTTCCGCTGTCAATCAATCTGAGTTATTATAATCTTGTCGATGACAGCGAAATTTACCTAAGTATTCTAAATGTATTGTAGCTTTTTTTTCATTGCCTGAAAATATTGATATTTTTAGTGTTCTTATAAAATATGATTTAATTGTAATGTGATAATAAATAATTATAATATATCAGAATACATATATAATATAAAATTGAAGATTGTATTTAATTTATAAATTAACAGCTTTTCACTAAATGCGTATGAAAGTATATATATAAACATCAATTTTAAACAAACAAAAAAATATCCATAGTCATTACCCGAGTAATGTTATCACTATCACACACATTTGGTTATATTTTAGTTATATTTATAAGTCCCTGGTGCTTTTTATGTTAAATGATGACATACAAACAGACAAACATTTAAATAAAACATATCGTTTTGGAGTCTAATATTCAATACACAATTCGTTACAGTCACTGTTTTAAAAAATATATATTTAAAGTATAAAATATAAATGTTTAAGTTACTATTTTATTATAATCTTTCTAATAAGTATATAAAAAAATCTCGTCTTTGTTATAGAACTCATCCGAAACGACTTTACCGATTTTATGAATATTTTGTGTATATTTGGTAGGTCTGAGATGAGATTGTAGGCTATTTTACACGTAGGTAGGGTAGCCCTCGCCAGATATTTTATTTTTTGATCAAATTTTTATTTTTCATTTTTTTTCTCTATCGCCATTATATAATATAATGTGTAAGTTAAAAGATATCTACTCGAAACTAACAAAAATGAAAAAAAAAGTCTATCGAACGTGGGATTTGAACTCGCATCGCAAGCTCACAAAGTATAAGCTACAGCCATACTAACTAGGCTATTACAATTTGACATTTGGAAGTGAATTTACAAAACATTATATTTCTCATAGCAAAGCAAACTAAAGAATAATTAAATATTTGACTTTTAGAAATAGATTTTAAGTTGACGTCTTTGTATCGAAACGCAAAAAAGCGACGTTGCCGTTCCGTCAAAGATATTTCGTATGTATATTTGACGGAACGGCAACGTTAACATATTAATTTATCTGGACAGTAGGAGCAAAGCCTATGAAACATATTCAGTCGACCAATGGACGTGACAGCTAAAGCTGCCACCATACACTTATGTCCCAAGCGAGTGTATGGCAGCTTAGGGCTAGCTGCTGGCTGTCACGTCCGTTGGACGACTATATGTTTTATAGACTCTGGTACTGGTACGGCAGTAGCCCAGTGGTAACGTGCTCGCTTGGATATTATATTGATGCGGGTTCAAATCTGGTTCCGAGTTAAAAAGGGCTGAATACATATAAATTTATTTGCCAGTTAGTTTATTAGGAAGTTTTATGTTGAAACAGAAAAAATATATCAGCTATAACTATCGCTAATCGACGTGCGCGTTCACACAAAAAGTAGTGAACCGATGTTTTACTTTGTGTAGTGATAGATTATTACCTACTATAGTGCATTTTAAGCGCAAGGGAAGCCGCTGATTCCGCTAGTATGAGATAAAAATTAAATATTATAAAAAAGAAAATAAAAAATGTTAATGGACGATACAGTATATGTATTAGAAAAACCTTTGTTTCAAATACAAAAATATTATTTTATGCTTTTTTGAACACAAAACTGTGCACATTTTTGTGCACAGACTAATAGCTACATATGTACTTATAACACGAATCGTGTATAGGTACAAATATTCATTTTAAGTTATTTACAATGAATTGATAAAGTTGTATACTTAAATATGAAACAACTAACGGATACTTTATTTGACACAAAGCTTGTATACTTTCTTTTGCAACGTTTGATGTGTACATATATTTGAAAACTTGTCAACTTGTCAACTTGTATACATTTCATTGCTTACGACTGTACATATTTTGAATTTTTTAATACATATTTATCCGTGCCCTAATTATAACCTATACATAATAAATAAAATTCTAATATTTTTTGCAAATCTTATTGAAATAGTACCTAATTGTCTGTCTGTCTGTCTGTCTGTCTGTCTGTCTGTCTGTCTGTCTGTCTGTCTGTCTGTCTGTCTGTCTGTCTGTCTGTCTGTCTGTCTGTCTGTCTGTCTGTCTGTCTGTCTGTCTGTCTGTCTGTCTGTCTGTCTGTCTGTCTGTCTGTCTGTCTGTCTGTCTGTCTGTCTGTCTGTCTGTCTGTCTGTCTGTCTGTCTGTCTGTCTGTCTGTCTGTCTGTCTGTCTGTCTGTCTGTCTGTCTGTCTGTCTGTCTGTCTGTCTGTCTGTCTGTCTGTCTGTCTGTCTGTCTGTCTGTCTGTCTGTCTGTCTGTCTGTCTGTCTGTCTGTCTGTCTGTCTGTCTGTCTGTCTGTCTGTCTGTCTGTCTGTCTGTCTGTCTGTCTGTCTGTCTGTCTGTCTGTCTGTCTGTCTGTCTGTCTGTCTGTCTGTCTGTCTGTCTGTCTGTCTGTCTGTCTGTCTGTCTGTCTGTCTGTCTGTCTGTCTGTCTGTCTGTCTGTCTGTCTGTCTGTCTGTCTGTCTGTCTGTCTGTCTGTCTGTCTGTCTGTCTGTCTGTCTGTCTGTCTGTCTGTCTGTCTGTCTGTCTGTCTGTCTGTCTGTCTGTCTGTCTGTCTGTCTGTCTGTCTGTCTGTCTGTCTGTCTGTCTGTCTGTCTGTCTGTCTGTCTGTCTGTCTGTCTGTCTGTCTGTCTGTCTGTCTGTCTGTCTGTCTGTCTGTCTGTCTGTCTGTCTGTCTGTCTGTCTGTCTGTCTGTCTGTCTGTCTGTCTGTCTGTCTGTCTGTCTGTCTGTCTGTCTGTCTGTCTGTCTGTCTGTCTGTCTGTCTGTCTGTCTGTCTGTCTGTCTGTCTGTCTGTCTGTCTGTCTGTCTGTCTGTCTGTCTGTCTGTCTGTCTGTCTGTCTGTCTGTCTGTCTGTCTGTCTGTCTGTCTGTCTGTCTGTCTGTCTGTCTGTCTGTCTGTCTGTCTGTCTGTCTGTCTGTCTGTCTGTCTGTCTGTCTGTCTGTCTGTCTGTCTGTCTGTCTGTCTGTCTGTCTGTCTGTCTGTCTGTCTGTCTGTCTGTCTGTCTGTCTGTCTGTCTGTCTGTCTGTCTGTCTGTCTGTCTGTCTGTCTGTCTGTCTGTCTGTCTGTCTGTCTGTCTGTCTGTCTGTCTGTCTGTCTGTCTGTCTGTCTGTCTGTCTGTCTGTCTGTCTGTCTGTCTGTCTGTCTGTCTGTCTGTCTGTCTGTCTGTCTGTCTGTCTGTCTGTCTGTCTGTCTGTCTGTCTGTCTGTCTGTCTGTCTGTCTGTCTGTCTGTCTGTCTGTCTGTCTGTCTGTCTGTCTGTCTGTCTGTCTGTCTGTCTGTCTGTCTGTCTGTCTGTCTGTCTGTCTGTCTGTCTGTCTGTCTGTCTGTCTGTCTGTCTGTCTGTCTGTCTGTCTGTCTGTCTGTCTGTCTGTCTGTCTGTCTGTCTGTCTGTCTGTCTGTCTGTCTGTCTGTCTGTCTGTCTGTCTGTCTGTCTGTCTGTCTGTCTGTCTGTCTGTCTGTCTGTCTGTCTGTCTGTCTGTCTGTCTGTCTGTCTGTCTGTCTGTCTGTCTGTCTGTCTGTCTGTCTGTCTGTCTGTCTGTCTGTCTGTCTGTCTGTCTGTCTGTCTGTCTGTCTGTCTGTCTGTCTGTCTGTCTGTCTGTCTGTCTGTCTGTCTGTCTGTCTGTCTGTCTGTCTGTCTGTCTGTCTGTCTGTCTGTCTGTCTGTCTGTCTGTCTGTCTGTCTGTCTGTCTGTCTGTCTGTCTGTCTGTCTGTCTGTCTGTCTGTCTGTCTGTCTGTCTGTCTGTCTGTCTGTCTGTCTGTCTGTCTGTCTGTCTGTCTGTCTGTCTGTCTGTCTGTCTGTCTGTCTGTCTGTCTGTCTGTCTGTCTGTCTGTCTGTCTGTCTGTCTGTCTGTCTGTCTGTCTGTCTGTCTGTCTGTCTGTCTGTCTGTCTGTCTGTCTGTCTGTCTGTCTGTCTGTCTGTCTGTCTGTCTGTCTGTCTGTCTGTCTGTCTTTTTGCTGTGGAAAATATATCTTCTATGAGATATCTAGACGAACCATTAAAGGGTATCTACGGACGAAACCGAGCAAAGCGAGGGTGAATCGCTAGTACTTGAGCATTACTAATAAAAAAATACTATTTTTTTTTTTAAGATTAAGTTAGTTAGGTAAAGTACTCTGCTACCATTTTTTTTATTAATTAAAAAAATAAAAAATACCCACATATAAAATCACAAATATTGAACACATCCGAATACGTTAAATGTTTACTAGTAACACTGAAATCACACATTTTCATACAAACAAAATATATTTCCACACTGTTATTAAATGTATTTTATATTATATATTTAAATATTTAATTTAATTAAAATATTATCTTTGAAATATAAATATTATAATATTATGTTTATATCACGTCTTTTCCTCATCAACACAAACGACTTAATGCTTAGAACTTAGCTTCCTATGACATATCCTAATAAAGATTTACGACAAAATCAACCTTATTCGTAGATAATAGGGTTCATATTAGAAACCCCGATTATACAGGATGTGATAAACAATTAGCTGTAATTGGAAACAAAACGTGAGACTTTGACCTGATTTACTAAAAAATATCACACCTAATTATTTAGTGATAGCGGCTTCGATTCCCGGAGATGTTATTTTTTTAAAGGAAAACTGTTATTTAAGTGAAAAAAAAAACTTTGAACGACTCAAAACGCTATTAACGTCTTCCTTTCAAGACGAGGAGATCAGGCCATAGTACACCACTTCGACCAAGTACGCCGTAAGTTAATGTTCTCGAAGCTTCGGTTTTAAAGTTAAGATTAGCGGTTGCAAAATTTGAGTCTTGTGAATAGTATTGGCTGGTTTCTGATCGATGAGTGTCACATAACCATCTGTTATCTAAAGGTGGTATGCGTCAATGAATCTCCCAAGGATAAAACAAGGTAGCAGGACTTCCCCCAATACACCAAAATAAAAGCTATACTTTGTCACTTTCTAGTCTCATTAGTTAGTACATTAAGATGATATCATAATTCAATAATAATATGTACATACATTTGTTTAAAATTCTGAAAAATACATAAATAATCAGTGATAATAAACATTTCTTATCGAATGACTAGTTTTTATGACGTCGTTGGCGCCAATTATATTACGTTACAATTAGTATTATAATGTTGGGACGTTATTACACACAGCGCCATCTTGTTCTGTGGTAAGCTACGAGGTTTGTGTTACGTATATCAGATAGTTGATATACGACACATATAATATAACTTTAAATACATACATATTATAAATATGGACTGGAGTACAAACATTCGTGCTCTTCACACAAATATATTGCCTTTAGCGGGACTCGAAGAAACGACCGCTGGCACAGCAAGTAATCGTCGCCAAAATTAGTACTTAGGCGACTGGGCTTTTTAAAAAAAATGACTTTATTTGGCTAAGAAATGTGGTTTTGTTTTCGGTACTCGGACTTAGTCTAGATACGATATAACGATTACTATAGATTTCTCGGAAATTAGATATATTCCTGGGGTAAGTTCATCAAAATATGTCGAGTGGTTTTTTCGTGATCCCCTCATAGACTACTAGACATAGTAATGTATATAATAACAATTCCCGCGGCTCGGCTCGGAAATTTTTGGTTGCCAAATCATAAATAATTGAAAAATAAAAATTTGGTCTAAAAAATAAAAAAATAAAAAATATCTGGAGACATCTTATGATTTGGAGGAGACATTAATGATCTGGGGTCATCTTAATCACCCAGGGGAAAGAAATAGCCTACGACCTATTCTCAGACCTACCAAATATACACAAAAAATTTCATAGTAATCGGTCAAGCCGTTTCGGAGGAGTTCGGTAACAAACACTGTGACACGAGATTTTTATATATTACAGAAATATAAATATCTATGCGGAAACTTAGTACGAGGAAAATTATTAATAATAAACTGTACTTAGGTTTTTCTGTTTGTCTTAAACCCTACAATTGTATGGAAAATTGTTTAAATATAACATTTTTATCTCAAAGGGAATTACCAATTTTAACCGACTTTGAAAATTATTTTCAAATACTGTGTTTTGACATCTTTGCTTATTATGAATTGATTTTTAATATTGTGATTTAAATATTATTACGTTTAAATAAGGCGTAAATTAATATTTTCAATATAATTTCATTTTGATTAAAAATATAATAATTAAGAAACCCAATAGTTCATGAGACTAGCGCGTTCAACTAAACAAACTCTTCAGGTTTAAATAGTATTCTTTTTTTTATTAAAGTCTCAGAAATTAGAAATTTTCTATTCCATGGTAAACGAGGCTTGTGTTACGGATACCAGATAGTTGATTCACTACACATATTATATAACTTTCAATTCATACATAATATAAATGTAAACACCCATGACTGGAGTACAAACATTCGTGTTCAACAAATGTATGCCCCCAGCGGGACTCGAACCCGCAACCACAAGCATAGCAAGTAGGGTCACTACAAACTGAGCCAAACGTAGCGTCATATATGTATTATACATATAAACCTTCCTCCTGAATCACTCTCTCACACACACTCTCTCTCTCACTCCTTCTCTCTCTCTCTCTCTCTCTCTCTCTCTCTCTCTCTCACTCTCTCTCTCTCTCACTCTCTCTCTCTCTCATTGCGCTGAATGTTTATATACTATGTAAAGATATAATTTACTCACGTGATTTACATGAAATAGATTCCTTGCCTTCCGATTCAGGATCCAAATCCTTCTCTTGATCTTTACTATCTTCACTCTGAAACAAATTTAGTGTTTAATATGTTGTGTTTTTAAAACAGACAAAAAATTTAAAAACTATTCATTCGACCTCTGATAATAATTGTTATATCAACCAAACATCGCGCGTGAAGCATTCCATTCGCATGCCATTTCACAATTTTACGGTTCCACTTTGATTTATTATAAAATACCGAATTTATGCGTTAAATTGTAAGTAGTATACTACGAATCACAATCTACAACGCAAGATAGATTATAATCTAACGTTATTTACAATTTTACGCTGACATATCGATTGACTAGCGACTCACCCTCGCTTTGCTCGGGTTCTTCTCGTCTTTTATAAACTTTGAAAGTCTTACTTATTTATATATAATCAAAAGCCTAAAAAATAAGTTTCAAGCTTCTAGTTTTAAAAAATAACGTAATTTCTATACAAACTTTCATCCCTTATTTCAAACCTATATACAGCCTATGTCCTTTCTCAGGCTCTAGACTATCTGTGAACCAAATTTCATTTAAGTCGGTTCAGTAGTTTTGGCGTGAAAGCGCGACAGACAAACAGACAGAGAAACAAATAATATTAATAAACTGCTCTGTTATTTATAAGATACCTGTGTATTATCAGTATTAATAATCTTAATCTCGGTCTCCCTCTTCAAGGCAGCCTCCACGTCGCACCCGGAGTCCAGCACCCAGAGTAGAATCAATGTGTGCAGGTCTATTTGTTCTTCCTCATCTCTACAACAATATAAGTAGATGTAATTATAAATGTGTTTAATATAATGTTGTATAAAACCCGGTAAAGTGTGAGCCGGTTTAAAAAAGACGTGTGGCACTCGGTGACTGCCGCGGTAAAGCTATTGCATAGCTGTTTCTATCAACGTATGCAATTATAATTATTTATTTATTTTATTTATGCAGTATTTTTTTTCCTTTCTTTTTTTTCTTTGATATTAATTCAAGTTACACTTTTTAAGCGTGGTGACCGATAAGAAAAAAAATTTTTTTCTTTTATTAAATAAATGAAAAGTTAATACTGTTCAAAATATTTTTATTATCTATTGAAAAAAACCCGGATGTCCGCCATCTTGGATTTGAAAATGGACCTCATTTTCGCAATCAGCACCCCGAGAAACCTCGAAAATGACACACATGTCATTATTGAAAAAAACCCGGATGTCCGCCATCTTGGATTTGAAAATGGACCTCATTTTCGCAATCAGCACAAAATGTGTTAGGTTATTTTCGTTACGGAATTTCAGGATTCGGTCTTTACGCTCAAGGCCCGCGATAGAAGCTATGCAATAGCTTTAAAACTAGAAGATACATGTCTGAAAGAACCTAGCAAGTTTTCAAAAGACATGTGGAATTTCAAATTTGCCAAAACTTTTCCAGCGGACTATGGCCTCATAGTCCTTGTATTGAATGGAGGTCCACGCCCAGCAGTGGGAATACAATAAAAAAAAACAAATATTAAATTATTAATATTAAAATAGAGACAAGCAACTCACCCGGGTTTGGTTTTCTTTTGAGCAGCCAAATGTTGTTCTAGCTGAGTCATGTGATAGACATAGTTGTGGATTTCTAAAGCTGTCAATCTGAAATAATATTCAAGATAATAAAATATTCTCGTTTTATTGAGTGTGTAACGCCATTACAACACGTGTGAAAAATGCTTTACATCATAAAACGGTTCTCTACATTTGATAATGAAAGAACTATAACAATTACTTGTATTTTTTAAGTGTAAAAAAGGAACAAAACAACTCCAGGCTGTTACTAAGGCTAAACAGCAAGACTCAATAACTAAACTTAATCCGATCCGGGACTCGAACCCAAAGACCTTCTCGAAAAGTGAAAGTATATGAAGTAGTGCAAAATAGCTTAGAGATCAAACATAGAGTTGTGAAAATGCGCGGTGCATTATAAGTGGCACTTGTTATATCAAAAAAATAATTTATCACAACCTTAATATCAATAGGTTAGTAATCAATGCATGTAATGTCTTCTATTTTCATTTTTTTGAACTTGTGTTCCCTTTGTCCGGTCTCACCATGACCTCATGGCACATGTATGCGTTACGTACATGCCTGCAAGTGTATGTGCATGTGTGCGTATGCGCGTGGTTTTTTGTGCGACAAAGGGGGCAAACGGGCAGGGGGCTCACCTGATGGGAAGTGATCACCTCCGCCCATGGACATCTGCAAGACTGCAGGGCTTGTAGATGCGTTGCCGGCCTTTCAGGAAAGGGAGGGAGGAGGGAGAAGGACGGGAGTAGGGATGGGGAGTGGGCCTCCTGGAATATGCGGTGCCGGCCCATTCGGCTGCTACCCGAAGGTAACAAGCATGGCACTATGCGTGCGTGCGTACGTGCTTGCGTGAGAGTATCTGTTTGAGTGTGTGTGTGTGTGTGTGCGTACCTGCGCGCGTCGAGCGTGTAGTACATGGCGAGCGCGGCGTGCCCGTCGCGCGGCGCGCACAGGTAGCGGCGCGTGCAGTGCTTCACGTCCAGCAGCCACGCCGCGAACGAGTGGTGGAACAGGCTCAGGCAGCCGCTGCCGCGCTCCAGCACCAGGATGCTGCACACACACCCCCTAGCCTTACACGAGTGATTACACCTCCCCCTTCTTACACATGATACATTTAATTTGATGTCCTCCTGACCGATTCCCCAATCTCTTTGAGACTAGCCATCTGCGCGGGACATATTATAGTGCACGAGTGTATGCGCAAACACAAGTGCACTGTCTATTCCTTAACACACTCATATTCTGGTGGGATGAATGCTCGATACGACCAGTGAGAGCTAAGGCGTAGGACCGACGGCTTTACGTGCTCTCCGAGGCACGGGGGTGAAACACCGCCAACTTCCCAACTCCGGGCTGTTACTGAGACTTACGAAACAGAAACACTCAATAACTAAACTTGGCCCGACCCGGGACTCGAACCCAGGGCGGTGTGCAACCATACATGCTAGCCACTACACCAACGAGGCAGTTACATTCAATTTACCATATATGTATCTATAAACTTATATTAAATATCCATTAAGAGAACCTTTCTTTTTTCTAACAAAATGTTCCAAAATTCCACCCCGATTTTTTTTTAATTTATCATACAATCAATTCTCCTACAAGTTTAAAAACCCCAATCAAAACCCAATTATACAAAACTAACCGCCTCAACAGATGCAGGCGACGGTTGAAGTCCTCCCTCGTGACACTGTATTCTTTAGTGAGAAGACACTTGTACAGCATATCCTCTGTCACACCACAGCGTGCTGCCAGAAGAACATCTAGCAGAAGACGCACCTGGTGGAAGAAGAATGTTTGAGTGTTATAAATCAAACTATCTTTTCGGATTCTTTCATGGATCTATTTATTATTTGCATTTGGCTCAGTTGGTAAGCTACTTTCTGCGGTCGCGGGTTCGAGTCCCGCTGGGGCCATTCATTTGTTGAGCACGAATGTTTGTACTCTAGTCATGGGTGTTAATGTTTATAATATGTATGTATTTAAAATCTATATGTGTAGTATATCAACCATTTGGTAACCGTAACACAAGCTTAGCTTAGCACGGAACTAGATGGCGCTGTTGTAATAATGTGAAACAAAAAACAATTATACATGCACTCAATACATTACACGGACTTTGAACTTCGTTTTCTCAAAATAAGAATTTTGGCTTCTTTTTAATGGACTTTTTATTCAAACTAACAAAAACAATTTCCCCTAAAAATCTTAAAAATACACTATTTTTTTCACTCACCTTATTAAAACGTCTGCCGTGAAACAGTCTCTGTGCTAACCAAAGGTACAGTCCATTTAGAGTCCCGGGGATTTCCCGGATCTCCCGCAACGCTATAAAGCCGTCGGCGACACCGTCTAATACCTATAATGATATATAAATGTTAGATATAGTTGAATTTTACATTATTGCTTAATAAAAAATTTTGTTTTTGTTAGTCGAGTATTACCTGGACGGATTAAGGTGGTAGATAGATTGACTAAATTTAGTAATAAACAGCATCCAAATCAAAGTAATAAGACCAGTATTCATATTATGTACTAATAAATCGCGCTTCTCTTAGATTTAGGCGTAGATTAAATAAACTAAACGTTTTTATAACTTTTTAATAACAGACATATGGACAGAAAAAAAAATGTTTTTTTTTAATTAAATACCGTATATGTATACTTTCAGATGCATTAAGTGAAAATCTGTTAATTTTAATTTAAATAATAGTTTAAAAACCTAAAAACACACTTTTTATAGAAAACCAAATTAAAAAATTGAAAATAAATTTTAATGAATTTAAATTAATTATTTGATTTTAAAAAAAGCGTGAGGTGCATGGTGTCAATAGTTATAAATATTTTATTGACAGATATGAGTAGAGTGATTATCATTTTCATAATATCTTAAAAAGCACCCCACGCTTTTTTTAAAATCAAATAATTAATTTAAATTCATTAAAATTTATTTTTAGTTCGGTTTTCTATAAAAAGCGTGTTTGTAGGTTTTTTAAACTATTATTTATTTTTTGCTTTTTAGTTTCTAAAAAGCGCCATCTATTGAACACAATATGTAATCTATATACATACTAGAGGAAGCTGTTTGTAAATTCTTTTTTTAAACTATTATTTATTTTTTTCTACTTTTTAGTTGGGTTTATATATCAAATTATTGTATTGTCATCGGTCCTCGATAAATCTACAAAGTTTGAACGAAATCTGGCCGTTTGAAGTGGGTCAAAATCGCGCCCAAAGAAGTCGGTTACAAACATACAAACATACAGGTGAAGTTAATAAAAAGCGTGTAAAAATAGACACTTCCATTTTATTTATATTGTACTGATAAAACGAAGCATGCTTTAGACACCATAAAATGTAAGATATCGGGAATGATGGCGTTATACAGACTGATATAAAAGTGGTAGGAAAAGATAGTCTTTTGCCCAGCAGTGGGACACTAATTGCTAAAAAAATAGTTGCCTTTAATACTTTCTTATGTTTACGCGAATATTCGACATAATAAATAAAACTGAAATTTTAATTTTTAGTTCCCGACGTTTCGAATGCTCCACAGCGCACATGGTCACGGGAGAGACTAAGGTATTTGACGTCTCAGAGGTTTACATACTTGTTACAGACAGTGCCTACCCACAATTTACAAAAATTTTGAAAATGGCATCAGAGTACCTTATAAAATTTTAATTCTAAACAATTTAATTCAAATTTCAAAAATTTAAAAATCCATACTAATATTATAAATGCGAAAGTAACTCTGTCTGTCTGTCTGTCTGTCTGTCTGTTACCTTTTCACGCCTAAACCACCCAACCGATTTTGCTGAAATTTGGTATGTAGATAGTTTGCATTCATGAGAAGGAAATAGGCATATTATTTTTTGGAAATTCAACCCCTAAAAGGGTTAAAAGGGGTGGCAAAGTTTGTATGAGAAAAATATTTTTATTGCACATTTTTGCATGAAACTTAGAATTAATGCTTTTTAGTACAAATGATGAAACACGTATTTCAGGGTTTTTCGAAATTCACCCCCATTGGGGGTTAAAGGGGGTGGCTAAGTTTGTATGGAAAATTTAATTCTATTGAAATATTTTGCGTGAAACTGAAATAATGCTCTGCAATACAAATTATGAGATACATATCTAAGCGTTTTTTGAAAATCAACCCCTATGGGGGTTAACGGGGGTGGCACAATTTGCGTAGGAGAAATATTTAACAGTAATTTTTTGGTACATTATAAGTAACAGTATATAAGCAAAAATGTTTATTTTATTCACTCTTAGCGCGAGCGAAGCCGCGGGCACCGCTAGTATTTTATAAATATGGCAATATTATTAACTTATTTCTAGCTTGTATAATTATAATTATTACAATTTTTAGTTACCTTTTCTAAATAAAGTAAACAGCCGTCACTCTTTATCCTCAGATGATCTAGCGCGGCCGCCGCCGCCGCCGCCGCCGTCGTGTCACTAGACACTCGCGCCCTTTAAAAAAACCTTACATTTAAACAAATATTTGCCATTTTAATCAAAATAATTTTCTTAAAGCGTATTCCGTCGGAAAAAAGAGAGAGACAGATTTCGAACTTTTCACTTTTTTCGAACTGTTCTCACTTACTTACAGAATGTTCATTCTTTTATAGAATACGATCACATTCCTCGAGACCCTCGTAAGAAATAATATGCGGAAAAGATTTATTTAACCGAAACAAAAGTATATTTTGTGGGCCCCTAGGCCCCCTGGAATCAGGGGCCCTCTAGTATTAGGGCCCCTTTATATTAACATACCATAAACAAAACCATAGTTCTCTCAAGACAAGTAACTGACCTCAGTCTTGGCTCGGTGTCGAGGCGCGCGAGCACGTAGCGCTGCACGTCGGCCGACACGTGCGCACGTTGAAGCTCGTCCAAAATTATTTTGCGGAATCCTAGAAAACATGTTGCAGTATTACTAATCGTGTAATAATATCATAATTGCAAGTTCTTTTTTTATTGCAAGTTTTTTCTTTTCTAATTTTTATCTAGTCAAAAATCCAGTGGTAAAAAGTGTAACCGTTCCGAGGATCAGTTGGTATTAAGAAATTATTCTTTTTTAGGGGGATTACGTACAGTTGCTCAAGCAATTTCTGATGAGGCAAGACTGTATTTAATTATAATATCTAGAGTTATTATAATTATAGATTTTAATTAAATTAAATTTAGTGAATATCAATTTTTAGTTTTATTTTTGTTTTTAATATTACCTTTAAGAATATGTTTTCTTTTATCTATAATAGATAGACTGACTATTTTCGTACTGTTTTTAGACGAAATTAATTAACTTATAGGTTATACTCGTATGTATAAGTAATTAAAAATCGTCATAATATTTAGCAGCTACAATATTAACAAGCAAGTCTATTATTTTAAAACAGGATATGATGAAATATGTCAACCAAGTAAAGTAAGCCGGGGCTCACCCGTGAACATCCTGGCGGTGTGCCGGGCGTGGCGGCGCGCGGTGGCCAGCAGCAGCAGCCAGTGCGGCAGCAGGTGCTGGTGGCGCGCCAGCAGCGCCGCCACGCCGCCCGCGCCCGCCTCGCCGCCCTCCCGCCCCTCCGCGCCCTGGCTCTCTGTGCACACACACAAATACTGACAAATACTACTTTCTTAGGTTTACGCGAATACTCGACATTATAAATGAAGGTCTCTCCCGTGACCATGTGCGCTGTAAAGCACTCGAAACGTCGGGCACTAAATATCAAAATAAATCCGCGACTAAATCCGATAAGGTAGTTTCATTTATAACTGAGAAATAGTGTTAAACAGCAACAGTATAGAATGTACTGCTGTAGCTACCTGAACGTCTTCGATATGACTACCGGGTCAGATAACATTTATATATAAATAAAAAATATATTATAAGGTATTTCTACTTCTCATAAACTAGCAAAAAGCTGAGCTTTGTGAGGGCGCGCGTAGTTATTCTAACGGGTAATAATGTTACAGCGATGTTAACTCTTTGGTTTTCTAACAGAGGGCGTTAGTAGTACAATAAAATTCTATCCAATGAACACAATGTTCATTTTTTTTTAATGGTTATAAAATGTTTTTTTTTTTGTGACAGATAACACATCTAGATATGAATTTAAATTACTATGTTAAAGCACAAATCTATTGACGTGATAGTTTTTCAGTAAAGTGTACCACAAAATGCTCAGATTGTGGTATAGTGGTAGGGTTTACTTGGCTCATTCTAATTATTATTTAACTAGTGACGCACCCTCGCTACGCTCGAGTTCGTCCCTAGATACTCTACAACTGTGTATAGATTTCTAAGAATTTAAAAACAAAAAAGGTATCCTAAATGTAGTCCCGGATAACCGGCTATCAGCATAGAAAACTTCATCAAAATCCGTCCAGTGGTTTTCTCATAATGCAGTCACAGATAGACAGAGACAGACAGACAAACAAACAAACAAACAATTCTAGAATCTACGGATTTAACATCTATATAACCAGGGCTTTTTTTCGGGGGAACGCGCACACAGTGCCCCCAAAGGCAATATCGAAAATATCAAAAAACTATGAAAACTGAAAAATTGAATTTGAAAAAATTGAGTAAGACTCATAACAGAAGCAAGGGGTGGGGGAGGCTGTACAAAAACTATTTACTACTTTCGAGATTTAGCGTTCCCCCAAAAAAGTGTCAAAAAAGGCCTCTTTATAACTATTTCAATAATGATTATTTGGATTAGGATTTTTCAAAAAATATTCAATGTACAAACACTAGTTAGTTATAAATTTATTATATGCATATATAGACTTAGCTAAAAAAATATTACTCCTAGCAGTCCAAACTAACTCACCTGACGTCACCCCCTCATCTATCGCATCGACCATCAAGAACAAACACTGCTTCGGAGGATCAATTTCCAACAACGGAAACAAAATGGCCTTCTTAAAACATTCATCGGGATTCTTATCCAAATTCTGCGGCAGCAGAGACTGTTGGATCTCTGTTTCAGACAATAATTTCTCGTAATACGCATTTGCTATCAACGTTCTTGGGTTAACTGGTAAACTTGGTATCGGAGGTGGTACATCTTCTACTTCTGACCTTTTCTTCTCTAACAACCTCTCTATATCCGTCTGTATGTCATCTTTTGGGACGTTCACTATATTGGTATATTCTGGCAATTCTTCTTTACTTGGTGGAGTGTCTGATTTCTTTGGAGAGCTCTCAGCTGAGGTCGGTTTTAAATCACTTTTGTTGGGATATCGAAAATTGGCGATCGGTATCCTCGATTTTGGTGGGCTATTGCTTATTTCTTTCTGTTTTTCCTCCTCTTTCGCTTCAGTTGACAGACTTTTCTGCAACACAGATGACTTTTTCTCGGACAGAGGTTCGGAACTTTGTCTTAGAAGTCTTGAGTTCCGCATTTCTTTGGACTGTCGCTGAGATATGTTGCGAAGGAAGAGATTTTCGTGGTTTTCGTATAAACGAAACTCGTTTTGGTCTTCGCACGTTTCGGTTACGAACGGGTTAGTCGGCTTCACGCTAGATCTGGGCAAGATTTCTGGCACCTGTTTAGGAAAAAACAAATTGTTTAAGTATCGACGAATAGCTTGTCCCATCTAATCAGACACTGTTCAACAGATTTTATACGATTTTCACCAATAGCAAGAGGGATTATAACTTAAACATAACTTTAAAAAAAATAAACCAGTTTGCCATGCTTTTACCAGTGAACAAAATTGACAAAAAAAGTGGAACGCAGCAAACTGGATGCATTCATAAAGCACATATGTCGCCTGTCTAACTTGCAATTACTGAAGCAACATTTGTCTTTCTAATAAAAAAAGAAAAAATTTAATTTGAAGAGTACAGGCGCAAAACAAGGAATGTCACAAAATTATTATTTTTTTAATTAACTTTGCAATCTATAATACGCGGTAAAATCTTTACGTTCTCATACTTTTCAAATTTTTAAATTTTATGTTACATTCCTTGTTTTGCCCCTATACTATTCATTTAAACTCCATCTTACAAAAAGACGGAGTCAACCAATCTACCCTAAAATAGTGATATTCCCTTACATCCTGGTGGCTGAGAGGAGCATCAGGCATGCAGTCCTGGTAGGAGGCGCGGCGCAGCACGCGGTCCGCGGTGCGCACGCGGCACGCGTCCTCTTCGTCTGTGCGTTGATCTGCGAATTAAATATACATATATAAATAAAATGTGTCTGTTTGTAATTTCATATTAACAGCTTTTCACTAAATGCATATTAAAGTATATAACTATATAAAAAATCAATTTTTAAAAATTTTTGTCTGCCTGTTTGTCCCGGCTTATCTCTGAAGCGGCTGGACCGATTTTGACAGGAATTTCACTTGCAGATAGCTAATATTATCATGAGTACTATGATACATGAGTAAAGCTACTTTTAATAATTATTTTATTAGGAAATTATAAAAACCGTTTAATTTATTCAGCGAAGGGGGTCGGGTTTAGTAGTTACAGATATAAACACTGAAGTACAAACAAATGCCCACAGCAGGACTTAAACCTGTGACCACCGGCACAGCAAGTAGGGTCACTACAAACTAAGTTAAACATATTAAGAATATCACATACCTTCACAATCAGCCAACAAAGGCTTGGAACTCTCCTCTCCATCATCCCCCAACTCTTTGAAACGTTGTACTAGATTCTCTTCTGTGGTCGAATTTCTTCTGAAACAATGTTCATATATTATAACACTAGCGATTCACTCTCGCTTCGCTCGGGTACGTCCCTAGGTCGGGTACCTTTAGTAGAAGTTTTTTACAAAGTTAGTTTTTTTTTTATTTATCTTTTTTTTTTATTCTTACGTGTGACTTGCGGAACATACAAAATAATAATCAGCCGAATTGGTCCAGCCATTCTTGAATTATGCGCTTACCAACATTAATTTTTATTTATATAGATTGTTCTAAATTTTAGTAACCGAAACAATCTTTTCGGATTTTGTCGCGGATTTATTTAGATTTTTGGTTCCAAATGTTTCGAATGCTTTACAGCAATCATGGTCACGGGAAAGACTAGTCTCAAAACAAAATCCGAAAAGATAGTTTAATTTATAATGGCAAATATTAGCGTAAACCTGAGAAAGTATATTTTAGTAACCAAATTTAAAAAATAATATATCGTTTCGGCTTTTTATCTATACTAATATTATAATAAAGAGTTTGTTTGTTTGGTAGAACGCGCTAATCTCAGGAACTACTGGTTCGAATTGAAAAATTATTTTACTGTTATGGACTATCCATTTATCAAAGAAGGCTATAGGCTTTATAATATCACATGGTGTAATAATATGTAAGAAGAACTTGATTTCCACTTTTTAATCGCGGGCAGAGCCGTCGAAAACCAAAGTCCTGGGTTCGAGTGCATTACAATATCTCTCATCTAGACAAAGAGATCAAAAAGGAGATCATTAACATTTAAAAAATCCCACATCTATAATATTTCAAACCAATCAATCACCCACCTATTGCTATTAGGCGTACCATCAGGAGACTGATCTCTTTCGGGCTTCGCGTGAGAAGAATGACTTAGGATTTGCATTGCTAGGGACCTGATGAACTCGCCTGGACGCTGACTGGTCTCCCCTGGACCCTGGAAATGAAAGGAACCAATGTTACTGGATATACTACTGCTGGACACGAGTCTCCCTTCAATACGAGGGGGATCAGGTCATAGTCTATAGTGTTGCTCAATTGCGAGCGGACTTCAAAGGTCTCTTCTCTCGAAAATTACTAGATTCTCTCAGGAATGAAGGTTTTTTCACAGTGTGTGTGTTTTTTTTCACCGTAAGACAAGTGATGATCATGTTGGAAATTAAGAGCACATTGAAATCACTTGCATCACTACCATCTAATAAATCAAAAAAATAATAGGAAAAACTATTAAACTAAAAAAAAACTAAACAGTTATTTTTTTTTGTTGAAGCAAAAAAGGAATCGAACAGGTATGCACCTGTAAGAAATGCCTGGCCAGCAACCGCCTGTTCAACGCTCGTTGTTGTCTCGCTTGAGGCCCGCTGCCCGGTTGACTTAGTTCTTGGCATAGTGCTGTCTTACCGCTGCCTGCGTCACCTGGATAATTATTAAGAAAAATAATATTTATTATAAACATTTTTATTCTGTGGATTAGTATTAGGGTTAGATCACACGACAAGCATGTTTCAATGTCAATTTTTAACTTTAATATGCACGTTTTTAGGGTTCCGTAGCCAAATGGCAAAAAAAGGAACCCTTATCATGGATTCGTCATGTCTGTCAGTCCGTATGTCACAGTCACTTTTTTCCGAAACTATAAGAACTATACTGTTGAAACTTGGTAAGTAGATGTATTCTGTGAACCGCATTAAGATTTTCACACAAAAACAAAAAAAAAACAATCAATTTTGGGGGTATACCTACTTAGAACTGAAATCAAAAAAAAAATTTTCAAACCCATATGTGTGTGGTATCTATGGATAGGTCTCCAAAATTGATATTGAGGTTTTTGATATCATTTTTTTCTAAACTGAATAGTTTGCGCGAGAGACACTTCCAAAGTGGTAAAATGACTATTAATTTTTGCAAAGATAAAAAAATATGACATCGTACTATCTAATGTCATTAACTGACGACGACTAAAAATTGACGACCTTCTACGGATACTAGGTGGAGTTACTAAAAAAATGGAAATATGAGTAGAAATAACAAAATGAGATACCTTTCTTGTCTTTAAATGAAATTCTTCAAGAACCAATAAAAAATCTGTCAAAACTCACCAAGTATCAAAGCTCCAGCAGTTTTGCTGACCGCCCGCTGTTCCAAACAGTGGGCTATTTTCTGAAACACCCATTCCCTGCAGAAGAACTTCCGTTTGTCCACAGATATCATCTCCGAAACACGTTGCGCAGACCCAGATTTGCGCACAGGACGATCTTTTTCACCAGTTTTTGGTGCCATAGGACTTAGCGGTGACCCTGGAATTATATAAAAGAAATATTTAGTTCATCTATCTCAAAATATAAATACAGACAAAAAACACATTTTTTAATATTTTTGTCTGTATGTCTGTTTGTTTTTGCTAAACTGTGAAACGGCTGGACAAGTTTTGAAAGGACTTTCACTGGCAGATAGCTGATGTTATAAGAAGCAATTAAGACTACTTTTAATTCAAATAATGATTTAATTTCACTCAAAAATCCAAAATGTAACTATAGAATAGAAGTCGCAACGTTTGAAGATCTCATTCAAAAATTAATAACATACCATCAAAGTCAAAATCCCTATCTCTATCCCTATCTCTATCCCTGTCTCGCTCACGTCGATACTCTCTCGCTTCTCGGTCGCCGGGGAACCCTCTATGTCGATCCGTTGGTGTCCGATCGTGTCCACGCGACGATATTTCATTTAGAGGTAGAGATCTGTAAAGTGAAAAAAAATTGATTTAATTATAATATGCTATTGTCACATACATTTTCACCATGGTTTCGTGGGAAGGAGTTTTTAAAATATTAGTGACGTCCGCCAGGCAGTTCTCGCGTAGTACGATCATGGTATGATAATCATAAAACTAGAGAAAAATGATGAGTTTATCATGGAAAAAAGGATCTCGTGAGTAAAGAAAAAGAAGCCATCTTGTAAATAAAATTCTTTACTTTATAAAAATGGCATCTCACGCAAGAAACTGGGACAGAATAGAAGAAGAGAGAGGCCTTTGCCCAGCAGTGGGACAATAAAGGCTGAAAAAAATACGATCATATAGTAGTACTCCTAAAACCTGATCAAACCAACGCTCAGTAGAAGTCTAATCCCAGATTAAATAAAAAAAAAAATTAAATATTGCACTTCAAACACTCAACCGCATAAATAGGTCACAGATAATAATATCAATTTGCATGGTTACGTAATCTAGAAGAGTTACATCTGGAAGGTCATCTTACATAATAATAAGTATACATTTTAAAGGGCAGTAAGTATTATTACGGATAGTGTCATAGAATAGCTCTTGTACAAGGATATGCACAAAACCCAATAGTATTTTGTAAAAAAGAAAGGAGTTATTCAATTCAAAGTTGTTTTTTTATATCAGAAATAAGCAGTGTTAAAAACAATCAGAAACTTGACATATCTAAGTTTAAAATTACATTAGATGTGATTTTTCTCATTCTAGGGAGCTTTTATTTTAAAATATACACTTGAAACATAATGAAATATAAAATATAAATGATTTACGTAGATCACAATTACATAAGAACACATCGTCCTAATTTTTTCTAGTAATCCTGGTATCAAACTTAGAATTCACCTGTAGGATTTATTAAAAAAAAACTTTAATCTACATATATCTTAAAATTCTAACTTAATCGAATCAATACATTGGAATATTTTTACAGAGGCGGTATCCATAGTTTTTAGATTTTTTGTCTATATGTCTGTGACCGTATCACTAGAAACCCACTGGACAGATTTTGATAAGTTTAACATGATAATAGCTGGTTATAAAAACCAATATAAAGCATACTTTTTACTGTAGGAAAGTTTCTTATCTCTAAAAAACCCATAATAACAGTTACAACATATCTAAAGACGAAGCCGTGCGGAGCTAAGGTAAGTCACTAGTTCATTCATTTAGCACAGATAAGGTAAACTTACCTTAAGTTAACACGTTCAGCTTGCCTCACAGCAGAGTGCCTGTGCTGCTGTTGCCTCATATTTCCTTGATTTTGCCTCAAATACGCCTCAACTTTGCCTTCGTTTGAATCAGTTCTGTTCTGAACTCTTTTCGATCTCGTATCATCTTTTCTTCTCGACTCCCTCTTCTCCATCTTCTCTATCCGACTCTCTATGGGGGCGTTTAGCACTTGAATATTCCCACCATGATTATAGTTTAAGGGATCGAAATCTCTCCCAGAATTCGTGGCTCTAGTTTCTTTTGAACCACTGCCTTTCGAGTTTTTCGATCTGAACTGTGATTTAGGCAGTACCTGACTATATATTGGCATGTTCGACATCTTAAGCTAGCTTTGGTTAGAAAAAATAATTTCAACGCCTTTAAGGGCAACCCTCCGGGCTACTTTGGTTAATTGACACTATGCTAGAGGAACGAATTTGTTTTGAAAAGATTTTTTATATTAAAATAGGTATATATCCGTAGATCGTATCACATGAGTGAGGTTCGAAGGAGATTCTAGTCATTCTAGACGGGTAGGTATTTGTTTCTATGTTACTTGATGAATCATTTTGATTTCCAGTGCTGCTGGTTTACCTGAAAAAAATTAAAACAATTGTTATTAATCTTAAACAAGTAATCTACACGCATATATAATAAAATTGTAACTGTTGAATCTGAACATTAAATATTTTTTGGAAAACCTTATTGAAATTCTAGCAATTTCCGCGGCTCCGCCCAAGTTCTAATCACTATTAAACTATAGAGATTGGTGGAGATGACAATTTAGGGTTATAAGTATTTTTCGATGCCAAATCATAAAAAATATGAAATATTAAAATTTGGTCTGAAAATAAAAAATAAAAAATCTGGAGAGAGTTATCCTTATCATCTAGTCCTAGGGGAATAAAACATAGCCTACGATCTATTCTCAGACCTATCAAATATACACAAAAAAAATCATACAAATCGGTCAAGCCGTTTCTAAGGAGTTCGACAACAAACACTGTGACACGAGATTTTTATATTAATAGATGTATGTAGTCATTTTTATCGATACAGGGGCCGAATCTATAGTTTTTAAAATTTTAGTCTGTCTGTCTGTCTGTGATCGTATTACAAGAAAACCACTAAACAGTTTTTTACTTTTAAGTGCGTCACCAAATAAGGTCATCACAAAAAAACACAGCCTTTTTCTATCAAAACTACTTTTAATAAATCTTAGCTTTATAATATTTAAATTTATTCAATTTGCTTCACAATCTTTATATTAAATGTCAAGGCTTAGAGCTTAGCATTTTCATCAGGTCATTTAGTCGCTATTTAATAGCCAGGGGACGCCCTATTTAAAAATACTTTAACTATGTAATCTAGGTCTCTGCCTTAGGTCTTGATCTCAATATCTTTTCAACGCTTTCATGGGGGTGTAAAGATCGTGTCAACATAACAACCATTGAAGGGGCACACTCTATGCACTTATAAAGAATCCCGTAGGTTTTCGCTATGGTGTAGTTAAGAGTAAACCCCTTAAAACCATCCCTGAAGTATTTGTTATTATTTTTAATACTATAATTGCGTAGGTACAACTAAGTTTTTTCGCGCAGCGGGAAAGTGATGAATTTGACATGATAGTTTTTTATTAGGCAAAAAAAAAATTAAATATTGTGTACGAAGCTAAAAAAAATGAAAACGACCTTTCTAATTAGGTAATAATATAAACTTTATGAATCGAAGTTTTAGATAGCAACCTCTGAAGAGAAATAATTAAAAAAATATCTATGTAGGCGCATAAATAATGGTGTGGCAATTACAAACACACAGCGACCATCTAGTTCCATTGTAAGATACGAGGCTTGTGTTACGGATACCAGATAGTTGATACTAGCGAGACTCGAACCTACAACCGCTGGCACAGATAATTGGTGTTTTGTAATGATTTTGTGTAGTGTAATTTTTTGTAATGATTACAACTTTAACATAAATAAACAAAGCCCCAACGGAACTCGAACCCGTGACCGCTGGTACAGCTTTAACATAAATACTAAATAAAAAACGCGATCAAAGCCGCGGGATAACGCTAGTTAAGCAATAAATTCAGCCTCCAGTCTCTCATCGAATAAAAAAGTCTAAACAAAAAGAGTATAGCTTACGTCTCTAGTCCTTAGAATAACCCCATGCCAAAGTACCTGTTATATTAGAAACCGACTTTAAAACTATAGCTCTAAAGTTCATTTTCCATTTTTATGGTGTTCGCCTAAATAAATTTCCTTCTTAATTCTCAATTACCGGAAGCCCGTAGAGGATCAATTTAAAAAAGCTTTGCCTCACTTTGCCAATTTAAACCTTATTTATACAACACTTAGAGTTCAAATAAAATATTGATAAATATAACCTAATAAAAATAAATACGCTGTCTGTCTGCACTGTCTTAATAAAACACTTAAGTACTAAAAGCAAGAAAAAGTTAGACTATTCGCTAATAAAAGTAATCAATGTAAAAGTAATTATTGACCGACCTTAAAGATGGAAAGTTATGACCATCTTTAACCCCTAATGGATGGTAAAAACGTAATACACATACTAGTGGTGTTATAAATGCAAACCTTTTCTCTGAAGCGGCTGGACAAATTTTGACAAACTTCAATACACAGATGGACATTACACGCTCAGTGGTAACGCGCTGGCTTTGAAAACCAAGTGAAGCGGAATCAAATCCCGGGTCCTCAAGCCGCTAAAATAATGTCCAACATGATTACCACTTGTCTTACGGTCATCGTGAGGAAACCTGAATGTCTGAGAGAACCTAGCAAGTTTTCGAAAGACATGTGAAGTCCGCCAACCCAACCCACACTAGGCCAGCGTGTTGGACTATGGCCTGATCCCCTCGTATTGATGGGAGGCCTGTGCCCAGCAGTGGGACGTTAAAAACGGCTAATTTTACTTAAATCAAACATTATTATTATTTAACTAGGACCTATAGTACTCCTTATAATTCTACTTTGAATTCGATACCAAACTTGGTACTGAAGAGAACAAACAAATAGACAAAAAACCAACTATAAAAACATAGTCCAACCGCTCGCTACTTGAAAATAAAACTATAATTTCTTAGATTTCATACGAAAATATAACTAAGTGTATGGGTTTAAAATACATTTTACAATAACATAGTACGGTGCACTAGGTTACACCCACGCGGTATAGGTTTCGAAATATTGTATTGATTGAATATAATTTCTCCTTGAATACATGTTATTTTATTTTTATACATATACTAGCGACTCAGCCTCGCTTCGCTCGAGTTCGTCCCTAGGTGCTACCTGCAAAATCTAAAATTTGCACGAAAAATTAAGAAATTTCATACAAACTTGCGAGTTGCCTTAGACCTCCTTAATCCAGCCCTATTGCAAAATCCGTTCTTAGCGGACGTCTTCTAACTATAATCTCCCTGCCAAATTTCATCTTTATACATCAAGCGGTTTTGGATATTTCGTGATGAGTGAGTGACCTTTAGCTTTTATGTATTTAGAAGATAAAAAAAACTAAGACAATATCTGTTTGTATGTAAATTATGATTAAGCAAAAAATTAACAACGTTCAGGTTCAGAGATGATATTTTTTTAACTTAATCAAAGCCTATGAAACATCTAGTCGGCCAACAGACGTGACAGCCAGTCCAAGCTGCCATACATTCGTTTGGGACATTAGTGTATGTATATAATGTTTCATAGGCTTTGACTTAATTAAGACTAGAGCCTCACACTTGCTTTGCTCAGATTCCTAGATACGTTTTTTTTTGAGCGGAAGCCTAATTTGCCACTGTAAGTCCCGTCAAATCTGCTAATTGTTTAAAGTTAAGGCGCTGGGCGGACGGCTTTACGTGCCCTCTCAGGAATGGTGGTGAAACACCGCCAACTTCCCAACACCGGGCTGTTACTGAGGCTTACGAAACAGAAAGAAAATAACTAAACTTGACTCGACCCAGGATTCGAATCCAAGACCTCCGGGTGCGGTGCGACCGTACATGCTATCCACTATACCACCGAAGCAGGTGAAGTTGCATAACTCGAATATTGTTAGAAATTACTTGACATTAGAACCGAGTGGGCAGATGTGGGAGGATAAATGAACTTCCGCCACTCCATATAAATATTGCGACGTGGATAAAAATTATAACGTTGACTTATAATCAATAATTACTTATAAGTATAATTTATAAATTATAGATTCAAAATTATATATCTATAAAGAGTTTATCATTCTAAAAAGGTTTCTGTCAATCTCAAAATCCGGAAAGACATATTGACAGATAGCTTTACGTGCCCTCTAGGCTTAGACACCTCCAACTTGCCAATTCCGATCTCTTACCAAGAAGTTCTTCATAGAAAACCCCAATAACTACACTTGTGCCGATCCAAAACTCGAATTCAAAACCAGTGGTATCCCAGTGGAACGCTGATTGGGAAACCGAGCGAAACGGGTTCAAATCCCGGGTCAAGCACATACCATTTCTCATATGATTTCCACTTGCATGAAGGAAAACGTAAGAAACCTGCATTTTCATCAAATTTTCCAAACCCATGAAGTCCGAACAGCACTTGGCTATCATGAAGGACTATGGCCTAATTCCCTCGTAATAAGGGAAGACCGTGCCCAGCAGTGGGACTTTAAAAAGAGCTGAAAACCACTAATACAAACTTCTACTTGAAAACTTTGTTCCAGACATTTCTTTTGTTCTTTCTTTCATAAACACCATCGCTTTACATAGACTAAAATGATTGTCAAAAGTGACAATCATCAAATGTTACAATTCATATATGATATAATTATAATATATAACACGATTTGGCGCGAGCGAAGCCGCTGTTTCCGCTTGTAAATATTAACAAATTATATACTAAAACCTTCCTCTAGAACCACTCTATCCATTGATGAAAACAGCATGAAAATCGGTGCAGTACTTATTGAGTTTATCGCGAACAGACAGGCAGACGCGGCGGAGGACTTTGTTTTATAATATGTAGTAATGTAAGTCAAACGTCACTTCTAATATAATTCTTTGTTCTTAGCCCTCGCTCACACAGGACTAGCCTCAAAGGACTTAAAAGTTTTAATAAGCCGCGTTGAATATAGCTTTATTAACCACCATTTTAACTTTAAAAGATTATTTTTTCCATACTTTTCTATGTTTGTTATTTACCATACTTTCTCGTTTCAGCTTTAAGCTCAACTTAAGAAAACTATCCAGACTGGTACTAACTGTTTATAAAGCTTCCTCCATGATATGGCAGAAAATTTTAAGTCATTTTCTTTCTTTTTAGGGTTCCGTACTAAAAACATAACCTTAACTATCTATCTCTATATCACTATCACTTCTAAAATTAATAAAGCTGTGAAATAAAATTATCGGTAAATTTCTTAAATTCTTGAAGCTAAACCACAAATTAATATTTATCTTAAGTTAATTAATTATCCACGAGCAAAACTAAACAATGAATAATTTAAAAAGTATTCCGGACGATAATATTAGCAAGGTTACGCAAACCTTAGTAGGTTATTTTTCACTGCGAAAAAGTATGCGAAACCTCTAAGAAAACTTCCCATAGCTGGGCACGGGCCTCCTTTTATAGTGGGTGATCAGGCCCTTTTAATACAAAGGGGATCAGGCCATTTTGATACGAAGGTGATCAGGCCCTTTTAATACGAAGGAGATTGGGCCCCTTTAATACGAAGGGGATCAGGCTGGCCTAGTGCGGGTTGGCAGACATATATTTCGAAAACTTGCAAAGTTCTCTCAGACATGCAGGTTTCCTTACGATGTTTTCCTTCACCGTAAGACATGTTAGAAATAATTCGCTTGTACTCCAGTTATGGGTGTTTTTATATGTATATGTTCAATTTATATATGTGTAGTATATCAACTATCTGGTATCCGTAACACAAGCTTAGCTTACCACGGAACTAGATGGCGCTGTTGTAATAATAATAACAATTAAAAAAAGAAATTAAAGTTTTGTAATCGAATTATTAGCGTCGGTGGAGTAGAATCTAAACCCCTGTAGATAGTACGTACACCGGCATCCAGATCGATAGTTACTTACGCCTACGAGCTATGTAGCGACAGCAACTCAATACTTAAAAGACGATAACTACGATTATCATACAAAATATTTCGGTGTTGGTGCGTTCGTGATTCTCCTCCTAAATAAAATGCTTGACTGATTATGATACATTTTTATTAGGTTATCTGGATATTTTTGATCTCTTGAAATTTGATCACGGTATAGTCGATTTCCCGAACTCTTTGATTAAACCAATTTTTTAATACTTATGTTTTTTAATTTCTTACATAAAAAACATAATAGGTGCAATTTATCTCACACTTTCAACATACCTTTACTTCATTACTATTATATAAACTGCTTGGGTAGTCTAGTGACGCTATAGTTACATGCTATAGATCCAAAGTTCGAGCCCCGCGTCGAGCAAAGTTATTGAGAAATTCTCTTAAAAAGTTCTCAATAGCAATTCTTCAACACCTCGAAGAGCACATCTATACTAATATTATAAAGAGCAAAGATTTGTATTTTTGTATGTAAGGAATAAACTCAAAAACTACTGGACCGATTTTAATAAAATTTTGTACACATGAGCCTGAAAAGGGACATAGGCTACTTTTTAAGGCAAAAAAAGGGGTGTAAAGCGTTAAAATAGCGTATGAAAGTTTGTATGGACATTACGTTATTTTTAAAGCTAGAAGCTTATTTTTTAGGCTTTTGATTGATGATGATTAAGTAGGATATTCAAATTTTGTAAAAAAAATATGCGAAAGGGTAATATATAGGTACGTTAAAAAACCGTCAGTCATTTGCCTGATCTTTCACTAATCGTGTTGTTGTCTCACCGGAGTATAAAACAAAATGAAAAACTATTATAATATATGAATTTAACAATTATATTAATGGTTGTAATATTTTTTTGTCAACGCTACCTAATACCTATACGTGCCCTGAAATTTATTTATAAAACTGCACTGAGGCGATATTCACAGGCCTTAAACAGAAATAGGCGTTTAATACGACCTGCCTATTGGAAATACAAATACGCCTGGTTCTAATAGATATTACCTATAATAAGTTCTTAGATTTACGGGAATATTTGACATCTGGGTGAATATACGCTATTTGATTTTTTTGTGTTCCTGGAGGAAATTTAATCTGTTCCATTCAATATTGATAATTTCCCTATTTGACACTATTTTTAAATTTGTAATGACGAGGGCCAGAAGATTTTTCCTTTTTTTCGAATCTTATAAGCACCAGAGGAAAATGTGTTACCAGGGGAGTGACACTATTGGCAGGCCATGAATTATTAGCTAAGGACGGGGAGTAATATTAAATAAAACATAGATAAATTATAGTATTTGCATATTTTTATATACAAGATACATTCAGTCTTCACAGTTTCTAAATTCATCAAAATCTGACGAACATACGCCAGCATATCTATATATTTTATTATTAATATTATATTCCACAAGTACAAAATCTTCGTTCTTGACGGTCATAGCAGTGTCTGCATTGTCTGTAGGATTAATAAGATAAGTAGATGTTTGTGCAACCATTTTGTTTATCACATCTTCCTCAGAATCGGTGTATACTGCATCAACATCCAATTTGTTTTTTCCATTTTGGGGGTATTTAATGTCGCCTAAGTGGAAGTGAGTACAAAAATTGCTATAAAAGCAGCTGAGGCTCTACATGTACAACGTATTGCTTAGATTAGTTTCCTCGTACTTGATGTACTTTTAGTGTACCAGTAAAAGGTTTGATATTTGGTCGATTATCTTCCATAATCTTCTTTTGGAAATCAATTTCTTCTTCGGGTATCATAAAAATTTTAATGCCTGGACAATATTTGTTTATATACAACTGCCTCGGTGGTGTAGTGGCTAGCATGTACGGTCACACACCGAGAGGTCCTGGGTTCGAGTCCCGGGTCGGGCCAAGTTTAGTTATTGAATCTTTCTGTTTCGTTAGCCTCAGTAACAGCCCGGAGTTGGGAAGTTGGTGGTGGTTCACCCCCGTGCCTCGGAGAGCACGTAAAGCCGTCGGTCCTGCGCCTTAGCTCTCACTGGTCGTGTCGAGTAGTCGTCCCACCGGAGTATGAGAGTGATAGGAATAGAGAGTGCACTTGTGTCTGCGCGTACACTTGTGCACTATAATATCTCCTGCGTACTTGGCCAGTCTCAATGAGATTGACCGCCATGGCCGGAATCGGTCGGAGAACATTATTATTATTTGTTTAATTCTGTAGCAAAGTCGTCAATCGTAGCAATGTCAGTTCCTAAAGCTACAATTTTGTCAGCGGTTCGTTTACATGTCCCTCCGATACCATCTGGAGCTCCTTTACCATGCCCCGCTTCATGATAGTTCCAGGTAAAATCACAAATATTTGGATAGGCTTCAGTCAATTTACAAAGTAAGTAATAAAACATATCTTTGTTACGGTACTGAGTAACAGGGCCATCGCTTAAAAAATGAACGTTCTTAACTGAGGACGGAAGGAGTTCCATGACAGGTTTTAGATGAGCCCAGATTACAGGTACATTATGGTTTAGGTTTTCTGACATTGTGGCAAAACATTTTGTTTCTCCCTTGGTATATAAGACCACAGTATTTTTCAGCTTGACGCTTTTTTTCTAACCTTTCTTCCCTTGTTTGTTTCTTTTTAATATTCGCCATGATGTCTGATTATACTTAAATATCTAGAACAAATGAAATGAAGCCTATAAACATTAAATATTAACGAAATTTTTCCCTAAAGCGTCAAAAGAAGTATAACTTCAAAAAAAATTGTCACTTCTCTGGCGCTTTTGAATTTCCTCTGGCATGAAATATGCCAGAGAAGTTACGCCAGAGAAGTGACAAAATGGCACATAACCCACAAAAACAATATCACTCGCTTATCTGACCAAAGTTTTATGTAATACATGACATCTACACACATTAAACATTGCATTGTGCAAATATTAAATTTCGTAACGTAATAATACATCAAACATATACATACCAAAGGAAATACTCCAACGACTGGCACAAACACGCTTTCCTACAGTGAATCGCAAACTGACGCAATATTATTGAAGTTTTGCTCAACGTCGTTAGCTTGCTTCTAACTTCACACTATTGTGCGCGCATAGTTCATAGACAAAAACATACCTTTGCGGTTTGAAGTCAAATTTTATTTCTCTAAGTTTTGCCAGATGAAGTGACATTATTGTAACATGACATGAAAATAAGCAATTTTTTTGTATATTAATAAATATTTAGACACTGTATTTAGATAAAATACGTTTCCACGGTTATAAAAGCATATTATCGTATTTAAAAAAAACATAATGGTATACGTATTTAAAATATCTAGCTATAAAATCATTATAATCTAATAATTGGGGAGGCCAGAGGAGTATACATTTATAACTATTTCAAACTGTCAATGCCTGAAATTAAACAATTATCGCGAATAGACTTTGTGGGCCAAATAAAAGACAATGTTCTTTATTGTTTAAGTATACAAAAACAATAATATCATAAGTTTAACATAAAATTTGTCTATGGACCATTGGAATTCAAATAGCGTATATTCACCCATCTATACGTATATGAATAAAATTGAAGTGTCTGTTTTTAATTTCAAATTAACAGCTTTTCACTAAATGCTTATGAAAGTATACATAATATATGGTCAACGATACTTACTAAAAAAATCAATTTTTACAAATTGTCTGTATGTCTGTTTGTTCCGGAAAATCTCTGAAATGGACGGGACTTTCATTCGCAGATAGCTTATGTTATAATAAGTAACTTAGGCTTTTGTTTTACCAGGGAATTATACAAACCGTTACATTATTTTAACTTACGCCCTTCGCTGGGCGTAAGTTAAAATAATGCAGGCCAGGTTAACTAGTTTAAAATAAAACTACCTGTTGTGATTTTTTCGTTCGAACTCTATTTGTGACATTTTTTTATTATTTTTATCTTCAGTGACATCAATCGACTCATTTTATTGTTAAAAAATAAAAAAATGTGAAACAGAAACTTTATATGTAATAATTAATTAAAGTTTTTGTAACATTTCCACATTGAACAATTCATATAATGACTCTCCAAACATCACGTTTATAAGGTAAAGAGGTCAACAGGTATAATAAAAAATGCCCAATTATTAATAATTTATCTGAGACCAGAGACTCGCTCACTCACCTTGCTTCGTTTGTATTCGACCCTAGATACGTTTTAACGGTTAATATAGATTTAGACTGACAGACCGAAATTCTAAAAATTATAGTTTTGTTCCGATAATTATTATGACAATTATCGATATAAAATTTCAAAATATAATTTAGTGTCCAATCGATTTTTATTTATGATAACTACTACTAGTTATAACTAGCGGCGCCGCCTGCGTTTTTATCACTATTAAAAATAGAGATTGGTGGTAGAAGGATGAACATTTAGGGATATAATAAGTATTATTGATGACAAATTATAAAAAAATAAGGTCTAAAAATTAAATATAAAAAATCTGGAAAAGGCCTTATCACCTAATGGAATTGAAAATAATCTATAACATATTCTGAGACCTAACATACACTCAAAAATTCGTAAAAATCGGTCTAGCCGTTTCGGAGGAGTTCGATAACAAACACTGTGACACAAGATTTTTATATTTTAGAAGAAGATAAAAAGATAAAATTTATAGAATTTACAATATTATAACGTTCCGCTTGCGTTCGTCTGTAGGTGTGTTTAAACAGTTAGTGTAGATTTCTTAGAGAAAAGAATTTTCCAGAAACCAACTATCATCATACCAAATTTCATTAAAATCTGTCCAGTGGTTTTTTTTGTGACGCGGTCAGACACAGAAAAAAAAATCTTAAAACTATTGTGAAAACGTGTTTTATTAAAAAAATAATAGGGAAAGATCTTTTTTTTTTTTTATGGGACAAAGGGGGCAAACGGGCAGGAGGCTCACCTGATGGTAAGTGATCACCTCCGCCCATGGACATCTGCAACACCACAGGGCTTGCAGATGCGTTGCCGGCCTTTCAGGAAAGGGAGGGAGGGAGGAAAGAGGGAGAAGGACGGGAAGAGGGATGGGGAGTGGGCCTCCCGGACTCTCACTTACCGGACGAAACGCGACAGCATAGCTGCCACTTCACGCCGGTCTTCTGTGAGAGAGTGGTACTATACGGAGCGTGCCGGCCCATTCGGCTGCTACCCGAAGGTAACAAGCATGGCACTACCACTTGAAAAAACTTATTGTAATAATAATTATTATCGAAGCTCTGTACCGTATATATTTAAAGTTATATAATATGTGTAGTGTATAAACTACCTGGTATCCGTAACACAAGCCTCGTTGTTACCATGGAACTAGATGGTCCCAAGTCCCAACATATTTATTTATTCTTGAACCTAGGGTAAATCGCTAGTGTAATAAATCCATCAATTACACAACCACGACGCAGTCTACCGCAGTAAGTCGATCAAGGTCGCGGCTTTGATTCCCGACTATTGCTAAATGATTACGCAATCTGAATCAGGGAATGTTCAAGTGGTATACGTTTTTACACATAGCAATGATTGCGCTAAGAATAGTAAAAATAAATGTAATACAATGTGTGTTCTCGATCCTCGATTATTTCTGACTCATATTCAGATTAAATTAAAAGTATTTTATTCAGCATTAAATTATTACAATTTTTACTGAACGTCATCGTCAGTCTTTTACCAGTTTGGAAAGAAGAAGCCGCTGACCTGAGAAGAACTGGCGAAAGAAACTCAGCGGGACTAATATTTTGACTTAGTCTGTTATCTTATATCTAGAAAATGTTTAATCGTATATAATACCAGCAATTCCCGTGGCTCCACCCGTGCCCGAAAGATAAAGAAGGGTCATAAAAATTTTAGATGCCAAATCATAAAAAAGCAAAATTGAAAAATTTGGTCTATAAAAATAAAATATGTAATTATAAAAAATAAAAAATAGCCTACACCCTATTCTCAGACCTACTAAACACACACAAAAAATCATAGTAATCTGCCAAGCCGTTTTGGAGTAGTTCGATTACAAACACTGTGACAGGAGATATTTATATATTAGATTTAATTTCATGTAGTTAGCATGACTACACGTTTGACTCTGTACTCTGTAGACTGTAGTAACCCTACTTGCTGTGCCATCTGTCGCGGATTCGTGTCCCGCTGGGGGCATTTAACATCACGAGAAATCCACTCGACAGGTTTTGATAATACATATATTTGGTATGATGGTAGCTGGTTATCTGGGTCAACATTTAGGATACTTTTTTTACTGCGGAAAAGTATCTCATCTCTGATAAATCTATACTAACCCATAAAACGTGCCTAGCTAACGAACCTAAGCGGAGCGAGGATGGGTCATTTATCACTAGTCAGTGCATACTGCATCACATCAGTACATATAAATAAAATTGAAGTGACTGTTTTTAATTTCAAATTAACAGCTTTTCACTAAATGCATATGAAAGTATATACGGTACTAACAACAAAAACCCATTTTTAGTTTTTTGTCTGTATGTCTGTCTGTTTGTTCCGGGTAATCTCTGAAATGGCTGGACCGATTTTGACGGGACTTTTACTGGTAGATAGCTAATAATGTAAGGAGTAACTTAGACTACTTTTAACCGATTTCAAAAAAGGAGGAGGTTATATTTTAGAAAAAATTGGTTATTTGAACTAGCGGAACCCGTGGCTTCGCTGACGTTAAACCTAGGGACGAACCCGAGCGAAGCGAGTAAGGTGAGTCGCTCGTACATATAAGTAAGAATGTCTGTTTTTAATTTCAAATGAACAGCTTTTCACTAAATGCATATCTATACATATTATAAAACAAAGTCCTCCGCCGCGTCAGTCTGTATGTCTGTCTATCTGTTCGCGATAAACTCAAAATCTACTGCACCAATTTTCATGCAGTTTTCACCAATGGATAGAATGGTTATCCAGGAAGGTTTTAATATATAATTTGTAAAGTTTTTGTATAAATTGGCTAAAATATAATGATATTTGTTGAAACTTTAAGGTGTCGGAAAAAAATAAGCTGTCTGGGAGCTTTTAACGAAAACGCTGCCTAAACCCTTTGAGATATAACAAAGTGGTGTATGGTAGAATTGTGTATCTTATATAGGTATACTGAAAAGTCCGCAATGGCATATGTCTATCTCTTAAGGATAACATACTATATCGAAAAAAGTTAGGAAATTTATAAAAGCTTTATAAAATTAACGGTGTTTGACGTATCATGTTATGACCGTTGCCATGGTGCGTGCAATGGTAATTCAAATAATCAAGTCAAATATTATATACCGGGCGGTGCGAAGTAAATATAATATACAACACGTACCTAGGGACGAGCCCGAGCGCAGCGAGGGTGAGACACTAGTGAAAGTATAATATACGGTACTCACATAAAAAATCATTTTTTTCTGTCTGTATGTCTGTTTGTTCCGGCTAGTCCTTAAAACTGTTCGACCGGTTATACGAGCCTTTCACACGCAGATAGCTGTTGCTGTTGTTATAAGGAGTAAATTAGGCTACTTTTATTTTATTACAAAATTATAAAAACCGTTGGATTTATTTTAACTTACGCCCAGCGAAGCCGGGTTTACTAGTTAATTATAAAACAATCATCTGGATCAAACAGCACAAACTCAAGTGCAGCCCCAAACAGTAATTAGTACTGCATAATTACGCAACACGAAATCTCATTACCGGACTGCAGTGTCCGAACTTAAATCTATATTTAAGCTTTTGCCTTTCATCTTTAAAGTTCCTAGCTACAATAAAATCATGCTAATATCACATTATATGGTGTAAGTACCTACTATATGGCGTGTGCTTAATTATTACTCTGTCACGCTGAAGTAATCAAGGTTAATATTATAAAGAGAAAAGATTTGTATTTTTGTTTGTTTAACTTAAGCACATTTCCCTCTGTGGTGTTTTCATGGGTTCTTTTGTGTGAACCCTAATTCATTTTCTATAAAAGTGGGCTAAGTTACTCCTTATAATATCAGGTTATCTACAAGTCTCGTCAAAATCGGTCCAGCCGTTTCGAATATTAAGAAAAAGCAAGCGGTAACGACCAGTTACGTTACTATCTATGACAGTAAGCATATTCTTATGAGAATAAAACAGACTATAGCCACAGTAAAAATATGAACAGTACGGAAACTGCATACATAACGTTCAAAACGGCACACTCACACAAATACGCGCATCAACGAGGCCCCTTAGCGGACGCTGCGGTGCTGTCAGTCGTGTGTGCCGCGTTTGAGTTTATTACCGCGATCTTTTTAAAGATGCCACGAACTTATTGCGTAGTATTGGAAGGGTGCAAAGCGGGTGGAGGGAGTAGGCGAAACGATGTCAGCGCTCGCTACGGCTAAAATTGACAATTTAATCAGCTGTCAAATCAATATTGGAATCATGGAGGTTAGATACAGGAGAACCAACGCTTCATACTAAAGCATTACCCGCCTGTCTCTGAAAATTTGTAGTTTACAGCGCGCTGCCGTCAATAAGTAGTATCTGTGAAGTTAGCTTTTTATGAGTACTGTCACTATTGTGACAACGTGAAGTTAGGCATTGAGACAACATAGCGATCGCAGCGCCTCCTTGGTTTGACAATATTTCTGAGACACTACATTCTAGGGCCTTGAGCCTCCTGGTTTCTAATCTCCATGATTGGAGTAAACATTTTCTAATCGTTTTTGAGATAAATTTAATATGGTCCTATTAAGATGTGTTAAAATAAAGGAGAATTTACAAGAGAAGAAACAGATGCCACATATAATATAGCTAGAGTCAGAATCCATGTTGAGCGAATAATGCAGTGACTGAAGGTTTATCACATCACATTTTAAATAAAATTCCTTAGATCTTATTTCATCACATTGATGATATATTACATATTTTTTGTGTTCTGGTAAGTCTTCAACCTCCAATATTTTCGAGGAAATGAAACAAGTTTTTGTAATATATATTATTTAAAGTTATTATAATTTAGTATTTCAGTTTTTTTTTATTTAACCAATGAACCCTGTAAATGATATTTATAATATGAATTTATGAAAATGACATAGCAGTGAACTGATCATTAGTTTCATAAACCCATTGCCCCTATATATTTATATTCCTACAATATTATTGTCGTATAAATAATAGTCGGGTAAAAATAATAAATATTTTTATTTACTTACAACTAAAGAAAATGAGACATTTAATTAAATAAGTATTAACAATCACCAACAAGATAAACATGTGATATTCATTTTAACGCATACATATTTAAATACAAAAACATATTAACAACATCTAAAGGTTGACTATTCTTATTGGAATTTTGTAATACTTTTGTTACCCGTACTTATGTCAATAATCTCTATCTACAGTTTTTTTTAAATTTATATTCTTCCAATCTATTCATCTTCTCCGGTTGCAAAATGATTTCGTGCGTGATGGCACGAAACCCCGTTTTAGTCACCAGTAGGCTCATTTCTCACTAAAAACAACAATTTTAATGTTATTGGCAATTATGTTACTGACTCATCATCGTCCAAAATTGTCTAATATAGTAAAATAACACAAGATTTTATTAATTTTTTCCACAATATTTACTTACTTCTCGCTTGACAGCTACGACAATATTGTCCATAATGGCCACTTGTCACGCGGCGCTGTCGTCGTGCACGGTCCCAATACAGCTGTTTGAACTCTGCTTCATCAAAACCGGAGATTTCGTTTTTTAAACTCCCTACTGATTTTGAAAGGTAAGAATTATTTATTGTTTTAATCGAATTATAATATAAAAATGAATCGCAAAATGTGTTGGTAAGCGCATAACTCAACAACGCCTGGACCAATTTGGCCAATTCTTTTTTTGTTATGTTTGTTAATGTTAGGAGAAGGTTCTTATGAAAGAAAAAAATAAGAAAGTTGTGCGGAAGATTAGAAAATGTAAAGAAACTTTATAAAATTAACGGCGTTTGACGTATCAGTTATGTCCGTTGCCATGGTGCGTGTAATGGTAATTCATATTATAATCAAGATTTTTACTTTTACTGTGGCTATGCAGTGCCACACCGCGCTTCGCCGAGCTTATATAAATTGCAAGATTTTAGCATCAATTTTAAAAGAAATTAAAGAAATTAACCTTTATTTAATGAAACTTTTCATAAGAATGCGAATTTTTATATAATAAAATTTAACAACACAGCATTTAAAACTTGTCGCAATAGACGCAAATATTTATCTATTACCAACTTATAACATAAATATGTAAAAAATAAATATTAAATTAACATATGTTTCATTCCTAAAAAAAATTACCTGTTTTACTTTTTGTATGTACCAACCCTAGCGCTCCGCTCAGCTGTAGGTGTAAATTTCAAAAAGACGGCTGAGTTACGCTACTGTCTATCTCTCTATTGTGCTATAGCACTAGGTGATAACGGCTTCCCTAGTGAAAGTATTATCGAAACCAGGATCAATCAGTCTCTTAAACAGAGATTACCGCCTACGAGCATAGGTACTTTACATATTTATAATATTAGTGTATTTTAAACACGGATTGTCACATTAAACACGGTCTAGTAAATTATTATCAAGTAAGAAATATAGGCATTCATACTATCCGTAACAGTCAAATTTCGCTCAATCGCAATCCCCATTCAAGTCACGATCAATCTCGAAGAAATGACTCCAATCCATTCGGCGGTACTGTAAGCAGTTTACTTCATCATAAATGAATCATGAACTGAGTCAGATCGTCTAATGTGAACATGATACTTTACCAGACCGAGATCGGACCGAGAAGGGACAGTAAACTGCATTATAGTGAGGATCAGCCCTAGAAATGCTTTTCACTTAATGTCTGGCGCTTTCAAAATCAACGTCCATATTAAATTAAATCCAATCTCTACATTTGAACTAAATCTCCTACGGGACTGTCTGACCGAGATTGTTCGGAATAAACTTTGACTTGGCACGTATAGAAATCGAATTACACATCGCTCTCAACTTTTACGACCCACACGGGCTTTGCATGAATGTTTTTATAACCTCGTATTTTCTAACTATTGTTGTGTATATTTGTACAAATTGACAGTTTGAATGAGAATGACAGAGACTTGACAAATTATATACTTAAACCTTTCTCGAGAACTACTCTATCCAGTGGTGAAAACAGCATTAAAATCGGTGCACTAGATTTTGAGTCTATCGCGAACAGACAGGCAGGCAGACGCACAGTGGATCCATATTGAAAATTAGTGGACATAGGCAACAAAGTTCCAATATCGATTCGATTTTTTTTTATGTGATTCTTCATGATATTCCAGACAACTTTTACTCTTGTAAAATTTCTTCTAAAGTTGATCTTTTGTCTGAAAAAAATTAAATTAGATTTTTTTGTATGGAGCGAATCACGTTTATTTTTTTTTCTTCAATTGTACGAATATGTTGGGTGTATGGCGTGAGTATATGATAGCTAAGGTCATTCTCTATCCACGAAAAAATATATCAGCGCCGGCCATCCGCGGCCGCGCGAGTAATCATTCGGTAAAAAAACAATATTGAAAATTAGTGGACATAGGCAACAAAGTTCCATTATCGATTCGATATTTTTTTATGTGATTCTTCATGATATTCCAAAAAACTTTTACTCTTGTAAAATTTCTTCTAAAGTTGATCTTTTGTCTGAAAAAAAATAAATTAGATTTTTTTGTATGGAGCGAATCACGTTTATTTTTTTTTCTTCAATTGTACGAATATGTTGGGTGTATGGCGTGAGTATATGATAGCTAGGGTCATTCTCTATCCACGAAAAAATATATCAGCGCCGGCCATCCGCGGCCGCGCGAGTAATCATTCGGTAAAAAAACAATATTGAAAATTAGTGGACATAGGCAACAAAGTTCCAATATCGATTCGATATTTTTTATGTGATTCTTCATGATATTCCAGACAACTCTTACTCTTGTGAAATTTCTTCTAAAGTTGATCTTTTGTCTGAAAAAATAAATAAATTAGATTTTTTTGTATGGAGCGAATCACGTTTATTTTTTTTTCTTCAATTGTACGAATATGTTGGGTGTATGGCGTGAGTATATGATAGCTAGGGTCATTCTCTATCCATGAAAAAATATATAAGCGCCGGCCATCCGCAGCCGCGCGAGTAATCATTCGGTAAAACAACAATATTTTCTATGAAATTTTTTGCCTTTTAAAATCAATTCAAAGTATATTTTCTGTCTCACTTGGCTGTTTTCACCTTCTTTTTAGTTAAATATATAGTTTTAATAGCACATAGGTACTCACAACTAGTAATTTTGGCACAGGTTTAGTTATTCTTGCATGTTATCGGTGGCACCTGCATTGTGATTGATGACTAATTTGTTTGTGCGCTCGGCTTAGTGTATAACAAACGAGTCACCGAAAAATAATTGTCTCTGATTGGCTGTTATTTTTTTTACTACCTGCACGTTATCTATTGTAAAATAAATACAGTAATAAGTTTCTGGATATACTAATTTCGTCAAATATAGGGGAAATAGTTTGAATTTTTACTGGCAAGACATTGGTAATCATTATCTAAATAATCAAGCGTATGTAAAGTATAGTATAAGTTATCGTACGTATGATCGAAAAGAAATTTTGAAATAATTGTAGCCCTGAAAAGGGCTGTTTGTCATATTCCCAGCCCTGATGGGCTTTTGTGGGAATAGTCCAGAGCCGGATCACTTTATTTCTTATTCCAGAAGTGGGTCCGGCAAATTTTCGGACTCTGCTACGAGGCATACTGCTGTCGACAGTACAGAGTTGAGCAAGGTGTGAGGTTCTCCCAAACTATATTTTCATTCCCAGATGATGAGCCAGACACTAGCCGAAGAGGGACGATGCTTATCATGAATACTGATGAATCACCGAACTCTGTAGCTGTGTTTGAAGTTTTCTGTTTATAGTTACTCTGCGACGAAGAACCATCAAGCCCCCATTTCCAGGTCAACTTGAGTTCTTCATTTTGAGACCTATCAACAGAATTCACATCTAGTAAAATTCTCTCCACAGTGTGGTCCAATAGCGCTTGCAATTTAATTTGAGCTCCTTTTTCGGTAATCTCCATACTCTCTTGTGGTGGATAACATCTTTTCTTGGCATTTACGAGCTTTGGATAAGATGGAAAGGCAGCACAGGTTTCTTCTTTCAGAAATTGTCGAAGAGCTAAGTATTTCCATCTCGAGAGCGTAAGTGATGTATAAAGAGCTAAACACTTATCTTCAGAGACAGTACTTAGGCTCTGCTTTTTGAATAGTTGCTCGTGTACTTCGTATAGCGTTTCTGGATTACTGGAAAGGAATTCGACCACTTTTGTCAGATTCGTTTTGCCGTTGTCTTTCAATTTGTTAAGTACCAGTGCTGCAACTCTTCCTCGGAATTTTCTTCTACTATGGAAGTAGAACGTCTTTTTTTTTGCTTATTACTTAAGTCTTCGAACGGTTTTCTGTGCTCCTTTTCTGTAGAACATGGGAATTCATATCCACTGGCTCAGATAAGGCTGCGTCCGAAAAGCCCAACTCACTTCTCAGGTCAACACTGTCACAAACAGGCCAGTTGATGTTTTTTTCCAACCACTTGCGATTATTTACACGATTCATAAAAGTTTTTTGATTTCTACTTGACTCTATCCACATTTTATATAGATTTACACAAAAAAGCCGACAGAACTCCTTGATTAGGTTTTTGTCTTCTTCAGAAACTATGGTATTTAAAACAGAAATTATACTTTCATATAGAAACATATAATTTTTCAGATCACCACCACTTCTTAATTTCACAAAAAGATCTAGGTTGATACAAAATCCAGCCATAGTTCTAAAGTAAATATAAAAATAAAAGTATTTCACTGTGTTCACAAATAAGCGACAAGAGCAAAACTAGAGGGACTTAATGAATGTCTTTGTATTTATAGTCAGTGTTAATTACTCAAGTAGAGAACATATTAACATGACCGAAAATTATTCAGCCAATCAGAGACGAGCATTTTTCGATGACTCATTAATTATGCGCTTAGACGAGCGCACAAACAAATGAGTCATCAATCACAAAGCAGGTGCCACCGATAACAATAGATAATGTGCAGGTAGTTAAAAAAATATCAACCAATCAGAGACAATTATTTTTCAGTGACTCGTTTGTTGTGCACTTAGCCGAGCGCACAAACAAATGAGTCATCAATCACAATGCAGGTGCCACCGATAACATGCAATAATAACTAAACCTGTGCCAGAATTACTAGTTGTGAGTACCTATGTGCTATTAAAACTATATATTTAACTAAAAAGAAGGTGAAAACAGCCAAGTGAGACAGAAAATATACTTTGAATTGATTTTAAAAGGCAAAAAATTTCATAGAAAATATTGTTGTTTTACCGAATGATTACTCGCGCGGCCGCGGATGGCCGGCGCTGATATATTTATTCGTGGATAAAGAATGACCCTAGCTATCATATACTCACGCCATACACCCAACATATTCGTACAATTGAAGAAAAAAAAATAAACGTGATTCGCTCCATACAAAAAAATCTAATTTATTTTTTTTCAGACAAAAGATCAACTTTAGAAGAAATTTCACAAGAGTAAAAGTTGTCTGGAATATCATGAAGAATCACATAAAAAAATATCGAATCAATATTGGAACTTTGTTGCCTATGTCCACTAATTTTCAATATTGTTTTTTTACCGAATGATTACTCGCGCGGCCGTGGATGGCCGGCGCTGATATATTTTTTCGTGGATAGAGAATGACCTTAGCTATCATATACTCACGCCATACACCCAACATATTCGTACAATTGAAGAAAAAAAAATAAACGTGATTCGCTCCATACAAAAAAATCTAATTTATTTTTTTTCAGACAAAAGATCAACTTTAGAAGAAATTTTACAAGAGTAAAAGTTGTCTGGAATATCATGAAGAATCACATAAAAAAATATCAAATCGATATTGGAACTTTGTTGCCTATGTCCACTAATTTTCAATATGGATCCACTGTGAGACGCGGCGGAGGTCTTGTATTGTATATGTTACAGTTAAAACACGTTCTCAGTTACAACGCGTTTTAACTAGTGAAAACTAGTTTACACGAAACGCCTTAGTGAACACTAGAATTGATTAAAAGATTGGAACAAAAATGTAACTGTCGATAAATTATATGGTAAGTATGTTGAGTAAATACTTAAAATCAGTTGCTTTTTATGAAAATTATCGCCATTTGTAATATTTTATATTACCTACATAATATGTTGGTACGAAATACGAATCGTGAGCACGGATAGACAGCAAGTTCTACATACCTTTACTTTTCCTTATTACAGTTAGACTTAGCAACAGCTCTTAAACGTAAATTTGTCTTTGTTACATGTTTATCAACTTGCAAGTTTGGACTTGCTGAATTCTGACCTGAACAAACACAAAAAATTTGCTTATTTTAAATACCTAAAATAAATATAAATAACTGATTACATAATAAATTATTTTTAACAAAAAAACAAAAACCGACTTCCAAACTTAATAAATTTAAACTAAAAAGTAGAAAATAATACTTTTAAGGACTTTGTTAATTTTGGAGTCGGTGCCAGCCAGGTATTTTTATTATGTTTACAAATTGATAGATTAATCGAATATGTATCTATAGGGTTATTTTGCTTTGGCTGGCACCGACTTCAAAATTAACAAAGTCCTTAAAAGTATTATTTTCTACTTTTTAGTTTAAATTTATTAAGTTTGGAAGTCGGTTTTTGTTTTTTTGTTAAAAATAATTTATTTTAAAATTTTTAGCGGAAAGTAGATACGTATTGTGTTAATGACTATAAAAATTTACCTTCTATTATGAGGTAAACCTAATAACCTGAAATATACAACCATCGGTCCATAATTGCGTATTATATTAAAAGAATTTTCTTTAAACTGCTAACCGTTAAGGAGTTGTACCTTCCATCATCAGTTACGGTACGTGACTCAAATATCCATATAGCCTATAAAAGATTCGACCGAGCATCGTTAATTTGCTCCTAAAAATTGAAGAGTTCCGATACTTTGTCATGGATCCCATCATCAGAACCTTACCAAACTCTCATCAAACTACCCTTGAAGTATATCCTTTCCATTAAAAAAAGAATCATCGAAATCGGTTGGCGTGATATTGAGTTATTCGTCCATTTGTCGCGCAAATACTTAACGCAAATTTAAGACTTTTATGGTTTTCTCATGGATGCCATTGTCAGAACTGGAAAATATTAAAATGGGACCACATGGGAAGCACTACCTTTCAAATAAAAAAAGAATCATCAAAATCGGTTCACCCAGTTTAAAGTTATGAGCTAACAAACATAAAAAAAAAAAAAAAAAAAAAAAAAAAAAAAAAAAAAAAAAATATACAGACGAATTGATAACCTCCTCCTTTTGGAAGTCGGTTGAAAAGTAACTGAGATTTTAAGTATTTATTAAAAAAATTGTCAAGAATACCATATTTTGTTCAAATCTTTTATTCAATTCTAGTTTTCACTAGTTTACACACGCGTTGTAACTGAGAACGGGTTTTAACTGTAACATATACAATACGAGGGAGATAAGGCCATAGTCCACCACGCAGGACAAGTGCGGGTTGGTGGACTGCACATGTCAGCATTAATAGTATAATATAATAACTGTGACCAACAGACGGACAAGACAATATTGAAATTAATTCTATCATTTCTTTTCAACGAAACCCTAAGAGCTTCATATTCCGTATGGGAAAATTGCATTCGAATCAATAAAGTCGAGTCAGACTGATGGAGGCTAATAAATGTTGAACGATGAGACAATAGACAGAAAAGCAAACATGGCTGTGTTAGGGATGTCCGTTGCGAACTTTTTATCGACATATAGATTTTCATGTAGTTAGTTGATATTATGTCAATATCAGTGCCTCAGATAAAAAATTTTAATCTAATCTAATATATTTAAACTAGCAAAAAGCTGAGATTTGTGACGGCTCGCATAGTTTTTCTAACGGGTAATAATGTTACAGCGATGTTAACTCTTTGGTTTTGTAACAGATGGCGTTAATAAAACAATAACAATAATATAATTCTATCCAATGAACACTAAACTTGTGATTTTTTTTTCTTATAATATTTTATATAAAAAATATGTAAGTATAACTCATTTTTTTAATGATTCTTAATTTATTTTTTCTTTGACAGATAACACATCTAGATATGAAGAGATATGAAGTTAAATTACTATGTTAAAGCACAAATCTATAGGTGTGATAGTGTTTCAGTAAAGTATACAGCAAAATGCACAGATTGTGGGATAGTGTTAGGACTCGCTTCGCTCTAATTACTACTAATACATACATACATTTATAGATATATACATAGATTTTTTTGTACATACTGCTGTATGTACAAAAAAATGTATACTATCAACTCACCTCCACTTCTCTCGCTTAAATCTGTAGATGTCTAGTATTAGCTAAATTACTCCAGATCTTAGTCTATCTATGTACTTAATTTCATCAAAATCTGTCCATCCATTTAGCATTTCAAAAAGGAGGAGGTTCTCAATTCGTCGGAATGTTTATTTTTTTATTATAAACTTAGTTTATATTAAAATGTCAAACAAGTTTCATTAGACAGGCGTCGTGTGCGCCCTTGTCAAGCCATATCAGCTGACCAACACCGACGAAACATAAATAACGTGACATGTTTATGTTATAGATACGAGTAGTAAAGCGATAAAAAATATCAATAGAAAACTTTACGACCAGCATCTAACTATTCCCGGAGCCATTATCGTAACGTTACGTATCTAAACTGCACTCGCTACCGTATTTACGCAGAATCTAACATTCTACTTATTTATTTGAATGAAAGAAAATTATTAATTATATTACAAAAATTAAAACATTTTTCTTTAAGATCAAACTATAAATTAACTGTATAATACAAATCACTTGATTCTCATAAGTGCCGGAAGTAACAAAAAAAAAGCAGGAGACTTTTACCCACAAGGGAGCGACATAACAAAAAAGAAAACAAACAAGAAACAAAAGGAATTAACTTAAACTGCATGTATACATACATGTAACATAACAACAACAACGTCCCAACATATTTGTAAAAATTGTTAAGTGGAAAATAAAGCTGTAATATAAATAATAAATTAAGTAACAGTATATCAAAGTAAAAAAGTGAAGTGATAGTGGTAACACTGGTGACCAAAATAAGCCGATACCAGAAGCGTACATGAACAGTAACTCTCTTGTATATCTATATTGTAAGTGACCACCAATAATTTCCGTCTTCGGAACCCTCTATCCCTCTATCTAGTAATAATATAAAGGAAAACGTTTACGGCTGTTGTAAATTTTGTTATATTAAACTTTGACGCGATAAAATTTCATATAAAAATTTTGTTAGTTACATATTATAAACTTACAATAATAATACTGCACATTGGATGGTATATTATGACAAGATATACAAGGAGCAGATGTGCATGGGCGGTCTTATCACTCAAAGCGATCTCTTAAAGGCTACCGGTAAGAAAATGTTTAAAAAACCAGTGTAAAAACTTTAAGAGTACTTGTTTATATATTTTACTTTATTAAATTCCATTAGAAACATAACAAATTAAAATATTTAGAAATAGATAATAGATTTTTTTTTTCCCCTAGTTAAGACCTGCGATCAGTCGCCAAGACTATAATCAGGTGAGTTGTGAGAGGTTGGAGTTTGGCGAGGTAGAGCCACTGCTCTATCTCCCCTCAGTAGAATAGCACATCGGCTCTCTTGAGTCTTCCAATTGGGTTTGGCTGTAAGAGTATACTGGATAGCGGGTTTGGATGAGTTGACAAGCGGTCCTTATAGTTCGCTGAGTATCGTTTTATTTCATCCAGTATAGTTGGGATTTCCAGGTATTCGTGGATTTCCGAATTGCGAGCATACCAAGGCGCCGATGAGAGTACCCTTAGAATACAATTTTGAGCTCTCTGAAGGCACATAATGTTGGATTTGCTAGTTGTCGACCACAGTTGGATTCCATATGTCCAGATCGGCTTTATTATGGAGCAATATACCCTTAGTTTGTTGGACAGAGACAAGGCAGATTGTCTACCGAGTAGCCAAAGTAGATTTTTGAACCTAAGGTTAATTTCGTTTCGCTTCGTTTTTATATGGTCTTTCCATGTCATTCTACGATCGAGGTGAAAACCAAGGTACTTAACGCTAGTTGATTGCGGCAATGTGTCGGGGCCTAGATTGACTGGAGGACAAGTTTCACGTCTCAGAGTAAATGTGATGTGGTGAGACTTCGGGGCGCTAGCTTTTATGCGCCACTTGGTCAGCCAAGCGTAAGTGGCATCGAGCTGGGTTTGCAACTGTCTGGTGGCTTCCCTGGGATCACTGTTACAACTAAGAAAGGCCGCATCATCGGCAAAAGTTGCAACTGATGTTTCTGGTGATTGGGGTACGTCACTAGTAAATATGTTGTACAGGACTGGACCAAGTACGGAGCCCTGAGGTACTCCGGCTCTGCAGCTAATGAGAGAAGATCTTGCATCACGTAGCTTGACTTGAAACTTTCTGTCACTAAGGTATGACTCCATTAGCTGGTAGTAGGAGTGTGGAAGGTACTTCTTAATTTTGTAGAGCAGTCCTTTATGCCAGACCCGGTCAAAGGCTTGTTGGACGTCGAGGAAAGCAGCCGAACAGTATTCCTTCCTCTCCAGACAATGTCTTATTGAACAATACACTCTGTGCACCTGCTCTATGGTCGAGTGGTGCTTCCGGAAGCCAAATTGGTGGTCAGGTATAACATGGTTCACGTCTAGGCAAGGGGATAATCGTGCAAGGATGATCTTTTCCCACAATTTTGACAGTACAGGTGTAAGGCTAATAGGGCGATAAGATGAGACTTCGTTAGGCGGCTTACCAGGCTTAAGGATCATAACAATTTGGGATGTTTTCCAGAGTGCAGGGACATACGAAGTTCTCAATGTAGCATTTACAAGGATGGTCAAAAAGACAATGCATTTCTTAGGAAGTTCTTTTAGTAATCTGGAGGTGATGAGATCAAATCCAGGTGCTTTATTAGAGTCCATTTTGGCTATTTCTCTTGCAATCTCTCTTGGTGTAGTAGGTCTCAATGGCAGGCATAGTTGCAGGTCTTGCTTCAAGACTTGATCTATTTCCGGATCCTCAGGACTGTCCGAGTTGTTAGGACTAAATACCTCGGCGAGATATGTAGCAAAAGCCTGTGACTTTTCTTGGTCAGTTCTCGCCCATGTGTTACCGGATCTAATAGGTGGAGAGCACTGTCGAGGCTGAGGGAGGTACTTTGTTGCCTTCCAGAGGTTGTGGATCCCATTTCCATTTGGAGACATTTTCGTCAATCTCTGTGTAAGGGATTCGTTTGAAGCATATTCGAGTAGATCTTTCAGTTCTTTAATTGCTCGATTTAGTCTGGTTTTATCCTCGCGTCTGTGGGTTGCCTGCCAGATTCTGCGAAGACGACGTTTGGCAGCAATTTTTTCCTTAACAGCGAGTGGGACTGGCGTTCCTCGCGACAAACCCTGTAGCTTAGGAGTACTTGACCAAGCTGCTACTTGAATAAGATTTGTGATGTAGAAGCAATAGATAATAGATACCTGATAATATAGAAAGTTTGTGAGTGAATAAGCATGTTTGTTGATTCATCACACTGTATATCCAAAATTAACTAATACTAGTACCTACCTATACCTTATTTACCTACTTATAAATTATAATCTAGATACTATTGAGAATAATAATTAATATTTTATAACTAATATTCGTTCGCAACTCCGCTAATATAGCATGATTAAAACAACCTATTTTATTAAAGGCAGTAAATATCTTATAAATATTACAGTTTCAAAGACAATAAAAGATTAAAAAAGACCTTCGTAATTCATTTAATTATGAACAAATCAGGATCAAACTCAATGTAGTTTTATATGTAAGATGAAGAATTTTAATACGTCCTAAATACCTTATTACGACAGACGGACAGTCAAAAAAAATACAAGAATATTTTTATGCATTAATATTCCAATATTAAATCGACATAAAACCGCAGCCGTCAAAGTCACTTCCCTAATCCGCCATGTTGAATTAATTCGAAATTTGAATGAGCTCTTCATTCTATTATGGCGGGGCACGAGGCTCGTTTCCCGCGCTTTTAAACTTTTTTTTTCACGTATGCACACGCATAATTTAAGACGTGCAAATAAAAGAGTAGTGCGGTACAACGAACTCCTCTAGTAGAGGAGTTCTTTTCAACGCGAACGGATTACATTAACAAAATGTGTTACAACATACAGCTTAAAACACGTGCAAAGAGTTTTTATGACCATAAAACAAATTTTATCTAGTTTTAAAAATAACATTTATATAATAAAGAGTTATGATGCATCTGCATTTTGTATATTAGTTTTTTGAAATATTACTATATGAAGAAATCACTTATTTTGATTAACCTTTCAATAACAAACTTAGAAGTGTAAACGGGTCACGGACTTAAAACCCCTAAAGATTTATATTTCACGCTTAGTGATAGAATTTTATTTTTATTTAATACGAGCGACTCGACCTCGCTTCGCTTGGGTTCGTCCCTAGGTGCCCCCTTTAGAATAAAAATTTTACAAATTTTGAATGTCTTTTTTATTTATATCTAATAAACAGCCTAAAAAAAGTTTCTAACTTCTAGCTTTAAAAATGACGTCATTTCCATACAAACCTCTATTTCAACCCCTTATAGCCCTTTTTTCGCCTTGAAAAGTACCCTATATACTTTCTCAGGCTCTAGACTATCTGTGTACCAAATTTCATTTAAATCGGTTCAGTAATTTTGGCGTGAAAGCGAGACAGACAGACAGATATAAATTGAAATACATATCAATATTGATTGACATTTTGAATTTGAATTCGCTTTTATTATTAGACAGCAAGTGTTAAACAATGGATACTTGATTTAAACCGGAAACACAAATATATGAAAGGAGGAAGTAAAGAAAATATTGTATTAAAAGTCATTTGGGTGCGTGGTAGTTTAACGGAAACCGAACTGCCATAACAAGGTCTCGGGTTCCGTACGGGGTTCAAAAAAGACGGTCTTAATTAGAATCAATATTTGTTTTTATTCTTTGATATCAGAATTTGTGCACAGATTTTCATTATCATTATTTTATAATAAATACCTACCTACCTACCTACCTACTGGTTGTACCTACTTAAAGATGGTAATCAGCCCTTATTAACGTCCCCCAGCGGGCCCTGGGCCTCGGGATCAGGCCATAGTCCACCACGCTAGCCTAGTGCGTGCGGACTGAGCATGTCTTTCGAGTGAAATTCCCGTTAAAATGGGTCCAGCCGTTTCAGGGAACAGCCGGACAAAAATTGATTTTTTGATGTATTAGTAGTTACCGTATATACGTTCATATTATGCATTTAGTGAAAAGCTGTTAATTTGAAAATAAAAACAGACACTTCAGTTTTATTTAAATGCAGTGATAAAAGTAGGTTTACTTTTTAAAAGGATTTATTTTAATGTTTGAACTTATTCACAGACACCGTCGACGTCGAATATAGTAATTTAAATGTAAACTGACGGAACTTGCGTAACGTAAGCTGTAAGACATAAAGGCAAAAGAAATTAGTTATGCAGCCAACTGACACACTTTGCATACAAAACATTATTTATATTTAAATCGTGTTGCAGTTAAACTACGTCAAAGTTCAAACTGGGCAGGTTCTTTAGATAAATTAAATGAAATAATCATGTACTAAGTAACATTTATCAACGTAACATCGCGTCTATAACTGCTTGATTTTATACATGGTGTAATTTTAAGTGTAAATAAAAAAGTGTGTGTGTACTCATGTACACGCGTTAGAAGTTATACTTCTTTGGCGTAACAAGATAATAATCTTTTCAAAAATTTTATCTTTCGCCTTATTCCAGTTGTCTATCGTTTTTAGAAAAAACTAAAATGTTGACTATAGCTAACTTCAGGGTGTCGGATTACGTGACGGTGTGCGCGCGCATCGTAAAAAAATTACTCTCATCATTTTTCCCTAACGCGCAAAAAGAAGTAGTTAACTTCAAAAAATAAAAAAAATACTTTACGATTTTAACGAAAAATATAAATTTCTCATAAATGACATATTTTCTCGGATTTTTTCTACTATAATATGTATGTATCAAATACATATCGAGTATCAACCTTCTTCTCGAATCACTCTATCTATTGATGAAAACCGCATTAAAATCCGTCTCGTACTTTAAAATATCATCAGACAGCGGGAAGCGACTTTTTAAATATTATATAGAGACTGATACCCAACCAGATATTTTCAGACGGTACCAGCATTATAGGGTTTAAAATATTACACACCAATTTATGATGTAAGCTTTGCTTTGACTTAATGGCTTGATTTGTATCTTTAGAAAAGAAGCAATCAATTTATTTTCACTTCTAATGTTTTTTTTTTTAGTTTTATTTTAGTAGCAAAGTAAGTAGAAAGTGTTTTAAAAAACCAAAGGTAGACATTTTCTTCAACAATTAAGGGTGTGTAATTTTCAAAAAATCGAACCCTGAGGAATACCAGCGATGCGAGGTACTCGAAAGTCGCTAATTTTGACAAAAGTTAAATTAAATTACTTTTAAGCGTTATTTAAAACAGTTTTATTTTTATCTTCGATTTAAATCGATTAGAGAATATTTTAAGATTTAAATCGATTAGTATGGTATCATATAATTAGTGATTAGTCAGACATGGAAAGTAGATTGACTTATTGCAAGTTAAAAGATGTTTATTCCTTCTTTAGATCGTAGACTTGAATTAATCAAGGACCTAAGGACCTTATATCGTACATAATGTGTAGTACATATTTATTATCGTAATATATGTTCATATATACACTTGTACGGCAGTGGTAGCCCAGCGGTAACGCGCTCGCTTGGATAATCGAGTGATCCGGGTTTAAATCCGGGTCTCACACCTCTGATATTTTCATGTGCGAATTCTAACATGATTACCACTTGTCTTACGGTGAAGGAAAATATCATGAGGAAATCTGCATGTCTGAGAAAACCTAGCAAGTTTTCGAAAGACATGTAAAGTCCACCAACACGCACTAGGCCAGCGCGGTGGACTATGGCCTGATTCCCTCTCTAAATAAGGGAGGCCAGTGCCCAGCAGTGGGACGTCAAAAAGGGCTGATGACTAAGACACTTGTACGAGACTTGTAATAGTTTAGATGAGTTCTGTATTCACTATTCAACTTTTCAACATTGTTGCCTTTCATTACAAGAGCTTTAAGCGTCAATGCTATCGATATTGACGCCGAATATATAGTTTTTAGAATTTTTGTTTGTCTGTGATCGCAGTACAAGAAAACCACTGGACAAATTTTGGTGTCATCATTAATGGTTAACATATATTAAGATACTTTTTATTGCAGAAAAATTTTACATCTGTGAGAAATCTATGCTAATCGTCAAAACGCGTCTTGGGACGATTTCAAGCGGAGCGAGGGTGAGTCGCTTGTATATTATACTAGCAGTTCCCGCGGTTCCGCCAGCGTTCTAATCACTTTTTAATAATATTCAAATACAAATTCAAAATATTTATTCAGCATGAAATTATTACAATTTTTTACTGAACGTCATGAGTCTACTACCAGTTCGGAAGGAAGAAACCACTGACCTGAGAAGAAACTCAGCAATAGGTATTTGTAGCAGAAATCATAAAATAAAAATATAAACTTGATCTAAAAATAAAAATCTGGAGGGCCACCCTTATCACCTAGCTAGGGAAATAAAAACTATCCTACAACAAATTCTCAGACCTACAAAATATACACAAAAATTTTCATAAAAATCGGTCCAACCGTTCCGGAGGAGTTCGATAACAAACATCGTGACACGAGATTTTTATATATTAGAAAAAATAATATGTAAAGAAAAGACAATATGTCATGATTGTATGAAGTAGGTATGTGTTTTTTTTTATTATTAGTACATTATATAGGCAACGACCATTATTTTCAGAACGTCATCCTAATCAGTATGCGCGTATGCAACCCGTCAATCACCCGACCGATAACTATTGAACTTGTGGATTCAATGTTGACAGCTAATGGTGACACGTACGTGTACATATATGTATAATACTAGCGATTCATCATTGCTTTGCTCGTTATATTATTTAGTCCCTACTTGATTTTAAGAGCAGGTACTGGTCGTAAATGAACCAACCACATAGGCGGAATCGCGGGCAAACGTTAGTTAATTTAATTAATGTAATTCCTCATCGATTTAGTAGTTTTAAATATAAGGAAGGTTCAAACAAAGTTACTTTTTAATTTACTTTTATATAATAATATAGAAATATAAAAAAATATATTACGAGTTAGCAGTTCAGGTTGTAATTTAAACTAAAACAAGTGCAAGTTATAACTAACTAGCAGTACCCGCGGCTTCGCCCGCGTTAATTTTTTAAATATTAGGAGTCAATCCCGCGGGAACTCCGGGATAAAAAGTAGCCTATATGTTATTCTGGGTCTTCAGCTACCTACAAACCAAATTCATCGTAATCGGTTCAGTAGTATTTGCGTGAAAGAGTAACAAACATCCATACTCACAAACTTTCGCATTTATAATATTAGTAACTAATATAAAATAACAAGTGCAAGTCGGACTCGCACACCAAGGGTTCTGTACCATTATCTGTAAAAACGGCAAAAAAATCATGTCTGTTGTATGTGAGCCTTTAAATATATATTTTATTTTGTTTTTAGTATTTGTTGTTATAGCGGCAACAGAAATACATTATCTGTGAAAGTTTCAATTGTCTAACTGTCACGGTTCATGAGATACAGCCTGGTGACAGACTGACGAACAGCGGAGTCTTAGTTATAGGGTCTCGTTTTACCCTTTGCGTACGGAACCTTAAAAATAATATACTAAGTACTAACAGAAGTTATATGTACATATGTATACAGTATAAATATAGAATGGCTTGTACAGTCGGTCCGTCTTCTGTTGAACAATGGGGAATAGATGTAGGCCATCGCTTTTAGCCGATTGCAAACTGGACATTTTTTAGAATTCAATGAAATGAATCCGTCTACCTTTTCTACGGACGGACGAATTTTAATATTTTTATTGAAATTGATATTAGTAGTAAGTATTGTATTGGAAATACTTAATTAATTTAATGAATACGTCGTTTTAAAATCTATACATGATAAAATTCTAACTCTATTAGATTTAATATTGTCTGCAATATCTTATTAAAATTGACATTTTTATCGATAGTCCCAAGATTTAGCGCGAGCAAAGCCGCGGGTTCGCGCTAGTAAATGTACCTATACAAAAACTTGACATATTATATACTAAAACCTTCCTCGAGACCCACTCTATCCATCGGTGAAAACGGCATGAAAGTCGGTGCAGTAGTTTATGAGTTTATCGCGAACAAACAGACAGACAGACAGACAGACGCGGCGAAGGACTTTGTTTTATTTTGTAAAAAACGTAGTAATAATTGTAGTGATAGGCCGAATGTATAGTTTTTAGAATGTTAGTCTATTTGTTTAAGGCCGGCAACGCATCTGCAAGCCCTGTGGTGTTGCAGATGTCCATGGGCGGAGGTGATCACTTACCATCAGGTGAGCCTCCTGCCCGTTTGCCCCCTTTGTCCTACAAAAAAAAATATTTGTCTCTGGCTACATAATGAGAAAACGACTGAACAGATTTTGATAGAATTTGGTATTATGATAGCTGGTTCTTCGGGTCAATATATAGGACAATATTTACTGCGGAAAAATATTTCATTTCCAAGGAATGTATCATTAACGTGACTAGATATAAAACTTAAATATTAGTTATTACTGAACTACAGTAGCAAAAGATAAAACGTAGCTCTTATCTCACCGATTAGATACCTAAATAAAACAACTGCAGTAAAACAAACAATGAATAACATCTGGCTTAAAGTTTCTTGGTAAAATTTTATCTTTCAACTGATTTTAAATACTTACATTATATTTTTAATTCGGCTGCATTTTGTGTTACATATAATATTATGCGATACTTTGTGAATTTATACTTAATATTATAAAGAGGAAAGGTTTGTATTTTTGTATTTTTGCATTTTTGTATGTAACGAATAAACTCTAGAGCCTGAAAAAGGACATAGGATATTTTTTAAGGCGAAAAAAAGGCTGTAAAGGGTTGAAATGGGGGATAAAAGAAAAAAAAAAGAATAATTTTTCATTGTATTAGAGAAGAAAAAGTTACGGAACTGTTTACATATTCCGAAAAATAGAGGTACATTGTTATTTTAAATATTATTTTAAACTTAGCGTTATTTATAAGGGTTTTTTTTTATTTTCACACTGAAACTCTAAATATTTCTGAAATGTAACATAACATCCACATCTTTTGTGATAGTGATATTTCCATGAAAATCGGCTTAGCTGTTCCAAAGATACCCGAATAAACAGAAATACTAATGACTAATGAGTAATGATACGAGTATTACATTATACGAAAAAACATAGTTATTTTAAAGGCAAGACAGACGCTGTTTTTATATACGTATACGTGTTGTAGAGTTCACCTGCAAACTTTGTAACGTCATCATTGTACGAAAAGTCGACGACAAAAGCTTGTATTCGAACAATACACTCATGTATGGAGAAAAAGTTTTCTTGTTATACACTGTTCTATTTCACGATTACATTCTTTTAAACCTTGTTCCATGGGAATAAGAGTATTAATTCATAAATAAATCGTTGTTACGTCGTTGATAGTACGGTAACAACTATTATCAGTTTGTTTGTTGAACCCGTAACTCTAGAACTAGGAAATGAAACGGAATCTCTACTGCATAGGAATGCTTTATGATATTTCCTCTGTGAACAGTATTCAATATAATATGAATATACAATAAAAATATAAAAAATTCTAACTTAGTCAAATCTGCACATTGAATATTTTTTGAAAAATCTCATTGAAATAATAATAATGTTCTCCGACAGATTCCGGCCATGGCGGCCAATCTTATTTAGACAGACAGGCCAACTACGCAGGAGATATTATAGTGCACAAATGTACGCGCAGACACAAGTGCACTCTCTGTTCCTAATTCCTATCACTCTCATACTCCGGTGGGACGACTACTCGACACGACCAGTGAGAGCTAAGGCGCAGGACCGACGGCTTTACGTGCTCTCCGAAGCACGGGGGCGACACACCGCCAACTCCCAACTCCGGGCTATTACTGAGACTTACTAAACAGAAAGACTCAATAATTAAACTTGGCCCGACTCGGGGCTCGAACCCAGAACCTCTCGATGTATGACCGTACATGTTAGCCACTACACCACCGAGGCAGTCATTGAAATAATACTTGACAGATTTTGATGAATTTTGGTATGATTATAGTTAATATTAGTATAAATCACAGTAACTACGTATGTCTGTTACGACATCACACCTCAACCGCGAGACCTTAGAAAAGTATTATATATGCTATTTTTAGTGCCAACAATGAAATGAAAAGGGGGTGTAATAGGGGTTGAAAATTTGTACCCAATTATTAAAAGTTAAGTGTAAAAAACATAGTCTAAGAGTCTCGAATCTGTACATTGAATATTTTTTGGAAAATCTTATTGAAATAGTCATTACTATCGATACAGAGGCCGAATTATTGTTTTTTTTACCGGTTTGTCTGTCTGTGACCGCATTACGAGAAAAAAATAGGGAAAATTTTGATAAAATTTGGTACGATTGTCATCAGCCCTTTTTTTAAGAATATTTATTTGCTAAAAAGCAAATAAATACGCTTAACAACATGAATATGCTAAATCTAACAAAATAAATGCTAAATTGGCTTTACTAACTACTAAATTGATGACAAATGTGTGCATATAACTCGCGCGCTGAGGGAGCTGCCAAAATAAAATCATAGATGGCGCCAAGTTCAAAAATGAAATACTCGCATTCGCATTCGCGAATATCGATGGGAAATGTTCGCATCCGCATTCGCATTCGCGAATGCCTAAAAATGTATATAATATTCGTTACATCCCTAGTGTCAACATATAGAATACTTTTTACTGCAGGAAAATATCTAATAGCTGAGAAATCTATACGAACTGTTAATGTGTAGTAGTAGTACCTAGGGACGAACCTGAACGGAGCAAGGTTGAGTTGCTAGTATCGTATAACTTTGGTAACAAATAAAGAATGTTTTATCATTTTTGACCAATCAGGGTATTTTTTTTAAACTAGTTCGTTTTGCTTTCACGGCACGTTTGGTTCAGTTGGCAGTGACCCTACTTTCTGCGCCAGGGGTCGCGGGTTCGAGTCCCGCTGGGAGCATTCATTCGTTGAACACGAATGTTTGTACTCCAGTCATAGGTTAGTATTTATGATATGTATGTATTTAAAATTTATATGTGTAGTATATCAACTGTCTGGTATCCGTAACACAAGCCTCGTAGCTTACCACGGAACTAGATGGCGCTGTTGTAATAATATCCCAACATATTTATTGCTTTCTAATCCAGACTAAGATATCCGCCATATTGCAAATCTAAATAACCACAGCACATACAAACACAAACACCGCAACTGTTCAAATATTTACACACAAACACTTGGTGAAAACCCGTAAAACGTCCTGAAATTACAGACTTGATTTTCACGTCATTTCACGCTCTTAAAAAGAATTCACGTCATAACTCATTACTAAGCTACTTCAAAAAGAACTCTACCCAATTAATTTTTAATTATAATAAATTTCTCCCTAATTATTAATTTATATCAATAAAAAATGTCTAACTAAGTCGAACTGTAAATTGATTATTTTTGGCAAATCTTATTGAAAAATAAATATTAACTAATTATACAAAGGCCGAATTAATATACAGAATTCTTTTAACGCTAGTCAATAATAAATTAATTGTTTTTATATTTACGTTATAATACCTTATAATGGCAGCCTGCCAGTCAAAGAAGACCTGGACGACCAACTAACACCTGGACGAGGTCCATTGCAGCGGTCCTTAGACGGGAATTACGTGGAACCATGTTACACTAGACTAGACAAAGATAGAAGCCAGAAGGGCATAGAAAACAGCTGATGCAGCCCTAAGTTCCGTAACGGAATAATAGGACAACATCATCATCTTATTTATAAGGCAACTCATATTAATAAATAAAAAACTTCATGCAATGTAATTCAAACACATTTAAAGGCTATAGAGTTGTTCACGTCATATATAGTTAAGGAAAAACGCGTTATCACGAGAGCTAGAGCCGCATTAATACTAAAAAATTCTAATCTTTATATACAACAAAACAATCTTTAACAAACAGATATACATTTTAAATACGATATAATATTAGATAATAGATCCAAAAGTTATACCTAATATAGAAAGGGAAACCCCCTTGAAAAACCCCACAAAAATACTAATAAATTACACGCATGGGGTTCATCTACCCCTTTTTATATCAATCGATTGCATGTCGTCGACCCCTCAATCATCCGAAGCCCTAAACTAAATACCCGTCTAGACCTCTTCAATTCGTAGATATAAAGCTAGATCGTCTGCTATTTACCTTTACGAGTAGCAAAATTCTTATAATAATTTACAAACCGTAGTTTGCTTGGCGATTCTTCGGGAGATACTTATATTTAAAACTAGCTGACCCGTGCCCACTTCGTTGGGCATAATGTTAATAATCCTTTTTAGTACAGAGTGTTATGTTTTAATTTCTAACTGCGAAAAGGAGGGTTATACGTAGGTATTTTATTAATATTAAAAATTAAATTATCTATACTAATATTAAAAAAACTACTTTTTGTAACTTAAACATAAAAGTTAGACATAATATGCTGTCGTTGACTTTTTTGTAGGCATTTTCAAACTCCACATCTTTTCTCTAGAACTCAAAAAGATATCTTTCATAATTAAGGCAGCGTTCGTAAGAAACGCTTTCATTCGACCGTTTTTTCTCCGATTCGCTTTGCAAAACGGACTACCACGTAAAAGCCTTTTTATTTTTCGTTTAGGTATATACAAAATTTGATCGAAATCGTTACAGCCGTTATCGAGATACACGAAATTCTGAAAGATTTGCCTATGTTTAACAAGCTCTAGTCCGCGGATTCGCTCGTGTAATTTAATTTGGTTGTAGCATTGTGTTAGATATTATGTAGAATTAAACTTTCCTCGAGAAATAGGTTATGAAATGCAGAAATAATATTCCAAAGAAATTTTAGAAGACCGTACGCCTTGGGAATGATGTGATCGCCTCCACGCTATTTCAACCCATAGAATCATTGTTCATTTCAATCTTATTTAAAAAAAATACTAAAACAGACAAAAAAAAAATAGTCCCGCTGAGTTTCTTTCGCCAGTTCTTCTCAGGTCAGTGGCTTCTTCTTTCCGAACTGGTAGTAGACTCATGACGTTCAGTAAAAAATTGTAATAATTTTATGCTGAATAAAATATTTTTAATTTGAATTTTAAAAATCGGACTGACAGATCTAGAGATAAGCGCGCGAACAAACAAACCAATAGACAAACTTTTCAGTTGTCTCGAAAACGGCTCTAACAATTTTGATAAAATTCTGTATTTAGATAAGGTTTTACTTTTCAAGTTTAATTATATAAGTAGGTATAATCTGTTTCTTCTAAAAAAAATTAAAGCCAGTTTTTCGGAAAAACGCCGAACCAATCTCGATTAAATTGGAAATATTGAGTAGATAAAAAATATTATTTTTTTATTTTATATGGATGTTATAAAAAATTATAAAAATCAAACCAAAAAATAGAACCAGAAGTGATGCCTAAAATACAAAAAATTAAAGTTATGTTTACTTAATACTTGACCTCCCTCTAAATAAAAAAATAGGCAAATCAACACGCAATACTTGTATAGGACCTAGTACTTATAATCTACATTTTTGAACAGCTTCGAAGTACGCAATAGGTAAAGCAAACAATTCACTACACTCATGAAAATTAAATGTAATGTCATACTCGTATGTACTTGTATGGGGGCTTTATTTACACGACTTTACAAAGGAGTATCGCGGGTTTTAATTATGTATGATAACACAGACTGAAGTATAGTATCTAGACTATCTAGATTCTAGACAGTGCCATAAAGCTAACGAGTAAAGGCAAACAAGATTGTATTGAATTAGAATAAAAATCAAAACGAATTTGTGATGATATGATAAGTGATCAAAAGTTGATAAGTAAATATAGTTAACAATTTATTAATGAAGAAAAAACTTCATATTATTATACTACCAATTCCCGCGGCTCCGCCCGTGATTAACTTATAAAAAAAATGTTATAAGTATTTTTTGATGTCAAATCATAAAAATAAAAAAAAATTGGTCAAAAATAAAAAACGAAAATCTGGAGCCAGCCCTAAAATAAAAAATAGCCTACGACCTATTCTTAGACCTACCAAATATACACAAAACATGTCATAAAAATCAGTTATGCCGTTTCGGAGGAGTTCGATTACAAACACTGTGACGCGAGATTTGTATATATTAGAACTAGAAAATTTAATACACAGCACAATAGTTCTGTGGTAAGCTACGAGGCTTGTGTTACGGATACCAGATAGTTGATACACTACACATGTATAACTTTAAATATATACATATTATGTATAAATTAAACACCATGACAGAGGTACAAATATTTGCCGCTCACAAACTGACCCAAACGTGTCGTCATTGAAGTGTACAATGTACACAATTATATTAATTAAAATACATAATATATAGTACTTATACGAAAAACGTAGGTTTTCAACATTTTGTCTGTCTGTTTGTTCCCGCTAATATCCAAAATGGCTGAACCAATTTTGACGGGACTTTCACTCGCAGATAGCTAATGTTATAAGGAGTAACTTGGCTACTTTTATTTAAGAAAAAGAATTAGGATTCCACTTAAAAGAAATAAAAACTAATCAGACGAATCACGAACCGGAACGGCTGAGTCGCCAGTTTTATTTCTATAAACATTAAACATGCAATGCATTTTAGCGTCATTCGTAAACAAATTCTATTGTAATGCATTATGTTAATCACTTATAACAGGTGTACTTTGTTCACACTCCATAGCACTGACCGGCACATTACATACATGAACTGCTTTTTATATTTAAAAGGAAAAATAAATAAAGATGTTCATAATTAATGTGTACAAAAAGTCAAATAATTATTAATTATTATAGCATATAATTTAATTTTAAATTACTTAATCGATTTTTATAAAACTCTCCGTGTTAGGATTATTTAAAGATACATTAAAATCATATATTATTGCAAACTAATTAGAAAACATAACATCAGAATAAAACCCTTCTTTTTTCCAAGTTGGTTAAAAAAGAAAAAGTACTAGTACGATCCATCTTGTTTATACCGTATGCTAATTTTCCACAGTAACGTACAAGGCAGCGTGGCCGAGCGGTCTAAGGCGCTGGTTTTAGGCACCAGTCCGAAAGGGCGTGGGTTCGAATCCCACCGCTGTCAAATCTTTTTATATTTTTTTTTTATTAATATATAATTACACCTTGAATTAATTTTACTATTTATTCATTTTAAACAAAAAAAAAACACTTAAATGTGAAGTTAAACAGTTATTTGCAATTTATAACCTAGCCGTATTGGCTTTAGCCGCGTTTCTGCTTCCAAGATCGCTACCAAACTTGACACAGGATCCTCTAAGGGAGTTTGAAATTTAATAAAAATTGCTTCGGAGTCCATAATATGAAACTTACATCAATTTTATATACCTTTATTTATATATACATAACTAGCGACTCAACTTCGCTTCGCTCGGGTTCGTCCCTAGGTACTTCAACTTTTAATACTTGTCTGGACTTCCACAAATAATTCAAGACCAAAATTAGCCAAATCGGTCCAGCCGTTCTTGAGTTTCAGCGAGACTAACGAACAGCAATAATTCATTTTTATATTATATAGATATACCTTCATTTATATTATATATATTTATGTATGGATATTTAACTACGAAATTAATAAACTTTTTAGTCCTAAGCTTTCTTAATACAATTATATAAATTACTAACATTTCATTATTTAATACAACATTATTACTAACACAAAAAATTAAGATTGCAAATATAACTTATTTCAATGCAAGAAATATAAGGTTTTTTTTTATTTTATTTATTATTTATATTTAACTTCATGCTACGACTATTTAGGACCTTAAAAATTTTTAAAACACAAACGAAGTCGCGGGCAAACACTCATCTTACTATTATAAAAAGTGACAGTTTAAAAGTTTGGATGGATGTTTGTTTCTCAATCATGAAAGAGGGGCTGAAGGATATGGACGAAATTAGGTACAGAGATAGATTATAATCCGGGATAGCACATTGGGTACTCTTTATCCTGAAAAATGAATCCTGTAGGATAGACTTGTTTTACTAGCGATTATAATATATATCGATATACGATCTATGTATATAATATGCGTCATATTATGTATGTATATAAAAGCTTAGCTGAAATCAGACAAAACCGCAGACTAATCTAATTTGTTGGCATGGGTTTTGACGTTGAAAATGAATGTTGTACCGAAAACGTGTGCATAGCACTCGAGCTACGTTATTTGTATTTTCAAAAATACCATTATATTCGTATAGTTTCTTCTTTTAAAACATCGATTAATATTTTAATGTTGAATATCGATTAAAGTAACTATTAACTTTAGCTTGTGTGATTTCACGGGTAATCGGATGAGCCGATTTTGATATGATTCGATAGTAATATAAGAATTGAGGTAATTAAAAAAAAGTTTTAAAAACACGAAAAAATCTAGAAATTACATTTAGGTATTTAATTTAATTTCACTTAATTTTTAACAACAAATTCAGTAAAAAATATTGTATGACACTGGTTTGATGGTACAAAACCTTTCAAATCAAAAATGGCAAAGGTACACGCCAGACAGCCTTGGTAAATATTTTTCTAACCTAACCTTCATATGCAAATGCAAAAGAACCAAATAAAAACTGTTAGTCGGACATTTTTTAAACATGACACATCCTATTACTAAGTTTCGATATAAAAAGATAAACGCTAAATAAACTAATCAGTACAAAATAAATAAGAAAAGATTGACACTTCATTCTACATTTTCCGCCATTTTTACAGGATTAACTTTGCGTTGCGTCGAAATCCCTTCAGGCAAGTATTCTCAGATTACTGAATTTTCTTTGAATCTTTTTTGCGAATTTTTACTTAAATACTTCTTTTACCTAAAAAAAATGTATCCTTGTTCGTCTGTTACTGTGTTTATACCTTCTAGACTATAGACCAACGAATATATCATATCAAAATATAGTTGTTACACCACAAAACAAAACATTCGGTACACGTAACAGACATTTACCGACTTTACACTATTAGTTATGCATTTATACTTATATATACTTTATTCAAATAGTCATTTACAAGCCTATTTGAATCGTCATTGTTATAGAATTTAAATTAAATCAGTAATTAAGTCTGTGAGGAAGCTACCATCGTTATTTAGAACTAATTAGTGTAACTCAGACCTAGATCAGCGATAATGAAAAACGCATTGAAGTACAATACGAACTAACTAACAACATCTACTATGAGTTATGACACATCGTTTCATTGGGTGTGCATTTATACCCAATTGCAAAACTAGATAAATAAGTTGACGACGCGTTTGGCTCAGTTGGTAGTGACCCTACTTTCTGCACCAACGGTCGCGGGTTCGAGTCCCGCTGGGGGCATTCATTTGTTGCGACGAATGTTTGTACTCCAGTCATGGGTGTTTATATATTTTATAATATGTATATTGTATATATTTAAATTTATATGTGTAATGTATCAAATATCTGGTATCCGTAACACTAGCCTCATAGCTTACCACGGAACTAGATGGCGCTGTTGTAATAATGTCCCAACATATTTATATTTATTTATTTATTCATAATTTTATTAATACTTATATACTTTTCCTGCGGAACCCTTTCCCTTCAGTTTTCTTATTTTGGAAGCAACTTTAATATTTTGATACATAGGCATCATTTATTCGTTGACTGTACTTAATACGTTTCAAATTCAAATTCAATTCAAATTCAGAATATTTTATTCAGCATTAAATTATTTCAATTTTTTACTGAACGTCATGAGTCTAGTCTACCAGTTCGGAAGGAAGAAACCACTGACCTGAGAAGAACTGGCGAAAGTTTCTATCACACTACTATTATAATACTAGTGGCTTACTATATTCTGTTTTAATAAGTTTTCTTTAGCCATATCCTTTTTTTTCTTAAATAAAAGTAGCCTAAGTTCTTCCTCATAACAAAAGCTACCTGCCAGTGAAATTGCCATCAAAATCAGTCCAGCCGTTACAGAGATTAACCTGAACAGACACAGACAGACTTACAATAAACTATAGGAGGTGCCTATTAAAATCGAATTGAACATAACTATCGCATGTTAAACGATGCGCGATAAGGAGCCATATGTCGCCGCCACTGACATTGACAATAGACAGGCAGATCATTATAATGCAAATTATGTGGTCGAAACAAATACTAACATCGGATATTGAACCTAATAAATTGTGTATATAGACATAAATACTTGGTATTTTAAAGCAGCGGTTTTTGGCCACAAACACCTAATTGACCTTCTAATCCTTATCATTTTAAATAAGTTAGAGGCTTTAAGCATTTCATGCACGTTATTTTACTCTTTTACACCATATAATTTAAACGAACGAAATCTTAGGAGTAAACGCATCACTCGCGCTAAATCTAGGGACGAGCCCAAGCGAAGCGAGAGCGAGTCGCTAGTATATTTAAAAATGTGACATAATAACACTTAAATTAGATTTTATGTCTGAAAATGTCTTAAGTAATTCTCGGAAGAACCCTTCCACGGAAGCCTAGGGTTCCGCGTACCACAACTAGAAAACTTCTCTAAGTGACAATTGAATACGTATATCCTATAAGTTGATATTTTCCATTTCACATGTAATAGAATAGAGCTTTATTACATTCTTTAGGGCCCATCCTCACTATAATGCCATTCACAGTTCGATCTCGGTCTGGTAAAATATTATCAAGTAAGAAATATATATGTGCATCATACTATCCGTAACAGTCAAGTTTAATTCAATCCTATTCCAGTCTCGATCAATCTCGAAGAAATACTCCAATCCATTCGAGAGTACTGTGCGCCTTCACTCTCCCACCATCCCACCACCGTTGTGGTGTATGAGAGCAATAGGAACAGATTACAGAGTGCACTTGTGTCTGCGCGTACACTTGTGCACTATAATATCTTCTGCGTAAATGGCCAGTCTCAATGAGATTGGCCGTCATGGCCGGAATCGGTTGAAAAACTTTAAGAAGTTTTCTTCATCATTAATAAATCGTGGACTGAGTCAGATTGTACAATATGACGTAACAACTTTACCAGACCGAGATCGGCCCGAGAACGAACTGTGAACGGCATTATAGTGAGGATCGGCCCTTATTCTAATTTATTGCTATCAGGTGCGTCAGATACGTAAGTATAATTTATTTCGCCAACGTCACGTACATTTGAAAACATACGATGGGATATAAGATGAGCAGTGATAAATAGAAGACTACATATGAGTTCATCATCCAAAAAACTCGATTATGTTGGTCTGTCTGTTATTCTTATACGCTGAAACGATTGAACAGATTTGGATGTAGTTTAGTGTACGGATAGACTATAACTTGGAGCAACACGTGGCCTGCACTAGTAGTACTAGTAATAAATCGTATTAAATATTTTCTTAGAAAATCTTATAATAATATATGGGCGTAAGTTAAATTAAACTAAACGGTTTTTATTAATGTTTAATTAATTGATTGACATTGTCTTATATCGACATACAAGGTTTTTTATTTAAATTAATGTTAAATTATATATTTCTCTTTTCTGTTTTTCTACTGTATACTGTAAAAAAAACTGTTAATTTTTTTTATGGACTTTTTGTCTGAAATAAACGTTATTATTATTATTATTTATAATTTTCTTATAAAATAAACGTAGCCTTAGTTACTCCTTATAACATTAGCTATTTGCGTGTGAAAGTCCCGTCAAAATCGGTCCAGCCGTTTTAGAGACTGAATTAGTGAATTTTGTACAGATACTAGCACAAGTCTAGTATCCAAGTAAATATCTAGAATCTAGATATCACTAACTGTATTTAACCGCCGAGCTCTGGCACCGTCATGTGCTAAATATTTTATACGTTTCGCGGAAGTTTGAGAGCATTAAATTCATCCTTGATAAAGTCACTATCCACTGTATGTGTCGCGCTATTTCGTGCGATATCTTTTTTTTTTAATATCAAAGTACTTTTTTTTTCATTATATTAGGGCTTAAAAACCTGCCACTAGATTGGATTAACTTTTACTATTTTACTTTTTCTTAAATTTAGTGTCGTGTTATTTTAAAAAGATGCCTTAAATATATTATAGAAGATTTCCTTTAGATTGTAGCAAATTTATTGAACGCCTTTTAATCATATATCAATAACTTATACAAACCGTAATAATGAAAAAAAAAGTTTTTATATTTCATTATAGTTTAGGATTGAGAAAACATCAAGAGAATCAGTATTTCAATTTTCATTTCAAATTGGCAAAAATAAACGCGTAATATAGCGCTGTAAATCATTCCAGCATGTGGAAGCTAAGCTTTATTTGATTGCAATTATTATGACGAATGGTTTCCTCATCAGGACCTTTGGCTGAAGATAAGCGGGCGTTGACGCTTCAAGGGTAATATTATACATGTAAGGGTATGTTTCAACGGTTTTGATCATTTAACACTAGTGACCGACCCTTTCTCTGCCTGACTTTGAATACTTTTTTAATTACTTATCACAATGATCTTTATGAATATAGTACTAATGTAGGGCACGAGCCCCCCTACAATACGAGTAGGGATCAGGCCATAGACCATAGTCCACCGCGCTTTACAAGTACGAGTTGGCGGACACATGTCTTTCAAAAACTTGCTAGGTTCTTCAGGCATGCATTTCACCGTAAGACAAGTGTTAATTATGTTAGAAAAGATTCGCACATGAAAATAGAGGTACGAGACACGGATTCAAACTTTTTGTGAATAAGTTACTATTATTCTATTGCTACCAATCTGAAAGGACTTGGCTGATTTTGATAAAACACACATGACACAGATAGGCTATAACCCAGAGGTAATTACAGACTCTGTTCCCAGAAACGATCAGTATACATGTGTGGGTCAATTTCGCCTCCCCACGAGTTAACTGTTCCCACGGAAATATTTTTAAGCACCGGAACAACATTTCTTTATGCGTATATTTGATATAAATATTTTTTTTAATAAATCTATCATTTCGCAGATTATTTTGTTTTTTAGATCCTGACGTGAGTGACTTTCTCTCGTGACTGCTGATTCTACTTTACGATTAATATTTCGGAGGTTTTTTTTAGATCGTCTGTACTAAAAGCTGTAGTTATATGGAGAAAAGATAAGCTTATATTTCTAACACTCAGTTCTACTTATAGCTGTTATCAGTTCTGATTAGTGAGTGTATATTGTATATCTAATATATAAATCTCGTGTCACAGTGTTTGTTATCGAACTCCTCCGAATCGGCTTGACCGATTTTTATGAAATTTTTTATATATATTTGGTAGGGCTGAGAATAGGTCGTAGGCTATTTTTTCCCTCGGTGATAGGGGTGGCCCTCTCCAGATTTTTTGATTTTATTTTTTGACCCAATTTTCATTTTTTATTTTTTTATGATGATTTGATATCAAAAAATACTTATAACCCTAAATTTTTAACCTTCAACCTGTTTTTTATAAGCGAGTCGCGAGCGGAGCTGCGGGAATTGCTAGTTTACATTATAATAATTCGATATTAACACAATAACAATTCATTATCAGTATATTTCTGGCAGTGTCATTTGATAAATAATCTTTAAATAATTATTTCTTTTATTTTCGCTATTAATATCTAACTGTTATTATAATAAAATTGTAACTTAGTCAAATCTGTATATTCAATATTTTTGAAAAATGTTTAAGTTTCACTCCGACTTCAAGTTTCAACACTCTCTCACAGTAAACACCTTTTTATCTAGCTTCTAGCGGACTCTCCGTAATTCCTCTCAAGATGTGAAAATAATAAATTTTGATAAAATGAAAAAAAAAAGAAATCGCCAGGATAAAAACTATTCTATTTAAAAAAATCGGATAAGTAGTTTCAGAGTTCATCGCGAACAAACAACTTAACACGAAATTTTTTATAGATATAAAGATAAACCAAAAATATGAATAACTATCATTCGTTAATATTGTAATTATCACAGTATTACCATAGCATAAAGTAAACACCTGCTTTCCTCACAAACGTGCAATGGGACTGAAGTGTTGACAGACAGACCGAGTGTTTGAGTGTTTAAATAGTCCTTGCGGCTTAAAGACTCCACTTAGAAAGCTCTACCCCACTAACTCGAGCTTCCTTTGTTTGCGATGAAGATAACTTTTTGCTTATATATTTTTCTTACAAATATTTATATTACATTAAAAAACACCCTGAGAACAAAATTGATTACATGATATCTCTGCAGTACATGACGACACGTATGCTCAGAGTGCTATGGGAGCGGTCGCGGATACGAGTTCCGCTAGGTACATAATTCCTTTTCTAATTTGCAAAGAAAATTCGTAAGAAATAATAATAGATATTTTGTGAGTGAGATAGAGAATTATGATGGATGTTTTTTTATTTTTTAGGGTTCCGTAGCCAAATGGCAAAAAACGGAACCCATATGGATTCGTCATGTCTGTCTGTATGTCCGTCCGTATGTCACAGCCACATTTTTTGATCTGCTATTGCCTAGTAGTCTTGATTTACTTTAATCTGTAAAGTTGGCAGTTCCATACAGTTTGTTGAAGCAGACCACTCTGCATCAAAGAAGTACCACGAGACCACCACAACAAGGTAAATGCACTTTGAGGGCGTTAATTAAAAACACATGGGTCTTACGTCCCAAATAAACTATATATTATGCAACTTGTTGATATTTCTACATGTGAAAAAACTAAACATCAATAAATATTTAAAATTAAAAAAATTAAAATTAAAAAAAAATTAGGACAATTGTCTTAGAAGTTAGAAACAATATACCTACTTTCATTTTATAATCTCATACTTACTTATTACAACATCAATTTCCCACTGTGTCACTTTCAAATTCTTTTACAATGAAATGTAATGTGGCTATTGTTTAAATAAATATTTAAAAATGTTAACTTGTAAATTACCGAACATATTAATTATATTTATTTTATTTTTTTATTTTTTATTTTATTTATTAAGGATCTCCAACAGAAGTACATAATAAAATTCAAAAATAATAGTCTCCTGTCAATATTGCTTAAAATGTACCCCCAATTACTGGAGAAACAACATGCACCGGTACAGTGTTGACAGCATTACTTAATTAAAGTTAGTGATATAACCAATATATGTAAAAAAAATAAAAAATAAAAAACCAGATCTTGAACAAAAACAATAAAATTAATACTTATGATAATAATTAATAGTAATAAATATTTAAATTATATATAGTTTAGTAGCATTTTCTGAGGCTCCACCCGCATTCTAAAGACCAGAAATCTAATTTGTAGATTTTATATTTTACTGGAGTATATGTTTTAACCGTTAGTATAGACTTCACTGAAACTAGATATTTTCCTGCTATCCTATATGTTGACATGAATAAACACTAGTGATGCAACAAATACAAATATTCGTATTCGCGTCAAAAAAAATATGTAATAAAAATAGCCTACAACCTGTTCTCAGTCCTAACAAATATAGAAACAACAAAAATTTTCATGAAAATCGGTCAAGTCATTTCGGAAGAATTCAATAACAAACATTGTGACACAAGATTTTTATATACTTGATAAAGAAAAGTAAGATACTACTGTTTAATTTTATATTTCTCACTATTAGATTAGTTATTTAATGCTTTATTTTATGGATTTATTTCATAATCATAATGTACCTAAATAATTATTTTATATAATAAGGTACATCTGAGATATCTCCTAAAGTTCAAGATCAATGTCTTGAGAGTGGTATAACAGATTTAATTTAAGACTTTAATACTTTCGTGTGTGATAAACTTGAACATATTATGAGTAAAGATATCGGAACCTTGTTGATAAAATTTAAATTAGCCCAAATAAAACAAGTAATGTATAATAAAGTGTTACACTAATAAGTCTTAATAAATAACCACAAAGACCGAATTTAGTAATATAAAAAAAAAAACAACTGTCTTTAATCAAATCAATCTTAACAATAAGTAATTTTATATACATATATAAAAAAATATTTGATATTCACATTATCATACAAAATACAGTTAATTATTCACCAAATGAATTGTTGGTTTAATAATTAACCATTTTTGTTCTAAATATGGAATTGCTTATAAAGATCTTATGATGATAAGCCATTTGCTTATGATAAATATTAAGTGTGCTTCATAAATAATTTATGTTGTTTAAGTAATGAGACATGAGTGAATACTTTGTCTTACTCACATTTTTTTATATAATGTATTCGGCGCGGATAAACAAACTTTTATGTAAGTAATTGTGTTAATTGACACTAATTTGAAACGTACCAGAGCCGCGCGAAATTATCATTTGTATCGTAAACAAAAACAATAAAATGTAAAGTTTATTAGGATGACTCATGCACCATGTTGGAGGCAGATGTGCGGCTTACTATTGCCGCTAGTAATTAAAAACGCCATAAATTTATATTGTACTATTCGTTTCATAATAATTTATACTAAAATGTAAAATAAGACTTACTTTTAGGAAGAGCAAGTGCGAAGACAAGTGCTCAGACGTCAACGATCGCTCGATCAAACAAAAAAAACATAGGCAAAGGAATCCCGTGGAACTGCACCAGCGAATCACATCACCCACGATTAAAAACTTTCACGTCCATTTTGTGCGATATTAAAAATAATTGTTTACATAAATAATCACATGTTAAAAGTAACTAGTTCATCAACTGAGTATTTAAACATAAATCTGTAGGACATGGAACATAAATAACTGCATTCTAAACGTTTATATAACTGAAGCACCTCGCAGCACTCGCGACGAGTAACTTTATGATACTGAAGTGGTCGTGGAGAAAGATTTTATTGAGTAAAGTAAAAACAGCTAGGTAGATATAAAATATACACTAACAAGTAACAACAGACGGCAGACAGCAGAGGATGGAGTTTGAAGAGAAGCTACTAGTGTTGCTACACTTACGAGTGATTTAAATGAATTAATTAAATCAATATATTAAATATTGCATTGATAGCAAATCACAGACGATTCTATAAACTCTAATTGGAAAAATGATTGTGAATGTTTTAGTATGTATTGAAATAATACAACAATAAGTTCTGAATAAAGGTAAACTTTTAGTTTTATAGAAAAAAACGATTATTTAATTAAATAAAAGTTAAATTATATATGTAAGCTAAATTTTAAACTAATTAGTTTCACATTCTATGTTTATGTAAAAATATCTTGTGTATTTATTGTATAATAATTGCTTAATTGAATCTAAAAAGGAATTTAATAATGAACGCAGCTAATTTACTGTCAAATTGACATCTGTCAACTACTAAGATCTGCAATATTTGCCGTTTCACGGTGCTAACTATATAACTGAATAGTATAACCAAATTAAATAATTTGATTTCATTACAAAATATATTGTTACGATAACATATAACTATCGTAAATAAGTTCATTATTATTATTAACACAATTTAAGTACTGTTAATTTTACTCAACACCATTTTACTGCATTATTTTTGCATTGTCAAAAACCTCCTTTTATATTTTGCTAAAACGGAACGCAGTCCCATCGAAAATGGCTTCGTTGGTGAATGTTTTGCTGCGAAAAAGCCCTAATTTATGTAATTCTAAAGCCTTACTGGCAAATATACCAGCAGTTTACAATGTGAAGTGAGTGTTTTATTTATAAAAAACTTAATAATATTCTTAATTCATATGGAAAGAGAGTTAAAAAATTATGTAACATTTAAGGTTATCATACGCAATTTTTATTTTCTGTGTTTTGCTGATTTAGTTATTAGTTTGGCTTTTATTGTGGGTCAGATAAATATTTCCAATATTAATATGACACAAAAAACAGTTTCACTTCCTCATATTACTAATTAAAATATATGAAATTACATCTTGTAAGGTAGTGAAAATTTTTCAGCTCACAACGCAAAGCTCATAGATGGATGCCCGATGTAGATTTCGTGAAACAGTTCGAGGGGGCTGTTATGTATCCCGAAGGTGTCACCGCATTATTAAAACACCCTCCATATAACAGTAAGTTAATATCATATGTCTATAACATAAGAAACAAAGAAAGAAATATCTAAAAATATGCATGGAATATTCAAAATAACAATTCTAAATAACAATATTCTTTTTATTGTTTAGTAAAGTGTTTTTAATCGGTTTTAAATATGATGTATATTCTCCCATTTCGTTGATAATATAATCGCAAATCATATGTTTCAACAGGCATTGTAGCACCAGCTGAAAAGCAGGTGAAGAACATGATACTCAATTTTGGACCTCAGCATCCCGCTGCTCACGGTGTGCTACGTTTAGTACTTGAGCTAGATGGGGAGGTAAAGTTTAATTTCAACACAAAATAGCTAACAAACTGCAACTTAGTCAAATCTGTACATTGAATATATTTTGGAATAGATATTCCATTAAGATTATTGAAAACATAGAGGCCAAATCTATAGTTTTAAGAATTTGTCTGTCTGCCTGTAACTACATAATAAAAAAACCACTACAGAGTTTGATGATATTTGAAATGATGATAGCTGGATCTACGTTTTACTTCTAATTGAAGAGTTGGTTTCAAGTCTTTGGAACATGGTTGGAGCCACAGGAAATGCGAGAAATTTTAATGTTTACATAAATTACATTTTACATGGATTGAATTATGAATTATCTTTCTATCTATATATCTATTATAATTTCTAGCTGTTACCCGCTAACTTCACTGGCGTTATAATTTATGTAAAATTAGTTTTTTATAATAAGAATTATTATTAATTCTTAATTAAAAATGGAAGCCATACTTTTTTAATTTCAAATATATTTATTTAACATATCTATTCTGTACTACTCTATAAATCTGTAGTCTGTCTGTACACTAAATTTTTTTGTCGAATTTCATCAGTGAGTCATGAAACGAATATTTATGATGAAATTCAACAAAAAAAAAATGAGTGTACAGACTCTACAGATTTATATAAGTAGTATAGATTAAGTTTCTGATTGATTACAACTTCTGACCAAGTAGTGATACGTATATGGTTTTTGATGGATGCAATTAAAATTATGTAATTCATTTGATCTAGATTAATGAATCTGGATTTGATAAATAATCTTTTGACATTGAATATATTCAAAAACAATTACTATTAGTTATTTTAAATTCATTAAAAAACAATACACATTTTCTATATTTAAGTGACAAATGAAAGAAAATGTGATTGTACTTTCTTAGCTTTACGCGAATATTCGACATTATAAATGGAACTACCCTTTCGGATTTTGTCTCGGATTTATTTTGATTTTTAGTTCCCGACGTTTCGAATGCTTTACATGCCCGTAACGATGACTGCTGTACGGCACTAAAAATGAAAATAAATCCGAAAAAGGTAGTTTCATTTAAAATGTGATTGTATTACTCAGACAGTGCGTGCAGCAGACCCTCATATTGGCCTCCTTCACCGAGGCACAGAGAAGTTGATCGAATACAAGACGTATACCCAGGCTTTGCCATACTTTGACCGTCTCGACTATGTGTCGATGATGTGCAATGAACAATGCTACAGTCTGGCGGTGGAGAAGTTGTTGAATATCGACATTCCATTGAGAGCTAAGTATATTAGAAGTAAGTGGTGCAAATTTATATATTTTTTGGCAAATCTTTTTTAAATAGTAATTATTATAATGTATTTGATAGCCATTGAAGCCAAATATGTTGTATATCTGTCTGTTTTGTTGAATCACGTGAAAATCACTGCAGATTTTGATGAAAATGATGAAATTAGTATGATGATAGCTGGCTATAGCTAACGTATAGGATAATTTTGGTATGGGAAATATCTCATCTCTAAAAAATATACGAGAGACGACGAATGACGTAGAGGCGAATCCGAGGATGCTTCTCTAGTTAATTTATAACAAAATAAATTTGTTTTTTTTTTCTTTCATACATTATAGAAATATTTTATATTACAATGGTCCTACAAATATATCTTACTAGCGACTCACCCTCGCTTCGCTCGGGTTCGTCCCCAGGTGTAACCTCTTTAGTATAGTTTAAAAATGACGTAATTTCCATATATAATTGCGTAAGAAACGCTTTCATTCGACCGTTTTTTCTCCGATTCACTTTGCAAAACGGACTACCACGTAAAAGGCTTTTTATTTTTCGTTTTTTTATATAACCTATGACACTCAGCAATAATGTGGCTTTCTATTGGTAAAAGAATTTTTAAAATTGGTTCAGTAGATCCCGAGATTATCCCTTACAATTTAACAAATATACAAACACACAAACTTTACTTCTTTATAATATTAGTATAGACTAGCGACTCATCCTCGCTTCGCTTGGGCTCGTTCCTACATAGCGCGAGCGAAGCCGCGGGTTCCTTTAGTAAATGTATGCAAATACTTGTCAAATTATATACTAAAACCTTCCTCGAGAACCACTCTATCCATTGGTGAAAACACCATGAAAATCGGCGCAGTAGTTTTTGAGTTATCGCAAACAGACAGACAGACTGAAGTGGTAGTGCCATGCTTGTTACCTTCGGGTAGCAGCCGAATGGGCCGGCACGCCCCGTATAGTACCACTCTCTCACAGGAGACCGGCGTGAAGTTTCAGCTATGCTGTCGCGTTTCGTCCGGTAAGTGAGAGTCCGGGAGGCCCACTCCCCATCCCTACTCCCGTCCTTCTTCCTCCTCCCTCCCTTTCCTGAAAGGCCGGCAACGCATCTGCAAGCCCTGTGGTGTTGCAGATGTCCATGGGCGGAGGTGATCACTTACCATCAGGTGAGCCTCCTGCCCGTTTGCCCCCTTTGTCCCATAAAAAAAAAAGACGCGGCGGAGAACTTTGTTTAATAATATGTAGTGATTTAAATTATTGCAATGGTCCTACAAATATAACTTATATATATTTTTCCAGCTCTCTTCGCCGAGATCACCCGTATCCTCAACCACATCATGGCGGTAGGCACCCACGCCCTGGACGTGGGGGCTCTCACTCCCTTCTTCTGGCTCTTCGAAGAGAGAGAGAAGATGATGGAGTTCTACGAGAGAGTCAGTGGTGCCAGAATGCACGCTGCCTACATAAGACCTGGTGGTGTATATTTGGTAAGGACTTACCATACGTATACTTTCTAAGGTTAACGCGAATATTTAAAATAATAAATGAAAATATCTTTTCGGATTTTGTCGCGAATTTATTTCGATTTTTAGTTCCCGACGTTTCGAATGCTTTACAGCACACATAGTCACGGGAGAGACTAAGGTATTTGGCGTCTCATAGGTTTACATACTTGTTACAGACAGTGCCTACCCACAATTTACAAAATATTTTCAAAATTACACCAAAGTACCGTAAAGTAAAATAAATCCATGACAAAATCAGAAATGGTAGTTTCGTTTATTATGGTAAGGACTTATGAATTGTTTGTTTTCATAACATATAATATTTTCACTACTCTGGTAGTATAGTGGCAAGCATTTACGGCTGCACATCAGAAAGCCTTAGGGTCGAAACCTGGGTCAAGACAAGTCTTCATTATATTTTCTTTCTGTCAAGAAGTTGGCAATGTAACAACAACAACAACAGCAGACGCTGAGGCAGAAGAATTAAACTTCTATGTCAGTCCTGCATCTTGACTCTCACCAGTGAATACTAAAATCCCATCGAATTTTGAATGTGAAAAGGTTTTTTTTTTTATGGGACAAAGGGGGCAAACTGGCAGGAGGCTCATCTGATGGGAAGTGATCACCTCCGTTGCAGTCTTGCAGATGCGTTGCCGGTCTTTTAGGAAAGGGAGGGAGGAGGGATGGGGAGTGGGCCTCCCGGACTCTCACTTACCGAACGAAACGCGACAGCATAGCTGCCACTTCACGCCGGTCTCCTGTGAGAGAGTGGTACTATACGGGGCGTGCCGGCCCATTCGGCTGCTACCCGAAGGTAACAAGCATGGCACTACCCTTCCCATCGCTCTTGCTAACACACTACTGTATAATATCTCCTGCAGAAATCAGTTAGGAATATACTAATAAACATTGTAAAATTAATATTTTCATCAGGTTTAATTCTATTAAAAACACTATATCAAATAATATGCATTCACAAAAAAAGTTAAAACATTAATGACTTTTTGCATACTTTCTTCAAAAGTTGGTCGAAGACACGACACGTGCTCTCCGAGGCACGGGGGTGGCACACCGCCAACTTCCCAACTCCGGGTTGTTATTGAGGCTTACTAAACAGAAACACTCAATAACTAAACTTGGCGCGACCCGGGACTCGAACCCAGGACCTCTCCATGTATGACCGTACATGCTAGCCACTACACTATCCAGGCATTTTGTTTACAATATATAAAATCCCCACAGGACATGCCGCTGGGTTTAATGGATGATATATACGAGTTTGCCAGCAAGTTCAGCGAGCGTCTGGATGAAGTGGAGGATGTCCTCACAACCAACAGGATCTGGGTGCAGAGGACCAAGGATGTGGGGGTGGTGACCGCTCAGGATGCCCTGAATTATGGGTTCAGGTTAGAACTAGCATTTGTCAATGATTTTGTTCATTGAATAACAGATTATCATAGAATTGACGATGTAAAAACTAATGTTGAGAAACGTGACCAAACGATTACTCGCAAAAGAAAACAATGATTGCTAGTAATTCTCATTTGAGAGACTAAAGATAGCAATATTATTTTATTTATAATTCTATTCCAAAGTCCAAAACCTCTTGCATTTTAAATTTTTTTTTTAATATTTTAATTATGAAATATGATTTTTTATAGAGTAGCAACGGTATAGGATGTATTTTTGGAAAAACATCTTTTTAGTTTTTTTATGTTTTTATTCAGATGTTTTCTTTCCAATATTTTATACTAATAATAATCACTACGTATTATAAAACAAAGTCCTCCGCCGCGTCTGTCTGTTCGCGATAAACTCAAAAACTACTGCACCAATTTACATACTGTTTTCACCAATGGATAGAGTGGTTCTCAAGTAAGGGTTTTTAAAACTAGCAGAACCCGCGGCTTCGCTCGCGCTAAATATATCGCTACTATTATCATCATCATCAGCCCTTTTTGACGTCCCACTGCTGGGGGTGGGCCTCCCTCAGTACGAGGGGGATCAGGCCATAGTCCACCGCGTTGGCCCAGTGCGTGTTGGCGGACTTCACATGTCTTACGAAAACTTGCTAGGTTTTCTCAGACATGCAGGTTTCCTCACGATGTTTTCCTTCACCGTAAGACAAGTGGTAATCATGATAGAAATGATTCGCACATGAAAATATCAGAGGTGCGAGACCCGGATTTGAACCCGCATCACTCGGTTATACAAGCGACGCGTTACCGCTGGGCTACCACTGCCTGTCGCTACTATTATATGAAAAAATAAATTTATTAATATTATTTCAGCGGTGTAATGCTCCGAGGATCAGGTATCAAGTGGGACCTCCGCAAGAGCCAGCCCTATGACGCGTACCACCTGGTGGACTTCGACGTGCCCATCGGTACCAATGGAGACTGCTATGACAGGTATCCTATGATAAGGGTATGATGGAGAGCATCCTCATCCTGCTGCAGAATCTGAATCTCTAAAAATTGTATTCAATACTAGTGTATGTATTTTAGGGACATTATTACAATAGCGCCATCTAGTTCCGTGGTAAGCTACGAGGCTTGTGTTACGGATACCAGATAGTTGATACACTACACATATATAACTTTAACAAAACATACCGCCGCACTCAGAGTCACTTCATGAACCATTAAATCGTTCTTTAGTATGGATATTCTCGACTTAAAGGTTCATTAAGTGACTCTGAGTGCGGCAGATACTTATGTACAGGTATAAAGAGTTTTATTCAAGTCAGAAAAATCTTTTTTTTTAAGTTATTTAAAACACTTGAGCAAAGGTTACTTAATATTATTCTTAATTCTTATCTATATATTTTTTATCATTTAAAAAGAAAGTATGTACTTTAATCACTGCTTTTCCTCAAGAAATAATATAAAAACTTCCAGATACCTGATTCGTGTGGAGGAGATGCGTCAGTCGCTCCGCATCATCGACCAGTGTCTCAACCAGATGCCACCTGGAGAGGTGAAGACGGACGATGCCAAGCTCACTCCACCCTCCAGGGAGGAAATGAAGGTGATAAAGGGGTTGAATTAACGCTTTATGTGGATGGCAGGGGATTGACATAAGCTATTATGTCATTCCCCTGGGAACATTAAATAAAATAAATAAAAAAGTATTTAATATTCCAATGGCATGTACATTGGCTTTTAATAGTAAAATATTAGTCATTTATATTGAAATCTGGACCCCTCTTCGGGTGAAGGCCTCCTCAAGAGATTGCCTTGTTTATTACTTGTTTACTCCATTTTTCTGTTTTACTTCGTAGCATATGTCCAGTCCATCTCCATTTAATTTGGTCGATAGTTGATATGTGACAGGATATCTGTTAGTTTGGTTTTGTACCTGATGTCTATACTCCTGACTTTATCTTTTAGTTTTAGCCCTAGCATGCTCCTCTCCATAGCTCACTGACATTTCGCAAGGTTATCCCTATAGTTTTTCGTCAAAGCCCAGGTTCACAGCCATATGTGATACATGGGAGAATGCAGATATCGAAAGTCTTTTTCTTGATCTTAATACTTAGCTCTTTGCTTTTCATAATTTCTTTATATGCCCAAAATTTCTTCCATCCAATTTCTTTGTACATTTGGTCGCTTGGCGATATGATCTGGCCTAGATACACATATTCCATTACATATTCAAGTTTTTGTCTATTGATCGTTATATCTGAAGCTACTGAGTCTGTCATCGTTTTAGTTTTGCTCGAGTTTATTTCTAGACCTATTTCACGGCTTTTGTCTGCAAGAGTCTGTATCATGGGTTCTAGTTCTTTCGGGTTTTCTTCCAATATAACCAGGTAAAGGGTTAAATACATACATATTATGAATATAAACACTCATGACTGGAGTACAAACATTCGTGCTCAACAAATGAATACCCCCAGCGGGACTCGAACCCGCGACCGCTGACGCAGAAAGTAGGGTCACTACCAACTGAACCAAATAAAAATAATGATAAAATTTTTATTTATAAAACAGGTTAATCAAATACATAACTTAGTTTTTGGGACAACCTTTTAAGTAAAAATTTTACCTGAGCCAGGAAGTCCCGCTCTTCCGTAGACAATTTCTTATGAATATACAATTTGGTTTTCTTATAGCGATAAAAAAGAAAAATAACTAAAACAAAAAATAAATAAAAGGGAAAAAATATGTTTGTGTGTGTATGTATGTGTGAGTAAGAGTGGATGTTTGCGGGTGTGTGATCAAAAGTAGTAGATGATAGAATAATAATGTGAATTGGTTGCAGACGTCGATGGAGGCGCTGATCCACCACTTCAAGCTGTTCACGCAGGGCTACGCCGTGCCGCCCGGCGCCACCTACACCGCCGTGGAGGCGCCCAAGGGCGAGTTCGCCGTCTACCTCGTCTCCGACGGCGGCTCCAAGCCCTACAGGTACACCTACTGTTATAACCCTAACATATTGCTTGAGTAATCTTTTTGTTATAAATAACAAATTGCCTAACTATTACGCAAGACATTATGTTCTGTCAAGTCAGCCATTGCAATATGTGCCATGTTTAAAAGTGTAGATTTATCTCTAATAAATCAGTCTCGGAATCACGCTTCGGCGACAACTCATAACACGACAAATAATTATTTAGGATTGAATTTCCTTGAATATCAATTTTAAGGAAATTAAAGTGTAGGGAAAAGTCCTTGGTTTTCCTTAAAACCCCGATCCCAAGAGTTGGCGTTCAAACATCCGATCGCTATCAACCTTCGCAGGATCACCCCTTTTTTAAATGGTGTGGTACTTACCCTGGTAAGCCCTGGCTTATGAACACCAGTACTCGGGGCAGTATAGGGGCGTCGCAGGGTCACTTGCGCATTAAACTACGACGCCCCGACGGGCCGGCAGGTCTGCTAAAGCAGATCACACAGCCAAGAGTGTTGCTCCAATGTACACTCTGCATCAGAGCAGTACCAGGAGCAACCCGCATCACACATCGTCCACCGAAGTGGGCCCCTCCTGCGCGTTTCTTGGCTTTACGTCCGGCTGGATTGCCGGACGCTACTGAGTCTCCCCACCTAGACAGGTGAACGCATGTTGAGAGGCTCGCAGGTCGCAACATCACCTTAGGTTAATCTGAACTACGTATAAATTTCATCAAAATCGCTCCAGCGCTTTTGGAACCCATAGAAAATATACAGACACATCGACACTTTTATAATATTTGTACTAGCGTCTCTAGATTTGGCGCGAGTAAAGCCGCGGGTTCCGCTAGTAAATGTATACAAAAACTTGGCAAATTATTTAATTAAAGCTTCCTCAAGAACCACTCTATCTATTGGTGAAAACAGCATGAAAATCGGCGCAGTCGTTTTTGAGTTTATCGCGAAGGGGTTATCCATAAATTACGTTACACTAATATCGTAATTTTTTGACCCCTCCCCCGTCCTTGTCACAGTTTGTCACATCCATAAATATTAAATTAATTAATAATTCCCTAATTAGTTTTATTTTCATTAAAAAATTAAAAAAAATCAATATTAAGGTGAACTTTTGAAAAAAACAACTAAACTATAGGCTATTATTAATTAGGTATATTAATGGACGTTAGAAACTTAGGCCGGCGCATGACACCAGTAGAGCAAATGTGAACTCGCCAACAAAATAATTGACATTTTAACATTTAGGTATAAGATTTTGAAATGTGACATCACAATACTTAGGACCCCTCCTACCCCCTTGTCACACAATGTCACACTTCATCGACCCCCTCCGTGCCCCTTAACGTGTGACGTACTTTATGGATGACCCGAACAGACAGACAGACAGACGCGGCGGAGGACTTTGTTTTATAATTTGCAGTGATATAAATGTATTAAAAATTTCAATTTCAATATCCACAGATGCAAAATCAAAGCGCCCGGCTTCGCTCACCTGGCCGCCCTCGAGAAGATCGGCAAGAACTCCATGTTGGCCGACATCGTCGCCATCATCGGCACGCTGGACGTCGTGTTCGGAGAAATCGATCGATAGACACACATATTATGTACATATAGTATCAATTTAATATCTCGACTTAGCTGATTTGTACCCTGATAGTAATATGCGCATGCGCATCTTATAGCTCTGTTCCATTCATTCAAATGATATTCGTATCTCACGTTTTGTTATTAACAATATGGTAATATATTCTTAGATTTACGCGAAATTTTGATATTTTAAATATTTTTTTTCTACATTTTGTCATAAGAAGAAAAGTCGAGAAAGTTCTCAAACAATAATATATACAGTGAAGTGAGTCGATTTGTCAATATGTGCGTATAATATCTATAATGATTCTGGGTTTAGTGTTGAATTTTGTTATTTGACCGACTTCAAAAAAGGGAGGTTTTATGTTTCATTGTATATTTTTTATGCAAGTTTCACTGTTACGTATTAGAAATTTAAAAGAATTTGCAAGATTTTTGGCGTCATTTATATCGCAATAAAATTAATTATTTTAAGTTTTTTTTTTCTATGAATTGTTATAGATAATATCGCAATTTTTATTTCTAGTACAAGTTAATTTCTTTTTTTTTTAAATATCCTCAATGCAAAATCCAGAACCGTTTTTAAAAATCAATGTAGAATATTTGTAAATTTTAAGTTAAGCAAAATAAATTTATTTATAAAATAAAATCCGTTTAACTTAAATGTCAGCCATCTTTCCTTTTTGTCACCTCTAGTGATAGTTCCATCGTTAGACAATATAGTGCCTTGAAGAATTTATTGCAGTTTTATTACACACTAGCAAACCCGGCACGCTTCGTTGAGCATAAGTTAAAGTAAATTAAACGGTTTTTATAATTTTCAAATAAAATAAAAGTAGCCTAAGTTACTCCTTATAACATTAGCTATCTGCAAGTGAAAGTCACGTCAAAATTGGTCCAGCCGTCTCAAAGATTAGCCGGAACAAACATACAAAAATTTCAAACATTGATTTTTTGATAAAGTACCGTATATATTTTCATATGAATTTATAGTGAAAAGATGTTAATTTGAAAGGGGGACACCGTCACCTTCCCAACTCCGGGATGTTATTGAGGCGTACTAAACAGAAACACTCAATAACTAAACTTGGCCCGACCCGGGACTCGAACCCAGGACCTCCCGGTGTGCGACCGTACATGTTATTCACTACACCAACGAGACAGTTGATTCTATGTATCTTAGATCATAGATCTTTAAAACTACGCAACGGAGGTTGATGCGGTTTTTTTAATAGATAGAGTGATTCAAGAGGAAGGTGTATATGTATAATACATGCATAATATAGTAGAGGAACACTGATAATTTTAGAAGTTTCTAATGTGATGTCGTAAATAAACACATTTTTTGGCGCTTACATTGTTAACGCTGGCTGAACCCTTCGAGATAGACCAAAATAATATACTACATATTATAGACCTTAAAAAGGTCTGTAAAAAAGTCCGCAATGGTATATGTCTATCTCTTAGGGATAACCCACAATAATCATTTTTTATACTTTACATTTTACGAGAACAGCATTAACCCTTATCCAATTAAGTACCTGAAATAAATTGTGCTTTTAATATAAGTCAATATGGCCCTTTACAGCATGTAATTTTAATGAATATTTTGGAAGATATGGCAGATTTAAAATGCAGGGACATAGCGGTTGCGGAGGTATCGACCGGGGGCTGCGCGGGCGCCTATAGCACTTTGCGATTAGCAGCGATCGCACATAATAGATAATTATTAATATTACTATATATTTTTATGTAATACTATTTTTATAATGTTTAATTTATACTTTTAAATAGTTTTATTAGTGGCAACACTTCATTTGATTTATAAGCTAATCAATGATATTTTAACTACAGATATGTTATACGCTCACTAAACAACCGAAAAAAGTGTTCCGCGCTGCACACATACACACTTTTCATTCAAGGTACATGTCAAAATGATAGAAAGGGGATAGTCAATAAAATCCATAAGAAAAAAAGAGACAGCTAGTGTTGTCAATTGCGCGTCAATGTAAACAAACATTAATCTAGCGACCGATGACATATCAGAATATTAGGCAAATAATTGAAATATATTAATAAATCGAAGTATACTGCGTTCTTACATGTGGTATGAGATCCCTTGTGTTTTATTAACTTTGGTATCATAATTGGTGCATTTCCTAAATACACAGGATGGCATTTTTTTTAATTTTGTAGCAGCGTACCACTCGTCGCCATGCGGTGACACAGACTAAAGGCAATACGTCCTAATTAGGACGTTTTCGAGTTTTCACGAATGCGCGCTCATAACATATCTATAGTTAAAATATCATTGAAGCTAATTCAATTATTTCCTTTAATGGCTTCCAGGTGTGCCGGTTGGGCACAATTGACTTCGCCAATGTTTAAAATAAGTATTAATAAGTGTAGCTCCTTTTAATATTAAAATAAAAGAATAGTTTGAAGCTTTTGTTCTCTACAATCTCTATAATTCTATCGCACGCGTTTAGCTCGGAGCTCTCTAGTGAGGAAAATAACAATTGTTTACTTTAAAACGTACTTCAGCGCGAGAACTTAATCCGTACTAATGAGTACTTACGTTAATATAATTAAATATAATATATTCGAAATTGTACGATAGTATTTAAATACTAAAGTGATTTTTTGTTTTAGACAAAACGCACTTTTCAGCGCGAAATTGTATGACTTTAGTCGGAATTAAGGCTAATTTTTAAAGCGCATTTATAGTAAGTATATTACATTAGATAGGATTATATTAAAACCATAATTTGTCAATAGTATTTATTCTATTAAGGTCTTGGTTTGAATTTAGAGTTAAGGCAATTTAGTATAAGGGTAAGTATTTTTCTGGAACGGCTGGACCGATTTTGACGGGAGTTTCACTCGCAGATAGCTAATGTTATAAGGAGTAACTTGGGCTACTTTTATTCTATTAAAAAATATAAAAACAGTTCAATTTATTTCAACATACGCCCAGCGAAGCGGGCCGAATTTTCTAGTGTATTATATTACACTATTCTATACCAACTTTTGGGGCTATCTTTAAAATGAACGCACTTGCTACCGTGGCGCCGCCATAATTCGACGTTTTTTCGTACACGGATAGTCCTAACCTCTACACCCACTGACCTCTATAATACCACTGGACTGGCTGTTGTCAACGTGCTTTTGTGGCTGATTGATATTCGCCATTTTGGCGCTGTCGGACGTAGCGAGATGTAGCGGGAGTTTGTGGTACTAAAACTAATGATGTCGATATAAAGATTTTTATTTTTTTATTTTTATTAATCAATAACCGTATCATCATAATTACTACTTATGTTATATTAACAACGAAAATGCAAAATTACTTTACAGTAAACAAACTCTTCTCGCTGTCTTTAGCAATATACGTCAAAATTAGTTCTCGAGACTCTCGCTAGTGGCGCTTCAAATGGACACAAAAAAATTGCTGTCAAACGCTTGGAACAGCCAGTCCATATTATAGAGGTTAATGTCTACACCCCATAGCACAGAGTAAAAATAAAACAAGATATATACAAAAGCACATATATTAAACAGTGTTCACTTGACGCGGCGCTGCTGGCGCGCGCGGTACACGTCGTTGAGCGGCGGCGCGCCGCACGAGTCCGAGTCCGAGTCCTCGCCCGCCTTGCGGCGCCGGCTCTGTGATTCATTGAATAAAATCAAGTATTAATATTATTAGCCAAATACTTGTTCTAATGTTAGTAAATTATCACTAATATGTTCTTAGGTTTGTGTCGAATATTCGACATTATAAATGATATCCTTTTCGGATTTTCGGGACGGGAGAGTTTCTCCCGTGACTATGATTGCTGTAAAGCATTCGAAACGTCGGGAACTAAAAATCAAAATAAATCCGCGACAAAATCCGAAAAGGAGTTTCATTTATAAATTATCATTACATATTATAAAAACAAAGTCCTCCGCCGCGTCTGTCAGTCTGTTTGGCACAGATTTTTATGTAGTTCTCTCTCGTGGATAGAGCGGTACTTAAAGGAAGGTTTTAGTATATAATTTGTCAAGTTTGTGTGTTTATTTATTAACGAAATTCGCGGCTTAGCTCGCGTTAAACCTAGGGACAAGCCCGAGCGAAGCGAGGGCGAATCACTAGTCTATACATATAATATTTTCTGAGATTTACGCGAATACTTTATGTCATTAATGAATTTATCTTTTCGGATTTGCTCGCGGATTTATTTTGATTTATGCAAATTTTGTGGGTTATCTGTGTATAAAGCTACTATACTTTAGCCTCTCTCTCAAAAATGTAAGTGTATCTTCGAAAAACTGTTTCCACTAATAGTTTTCCTCCATCGAAATGAAAGTTTGACATAATTTATATAAATCATACCATTTTAAATCTTTAAGGCAAGCCACAGATCTATATCGTTTGCCATGCCATGCCAATACAAGCCATGACATGGCATGTCGTGGCTTGTCAAGCCACAACGTGTCATAATGGCCTACCTTAGTGTGTACCGCGGCGAGGCCGTCGTCGTCGACTATCCAGTGCACGGAGCGCGCCAGGTCGAACAGCTTCGTGTCACACCCGTTCTCAGGACTCGGGGCTGGCGCTGAAAATATAAGTCAAAGTTATGATCGGATTACAATTGGACATAGTTATGCAGACCAGAAGCAACACACAATCGTGGTGTGATTGAGTTAAGTGCACAGATAGGTCCAAAATGGCGTGTTTTATATATGCTAAAAAGATCAAGCTAACTAACGATTTTTTGAATGCAAAAGACATTGTCAACAAAGATCGATTTTCATAACGAAATGTGGGTTACATTTCGTTATGAAAATCGATCATATCTCAAAACAAAATCGATCATATGGTCTGCATAACTATGTCCAATTATTAATACAAGTTTGTTTGTCCGTTTGTATGTATGAATGTATGTATGTATGTGTTTGTGTGGGTGTCTCTCTGAAATACAACAATTAGAAGGTTTCGAATGAACTTGATGGTGCATCAAAAGGTTTTTGAACATGACTTAATTTATACATAAAAAATATTGTAATATTATAATTGCATTGAATTAAGTAAATCGTTATATCTAATTTTATTAAAATTCTCATTTGCAACTCTTAAATATGACTTAAAAAGGAAACCGGTCACAAAATATCTAGTCCCTCTCTCCTTCTCTCTCTCTCTCTGTGTGTGACTGTGTGTGTGTGTTATAAACCAAACTATATAGTCTGTGTCGAATGTAACAGTGTGTGTGCTCACGCTTGTCGGGGAGGGAGATCCGGTTGAAGAGCGCGATGAGGCGGTCGACGGCGACGAAGGGGCCGCGGTAGGAGGCGGGCGGCGGCATCAGCGTGCACAGCTGCGCCGCCGGCGCCGGCATCGGGAACGCGCCGCCTGCCATACATATGTTGGGACATTATTACAACAGCGCCATCTAGTTCCGCAGTAAGCTACGTAACGTGCTTGTGTTGCGGATACCAGATAGTTGATATACTACACATATACATTTTAAATACATACATATTATAAATATAAACACCAATGACTGGAGTACAAACATTCGTGATTAGCAAATGAATGCCCCCAGCGGGACTCGAACCCGCGACCGCTGGCGCAGAAAGTCACTACGAACTGAGCCAAACGACTCGTCAAAATTATACATTATAATTTCTACTACATAATATTAAACAAAGCCTGTCTGTTCGCGATATACTCAAGGACTGCGCCGATCTTCATGCCGTTTTCACCAATGGATAGAGTGGTTTTCGAGGAAAATTTTAGTATATAACTTGTTTAACCCGCGGCGTTAGCGAAGACTCGCGCAATTTTTAAATTATAATACATAATAATGCCTTTTCTTACACTGTAATATTACGAATGTACAATACTGATACTTGATCATGCTCAGTTCACAACACACCGGCTAATTCTACCAGAATGTGTAAAAAATTATAGTATATTTTTTTCTATTATATAATAGATAATTACACCGTCTGGTTTGTAAATAAAATAAAGTTAATAACTTTAAAGTGTTTTTTTATTGCTTTTTTTATCAAAAGAAAAGCAATAAAAAATGTATACCCGAATAATTATTTTCTTTATACCTCGAATAGAACTTAAAATTAATATTTTTATAATAAGGAACTTCGTTCCTATCCAGTGTCCCACGACACCACATTTCTTTTTATTTTTATTAACGATACAGAGGCCAAATCAATAGTTTTTAAATTATTTGTCTATTAGTCTGTGACCGCATTACGCTAAAACCACTGAATAAATTTTGATGAAATCTGGTATGATGATAGGTGGTGTACGGAACTGTTTGTACACGTTCAATTAATTAGAAAGAGTTAAGGTGCGAAATGACTTAACTCCACGAGTGCTGTTTTTATACTCATTTAATCATACTAAAAAGAATACACAATGCATGTGAAATGCAATAAATTGAATGTACGAGTATGTATGTATATTCTCTGTACAGGTGGTTATCCTAACTAACATATAGGATACTTTTTACTGCGAGAAAATATCATATTTAACAATTAAAGTAAATAAGCTTATGTTATTTTAAACTTACCGGGTATCGGGTGTTCCCCGGGGAGGGGATTCGCCTTGGGCTTGTACGGGATCATCTGACTGGTGTCGGGACGCGCTATGTCCTTGTTGGGGTCGTTATCCCTTGGAAATTGAAAAAAAAATTAAAAATACTACTTAAAAAAAGTATAATAAAGATAAACTCATTGTTTTTATATTTAATAATCTGTGACCGAGCTGTCAAGTTGACTACTTTTGCTCGTAATGGCGCGAAATACAATTCGGTGCATCAATGGATAGTTTTTATAAAATTGTATAACCGATTGATGCGGGTTCAAATCCGGGTCTCGCACCTCTGATATTTCCATGTGCGAATCATTTCTATCATGATTACCACTTGTCTTACGGTGAAGGAAAACATCGTGAGGAAACCTGCATGTCTGAGAAAACCTAGTAAGTTTTCGAAGGACATGCTCAGTCCGCCAACACGCACTGGGCCAGCGCGGTGGACTATGGTGATTCCCCTCGTGCTGAGGGAACCCCGTGCTCAGCAGTGGGACGTTAAAAAGGGCTGATGATGATGATTCGAAAACCAGAATTAATACAAAAGTTTATGAATAATTTATTATTTGTTAGATTCATGTGTTACAGTTTTTAGAATAGTTCTTTTGTGTTTATAGTATATAATTTTTTTCTATATTTCCGAAACTAAATCGTTTTAAACTTGATACTTTTGAACTTTGAAAATAGAATCCATGCCGTGAAAAATACAGACAAAAAATATCATATTTAAAATCAGCCATAGATACTTTAAAATAAATATTCTGTATTATGGTATTATACATACTTTTGTCCTAAAATAACTGCGGCCAGTTCGGGGGAGATCCCGGCGAGCGGCCCCCCGAGGGCCCACGACTTGTTTGACATTGACGCCACCTGGGATATGGTGTAATAATAAATAATTATAAAATATAATAAATATTTAATTTAAATAAAAACTACAAAATTTTGGGATATACTTATTTTTATTTTCTTTTTTTTTAGTCTACTGTCAAAAATGGATAAGCTGCAATAAATTAATTCGCGCATATTTAATAACCTATTTAAGTTTATTAATTGTACCAATGACAATTTCATAGCTACGGATAAGCTCATAAACTGGATAGACTGTACTGGAATAGTGAATAAACCCTCCAACGCATAACTCATAAGCTAAATAGGTAGGTAGGTATGCAAATTGACTTTATCGAACCCGCACATACCTCCGTGTAACCTATGGACTTCAACTCGGCGATACTGCACGGGTAGAGATCTAAAAACTTGTATCTATCCACCAATTGCGCTGTTTCTTTGCCTTCAAACTCTTTAATCTGTGAAAATAAATAAAATTTTGTATCTTGTTTTTTTAAAATATGCAATGCATTATTTTTATTTTTGAGATTTTTTATTTAAATATTTGAAAAAGAACTAATTCCATCCAAAAGGTTGGAATTTTTTAAATCTTTATTATTATAGTTAAAAGTGCAATATATTGTCTTGTAATATAGTGTGAACTCGTCATAATAGCACGTTTGTACCATGCTTTAGAACGGCGAATGTCAAATTTTAACTTATGTCAATTAGATGACAGGAATAGTTTATTACAAATTCGAATGTGTCAGAGAGAGACAAAGCATTTTCGGGAAAGGATTCGAAATTACTAGAAACATTTTGAATTTTCGATAGTAGAATGTTCTAATATTTACGCATATAAAAAGGCCGGCAATGTGTCTAGATCAGTTGACATTCGAAGCGGAGTGAAGACTAGAAGATATACGAAAAAGTGGAAAAGTAAAGAGTTGGTTGAAGTATTAGTGAAGGAGTATTGAAAAGGAGTATTGAGAAGAGAAATACAGTGTTCAGAGACTAGTGTTGTGTACAAACTGTGCGTGTGTTCATAGTGAAATAAAACATCTCTAGTGCAAGAACGCTATTACTTTACGATCCCGAACCCCTAGCGCGTAACAATATATTTAAAATAAATAAATAAAATAAGATAAAGACCCATGAGAAGACAAAAAAGTTGATTTAAAAAAAACCTTACCTTCTCCAACACGGCCTGCCTCCGCTTCTCCACCTTCACAATGCTGACCAAGTCTCCGATGTTGGACTCGAACTCCAAGAACCTGTTCCAGATGTCCACCGAACTCTCCGGCTTGAGGCTGCCGGAGGAGAGAACTCTCTCGAACAACACTCGCGTGTTGTTGTCCTCTGAGAATTAAGTATAATTCAATAAAAAATATTTTTATTTTGTTTATTTTTTCGTTTTTACTATAAGGATGTAGGTTTTTTTATGTTTTAAAAAGAAAATAATAATTACTCTGTTATGATAATATAGTCTGTGGCAAAACATAATCTATAAAGAGAACTGTGTCTGTGGTTTTGTTAAAAAAGGTGGCGTCGCAGGGTCTACATTCTCTTTGGGTGGCGTCATAGAATAAGGTAGACATAAGGAAAACGTTTGTAAGTTTAAAGAATAAAATCAGTTTGCATCCATACAGTGTATCATTTAAAACATGGTGGCAGCGGTTTAAAAGCAAAATGGATAATCTTAGACCATTTGCTGGCTTTCCGTTCAATGATAATAATATGAATATGGCTGATAGTTGGAAAAAATGGGGACAGCAATTTAAGAACTTCATGCTTGCAATGAAGTACGACAAGGAGTCGGATGAGAGGAAGATTGCCATGTTACTACACTGTATGGGTGAGCAGTCATTGGACATTTTCAATAACTTCAAAGAAGAAGACAAAGTTAAATATGACACTGTAATCAAGGCATTTGATACATATTTCATTCCAAAGAAAAATCTTGCAATTGAAAGGCATAAGTTCTTTAGTTCACATCAAGGAGATGATTCACTTGATACCTTTCTTACAAAACTTAAGAAGCTTTCTAAGACATGTGAATTTGGTGACCTCCAAGACTCTCTAGTAAGAGATATATTTATATGTAACATGGACAAGAGACATACAAACATTCGACAGAATCTACTTGTGGAAAACAATATAGAGCTTCCGAAACTACAAATTATATATAAATCCATGGAAGAATCACAAAATAATGCGTCATATTTAGAAGAACAGGAAGTTAATCAAATCACCATATATAAAACTAATTCAGCTTCTAAGAAGTGTACGAGATGTGGTCAAACCCATCGCTTCAAGTGTCCGGCTATTGGGAAAAAATGCAATAAGTGCAACAAAATTGGACATTTTGCAAATGTTTGCCGCACTGTAAACACTATTCAAGTGGATAGTTCCAGTGTCCAAGGTAATATGTATCTGCTATCTAATAATAGCGTAGAAAATAGCTTCTTCATGGGTACAATTGACAGTAATATGTATAAAAATAGTTTACAATATTTAAATAATTGGCTTATAGATTTAAAAATAAATAACAATTTGGTCACATTTTTGTTAGATACTGGTGCTAAAGCTAATTGTATATCAATTGACATTTTTAGGAAATTGAATTTATCTCCAAATTGTTTGAAATATAGTCCAATTAAATTAATTTCATATAGTGGTAATAAAATACCCACAGAAGGTTCATGTGTACTTAAATGTCATGTAAATAACAAAGATTATGATATAAAATTTATTGTTACTTCAATGCCTTGTCAGCCAGTGCTTGGTGCTGATACCTGTACTGAATTGGGTATTGTGAAAAGGATTTTCAGTCAGAATATTGAGAACTCAGAACTTCAATTATTGCTAAATAAACATAAAAATGTTTTCCAGGGTCTGGGATGTTTGCCGAACAAGTACCATTTGACAGTGAGGTGTGATATACAACCAAAAATAGATGCTCAACGTAAAGTACCATATGCACTACAACTACAACTTAAAGAAGAATTGGATCGTATGACGGAGTTGGGAGTAATAGAGCCAGTGTCTAAACCAACCTCTTGGGTTAGTTCAATAGTTATTGTAGAAAAATCTAATAAGAAGTTAAGAATATGTTTAGATCCCAGAAACTTGAATGAAGCCATTCAACGGTCTCATTATCCTTTATTGTCAATTGAAGATGTAAGATGTAGATTAAATGGAGCTAAATATTTTTCACATTTAGATGCTTATTCTGGTTTCTGGATGATTCCACTTGATTCAAGCAGTTCTGACCTCTGTACATTCAATACACCTTACGGTAGGTACAAATATTTACGTTTACCATATGGTTTAAACTGTTCTACAGAAATTTTCAGTAAAATCCTTACAGAATCCTTTTCAGACATACAAAATGTAATTATTTATGTCGATGATATTTTAATTTATGCTCCTGATGAAAAAAGTCATAATGAAACATTAAAGAAAGTATTACAAAGAGCTGAATCAATAAATTTAAAGTTTAACAAAGATAAATGTATTTTTGCACAGAGAGAAATTAAATTTCTAGGGCACATTTTTAATTCAGATGGTATGTCACCTGATTATGAAAGAATTAGAGCAATTTGTGAAATGCCAAAACCAGATTGTCAAAAAGTCTACAAAGATTTCTTGGTGTAGTTAATTATTTAGGTAGTTACATAAAAAACCTGTCGGCTGAAACTGAAGTATTAAGAAATCTTCTCAAAAAAGATTCTCAATGGTTGTGGGACAAAAATCATGACATTGCATTCAATCGACTGAAGAACTTAATTACTTCAGCTCCAGTATTATGTCATTATGATAACAAAAAACCTCTAAAGTTAAGTGTGGACTCATCACAATCGTCATTAGGTGCTGTATTATTACAAGCAAATCAACCCATTGCATATGCTTCTAGAACATTAACAGACTGTCAAAAGAGATATGCACAGATTGAAAAGGAATTGTTTGCTATCTTGTTTGGTTGTCAAAAATTTCACCATTACGTATATGGCCATAAGGTGTTAGTAGATCATAAACCTTTAGTCACTTTGTTTAAAAGGTCATTAAGTCAAGTACCTAGTAGATTACAAAGAATGATGTTAGCTTTGCAATTATATGACATTGATGTAGTGTATGTACCAGGCACAAAATTGTACATACCAGATACACTTTCTAGGGCCGCATTAACAGATTCTGAAGAACACCTCATTAACAAAGAAGTTACAATTCATGCTAATCTTAATATATATATTTCTTGTGTGCGTGTGTATGTGACTGAACTCCTCCTAAACGACTGGACCGATTTTGATGAAATGTTTTGTGCGTGTTCGAGTGGATTCGAGAATGGTTTAGATTCACAATTCGGTCCACTACAAAATGTATATTTTGAATTAATTAGTTATTTATACATTTAGAAAATAAATGACATACTAAATTATAAATAAGTCGTTGCTAGGCAACGTTGTTTTGCGCATGCGTACAAGACAACGTCTGTTGGGTCCGCTAGTCATCATCATCATCCGAGCGTTTGTCCCGGTTGCTGCCGTGGCTTTCACCTCAGAGCCCGGGGTCCGCTTTACACGTCATCCGCCTCAACTTCGGCCGATCTTGCGCATCCATGTGAGTTAGACCATTGGCACGCATGTCAGCCATTACGACGTCAAGCCAGCACTTCTTGGGCCTGCCCCTCTTTCGAGGTCCCGGCGGGGGTGCCATGGCTAGACATCTGTTACCCACGTAGCTTGCCGGTCTACGCGTTACGTGGCCGTACCAACGTAAGCGACATTCCTGCAATTTGTCTGCTATGTCACGGACATGAAGGCTACCACGGATGCGGGAATTACCCACGCGGTCTTTCCGCGTGACCCCACACATCCATCGCAGCATCTTCATCTCCGTGACAAGCAGTTCTTGCTTGTGTCGCTCAAGCACGGGCCACGCTTCGCTGCCATATAAAAGAACAGGTCTAATGATGGTTTTATAGACCTGTCCCTTCAGTTTGACCGGCATTTTGGGGTCGCAGATGACACCACTCACCTCACGCCATTTAGCCCAAGCTGCTGAAATGCGTGCCTTGACGTCGCAATCGATGTCACCCGACGCATGAAGTATGGACCCTAAGTATTTAAACTGGTCCGTGCGCTCGACCATGTTTTCGCCTATGCGAACGGACAAGGGGTCGTTGGAGTTGCAGGCCAGGTACTTGGTCTTCGCTACATTCAGTCTAAGACCACCGTTCTTAAGCGAGCTCTCCCAACCCTTTACGCGTCTCTCAAGGCGGTTCCTGTCCGAGTCTACCAGTGCAATATCGTCCGCGTACATGAGCAACCACGGGGGTTGCTCATGTGCATCTCTGATGCTGGCGGATAATTCGTCCAATATCACACTGAACAGAAACGGACTGAGAACCGAGCCTTGATGTACTCCGACGGTGATGGGAAAGGGAGTCGTATCGCCAACAGCCGTCCTGACCACAGACTCGGAATTCAGGTACATGTCTCGGACTATATCAATATAAATTTCTGGTACCCCTTTGGACCTCAGTGCCCACCAGATCATCACGCGAGGAACACAGTCGAAGGCCTTCTGCATATCTAAAAAGAGGAGGTGCAGACATGGGCGTAGCGAGGTACGGGCAGGGGGGGGCAGCTGCCCCCCCCTAGACGATGCAGTTAGGCTTACAAACCATAAAGTAATATTACGTAGGTTGCATATTGATAAACAAAAACAAAGTTGATTCTATAGACATGACAGGCCAATTTTATAAGATTGTACTATGAATGAATTTAGATTAATTTTGTTCGCGCGAAACGTCGTTACATCGTTTTAAAACATGGCTGAGATCAACGATGACTCTCAATGTCGATTACTTTTTTTCAATACATAGTATTGCATGATTGCCATACGGGTCTAAGTTTCGCGAAGGTTGCTCGTGCTTTGGCGACTCTCGAAGTGATGTCCTATTCGGTTCGTCCTGTTTCTGACACGCAGCTACTGAGGTATGTGAATTTATGGACGTGTTCCACTGCCTCTGTGCTGATGACCAACGGGAGTGTACTCGTTGCTCTGCTCCTCATTTCCCGTGTCTTCCTTATATTAACTTTGAGCCCCGTGCTAGCTGCCTCCATTCGTAAGTCGTTCAATTTGGCCAGCATGTCTGCGCGAGTGTGGTTCAAGAGACATATATCATCTGCTTAGTACAGGTCTTCTAAAGAGTTGGTTATGCCCCATTCAATGCCATGGCGCTTGTTCTTCGTGATATTATGCAGAATACCATCACGACTAGAAAGAGAAGTGGTGAAAGGAGGCAGCCCTGTCTTACGCCTGCGTGTACCTCCGAAATGAGCCTTTTATGAGTCACTTTAGAAAAATAATTCTTGTGATATTAATTATTTTTTATGGGAAGCCAATTTTGGGCAATCAAGGCCAGATGCTGGCCCGACTTACCGTATGTATCAAAGGCCTTTTCGAAATCTACAAAAGTGAGATACTATCTCCCTTTGCCATTCATACTACTCGTAGAACAGGCGTTCTAGTATGATACGGAGGGTGTTGATCTGATTTGTACACGATCGATTGGGCCGAAATCCTGCTTGCTCTCTGCGTATGAGGGGGTCGACGACTTTCGAGAGCCTAACCAAAATGACTTTTTATAAAATACTTATAGAACCCTTTGGACGTGACCGAAAGCAAAGCCCGAAAAAAATACCTCTCCAGTTACAGCATTAACTGAGTTCCCCTTTTTTGGTACAGTGATAATAAGGCCTTTGTTCTAATCACCAGGTAAATCTTCTTCCTGCCAGATTTGCTGTTATGATTCAATCTGAGATCGGTTTCCAGTACACATCCGATATGAGAAGTCCCACGCCATGTTTTCGGGTGTCGTCCTCATCCTTCTTAGGGAATCTAATCTCGTAGGGAATATAGCGAGCGAAGCGAAGCGAGGGCCAGTCGCTAGTGTATAATAAATTCACTGATGGATATTTTGTTTTTCACTATCCCCCCGACGCTGTAACGACAGGTTGTTATAAGTTCAACATATCTGTGTTTGTGTCTGTCTGTGACATCGTAGCTCCCGAACGGATAAACCGATTTTGATTTTATTTTTATCATTTGCATGGTGAATTAGTCGGGAGTGTTTTTAGCTGTTTGATAAAAATCGGTCCAAGATGGCCGCCGCCACAAAATGGCGAATTACATATTTTTTTCACAACTCCCGCAATATGAGCATCAAATGAAAGGACTTGACTAGAATAATCATGTACACTAATATATTAAAGAGAATGAGGAATATTAACTAAGAAATGAAAACTAAACTAAACTTGTAATTTTTTTTGTCTGATCCATGCCCTAGATTGATGAGGAAAGTAGTTTTTTATTTAGCTTTTAGTACATTATTATTATTTAGTGTCAGGGTTTTTTTTTATTTTTTATTTAATTTTATCTTATGTATTACTAGCGGGGCCCGCGACTTCGCTCGAGCTAAAAGTACAAAAAATATTTTTAGCTTAATGCTATTATCTATGATGTAACAACGAATGATTTCCTATTTAAAGGGCCACCCTCTTTTATGAAGACTACTGTATACAACCAGCTATTGTCTTTTCCTGTGGACACAGACATATAGTTACTTACTATTACAAACTTTTCGGTAGGCCTTGCAAGACCTACAATATTCTAAATTAATACATAATTTTGATATAATCTTTTAAGTTTTAGTAAGAGTTACCCATATTTTGTTGCCCTTATGCTTAGAAGAGGAGATAGATATTTAATATTTTAGACATTCCTGTCGGGCTTTTTTATTTCCTACTAACGGGTGATTTTTTAAGTGTTTGGTTTTTCATTTGAAAAAAAAAATACCATAATATAGTGTTAAATATAAAATTAACATTGGGAAGTTAAAAAGCATCATTTGCCATTTATTGTTTAAAAATTATTTCATGCAAATGTTGGCCTCAACTAGGTTTTAAATGATCCATACGCAAAGTCCAATTATGAGGTAATTTTTCAAGCATATCGGCTGGCATCCGGATTCAGCTTAAATATTCTCTTATATACGCACCCTATGAGTAGTGGATGGTTTAATATTGAATAGTGTAAAATTGGTGCGGAATTTGGTCACAACTGCTGGGATAAATCTTTTCGAACCAGTTAGTAGGCCGCCTAGAAAGTGCGATTTAATGCTCTTGGACTATTTTCTGTCGGGGTACGTAAAAACCCTTTTTTATGCAGATAAACCAGCATCAATTCGAGCACTAGAAAACAACATTAACGTGCTATCCGTGATATTCCAGCCAATATGCTTGAAAAAGTGCCTCACAATTGGACTTCGCGTATGGATCATTTAAAACGTAGTGGAGGCCAACATTTGCACGAAATAATTTTTAAAACATAAATGGCAAGTAATGATTTTTAACTTCCCAAGGTAAATATTATATTTAACACCATATTATGGTATTTTTTTTTCAAATGAAAAACCAAACGCTTAAAAAATCACCCTTTATATAGTTTTGATATATCTCTCAAGATTTGGCCAGCGCTAAGTTTTTTAAGACGAGTCAATAAATAATTATTTTGTTTTCCAGTGGAAATGAAATATATTTTTTGCAAAAAAAAGTATCCTATGTCACGACTCCAATAATAAGTAATCACGTCACAAAATTTGGTTAAAATCCGTGCAGTACTGTTTGAGTTAAACGATAACATTCAAACAGCCAGACATACAGGCAATCAGACATACATTTTTAAAACTACTGGTTCGAGGTCTATACTCAATACGAAATACGTTACAGTCATTGTTTTAAAAAAATATTTAATGTACAGATTTCTATCTGAGCTACTGTTTTATTATAAGCATTTACCTTAGATTATATTCTTGGTTTGTCTAGCCTGCCCCCCCCCCTAAACAAAATCCTAGCTACGCCCTTGGGTGCAGAGGCGTATTCTTCGATCTGTATTTCTCCATGACGGTCCTTAGGGCAAAAACAGGCTCCATGGTGCCGCACCCAGGGCGAAATCCATATTGACAATCCGAGACCGTGCACTCCTGCCGGATCCGGGAGTCCACAATCCGCTCAAAGAGCTTCATGGTGTGGGACATGACCTTAATGCCCCTATAACCGCTACACTCCTGCACCGATCCCTTGCCTTTGTAGACTGGAGTAATAATACTCAGCCTCCATTGGTTTGGGATTTTACCGGTCAGAAGTGCGCGGTTAAAGAGGTCAGTAAGGACGCCCACACCACGCAGGCCTAAGGTCTTCCATGCCTCAATTGGGACTCCGTCGGCACCGACAGCTTTCCGATTCTTCATGTAGCGAAGAGCTAGCTGCACTTCTTCAGGCGTTATCGGGGGCACGAGTCCTTGGTTCGGAGGGAGATCAGGTGGGCTCACTTCTTCGTGCTGCTGGTTAAGCAGCTCGTGGAAGTATGAGCGCCATCTCCCCTTCACCGCGAGGTCCTCGCATAACAGGTCACCGCTAGAGTCCTTTACACAGCGGCACTTGGAAATATCCAGTGCCGCTTTGACTCGGGACCGTGCCAATTTGTAGACGAGCTTCTGCCCCTCAGACGATTCCAACTTGTCGTATAACGGTTGCAAGTTATCTCGTCTGGCTCTGGCTACAGCTCTCTTGGCGGCCCTTTTCGCGGTCCTGTATGCGTCGCGGTCTTCAGGGGATCTGGACGCTTGCCACTTTTTGAAGAGCGTCTTTTTCACTCTGACCTCCCCCTGGACTGTGTCGTTCCACCACCACGTCTCCTTGTCACACTTGCGCCCGCCCTTGGACGTGCCAAGCACCGCCTTCGCCGCCTCCGTGATAGCCGCCTGAATCCTATCCCAGTGTTGCTGGGTCGATTCGCCATCATTCGCGGTGCACTTGTCACCAACGGCTGAGGCGAACTCCTGGGCCCTTGATTCAAGCCGCCACCACCGAGTCTGGCGTCGGCAGCGCTCGGCACGTTTCTCCACGGGCTTCACGCAGAGGTCCATGACAAGGAGGCGGTGTTGTGCAGAAAGACTCTCACCGGGTATGACCTTGCAGTTGGCTACTCTGCTGATGTGGTGCCTCCTAGTTAACAGGAAGTCGATCTGAGTGGCGTGCCTCCCGCTCTTGTAGGTGATGAGGTGCTCCGGTTTCTTTTTGAAAAACGTGTTCACGACAGCCAGGTCGCTGGCCGCACACGTCGTCAGGATTTCATTTCCTTCCGCGTTGCGGCTCCCGTACCCAAAACCACCGTGAACACGCTCAAAGGCCCCGCTCACCTCGCCCACATGACCGTTCAGATCACCACCCAGTACAACTCCCTGGGACAACGGTATGTCGCGTAGCACATCTCCGAGTCGATTCCAAAACGACGCCTTTTCAGTGTCACTACAACCAGCCTGTGGCGCATAGGCACTTATGAGGTGAGTTACCACCCCCTCGATAAGAGCCTTTACCACCATAAGCCGGTCGCTGATGCGGTTAACCTCCAGGACGCCGTCTTTCATCTCCTCAGAGAGCACTACTGCCACCCCGCCCTGCCCACTAGGTGCACCGGTGTAGATCAGTTTGTAGCCATTCCCAATGAACCGGGATCTGCTGCCTTTCCACCGAGTCTCCTGCAGGAACGCCACGGCCACCCTCCGCCTGGCGAGTACATCGGCCAACTCTCTTCCACGTCCGGTTAGCGTGCCAATATTCCACGTGCCGAAGCGTATCTTGCGGGTTTGGGCTCGCGTCGTTAGCCGCGCCCGCCCCTGGCGCGGTAGCCCTTGCCCATTTGTCGCAGGAGTCGGGCGGGGCTCCTGCGCGCCGTTTTGCGGCGGCGCCCTATCCCTGCGCAAATTCCTGTTCTTACTTAGTTCCATTTTTTGTGGCGGTGTGTGCTAATTACGGGAGCGACTGCCGTCTGACTTACTGACGTCTGTTGGGTCCGCTAGTATGTTTATAAATTCACTGGCTGTTTCTGAATCAAAATTACAATTAATCAAAACAGAAACTAAGAAAGACATAAGTTTGCAAACTTTAATTAAGTATTTTTATGATGGTTGGCCTGATGATAAAAACAAGACAGATGTATCTGCTAGATCTTATTGGAGCTATAGATCAGATATTCATTGTATTAATGGTTTAGTTTTTAAAAATGATAGTCTAATAATTCCTATTTCTATGCGCAAAGAGATGTTACAACAAATTCATGCATCTCACTTAGGCATTTCAAGATCTAAAAATTTAGTTAGAGGTATCATTTTTTGGCCATGTATGTATAAAGATATAGAACAAATGATTGAAAATTGTCCAACTTGTTTGAAGTACAGACCAGCTAATACAAAGGAAACCTTAATTCTGTCAGAAAACCCTTCTCTTCCATGGGAGAAAGTAGGAGCTGACATATTGATATTTAATAGTAAAAAATATTTAGTGATAATAGATTATTACTCTAAATACATAGAAATAGCCTATTTAAATACTGATTCTAGGATAGACAACATAATTTTACAATTTAAGTCCATTTTTGCACGTCATGGTATTCCTATAAAATTATGTACAGACAATGGTCCTCCATTTGATTCCAAAGCTTTTAAGATATTCTGTAATGAATGGGACATAGAGCATGTTACATCTAGCCCTAATTATCCTCAGTCTAATGGGCAGGCGGAATCAGCTGTAAAGATTGCTAAACGAATCTTACAAAAATCATTTGATGAGAATAAAGATCCATACTTGGCTTTATTACATTATCGTTGTAATGACAAGGAATATATGCCGTCTCCTGCAGAGTTACTAATGTCTAGAAAATTAAGAACAAACTTGCCTATGTCAAAAACCTTATTAAAACCAAAGAATGCCAACAACTTAACGAGTATGCAGCTTACCAAGCATAAGCAAACATATAAAAAATATTATGATAGAAATGCTAAAGACTTGCCTTTGTTAGAGAAAAATGATAAAGTTATGTTTAAAAAAAAACCAGATAGTACTTGGGAACCAGGTGTGGTGACTGAGATATTAAAAAATTGTCCTAGGTCATATATAATACAAAGTCAAAATGGTAGATTGTACACAAGAAATCGCCAACATTTATTAAAATGCTATTCTAATATTAACACTGATAAGCCAGAAGTAGAACATAGATTAATGAAAAGAAATCAGAGTAATCCATCCATCCATCCAGTTACATTTAAGTTTCCTAATGTGTCCTTTAATATTTTTAATAGGTTGTTTCCTCTACTTCAAAATTGTAATGACAGTAGTTCTGATCAGAGTCAATTAGACTCAGTTGGTTCTGATCCGTCTACTAGTAGAATAAGTCTTTCAGGTTCAGACACTGACTCGCCGTCTCTCACAGAGATACTCACTGACTCGTCATCTGATGCATCTTACTGTAGTAGCGAAGAAACAGTCCCACAGTCAAATGGAGCTTGTACGATTATAAATACTAATAATGATAATAATTATGTAACAAAATCTGGACGAGTAGTCCATAAACCAAAACGTTTAGATTTATAAAATTTAAGTTAATTATCATTAGATTATAAGATTTTGATTATAGCCTGTTGTGTTAGATTTATAAAATTTAAAAGTTAATTATCATTACATTATATGATTTTGATTATAGCCCGTGGTGTTAGATTTATAAAATTCAAAAGTTAACTATCATTACATTATAAGATTTTGATTAAAGCCTGTGGTGTTTTTATATCTATTTTTAAACTTGAGAGAAAGGGTGTTATGATAATATAGTCTGTGGCAAAACATAATCTATAAAGAGAACTGTGTCTGTGGTTTTGTTAAAAAAGGTGGCGTCGCAGGGTCTACATTCTCTTTGGGTGGCGTCATAGAATAAGGTAGACATAAGGAAAACGTTTGTAAGTTTAAAGAATAAAATCAGTTTGCATCCATACAGTGTATCATTTAAAACATACTCCACCTTACTACTACTCCTTAGGGTGGAATTTTTTTAATTGGACATAGTTATGCAGACCAGAACCAACTCACAGAATGACTGTTTTGAGATATGATCGATTTTCATAACGAAATTATGAAAAAGTAGGTTGGTATCTTTGTTGACAGTGTCTTTTGCATTCAAAAAATCGTTAGATAGCTTAGATATTTTTAGCATATTTAAAACACGCAATTTTGGATCTATCTGTGTACTTAACTCAATTACACCACGATTGTGAGTTGGATCTGGTCTGCATAACTTTGTCCAATTATAAATGACATCCATTATTTTTTTAAATCTAAAACCATAGATTATATAAATTTAGCAATGTAATTAGCAAATAACAAAAAAAAACAAAAGCTCACCGTTCAAATGCGACAGATAATCAATATAGCACAGAACATATTCGGGGATGTGCGAGAACTTCTTCAGTCCCAGCTCGAATATCCTGAACGCTATGTTCTTGTCTTTGGAACAGTAGTACTCCATTAAGGCGGCAGCGACGAAAACGTGGTACCGGGATCTAGAAAAGTTTTAAATGTTACAAACTCATGAGATTTAAAAAAAAAATGACGCCCATGTCATTATTGAAAAAAAAACCGGATGTCCGCCATCTTGGATTTGAAAATGGACCTCATTTTCGCAATCAGCACCCCGAGAAACCTCTAAAACAGTGTTCCGCAAACTTTTTATGTTCAAGGTACATTTAGGAAAACGAAAATTTTTGGAGGTACACCACAATTTAAAAATCAGTTTTTAAGTAATAATATCAGGTTTAAAGGTTTTAGATAGATTAGATTAATTAACATTTATTATTAATCCAAACTCACCAAACACGCAAAATAGGCGCACAGTAGTCGAGTTACGGAAACCAGCCAGCTCATACCATACCAAACCCCTAACCAAACGAAACGAAACAAATCGCTTCGCTCGTGCGCTCGTGTTATTTACATTATTATATTATGTGGAATAATTATATTACCCTTACTTACTTACAAAAATTAAGTTTATAAGATAACCTTATTTTTCCGAGGCACACCAACTAGTGACCACGGTACACCAGTGTGCCGCGGTACACACTTTGCGGAACACTGCTCTAAAATGACACACATGTCATTATTAAAAAAAAACTGTCGATCTAAAATCGATTTATTAATCTACAGCGCCATCTATATTTAATTATGGGTAATCAGACCTAAACAACACCAGTACAAGTACACTAAAAGATAAACCATAGATGTCGCGCTACTCGTCGCAACACGCATGACGGGTGTTAGGTTTTTTTCGTTACGGAATTTCTGGATTCGGTCAATAGCTTAAAAAATTATGTCCTCCCGACCGATTCAGTCTAATCTCATTGAGATGTTGGAGATCGCTTTACAGCAATCATGCTAATGGGAGAGGTTGTCAGCTGTTATAGACAGTCTACCCACAAAATTTACTAAATGAATACAAAAATCTTTGCATATTATAAAACAAAGTCCTCTGCCACGTCTGTCTGTTTGTAGGTGATAAACTCAAAAACTACTGCACCGATTTTCATGCTGTTTCCATCAATGGAAAAAATCGTTCTCGAGGAAGGTTTTAGTAATATATAATTTGTCAAGTATTTAAATTTATTTTGTATACATTGGCTAAAATATCGCAAAAATACGGGCGCGAGAATAAAATGCAAGCGCTGCATCAAGCGCTGCTTCGCTTGATGCAATCGCCGACCCTACGCGCACCGTCTTGCCTACTGTTTAGCTAATAGCTTTGATTTGGCATTATAAAATACTTATTATCAACGTTCTACCACCAATTCCTATTAAAAGTGATTAGAACGCGGGCGAAGCCGCGGGAATTGCTAGTTTAAAATAACAGACAGATGTTGTAATCTCGTACTGTATAAATCAAAATGACATTTAAGAACAATGATATTATATACAAGATACGCCACAAACGCACCAAACGCGTGCCGTGGATTGGTTCCATTTGTGACCAGTCAGTCGAGCTGTCACCTGTCATTGCGAGCACGCGTGTCGAGTAGCTGTCTCTTTCACTCTTACGCTTTGCGTATTTCCTGTCGCACTTATAGCGTGTGTTTAGATGTACAGTGTTATTAAATGTGTATGTGTGTGTCGCGGAACAATTATGTTGTAAAAACGACAACCCCCATACCTGGGGTCTTCCCTGGCGCGCTTGAAGACGGTCCTGGCGGACTTGATGCCCTCCGCGCGGCGCGCGAACTTCATGTACTGCACGTACGCCAGCGTGGGCTCGATGTCCTCCATGTCCAGGTAGCGCGTGTACACCTGGTGCACCTGGGGGGTGGGACATTCAGTATAGTCCAAGATCCCAAGTCCAAGGTCGCCAGACTTTGCTTATTTTTTTCAGTAACCAAACTAACGAATCATTTTTGCACCGCTTGGGTACATCCATACGTATTTTTCAAGGGATATCTCAAATAGAGAGTAACGGACGAACAGACAGACAGACAAAAATTTTATATACTATACATTCAGTCTCTATATTCATAATAATGACTATTTCAATAACATTTTTCAAAATTATTTAATTTACAGATTCGACTTAATATTTTAGTGTTTGTTTAAATTTAGATATATGATAAACAAAAATGGAACATGACCTATAATTAAAAAAAACCTATAGTCCAATGTATTATAGACTAAAACATTGAGCTGTCTCTCATGTGAACAAAAATTTTGACTTGGGAAATTTTTTGAGCCCTCGTGAGGCAGGGGCCCTGGAAGACGAACTTTTTGGGGCCCCCGTGAGTCAGGGGCCCTGGGAAAAGACGGATTAACGGATCCCTGATGGCATGCCCAACCTCGAACCAGCTACCCACCCGGTTGTAGTGCAAGCGACTCTCCTCGTAGTCTGCGTGCGCGAAGTGCAGCAACGTGGAGTGCTTGAGGGGGCCGCTGGTGGCGCGCTCGTACACCGCCGCCGCCTCGTCCGAGAACAGACGCGCCGCGTTCGAGTCCTGAGTCGGGTAAAACGTGCGGGTATTAACTATTGAGGTGAGAGGGAGAGAGAAATTATTGTCTTTACTCTTTCTCTCTCTTTGTGTGTGTATATGTGTTATTATTTATTAGTTTATTTATTGTTTTTTCCGTATTATAAGTTCCGTATTTAATGTATATTTTTTTCTTTTTTATTTAAGTATTAAATTAGTATAAATTTTATTAGTTAAGAGTTTTAGTATTAGTTTTTAGAGTAGTAGACCTGTGTAACTTGATTGTGCATGCCGTGACACCTTAAAATGTTAATCATTTTTATATATTTTTTACCACTATGTATTTTTTCTCTCTTGTTTTTATCCTAAATGATTGAAAAACTGTGTGTCCATTAATTAATAAATTAACTAATTAAATGTGTGTGCATCTCACCCCCTTCTCCTGCAGCAGCTTGGCGGAGTGGTCGAGGAACTGCGCGGCCTGGTGCCACACGTCGGGGTGGTGCGCCAGGCACAGCAGGCACTGCTCGATGGCGAACATCACGCGCCTGGCCACCAGCGCCGTGTCCTCTGACCTCAGGGGGTTCGACCTCTCCCATGATATATACTTCTTCCATAGCTCCACCTGACCAGATAGTTTTCATCTTAACTTTCGGTTCTGAGTTCTGACGATTAATATCTTAACATCCTACTGCTGGGGGGTGAACCAATCTTCAATACGGGGGGAATCAGGTCATAGCCCACACCCTGGGAAAATGGACAGGACTGAACATGTCTTATGAAAACTTACTAGATTCTCGCAAATAGGCAAGTTTCCATATCTAGCGTGTTTTCGAAAGAAATGTGAAGTGATCATCATGACTCATGACATGAGTAATCATGGTAACATTCAACAATCAAATTTACAGAAGAATTTAACTTACATATACTGAACATCGAACCCGTAACCAATTACTATTTAATATACCTGTTTCATTTCCTCCCTGTCAACATTGGGCGGGGTGGCAGGCATGTTTCTGTTCAAACCCCTCGTAACAGTCTCTAATTCCTTCGCTACCCTCCTTGCATTCATGTACTCCCTTGATCTCTCCATTGCCATACGTTCAGCTAAAATATTATTAATTATTAAATTATAACAAACTTCCTGTCAAATCTAAAGATTGCAGCATAAAAATTAAGGGTTTTTATAAAAACTTGCGAGTCCTTAGACATCCTTAATCCAGCCCTGTCACAAAATCTGTGCATAGCGGATATATACTAACTATAAACTACCTCCCTGCCATATAACTTTATACGTCCATTGCTTTTTGATATTTCATGATGTGACCTTTCTCTTTTATATACTTAGATAATAACTAGCAGACCCGACAGACGTTGTCCTGTGCGCATGCGCAAAACAACGTTGCCTAGCAACGACTTGTTTATAATTGGATATTTCTTATTGTGTAAATGTATAAATAGCTAATTAAATCAAAAAATACATGTTGTAGTGGACCGAATTGTGAATCTAAACCATTCTCGAATGCACTCGAACACGCACAAAACATTTCATCAAAATCGGTCCAGTCGTTTAGGAGGAGTTCAATTACATACACACTCACAGAAGAATTATATATATAAAGATAATAACTAGTGGTCGCCCTGTGGTCGAAATTCGACCATAATTAATGTTTCGCTGTGTTTGGCAGAAAAAAGCGCTAGGCAGCGCTTGTAAGCAAAATTGCGATCGCTAAACGGTGAGCGCTGTCACATGATAAATAGCTATTTTCCTCTAGGACGCTAAGTTAGCTTTAACCGGCGAACCTAACCTATTTTAAGCATATGTTTGTAAAGTATTCATATTAAAAAAAATATTCTTATTTAAATATTTAATAAATACTTATATCCCGCAGCCCGTGACCATGATTGCTGTAAAGCATTCGAAACGTCGGGAACTAAAAATCAATATCATAAATCCGCGAGAAATCCGAAAAAGTACTTTCATTTATAATAGAAATTATAATCATTAATTTCTAATTCTTTTTCAAAATAAAAGTAAGCCATTGAAAGTGCGGTCAAAGTGTTAAAAATTGTGTTTTTCGTATCAGTGCTTTATATAATAACACATGCATTTAGTAAAAATCTATTACATATTTTGGTATTACAAACAGACACAACCTTTTATATCTTTATAAATATTCTTACCGATTATAGTATTGATGCCTTGCTCGAACGCAATGTAATCCTTCCATAACGTCTCTATCCCGATGATCGGCGTTATCACTGCTCTTTGGTAAACCTGTTACAAAACTCAAATTACTCAAAAAATATATGACTTATAAGAATTTTATGATGAATGATGAATGATGAAGAATTTTATAATTTTAAGGGTTACAATTAAGAAAATACTACTAGCATGGCTGTACATGCATATCCGGAGGTTCTGGGTTCGAGTCCCGGGTCGGGCCGAGTTTAGTTATATTGTTTCTGTTTAGTAAGCCTCAGTAACAGCCCGGAGTTGGGAAGTTGGTGGTGGTTCACCCCCGTGCCTCGGAGAGCACGTAAAGCCGTCGGTCCTGCGCCTTAGCTCTCACTGGTCGTGTCGAGTAGTCGTCCCACCGGAGTATGAGAGTGATAGGAACAGAGAGTGCACGTTGTGTGTGCACTCTCCCTCACACTTAATCTCCTGCAGTTTGCTAGAACCAATAAGTTTGGCCGCCGTGGCCGGAATCGGTCGGAAAACATTATTATGTATACATATTATAAAACAAAGCCCATCGCCGCGTCTGTCTGTCTGTTTGCAATAAACTCAAAAACTACTACATCATAAAATACTTATTAAATTTTCAACGTTCTACCACCAAATCCTATTTTTTAATAGTAATTAGAACGCGGGCGAAGCCGCGGGTTGCTTGTTAGCTATAAATAAATACTGTGACTCATTCACTCCCTGATATTAAAATTAAGAACAAGCTTTAAGTTTAGAGGATCAGGTAAATCAGCCATACATACTTTTCTTACTGCAGAAATCTTCTGATTCTCAGCGTACGAGCCAACAGCATCCACACTTTTGAGGAACGTGACGTAATCATTCCAAATAGGGTACGCGTGGATGTCTAAGCCGATTTTGTCTAATGCAAAATCGTATGCTTGTGCCATTTTTTCTCTGGAACATTAATAGCTTCATTAATTCTCTATAGGATTTTTATCTATATCTATACATACTAAAACTGTAGGTAACTTGAAAAAATATTTTTTAAAAATTACAAAACAATGACTGTAAAGTTTTGTGTATTGATGAAATAAAAACCCTAAAACAATAGTTATTAAAAATTTTCTCTGTTTGTCCGTAGGTATGTCTGTTTGTATATCGTCTAATTCGACGAATCCATGGGGTTCCCCGAAATGGGAACCTATATCGAAACTTATTTGACATATCATATCTCAGCCATTTCTTAATGTCAAAACGGAAGCTGGTCGCGTTTTGTACATAAACATTATAAAACAAAGTCCTGCGCCGCCTCTGTCTGTCTGTTCGCGATAAACTCAAAAACTACTACACCGAATTTTATGCTGTTTTCATCAATGGATAGAGTGGTTCACGAGGAAGGTTTGAGTATGTAATTTGTCAAGTTTTTGTATACAAGCGGAACCCGCGGCTTCGCTCGCGCTAAATCTAGGGACGAACACGAACGAAGCGAGGGTAAATCGCTAGTTGTACATAAATTGTGTTTATTACATCAAGTACTCGTAGATATTAAAACGTTAGTTTTGAAGTTTTTATATAGAAAGAGTAACTTACTTGTATGTTGGTAACATGCATTTCGTCTCCTTCACGTAATTCAAGTAGAGTCTCCACAGTTCAATGTTTAAGATCTTCATGAGACATCGCTGAAACAACTGGTGGCGACCGAAAATAAATGAAAAATAAAGATATATTTAACCATTTAAAGGTTTTTTTGTATATATATGTTTGTCACTTCACGCTAAGCTGATTTGAGTGAAATCCGATATGGCAATAGCGTGTAACTTGGATCATGCGTACGAGACGCGAGTGCAGACACGGGCTAAGACAAGTATAATGGAAGGAGGAATCTGTTAAAAACACGGTAATAGATGACTCGATCACTAACTGGTTAATAAAACGTTCGGTTTAGTTATAATAACTTTGGTTTTTTAGTTATTTGGGAAAGGTTAGTTAGTTTCACCATTAGCAAAGATTCGGCAAATATAAACCTAAAAAAAATATTGTAATCGATTAATAGATATAATTAATGTTTTAAAGAAGAAAATCTCATTTTTAAGTTTTTGTTTTTGTTTACAGGAAGGTACCTTCATCATCATCAGCCCTTTTTAACGTCCCACTGCTGGGCACGGGCCTCCCTCAGTACGAGGGGGATCAGGCCATAGTCCACCGCGCTGGCCCAGTGCGTGTTGGCGGACTTCACATGTCTTACGAAAACTTGCTAGGTTTTCTCAGACATGCAGGTTTCCTCACGATGTTTTCCTTCACCGTAAGACAAGTGGTAATCATGATAGGAATGATTCGTACATGAAAATATCAGAGGTGCGAGACTCGGATTTGAACCCGCATCACTCGGTTATACAGGCGACGCGTTACCGCTGGGCTACCACTGCCTGAAGGTACCTACTTTGTTAATTTTTAATTAACTTCTACTTACTAATGTCAGTCTATTATTTTATTCTATAAGATTTTCTTATGTTGTTATCTCATAGGAATGCAGTGTCGCTTTTAATTAAAGCATCATTTAGTCTAGTATTTCTGTCTTTTTTGTTGTATATCACCTACTTTTGTAAGGATGTATGCTCTGTTAGCAACCTTTGTCTATACTAATATTATAAAGAAGTAAAGTTTGAGTGTTTGTATATTTGTTAAATTGTAAGGGGTAATCTCGGGATCTACTGAACCGATTTTAAAAATTCTGTTACCAATAGAAAGCCACATTATTGCTGAGTGTCATAGGTTATATAAAAAAACGAAAAATAAAAAGGCTTTTACGTGGTAGTCCTTTTTGCAAAGTGAATCGGAGAAAAAACGGTCGAATGAAAGCGTTTCATACGCGATTATAACTGGAAATTTTGTCAGTCTGTGTGTCTGGGAGTAAGTTACCACCAACTCGGAATGCTGTTCTGCCGAGAAGAGCCGGCGACTCGGGTAGATAAATAGATGTAACCTGTTCTTTAAAATTTGTCAAATACCGTTTTTGGGTTAATACAAGTAAATAAAATAAAGTAACCGAAACTTTGAACCAAATAGGTACGGAATCGATTTGGGGTAAGGACAATGACCAAAACCGGTTTGAAAATTGAAGTGGTTTTCGAACCCTGGTCCATACTAAGCATAGCTTAATCAGCACCAAAGTTAGAAGCATACCATTTACGTACGATCGCTTTGTGACAAACATAACATTATCTATCAGAAAGCTTCTTTATAATTTGTATTATAATATCAAAGGCAAATAACCATACAATTCATACTTTTAGAATTAATTAACAATTTTAAATTATAGCTTTACCAATTTGATTAAAACAAAAAAAAACATAAAGATAGAGAATACAAGATATCACACCTACCTTTTTGATGAATTAAAAATAATTAATTAATAATTAAAATACATATCTGACCTTTTTGCTTAATCTTTTTTGTAACTATTTGAAGATAAAGAGATCAAAAATTAGACCTTAGGGCCTAGACAAAGTAACAATCGATTAGCGAAAGCGATAGTAGAAAAGTCCAAAATGTATGGGTTTGACATATGCCTTAGATATGTCACGTGATCTGTTGTCAACGAATAGATGATGCTAGACAATGTACATTCATTTCAATTATTAGTGCTTTAAAGTTCAAAATGCATACGCTGCGTTTAAGCGATGACGATTGTAGAAATCGAATCGCTTCATAACGAATGCCGGTTGGCTATAGGCCCTTGTTGTACTGTTACTTATGAGAAGACTCACCAGTAATCGTCATCTGTGCTGTCCAAAAACCAGTTTACCGTGACTTTTTAATACAGAAGTAGCGACAAATAAATTTCAAAGACAATAATAACTACTATAGTTTTATATCAGAAATGTGACATCTTAGGGCACCATATTACTCATATTATTTTACATCTAAACCTTTATCTATACGTATATATATTACGACGACTTGTTTGGCTCAGTTGGTAGTGACCCTACTTTCTGCGCCAGCGGTCGCGGGTTCGAGTCCCGCTGGGGGCATTCATTTGCTAATCACGAATGTTTGTACTCCAGTCATGGGTGTTTGTATTTATAATATGTATGTATTTAAAATTTATATGTGTAGTATATCAACTATCTGGTATCCGCATCACAAGCACGTTACGTAGCTTACTGCGGAACTAGATGGCGCTGTTGTAATAATGTCCTAACATATTTATTTATTTATTTATATGTCGCAGCCAACTAGCTTAATTAGGCGTTCAACTAACTGCCTAGCCTCTTTAGCCGTTTAACTAGCGGCTTGAATGATATTCAGCCGTAGTTTGTTACAACATTTAATAAACTGGCTGGCTAATGCTTAAGCCTTTCGTCGATTTCAACAAATATCTAACACTTTTTTGCTATCTGAAATAAAATAAGTGATTTTTAGGTGCAGGATATATGCCAAAAATAGAAAGAAATAACTAGAGATGAAACGAATAGTGGTTTGGCCGGATACCGGATATCCGGCAAGCTGCCAGGCCGGAGCGCCGGGTATCCGGCCGCTTATTTCTTAGCTTCTTTGAAAACTGAATTGGAAAGTCGTTTTAAATCTTTAGAAGAGAATCCGAACTACCTAGTTGCTACCTTTTTGGACCCAAGGTTCAAGTCAGACTATTTAGGAGTTTTTGAGACTGAAAAAGCCCGACAGAAAATCATCATAGATTATTTAAAATACTGTTACGACGAATCTTCTTCTGACAGTAACAGATCATCGCCGTCTTTAACACCTGCTAAACGAATGAAAGAAGATGAATCTGGATCCAACTTCACACGTGAAGGTCATGACACTTTTTGGAACTGTTTCAATAAAGTGACAATGGACAATAGTAGTGATTGTCGCGACCAAGAAAGAAAAAGGAAAAAAAAAGAAAACAAAATCCAATTGCTAACGAGATTGATTTTTTAAAGGCATCTCGAATCGGTCGCAATCATAACCCATACATTTGGTGGTCAATTAATTTAAATCAGTACCCATGGGCGTACCCAGGTAGGGGCAGGGGGGGGCAGCTGCCCCCCCCCCCTGGATTTAGTGTAATATTCACCGGTGAACCGAAACAAAAATATTTTATTATTATTTTATTTATTTATTTATTTAGTACCTCATCTAGATCATGTTAATCACATACCGAAAGACATAATATTTATGTTCTAACAATATTTGTCGTTAGAGAATGCACTATCACTACATAGTATAAAACAAAGTCGCTTCCCGCTGTCTGTCTGTCCCTATATATGCTTAGATCTTTAAAACTACGCGACGGATTTTGATGCGGGTTTTTTAATAGATAGAGTGATTCAAGAGGAAGGTTTATATGTATAATACATGCATAATATTGTAGAGAAACACTGATAATTTTAGAGGTTTCTAATGTGATGTCGTAAATACATCAAACACTATTTTAAAAAATCTGGATGATCATTGGTGCATTCTGTTGAACAATAACAAAAAGCGTCCGTTAAATAAAAATGGACATACGAAATTTTTTTTGTGAGTATTTTCTATGATTAATTCAATCAATCAGCCTATCATCGTCCACTGCTGAATAAAGGCCTCCCCCTGCCAGATGATGCCAGATGGGAGCGCCAACCATCCCGGTCTTGGGCAGTCCGCATCCATCCACTGCCCCCCAAGTCATCGGTCCATCGTGCTGCAGGGCGTCCTACACTACGCTTGCCTAAACGCGGTCTCCACTCTAGCACTTTTCGGCTCCATCGACCATCAGTTCGCCTGGAGACATGACCGGCCCACTTCCACTTCAGCGAGCTAATTTTGCACGCGATGTCGGTTATTCGGCGAATAACTTCATTTCCAATTCGCGCGTTCCATTACTCGCTGAGCGACCTTGAATTTGTGGACCAGTCTTACGGTGAGTGTCCACGTTTCGGCTCCATATGTCATTACTGGCAGGACGCACTGGTTAAATACCCTGGTCTTAAGGGATTGTGGGATCGACGACTATAGAATATGACGTAGCTTCCCAAAAGCAGCCCAGCCCAAGCGAATTCTTCGGTTGGCCTCCTTCTCAAAGTTGTGCCGGCCGAGTTGAATTGTTTAGCCACCATACGTATTCCTGCACAACTTCAAGAACAGCGCCATTCACGATCACTGGTCTCGGGGATACATGACAATTCGACATGATTTTGGTCTTGTCAAGATTCATCCTGAGACCCACTCGTCTTGAAGAATCACTAAGGTTGTTTAGCATTTCTTCCAAATCCATCAGAGTCTCTGCTATGACGACTATGTCATCGGCAAATCGCAGGTGTGTTATATACTCTCCATTGATGTTGATTCCTCGTCCGTTCCAATCGAGCGTTTTAAAGACGTCCTCCAATGCACAGGTAAACAGTTTCGGGGAAATAACATCGCCATGTCTTACCCCGCGGTGCAAACGGATTGTTCTTGTGCTCTGCCTTTGTACTTGGATGGTTATCGTTGCAAACTGGTATAAACACCGTAGTATTTGAATATACCGATAGTTAATAAGGCATCTCTGCATGGATTGTAGAACAGTCCAGGTTACGATGGTGTCGAAGGCTTTCTCATAGTCCACAAACGCTAAGCATAGAGGCTGATTATATTCCTCGGTCTTTTGAATAATTTGCCTAAGTGTGTGTATGTGGTCTACAGTACTGAAGCCTTTTCGAAACCCAGCCTGCTCCACAGGTTGGAAGTCGGGTGAGACGGTTCGTCATAACTCTTGAAAACAACTTATACACATGGCTCAGAAGAGACACAGGTTGGTAGTTCCTTAAAAGGGCTTTATCCCCCTTCTTAAAGAACAATACCACTAAGCTCCCACTCCATGCCTCCGGTGTAGTGCCATTGTGAAGGACAGAATTAAAGAGATTTGAGAACTCTGATAGAACCGGTGTTCCTACCGCTCTGAGGAGCTCTGCGGTAATTCCATCCTCACCCGGAGCTTTGTTGTTTCCTAGTTGTCCAAGAGCTATCCTAATCTCGTCCACGTCGATGTCGGGAAGCTCATCTGTTTGGTGGCGTACAAGTCTGGCTCGTGGATCCTCCGCGTGGTGGGACTCAGGTAGACGTGTATGTGAGGAGTAGAGATCCCCGTAGAACCTTTCGACATCAGCGAGAATCTCTGGTTTGGAGGAGACGGTTGTACCTTGTGCGGTTCTAAGCTTTGTCAGGTGACAACGTGAATTGTGAGAGTTGGCAGACTTTCGAGCCCCTATTGAATGCAATAGCATCTTCAATACTTCGGGTATTCGCTCGTAGATCACGCCTTATTAGGTTTCTCACATTCCTGTCTAGTACCTGACGCTTAGACTGAGTGGTATTTACAGCCTCGCGTCTCTTCGCCATTTCGTTCAGAGTCTCGCTTGAGAGTTTCGACTTTTGTCTATCTCTCCTAGGTCGAAAATGTTTTTGTCCCACCTCACAGATCACACGCATCAGACTATTGGTGGTGTCATCGATGTCCTGAATGGTTTCCAACATGGCGAATCGGTTCTGTAGTTCTAGCTGGAAGCTTTCGCAGCCAGCTTTCATCTGGAGTGGTGAAGGTCTGAAAGTCGACTTCATTAGCCGCGCACGTTCAATTTTGATGTTCATATTCAGGGTTCCCCTTACAAGTCGGTGATCACTGCCGGTTTTAACCCTGTTAATCACTGGGACATCCCTGAATATGTAGCACTTGTTGGATATAATGAAGTCGATCTCGTTCTTTGTAGTATTATCGGGGCTTTGCCAGGTCCACTTCCTTTGAGGATTTTTCTGGAAAAATGAGTTCATCAGAAAAAGCCCCTGGGCCTCGAGGAAGTTTACTTACATTTGCCCTCGATGGTTCCTCAGTCCATAACCAAATGATCCAACCCTCGATTCGCCATCTTCTTGTACTCCCACTTTGGAATTGAAGTCACCCATAACAACAGTGTAGAAGGTGTTGGTACGAGACATAGCCTTAGCTATGTCTTCTTACATGGCTTCGACTTCGTCGTCAGAATGTGTAGACGTAGGAGCATACACTTGTATAACCTTCAAGAAGTATCTTTCGGTTATATTCAATACAAGGTACGCTACCCTCGCCGACACACTGCCAACCTCTACGACGTTGTTTTTGAGTGACTTATGGATTAAAAATCTAACACCACCTTGGGATGGTTGGTGCCTTTCTCGGAAGAAGAATAAGTGACCAGCATAATAATAATAATATATACACCTAATGTTGCGTGTAGTGTTTTTGTGTAGTATGTAGAGTAAAACAAGTGCGGGGGCTGGTATAATAAATTTCAGATTTGCCCCCCCCCCCCTAGGCCAAAAGCTGGGTACGCCCATGTCAGTACCCGCACTTGTCAAGGTTTGCTAGCATTTTTCTTTCAGTACCTGGCAGTATTATTTACAGTGAAAGGTTATTTTCAGAAGCTGGTCTGGTATATGAAGCCAAGCGGAGTCGCCTCTTACCTACAAATGCGGAAAATTTAGTATTCATTCATCACAATTTGCGACTTGTCAATATTTTGAGTACTAAACTGATTAATAAAACAAACATTTTTGACGTGCGATTACAAAAATAAACGGTGTCCAAAACCTATTGTGGTATATTTATCTTTGTGTAAAATAATTAGATTTTTATTTAATTTTACTATCCGGTATCCGGCCCGGCCGAATACTGACTTACGATCCGGTATCCGGCCGGATAGTGAAAACAAGGCCGGATACCGGATAGTTGCCGGATATCCGTTTCATCTCTAGAAATAACCTTAACCTACCGAGCTGAAAATTTATTATTTTAAAATCCCACCGAAATTTAAGTTCTCTCTCGCAGGCTCATACGGTTTTCGTGCGCGCTGCCCAGTTTACCAATTTATAAGACGTTATCACGTCAATAATGAACAGGCTAGGGAAGTAATTACATGTCATCGATCCAAGTTATTTGCCTAGCTATATTTGTTCAATCAAATGGCTGAATATCATTTAGGCCGCTAGTTGAAAGTAAAGAGCCTAGGCAGTGATTTTAATGGCTAATACACCACTTTTGGCTAATATCAGATTACATATCGCCGCCTCTAGAGAGTAAAATGATTACTGATATTACCATAGTTTTAGAGTTATCCCACATTTGAAGTCTACGGTGCCTAATACATCTACCCAATTTAAGTTATAGAATAAAGCAATAATATTCGTCACCCAAGGCTTCTTGAAAAAAAAAGTGAGTGAAACATTAAAGATTCAATAAAAACTTTTGCAATATTCTCGGAAAAGAAATCGGCGAAATAATTGTGAACGCTATATTGTCATTTTGTTCACTAACATGTTCTTTGTAAATAGTACTAATAATGATTGAGCAAAGAAATATATTAACATTCTTTTGTCATTAGAGCAACCTTACATTAGTGATTAGACAGTTAAAAGTAACGAGAATAAAATGCTAAGTGTTATTAGTAAATAAAACCAAGAAGAGAATTTTAGTAACTTCTTAAACTCTAAACATTGACTTCAGTCCGGATAATCTTAGCATAACATATTTTAAAGCAATAAATAAAAGTAAAAAAATTAGCTAGATATATACATTTTTTTATCTCTCTACTTCTATTCGTTTGCAAGTTAAAGTCAAAAATAGCTTTTTCCTAAAAAATCATGTTTTAGCAGTTATCATTTTATTCTCTAGGGATGGCGATATAGTAATTCCTAATCCTTACTTATTTTAATATATTTTTTGTTAAAGTGTATTTGATCATTAAAATGCATACATATCAATTATTTAACCAATCATGCACAAAAAAAGTGTGTGTGTACTGTGTACTTATGTACACACATTAGAAGTTATACTTCTTTGGCGTTACAAGATAAAAATCTTTTCAAAAATATTATCTTTCGCCTTGTTCTACGTTTGTAGAAAAAACAAAAATGTTGACTATAGCTAACTTCAGGGTGTCGGATTACGTGACGGTGTGCGCGCGCATCGTTAAAATTTACTCTCATCATTTTTCCCTAACGCACCAAAACAAGTATAACTTCAAAAACTATTATACTAGAATGTTTCTATCTATAGTTGTTTATTAATTTAGAATAGAATATTAGAATATTTCAATTTTAGAAAACTACCTAAAAACAACTGCAAGAAAATGCTTCCATTTGTTATAATATATTATGCATTTAAAAGAACTATCTTAAAATATGTTATATTATGCTCTTTTATAAAATAAAATCAAAATCATAAAGATAAAGACAGGGATATTACATGTCAAAAGTGATCTTTGAAGGCAAATATTTGCTCGACATTCAGTCATTTTTCTGTACAATTACTACAAAACTTTAATAAGTAATTAGTATGAACCATGATATTAGCTTTTAAGTATTTGCCAATAAAAATCGCCTCCAACATGTCTGAACACAGACACCCTAGCTGAAAAAAAACATATGAATTCAGGATTGTTTTTATTTATTTCTCTTAAACTATACATTATTCAGTTTTTAGTGTGTCAGCGACAATATTTTCTATTTTTTATTATTTTTTAACTTTATTATCACAGATAATTTTAAATTTTCATTTACCATATATTTATGTTACAACCATACTAACCTTTTCTACTTTTTCAAAGTTTCTTGCCTTCATCTGTAAGGAAAAGAATTTTTATTATACAAATGTTTTATATATAAAAAAACTTAGAAGCAATACAATAAGAATTCTTTCACAAAATTAAATTTAATAAACTTCTACAAAACTTTCAAGTTTTTTCCAATTGATATCTTGCAATCAGTCCTCACACTATAAGCAGCTTAAGTAAGGCTCGTTGAGGAAGATCCCCATTGTAATGGTCAACAATTATACTACAAAAATATCTAGTATGCAGAAGAACTTACATTAGAATAATAATTAAATTAACATAATACCTGTGAAGCTATAGACAAAAGTGTGGCTATCTATTTATAATGTATTTAGAGTTGTACCATAAATACTTTGCAAATGCATGCAATAGAAACATAATGTACTTAATAACAAACCTCCTGTTCAATATAAATCTTCCAGTACCGGCCAGTAGTAGGGAATGAGGCGATCAGCTTCTCATACATAGTCCGGACTTCATTTATAGGTCTTGTTTGAGCTTCACGAATTAATAATGACCACGAATCTACATCGTACACGTTTGCTTCTACTGCCCGTTGCGCTCGAATTAACCTTTCATTTCCCCAATCCTATCAAATATCATAAATTCATTAATTTGAATTATTTTATATAGTTGTTTTTAATTAAAAATAAAACATATAACTTACGATCTCGGTGTTGTCGTCTGTAGCCATGCCGGCGGAGTTTGACACGTGAAGTAACTTAATTTCTTATATTTTATATATGTACAATACTAGATTGTTAGATATAGCTTATTATAGTACTTTCTTTTACATTTATACCGAATTTCTACGTTATTTAACTGATTTTAAAGCGACGACGCCATGTAAGTGGCAACGCCGCAGTCAAAAAATGCTATTAGTTTGACAATTGACATTTGACGTTGACACTATTACTTAACCACGGAACGTTTTGAAATCTTTAATCGATTATTAAAAATAATAATTATTTAAAATTACATACTTTATTTCATTAAAATGTACATATTATTAAAAACAACGAAGCGCTTTAAAACTAGATTAAAACAAATTGATAGCCATAAGTTTTACGGTTTTAGTGCATCTAGTTGTAGTTTCAGTCTTTACGTCCAGAAATTAGTAAGTAGTTCTCTATAGTCTATGCGTGTGATAGTTATTTAACTGTACATTGTACAAACCATAGATGAAAAATAAAGGTACAAACTACAACATTCTAAAACTAAAGATATCCTACAGTACCTTGGTTTAAATTTTCTACATATGAGGATAAATTTGGCTTAATTCGTAGTTACCCTGAAGGCATCAGCGGTCGCGGGTTCGAATCCCGCTGAGGCATTCATTTGTGTATTGATGTTTTATGTTTTTACGTACGAATGAGAGAATAGATATAACTTTTTTACTTTTTAGTTTAGCTCTTAGTTTTCGAAGGTTTTACTTGACCTTTTTTAAATGTTATTTATATTTAGTTGGTTATATTCATAGCAGATATAATAACATATTTTTTAACTTAATTAACCAACTAAACATTATGTTTTTAAATAAGCCAAGTTCTGGGTAAAGAGGGACATCGTAATGCCGTCAGCTCATTCAGTCGAGAGGGATCAGGCAATACTACAATAGTCTACCACGCTGGCCTACTGCGTGTTGCGGACTTCACATGTCTTACGAAAACTTGCTAGGTTTTCTCAGACATGCAGGTTTCCTCACGATGTTTTCCTTCACCGTAAGACAAGTGGTAATCATGATAGAAATGATTCGCATATAAAAATATCAGAGGTGCGCGATCCGGATTTAAACCATAACTCGATTATCTGTTATACAGGCGAGCGCGTTACCGCTGGGCTACCACTGCCTACCATAATATTCTAGAATCTAGAGCATTTGTTTATAATCTGTTACAGCGATGAGCGACTGACAGCTTTCCCAAACTTTATTTTTTTTTATCTGTTGCTGAATAAACTTCTGGATTCACTTGCCGCTTTTTCATCAAAATAAACAAAAATGTTATTTTACTCGTTTTTCAAATCATTGGTCGGCAAGGATGTTGTAGTGGAATTAAAAAACGACCTCAGTATTTGCGGGACTTTGCATTCTGTGGATCAATATTTAAATATAAAATTGTCGGATATCAGCGTCATAGACCCAGACAAATATCCTCATATGTTGTCGGTTAAGAACTGTTTTATTCGCGGCTCCGTCGTACGTTACGTCCAGTTGCCAGCAGATGAAGTGGACACCCAACTCCTGCAAGACGCGGCGAGGAAAGAAGCGACAGTGTCTACAAGATAGTTGATATAACCTTACTTTTTGTGCTTTGGTTTATGGACTCGTACAGTGGATGTAAATATGTTTAAGTGTAAGTCGCTCTAATAAAAGAATGTTTTCCAAGATTTATTTTTTCATTTAATGTTTATTTTATTAAAATGTAATTTACAAAAGTATGCTATTTAAACTTTATAACCTTTAGGACTTCTATATTTCACTTGTTTTGAAATTGATTAAGAAGTGTGGCAATATTTATAGCAAAAGCTCAATGTACTTTCATTATTTACTCCAAACTTACTTATATTATCTTTTAACTACTCCTTTTGAAGCCTTAACAACACCCCTGGTTCATAAATTATTTGCTATATAATAATACTCTATCAAAACCACTATAATATGCATGCTGTTACTATGAAATTAAAAAAAAATATAAGGTTTATTTCTAAACACTATAAAGTAAAGATGATGATGGAATCATTTATTTTGATACCCCACTAATTTTTTTTCTAGGTTCTTGTATTGGTGCCTAAAGGAACTCTATATTAGTTTATTTTACCTTATGAATTCATGAAAATACCTAACTATTTATTAGTTATGATGGAACATTAATAAGACAATACATACAACGGGTCAAAAACAATTAACACTTCTTTTGGTCTTTATATGGTTGGGTAAAAAAGAACATTCAATATTAATTTTAACCATTTTATTTTTCCGCTATATATCTTTTTCTTCAATTTCGGGAAGATCTCTATCAGATTCCTGATCAAAATAATTTTCTGGTATAACATAATCCTCAGGCGGCCTCATTGGTCCATATACTTTCTTTTCTTTTTCCTTAATTTCCACTGTTTTATCTTCTTCTATAGTTCTTTCTTCTTTTACTTCTCTCTCTGATTTCTCTTGAACTTCTTCAGATGTATCTTGGGTTCTAGAAGATTCCATTTCTTCATCAGAATCCATTTCCTCAACAAATTCACTGTCATCTTGTTTCACTACTCTATTTGCTTTTGGTCGTTTATCAATGTCATCTTTTAATTTTATTCTGAAAATATCAAAATCATTTTGTAAAAATCTCATTATAAATCAAAATCTCATCTCACAGTTTGTTATCAAACTCCTCCAAAATGGCATGACCGATTTTGATAAAATTTTTTGCTGTACACTATTCCAATTCATATTAATAATAGAAATTAGTGGCAGAAGTTAAAAAAAATTGTAACAAGTATTTTATAAAGTAGATGCCAATTCATTAAAAATAATAAATAAACATTCTGGAGAGGGCCACCCTATTATCACTTGGGGAAATAAAAAATAGCCTAAAACCTATTCTCAGACCTACCAACACACAAAAAATTTTATAAAAATCGGTCAAACTGCTTGGAGTTTGATAACAAACAGTGTGACACAAGATTTTTATATATTAGATAAGTATTTATATTTATATACATTTTTAAACTTATTACTTGATCAATCAGTCTAAACGGAACACCTTTGAATGTCTGTTTGAATTACTCCTATAGACTAATGAAGTAAAGATCAAATATATAGCAATACTTATTACCTTTTACCATAAACAACAGAGTTCGTCTGTTTCACTGCCATTTTGTTGTCATCCTTCTTCAGCAGCGGTGGCAAGTGTGCCGGCCTCGCTAGTTCTGCGAGACGTTGGGTTTTTGACAGCTCTGTTTTGAGTTTCTGTATATTCATCTGTGGATAAAATGACATCATTATTGTTTCCCAAGTTGTGTTAATCGTCGGTCAAGTGCGAGTCAGATTAAGCTTCCAGAAGTATCATGAGTAATAATCAATATTTTTTTTTAAATTTGAACCAATAAAAATACTACTGTTAGATAGCACAGCAATAAATAAATATATCATTAAAATTAATTCCTTTTATAATTGATATAAAATAAATATGTTGAGACATTATTACAAGAGAGCTTTATATTGATCTGGATAACCAGCGACCATCACACCAAATGCATCAAAATCTGTCCAGCAGTTTGATCGGTGACAGACAAACATATCTTCTAAAAATTCAACTTCTTGTACTGAATAATAATTACTATTTCAATAGTTTTTTTTTTCAAAAAAAAATATGTAATTTATAGTACTGAATGTGTCCTTAATGTAATATGTAATAATAATAAAATAATAATAATAAACTCTTTAATGTACACCCGAAAACAGAAGAAAATAAACAGAAACGAGGAAAAATAGGAAAAAGTAAAAATCGCGGTCAAAACGTAGCAAGTTGCGATTTTAGAATCAGTCACTGAAAAAAGCCACTAATGCGTGCGCTTGTATAGAAAGCTGTTACATTTTTTTGCGGTTTCAGGCTTGCGGTAAAACGCAGGCTGTTAATCGCAGTACGTGCTAAGCTTACACAATATTACTAGATAAAATACTACTTATACGAATAATATACTTGTAATGTAAATATTGAATACTAGCGACCTTCTACATAAATTTTTTACAAACTTTGAATGTCTTACTTATTTATATATAGTCAAAAGTCTTAAAAAATAAGCTTTAAGCTTCTAGCTTTATAAATGACGTAATTTCCATACAATCTTTCATCCCCTATTTCAACACTTTACAGCCCTTTTTTCGTCATAAAAAGTAGCCTATGTCCTTTCTCAGGCTCTAGACTACATGTGTATCAAATTTCATTAAAATCGGTCCAGTAGTTTTGGAGTTTATTCATTACATACAAAAATACAAATATTTCCTCTTTATAATATTAGTATAGATATTGATGAATTTTAACTTTTACTTCATAATATTAGTTAAGATTACCTTAGTTTTTGAAATCTCAGCTTTCTCCGCCATACTTTGTCCTTGTTTTCCCAACGACTTCATATATTCATCCAAAGCGTCCTCTTCAGTGTTACATTTGTCTGTCTGTTTGTGTGAACTTCTGAGACGTTCTAGACTCTTCTCTTCTGATGCTATCTTGCTTTCTATTTCTGTTATTTGCTTGAGCTGTTTAAATATAAAAGTTAATTTAAATTTTATTAAATTATTTTAAACACATTTGTTTAAAATAATTTATTATATAAGGATTGTATAATAATTTCTTTCTTATATGTGACTCAGCCCTTTTTAACGTCCCACTGCTGGGCGTGGGACCCTTCAATACGAGGGGGATCAGGCCATAGTCCACTACGTTGGCCTAATGCGGGTTGATAGACCTTTCTTATGTATTAGTTAACAAATATGATTGGTTGTTTCTCTGCAGGTCATTAGCACACAGCGCCATCTAGTTCCATGGTAAGCTACGAGGCTTGTGTTATAGATACCAGGATAGTTGATACACTACACATAAACGTATATAACTTTAAATATATACATATTATAAATAAAAACACCCATGACTGACACTTATTAAAGTACCTAGATTTTAAAAAATTATGCTTGTAAGTTTGTATGTTGGGAGCAATCTATGAAACTAATGATTAAACAGTTTTAAGGGCTCTCGCAAGTTTATATGAAAGTCCTTCATTTTTGTGCTACAAACTTTATATTTGGCTCCCTGCCAATTTTTTTTTATATCTAAGATAACATACCAAATCATCGTAGGTCAAGGGTTTGTCCACCTCAGCGTGAACGACGCCATACTTCTCCATGCGAGCTCGTCGCTTCTTCTCGACACTACCGGTTCTATCCAGGAAGGTATCTTCATCAGAATCGTAATAGTCATCTGCGCTCCAATCCCTTTGTTTCCTTCGACGTGATTCTAATAAAATAATAATAATAAAATATGTATTCAGCTTTTTTATGTCCCACTGCTGGGCGTGGGCTTCTTTTCAATATGAGGAGATCAAGCCATAGACCACTACGCTGAATAACAAGTCTTTTGTAAACTTGCTAGGTTCTCTCATGACATGACATCCAGGTTTTTCACTGTTTTCTTTTAAGGTAAAACAAGGGTTCAGTGGTGGTAATGTTGGAAATGATTCCGAAGTGAAAATATCATAAGACCCGAGATTCAAACTCGCTTCACTCGGTTTTATACAAGCGCGTTACCACTAAGCTACTGCTGCAATTTTTATATAGAGATAAATAATACCAAAACTACTATTAATAATGCAAAAATGTGCAATGCACTCCAAGTTAAAATGGCAGAACACATGAAATTGGTACTATGGTTCGGCCGCTCAAAGAATGCGTTTCTGACACCTGTCAATTCGTCATGACTAGTGATGTACAATAATTTAGTAACGTTATATATTCATTATGCATTTTTATTCAATTTAATTTATGTTGTTATTTTTTATAGGAATTATATTTCAATAAATATTCACAATGTAAATACATTTTTAATGAATCAATTACTTGAATTGAATCGTAATTTCTGAATGTAACGAAGGGGAAAAAAAAATAAAAATGCTTTATTTATTGGAAAATGTACGTTCTACGGGTTCGGGATAGGAAATTTAAGGCGTTCTTGCACTAAGGATGTTTTATTTCAATATGAATACACGCACAGTCTGTACTTCTACAGTACTTCTTCACTAATACTTTAACCGACTCTTCACTTTTCCACTATTTTGTATCGCTTCTTATCTTCACTCAACTTCGAATGTCAACTGAACTCTCGACACAGTGCCGGCCTTTTTATATGTATAAATATTAGAACATTCTAATATCGAAAATTGAAAATATTACTAGTAATTTCGAATCCTTTCTCGGCAATGCTTTAGAAATATAAAGTAGTAAGTAATTTTATTTTCTACGTTTTTTTTAATTCATCATGATATTATGACACTAATTTTCTTAAGTTTTGTTTGGGCGTTCCTTTAATATATTATTAACTTTATTAAATACCAAGTACATTAAATATTATATTATTTATATCATACCGACAGATTATATTAAGAATACAAAAATATTCTAATACAATTATTATTTTATTTTATCACATCACTACAAAAACAAACAGTTGACATAAACTTGAAACAGCGTCGTTTGACGTGGTTTGGCTTTTAAAAGCTATTATTTTTATATTTGTTAATTAAGTATTTGTAATAATTTTAGCCCAAAATTAATACATGAATTGTAAGTCGACATAATTATTCGAATTATTACTTAAGTACTTAGTACAAGTACTTATCACTCGTTAATAAGGTAAATGAAAGATATTTAAAAATTTGCCGTAAATTGTACGCCAGTTCCAAGTTACATCGCCCAGTCGATCACGATCTGTCAGAAACGCATTCTCTGAGCGGCCGGACAGTAACAGAATAAATAGACTATAATCTGGACTATGGAGTAAAACGAAAGATGTTGAATTATTAAAAAAAAATAAGAGAAGACTATATCTGGTAGAAAGAATAAAGAAGAAAACAAAGAAGATTAAATAAATAGAATTAAAATCACAGAAGAATTAAGAAGAAGAAGAAAAAGAACTTACCATGCTTAGCTTGCCTCAACAGCCCAGCTCTGTCCAGTATCCTGCAAGCTTCCAACGCACAGGCCACTACAGCTTCCTTCTTTTTGCCTCTATGTATTACTTCTGCTATTACGGGCTTGCCTATTGCATCGTCTATTGGGAGTTCCACTCTAAAAATAATATTAAAAAAAATATATTATTTTGGTCCAAGTTAGTAATGAGTTAAAATATTGTATGCATGTATTTAGCCCACTGTTGGGCGTGGGACTCCCTTGAATATGAGGGGATCAGGCCATAGTCTACCTTGCTGGATAAGTGGAGGCAGACTAAATGGAGTCTTTCAAAAACTTGCTAGGTTCTCTCAGACATGCAGGTTTCCTCACGATGTTTTCCTTCGCCGTAAGACAAGTGGTAATCATGATAGAAATGATTCGCACATAAAAATATCAGAGGTGTGAGACCTAGATTTGAACCTGCATCACTTGGTTATTCAAGCACGTTGCCACTGGGCTACCACTGGCTTTAAGTTAAAATATTATTTACACTGTTTACTATATCCTGTGGGAACGTTTAATTTTTTACTAGGTGCTCAGACAGACAAAAGAATTAAAAAAAAAATACTTTTTGATGTCAACATAAATTAAAAGTAGCCTATGTTATCTCTTATAACATCAGCTATCTGCGAGTGAAAGTCTCGTCAAAATCGGTCCAGCTGTTACAGATATTAGCCGAAACAAACAGACAACAATTTTAAAAATGGTTTTTTTATGTAAGTACCATATATACTTCCATATGCATTTAGTGAAAAGCTGTAAATTTGAAATTACGAACAAACACTTTATAAGGAATAAAAATTTAAATTTTAACAAACTTACCTACAAATATACTGTCCAACCCCTCTCTCCTCACAGTTATAGGATAGCTCATATCCCTCCCTTTCGAAATACCCCCTGAGGGTCTTTTTAGGGTCATCCAAATATAATTCTTCATTTGCAGTAGTCGCATAAGGATTCTCTGACAAATCTGGTTCTTCTTCTGCATCTTCACCTGAAATATTGTTTTATTTAGATTAGCCCTCCCTAATGAAATTTTATATATACCAATATTATAACGCTGAAGAGTTTGTTTGTTTGTTTGAACGCCCTAATCTCAGGAACTACTGGTCCGAATTGAAATAAATTTTTGTGTTGGATAGTCCGTTTATCTAGGAACGTTCCCGCTACGATAAATAGGAGCGGAGCATCAATGAAAAATGTTGCAAAAACGGGAGAAAAATAATCCTTTTGAAAGCTTTCGTTGCGTGCGCTGCGTAAACGGTTAAAGTTATGCAAAAATCATGTATGACGGAATTGTTCCTCTTTAAAAGTTCTAAAAGAAGTACGCGATAGCATGTCTATCTTTTATGGTTGACTCGCTATAACTTTTTTTATGGTAATCAAATTTGTTTTAAATTAATACATTGTTTGCGAAGGTGTTTAATCAATATGATATTATTCCTTATCCAAATAAATAAGTTATTCATCACAAGTATTTAATTTTACAAAATTGCACGTGGCATCATTTGATTACAATGAATATCTTTGGAGATATCATAGTTTCAACGTAACTCCGCAACAAAATAATGATCACCGCGTGTAGACGGGCTGACGGACGAAAGAAAATGGTTTCCAGCCTTTAGAATGCAAGCGAAGCCGCGGGAAAGACTAGTTTTACATATTTAGACTTACAATAAACTTTAGATCATATTGTCAAGTATTTAAAACATATGGTCAGTATAGAGATGTGAAATATTCCTGCAATAAAAAGCACACTAAAAGTTGTCACTATACGAAAGCTATCATTATTCCGAATTTCATCAAAATCTGTCCAGTGGTGTTCTCGTGATGTGTCACAGATAGATAGAAACAAATCCTAAAAACTATACATATGTTCTGTTTATCGATAATAATGCTTAATACTACTTTATTAAGATTTTTCAAGAAATATCAAAATGTACAGATTTATATAGAATTTATTTTGTAAGGAATCCGTATGTAATTCTGTGAGAAAAATAGTACTTCTGATAAAAACCAGTGAAAAATTTCTACACTATTCCATAATATTATAAATATTTGAATGAAATTTGACACAGAAAGATTATGACTTAGATAAAGTATTAATAATAATTGTATTAAAATTGACCCAAAGATTATGCTGTCTATATATTACGAGAATTTCCTTACAGTAAAACCTAAGAAGCTTAAGCTGGGAATTCAACCAAGATCTTCAATACCTCAACTATTAATGTTAACCACTAGACCACTAAGACCTACTACTAACGCCCGCACTCACAGTCACTTAATGAACCATTAAGTCGAGAATGTCCATATCAAAGAACGACTTAATGGTTCATTAAGTGACTATGAGTGCGGGCGTACGAGTAATAAATATACTAGTAATTTAATATTTTGTTCACTTACCCATTCCCCAATCAATGCCTTGTTCTTCTCTCCTCTTCTCCTCTTCCAATCTGTCTCTATCCCTCTGCTCTTTTGATTCTCGTATCATTCTTTCTCGTTCCAACTTCATATTTTCTGCTCTCTTTTTTATTTCAGTCACACTTAACTCTGATTCACCTTCAGCATCAAAATCTGGACCCTTGATGGAAAATTTAAAAAAGTTTGTATAATCGTAATATATAATCAGAGAGTCGGCACCACCGAAAGGACAAGTGACGAGTTAAAAGCGAATTTAGTCGGACGACGCACGAAAATTCACGAAATTTGAGTTTAAACTAATTTTTTGAACAAAACTGAACCATTGGTTGTTCAACAATATTGTTTTCATCTATTACTTTCTATTTACTTCATTACTATTACTGTAGATGTGTTTTTTTCTTATTCTTATCAACATGAACACAAGTAGTCTACATATTGTTTAAATTTAATCCTATTAAAAAGTTTGCCATGAGACTTATTATATTTTACATTTAAACCAACATTTTAAATATAAAATATTGAAAAAAAGTACTCACCACAACAATATAAGTCCTTGTACTAGAACCAAATTTGATCTGATATCCCACTCTTATCCTTATATAATGATTGTCTTTAACTCGCTCCCTGTTAACAAATGTACCATGTGTGCTGCCGAGATCAAACATATACCAGCCGGAGGCGGGCTCACCATCTCCTGCAAAGGCTTTGTACTGGAGTACTGCATGGTGTCTATCAATCAAAAGAAAAAAATGTTGTAAAGATGGTAATGGGTTATATTTTTTAATTAAGTGAACTGCTCCCTAAAACTGAATTGAAGATGTGAATGGGTGAATGTGATATATCTCATTTTGATTGTTTTATTTAGTGAATGAAGAAAGCCTTTTATTAAGATGCTTTATTTAGGTGTTTTTACCAACTGCAAATTGCTTAACATTGTATACATGTATATGTATATTTTACTTTTTTTTATTAATAACTTATTATTATTATTCATCTAAGTCAGTAATACTACCTGGATATAGTTGGATGTGCCATGATGACATCACAATTTGCAAGTCTTCCAAACACATAATAAGGTTTGTTCGTTAAATCTACTTTGTCCACTATCATTCCTGATTTCAACACTTCTAGAGCATATTCTGAACCTGTAAAATGTAACAAATTATATGTTAAAATACTTTTATTTTATGTACTTTGATTGCTCATAATAACTAAATGTGGCAGAATAAAAAATAATAATTTTAAACATTTATAACACAATGATTCTCTCAATATTGTTTATATAAAACAATATTCCTAATCTCAAAATTAATAATCTTTTCTCAATGTATTATTAAAGACTATAAACCTTAGAAGTAATAAAAAAACTAACAAAACGTAATGTTTCATTTAAAATTCTAGAAAATTTACCTTCGGGACATGTTCCTGACCATTTTGGTTCTTTATAAGGTATAGGGGTCGATAATTCTTTCAACAATACAGCGGGCGGCAAAGAACTTTTGGGGTTAGATCCTGTTGTACTTTCAGTATCTCTCTGGTGGCTACTGCTTTCAATAGCATTGTCAGCTTCTATCTTCACTTTCTTAGGAGGTTTACCAACTCGTCCAACAAGAACTGGCATTTTAAATTCAGCTTTTTCTTGTTTTGGCGCCCCCGCGGTTTCGGCATTATCAGACATTTTGTTTTAATTTACTTGTGTCTAGCAAACTTTATGTTGATACTCTACTTTTAATAATAATAATAAATATCCCTTGCATTTATAATATTTACATATTTTTAATTTTATTTCTAAGCTTTATCCTGATTTTGGTACACAAAAAGTACTAAATGTCACACTGACAAATGACAATATTTGATTTCATTTTTTTTTTTTTTTGGGATTTTTTGACCTGGTATATTTGATTTCAATTAATAGAGCACAGAGAATAAAATCGGATGATATAATATTTCCTTTTGTTATGTTTATTGCAACTTAAAGTATATAAATTTAAATTAATATATATCAATATTGTTTTAATAAATTAATAATAAAAAATAGTTATTAATTGTAAATAAGATTGTATTTTGCAGATCATGTGGCAGATAAATTATAAAATGACTTAATTTTTAACCTGTATTACCTGAATGAGTGTTTGAATGAAATCAATCAATCAATTCAAAAATCATAAGAATTTGTACCGACACGGCTCGGGAGGGTGATGTGTCGCTGTGGCTTGTGTTTTTCCTTATAATTTTATAAATAATTATTTTATAAGCTTAATACGTAGCCTAAGTTCAAGTGTCAACCGTTTTTGTTTTATTTGTTTTTTGTGAAGTGAACAATGTGAGTGACCGCGACATATTGTACCAACGCACAGTTTTCGACAAAGATTTTTACGTTATAATTTTATTTTATCGTGCATTCTTATCATAATTGCTTTTGCCACTGCATCTGTAATCCTACGACACATAATTGCGACAGGTGAGTGATTTTCATACAAAATTTATGTTACAATAAACGGTATCAACGGTTTTTTTGTTGTGTTAATTTTTCATAGTCGGCGGCTTTTACCAGGAATTCGCGGTACTTTATAGATGAACTGGTGAAAGTAATTTGAAAAGGTCGTGTTATCTCGCGAGAAATAACATTACACTGTTTTGACCTTTCATTTATGTTATTATCGTTTTTCTTTCCGCGCTCGTGACTGCAGGTTTCACATAAACGAAATTGTTTGAATATCTTATATTGTATTTTGAACATACCTTACATAATTCGTTTAGTGCTTGAGACTAATATTTGCATTATTGAAGTGTGAAAATAGAAAATTGCAAACTATTTGCCTATAAAGAGCCTCGACATTTAATTTCAAGGTTGGTGTTGCAAGGAAACTTTCAATTTCTATGATTTTTGATTAAATTAATAAAGATTTTTTAATAAAAATATAGTTTATGTTATAATCTATCACCTCTTGAATATCTGTGCAATGAATGGAAATAGAATAAAAAAAAACAAATAAATAATAAAACCTCTATGCATACAATTTCTTTTGTAAACAAAATGTTTATAAAGAATTATTGAGTCAATGTATGATTCATCAGTGACTACAATTGTTATATGCAATTTTATAAACAATATATCAATATTAACGGTAATATTATCAGTAATATTATCTTATATTAATACATGTATAATATGTTCATACAAAGGTTTTTTTTGTATTTGAGCATCCCTTTTATATATAGAACTTGGTATTTTTTATCTATACTATATAATGTTAATTGAAAGGCAGTGGTAGCGCAGTGGTAACACCCTCGCTTAGATAAGCAAGAGATACAGGTCAAAACCAGGTCTTTTTTTGTCTTATAGTGAAATAAAACATCCTGAGGAAATCGCATGTTTGTGAAAACCTAGTAAGTTTATGAAAGACATGCGAAGTCTGCCAACTCGCACTATGACATTATAGTGGACTATGGCTTGATTCCCCTCGTATTGAAAGCCCAGCAGTGGGATTTCAAAAAGGGCTGAGTACATACTTTTAATAACATAACATGTCCTAACAATTACCTAATTTTTTTTTCCTGCTGGCTATTATTTGCAGTCAGCCTAGTATTTACTAATAGCTTTAATTTTTGGAGTGGCAACCAAATTTTTTTTAAATATAAGTAGTAGTTTAGGTTACTCTTTTTAATTTCAGCTATTCGGCACTTTTAACGTAGTCAAAATTGATCCTGTTTTACAGAAAAAATAGCTTTGTGTTTCAGAAATATTGCTTGAAGCAATTAAGAATATAAAATTGAAGTTAAAAAAGGTGAAATAATGTTTAGGCATCCTTGAACTTTTTTATCGCTGATCGCTCATACAATATGTATATAGATTTTTTGTTAGAATCTTACAAAATTTAACAGTACTCTTTTAATGTTTTTTATCCTTAATAGATTATAATTAAATACAAGAACTGGTTATATTTTTTACTTAAATAATATTTTGTAACAGATGAGTGAAGACTTGTGTCCTAGTGAACAATATCAAAACTTATTATACCCATTTTTACTTTATAACTTATTATAACTTGTATGTTTTCAATTTTCATATGCCATTTCACAATTTGACGGTTCCAATTCGTTAGATTATAATGTAGCGAAAAATAATAAATTAAATTGTAAGCAGTATGTTACGGTTCATAATCTATCGACAGTTTATAATCTAGCGGATATGGTGACATATATTATATAATTAGAGACTACTAGAGGTTCGTCTCTAGGTATCCCCTTTAGTATAAAATTTTTACCTACAGCTTTAGAAATGACGTAATTTCCATATAAAATTTCTAGACTATCTGTGTACCAAATTTCATTTAAATCGGTCCAGTAGTTTTGGCGTGAAAGCGCGACAGACAGACAGAATTACCCTCGCATTTATAATATTAGTAAGGATTATAGCTACAATAAATAAATAATTATGTTGTGACATTATTACATCAGCGGCATCTAGTTCCGTGGTAAGCTACGTTACGTGCGTGTGTTACGGATACCAGATAGTTGATATACTACACATGTAAATTTCACATTCATACATATTATAAATATGAACACCCATGACTGGAGTACAAACATTCGTGCTCAACAAATGATTGACCCAGCGGGACTTAAACCCGCGACCGCTGGCGCAGCAAGTAGGGTCATTGTACCATCTAAGCCAAACGTCATAGTTGCTTGCTGGTGGTTAGATTTACTAAACAGCATGCATAATATATTTTATTAATATTAAAATTAGATTATCTTTTACGCAGTGAAATGTTTACTGAACATATCTTATCTCAAACAGGTATGATAGGTCTATATCTATTTTTTTATCTGTCAAAGCCATGGATTAACTATCCATGGCTCCAACTAAAAGGTTAACAACATTAAGTTCATATTCTTTTTGCTTAGTTATGACCTATTTTATTTTTATGAAAAAGTACACTACACTGCACTGGCCAAGTGTATATTGGTGAACTGCGCATGTACTACAATTTCAATAACTTGCTAGGTTCTCTCAGACATGCAGGTTTGCTCACGGTGAATCATTAACGTAAAACAAGTAGTAATCATATTGGAAATGATTCACACATTAAGATATTTGAGGTACAAGACCAGGATTTTAACTCACATTATTCAATTAGCAATCAATTGCGTTACCACTTGGCTACTATTGAATGTCTTCTACACTTTTAATCAAATCAAAACACTAAAAAATTGTATAATAAGAGTCTGTTTCTAATGAGTAATGTATGCCAGTGCCCAGTACTAATCATTGCTTTCTAGTTAAGTCATATCAGAAGTAGCATTAAAATATGTGATAAAGTAAAAAATATTTTTGATTGCCAAATGAATATATTAGATCCTTGTATCTAGACTTTGCTATAAGAAATTCAATTAAAATATTAACTTACAATATTAATCTTTACTAATATTGTAGTTTATGAATGCGTACCTAAGTAACTCTGTCTGTCGGTCGCGCTTTCACGCCAAAACTACTGAACCGATTTAAATCAAATTTGGTACACAGATAGTCTAGAGCCTGAGAAAGGACACAGGCCACTTTTCAAGGCGAAAAAAGGGCTGTAAAGGGTTGAAATAGGGGATGAAAATTTGTATGGAAATTAAGTCATTTTTAAAGCTAGAAGCTTGATACTTATTATTTAGGCTTTTGATTAGATATAAATTAGTAAGACATTCAGTTTCTAAAAATTTTATACTAAAGAGGTTACCTAGTATTTCATAGCATAATATTTTGTATGTGCGTGTGTTTGTTTTTAATGACGAAACGCTGAACGAGTTTGGACCTTTACTACACAAATAGGTTGGGCTATGGAGTAATATATACTAGTAGAAAATTAAACATACATATTTTTTTGTTGGATAAATGGGATGTTTTTAAAATTTTACACATTCAAATTTGTCAATATCAATAAATTATATGACGGTTAATAGATCAAAGTTTGATTATGATTACTTTTTAATTGATAAGGACTGTAATTCCTTAAATATATTGTACAATCTATTTTTTATCGATAGTTATTAATTATTATCATCGATACATTGTATTGCGTCTTAACTTACTTTTTCTTTAACAAATAAATACGTTTAGTAATTCTATAATTAGGGTATTAACATCCCAATACTGGGCGTTCCCACACCGTGGGCCCGTGGGCGTCCCAATGTTACTTAAAAAGGCTTCTATCGTCATGGTTTTTGGCGCTGCGAGTTGGTTATTTCGCACGTCTTTTGAAAACTTAATAGTTCTTTCAGATTTTGCAGATCTCGCAATGTTTATCTCTATTGTATTAGAAAATCGTAATTATGTACAAAGTGATTGTTACATGTGAGGCTCAGAGGTGCTAAAATTAAAACCAGCTTTATTTGTCTTTCAAAGCAAGTGTGTCTTAAATGGGATGGGTACTAGTACTTCCTAGGCAATAAGTTTTCTATTCCTCCGCTCGAGATCGTCCCTGCGTACATTTTATCTTTAAAATTAATCATTTTATATTTCCCCTCAATAAAAGATATCCTTTTATGTATTATGTTGACATCATACCAAGCAAAATCTGTCCAGTGGTTTACTCGTGATACGGTCACACAGACAGGCACACAAATAAAAAAAACTATTTTTAATCTATGTATTGATAATCTTTTTTCGGTTTTCCGATACTCGATATCCCGTACATCCCGTATATCCCTACATGCCGTCGGAAAAAATATATCTATTTATTCCCCATCTTTGTCTTCTTCTTATTTATTTACACACACACGCATACACACACGCACACACATACACACGCGCACGCGCGCACACACACACACACACACACACACATACACACAGTATAAACTGTATAAAATTGAACTGTTTAATATTGTAATGATTTTGTAATATTTTGATTTGCTCTGTTTTGTATTTTGTGCATAAATTGTCATTCACATCCATACTAAAAGTGGTAGTTTAAGACATGCAAAGCAAGGAGTCTCCTGGCACAGGCATTCTATATGCTTATAAGGAAACTCCAGCCCTTTAAGTGTGTCATATGTTGTGTTATCGAATAAAAGTTATTTTCCTTTTTTTATTTCTTCTTCATGTCCTGCTTGTGTTTCATGAGAATTTTATAATATTAATTATTATTATTAGATTTTTTTTATTTGGATAATATTGCAAACCGATTTAAGTAATTTTTGCAATAATAGTAATTTTCTTAGAGTGCTATAGGCATAGGTTGTTGTTTTTGTTGTGTTTTCGCTGAAGTGTTGCTTTTTAATCCAGCAACTTACAAAAATACATTGTTTTTGCGTACGCTTAATAAAAACTTGCTTTAAAATGGCAATAATTTATGTCCAACGTAAAAAAAAAACATGTTAATGTACAATTTTTGTAACCACGTAATAATGCTATTATAAAATTGTCATCGTCATGATACTTAATAAAGATTTCTGCCTTTCACACTCTACTTTTAAGTTTCAACCACTTTTCTTACCCTACCACGACGCTCTGAAGACAGGTCTGCCGAATCAGACCACAAGAATCCTTGGATTGCTTCAACAGTCCACTCTACTATCAAATAAGTAACAGGAGCAACCCAGATGATAAACCACCCACCTACCTATATCTCATCCCCTTCATCCCCTCCACTACAAGGCATCGGATACTATCCACCTCTTGGCGAATACTAATACCTAGTACTTATATTTTAACTAAGTTTATGTTTGTCTAGAACTAGATATGTATATATAGGCGTATTAGTTTTAATGAAACGCGCAAGCCATACAAATACTACAGTTTATATATCGTAGTATCCTTATAGTAGGCTTAACTGAAGGTCACACCCACCGTGTTTCTTTCTTAAATCTAATTTCACGGTACGTGCGTGTTGGGTGATGGACTATAACGACTCTTAACCTATCTAATTGATCGAGTCAAATATATGTACTAATATTATGGCACAGAAAGGTTTCGCTTGTTAGTTTTTTCAAATCAAATCAAATAAAAATATTCTTTATTCAAATAGACTTTTACAAGTTCTTTTGAATCGTCATTTTTACATGATTACACTTTAAATTTTAAATCAAGTGTCAGTCTGTAAGTCTGGGACTTGGGAGTAAGCTACCACCGACTCGGAATGCTGTTCTGCTGAGCAGAGCCGGCGAGAAACTCAGCAGGTGCTCTTTTCAAAAAATATTTGATTACAATATTTATTGCATTACAATATTTATCTATTTATCCTACGTGAGACACAATAAGACATTAATCCCACACATTTGTGTTGATCAGTGTGAATTTCAGTCCGATGGCATTTTTTTTTTATTTCATTGCTTTTTTATCTATGAAGTGGAAAGCGAATGTATCTGGTTTTCAAATACCGGGTTCCATACCTCTGTTTTTATGTATGGGTCATTTCCAACATAGGTAAATATCAGTTTGTCTTACATACAAGTAAAGACGTTAAAGAAAATATCGTAACGTAAACCTAGTAAGTTTTTAATGACATGTGAAGTCAGTCAATCCGCACTTTGCCAGCGTGCTGGACTATGGCTTATCTCCTTCTTAATAAAAGAAAGCCTATTCTATAGTAGGGGGTTGAAAAGGGTTGAACACATTGACGAAGTTTAAATTTCTACTCAGCATCATTAAAGTAGGTAATATCATTAACAGTTTACACTAGCGTCAAAGCCTATGAAACATATAGTCGGCCAACGGACGTGAGAGCCAACCCGAGCTGCCATACACTTGCTCGGGACATTAAGATATTAACATCTCGATTAGTTAATCTTTAATTATTATTACAACCCCAAGAAAGGGGAAATATTAAATAAAACTATCTTTCTTGAAGAAAGATAGTACACTAAACTATCTTTGAGAAAAGATAGTTTCATTCCTCTAGAAAGATAGTTTTTTTCTTTCTAGAGGAAAGACAGTTAAATTTAAATTGACAAAATATATTCACGTAAACCGAAGAAAATGGAGAAATATTACACGCAGATTATCAAAAGCTACACAATAAATGTGAAAAATACTCAGCAAATGAGTTATGAGACAACGTGACTGTATTTATTTAAAGCAGTTCTTTCATAAAAACTGACACACATTCAACTGGTTTTCATACGTTTTATTATAATACCTCATTGTTCGTATTCCCACACGACAACGGTAACTGGTTCGATGTCCGTTATTAGTCATACGGTCGTTAGCACAGGGCTGAAGATGTCCGAAAATAGACTGAACTGGTTAAGTCTTTCTTTTACATTTGAGTAGTTGTTCATAATGTAAATATAGTACTACTAATAATAATGGTTAGTGAAAATTTTGTATGCGACGGCATCAAATGTCTACCATACATTTTTATTTATTTACACCATTTCACATCGTAATTCGTAAAGCAATCTAGCAGCGCTTTTCCGACAACTCATGTAACAGTGAAACAGCATCAAAATTCGTTTAGTATTTCTAGAGATTAAAGCGTACATTAATATAGTTGGAGACTGTTTTATGTATATATATGTTTAAAAGTGACCGTGTAAGAGGACTGTAAAAGTATTTGGACTGTGGTTTAGTTCATTTGCCATACTTTTAAACCTGGTCTGGTCATGATGATAAAATATATGAATCATTTGTAACTAAATGTACTTATTAGGCTATTTCCAACTAACCTCAAACGTCTGGCCTAAATCCACTCGAGTCAATACGCCTTTGACAAGGAAAACCTCTAAACTATTTTATTCTATACGGTAATGTACGTACTGGGGTTAAGCGGTTATTATATAGTCTCTACTCGGAACTAGCTATCCGCTGGGTGCGTAAGGCATGGTGGGGGAAACAAAAGTGATGTCAGCGCCCGCTGCGGACCAAAACAGAACTACGAGTGGCTCTTTATTATTATTGACCATAAAAATAACACGTGTGTCAGTTAAATTAAATAAATAAAATAAAATGGGTCATCAGAGTTGTTGTGTAGTCGATTGCAAAAATACTAGTAGAAATAGTAATTGTAAATTTTATAAGTTTCCGGTTGCCAGACAATGAAGTGATGGTTTGCTTATTAGATATAAAATAATTAATAATTGGGAATTTAATTGTTTTTATGATCGAACAATCACCAATAGTCGTCGAACCAACGATAATTGATCAAAATTAATTAATCTGAGCTATAAAAATAAAGATATCTAGTAAAGGGGGCCAACTTAAGGGTGATCATTTGTTTAATTAATTATAAATAAATAAAAGACGTACAAACAATTTCTACATTCGAACATTAACGAACAAACGACGAACAAATAATTAAAAATAAAAAAAATCCGTAAATCAAAAAAAGTTGGGCCAACCTAATTCACTTATTGAGACCTGTTTTAGTTGTTGTATTTATTTTACTTACTGTTTTCAGCTGACCCACGGAAAAAAATTTAATTTAATGTACTCTCTGTGTCATTTTTAACATTTAAATGTTAAATTGAAATTTTTAATTAATTGAAATAATTTTTTTTTCAAGTTTATTTAATTTTTTCAATAGCTATTTGGCATACAATACATGTATATTTTCTCAAAAGAGCCACCGTGAGTTGTATCGTTAGATGGCGCTAGAGTCACGCACCCAGCGGATAATATAATCTTAGATTTCTTCAAATATTATATTTGAACAAATAAACTTGTTGGGACTTGGGACACAGCACTACCTAGTTCAATGGTTAGCTACGAGGCTTGTGTGTAGGTACTAGGTAGGCCAGATAGTTCATACACTACCTACTACCTAGATATAACATAGATATTATATTATTATAAATATATACAACACAACATTCGTGCTTATCACACAAATGAATACCTTCAGCAGAACTCGAACCTACTACATCTGGCACGTATCAATGTGTCGTCGAATTAGTCCGAAGTTCGATATTTACGTACTTTGTGTTATAGTGTGTTGGTTATGAGGATTAAGAAAAGCGTTTGAGGTGGATGCCTCGTAATAACAACTTCGTAGAGTTATAAATTGTGTAGTGGATATGGCATATATTTGCGATCTTGGAAAAATTTTTCGCGAGTTTTAGTTTTTTTTTTTAATAGAACGACATATTGGTTTTTTTTTTTTCAAGAATATACTCTGATTTTTGGTTTCAAAAGTAAAAAATTAAAAATGCTTTACATTTTACAGCCAATAGCCATTACATCTACATCTCGCGACGAGGACGAAACGTGTATGTCTCCGACTGCATAATACTATATTCCTTTTTAAACTTGTCTTTTTAGTCAGCTTTTATGCAATCAGATTTTTATTTTTATAATATTTTTTTATTAAATTACTCGAGTAATATTAAAAAAATGAGTTTGCTATGTGATAAATGAATTCTTAAAATATGATAATTAATTAATTTAGCTTTTTAAATTACTTTTGTTTAAGTTTATAATTTATATCTAAGAACACCAGTGACTCAACCTCGCTCCGCTCTGCTTCGTGCCTAGATACGTTTTAACTGTTAGTATGGTTTTCTCAGAACTGGGATATTTTCCTTCAGTAAAAATTAACCCGAATAAGCCGCAGACAGACAGACAAAAATCTATAGATTTGGCCTCTGTATCGATAATAATGGTTACTTCAATAAGATTTACAGTAAATATTTACAGATTCGATCCAGAATTGACGACACATTGGCTCAGTTTATAGTTACCCTACTTTCTGCGCCAGCGGTCGCGGGTTCGAGTCCCGCTGGGCACATTCATTTGTTGAGCACGAATGTGTGTACTCGTAATGGGTGCTTATATTAATAATATGTATGTATTTAAGGTTATATATGTGTAGTGTATCTGGTATCCGTAACACAAGCCTCGTAGCTTACCTCGGAACTAGATGGCGCTGTGTGTTAATGTCCCAACATATTTATTTGTTTATTATATGTTACATATAGATACATAATATACTACCTAGTTATTTTTTGACATATCCATTGTAATTCCTAAGTTCATCCGTGACCCGCTCATTTTCTATAGAAATTTGCATGCAATAGAGTTTTTGCTTTGTTCTATACTGGTTTACCGACTTCGAAAGTCGAGGTTCTCACTTTGATGCTATCTATATAATTGAAATGTTTAATTGTTTGTGAACGCCGGCAAATACTGGGTTATGTCATGTTCTTGTAGTGCGTACCAGTTTTTGTAGTAACACGTTCTATTCCAGTTTAGGGTATTCTTTTATAATTGGCAATTGTTCCAGAGTGCTTTCTAATTTAGTATTTTATTATGTAGAATATTTCTTCCCTATTAATATGATTAAATTATTACAATTATTTTTCAGATAATATCTTGAATAATTTGGTCTAAGATACGAGCCTACATCGACCTTCACCGAGCTGATAATAGCATGAAACTTATTTTATAATAAATTTAGTATATTAGAAAATATAATAAAAATGGGTTGGCTAAAAAAATCCTGGTCAAAATATTTTTAATTATTTTTTAAAAAATGATTTTTCATTGAATTTTGCAACATCAAGATAATAAGAAAATTTTATACTGACTTGAAAGTAAAAAACATATAGAATATGCCGACGTTGGGTTGGCTATTATTTACGTGGACGAACTACTGGGTTGGCAGGTTTAAACAGGTATGTCGTACCAGCTACTTTCACATGATTGGATAATAGAAAAAAAATTATATCAACATAAGCGTTGTTTTATTGCGAACACGTTGATATAGGGTTGTCTACAAAAAAATCGGTCCTAATAGAGGTTTGCGAATTTTGAAGATTTAAATTTCAACGCGTGGAAATGTGACAGAGAGATCCGAGGTAAGTATCATCATCAACATCATCATCATCAGCCCTTTTTAACGTCCCACTGCTGGGCACGGGCCTCCCTCAGTACGAGTACGAGACTTCACATGTCTTTCGAAAACTTGCTAGGTTCTCTCGGACATGCAGGTTTCCTTACTATGTTTTCCTTCACCGTAAGACAAGTGGTAATCAGGATAGAAAATGATTCGCAAGGTAAGTATAATGTGCCCAAAACTATAAAGGACCCAAAACAAATAAAGGACCCAAAACTGCAGTCGTGTCTGATGGGACCCTGAATATAAGAAAGTGCACATGCTCGGTACGTAAACTATGGCGGGTAGAGGTACCTCTTTTTTTATGGGACAAAGGGGGCAAACGGGCAGGAGGCTTCACCTGATGGTAAGTGATCACCTCCGCCCATGGACATCTGGCGTTGCCGGCCTTTCAGGAAAGGGAGGGAGGGAGGAGGAAGAAGGATGGGAGGAGGAAGAAGGATGGGAGGAGGGATGGGGAATGGGAATCCCGGACTCTCACTTACCGGACGAAACGCGACAGCATAGCTGCCACTTCACGCCGGTCTTCTGCGAGAGAGTGGTACTATACGGGGCGTGCCGGCCCATTCGGCTGCTACCCGAAGGTAACAAGCATGGCACTACCACTTAAAAAACTGAAAAACTCTACCCTCCATATAGTAAACAGTGTAATTTTTTTTTAAGAAGTACGGCGCAAAAGAAGACATCGAACAATTTTTAAATAAGATGAAAAGTTTTGACTCCAACTTTATACCACCATGTTGGATTTCCCTACTACAAAAAATTTTAAGAACAATATATGTAAATTCTATGTGGCTTAATGCAACTGATTCTATATGTGCGAAGTTTGACCCTGTAAACTACGGTTGGCATTTAGATGGTTTTTTAAAACCAACAGGTTGTATTGGAGATCAAACTCCTTTGAAAATCCAGGACATTATTGAAATGGAAGTAAATGAGAAAGAACCTAATGAATCCGATGAATTTGAGTGTCACAATTTTACTTCTGATGAATCAGATTTTGAATAGAAAATGTTTATTAACTATTATGTTTTTCATTATTATTATTTTTGTATTTATGCTGTTCTGTAACAAAAATTTTCAAACAAGATCTTTAGTCGATCATTTTTTTATTTGAATTTTCGGCAGTTCACTTTGTTTCTCTTATATTAGAATTATAAAGAATTATATTAAATATATTAGATTGTTATGTATTTCATTAATTATTTTTTTTGCTATTCAAATGTCAGTTGCTCCAAAATAACGCATACTGTTTACTATATGGAGGGTAGTAGAGGTACCTCTACCCTCCATAATTTACGTACCGAGCATGTGCACTTTCTTATGTTCAGAGTCCCATCAAACACGACTGCAGTGTTGGGTCCTTTATTATTGCACATTATACTTACCTCGGATCTCTCTTTCACTCATTTCCACGCGTCGAAATTTAAATCTTTAAAATTCGCAAACCTCTATTAGGACCGATTTTTTTGTAGACAACCCTATATCAACGTGTTCGCAATAAAACAACGCTTATGTTGATATAATTTTTTTTCTATTATCCAATCATGTGAAAGTAGCTGGTACGACATACCTGTTTATACCTGCCAACCCAGTAGTTCGTCCACGTAAATAATAGCCAACCCAACGTCGGCATATTCTATATGTTTTTTACTTTCAAGTCAGTATAAAATTTTCTTATTATCTTGATGTTGCAAAATTCAATAAAAAATCATTTTTTAAAAAATAATTAAAAATATTTTGACCAGGATTTTTTTAGCCAACCCATTTTTATTATATTTTATAATATACTAAATTTATTATAAAATAAGTTTCATTCTATTATCAGCTCGGTGAAGGTCGATGTAGGCTCGGATCTTCTACTATTATTATTTTAAAACGGTGTGAATAGTTTTTACTATCGGGGTTCTTACAGAATAACACATACAGGTTGCGAAGTTCTACGTTACGGGTCGCGAATTTTAATGTCCATTTAATTTCAATGAAATATTCGTTTAATTCACAAAAATAAGTTTTTACAATAGCATGTTCTCAAGAATACCAAGAAATATTCTATAGAATACTACCTAGTTATACTTTTAATACACGTCTTTGTGTGGGGATATAAAGTAGATTTCACACGTTTGGCTCAGTTTGTAGTGACCCTACTTTCTGCGCCAGCGGTCGCGGGTTCGAGTCCCGCTGGGGGCATTCATTTGTTAAGCAAAAGTGTACTTCAGTCATGGGTTATATTTTATGTATGTATTTAAAGTTATATATGTGTAGTGTATCAACTATCTGATATCCGTAGCACTAGCCTCGTAGTTTACCACGGAACTAGATGGCGCTGTGTGTAATAATGTTCCAACATATTGTCCCAAGAGTACCGAATCACGTGACTTCAAAATTGACATTGGAATCGTATTGGCATTAGATTAGAATTGAAATTAGTTTGAAGAGTAAGCACACGGATGGGAGATACGCTATAATTAACAGTTAGGAAAGATTTCTCACATCCTTGTATAAAAAGTTAACTCGGATAACCAACCATAATAAAATATTGTCGTACAAAGTTTGACCAAAATCGTTCAGAAAAAAATCTACAAACTATAGATCTTTTACCAAAAACCAAACTCTATCGATGATAATGACTAAAAAAATAAGGTTTTCTTAAAAAATGTTTAATATACCGCTTCGGTTAAGATTTTTTTATACGTAACTATGAAGACATAGATAAATTATATGGAGAGCAAACCCAGCCGCCTGCTTCGCTGGTCGTAAGTTACAATAATTTAAACGGTTTTTATAATTTTCTAATAAAATAAAAGTAGCCTAAGTTACTCCTTATAAAATTAGATATCTGCGAGTGAAAGTCCTGTCAAAATCGGTCCAGCCGTTTCTGACATTAGCCGGAACAAACAGACAGACGAAAATTTTAAAACTTCATTTTTTTTATGTAAGTACCGTACCTGTTAATTTGAAATTACAAACAAACACTTGAATTTCAATTTTATTTATCTCTAGATAACAATGTTATTACTATGTATATTTTAACTTTGCGGAAAACCCTTGCGTGATAAAAGTATTAACCTCAAATATTTTAAATTTGGCCATCGAAGTCGCCTTTTGGTAAATTATATAATTTAATTACATTTTAACTCAATTATACCCCAAATTATGTCCATATATAGAATTTTTATTTTATACTCTAAAAACCAGTTTACACTTTACAGATACCTATTTCAAAGATTTTTTTTATCCTTCTCACTATTTCGCTGTTTTATTTCGGTTTTCTACAAGGATATTTAATTTAATAACACGAATGAGAAATGAAAATTGCATTTTCACATTAGTTCTTATTTGCAACTAGTGACTTACCCTTGCTCCGCTCGAGTTCGTTTTTTATGTGTTTTAACTGTTAGGACAGACTTCTTAGAGATATGATATTTTCCCACAGATAATAGTAACGAATATCTACCAACATACAAAATTTCATCAAAATCTATCCAGTGGATAGACCGACAGACAAAAATTCAAAAATCTATGGCTCGATAATAATTAACTATAATGGGACTTTCCAAGAAATATTTAATGTACAGAATCAACTCAGATTTCAATTTCATTGCGTTTGTTAGATAAGATTGCTACTGGAGTTAAGTTCATCATTTTTTTTCCTTTGTACTTGAAAACCTCTTAAAAAACTTGGCATTAAAAATTCAAAAAATCAAAATAAATCCTAGAAAACATCCGAAATGGAAGTATTACTTAAAGTAATAATTTCCGTTCAGTCAGCTCACCATTTTTTAAACCATTACAGCAGATAAAGTTTGATGCAAGCTATAAAGATCATACTAATGTGATCCTAAGAGATTGCATACAAAATTTATTACCTCTACATCCTGCCTTTGTCTTTACTCGCTTCGCTAACCGTATTGAATAACAGACGGACAAACAATGAGGCATTGTAATCTAATAATTATTTTGTTTGATGGCTCTGAGGACATTATCGATAGTTTTTTATGGATCCCATGAAATTAATTAATGGGAGGAACTAGGAAGACTGTTTACTTTATGAAAAGCTACCATGTTTTAAGGACTTATAATTTTGAATAAGCGATTCTCGTGTTATAATTTTGTATATACATGTATATTATACAATATACATATATGATATATTATATGTATTGTATTATATGTGAATTTCGTATTTCCCAGACATAGGTAGTGGTAGCCTAGTTGCAAAACGATCGCTTGGGTAACTGAGTGATGCGGGTTCAAATCCGGGTTTCACACCTCTGTCATTTTCATGTATGACTCATTTTTAACATGATCACCATTTGTCTTACGGCGAAGGAAAACATCGTGAGGAAACCTGCATGTCTGAGAGAACCTAGCAAGTTTTCGAAAGACATGAAGAAATGCTTAGATTTCACATACCGTGTGATACTTATAGCCGGTTTTTAACGGTTAGTTGAGATTGAGAAATGAAATATTTTTCAGCAGTAAAAAGTATCCAAAAGTATATAAGTATAGTATACGTTGAATCGGATAATCATCTATCATCATACCAAATGTCATCAAAATCTGTTAAGTGGTTTTCTCGTCATGCGGTCACTGACAAACAGACATAATTATAAAAATTATAAATTTGGACTGTGCACCGTTAATAATTACTATTTCAATAAGATTTTCCAAAAATTATTTTTAACAAAAAAACAAAAACCGACATCCAAACTTAATAAATCTAAACTAAAAAGTAGAAAATAATACTTTTAAGGACTTTGTTAATTTTGGAGTCGGTGCCAGCCAGGTATTTTGATTGTTTACAAATTGATAAACTAATCGAATTAGGTTATTTTGCTTTGGCTGCCATATATATAAAAGATTCGGCCGAGCATCGTTAATTTGCCCCTAAGAATTGAAGAGTTCTGATACTTTGTCATGGATCCCATCATCAGAACCTTACCAAACTCTCATCAAACTACCCTTAAAGTATTTTCTTTCCATTAAAAAAAGAATCATCGAAATCGGTTGGCGTGATATTGAGTTATTCGTCCATTTGTCGCGCAAATGCTTAATGCAAATTTAAGACTTTTATGGTTTTCTCATGGAGGCCATTGTTAGACTGGAAAATATTAAAATGGGACCACATGGGAAGCACTACCTTTCAAATAAAAAAAGAATCATCAAAATCGGTTCACCCAGTTCAAAGTTATGAGCTAACAAATATTAAAAAAAATACAGACGAATTGATAACCTCCTCCTTTTGGAAGTCGGTTGAAAAACATTTCTATTTTATTTCACAAACTCGCTGAGCTAAGCTTGGTCGCTTCTACTAATACTTAATAAATATAAACTATGTCCTTCTAACCGATGTCAGCCATTACAATTTACAATTGCGCAAGTGATGTTATTGTACACAATTGTAAGCTTAGAAATATGCTCTCACAGTCCGATGGGACATTAATTTATAACAACCAGCAAGAAATCGGGTAAAGTACTGACGCATGACCTGCTAGGCTTCGAATCCAGGTCCTCATGGAAATATGATAATCACAATATGTTAGTTTAGAGATTTTAATAAAAAAAAAAAAACAAACTATAAAAGGTGGATTTCAATGCGTAAAATTATAAATTTAAAAAATGATCCATTGGTTGAGCAATTCTTGAGAGTTCAATGAATTATGAACATACATTTTTTTTTATGGGACAAAGGGCGCAAACGGGCAGAAGGTTCACCTGATGGTAAGTGATCACCTCCGCCCATGGACATCTGCAACACCACAGGGCTTGCAGATGCGTTGCCGGCCTTTTAGGAAAGGGAGGGAGGGAGGAGGGAGAAGGACGGGAGGAGGGATGGGGAGTGGGCCTCCCGGACTCTCACTTACCGGACGAAACGCGGCAGCATAGCTGCCACTTCACGCCGGTCTCCTGTGAGAGAGTGGTACTATACGGGGCGTGCCGGCCCATTCGGCTGCTACCCGAAGGTAACAAGCATGGCACTACCATGTACATAATAGACCATATACTTAGAATATTGTATGTAGTTTTTATTATCGTTTAAGTGTCGGAAGTTAGTCAAAACAATATGACGGTGACATATGTGTTAGTATTACATTTTGCGTAGGCAGTGAGTGGTAACGTGCTTGCTTGGGAAATCGAGTGAAGCGGATTCAATTTCCGGGTCTCGCAACTGTCTGTGATTACCACTTGTCTCTCCCGTGAACATGATTGCTGTAAAGCATTCGAAACGTCGGGAACTAAAAATCAAAATAAATCCGCGACAAAATCCGAAAAGGTAGTTTCATTTATAAAACATAGTGAGGTTAATTGAAAACTTGCATATTTCTGAGAGAACCTAGCACGTGTTCGAAAGACATGTGAAGTCATCCCGCACTAGTCCAGCGTGGTAGACTATGGCCTGATCCCCCTCGTATTGAAGGAAGATCCGTGTCCAGCAGTGGGATGTTAAAAAAGGCTGTAAACATTTTACGTATCACGAAGTGTTTCAAACCCATACGCTTTATACTTTTTTAATTTTTATCTATTATCTAGTATAAAATACGCTTTGGCCTTACATTATGGAACGTTTGCTTAAACTATAATTAAAACAATTAAATTTAATGTCAAACCTCAATAATAACCACGTTTCACTGCATAGTGTTAATGTAGCAAAACGGAATTGATCTCATTTGATTCTCTTTAAACAAACATTATGCAATCCAATTTAAACTTTATCCCTTGTTAACTAAAATTCAATATTCAGTGACCTAAATTAAAAGTTTGCTCGAAACGAGTATAATCGATTTTGAACTTTTAGCCTCTGTGATAGAGTGTATTTTGGCTTCACATAACGATATTAAATCAGAAAATGACGTATATAGGCTTATTCTTGGCTGGAATAATGCCAAAGTATCTAAGGCTGTGCACACACGATTGTGGTTTTGAAACAAACAAAATATTTAAAGCTATGGTGTTCCAATGGGTTGTAAAGCGACCCCATGTTTGTTGTAGTTCTGATTGGTAGGTCTACTGTCGAGGGCTTGTGATGAAGTGCATAAGGCCTCCTGCCATCCTATTAAGAAGAGGTAGGTTCTGTTGGGTATAAGTAAGTAATAATGGCATTTCTAGTCGGTCACCATTGGCATGTTGCAGATGGTATGCGTAATTGTATTTCCCAACAGTAAAAAAGAGGTTTCAGCATGAGAGTTAGGAAATTCCACCTGTCACAAACTGTCAAGAGTACATATCAATTATATATATAAAAATGGATCTCTATTTTCCTTGGTCACGACATCACGCGTGAACGGCTGGACTGATTTCGCTGATTCTTTTTTTGTTGTGTTTGTTATTCTCAAGAGAAGGTTCTTATGAAAGAAAATATTAAGAATGTTGTGCGGAAAATTAGAAAATTTAAAAAACTTTAAAAAATTTACGGCGTTTGACGTATCATGTTATGACCGTTGCTATGGTCCGTGTAATGGTAATTCACATTATAATCAAGTCAAATATATAGCGGGCGGTGCAAAGTAAATATATACAACACGTACCTAGGGACGAACCCGAGCGAAGCGAGTGTGAGCCCCTAGTATTTATATAATATCTAGTTTTTGATCGACTTTAAAAAGATTTGACGAGAAGCAAAATGGTTCTCTCTGTCTGAACTCTACCCTAGTGTGTAACAATCTTTACTATAGAAGTAAGTCATACGTATATAAATCTTTATATGGAGAGGTATTTTGATGACGATTCCGATGTTGATACAACTTGTAGTCAGTAATAGATTTTAGTTTAGGTATCTTTTACAATTTTACTTACAATTTTAATCAAAATTTAACTTCAAAAATTAATATTTTTTATGAATTCTCACACTGCTCATATTTCTGAGATCTACACCCACAGTTTCCGCCCAAAAGAAAGTTCGAACTCATTGTGCGAAACAAAATAAACAATTTCTCTATTCTCAGAATTTATGTACAGTTTTAAATGGACGTTAAAGTTCATAAATTTATTATTATTATATGTTGGGACATTATTACAACAGCGCCATCTAGTTCCGCAGTAAGCTACGTAACGTGCTTGTGTTACGGATACCAGACAGTTGATATACTACACATATACATTTTAAATACATACATATTATCAACACCCATGACTGGAGTACAAACATTCGTGATTAAAACAAATGAATGCCCCCAGCGGTACTCGAAATTACGACCGCTGGCGCAGAAAGTAGGGTCACTACCAACTGAGCCAGTCGTCAAATAGATGCTAAATTTCGTTAATATGCCACGCCTACGTTGTTAGCTTCAAGCGGATATCGAACCCACGGAGGTCGACGAAAACAGATATCCATACTAATATTATTGAATTTGAATTGAATTTTGAGAATTTGCTTTCTCTAGCTATTTTTTAAATTAATCAGAGTGACAGATTGATGTATTTTTTGTATGGAGATAGTTGAAGAGCTGGAGAGTCAGAGAGTCGGAAAAATATCTTCTTCTCATGTGGTAACACTATCACCAAAGCCACGTTATAATATTTGAACTCCGATAGATATAGCTTTCTTTATTGTGACTTTATCCTATAATACATTCTTTGGTTTATGCGAATATTTGACATTATAATAATAAATATGTCGGGACATTATTACACACAGCGCCATCTTGTTCCGTGGTAACCCTAGTACATATTATAAATATAAACACCCATGACTGGAGTACAAACATTCGTGATTAGCGAATGAGTGCCCCCAGCGGGACTCGAACCCGCGACCGCTGGTGCAGCAACTGCAAACGGTCTTCGGTTTTATAAATGAAACTATTTTTTCGGATTTTATTGCGGATTTATTTTGATTTTTAGTTCCCGACGTTTCGAATGCTTTACAGCAATCATGGTCACGGGATGTTGTTACAGACAGTAGGATAATTCCTACTTAAAGTAGACAACAAATATAGACAACCGAGTGATTCGGGTTCGAATCCGGGTCTCGCACCTTTGATATTTTCATGTTAGGATCTTTTCTATTGGCAGATGCTGATAGTCAGATAGTTAGCGCACGGCATGTGATTTAAAGATCGAGGCTTTAGGTTCTATTCCTGTACGATACTGCAAAATAACAAAATGAAATCCCTTGAGTGAATCCTTCCTTCCAAAATTAGTTTCCTTTACCATAATCATGATGGATACTTAATTTAAACCCATGGTTATTTCCCCCTTGCTCTTTCAAATTTCCCGTTCACAAATATGATGTGGGAATAAACTATCAAAAAATAATGGTCTACATCTTGCGAATCGCGTGCTAAGTAGAGCATACGCCGATGACAGTTTCCGTTCTTTAACGTACAGTTGATGACGTCGCATTTGATATACGTTGTTAAATAAATTAAAGAAAAAAATAAATTGTACATATTTTTTTTACTTAATATTTTTTGTGTAGTTTTACTGTGTTGATGTAAAGTGAGAAAAAATATTTTGAAAATTCTATCATCGCTATTTCGTAACCTGAAAAAATATACCCGTATTTTTATCTTCAGATCGGAATATGTTCAGCAATTTTCGTGTTAAATCGTAGCATATACACACATACAAAATTACGCATTTTATAAAAGTAGACGAATTATGTGATTTTAAACAGACGGATATTTAAAAATTAATAAATTTTTACGAATGATAAAATATTTTTTTCTATACAATAATCCCTAGAAATTAGAATCTAGATCATACTTCAGTTCTTCCACTTCCGTGTCTACTTCAAGTAATTCGTGTTATTAGAAAACAGTTTCCAACATCTGCCTTTAAATACAAGCAACAGAACGTAAAATGATCTGAAACAGATAAAAATAATGGCCTAAGGCTGTATAATTTCTAAATCGTTTGAAAGTGAAAGTACTCCACGCTACTCAACGTCTGATACACCATCATTATAATTGATCTATATTTTACATTCACTATGCAAAAAGATTTTGGAAAGGTTTATATTGGTTATTACTTATTAGTGACAGTGGTAGCCCAGTGGTAACGCGCTCGCGTGGACAACCGATGCGGGTTCGAATCCGGGGCTCGCACCTCTGATATTTACATGTGCGAATAATAATTTGAATTCAATTTCCGAAAAATTTAATATACAAATTCGACTGAGTTTGAATTTTATTATATGTGTTGATTTTAGAAAGAGCTTTTAATTGCTGTTTAAAAAAATAGAATGAACGAAGCAAATGTCGCATATTCTTAATAAAGTACACATTATGTAAGTACTTACTGAATGGTGAAATTCCGATCCTTTGTTCAACTTACTCAACGTTAAATATACAATTTAATAATAGAGAAGTTTCTAATTTTTTTATTATTATTAATATAAGAATTTAAGTAAATAGTATGAAAAATATAAAAGAATTATTAGAATATCTTAACAAATGAAAAAGTTATGAAACCTTAAAGTTGCTCTTGTTAGAACGTGACGTCACATTACATGAACAACCGTTATTCAAATTATTTTTAAGTCATTTATCCATAGTTTTTAGTTTTTTTTTTTTTCATAGATTTATTAGTTTTGATCCATATTATATTCCACCGCGTTAATTCTCTATTGTAAATGATTGGGTAATACTATTATTATTTATTTCCCTCGGCTCCGCCTACGTTCAGACAACCAAAACTAAACTTAGATTTTAATGCAAATATTACATTATTTAAAAATAAATTTGATAACCATAAAAATGTTTATTGAAGTTCAGTTTAGTTAAGTTAAAATATAGAAATATATATATTATAAAAAAAAGAAACTCTTCAGCTTTAGAATATTATTAGTATAGATTAGGGATGTAACGAAGGTAGTTTTATCGGAACCGAAGGCGGAGTCGGAGTTTTTAAATTTGCTTTATCGGAGTCGGAATCGGAGTCGGAATCGGAGTCGGAGGCAGGATCAGAAGTGATGGCATGAAAGAGAATTTTTATTAAAGGACAAATATAAGTCGCGCAACGAATTAAGAGCGCTGACCTTGAATGCGCAGAAGTTAATTTTTGGGTATATTTTGCGGGACGCGCGGGTGAGGCGTGCGCTATTGGCCCGATCAGTTCCCGCCGCTCCCCGCCACCGCACGAACGTCCCGCTTACCCTTTAGTACAGTCGCGCGCGCAACTACCTTAGCAAACTTTTTACATTACCTAATTATATATAATATATATATTTATTTTTTTAATTATTAGATAAGATTCCGAAAACCAAGATTTTAACTCGGCAGGCACGAAAAATGGTGTACGAAGTTAATAAATTTATTAAAACTGAGTCACATGAATTTATATGTGATTTAAAAGAAATAAAAAAATTAATAATAGGAACAAATGTTTCTTGGAATTTTTTATACATTTTTAACTAAATTTATTATAATTAACGTTGAAAATGTTCCAGTTCCATAAAAAAATTGAATCAAAGCATAGACTTTAGCAGTGTTTACCTATTAATTTATGCAATTAAAAATTAACTAAATGAGAAAATAATAGTGTAGATATAATACCTATTCGAAAATTATTAGGAAAAAATGAACCAAATTTAAATCACATGCATGTTCGCTAATAAGAAATAAAAAATAATTAATACACACAAAGAATGTCTGTGCGTGATTGTACACATGCGCCGATTGCCCCCACTACTTTCCTCGAGCGAACTTAAACCATCGCGCGACCTATAAAACATTATTTAGTCAAATTTTTTTCATTTCAATTTTCAATTATAAAACATGTTCATAACAGTCGACACAGGCCGCCGCCGCCGCGCCGCTATGTCATGCTTCGACCTCCGATTAAAACCTTCGATTTAAAAGTGTCGGAGCCGAAGTCGGAACCGAAGGTGTAATAATAATCGGAAGTTCCGACTTAACGGAACCGGAGTCGAAGCTCCGTAACATCCCTAGTATAGATTATGCCAGAATGTCAAAGTTCGTGTATTTAAATTACGTAGGTTTACATATAAATGTATGTGCATAAATTTTAAATACATACATAATATATTAAGACAGGTTTACTTGTTTAAAAAAAATAAAAATTTTTGGACAACACCTCACTTGCTGTGTCAGCGGTCGCTGGTTCGAGTCCCGCTGGGGTTATTCATTTGTGTGACGAGCACGAATGCTTGTACTCCAGTCATGGGTGTTTATATTTATAATATGCATGTATTTAAAGTAATATATGTGTAGTATATCAACTATCAGTATCCGTAACACAAGCCTCGCAGCTTACCACGGAACTAGATGGTGATGTGAGTTAATGTCCCAACATTTTTATTTAATTTTTTTTATTGATTATATTAGCGTCTATAAAAACTAACTGTCTTTTTGAACCTTACCAATAATATATTTATATACATACTTAAATTAACTTACTTTTCTTAGATTTTCTATTAAACCGTCTGTTCTCACACATTCGTTACAACTTACAAGTTACAATTATATAAAATAAAATTTGTTTTATTTATCAATTCTTACTTTCGATTATTCATTGTGAAGGAGGCATTAATAAACTTAACTTCATTAATTTTAAGAAAGATGCTATCGCGGTTTTGTCCGCTTTCAACTCCCAATCACTACCAAACTTAATCTGAAGATAATAATTCCATTAAAATTGCTCCGTTTTTAGAGTTCATAAGGAAACATAAATACATACATCGATTTTTATACATACCTATATAGAATGTAGATATCGGCAATATCATATATATTGGCCCTAAAGTGTCGCGTTCCGTAACATTCAGAGTAAAGATCGACATAATATGAGAACATGGCAACAATTTTAATTTTTAATATAATTTCTTCAATACAGAAAATAAAAATAAAGGTTTTAATACCGACAAAGTTCGATAATTCGACATAATCGATAAAATTATAAAATTGATTTGATTCAGTTTATAGTTTGACATTAGATAAAAAAAATGAAATGCTAAATGAAAGTTATAAAATGATATAATTGATCACTGCCGATTACACCCCTGCTCTGCTCGTGTTCGTCTCTATGAACATTTAAACGGTTAATATGGAATATATATATAGACTAGTGACTCACCCTACCCTCGCTTTGCTTGTGCGTCCCTAGGTGCTTCTTACCAAATTTAAAGTTTGTAGCACAAACAAAGAAGGACTTTCATACAAACTTGACATCCTCCCTAAGACCTCCGTAACCGAGCCTGTCGCAAAATCCTATGTTAGCGGACGCCTACTACGAGTACCTCCCTGCCAAATTTCATCTTTTTACGACATGCAGTTTTCGATTTCGTGATGAGTGGGTTGAGAGAATGAGTGGCTTTTCGCTTTTATATACATATTTAGATTTGGTATGATTACTTAATGTTGGTTGTATTATAACTCGTTTTTCTGTGAGAATAAAATAATCTTCTATAGTAAAATTAGGTTATGTCATTCTCTACTTCTCCAATTATCTCCACACAAAACATCTCGCCAATCCGTCACTTTATTACGACGTGAGAGAAATAAATATGTTATATTATTTGTTTAATCTATAACAATTTGTGATCTATAGTTTCAAACGTTTTATTAACTTCTGCGTTACATGGTTGTAAAATTTAATTTCAATAATAAAAATATTAATTTTCGCTTTTAATTTCACAGTAGCTAACACGGTAACCGTGACGCGAGTGTCTCAGGAATACCCGATCTCTCTACACGCTCGAATGGTTACAAATCGATTCAGCTCGGTCTAATGTTGTTCGATTCAGTTTTAATTCATACTATTCATAATTTCTAAATTACTATATTACATATAACTAGCGTTACCCGCGGCTCCGCCCGCATTCTAATCACTATTTAAAAATTGGAATTGGTGGTAGAAAGATGAAAATTTAGGATTAAAAGTATTTTTATTGGCAAATCATAGAATAATAAAAAATATAAATTGGTCGAAAAATAAAAAATCTGCAGAGGGCCCCCCTTATTAACTAGGGGAATAAAAAATTGCCCACGATCTATTCTCAGACCTATCAAATATAAACAAAAAAATGTATATTTTTTAATTACAAAAAATTCATAAAAATTGGTCAAGCCATTTCGGAGGAGTTCGATAACGAACACTGTGACACGAGATTTTTATATATAAGACGACTCGTTTGGCTCAGTTGGTAGTGACCCTACTTTCTGCGCCAGCGGTCGCGGGTTCGAGTCCCGCTGGGGGCATTCATTTGCTAATCACGAATGTTTGTACTCCAGTCATGGGTGTTTATATTTATAATATGTATGTATTTAAAAATGTATATGTGTAGTATATTAACTATCTGGTATCCGTAACACAAGCACGTTAAGTAGCTTACTGCGGTCCTGCTTAACCACCTTTATGTACATACAGATGGTATGCAATATCGTAAAAAAAGTAATGCGTTACTTTACGTGATGTGTCAATCTGTGTCAAGAAAATTCATTCAAATCCGTTCAGCAATTATGTACAGCATTAAAGAGGAATAAAGATGTGCAAATTATCCAATATATGATAAGCTAGCGTCTCACCCTCGTACCACTCCGTTTCATCCATCGATACGTTTTTACGAATAGTATATTCAGTATCAATCATGTACTATACCCAGTGCCAAATAGATTGGCAATGAAGGGCATTCACCCCTCGTCAGTAGCTAAAAGCAAACAAGTGTAACTTTAAAATTACCAATTTCGTAGAAATAATAACAATTTATTGTCTACTTTCGTAACAATTTCACATAGCATTTAGTTTGTTTATCCATATAGTATTGTCTTTGTTACTAGTAAAAATGGCATACAAAAACCTAAAATTGTTTTATTTTCTAGTTTATTTCTTGATTAATAATAAATTAATTCTTATTATGACTATTTATACCTCAAATAAATACATTTAAAGCATTATAACAAGTTCCTTTTTACATTTAGGAATCTATTTCATAACAATAAAAACAATGAAAAAACGCGACTTATGACACTTCGTCCCGAACTTTTTGTTACGTCAGATGGCAGGGATGCTTTACCTTAGGGCGTACATTTTGTTAAATGTTCATTCGTGTTCAGATAGCGCTTGCGTGTGTATATTCTCGGGCTATTCATAAAACTTTTAGTGTTTTTGTTGAATTTATACACATAATCCTTCCTCTTGAATCACTCTATCAATTGATGAAAACAGCATCATCCGTCGCGTAGTTTAAAAAATCTAAGCGTACAGACGGCGAAATTATTTTATACAAGGAGTATGTATTTGTGATAACAGATTATGTATATAACGGTTCACGAGAGTATTACCTAGAAACAAAGTGAAATAGAATCTAGTACACACCGCCTACAGTCTAGACATTGCGTCGTCACAATGCATCAATCTCATGCTCCACTAGTAATAAATATTTAAATGTGTTATCTTCTCTAGACTCATATCAAATCTAGAGTAATGGTATCCTTTTTTCTCAATATTGATAACCTTCTTTTCGGAATATTATCTTAGGATCTAAAAACATTATCTATGCAATAATAAAATTCTAAATCATCTATACTATAATAATATCATAAAGGAAAGGAAAGATTTGTATTTTTGTATGTAACGAATAAACTCTCAAATACTACTGGACCGATTTTAATGATATTTAGTACACATGTGGAAATAGGGTGATGAAAATTTGTATGGAAATTACGTCATTTTTAAAGCTAGAAGCTTTAAACTTATTTTTTAGGCTTTTGGTTATATGTATAGATTAGTAAGATATTTAAAGTTTGTAAAAATTTTATGCTAAAAGGGTATAACCTAGACATGAGCGCGAGCGAAACGAGGGTGTGTCGCTAGTTGAATATATTTTGGGAAATCTTATCGAAATAGTCATTATTATCGACGCAGTGGTCGAATCTATATATTTTAGAATTTCTGTCTGTCTGTCGGTTTGTTTGACTGAATCACGATACTACACTTTATTGATTTTGATGAAATTTGGCATTATGATAGCTGGTTGTCTGGGTCAACATATATGATACTTTTTATTGCAGGCAATATCTAATTTCTTACTAATCTATATTAATTTTTAATACGGCAGTCGCACTTTTGTAACATTTCAGTACTATTTGTACCGTTTCAGAGTATTCGTCGTTTATTTCGTCGAGTATTCGAGCATTCGTCAAAACATTCGTCACCATACTCTATTATTTTTTAATAAAAGCAATAAGGCCAGTGTAGATAAGATTATTCGATTGATACGATCTTAACGATGACGCGTTTGACGCTCAACGAACATTTTTGTTCACACCCTTTTGCATTTACAATTTCATCGACTCCACTGTCTCTTAGAGGACTCCTTGTAGACTTTTTCGTTACGTTAAAAGTACATTTACGCATAAAACTTGCATGTGTATGATACGTTGGACTTATCGGCCATCCCTCGTCTTAATGGAATTTCGCAGGATCACTTATACCCTCAACCATAACACCCCTACGGCTGATTGCCGACAAATACCACGAACAAGGGGTTGCCTCCACAGTCTACTCGGCTGTCAAAAAAGTACCAGGAGCAATGCATGGTGCATTGCCTATCTAGCGTCACTTTTTTATGTCTGAATGATATGATTACTCCACTCTGCTGTCCAGAAAAGTGCCAGGAGCAGTGGATAGTCTCCCTGTTTGAACGTCATGAGAACGCTTAATGCCTACTGCAATATTAACTGCATGATTAGTGGCTTAGTTTACGGTAGCATTGCGTTTGTAACGCGTTTTATGGGCGTCGAATGCACGTGAATAAATCATATACACATATTTTCAATAGTTAAAGGCATTTCTACGTGCTCTCAAGTCTTCATCGTATCACATATATAACAATACTTATAGTTTTTTTAATGTAATTAAAATTAATTTTGAGATTTTTATTGCGGCAATTAAAATAAAAAATAACTAAAATATCTATGTTTTAAAGAAGTCGATGAACTTTTCGTTGAACTTAAAATAAGCGTAGCTAATATTTAATAATTATATAATAACTTTTTTTTTATTATAGACAAATATACATATACCTAATAATTAAAAAAAACATAATTTGTTTACAATAACTGTATTTTCTGATTAAATAAATAACGGAACGTATAGAACAATAGATGAAGCTAAACAATAATGTGTTTAAAATTGTGCCCACTTTATGCCCAGCGTGCTCAGCAGATGGACTTTGACGTGATGCTTTCAAAAAATAGGCCTTTGCCCAGCAACAACAATGAAAATCGGGATGGTTAATTTTTATTTTTCGTGTTTGCAAATACTTCGGGCACAGCGAAAAAGTAAAGACCTTTTTCATAACATCGTTTTCTACATTTTCGTCTAAGATCGTTTAGTCTGATTGCTATTGCCACTTTTTTTTTAGTTTTCTAATACATATGTCTATAAATTTAGTCTAGACGTCTAGTTTGTAACAAATTTGATATATTGCCAATAAATAACATTAGTAACACTATGGTCGAGATGTGTTCACAGACAGACAGGCGACAAAAAATTCTAACAACGATAGATTCGGCTTCTGTATCGATAATAATTTCTGTATTTGGATAAGATTTTCCAAGTTCTAAAACCAAATATATTTTTGTACATATCGACTTAGTTACATTTTAATTATAATATTTATTACTTTTTACGAATTTTCGTCAAAAGGGTAAATATTAGGTATGTATACTCGTATAGATATAATGAAACTTTGCAAGAACTTAAAAAGTCGGATGAATATAAAGAACTTTGATGTCATCGAGTAGATCTGATGATGGAGCAGTCATGACTCATGATGTATCCTGTAAGTATTTGACGGCTTCTGTAATAATATCTACATTTATTACATCCAAGGTATAGGCACATTTGAATTTTAAAATAATCTACACGATGACACTTAAAACTATTTAATGCGTGAACAAAGTCGCGAGTTTTGCTAGTTTTTGTGATCTTTCATTAAGATAATGTTGGATACGGTAGGTATGTACATTTTTTTTGTGAGTGTTGATCGCTCAATGCGTATCAACATAGATATTATACACTAGCTGTGCCCGCGACTTCGTTCGCGTGGATGTCGGAACTTAACAATATATTTTTTAGTGCGAAGCGCTGTTGGAGGATACCGATACAAATATTTTTTTTTTTATTTATGCTAGTGCTTCTTTATAAACAACATTAGCTGTGGAACCATCAATTAAAATAATTATCAATCAAAATAACTTTTCCATCTTCTTGTACGGGGTATGTGCCATCGCCTATTTGTAATAATAAATTGGAATACTCCTGTGCACTTTCGCAGCCTCCTAACTGTGCACGCATATTAACACTCAGGTTTGTAGATGAGAGAGACCAAATTCACATAACCCTAATTTTACTTCTGGAATTTCTCTACTTCTTCACTTTAAACTCAAATATCTTTTGATAGACTGAACCGATTGCAATGAAACAAAAACTAAATGTTACTTCAAGTTACGTTCGATCGTTGTGTATAATAGTTATCTACATTGCTTTCGTACATTTTACGTGATGCCCGGATAAATAAACAGACAAACCGACAAACCGACAAACAGACAAACAGACAAAAATTCTAAAAATGCTGGAAATGGGTTCTATTGGTTGTCCTTTAACACCCTGGCTATTTTTTTGTAATTTTTTTTTGATGTACAAAAACGACTTTTCTACAGTTTTATTATATGTATAGATAGGTACATGATATTTGTTTTTTTTTTCATATCAAATTTCGAAACGAGTTTACTCTTAAAGTGCCAAAAAAAGCGTCCTTCAAACGATTCTAATCTGTTATTGTTATTAAATATAATATTATATAAGGTAAAATAGAATTAGCGTATCCAAATTTTGTGTAAGAAGTCAAGAGTATTGTTTATTTGTCTGTTCTGACGATCTGAGTATGAGCCGGATTTGGATGCTTCTCTTCCCTCATGTCCCTGATTGAGGAGTATTAAATTTCATTGAAATCTGTTCAGCCGTTCCTATGTTGTTCTCACCTCGCTCCATTTTGAATGTTCCCTAGGTACGTTTTATCTGCTTCTATCGGCTAGATAAATATGTTGGGACATTATTACAACAGCGCCATCTAGTTCCGCACTAAGCTACTTAACGTGCTTGTGTTGCAGATACCAGATAGTTGATATACTACATATATAAATTTTAAATACATACATATTATAGATATAAACACCCATGACTGGAGTACAAACATTCGTGCTCAACAAATGAATGCCCCCAGCGGGACTCGAACCCGCGACCGCTGGCGCAGAAAGTAGGGTCACTACCAACTGAGCCAAACGAGTCGTCAAAACTAACCTAGCTAATATAATTAAGCTATCGTCATACCAAATTCCATCAAAATCTATCAAGTGTTTTTTTTTTTCATAATTTTACTGTACAGACAGACCATGCAGATAAAAATCCCTAAAAGTATAGATTCCGCCTCTATATCGATAGTACAGACTTATTACCAGACAAAGACAGCCCAAGCTGCCATACACTAATGTCCCAAGCGATTGTATGGCAGCTTGGGCTGGCCGTCACGTCCGTTGGCCGACTATATATTTCATAGGCTTTGGTATCACGTTCGAATTATCAAAAAAATTGAATCGATCTGGTAGTTACAGAGAATAGCGCGATATTCTTGAGCTCTATATTTAGTATATTATATTAACATTACCAGTTCTTATTTAAACAAAAACTGGTTGTATTGTAAAACTTGCCATACAAGAGAATATATATTTTACATAAATAATAAATATTATTATTAAACCGTGGGATTGATGACCAGGTCTTTTAATGTCCACTGTTGGGCTCAGGCCTGTTGAGAGAGTGTACTCTATGTCCATTATGCTGCTGGTCAAAAGCAAGCTCATGCGTCTTCCAAAAACTAAAGTGGTGATCTTATGATGCGTTTCAGACAGACAAAAACTCTAAAAATTATAGATTCGGCTTCTAAATCGATAATAATTACTATTTTAAAAATATTTTCCAAGTAGGTAATATTAATGTACAGATTTGACTCAAAATTTTATTATACATATCTACTAGCAGACCCGACAGACGATGTCCAGTGCGCATGCGCAAAACAACGTTGCCTAGCAACGACTTATTTATAACCGAATATTATGTCATTTATTGTCTAAATGTATAGATAACTAATTAATTCAAAAATACATTTTGTAGTAAACCGAATTGTGAATCTAAGCCATTCTCGAATCCACTCACACACAAAACATTTCATCAAAATCGGTCCAGCCGTTTAGGAGTTCAATTATACCAATGATATTTTAACTATAGATATGTTATGAGCGCGCAATCGTGAAAACTCGAAAACATCCTAATTAGAATGTATTGCCTTTAGTTTGTGTCACCGCATGGCGACGAGTGGTACGCTGCTACAAAATTTAAAAAATGCCATCCTGTGTATTTAGGAAATGCACCAATTATGATACCAAAGTTAAAAAAACACAAGGGATCTCAAACCACATGTAAGAACGCAGTATACTTCGATTTATTAATATATTTCAATTATTTGCCTAATATTCTGATATGTCATCGGTCGCTAGACTAATGTTTGTTTACATTGACGCGCAATTGACAACACTAGCTGTCTCTTTTTTTCTTATTGATTTTATCGACTATCCCCTTTCTATCATTTTGACATGTACCTTGAATGAAAAGTGTGTATGTGTGCAGCGCGGAACACTTTTTTCGGTTGTTTAGTGAGCGTATAACATATCTATAGTTAAAATATCATTGAATTATACACAATTAGTACACACGTACAGAAGTGCTTTATATTATAAAGAAGATATATTCCACCTTGAAAAAAGAAATATTATGAAATCGATGTTCACATCGATCGATCCACTAGAAGCAGCTATGTCGAGAAACACCCTCAAAATACCATGGGAAATGGGAATTAAGTACCTCTTTTTTTTTAAAGTAGGTCAAAAGAAGCAAAATAGTATTAGCGTATCTTATAACCACTTTAGCTTAATCTTAATCGCTCTAAGAATTTTGATAAAACTATCGTTATTATGTAAACTGAATGTAAAGAATATGTCACTATCTTTTTAAGTGATAAAAATATGATATAATTGTACTACATAATTATTATAGATTGCCTTTGAAGTTGCACTGTTTGTTTGTATTTTGTGTTTTGATTTGTATGATTTAAAATATATTTTTGATCAGAGGGGATCAGACCATAGTCCATCACGCTTGACAAGTGCGGGTTGGCGGACTTCAAATGTCTTTCGCAAACGTGCTAATTTCTCTCAGATATGCAGGTTGCCTCACGATTTTTTCCTTGACTGTAATTCTGGTTTCACTGGTATTCACGTGAACATTTTGTGAAATATATTTAATTTTAATTTTATATACTATAGCAAACCCGGCAGAGTCGCTGGGGGTAAGTTGAAATAAAAGGTTTTTATAATTTACTAATAAATTAAACGTAGCTTAGTTACTCCTTATAACATTAGCTATCTGAGAGTAAAAGTCCCGTCAAAATCGATCTAGCTGTTTCAGGGATTAGTCGGAACAAACTGACAGATAGACAGACACAAAAAATGTAAAAATTGATTTTTTTTATTTTAGTAGGTACCGTATAATATATACTTTCATATTATTCATATTTAAAAAACTGTTAAATTTAAATTAAAAACGGACACTTCAATTTTTTTTATATGTACTGAGAAATATAAAACAATATGCCTTAAAATTTTTTTAGCCTGTAGACGACAAGTTTCATAAGTTACGAGTATATGCAAATTACATCTCAGTGGGATTTCCCATCGACGATATAAGCAGACGCTTAAATTAATTTTTTTAAATTGTTTTTCGAAAACAAATACCTACTTTGTAGTTTAGTATTCAACTTTGGTATTTCAAGAACTCTAAGTACGTTCTTTGCATTCTTTGAATGGAATTAAGATTTCTATTTGTTCCTAAAATTTTAAATCTATATGTATAATGTAAAGTAAGTATAACATAACATATTATGCCTTTGAGTAAAACTTAGGTCTCTTGTGGCCATGATTGATGTCGATTGTAAAAATTTCGAAACATCGAGAAGCAAAAATGAAAATAATTTAGCGAAAACATTCGGATAGATTTATTTAAAATGTCATAGTATAAATCTAAAATATTTTAAAGCATGTGATCCATTTTATTCTTAAACTTGCTGTAGGTACCCGCGTAAAAATTATCGTTCGCTTCGCAGGGTTAATGTTAAGATTGGCTGAAAAAATATATAAAAAAGCTGGAGTTCTTTTCCACTCCAGGTTTTGGGAGTCCATAAGGAACAGTTAACATACAACGATTTTATTTTTTAATAAATACCCATATGTAGAAGTGACAATGTGCGGCGTCACATCGAAGTTTGCTCAATAATAAAACAATGTTTTTATGCTAGAGCAAAAACGAAGCTGACCTTAGCAATTACTCTACCTTAAATATTTTCCTTTAGATTTTTCTTTTTTATTATTTGTTAAGAAATATGCTGTCATTATATAAAATTATCCGTCAACTTATAATCTAACTAGTTTTAATATTATGGTCCAAAATATAGGCACACCGCACACTAGACATAACTTTAAATACACACATATAAATGTGAATTGAACCGTTGATAAGAGTATAAACTCATGATTAGTGTTCATAAAACAAATGCCCCCAGCGGGACTCGAACCCGCGACCGCTCAAACACCAATATATAGGTTCACTACAAATAGAGCCAACGTGTCATCAAACGTGAAACTTAACCATAAATACATTGATGTTTTTTGATTGATGTATTTATGGTCAAGGAAATACATTAAGGAAATATTAATTAATATTATTATATGGTTTACTTCTGCCAACTATTCGGAAAAGAAACGCTTTAGTCCTGGGCGGAATCTTAAAAGAAACTCAAAATATCTGCAGTCATATATTCGGAAAAATAGTGTACTTTGGCCTTGTTTTAATTTGATATATCTATACAAATCAAGTTTGTTGTTTTCAAAGAATTACGTAAAGATGTCACGTACTATCAATGTCATGTGTTCTATGTACGTTGTATACATAATAGGGAAAAAAGTACTCAAAAATTGCTAAACCGATTTTATTGATATTGATAAACAGATAGCCTAGAACCTGAGAAAGGACAAGACAGGCGAAAAAGGGCTGTAAGGGTTGAAATAGGGCATGAAAGTTTGTATGGAAATTACATCATTTTTAAAGCTAGAAGCTTGAAACTTATTTTTTAGGCTTTTGATTTTATATAAATACTAGCGGACCCGACAGACGTTGTCCTGTCCGCATGCGCAAAACAACGTTGCCTAGCAACGACTTGTTTATAATTGGATATTTAATGTATAAATAGCTAATTAATTCAAAAAATACATGTTGTAGTGGACCGAATTGTGAATCTAAACCATTCTCGAATGCACTCGAACACGCACAAAACATTTCATCAAAATCGGTCCAGTCGTTTAGGAGGAGTTCAGTCACATACACACGCGAAGCGAGGGTGAGTCGCTAGTGTATTATATATTTAAAGATATATATTATATGTGTAGTGTATCAACTATCTGGTATCCGTAACACAAGCCTCGTAGCTTCCCAACATATTTATTTATACATACATACATACATACATACATACATACATACATACATACATACATACATACATACATACATACATACGTGTACATACAAACACATTGTATCGATCTAGATCGTAGTAAACAATACGTAGTAGCTATTCGTACATTGGTATTGATGACACCTATTTATGTCCAACCGCAAACCTTGATCTTTGATATCGTAATGACCAAAACCAGTATTTAATAATTTACGTCTAACTTAACTAATAGTTTAACCCGTCGATGCCTGTATTTGGAATTTTAATAAAAATTGCTATATAATATTTAAACTAACATTTCTCTTATGTATTGATTTGATTGTTTTTTTGTAAGTAGGTACTATACTTCATTAAACAACTAATTAATGAAGTCTTCACGACTTTTTACGAACCTTTTATTTTATAGTGAAAATAAATTATGAAAAATACTTTTGTTTTTTTTTTTACTATGTTATATAAAGGTTTACTAAAGAATCATATTATATATAATGAAATACCTTTTCAGCATTTATTTTTCCAGAAAATTGCGATATTCAGGGAAACTGAAAGTATTTATCAATTTAATTAACTTATGTAGACGTCAGGTTAGAATATAATATATTAAGTACTCACAAAGAAACCACACATATCAATAGAAATCTTGTATGTCAATATGTTTAATATCTAGTTAAATTCATTCATTTCCTTGACGTGATCAAAAGATAATCACTGTTCCAAACCACTAATATGATAATAATATACCTCTCTCTGTTACAGGTGCGCGTGTGAAAGAGAAAGCAGACACCTTCCCGACACAGTTCGACCAAACGTGGTCGAGTAAACACGCCGACAAGTGTTCTAAATGACGTGAAAATAAAAAAAAGTGATCGCAGTGCATATTAAACGTTCCTCAATAAGTTCCTTAAAATGGCTAGTGCGAGTGAATTGATTAGTGTTAATTATATGTGGAATTGATTTTGTTATACATCGCCATCTATCGTGGATTTGCGAGAGTATGGTCAGCGCCATCTGTCGGTGAATAGCATGTGGTGATGGAAGCTGGGTTTATACCAGTTGGGCCGGTGGGGTCTGGCGGTAGCGCTCCGCCCCCCACCGTGGTGGCGCCGTCAGTGAACGTGATCAGGGCTCCAGGGCTGAAGAGGGGCAAGCTGGAAGAAGCCATATCTGATCGGGTGAGTGAATTTTTGTTCTTGTCAACAACGCCATCTAGCGAGGAGTAATATTTTTTAGTGGTGTATTATTTTTTTTTAAATATAAGTATAGAATAATACGTGAAATTGAAAAATCTAATACATAATATACAAATCTCGTGTCACAGTGTTTGTTAACGAACACTTCCGAAACGGCTTCCCCGATTTTTATGATTTTTTGTGTATATTTCGTTGGTCTGAGAATAGTGGTCGAGGCAGAATCTATAGTTTTTAAATTTTTTCTGACTACACATTTACTTCACAAATTTTATGATAATTGGTATTATGATAGCTTGTTATCAGGGTCAACATACAGGGGGTCACTTGGTACTGTGAGCAAAATATGTCATCTCTAAAAAATATACATTATATACTAATTACTAACTGTTAAATGTACGTAGGGACGAAAGATAGTAAAAAATAATTTCTTGTTGCTTCCATTACCCAGTTACTTTCTGATATGGCTTGTATGGAAGAGATCACTTTAAGTAATTAGACGGTCTTTATATAATAAGAATATGTTGGACATTATTACACACAGCGCCATCTAGTTCCGTGGTAAGCTATCAGGCTTGTGTTACGGATATCAGATAGTTGATACACTTCACATATATAACTTTAAAGTACATAAGTAGATATTATAAATGTAAATACGTACTTGTAAACTTTTATATCTTTTCAAATTGTTTTTCTGTTGTAATAAGTGTAAATATAAATAAATAATCAATTCATTGAAACAAAAAATTAACATTCCCCTTCAAAATCTTCCAAACGCCCCACCGCACACTGTAGAGCAAACACTTCAGTTTTACAAAAAAACCTATAAAAACCGTACATACAAAATGAGATACCGGTCTGAGTGTCTTCGTGAATAAATTCAATTTACATACAACCGACTTGTTATAGACGTGGAAGATAAAATAATATGTAATTTGATTAAATATAAATAAATACACGCGAAAGTTATATAACTTAATACTTTCTTAGATTTACGCGAATATTCGATATTATAAATGAAACTACCTTTTCGGATTTTGTTGCGGATTTATTTTGATTTTTAGTTCCCGACGTTTCGAATGCTTTACAGCAATCATGGTCACGGGAGAGAGAGTCTCTAATGTTATATAACTTTTTATATTGTACTAACGATTCAGCATATCTCAGAGATGAGATATTTTTCCATGGATATGTTACAGTTAAAACCCGTTCTCAGTCATAACGCGTTTTAACTAGTGAAAACTAGTTTACACGTAACCCCTTAGTGAAAACAACATACCAAATTTTATCAAAATCTGTACAGTGGTTTGTGATGTGGTCACAGACAGACAGACAGACAATATATTGTAAAAACTATAGATTCGGAGTTCTGTATCGATAATAATGATTAATTCAGTTATATTTTCCAAAAATGATTAATGTACAGATTCGAATTGGAATTTTATTATATGTATTTTTGTCAAATTGTTTTTGTCGGTTTTGTTATCTATCTCTAATTATATAAAAGTCTCGTGTCACAGTGTTTGTTATCGAACTCCTCCGAAACGGATTGACCGATTTTTATGAGAATAGGTCGTAGGTTATTTTTATTTCCCTTGGTAATGGGTTGCCCTGGGTGGCCCTCTCCAGATATTTTGTTTTGAAGACCAAATTTTTATTTTGCACTTTTTTATGATTTGACATCAAAAAATGTTATAATCATACATTTTTCATCCTTCGGGCGCGAGCGGAGCCGCGGTAATTGCTAGTTGTTTTATATAAAGTACATTTTCAATGATAAAGCGGTGTTTCATAAAGACTTAAATAAATCTTTTAAGGCTTTCGCTCTAGTGACACTAAAGAGCTCTCAACTTGCTCGAGACGGTTTTAACAAGGTCTTTTTTATACTAAGCGTTCGTCAAAGCTTACAATGTCGGTCATTTTGTAATTGTTGTGGGTTTTTATTTATATTAAAAGATAAAAGAAAGTAAGGATTATTGGTATTCATCACTTTTTAACGTCCCACTGCTGGGTACGGGCCCCCCTTCAATACGAGGGGGATCAGTCCACCACGCTGGATATGTGAGGGTTGGCGGACTTCAGATGTCTTTCGAATATTTACTAGGTACTGAGTATTGACATGAAGTTTTCCACACGATTTCCTCTCTTCACTGTAAGACTAGTAGTAAGCATGGTGGAAATGATTCCCACATGAGAATATTAGAGGTGCGAGTCCCGGGATTTGAACCCGCTTCAATCAGTTTTCCTTACCGGTTACCTGCCTGTACTTATTGATACATGCACCCGTTTCATTAGTATTTTAAAAAAGTTTCGTAAGGCAACATTGTTACCAATAACTATTCAACGAACAACGAATCTAGTAGTTTAACTATTTAAGAAAGTAAGTACTCACCAAGAATAAATATTAAATAGTTAATGAGTTCTTGCAAAGACGTCTCGTCAGAATCTTATAAATTTTATAAGCTCGACTAGATATTTTAAGTTTTATAGACTATTTTATCCTTTAAGCTTTACTTAGCGTCTTTTACGGATTTCTTAGCAATTTAACTGTCATTTTCTTAATAACTTCATCATTTTAACTTTAAGAAGAATAGTAAAGATGTTTTAGTTACTTAGCTGTCTTAGACCCTTGTGTGGGCTACACTTTTTACAGCCACGTTTGTCTTTAATCCAGGTACACTACCTCATCTGTTCTAGAATCACCGGCACGTAAGACCTACTCTTAAGAAGCATAAAAAAATTACATAAACAAAAAGAAAGAAAGCTCAGTGGGAACGCAGCTTAGGTAGGTAGTTAATTAGGTGAAGCGAGTTTTTTTTTTTATGTCACAAAGGGGGCAAACGGGCAGGAGGCTCACCTGATGGGAAGTGATCACCTCCGCACATGGACATCTGCAAGCCCTGCAACACCTCAGGGCTTGCAGATGCGTTGCCGGCCTTTCAGGAAAGGGAGGGAGGTAGGAGGGAGAAGGACGGGAAGAGGGATGGGGAGTGGGCCTCCCGGACTCTCACTTACCGGACGAAACGCGACAGTATAGCTGCCACTTCACGCCGGTCTTCTGTGAGAGAGTGGTACTATACGGGGGTGCCGGCCCATTCGGCTGTTACCCGAAGGTAACAAGCATGGCACTACCACACATAAAGTTCAAATCCTGGGTCCGGCAACCAACTCCAATATATACATGATTACGATATTTTGTTTTATAGTAAAACAAAACATCCAGTTCGCAGTCGTCACTCGGCTGAGGCGCTCGTAAGCATAGCTAACGTCTTCGTTTGTACACGGAACCGGTTTGACCAGTTACTTGTGCTTGCAACGTATTATCGATGCAGCGTTCTATAAATTTGTATTACTATGAGTGATAACAACATAGAATCGTGCAGTATTTTATTACCGCGCGATAATTTCGACGAATTGGAAAAGTATGATGACATTACGAGTATGAATAGTATGGAAAGAGAGGAAAGAGAATTTAGTAAAAATGAAGAAAACAGGGAAAAAAAGAGACAGTTGGAAAATAGTGATACTAGCGAGATCGGTGAAGCCGAAGAAGGATGGACCAAGGTTCGAGGAAAAGGAAAAAGGACATGTCCTCGAAATGAGTTTGACGTAAATGTGAAAGAGCATGATTTGGAAGTTTATATCTCGTCCAAAGAAAAGTTGCCTAAACAGTTTGCCTTAGCAAGATTCTTTCAAGAATGTAATATCACCAGCATCAATCATGTTAAATACCTATCACCTTATAAAGTGCGCTTGCAGTTGGAGAACGAGGAGACTATGAAAACCATTTTGCAGTGTGAAGAGCTCATTAGAAAAGGTTGGAGAGTGTATAAAGCTATGGAAGTGTCCTATTGTTATGGTGTTATTAAAGATGTCGACCTTGATTTAAATGAAGAAGAAATATTGAAGAATATATCCTGTCCTTTTTCTATTGAAATTCTGTCACTAAAGCGACTTAATAGATACGACAAAGATAATGGAGGTTGGCGACCTAGTGAAGCAGTTCGTTTATGTTTTAAGGGGTCGTCTATTCCTGCTTTTATACTTGGGTTTGGCTTAAAGATTTCGGTTGAACCATTTGTATTTCAAGTTTCTCAATGCTCCTTATGTTGGAAATTTGGACATATTCGTAAAATGTGCACAGCTAAGAAGGTTGTGTGTCCTAAGTGTGGAAAAAATCATGAAAATTGTGAAGTTCAAATATTTAAATGTGTCAACTGTTTGGGAAATCATATGGCTCTTTCTAAAATTTGTCCAACGTTTTTAAAAGAAAAAAAGATTCGAGAAATTATGGCGGATTTTGGCTGTACGTACAGAAAGGCGTTAAATGTTTACACATCGTCTGTTACGCCACAACAACCTATCGAAAGAGAATTGATCTTTCAACCAACGACATCATATGCGAAGCCTTTAAACTTTAGCAGCGACTCACCTACTTTTGCAGAAATAGTCCGAACATCAGGGGAAATCCATGATATATATGAAAAGAGGCAACAAAATAATAGTTCATCTAATTTCAATGAGCACCGAGGTCCAAGCATGAAGCAGGCACAAAGGAAACAGAAAGTAAACCGAGATACCAAAAGTCAATCAGATCACGATTTTATTTATGAAGAGGCTGAAAGTCAGAAGGAAGAGAATGTAAGTGAGGATTTGAAATATACGGACAAATTAACTTTTAAGGAATTGTTAGTACGATTGAAAGAGGTGCTATTTCTAAGTAAACTTAGTTTTTCTCATAAGGTATATAATTCGTCTAAATTAATTGTTGAGTGGCTCGTTATATTTATTTTTGAACTGATAACAAAATGGCCTTTATTAAAGATGTTAGTAGAATTAGTATGTAAGATAAAATGATACCTAGAAATATTAGCAATAGGAATATAATTCAATGGAATGCCCAAAGTATTAGACCTAAGTTGTGTTCATTCGTTGAGGTTTTAAATCAGGAAAAGATTCACGTTGCCGTTTTAAGTGAAACTTGGCTGAAACCTGACATAGACCTAAATATACGTGGGTATAGTATTTACCGGTTAGATAGACAGGATGGATTTGGTGGTGTTGCTATTTGTGTACACAAATCGGTACATTCTTCACTACAGCGTGTACGGATAGACAATAGCGGCATGGAAATTTTATGTGTAAAGTTAAGTAACTTCAGCCCAATAGATTATATTTTATCAGTTTACTGTCCCCCATCTTTGGTTATAAGTAAAAATGATTGGGATAGGCTTCTATCTATGTATACTGAAAAAACCCTTATATTAGGAGACTTCAATGCGCATCATAGTAATTGGTCGAATAAGACAGACTATAAGGGATCGCTTATGTTTGATGCTTTAGTAGATAGTAACTTTATAACTTTAAATAATGGTGAGAGCACTAGGATGCGTTTGGTCAATGGGGTGCTCCAACAATCTTCGCCTGATATTTCCTTAGTTTCTTCAGATATTGCTTTACAATTTAACTGGGCGGTTCTAAATGAAACACTGGGTAGCGACCACTTAATGGTGAAGGTTTCTTGTATATCTGATTATTTAATTACGCCTATAGTAAAACGAAACTTTCGTAAAGCTGAATGGACCTCATATAAAAATGACACAAGAAAATTGTTTGCTAATCTCATATTACCTTTAGACCTACAAAAAGCTTATGATTTATTTATTTCGAAGATAAACGAGGCTTCTGACAAAAATATACCATTCATTAAGTATAATCAAAATCCTGAGTCTAAGTTCACACCTAGATCCTTTTGGACACAGGAATTATCTCACAAAGTAGCTCAGCGTCGACTCGCTCTTACATTATTTCGACGCAATCCCAGCCCAAATAACTACATAAAACTTAAAAAGCACATAAGTTTGGTACAGCGAGAAATTAGGCATGCTAGGAATAAAGACTTCCAGAACTTATGGTCTTCGGTAGATGAATCAACAACTTCCAATGAAATGTGGCAAAAAATGTCCTGGGTAAAAGGCTTTAGAACGTCTAAACGTCAAATAAATGATAGTGAGGCTGAGAAATTGCTTAGCTCTCTAGCCCCTGATTATGTCTCCCCAAGTTGTCCCGATATTCAGAGTATAAATAATACTATTGAAAGCCCTATTTCAATTCAGGAGTTAGAGAAATGTATTAAATCTAAAGACACATCCCCCGGATCTGACGATATATCATATTCAATGATTAAAAATTTACATATGTCGGGAAAATTAATCCTTTTGTCTCTGTATAATAATTTTTTAAATTACAATTTTGTTCCTAAACAATGGCGGGATATACGTATAGTACCAATACCAAAGGCAGGGCAAAATCAGGGTGACGAAAAATCCTTTCGACCGATTTCTTTAATCTCATGTCTTTGTAAAATATTTCATTATATTTTATCCAAAAGGCTTGAGTGGTATATAGAAAAAAACAATTATTTTTCAGAAAATGTTTTCGGATTTAGGAAAAATCGTTCATGTTTGGACAGCTTAAGTAATCTCACATCTAGAGTTCAAGTAGGTTTTTCGAGTGGATTATCAACAATAGCTCTTTTTTTAGATGTTAAAAATGCATATAACAATATTGACAATAGTTCTTTAATTTGTATTTTAGATCGCCTCCAAGTTGGATCAAAAATTTGTAAATATTTGTTTAATTTTCTAAATGAACGCACTTTAAATATTAAAGTTGAAGGACGATTGATAAGTAGATCGACAAGTTGTGGATTAGCCCAGGGTGACCCCCTATCTCCATTATTATTTAATATAGCAACAATTGATATTTGTAAACACATCGAAAAAAACGCTTACATTTCACAATACGCTGATGATTTTGTTGTATATATTCATTGTTCATCAGCTCAGGAAGGTCAAATTAAAATTCAATATACCTTAGACTATATTAATGCGATGTTGTCGACGCTAGGACTAGATATTTCTCCAGAGAAAAGCAAGGTATGTGTATTCAAGAGGGGAAATCGTAGGGAAGCAATAGATATTGTCTTAAATGGTTGCCGGATAGAGGTAGTAGACACTGTTCGATATCTAGGTTTATGGCTCGATCGAAAGCTTTTGTGGGGCAAACATATATTGACAATTAGAGAAAGGTTATTAAAATTCATTAAAATCTTTAAATTATTATCTGGTCCTGGGTGGGGTGTACACCCTACACATTTAAGACATTTATATTTGTCACTTATACGAAGTAGACTTGATTACGCGAGTTTTCTTTTCGACAATAGTTGTAAAAGTAATTTATCAAAATTAGATAAAATTCAAAATGTATTTTTACGTTTAATAGGCAGTTTTATCAAAAGCACACCTATTCATATTATGGAGTCAGAATTAAATCTATGCCCCTTGTCTATCCGTAGACGCTTTTTAGCAGGTAAATTTCTGTTAAAAGTTATGTCGTTTGGTAATAATCCAATGTTAAGCACCCTTGAGAGATTATCCGACTCAGCCAATTTTTTATTTTGGAGACATAAGAAACTACCACTTTTGGTAACGGTATACAGTTCTTTAAAGAGTAATGAAATTTATAAAAGTAGTCAAAATGAAATTTTTTCTTTGGACGTATGGGTCTCTAACTTAAATACTACTGCAGTAAAACCTTATTTAGAGATAATAAATAAGCCTAAATATTGTTACGAACGCGAGATTTTAAGAAAAATTTGTATTAATACATTAAGTGAAGTATATCCAAACTATTATAAAATGTACACGGATGGGGCTAAAAATGAAATAGGCTGTGGAGCTGCATTTTTAGATTTAAAAACAGGAATCCATTGTAAATTTAGCATCCGTGCCCAAATATCAATAATGTTTATAGAACTAATAGCTATTGCCGAGGCCATTTCATACATCCAAACTATAGACTGTCAAAATTTTGTAGTGTTCACTGACTCTAAAAGTGCCTTATTATATCTTTTAAAATGTACATCAAATTTTAGAGGACATCCTATCGCCTTTGCAATTCTAAATAAATTAAATGAACTCAATACTTCTAATAAAACTGTAACCTTACAATGGATTCCATCACATATTGGGCTAACTGGCAACGAAAAAGTTGACCATTTGGCTAAGGAAGCAATTACAGAGGGAAGTCATTACCAATATGTACCCTGGTTTACGGACTATATAGGGGACCTAAAGAGAAATTGCCTAAATTTGTGGTCAGTATATTTTGATGAACGTTCCCTTACTAAGGGAATCTGGTATAAAACTATCCAGCCTGAGCTAAGGGGTTCACTGTGGTTTGAATTAGGAAAAATGAGTAGACAAAGTGTAATCATCGCATTTCGTATTCGGTCTGGTCATATCCCTTTAAATAGCTTTGGTTACATGATGGGCAAAGTAAGTTCTCCTAATTGTGCAGTGTGTGGTACAGTGGAAGATGTCTTCCATGTCTTAGAAGAATGTAGTAGAGTTTCAGATAAAAGGTCATCGATATTATCTCAACGCGGAAACAATGTAGGATATTGTAATAGTATTTTAGCCTATCCTTTATCTAAGGAAGCTAAGAGACTTTATAAATTAGTTAAATTAGTAATTAAGCTTAGAAATAAGTAGCTTAATCATTTATATTATATGTTACTTGTAAGCAATGATGAGGGTGACATATTCACTTTGTGAAAAAACCCTCTTTAAAAATAAAGAGAAAAAAAAAAAAAAAAAAAAAAAAAACAAAACATCGCGTCGTGAAGAAACCTGCATGTCTGAGAGAACCAAGCAAGTTTGCGAAATATGTATATTGTAAAGTCTACGATGCACTAGGCCAGCGTGGTGGGCTATGGCTTAATCCCCATCGTATTGAAGGGAAGCCCACTCCCAGCAGTGGAAATTCAAATAAAGGTTGAATACATTAAGAATCTTACAAATTACATCAAATATTAGTATGTAAGAAAATATTTTCCACTAGCGACCCGAGCGAAGCGACCCGAGCGAAGCGAGGGTGAGTACCCTCGCTTCGCTCGAATTCGTCTCTAGGTACCCCCTTTAGCTTAAAATTTATACAATCTTTGAATTTCAAGCTTCTAGCTTTAAAAATGACGTTATTTCCATACAAACTTTCATCCCCTATTTCAATCCTTTACAGCCTTTTTATCGCCTTAAAAAGTAGCATAATATGTCCTTTCTCAGGCTTTATCTACAACATGTTTACCAAATTTCATTCAAATCGTTCCAGTAGTTTTTGAGTTTATTCGTTACATACAAAAATACATATTTTTCCTCTTTATAATACCTATTAGTATAGTTTTTAACTCTAACGTGTTAATAATACTTAGAATAATATATACAGCAGGTTGTAGTTAAAACGTGCGGCGACATTAATTGATATTATAATGGCATATGTAATTGATTTTGAACGCGTTTGGTATGAAGTCACGTGGGCTCATATTTTATATTGACGATTAAGAGAATAACTTATATGATACTTGCATTTCCCGCGGCTTCGCCCGCGTTCTATAAAATACTTGACAAGCTATGTACTCATACATTCCTCGAGAACCACTCTTTCCATTGGTGAAAACAGCATGAAAATCGGTGCTGTAGTTGTTGAGTTTATCGCGAACAGACAGACAGACGCGGCGGAGGACTTTGTTTTATATATAGAATGTATAGATAAGTAAAAAATATTTTTAAAAGGTCCTAGGTTATTTATAACAGCTACTAGATGTGGGAGCTTTTAACTTTTTAAAGCATTCTCAAAGCGGTTATCTATTACTCATATATAGGTATCATTTACGTTTTTGTATATTAAAATTTTTATTGTATCGGATCTTGTTTGAAACATCTAATTGAAATAGTCATTATTATCGATACAGAGGCAGAATATATAATTTTGGTATTATTGTCTGATTGTAAACAAGGAAACGCCTAAACAAATTTTGATGCAATTTTGTATGATGGTAGTTTGATATCTGGGAAAACATGTAGGATAATTTTTACTGAGGAATAATACTTAATTTCCAATGCAAACCGTCGAAACGTGCCTTAGGGTGCCGAGGGTGAGTCGCTAGTATTTTTAAAATAATCTTTTTTCGTTATTATTTAAAGAACTTTGGCTTGAACGTTTGGCTCAGATGGTGACCCTACTTTTTGCGTCAGCGGTCGCAGGTTCGCGTCCCGCTGGGGGCATTCATTTGTTGAGCACAAATGCTTGTTCTCCAGTCATGGTTGTTAATTTTTATAATATGTATGTATTTAAAATTTATATGTGTTGTATATCAACTATCTGGTATCAGTAACACAAGCCTCGTAACTAACAAGGAACTACTAACTAGATGGCGCTGTTCTAATAATGTCCTAACATATTTGTTATTATTTATTTATTTCTTAAGAGAGAAAGTTCTTTACATAATAGCGAAAATTTTATAAAGGACTATAAAATTTTCGCCTTGAAAAAATTTAATATTAAGGTTAAAGTTTGCTATAAGCATTAATGAATAGTACGTTCTGCCTGTAGAAACAATGATGATAATATTTTTCAATGTCTAACACTATAATTAGTTAGGCGTACTTAATCTTTAATCGTATGAAGATACAATTATTTACTATGTGACTCAGCAGTATACGGTTTTAATCGACTTCAGAAAAGGAGGAGGTTCTCAATTCGACTGTTTTTTTTTGTTTCCTCGTAACTTTTTTATAGGTGAAGCGATTTTGATTATTTTTTTTAATTCAAAGCTGACCATACTGATTGTTTAAGATCTGTGTTATCTGTTATTATGCCTACACTAAAAATGTAAGAATTATAACTTTAAAAAAATAAGAAACACTAGAAAGTAAAACTTAATTTTAATTTTTAATCAAACGATTATGTAATCCAAATAAATCATGATCGTAAAAATATTAGCTCTGAGAACTAAACTGCGTAAACAAAACACACTTGACATTTGTTTTTGTCATTGCCTGATGTATGAATGACTTAATAACAAAAATGGTATATGCGATAATAATAATATATATTTATTATACAAGATGTATTTAATATTTGTGCTGTATTGGATGAAATATTTTCTTGGGCTGTAAGTGTTTTAGATTTTAGGTAAATTTCTATTACTTAGCTATATAATATCTCTATCTCATTTAGGTTAAGTGGTGAAAGAGATCTCTTCTAGAGATTTTTATTGTACGTTAAATTCCGTATATCATAAGCATACTAATTAAACAATTTTTTGTCTTTTAATTAAATTAGGCCATTCCATGTAATTTCTTTACATACTTACTACTTACTAGGTATATAATTTTAAAAATAAAAAAAAATGATATAAATTGCACCATTTGCATATTTATAAACGTAAGATTATATTTCATTTAAAATTTGTAAAATTAATTAAATATTTGGTGACTTATTATTAAAAAAAATCATATCAATAAATATGTACCTATACCATTTCTAATGTATCTGTTCTAAGTAAGCTCCCACTAACATTGTGAACGTGAAGTCAGTACAGCTCTTCCCGCCGCGCGATCTGCACGTTAAAGAATTTCTCTACCGAGTAGTCTTGTGTTTTGTGTGTGTTTGTACGTGTGGTACAGTGTTCCATGGAAATGATATACAAATGAAGTTAATTTATACTCTATAGTGGTGAAAAGCTTCAAAAAATGGTGATAATAACTAATTTTAACTATTTTTTTTTACTTTTAACAGTATGTTATATTTTTGCTAGATTTGCTCTTAACTTTTTAAATTTTAACCCGGTAATATATATTTAATTTGACGTTTTTGAATTATTAGTTAGTAGCGAAATGGGCGTTTGTTCATGTAGATTCGTTATCATTGTCTACATGTCGTATAGGTTAATGTGAGATGAGATAAGGTGTTTCTCTCAGTCCGCTGGTAGCAAATTTTTTTTTAAACGTGAATATAAATTGGCTTTGGGATTTCACGTGTACTATACTTTATATTGTACTAGCAGTACCCGCGGCTTCGCCCGCGTTAATTTTTTAAATATTAGGAGTCAATCCCGCGGGAGCTCCGGGATAAAAAGTAGCCTATATGTTATTCTGGGTCTTCAGCTACCTACATACCAAATTTCATCGTAATTGGTTCAGTAGTATTTGCGTGAAAGAGTAACAAACATCCATACTCACAAATTTTCGCATTTATAATATTAGTAGGATTTGAAGGTAAAAAAAATCATATCAATAAATATGTACCTATACCATTTCTAATGTATCTGTTCTAAGTAAGCTCCCACTAACATTGTGAACGTGAAGTCAGTACAGCTCTTCCCGCCGCGCGATCTGCACGTTAAAGAATTTCTCTACCGAGTAGTCTTGTGTTTTGTGTGTGTTTGTACGTGTGGTACAGTGTTCCATGGAAATGATATACAAATGAAGTTAATTTATACTCTATAGTGGTGAAAAGCTTCAAAAAATGGTGATAATAACTAATTTTAACTATTTTTTTTTACTTTTAACAGTATGTTATATTTTTGCTAGATTTGCTCTTAACTTTTTAAATTTTAACCCGGTAATATATATTTAATTTGACGTTTTTGAATTATTAGTTAGTAGCGAAATGGGCGTTTGTTCATGTAGATTCGTTATCATTGTCTACATGTCGTATAGGTTAATGTGAGATGAGATAAGGTGTTTCTCTCAGTCCGCTGGTAGCAAATTTTTTTTTAAACGTGAATATAAATTGGCTTTGGGATTTCACGTGTACTATACTTTATATTGTACTAGCAGTACCCGCGGCTTCGCCCGCGTTAATTTTTTAAATATTAGGAGTCAATCCCGCGGGAGCTCCGGGATAAAAAGTAGCCTATATGTTATTCTGGGTCTTCAGCTACCTACATACCAAATTTCATCGTAATTGGTTCAGTAGTATTTGCGTGAAAGAGTAACAAACATCCATACTCACAAATTTTCGCATTTATAATATTAGTAGGATTTGAAGGTAAAAATGAAATGTCAAATCTATACTTAATACTATAATATATAAATATATTATATATAAAGCTTAAGAGTTTGTTTGTTAGGTTCAACGCACTAATCTCAGGAACTACTGGTTCAAATTCAAAAATTCGTTTAGTGTTGGATAACCCTTTTTTCAAGGAAGGCTTTATAGCATCAGAATGTATAATATTATGTATTAAATCTAAGAATTTGGTTTCCGGTTTTAAGAAGAATGCTTGTAAAACATTAAATACTATGAAATATACCTCGTATTTGTCCACGTGTGATGCATATTAACATACTTAAAAATATTTTTTGCATGGATTTGGTCCTTTAAGTGACGTAAGCTACCTAAAAATGAACGCGACCGAAACGAGGATACCTATATTATTATTTTAATAATACATTATAGAAATAGATGTAACATTTGAACTCAAGTTAATTGTTGAGGTAATTTTAACGGTACTTCCAAACCGATAATGAAAGAAATACCCGACATCTAAAGACGCCATTTCTAAATGTTGTTCGCAAACGTAATTTACATGTAACTTATTATACAAATATGAGATCTTTCAAAAGCCTGTAAACTGTAGCTAAAGCCATTTGTACTGTTTGTTTGAAGAGTATTGCGTTTTGTTTTGAAATAAACTAGTTACTTACCCCAGCCTTACTCGAGGTAGGTACGTTATCATGAGCGTATCTTAGAAGATATTTACTATTTTTCTGAGGCCTTTTTAAGACTTACAAATTCGTAATATATTGTTTTTTTGTTGATTTTGATGAGATACTTTCCAGCAGTAAAAGTATCCTGTTGACCCATATAACCAGCTGTTGTTATACAAAATTTAATCAAAATCTGACCAGTTTTTTTTATTTCATTCTGAATTAGTTCTTGACTACGTTCCACCTGATGGTAAGTGGTAACGCAGTTGTAGATAGTAAGTCGCACTAGTTCAGTAGCCACCTATTCACTCTTGCCTTGAAAACACCCATTTTTTTTATTTATATCGTGATGCGGTAACAGACAGACAGAAAAATATTTTTATATATAAAGTAGTGGCTATTTAAATTAGATTGTCAAAAAAACACATGTACATATTAATATTAACTCAGTAAGAATTTTAATATAAGTATAGATGTAAAAGTAAAAGAAGATCGAAAGGATGTTTTGTAGAATTTATGCAAATATTGGGTTTCGTAATGGGTTCTGTTATTGAGGGGACATTCTTCACCTACACTAGTGTCCTTAACGGAATTGTAGGCTGAGGTTTTGGCGTCGTTAAGGTCGCTAGATATGTACAATGTATATACATAAGTACGTGTATATTATGTTCGATTATAAACAGTTTGTGGTTCAATTGATTTTGGATTAGAGTTTGTTTTATATTTGCGTAATAATTTAATAAGTTTTAAATATGTTAAGAAAAATTTTAAACATCTCAGTCGCGTTCAAAATATCTAATCTAGTACTAGTACTAGTAAAAGTGCTATATGAGTAGGTATAGAACTACGTGCGTACTGCGTACGTATAGGAAATGCATGCACACTCAAATGCGTAACTCTCTTTTATGGTACCTATAATATGTGTAAAACGAATATAATCATAATTTATAACCTATCCAGCATTTTTAAACACTATCGCATAAGTATGTCAAGGAAAACCTAATAAGTGAAACAAATTAGAAACTTTAACTCTTTTTTATAGTAATAGTAGTTATATGTAAAAAAAATATCATCATAATCTGTTCGGCCCTTTTTAAGAACTATCACTATATCTAGATCTCATATCTAGGTACTATTCCATATCTAGATGTCTCAAATCTAGAATACCTTTATAAGTATAAAATGTAGGAAAACAAATGAAATCACGTTGCCTATTTATAGTATCCAATAATGAAACCTAGGTCCTAGACTACCTAATGACCGTATATAGAACTGTATGTGCGGAAGAATAATGCAGGCGCTCGTTGAATAAATCGATAAGTAGGTACGATACATCCTTTTACCACATATGTCTTTAATTACAATGTAAATATCTAAAATGTAAATTGTTTATTGTAATAGAAGGAAATAAGTTGATTCTTTAGCGCCTGTCAATGGTTGTATGAGGTTGCCATGGTTAAGTAAAGGTTTCATGGAATAATTTGGATGGGTGACCGTTTTTAACTTTTATGATAGATTTCACAAAATATCTATCAATACCAATATAACATAGAAATTTATGACATTATGGGTATTTTTATTTTGTACTCACATATTAACATAAAATATGATTAAATAAATATATTGCAACATAACACACAGCGTCATCTAGTCCCGTTTTAAGGTACGAGGCTTACCTATATAACTTTCAAAACATACATCATCATCAGCCGTTTTTAACGTCCCACTGCTGGGCACGGGCCTCCCTCAGTACGAGGGGATCAGGCAAATGAATGCTTACTACGGGGCTTGAACCTGCGACCGCTGGTACAGCAAGCAGGTCTACAAACTAAGCCAAAAGTGTCGTCTAAAAAAATATCTTTTTAAAATAAACCTTCGTCCTTAACCATAAAGTTTAAACGATTCAGCATGAGATAACAACAAACACAAAAAAAACTATAGTGTTTATAATACCATCCGTTTTAACCCGTAGTTAAACAGTCAACTATGTCGAAGGACCCAAGGAATGAAAGGCGCTAGGGGTATACATTATTATGTACTTAAGTACTTAATTTCGAGGTCCTTAAAACCTAGGGGGGGCTAGGACCAACCTTTATTATGTAACCGACTCACCCCTTTTACTAGACTGATATAAATTTCCTTTTCATAACGCTTACTTCTTTCTTTGTAAAGAAAATCTTCTATATATATATATATATATATATATATATATATATATATATATATATATATATATATATATATATATATCCTATAGTTCTAGAATACTGTACGCCTAAACAGGCAAATTATATAGATTAAAAATTAAAAAAAGAAATGTGGTGTCGTGGGACACTGGATAGGAACGAAGTTCCTTATTATAAAAATATTAATTTCAAGTTCTATTCGAGGTATAAAGAATATAATTATTCGGGTACACATTTTTATTATGATTTTTTTATTGATAAAAAAACTACTTTACAAAGTTATCAACTTTATTTTATTTACAAACCAGACGGTGTTATTATCGAATGATATAATAATAATAACCGTCATCACGTAGACTATACATTACACACTGTATAGCCATCATACAAAGACTATACATAAATAATAAAAATCTCACGTTACGGACGTTTTTTCCCGGTTAGGGTACCCCTCCGCATCATCAAAATCATATTTTTCCTAAACATTTGCTATATTTCAATCTATATTAAATAAATTAAATTTTTGTAACCGGGTCAGGGATACAAGGCCTATCTGAAAATGATGACACGTGATGTAATCTATATGATTGCGAAGTTTTAATGAAATCGATTTAGCAGTTTAATATTTGTAATGAAAAGGCACATAACTATGACTACATACTTTTAAATGTACATATTATAATACTAGTGTTAGATTAGTTACGTATTAATTTTTTTAGCGGTACTCAATTTATTTTAAAATTAAAGTACGTAGGTACTGAAAGTTACTCCTTATAACATATGTTATCTTACAGTGAAAGTTTAGTTAAAATCGTCCTGGCCGTTACGGATATTAGTCGAAACGTACAGACATACACACAATTCAAAAGAAATGAATTTTTCCTAAAAGTAAATAAACTTAATATGCATTTAGTTAGAAGCTGTTATTTTGACGTTACAAACAGACACTTTAGTTTTTATCTGTACATATAGATTTTTATCGAAGTAGGGCAATTTGACGACACGTTTGGCTCAGTTGGTAGTGACCCTACTTTCTGCGCAGCGGTCGCGGGTTCGAGTCCCGCTGGGGGCATTCATTTGTTTAGGACGAATGTTTGCACTCCAGTCATGGGTGTTTATATTTATAATTTGTATGAATATATTTAAAGTTAATTATGTGTAGTGTATCAATTATCTGGTATCCGTAACACAAGCCTCGTAGCTTACCACGGAACTAGATGGCGTTGTTGTAATAATGCCCCAAAAAAAAATTATTTCCTCAGAGCTTTACCTAATAACTATAAATTGTAACAAAAATCTATTTAATAATTTAAGCTTAACCCTGATTCAATTGCAAAAGTTTATTTTAAGTTCGCGTAAAGTATTACAGTCTTCAACTTGCCAGATGACATCACGATCTCAATGCGCAGTAACATTAATTTATACGGTTTGTACATAATAATAATAATAGATTTGTTTTACGATGTTATGTAATATTAAAATGAACACCTGTCATTTGTTCAGTCGATGTCTAGGATCTAGACTTGAAGTGACATAAATTATGTTTCGTTAATTGTTCAATTCAATTCAATTCTCTTGTTTAATGGCTTCAAAGCGTGCCAGTTGAGCACAGATTACTTCGCCAATGTCACGTAGAATGGAGAAGACACGAATTCGTTAATTGTTTTGATGTCATATAGTTTTTATGTCATATAGACCTAGTAAGACCTAAAACGTTTTTAGAGTTTTTAAATCTATAGGGATTAGGGTCATATTTGACGAAAATATTACCATATTAAAAAAATAAGAATAATATTACAGTTTTTTTTCGTATAGAGTACATTACCTCGTCTTTTTGAAATCTGTAAGAAACAAAATGTTTGTTATGTTATAAACCTTTTTTTTAAATAAAAGTACCCTAAGTTACTTTCTTACAACATCCTTATAACCGGAAGCGGAACAATCAGACAGACGGATAATTAAAAAAAAGTTTTTTAGAAGTACCCTATATAGTTTCATACATATTATGTAATTAATAAAAAGCTGTCATTATGAGATTACTAAGAGACTTTTATGTATCTGTAGAGATAATAACAAAAGTGGAGAGACAGATGCCTCTTATGCTCTTAATTAAAATAGTAGTCATGAAGTAGGGCTAGATTGTAATAATTTTGAGAATCTTGTCACCATTTGTATATTTCATATATTTAATACTTAAATTAATGTAGGTACTGTATAACAAGTAGACCGTCATGTAACCTAGCTTACCCTGCGTATCTTGCTGATTTTGTCATTTTTAAACAATTTTACTTTCTAATAATAGCTGTATATATGATTATATGATTTTTCAGATCATAATATACGCTAAATTTTACTAAAATCGGTCCAGCCGTTTTAGTTTAAAGGAATGAACTTTATCATATACAACCCAACTAACCTTAAATACTTACGCGACATTGGCGAAGTCAACAGTGCCCAACTGGCACTCCTGGAGGCTGGAAGCCATTAAAGGAAATAATTGAATTGAATTACATATATACTTGATACATATACGTAAGCCCAACTTTGAATAACTTTACTGGAAACAAGTGTAAATAAATGTGTCGTGATAATGTAAACTTCTATAAATATTGTATGAAAAGCGAGGAAAATGTCTCGTCCCCAGAGGTTTGCGGCAATATTCTTTAGTTTGCGATACGAAAAGTTTTAAATTTGACTTGTATCTTTTATATCTCTCTTTTATATCTCTGGCGGACCCAACAGACATTGTCCTGTATACATTGAAAATTATAAACTTTAGCTCCCGGTGAAATGTTTCACTAAGCAGCGCAAAATAACGTTCCCTGGCAACGACTTATTTATAATTATTGAATATGTCATTTATTGTCTAAATGTATGCATATTTAATTAGTTCAACAAATACACTTTATAGTGGACCGAATTGTGAATCTAAATCATTATCGAGTCTACTCGAACACGCAAAACATTTCATCAAAATCGGTCTAACCGTTTAGGAGATGTTCAATTACATACACACTCACAGAAGTGCTTTATATATATATAAAGATACAAAAAGAGGTTTGAATAATTTGCATACCGCATATTATGTACTATCGCATCAACTTATTCTCGTTGCAAACTCTAGAATCTAGAATCTAGATCATCAGTCTATTACTGTAATTAATTTAATCCAAATTAAATTTTATCCAAATCGGTACAGCCATTTCAGAGTTAAGGAGTTACAAACAGACGAATAGAAATATTCGTATTTACTAGTTGTGTGACAATTTCTTTGTATGTCAGTACTTGGTGTTGATTTCATAACTTACAAGTAATTTTTATGTATACAAAAAATCACGTCGCGTTGTTTCGATGCAGTGTAAAACTAAAGATTATTAATTATTATGTATTACGTAATAGGTAAATGTAAATATAACTGTGTGAATTATTCGTTAAAATATTAATATAAATGAAATTTTATACCTAATAGTAGTGTAATCATGCGGTTCTGCTCGTATAATCTTTAACATCTATGAATTTGTATATGTGCATTATATGCATATTATAAAACAAAGTACTCCGTCCCGTCTGTCTATCTGTTCGCGCAAAACTCGAAAACTACTGCACTTATTTTCATGCTGTTTTCACCAATGGAAAGAGTGGCTCTCAAGGAAGGTTTTAGTATATAATTTGTCGAGTGTTTTAATTTATTTTGTATACATTGGCTAAAATGTCGCAAAAAAATACGGACGCGCGAATAAAATGCAAGCGCTGCTTCGCTTGATGCAATCGCCGACCCTACGCGCACCGTCTTGCCTACTGTTTAGCTAATAGCTCTTACAACTTAAATTCAGATTTTTTTGAAAATTCTGAATTTTCAACGATCTACCTCCAATTCCTATTTCAATAGTGATTAAAACGCGGGCGAAGGCGCGGGACTTGCTAGTATAAGTATAAAAAATAAAAGTTCTCTATGGACTCCAAAACGGCTGGAGCTATTCTGATTAAATTTTCAGACAATCAGATTAATCCAGCGGGTGATGATGTGAAGTTTTGTAGTTATTAGAAGTTCAAACGCGAGCCAAGCCGCGGGTATTGATAGTTAATCATTTTATTATAAAAAAGTTTCACTACAATCGAGTTCCATTTGAAAATACGTTACAAAATTTTAATTTCGATATATTCCATATTTCTTGATATGTAATATGGCGTGTTCTGTGGCTCTGTCGAAATTGTCAAAGTTTAGTAATAGATTTTTGTTAAATTACTTAAAAAAAATAATTAACCTAACTCTTAGCCCACGACTCTGCTCGCATTTTTTATTTATCTATCATATCTCCACTCACTTTTGGTCGATGCTTGATGTTATTTAAATTAATTATTTAATATAACAAGAATATTCCGTTTAAACAAACAAAAAACATTCAATTTTTATATATTAATATAGACATAAATAGATATTGTATACTAAAGTTGTTTATGGAACGCTGTACCATTAAATGCATACTTACTTTTGATTACATCATGACCGATGAGGTTGTATTTAAACCGTTGACCTACGACTTACAATGTAAAAGTAATAATCGTAATAATATATAAAACTAAGATACAAATACATGGTGTATTTGAATATAGTAAAGTGAAAATTTAAATTTCATTTCAACGTATTTTATTGAATACTAGCGGAACCCGCGGCTTCGCTCGCGCTAAATCTAGGAATGAACCCAAGCGAAGCGAGGGTGAGTCGCTAGTACAAAATATTTAACAGGGGCTGCAGTGTATAATTAAACACATTTTATTTATTTAAAATTTAATTATATATAATGTTACAGCGAATACTCATTATATATGCCTCAGATTGTATTCATAATAATAAGATAACAAAACTTGGTTATGCTTTACCTCTTCTTTATCCACCAAAAATATTAAATAAATATTCAAATAATAATAAGTATTGTGTATCAGTGGCGAAGAATGAAATTTTAGCAGAGGCCTACAGTTTAACCTACAGTTTTATAAAACAATTTACAAAAATAAAGAACGTAATCGTGATAATTTTTCCTTTTCATATTAAGGCAATTATCATAATTTTTTTAAATATATATAATATATATAAAATATTATAGCAAAATACAATTATCACTCACTCAAATTGAATATTAAAAATATTATTATTTTTAACAGTATATTTTACAAACGAAGTACGTTTTAAGGATTTTTTATATATAAAATACCGCCATCTGCTAACATCTGTTTGAACGACTTCATCTTACTGAAGAGATTGATTTATTATTTATTTATCAAGTGAACTACTAAATTAAACGTAAAATGTGTAGATATGGGGGTTTATTTATTATATTTCAAATTATATTGGTTGTTAAATTACCTAACGCTTTTAAAATAACTTAAGCATAATTTCACTTGAAACACAAATTAAGGAATAATAAACATGAAAAACAAACTGAATTATTACATTATTAATTATTACATAAAATGTATTAAGTTAAATTCTAAATATTTTTATTAAAATATGTGACCTGCACTTTATTAGTTTATTAAAAGTTACGTAAAATGTAAGAAATGTAACCTTCTGGCAACACAGGTGTCATCCGATGTCAGTGACGTTTCGCTTGAGTGGCCAATATGGCGACTGCGATTTGTCTGTTATCACCATTAGAATTAAACGAAATACTCGACAATCCGAATTTTGCGGATATATGTTGTCGACTCGAAATGTTTATTTTTTTATGTTTTATTATTCAGGTAAGGTTTCGATCGAGTCTACCGTACCCCGTCACGGAATTATTAATATAGATTATTAATAAAATATTGTTTTGGTATTAATCATAGTCATCTAGTTCCGTCTTAAGGTACGAGGCTTGTGTTACGTATACCAGATAGTTGATACACTACACATATATATCTTTCAAATACATACATACCTACTATAAATACAAACGTCCATGGTTAGAGTACAAACATTTTTGTGCTTATCAAACAAATGAATGCCCCCTGCGGGACATGAACACGCCATCGCTGTTACAGCAAGTAGGGTGGGTCACTACAAACTGAGCCAAACTTGTCGTCAAATTAACTATTAATATATAAATTAATAAAATAAAAGTGTCTGTAGATGTTATGAATAATAGTATACAAATGAAAGCATATGCATATAAGGTGCATTCAGGAAACACAAAAGAAATATTTTTTTTTGTGTCTGTGTCTGCATATCCGTCTAATCTCCAAAACGGCTGCACCAATTTTGATGGGACTTTCACTGGCAAACAGCTGATGTTATAAGGAGTAACTTAGGCTAAAAAGTATTAGGATTCCGTTCAAAAACTTAAAACAGTACGATTTAAACCAAGCGAAGTGAAACTAATAACTAAAAATCTAATAATTTACTTAGTACTATTAAGTGGTTTATTATTAATAATAATGTATGAATTAAAATAGAATCGTATTTACTCAGTGTAATGTCTGTGTAATATGATTTTTTTCTCGTATCGAGCTATGAGCTTCCTTACAAAAAACAACGATACCGCTCTTAAACTTATTTAATAGCCAACCCGGATCTAGATCTACGTCACTTGGTGGTAAAAAGTGATTTTTTGATTTTTCGTTAAGCAACTTACTATAAGTCATTTTTATTAAATACATATAAATTCAACATATATACGAATAATAAACAGTATTTTGTCTATAGTAACTGGTAGCCCAGCGGTAACGCGTTCACTTGGATAACTGAGTGATGATGGTTAAAATCCGGGTCTCGTACCACTCTACAATGTGTGAATCATTTCTATCATGATTACCACTTGTACATACTTGCTGGTCTTACGGTGAAGGAAAACATCATGAGGAAACCTGCATGTCTGAGAAAACCTAGCAAGTTTTGAAAGGCATGCTCAGTCCTCCAACAGGCACTAGGCCAGCGTGGTAGACTATGATCCTTATTGAAGGGAGGCCCGAGCTCAGCTGTGGGACGTTAAAAGGGCTGAAGACAACTAGTATGTATTGACCAATAATAAATTATGTGAATTTGTGATATGTAATCAAGATAAATCTCCATGATCTCCAAAGAAACTTAGATTATATATTTTCTTAGTTTATTTAATGAAATTAGGTGCTTATATATATTAAAAATATACTGCCTCTAGTACGAAAACCAAGGAACACCAAGAAAAACACCTTTAAAGGAAACATACAAAAATGTACCCGTACCTAGTTATATAAAAAGAAAAAATATCGTAGCAACAATATCAATAGCCAATCTCTTTTTTTAGAAGTCGGTTAAAAAATCAAAAAAGATTGTTATAGCAGCGTTTTTTTAATATGTAACACAAAGTAGCAGGAAACAACGTATAAAACTGCAGTCGAACAAATTGAGATAAGTGGCGGTTAGATCACGACTATCTGGGGAAGATGGGTGATCTTATGTGGGAGTTAATGGTACGTGCGAGATGTGTTATTATGGGATTTGCGACTTTTTTTATGGTTTTGTCTATAGGATTTTGTATTGAACCCTTTTTAGTGTACCACTGCTGGGCACACGACAGTAATCAATACGAGGGGAATCAGGCTATTGTCCACCACGCTGGCTAAGTGCGGGTTGGCGGTTTTCTCATGTCCTTCTAAAACTTGCTAGGTTCTCTCAGAAGTGCAGGTTTCCTCACGATATTTTCCGTGAGACGTGATGTGGAGACTAGTGGTAATCATGTTGAAAATTATTCGTACATGAAAATATCAGAGGAGCAAGACCCGGGATTTGAACCCGCATCACTCGGTATCCGAAGCAAGAGTGTTACCACTGGGCTACTACTTTCTGCTGTTCATTTAACTTATATAAAAATAACATTGGTTCAAAGAGTTGTTCAAAACACAAACGGCGCAATAAAAACAATGAATGATTTTTATGCACTATGAATTCATACATATTCACTTTTACAGCTATTAAAAGTAGATAAGAATTTAACGCTCAAAGTTAGGGTTTTAAGAGAGCGCCGAGAATTTTTATTACAAGATAGCGAAACAACCTCGCCTCTCGGGTTTGTCCCTTATACGGATACGTCTTAACTGTTAGCGATTTTCCTGCAAATTGTATATTTCTAAACTTTTCGATTTTCCTGCTATCGATACTCCCCTGACACCACCCCCATCAAAACTAAAAAGAATTATAATACGATCCAACCGTTTTTGAGTTAGCGAGCGTTTTGACTAACGTACGGCAATACCTTTTTAATATTATATATTATAGAATTTGTTTTAGTTTTACGTTTTATACTTGACAGTTCAAATAAGTATACTCGTACATTCGTTTGTAAAAAATTGTTTGACACTTTTAGAACAAAGAATGAAAATAGGTTAGCAGTTGAAGATACCATCATTATTTAATTTCATCACAATTGGGTAATACCTCTCAATACGAGGGGTATCAGACCATAGTCCACCACGCCGGCCAAGTGCGGGATGGCATATTTCACATCTCTTTCGGTAACTTGCTAGGTTTGCTCAGTTTCTCTTCATCATCTTGAAAATGATTCGCATATGAAAATATCATAGATGCGAGACCCAGGATTTAAACCCGTTTCACTTGGTATCCTCAGCGAGCGAGCCTTCATTAACTGAACATGTTTTATTATAAGTTTCAGATGTTTTGACGTCATCCATACGGAAATAGACAAGAAAAAAATGATTTTTGTTTATATTTTTTCCTTGTATTTAAATATTTATGAACAAACTCAGGCTTCGTTCCAGTGTGTTATTGCCATTAATATACTTAATTAAATAAAGTTAAAATTAATTATAATGTAGCACTAAAATGTGATAATTT